>OY970825.1:56026884-57467789 GCA_963853835.1 Calendula officinalis
GTGTCCATTACCTATAACCATGGCCTTTGAACCATTATAACCACTAGATAAACATAACTCATACCGATGGCCCTTGAACCATTATAACTTCTAGTCATGACCAATAGCCTATAGATATCCATTTTAGAAGTAATAGGTGTCCATAACCTATAACCATGGCCCTTGAACCATTATAACCACTAGATGTCCATAACTCATATCGATGGCCCTTGAACCATTATAACTACTAGCCATGACCAATAGCCTATAGATATCTAATTTACAAGTAATAGGTATCCATAACCCATAACCATGCCCCTTAAACCGTTATAACTACTAGCCATGATCAATAGCCTATAGATATGCATTTTACAAGTAATAGGTGTCCATAACCCATAACCATGGCCCTTGAACCATTATAATCACACGCCATGACCAATAGCGTATAGATATCCATCTTACAAGTAACAGGTGTCCATAACCCATAACCATGGCCGTTGAACCATTATAATTACAAGCCATGACCAATAGCCTATAGATATCCATTTTATAAGTAATAGGTGTCCATAATCCATAAACATGCCCCTTGAACCGTTATAACTACTAGCCATGACCAATAGCCTATAGATATCCATTTTACAAGTAATAGGTGTCCATAACCTATAACCATGGCCCTTGAACCATTATAACCACTAGATGTCCATTACTCATACCAATGGCCCTTGAACCATTATAACTACTAGCCATGACCAATAGCCAGAAGATATCAATTTTACTAGTAATAGGTGTCCATAACCCATAACCATGACCCTTGAACCGTTATAACTACTTGCCATGATCAATAGCCTATAGATATCCGTTTTACAAGTAATAGGTGTCCACAACCCATAACCATGGCCCTTGAACCATTATAATCACAAGCCATGACCAATAGCCTATAGATATCCATTTTACAAGTAATAGTGTCCATAACCCATAACCATGGCCCTTGAACCATTAACCACAAGATGTCGATAAGTCATACCGATGGCCCTTGAACCATTATAATTTCTAGTCATTACCCATAGCCTATGGATATACATTTTACAAGTAATAAGTGTCCATTACCTATAACCATGGCCCTTGAACCATTATAACCACTAGATGATCATAACTCATACCGATGGCCCTTGAACCATTATAACTTCTAGTCATGACCAATAGCCTATAGATATCCATTTTAGAAGTAGTAGGTGTCCATAACCTATAACCATGGCCCTTGAACCATTATAACAACTAGATGTCCATAACTCATATCGATGGCCCTTGAACCATTATAACTACTAGCCATGACCAATAGCCTATAGATATCCAATTTACAAGTAATAGGTATCCATAACCCATAACCATGCCCCTTAAACCGTTATAACTACTAGCCATGATCAATAGCCTATAGATATGCATTTTACAAGTAATAGGTGTACATAACCCATAACCATGGCCCTTGAACCATTATAATCACACGCCATGACCAATAGCGTATAGATATCCATCTTACAAGTAACAGGTGTCCATAACCCATAACCATGGCCGTTGAACCATTATAACTACAAGCCATGACCAATAGCCTATCGATATCCATTTTATAAGTAAAAGGTGTCCATAATCCATAAACATGCCCCTTGAACCGTTATAACTACTAGCCATGACCAATAGCCTACAGATATCCATTTTACAAGTAATAGGTGTCCATGACCCATAGCTATGGCCCTTGAACCATTATAACCACTAGATGTCCATAACTCATACCGATGGCCCTTGAACCATTATAACTACTAGACATGACCTATAGCCTATAGATATCCATTTTACAAGTAATAGGTGTCCATAACCTATAACCATGGCCCTTGAACCATTATAACCACTAGATGTCCATAACTCATACCGACGGCCCTTGAACCATTATAACTACTAGCCATGACCAATAGCCAGAAGATATCAATTTTACAAGTAATATGTGTCCATAACCCATAACCATGACCCATGAACCGTTATAACTACTAGCCATGATCAATAGCCTATAGGTATCCATTTTACAAGTAATAGGTGTCCATAACCCATGACCATGGCCCTTGAACCATTATAATCACAAGCCATGACCAATAGCCTATAGATATCCATTTTACAAGTAATAGTGTCCATAACCCATAACCATAGCCCTTGAACCATTATAACCACAAGATGTCGATAAGTCATACCGATGGCCCTTGAACCATTATAATTTCTAGTCATTACCCATAGCCTATGGATATCCATTTTAGAAGTAATAGGTGTCCATTACCTATAACCATGGCCCTTGAACCATTATAACCACTATATGAACATAACTCATACCGATGGCCCTTGAACCATTATAACTACTAGCCATGACCAATAGCCTATAGATATCCAATTTACAAGTAATAGGTATCCATAACCCATAACCATGCCCCTTAAACCGTTATAACTACTAGCCATGATCAATAGCCTATAGATATGCATTTTACAAGTAATAGGTGTCCATAACCCATAACCATGGCCCTTGAACCATTATAATCACACGCCATGACCAATAGCGTATAGATATCCATCTTACAAGTAACAGGTGTCCATAACCCATAACCATGGCCGTTGAACCATTATAACTACAAGCCATGACCAATAGCCTATAGATATCCATTTTATAAGTAATAGGTGTCCATAATCCATAAACATGCCTCTTGAACCGTTATAACTACTAGCCATGACCAATAGCCTATAGATATCCATTTTACAAGTAATAGGTGTCCATAACCTATAACCATGGCCCTTGAACCATTATAACCACTAGATGTCCATTACTCATACCAATGGCCCTTGAACCATTATAACTACTAGCCATGACCAATAGCCAGAAGATATCAATTTTACTAGTAATAGGTGTCCATAACCCATAACCATGACCCTTGAACCGTTATAACTACTTGCCATGATCAATAGCCTATAGATATCCGTTTTACAAGTAATAGGTGTCCACAACCCATAACCATGGCCCTTGAACCATTATAATCACAAGCCATGACCAATAGCCTATAGATATCCATTTTACAAGTAATAGTGTCCATAACCCATAACCATGGCCCTTGAACCATTAACCACAAGATGTCGATAAGTCATACCGATGGCCCTTGAACCATTATAATTTCTAGTCATTACCCATAGCCTATGGATATACATTTTACAAGTAATAAGTGTCCATTACCTATAACCATGGCCCTTGAACCATTATAACCACTAGATGATCATAACTCATACCGATGGCCCTTGAACCATTATAACTTCTAGTCATGACCAATAGCCTATAGATATCCATTTTAGAAGTAGTAGGTGTCCATAACCTATAACCATGGCCCTTGAACCATTATAACAACTAGATGTCCATAACTCATATCGATGGCCCTTGAACCATTATAACTACTAGCCATGACCAATAGCCTATAGATATCCAATTTACAAGTAATAGGTATCCATAACCCATAACCATGCCCCTTAAACCGTTATAACTACTAGCCATGATCAATAGCCTATAGATATGCATTTTACAAGTAATAGGTGTACATAACCCATAACCATGGCCCTTGAACCATTATAATCACACGCCATGACCAATAGCGTATAGATATCCATCTTACAAGTAACAGGTGTCCATAACCCATAACCATGGCCGTTGAACCATTATAACTACAAGCCATGACCAATAGCCTATCGATATCCATTTTATAAGTAAAAGGTGTCCATAATCCATAAACATGCCCCTTGAACCGTTATAACTACTAGCCATGACCAATAGCCTACAGATATCCATTTTACAAGTAATAGGTGTCCATGACCCATAGCTATGGCCCTTGAACCATTATAACCACTAGATGTCCATAACTCATACCGATGGCCCTTGAACCATTATAACTACTAGACATGACCTATAGCCTATAGATATCCATTTTACAAGTAATAGGTGTCCATAACCTATAACCATGGCCCTTGAACCATTATAACCACTAGATGTCCATAACTCATACCGACGGCCCTTGAACCATTATAACTACTAGCCATGACCAATAGCCAGAAGATATCAATTTTACAAGTAATATGTGTCCATAACCCATAACCATGACCCATGAACCGTTATAACTACTAGCCATGATCAATAGCCTATAGGTATCCATTTTACAAGTAATAGGTGTCCATAACCCATGACCATGGCCCTTGAACCATTATAATCACAAGCCATGACCAATAGCCTATAGATATCCATTTTACAAGTAATAGTGTCCATAACCCATAACCATAGCCCTTGAACCATTATAACCACAAGATGTCGATAAGTCATACCGATGGCCCTTGAACCATTATAATTTCTAGTCATTACCCATAGCCTATGGATATCCATTTTAGAAGTAATAGGTGTCCATTACCTATAACCATGGCCCTTGAACCATTATAACCACTATATGAACATAACTCATACCGATGGCCCTTGAACCATTATAACTACTAGCCATGACCAATAGCCTATAGATATCCAATTTACAAGTAATAGGTATCCATAACCCATAACCATGCCCCTTAAACCGTTATAACTACTAGCCATGATCAATAGCCTATAGATATGCATTTTACAAGTAATAGGTGTCCATAACCCATAACCATGGCCCTTGAACCATTATAATCACACGCCATGACCAATAGCGTATAGATATCCATCTTACAAGTAACAGGTGTCCATAACCCATAACCATGGCCGTTGAACCATTATAACTACAAGCCATGACCAATAGCCTATAGATATCCATTTTATAAGTAATAGGTGTCCATAATCCATAAACATGCCTCTTGAACCGTTATAACTACTAGCCATGACCAATAGCCTATAGATATCCATTTTACAAGTAATAGGTGTCCATAACCTATAACCATGGCCCTTGAACCATTATAACCACTAGATGTCCATTACTCATACCAATGGCCCTTGAACCATTATAACTACTAGCCATGACCAATAGCCAGAAGATATCAATTTTACTAGTAATAGGTGTCCATAACCCATAACCATGACCCTTGAACCGTTATAACTACTTGCCATGATCAATAGCCTATAGATATCCGTTTTACAAGTAATAGGTGTCCACAACCCATAACCATGGCCCTTGAACCATTATAATCACAAGCCATGACCAATAGCCTATAGATATCCATTTTACAAGTAATAGTGTCCATAACCCATAACCATGGCCCTTGAACCATTAACCACAAGATGTCGATGAGTCATACCGATGGCCCTTGAACCATTATAATTTCTAGTCATTACCCATAGCCTATGGATATACATTTTACAAGTAATAAGTGTCCATTACCTATAACCATGGCCCTTGAACCATTATAACCACTAGATGATCATAACTCATACCGATGGCCCTTGAACCATTATAACTTCTAGTCATGACCAATAGCCTATAGATATCCATTTTAGAAGTAATAGGTGTCCATAACCTATAACCATGGCCCTTGAACCATTATAACAACTAGATGTCCATAACTCATATCGATGGCCCTTGAACCATTATAACTACTAGCCATGACCAATAGCCTATAGATATCCAATTTACAAGTAATAGGTATCCATAACCCATAACCATGCCCCTTAAACCGTTATAACTACTAGCCATGATCAATAGCCTATAGATATGCATTTTACAAGTAATAGGTGTCCATAACCCATAACCATGGCCCTTGAACCATTATAATCACACGCCATGACCAATAGCGTATAGATATCCATCTTACAAGTAACAGGTGTCCATAACCCATAACCATGGCCGTTGAACCATTATAACTACAAGCCATGACCAATAGCCTATAGATATCCATTTTATAAGTAAAAGGTGTCCATAATCCATAAACATGCCCCTTGAACCGTTATAACTTCTAGCCATGACCAATAGCCTACACATATCCATTTTACAAGTAATAGGTGTCCATGACCCATAGCTATGGCCCTTGAACCATTATAACCACTAGATGTCCATAACTCATACCGATGGCCCTTGAACCATTATAACTACTAGACATGACCTATAGCCTATAGATATTCATTTTACAAGTAATAGGTGTCCATAACCTATAACCATGGCCCTTGAACCATTATAACCACTAGATGTCCATAACTCATACCGACGGCCCTTGAACCATTATAACTACTAGCCATGACCAATAGCCAGAAGATATCAATTTTACAAGTAATATGTGTCCATAACCCATAACCATGACCCATGAACCGTTATAACTACTAGCCATGATCAATAGCCTATAGGTATCCATTTTACAAGTAATAGGTGTCCATAACCCATGACCATGGCCCTTGAACCATTATAATCACAAGCCATGACCAATAGCCTATAGATATCCATTTTACAAGTAATAGTGTCCATAACCCATAACCATAGCCCTTGAACCATTATAACCACAAGATGTCGATAAGTCATACCGATGGCCCTTGAACCATTATAATTTCTAGTCATTACCCATAGCCTATGGATATCCATTTTAGAAGTAATAGGTGTCCATTACCTATAACCATGGCCCTTGAACCATTATAACCACTATATGAACATAACTCATACCGATGGCCCTTGAACCATTATAACTACTAGACATGACCAATAGCCTATAGATATCCATTTTACAAGTAATAGGTGTCCATAACCTATAACCATGGCCCTTGAACCATTATAACCACTAGATGTCCATAACTCATACCGACGGCCCTTGAACCATTATAACTACTAGCCATGACCAATAGCCAGAAGATATCAATTTTACAAGTAATATGTGTCCATAACCCATAACCATGACCCATGAACCGTTATAACTACTAGCCATGATCAATAGCCTATAGGTATCCATTTTACAAGTAATAGGTGTCCATAACCCATGACCATGGCCCTTGAACCATTATAATCACAAGCCATGACCAATAGCCTATAGATATCCATTTTACAAGTAATAGTGTCCATAACCCATAACCATAGCCCTTGAACCATTATAACCACAAGATGTCGATAAGTCATACCGATGGCCCTTGAACCATTATAATTTCTAGTCATTACCCATAGCCTATGGATATCCATTTTAGAAGTAATAGGTGTCCATTACCTATAACCATGGCCCTTGAACCATTATAACCACTATATGAACATAACTCATACCGATGGCCCTTTTACCATTATAACTTCTAGTCATGACCAATAGCCTATATATATCCATTTTAGAAGTAATAGGTGTCCATAATCTATAACCATGGCCCTTGAACCATTATAACCACTAGATGTCCATAACTCATATCGATGGCCCTTGAACCATTATAACTACTAGCCATAACCAATAGCCTATAAATATCCATTTTACAAGTAATAGGTGTCCATAACCCATAACCATGCCCCTTGAACCTTTATAACTACTAGCTATGATAAATAGCCTAAGACATCCATTTTACAAGTAATAGGTGTCCATGACCCATAGCCATGACCCTTGAACCATTATAACCACTAGATGTCCATAACTCACACCGACGGCCCTTGAACCATTATAACTACTAGTCATGACCAATAGCCTATAGATATCCATTTTACAAGTAATAGGTGTCCATGACCCATAGCCATGACCCTTGAACCATTATATCCACTAGATGTCCATAACTCATACCGATGGCCCTTGAACCATTATAACTACTAGTCATGACCAATAGCCTATAGATATCCATTTTACAAGTAATAGGTGTCCATAACCTATAACCATGGCCCTTGAACCATTATAACCACTAGATGTCCATAACTCATACCGATGGCCCTTGAACCATTATAACTACTAGCCATGACCAATAGCCAGAAGATATCAATTTTACAAGCAATAGGTGTCCATAACCCATAACCATGACCCATGAACCATTATAACTACTAGCCATGATCAATAGCCTATAGATATCCATTTTACAAGTAATAGGTGTCCATAACCCATAACGATGGCCCGTGAACCATTATAATCACAAGTCATGACCAATAGCCTATAGATATCCATTTTACAAGTAATTGTGTCCTTAACCCATAACCATAGCCCTTGAACCATTATAACCACAAGATGTCAATAAGTCATACCGATGGCCCTCGAACCATTATAACATCTTGTCATTACCCATAGCCTATGGATATCCATTTTACAAGTAATAGGTGTCCATTACCTATAACCATGACCCTTGAACCATTATAACAACTATATGAACATAACTCATACCGATGGCCCTTGAACCATTATAACTTCTAGTCATGACCAATAGCCTATAGATATCCATTTTAGAAGTAATAGGTGTCCATAACCTATAACCATGGCCCTTGAACCATTATAACGACCAGATGTCCATAACTCATATCGATGGCCCTTGAACCATTATAACTACTAGCCATGACCAATAGCCTATAGATATCCATTTTACAAGTAATAGGTGTCCTTAACCCATAACCATGCCCCTTGAACCTTTATAACTACTAGCCATGATCAATAGCCTATAGACATCCATTTTACAAGTAATAGGTGTCCATGACCCATAGCCAGGACCCTTGAACCATTATAACCACTAGATGTCCATAACTCACACCGACGGCCCTTGAACCATTATAACTACTAGTCATGACCAATAGCCTATAGATATCCATTTTACAAGTAATAGGTGTCCATGACCCATAGCCATGACCCTTGAACCATTATATACACTAGATGTCCATAACTCATACCGATGGCCCTTGAACCATTATAACTACTAGTCATGACCAATAGCCTATATATATCCATTTTACAAGTAATAGGTGTCCATAACCTATAACCATGGCCCTTGAACCATTATAACCACTAGATGTCCATAACTCATACCGACGGCCCTTGAACCATTATAACTACTAGCCATGACCAATAGCCAGAAGATATCAATTTTACAAGTAATATGTGTCCATAACCCATAACCATGACCCATGAACCGTTGTAACTACTAGCCATGATCAATAGCCTATAGGTATCCATTTTACAAGTAATAGGTGTCCATAACCCATGACCATGGCCCTTGAACCATTATAATCACAAGCCATGACCAATAGCCTATAGATATCCATTTTACAAGTAATAGTGTCCATAACCCATCACCATAGCCCTTGAACCATTATAACCACAAGATGTCGATAAGTCATACCGATGGCCCTTGAACCATTATAATTTCTAGTCATTACCCATTGCCTATGGATATCCATTTTAGAAGTAATAGGTGTCCATTACCTATAACCATGGCCCTTGAACCATTATAACCACTATATGAACATAACTCATACCGATGGCCCTTTTACCATTATAACTTCTAGTCATGACCAATAGCCTATATATATCCATTTTAGAAGTAATAGGTGTCCATAACCTATAACCATGGCCCTTGAACCATTATAACCACTAGATGTCCATAACTCATATCGATGGCCCTTGAACCATTATAACTACTAGCCATAACCAATAGCCTATAGATATCCATTTTACAAGTAATAGGTGTCCATAACCCATAACCATGCCCCTTGAACCTTTATAACTACTAGCCATGATAAATAGCCTATAGACATCCATTTTACAAGTAATAGGTGTCCATGACCCATAGCCATGACCCTTGAACCATTATAACCACTAGATGTCCATAACTCACACCGACGGCCCTTGAACCATTATAACTACTAGTCATGACCAATAGCCTATAGATATCCATTTTACAAGTAATAGGTGTCCATGACCCATAGCCATGACCCTTGAACCATTATATCCACTAGATGTCCATAACTCATACCGATGGCCCTTGAACCATTATAACTACTAGTCATGACCAATAGCCTATAGATATCCATTTTACAAGTAATAGGTGTCCATAACCTATAACCATGGCCCTTGAACCATTATAACCACCAGATGTCCATAACTCATACCGATGGCCCTTGAACCATTATAACTACTAGCCATGACCAATAGCCAGAAGATATCAATTTTACAAGTAATAGGTGTCCATAACCCATAACCATGACCCATGCACCGTTATAACTACTAGCCATGATCAATAGCCTATAGATATCCATTTTACAAGTAATAGGTGTCAATAACCCATAACGATGGCCCTTGAACCATTATAATCACAAGTCACGACCAATAGCCTATAGATATCCATTTTACAAGTAATAGTGTCCTTAACCCATAACCATAGCCCTTGAACCATTATAACCACAAGATGTCAATAAGTCATACCGATGGCCCTTGAACCATTATAACATCTTGTCATTACCCATAACCTATGGATATCCATTTTACAAGTAATAGGTGTCCATTACCTATAACCATGGCCCTTGAACCGTTATAACCACTATATGAACATAACTCATACCGATGGCCCTTGAACCATTATAACTTCTAGTCATGACCAATAGCCTATAGATATCCATTTTAGAGGTAATAGGTGTCCATAACCTATAACCATTGCCCTTGAACCATTATAACCACTAGATGTCCATAACTCATATCGATGGCCCTTGAACCATTATAACTACTAGCCATGACCAATAGCCTATAGATATCCATTTTACAAGTAATAGGTGTCCATAACCCATAACCATGCCCCTTGAACCTTTATAACTACTAGCCATGATCAATAGCCTATAGACATCCATTTTACAAGTAATAGGTGTCCATGACCCATAGCCATGACCCTTGAACCATTATAACCACTAGATGTCCATAACTCACACCGATGGCCCTTGAACCATTATAACTACTAGTCATGACCAATAGCCTATAGATATCCATTTTACAAGTAATAGGTGTCCATGACCCATAGCCATGACCCTTGAACCATTATATCCACTAGATGTCCATAACTCATACCGATGGCCCTTGAACCATTATAACTACTAGTCATGACCAATAGCCTATAGATATCCATTTTACAAGTAATAGGTGTCCATCACCTATAACCATGGCCCTTGAACCATTATAACCACTAGATTTCCATAAATCATACCAATGGCCCTTGAACCATTATAACTACTAGCCATGACCAATAGCCTAAAGATATCAATTTTACAAGTAATAGGTGTCCATAACCCATAAACATTACCCTTGAACCGTTATAACTACTAGCCATGATCAATAGCCTATAGATATCCATTTTACAAGTAATAGGTGTCCATAACCCATAACCATGGCCCTTGAACCATTATAATCACACGCCATGACCAATAGCGCATAGATATCCATCTGTCAAGTAATAGATGTCCATAACCCATAACCATCGCCGTTGAACCATTATAACTACAAGATGTCGATAAGTCATACCGATGGCCCTTGAACCATTATAACTACTAGCCATGACCAATAGCCTAAATATATCAATTTTACAAGTAGTAGGTGTCCATAACCCATTAACATGACCCTTGAACCGTTATAACTACTAGCCATGATCAATAGCCTATAGATATCCATTTTACAAGCAATAGGTGTCCATAACCCATAACCATGGCTCTTGAACCATTATAATCACAAGCCATAACCAATAGCGTATAGATATCCATCTTACAAGTAATAGGTGTCCATAACCCATAACCATGGCCGTTGAACCATTATAACTACAAGCCATGACCAATAGCCTATAGATATCTGTTTTACAAGTAATAGGTGTCCATAACCCATAAACATGCCCCTTGAAACGTTATAACAACTAGCCATGTTAAATAGCCTATAGATATCCATTTTACAAGTAATAGGTGTCCATGACCCATAGCCATGGCCCTTGAACCATTATAACCACTAGATGCCCTTAACTCATACCGATGGCCCTTGAACCATTATAACTACTAGTCATGACCAATAGCCTATAGATATCCATTTTACAAGTAACTAGCAGGGTACCCGCACGATGCGGCGGCGGGTACCCTGTATAACTATAAGTTATGCCGAGCAAATTCAGGAAATAAACTTTCCGGACCGATTCATAAAACATATTGCCACATCTCCTTTTATTTCCAAAATCCAAATAAAGCACTTTATTTTGAAGAAAAGAAAAAGTCACTCAACAAATCTAGGTAACTTATAAATAAGGTCAAAATGCATTAAATCGACCGTTTTGTCAAGTTCAGGGTACCATGATGCACCTTTAATAGTTCAGGGTAGTAGAGAACTTAGTTAGCCAAGTTCAGGCTACTAAAATACATTTTGACCTATAAATAATCCTAAATTTCTGAAGAAAAAACGTTGACGAACCGGATCCTTTTTCTTTGCAGTTCCACATTTACTCATTCCGATTTCTATAATTCATCCCTTGGGAGGCCCATCAACTGAAGTCCTTTCAGATAACTTAGAAAACACTTCAAAAATAGTCAATAGGCTATATAAATTTGACAAATGCAATATTAATATTTAAAAATACAAACATTGGGGTTAAAAGTTCAAACGAAACAAACTTTATAATCAGAGGACAACATCTTCTCTTCAGTTTTATTTTCTTTGATTTTGGTGGCTTCAGATTTCTGGAAATTGTTAGCTTTTGCAGCGTATTTCTCAATTGTGTTTTAAGCGTGATAGTTAATTTAAACATTAGTAACCTTGATAAGATTTACAATAATGAAATGATTTAAAATTATCATGATTAAGACCGACATCAAACACGGAATAATTATTGGAAGAAACATGAAGTGACCAATAAAAGCAGAAAAAAACCACACAAATGCGGAAATACACTACAAATCATTAAATATTAGAATTGAACTACATCTGGCCAAACAACTCTGTGTGTTTCCTTAACATGAAATTCTCTAGAAATCATTCATTTTTCTATTATGATAACAAGATTATCTTGAGAACACATTAATGGGATCTAAAAGTCACTACGAAATCATTTTTAATTATCAGACTTATCTTCAACATATGAGCAATTATCTTCGTCATCTTCTTCGTGCCCGTGTTCGTGTTCTTCATCATATACTTCAATATTTAGCAAAACGCTCATGTGAGATGTAATTCTCATATTGTGTCTTGCGTTTATTCTTCTTTGGTTCTTTTGCAAATATTTGAAACCTACAATGCTGAAAAGAATATAACTTTAAGTTGGGAATCAAATTGATTTAATTCTCATTCGACTCTTTAGTCAAAATTTTGAAACTATTACACTCAGAAAAATAAAACGTGAGTATCATGTTCCTACTAAATGGCTTCTTTAACTTCTTCAACACTTGCAAATGTTGATCAATTAATCAAATTCTAAACACGAAATGATAGTAAAACTCATTTAACACTATATAAGTAAGCACTTGTTGATCAATTAAATACTCTAAATGGCTTCTTTAACTTCTTCAACACTTGCAAATCCCCTGCTCCTATCCGTAACCCTAAAATAATCCAACGCAAATGGAGTAACAGAAACTTTAACATTCTCAAAATTGTACCAATTTGCTGGGTAAATCAAACGCAATAAATTTTTTTGCAAATAGTTACCTCAACAAATGTCACATTGACAGACTCGGTTGGCTTTCTTCTTCATCATCTTCTTCGTCGATATTTTCTAGTTCATGTTCATGTTCAGCTTCTGATTCTGATTCTAGGTTTTGACCGACTTAAATGCTTCAAATGATGGTTAAAATGATCAAAGCAGCGAATAGCAATTGGGTTTAAAATTTGAAAGAAAATTTGGGGGTTTTGGAGATTGAATGTGATCATCTGTCCATTTTACAATTAATTGGCCTCCATAAGCCATAAACATGGCCGTTGAACCATTATATCCATTAGATGTCCATAACTCATACCGATGGCCCTTGAATCATTATAACTACTAGCCACGACCAATAGCCTAGAGATATCCATTTTACAAGTAATAGCTGTTCATAACCCATACTCATGGCCCTTGAACCATTATAATCAATAGATGTCATTAACTTATACCGATGACCCTTAAACCATTATAACTACTAGCCATGACCAATAGCCTATAGATATCCATTTTACGGGTAATAGTTGTCCATAACCCATACACATGGCCCTTGAACCATTATAATCAATAGATGTCCATAACTCATAGCGAAGACCCTTGACCAATAGATATCCATTTACAAGAAATAGGTGTCCATAACCGATAACCATGGTCATTGAACCATTATAACCATTAGATGTCCATAACTCATACCGATGGCTCTTGAATCATTATAACTACTAGCCATGAAAATAGCCTATATATATCATTCTTACAAGTAATAGGTGTCCATAAGCCATAACCATGGCCGTTGAACCATTATAACTATTAGATATCCATAACTCATACCGATGACCCTTGAACAATTATAACTACTAGCCACGAACAATAGCCCATATATATATCCATTATACAAAGAATAGTTGTCCATAACCCATACCCATGGTCCTTGAACCATTATAATCAATAGATGTACATAACTCATACCAATGACCCTTGAATCGTTTTAACTACTAGCCATGACCAATAGCCTATAGATCCATAACCCATACTCATGGCCCTTGAACCATTATAATCAATAGATTTCCGTAACTTATACCGATGACCCTTTAACCATTATAACTACTAGCCATGACCAAATAGCCTATAGATATCCATTTTACAAGTAATAGGTGTCCACAACCCATAACCATGGTCATTGAACCATTATAACCATTAGATGTCCATAACTCATACCGATTGCCCTTGAATCATTATATCTACTAGCCATGAAAATAGCCTAGAGATATCCTTCTTACAAGTAATAGGTGTCCATAAGCCATAACCATGGCCGTTGTACCATTATAGCCATTAGATGTCCATAACTCATACCGATGACCCTTGAACCATTATAACTACTAGCCATGAACAATAGCCTATAGATATCCATTATACAAAGAATAGTTGTCCATAACCCATACCCATGGTCCTTGAACCATTATAATCAATAAATGTCCATAACTCATACCGATGACCCTTGAACAATTATAACTACTAGCCATGACCAATAGTCTATATATATCCATTTTACAGGTAATAGGCGTCCAAAAGCTATAACCATGGCCGTTGAACCATTATAATCAATAGATGTCCATAACTCATATCGATGACCCTCGAACCATTATAACTACTAGCCATGACCAATGGCCTATAGATATTCATTTTACAAGTAATAGGTGTGCATAACCCATAACCATGGCCGTTGAACCCTTATAACCATTAGATGTCCATAACTCATACCGATGACCCTTGAACCATTTTAACTACTAGCCATGACCAATAACCTATAGATATCCATTTTACAAGTAATAGGAGTCCAGAAGCCTCAATATGGCCGTTGAACCATTATAACCATTAGATGTCCATAACTGATACTGATGGCCCTTGAATCGTTATAACTACTAGCCATGACCAATGGCCTATATATATCGATTTTACAAGTAATAGCTGTCCATAACCCATACTCATGACCCTTGAACCATTATAATCAATAGATGTCCGTAACTCATTCCGATGACCCTTGAACCATTATAACTACTAGCCATGACCCATAGCCTGTAGATATCCATTTTACAAGTAATTGGCGTCCATAAGCCATAAACATGGCCGTTGAACCATTATAACCATTAGATGTCCATAACTCATACCGATGGCCCTTGAATCGTTATAACTACTAGCCATGACCAATAGCCTTTAGATATCCATTTTACAAGTAATAGTTCTGCATAACCCATACCCATGGCCTTTAACCATTATAATGAATAGATGTCCATAACTCATACCGATGACCCTTAAACCATAATAACTACTAGCCATGACCAATAGCCTATAGATATCCATTTTACAAGTAATAGGCGTCAATAAGCCATAAACATGGCCGTTGAACCATTATAACCATAAGATGTCCATAACTCATACCGATGGCCCTTGGATCAATATAACTACTAGCCATGACCAATAGCCTATAGATATCACTTTTACAAGTAATAGCTGTCCGTAACCCATACTATGGCCCTTGAACCATTATAATCAATAGATGTCCAAAACTCATACCGATGACCCTTGAACTATTATAACTACTAGCCATGAGCAATAGCCTATAGATATCCATTTTACAAGTAATAGGTGTCCATAACCCATAACCATGACCGTTGAACCATTGTAACCATTAGATTTCCATAACTCATATCGATGACCTTTGATCCATTATAACTACTAGCCATGACCAATAGCCTATAGATATCCATTTTACAAGTAATAGTTGTCTATAACTCCTACCCACGGCCCTTGAACCATTATAATCAATAGATGTCCATAACTCATACCGATGACCCTTGAACCATTATAACTACTAGCTGGCCAATGGCCTATAGGTGTCCATAACCCATAACCATGGCCATTGAAACATTATAACCATTAGATATCCATAACTCACACCGATGGCCCTTGAATCATTATAACTACTAGCCATGAAAAATAGCCTATAGATATCCTTTTTACAAGTAATAGGCATCCATAAGCCATAACCATGGCCGTTGAACCATTACACCCATTAGATGTCCATAACTCATAGCGAAGACCCTTGACCAATAGATATCCATTTACAAGAAATAGGTGTCCATAACCCATAACCATGGTCATTGAACCATTATAACCATTAGATGTCCATAACTCATACCGATGGCTCTTGAATGATTATAACTACTAGCCATGAAAATAGCCTATAGATATCCTTCTTACAAGTAATAGGTGTCCATAAGCCATAACCATGGCCGTTGAACCATTCTAACTATTAGATATCCATAACTCATACCGATGACCCTTGAACCATAAGCTCTTGCAGTTAAGAAGTGTAACTAGGCCTTTCATATGGCATATAGTCAATGATGGGAAATCTACGTCTGTTTGGTTCGATAAGTGGTGTAGTGCAAGCCCTATTTTCCAATTTTTAACTCCTAGAGATATTACTCGTGTTGGATTTACTATGCGGGATTCGGTGTCTAATCTTATTTATAATAATACTTGGAAATGGCCTACTGCATGGTATTCTATATTTCCGAATATAACTCAAATTCAGGTTCTGCAGCTTGTCTTGGATAAGAAGGATAATGTTTTATGGCGTGATGAAAATGGTGTTCTTAAACCGTTCTCAGTTCATTCGGCTTGGAATACCATTAGAAGCCGCAAGTCTGAGGTTGAGTGGGTCCATGTGGTGTGGTTTCCGCATTGCATCCCTCGTCATGCGTTTCACATGTGGCTTATCATTAACAAGTGTCTAAAGACTCATGACATGTTGAAACAATGGGATGTTAACCGTGATACTGATGTGGATTTATTACGGTGTCCTCTATGTGGTACAGTTCCGGACTCGCATGCCCATTTGTTTTTTGAGTCCACGTTCTCTTCTGAATTATGGGGAAGGGTTAAAATTCTTGCGGATATGGCTAATATAGGTTCGAGTTTTGAAGATATTGTCTCTTTCCTGATCCCTATCTCCCGAGGTAGGCGGGCAAAGAGTATTATTGCTCGTATTTTGATTGGTGCTACCACGTATTATATCTGGTTAGAAAGGAATGCTAGATTGTTTAAGAATAAAACTAAGCCCCTGGATCAGCTGTTTGAGGAGATAGTTTCTACTGTTCGGTTGAAACTTATGACTTTCAAGTTCAAAAATAAGTCCCAGCGTGTTAGAAATTTGATGGCAAATTGGAAGATTTTGGATGCAAATGATTAGTCCGGGTTTAATTTAGGTTTTTTGTTAGCATTCTTGTGATGTTTTTTTGTGTTTTTTGTTAGTGTTTTGGGTGTCTATCTTTGTTTATGGGTTGTCATAAACTTAGGTTAGTTGTTTACTTGCTTTGCTTGGGGTTAATGTGGTGCTCAGCCTCAATCCTTTGTAATTATTTTTGTGATTAATATATTTTAGCCAGGGTGAACCCTTTACCCAAAAAAAAAAAAAAAAGTCCCTTGAACCATTATAACTACTAGCCACGAACAATAGCCTATAGATATCCATTATACAAAGAATAGTTGTCCATAACCCATACCCATGGTCCTTGAACCATTATAATCAATAGATGTCCATAACTCATACCGATGACCCTTGAATCGTTTTAACTACTAGCCATGACCAATAGCCTATAGATCCATAACCCATACTCATGGCCCTTGAACCATTATAATCAATAGATTTCCGTAACTTATACCGATGACCCTTGAACCATTATAACTACTAGCCATGACCAATAGCCTATAGATATCCATTTTACAAGTAATAGGTGTCCATAACCCATAACCATGGTCATTGAACCATTATAATCAATAGATGTCCATAACTCATATCGATGACCCTCGAATCATTATAACTACTAGCCATGACCAATGGCCTATATATATTCATTTTACAAGTAATAGGTGTGCATAACCCATAACCATGGCCGTTGAACCCTTATAACCATTAGATGTCCATAACTCATACCGATGACCCTTGAACCATTTTAACTACTAGCCATGACCAATAACCTATAGATATCCATTTTACAAGTAATAGGAGTCCAGAAGCCTAAATATGGCCGTTGAACCATTATAACCATTAGATGTCCATAACTCATACCGATGGCCCTTGAATCATTATAACTACTAGCCGTGGCCTATGGCCTATATATATCCATTTTACAAGTAATAGCTGTCCATAACCCATACTCATGACCTTTGAACCATTATAATCAATAGATGTCCGTAACTCATTCCGATGACCCTTGAACCATTATAACTACTAGCCATGACCCATAGCCTGTAGATATCCATTTTACAAGTAATTGGCGTCCATAAGCCATAAACATGGCCGTTGAACCATTATAACCATTAGATGTCCATAACTCATACCGATGGCCCTTGAATCATTATAACTACTAGCCATGACCAATAGCCTATAGATATCACTTCTACAAGTAATAGCTGTCCGTAACCCATACCTATGGCCCTAGAACCATTATAATCAATAGATGTCCAAAACTCATACCGATGACCCTTGAACTATTATAACTACTAGCCATGAGCAATAGCCTATAGATATCCATTTTACAAGTAATAGGTGTCCATAACCCATAACCATGACCGTTGAACCATTGTAACCATTAGATTTCCATAACTCATATCGATGACCTTTGATCCATTATAACTACTAGCCATGACCAATAGCCTATAGATATCCATTTTACAAGTAATAGTTGTCTATAACTCATACCCATGGCCCTTGAACCATTATAATCAATAGATGTCCATAACTCATACCGATGACCCTTGAACCATTATAACTACTAGCTGGCCAATGGCCTATAGGTGTTCATAACCCATAACCATGGCCATTGAAACATTATAACCATTAGATATCCATAACTCTCACCGATGGCCCTTGAATCATTATAACTACTAGCCATGAAAAATAGCCTATAGATATCCTTTTTACAAGTAATAGGCATCCATAAGCCATAACCATGGCCGTTGAACCATTACAACCATTAGATGTCCATAACTCATAGCGAAGACCCTTGACCAATAGATATCCATTTACAAGAAATAGGTGTCCATAACCCATAACCATGGTCATTGAACCATTATAACCATTAGATGTCCATAACTCATACCGATGGCTCTTGAATGATTATAACTACTAGCCATGAAAATAGCCTATAGATATCCTTCTTACAAGTAATAGGTGTCCATAAGCCATAACCATGGCCGTTGAACCATTATAACTATTAGATATCCATAACTCATACCGATGACCCTTGAACCATAAGCTCTTGCAGTTAAGAAGTGTAACTAGGCCTTTCATATGGCATATAGTCAATGATGGGAAATCTACGTCTGTTTGGTTCGATAAGTGGTGTAGTGCAAGCCCTATTTTCCAATTTTTAACTCCTAGAGATATTACTCGTGTTGGATTTACTATGCGGGATTCGGTGTCTAATCTTATTTATAATAATACTTGGAAATGGCCTACTGCATGGTATTCTATATTTCCGAATATAACTCAAATTCAGGTTCCGCAGCTTGTCTTGGATAAGAAGGATAATGTTTTATGGCGTGATGAAAATGGTGTTCTTAAACCGTTCTCAGTTCATTCGGCTTGGAATACCATTAGAAGCCGCAAGTCTGAGGTTGAGTGGGTCCATGTGGTGTGGTTTCCGCATTGCATCCCTCGTCATGCGTTTCACATGTGGCTTATCATTAACAAGTGTCTAAAGACTCATGACATATTGAAACAATGGGATGTTAACCGTGATACTGATGTGGATTTATTACGGTGTCCTCTATGTGGTACAGTTCCGGACTCGCATGCCCATTTGTTTTTTGAGTCCACGTTCTCTTCTGAATTATGGGGAAGGGTTAAAATTCTTGCGGATATGGCTAATATAGGTTCGAGTTTTGAAGATATTGTCTCTTTCCTGATCCCTATCTCCCGAGGTAGGCGGGCAAAGAGTATTATTGCTCGTATTTTGATTGGTGCTACCACGTATTATATCTGGTTAGAAAGGAATGCTAGATTGTTTAAGAATAAAACTAAGCCCCTGGATCAGCTGTTTGAGGAGATAGTTTCTACTGTTCGGTTGAAACTTATGACTTTCAAGTTCAAAAATAAGTCCCAGCGTGTTAGAAATTTGATGGCAAATTGGAAGATTTTGGATGCAAATGATTAGTCCGGGTTTAATTTAGGTTTTTTGTTAGCATTCTTGTGATGTTTTTTTGTGTTTTTTGTTAGTGTTTTGGGTGTCTATCTTTGTTTATGGGTTGTCACAAACTTAGGTTAGTTGTTTACTTGTTTTGCTTGGGGTTAATGTGGTGCTCAGCCTCAATCCTTTGTAATTATTTTTGTGATTAATATATTTTAGCCAGGGTGAACCCTTTACCCAAAAAAAAAAAAAAAGTCCCTTGAACCATTATAACTACTAGCCACGAACAATAGCCTATAGATATCCATTATACAAAGAATAGTTGTCCATAACCCATACCCATGGTCCTTGAACCATTATAATCAATAGATGTCCATAACTCATACCGATGACCCTTGAATCGTTTTAACTACTAGCCATGACCAATAGCCTATAGATCCATAACCCATACTCATGGCCCTTGAACCATTATAATCAATAGATTTCCGTAACTTATACCGATGACCCTTGAACCATTATAACTACTAGCCATGACCAATAGCCTATAGATATCCATTTTACAAGTAATAGGTGTCCATAACTTCGGCCCGAACAACCTATAGATATCCATTTTACAAGTAATAGGTGTCCATAACCAAAATAGCTAGTTCGTTAGTCACTGCAAAGAACAACCTCGGCCCGAACTCCGACCTAGGCCCGAACTTCAACCTCGGCCCGAACTTCAACCTCGGCCCGAACACCGACCTCAGCCCGAACTTCAACCTCGGCCCGAACTTCAACCTCGGCCCGAACTTCAACCTCGGCCCCTTGAACCGTTATAACTACTAGCCATGACCAATAGCCTACAGATATCCATTTTACAAGTAATAGGTGTCCATGACCCATAGCTATGGCCCTTGAACCATTATAACCACTAGATGTCCATAACTCATACCGATGGCCCTTGAACCATTATAACTACTAGACATGACCAATAGCCTATAGATATCCATTTTACAAGTAATAGGTGTCCACAACCCATAACCATGGCCCTTGAACCATTATAACTACTAGCCATGACCAATAGCCAGAAGATATCAATTTTACTATTAATAGGTGTCCATAACCCATAACCATGACCCTTGAACCGTTATAACTACTAGCCATGATCAATAGCCTATAGATATCCGTTTTACAAGTAATAGGTGTCCACAACCCATAACCATGGCCCTTGAACCATTATAACTACTAGTCATGACCAATAGCCTATAGATATCCATTTTACAAGTAATAGGTGTCCATGACCCATAGCCATGGCCCTTGAACCATTATAACCACTAGATGTCCATAACTCATACCGATGGCCCTTGAAGCATTATAACTACTAGTCATGACCAAAGCCTATAGATATCCATTTTACAAGTAATAGGTCTCCATAACCTATAACCATGGCCCTTGAACCATTATAACCACTAGATGTCCATAACTCATTCCGATGGCCCTTGAACCATTAAAACTACTAGCCATGACCAATAGCCAGAAGATATCAATTTTACTAGTAATAGGTGTCCATAACCCATAACCATGACCCTTGAACCGTTATAACTACTAGCCATGATCAATAGCCTATAGATATCCGTTTTACAAGTAATAGGTGTCCACAACGCATAACCATGGCCCTTGAACCATTATAATCACAAGCCATGACCAATAGCCTATAGATATCCATTTTACAAGTAATAGTGTCCATAACCCATAACCATGGCCCTTGAACCATTATAACCACAAGATGTCGATAAGTCATACCGATGGCCCTTAAACCATTATAATTTCTAATCATTACCCATAGCCTATGGATATACATTTTACAAGTAATACGTGTCCATTACCTATAACCATGGCCTTTGAACCATTATAACCACTAGATGAACATAACTCATACCGATGGCCCTTGAACCATTATAACTTATAGTCATGACCAATAGCCTATAGATATCCATTTTAGAAGTAATAGGTGTCCATAACCTATAACCATGGCCCTTGAACCATTATAACCACTAGATGTCCATAACTCATATCGATGGCCCTTGAACCATTATAACTACTAGCCATGACCAATAGCCTATAGATATCCAATTTACAAGTAATAGGTATCCATAACCCATAACCATGCCCCTTAAACCGTTATAACTACTAGCCATGATCAATAGCCTATAGATATGCATTTTACAAGTAATAGGTGTCCATAACCCATAACCATGGCCCTTGAACCATTATAATCACACGCCATGACCAATAGCATATAGATATCCATCTTACAAGTAACAGGTGTCCATAACCCATAACCATGGCCGTTGAACCATTATAACTACAAGCCATGACCAATAGCCTATAGATATCCATTTTATAAGTAATAGGTGTCCATAATCCATAAACATGCCCCTTGAACCGTTATAACTACTAGCCATGACCAATAGCCTATAGATATCCATTTTACAAGTAATAGGTGTCCATAACCTATAACCATGGCCCTTGAACCATTATAACCACTAGATGTCCATAACTCATACCAATGGCCCTTGAACCATTATAACTACTAGCCATGACCAATAGCCAGAAGATATCAATTTTACTAGTAATAGGTGTCCATAACCCATAACCATGACCCTTGAACCGTTATAACTACTTGCCATGATCAATAGCCTATAGATATCCGTTTTACAAGTAATAGGTGTCCACAACCCATAACCATGGCCCTTGAACCATTATAATCACAAGCCATGACCAATAGCCTATAGATATCCATTTTACAAGTAATAGTGTCCATAACCCATAACCATGGCCCTTGAACCATTAACCACAAGATGTCGATAAGTCATACCGATGGCCCTTGAACCATTATAATTTCTAGTCATTACCCATAGCCTATGGATATACATTTTACAAGTAATAAGTGTCCATTACCTATAACCATGGCCCTTGAACCAATATAACCACTAGATGATCATAACTCATACCGATGGCCCTTGAACCATTATAACTACTAGACATGACCAATAGCCTATAGATATCCATTTTACAAGTAATAGGTGTCCATAACCTATAACCATGGCCCTTGAACCATTATAACCACTAGATGTCCATAACTCATACCGACGACCCTTGAACCATTATAACTACTAGCCATGACCAATAGCCAGAAGATATCAATTTTACAAGTAATATGTGTCCATAACCCATAACCATGACCCATGAACCGTTATAACAACTAGCCATGATCAATAGCCTATAGGTATCCATTTTACAAGTAATAGGTGTTCATAACCCATGACCATGGCCCTTGAACCATTATAATCACAAGCCATGACCAATAGCCTATAGATATCCATTTTACAAGTAATAGTGTCCATAACCCATAACCATAGCCCTTGAACCATTATAACCACAAGATGTCGATAAGTCATACCGATGGCCCTTGAACCATTATAATTTCTAGTCATTACCCATAGCCTATGGATATCCATTTTAGAAGTAATAGGTGTCCATTACCTATAACCATGGCCCTTGAACCATTATAACCACTATATGAACATAACTCATACCGATGGCCCTTTTACCATTATAACTTCTAGTCATGACCAATAGCCTATATATATCCATTTTAGAAGTAATAGGTGTCCATAACCTATAACCATGGCCCTTGAACCATTATAACCACTAGATGTCCATAACTCATATCGATGGCCCTTGAACCATTATAACTACTAGCCATAACCAATAGCCTATAGATATCCATTTTACAAGTAATAGGTGTCCATAACCCATAACCATGCCCCTTGAACCTTTATAACTACTAGCCATGATAAATAGCCTATAGACATCCATTTTACAAGTAATAGGTGTCAATGACCCATAGCCATGACCCTTGAACCATTATAACCACTAGATGTCCATAACTCACACCGACGGCCCTTGAACCATTATAATCACAAGTCATGACCAATAGCCTATAGATATCCATTTTACAAGTAATAGTGTCCTTAACCCATAACCATAGCCCTTGAACCATTATAACCACAAGATGTCAATAAGTCATACCGATGGCCCTTGAACCATTATAACTTCTAGTCATGACCAATAGCCTATAGATATCCATTTTAGAAGTAATAGGTGTCCATTACCTATAACCATGGCCCTTGAACCATTATAACCACTATATGAACATAACTCATACCGATGGCCCTTTTACCATTATAACTTCTAGTCATGACCAATAGCCTATATATATCCATTTTAGAAGTAATAGGTGTCCATAACCTATAACCATGGCCCCTGAACCATTATAACCACTAGACGTCCATAACTCATATCAATGGCCCTTGAACCATTATAACTACTAGCCATAACCAATAGCCTATAAATATCCATTTTACAAGTAATAGGTGTCCATAACCCATAACCATGCCCCTTGAACCTTTATAACTACTAGCTATGATAAATAGAGTAAGACATCCATTTTACAAGTAATAGGTGTCCATGACCCATAGCCATGACCCTTGAACCATTATAACCACTAGATGTCCATAACTCACACCGACGGCCCTTGAACCATTATAACTACTAGTCATGACCAATAGCCAATAGATATCCATTTTACAAGTAATAGGTGTCCATGACCCATAGCCATGACCCTTGAACCATTATATCCACTAGATGTCCATAACTCATACCGATGGCCCTTGAACCATTATAACTACTAGTCATGACCAATAGCCTATAGATATCCATTTTACAAGTAATAGGTGTCCATAACCTATAACCATGGCCCTTGAACCATTATAACCACTAGATGTCCATAACTCATACCGATGGCCCTTGAACCATTATAACTACTAGCCATGACCAATAGCCAGAAGATATCAATTTTACAAGCAATAGGTGTCCATAACCCATAACCATGACCCATGAACCGTTATAACTACTAGCCATGATCAATAGCCTATAGATATCCATTTTACAAGTAATAGGTGTCCATAACCCATAACGATGGCCCTTGAACCATTATAATCACAAGTCATGACCAATAGCATATAGATATCCATTTTACAAGTAATAGTGTCCTTAACCCATAACCATAGCCCTTGAACCATTATAACCACAAGATGTCAATAAGTCATACCGATGGCCCTTGAACCATTATAACATCTTGTCATTACCCATAGCCTATGGATATCCATTTTACAAGTAATAGGTGTCCATTACCTATAACCATGGCCCTTGAACCATTATAACCACTATATGAACATAACTCATACCGATGGCCCTTGAACCATTATAACTTCTAGTCATGACCAATAGCCTATAGATATCCATTTTAGAAGTAATAGGTGTCCATAACCTATAACCATGGCCCTTGAACCATTATAACCACTAGATGTCCATAACTCATATCGATGGCCCTTGAACCATTATAACTACTAGCCATGACCAATAGCCTATAGATATCCATTTTACAAGTAATAGGTGTCCTTAACCCATAACCATGCCCCTTGAACCTTTATAACTACTAGCCATGATCAATAGCCTATAGACATCCATTTTACAAGTAATAGGTGTCCATGACCCATAGCCATGACCCTTGAACCATTATAACCACTAGATGTCCATAACTCACACCGACGGCCCTTGAACCATTATAACTACTAGTCATGACCAATAGCCTATAGATATCCATTTTACAAGTAATAGGTGTCCATGACCCATAGCCATGACCCTTGAACCATTATATACACTAGATGTCCATAACTCATACCGATGGCCCTTGAACCATTATAACTACTAGTCATGACCAATAGCCTATAGATATCCATTTTACAAGTAATAGGTGTCCATATCCTATAACCATGGCCCTTGAACCATTATAACCACTAGATGTACATAACTCATACCGACGGCCCTTGAACCATTATAACTACTAGCCATGACCAATAGCCAGAAGATATCAATTTTACAAGTAATATGTGTCCATAACCCATAACCATGACCCATGAACCGTTGTAACTACTAGCCATGATCAATAGCCTATAGGTATCCATTTTACAAGTAATAGGTGTCCATAACCCATGACCATGGCCCTTGAACCATTATAATCACAAGCCATGACCAATAGCCTATAGATATCCATTTTACAAGTAATAGTGTCCATAACCCATCACCATAGCCCTTGAACCATTATAACCACAAGATGTCGATAAGTCATACCGATGGCCCTTGAACCATTATAATTTCTAGACATTACCCATTGCCTATGGATATCCATTTTAGAAGTAATAGGTGTCCATTACCTATAACCATGGCCCTTGAACCATTATAACCACTATATGAACATAACTCATACCGATGGCCCTTTTACCATTATAACTTCTAGTCATGACCAATAGCCTATATATATCCATTTTAGAAGTAATAGGTGTCCATAACCTATAACCATGGCCCTTGAACCATTATAACCACTAGATGTCCATAACTCATATCGATGGCCCTTGAACCATTATAACTACTAGCCATAACCAATAGCCTATAGATATCCATTTTACAAGTAATAGGTGTCCATAACCCATAACCATGCCCCTTGAACCTTTATAACTACTAGCCATGATAAATAGCCTATAGACATCCATTTTACAAGTAATAGGTGTCCATGACCCATAGCCATGACCCTTGAACCATTATAACCACTAGATGTCCATAACTCACACCGACGGCCCTTGAACCATTATAACTACTAGTCATGACCAATAGCCTATAGATATCCATTTTACAAGTAATAGGTGTCCATGACCCATAGCCATGACCCTTGAACCATTATATCCACTAGATGTCCATAACTCATACCGATGGCCCTTGAACCATTATAACTACTAGTCATGACCAATAACCTATAGATATCCATTTTACAAGTAATAGGTGTCCATAACCTATAACCATGGCCCTTGAACCATTATAACCACTAGATGTCCATAACTCATACCGATGGCCCTTGAACCATTATAACTACTAGCCATGACCAATAACCAGAAGATATCAATTTTACAAGTAATAGGTGTCCATAACCCATAACCATGACCCATGAACCGTTATAACTACTAGCCATGATCAATAGCCTATAGATATCCATTTTACAAGTAATAGGTGTCCATAACCCATAACGATGGCCCTTGAACCATTATAATCACAAGTCATGACCAATAGCCTATAGATATCCATTTTACAAGTAATAGTGTCCTTAACCCATAACCATAGCCCTTGAACCATTATAACCACAAGATGTCAATAAGTCATACCGATGGCCCTTGAACCATTATAACATCTTGTCATTACCCATAACCTATGGATATCCATTTTACAAGTAATAGGTGTCCATTACCTATAACCATGGCCCTTGAACCGTTATAACCACTATATGAACATAACTCATACCGATGGCCCTTGAACCATTATAACTTCTAGTCATGACCAATAGCCTATAGATATCCATTTTAGAGGTAATAGGTGTCCATAACCTATAACCATGGCCCTTGAACCATTATAACCACTAGATGTCCATAACTCATATCGATGGCCCTTGAACCATTATAACTACTAGCCATGACCAATAGCCTATAGATATCCATTTTACAAGTAATAGGTGTCCATAACCCATAACCATGCCCCTTGAACCTTTATAACTACTAGCCATGATCAATAGCCTATAGACATCCATTTTACATGTAATAGGTGTCCATGACCCATAGCCATGACCCTTGAACCATTATAACCACTAGATGTCCATAACTCACACCGATGGCCCTTGAACCATTATAACTACTAGTCATGACAATAGCCTATAGATATCCATTTTACAAGTAATAGGTGTCCATGACCCATAGCCATGACCCTTGAACCATTATATCCACTAGATGTCCATAAGTCATACCGATGGCCCTTGAACCATTATAACTACTAGTCATGACCAATAGCCTATAGATATCCATTTTACAAGTAATAGGTGTCCATCACCTATAACCATGGCCCTTGAACCATTATAACCACTAGATTTCCATAAATCATACCAATGGCCCTTGAACCATTATAACTACTAGCCATGACCAATAGCCTAAAGATATCAATTTTACAAGTAATAGGTGTCCATAACCCATAAACATTACCCTTGAACCGTTATAACTACTAGCCATGATCAATAGCCTATAGATATCCATTTTACAAGTAATAGGTGTCCATAACCCATAACCATGGCCCTTGAACCATTATAATCACACGCCATGACCAATAGTGCATAGATATCCATCTTTCAAGTAATAGATGTCCATAACCCATAACCATGGCCGTTGAACCATTATAACTACAAGATGTCGATAAGTCATACCGATGGCCCTTGAACCATTATAACTACTAGCCATGATCAATAGCCTAAATATATCAATTTTACAAGTAGTAGGTGTCCATAACCCATTAACATGACCCTTGAACCGTTATAACTACTAGCCATGATCAATAGCCTATAGATATCCATTTTACAAGCAATAGGTGTCCATAACCCATAACCATGGCTCTTGAACCATTATAATCACAAGCCATAACCAATAGCGTATAGATATCCATCTTACAAGTAATAGGTGTCCATAACCCATAACCATGGCCGTTGAACCATTATAACTACAAGCCATGACCAATAGCCTATAGATATCTGTTTTACAAGTAATAGGTGTCCATAACCCATAAACATGCCCCTTGAAACGTTATAACAACTAGCCATGTTAAATAGCCTATAGATATCAATTTTACAAGTAATAGGTGTCCATGACCCATAGCCGTGGCCCTTGAACCATTATAACCACTAGATGTCCTTAACTCATACCGATGGCCCTTGAACCATTATAACTACTAGTCATGACCAATAGCCTATAGATATCCATTTTACAAGTAACTAGCAGGGTACCCGCACGATGCGGCGGCGGGTACCCTGTATAACTATAAGTTATGCCGAGCAAATTCAGGAAATAAACTTTCCGGACCGATTCATAAAACATATTGCCACATCTCCTTTTATTTCCAAAATCCAAATAAAGCACTTTATTTTGAAGAAAAGAAAAAGTCACTCAACAAATCTAGGTAACTTATAAATAAGGTCAAAATGCATTAAATCGACCGTTTTGTCAAGTTCAGGGTACCATGATGCACCTTTAATAGTTCAGGGTAGTAGAGAACTTAGTTAGCCAAGTTCAGGCTACTAAAATACATTTTGACCTATAAATAATCCTAAATTTCTGAAGAAAAAACGTTGACGAACCGGATCCTTTTTCTTTGCAATTCCACATTTACTCATTCCGATTTCTGTAATTCATCCCTTGGGAGGCCCATCAACTGAAGTCCTTTCAGATAACTTAGAAAACACTTCAAAAATAGTCAATAGGCTATATAAATTTGACAAATGCAATATTAATATTTAAAAATACAAACATTGGGGTTAAAAGTTCAAACGAAACAAACTTTATAATCAGAGGACAACATCTTCTCTTCAGTTTTATTTTCTTTGATTTTGGTGGCTTCAGATTTCTGGAAATTGTTAGCTTTTGCAGCGTATTTCTCAATTGTGTTTTAAGCGTGATAGTTAATTTAAACATTAGTAACCTTGATAAGATTTACAATAATGAAATGATTTAAAATTATCATGATTAAGACCGACATCAAACACGGAATAATTATAGGAAGAAACATGAAGTGACCAATAAAAGCAGAAAAAAACCACACAAATGCGGAAATACACTACAAATCATTAAATATTAGAATTGAACTACATCTGGCCAAACAACTCTGTGTGTTTCCTTAACATGAAATTCTCTAGAAATCATTCATTTTTCTATTATGATAACAAGATTATCTTGAGAACACATTAATGGGATCTAAAAGTCACTACGAAATCATTTTTAATTATCAGACTTATCTTCAACATATGAGCAATTATCTTCGTCATCTTCTTCGTGCCCGTGTTCGTGTTCTTCATCATATACTTCAATATTTAGCAAAACGCTCATGTGAGATGTAATTCTCATATTGTGTCTTGCGTTTATTCTTCTTTGGTTCTTTTGCAAATATTTGAAACCTACAATGCTGAAAAGAATATAACTTTAAGTTGGGAATCAAATTGATTTAATTCTCATTCGACTCTTTAGTCAAAATTTTGAAACTATTACACTCAGAAACATAAAACGTGAGTATCATGTTCCTACTAAATGGCTTCTTTAACTTCTTCAACACTTGCAAATGTTGATCAATTAATCAAATTCTAAACACGAAATGATAGTAAAACTCATTTAACACTATATAAGTAAGCACTTGTTGATCAATTAAATACTCTAAATGGCTTCTTTAACTTCTTCAACACTTGCAAATCCCCTGCTCCTATCCGTAACCCTAAAATAATCCAACGCAAATGGAGTAACAGAAACTTTAACATTCTCAAAATTGTACCAATTTGCTGGGTAAATCAAACGCAATAAATTTTTTTGCAAATAGTTACCTCAACAAATGTCACATTGACAGACTCGGTTGGCTTTCTTCTTCATCATCTTCTTCGTCGATATTTTCTAGTTCATGTTCATGTTCAGCTTCTGATTCTGATTCTAGGTTTTGACCGACTTAAATGCTTCAAATGATGGTTAAAATGATCAAAGCAGCGAATAGCAATTGGGTTTAAAATTTGAAAGAAAATTTGGGGGTTTTGGAGATTGAATGTGATCATCTGTCCATTTTACAATTAATTGGCCTCCATAAGCCATAAATATGGCCGTTGAACCATTATATCCATTAGATGTCCATAACTCATACCGATGGACCTTGAATCATTATAACTACTAGCCATGACCAATAGCCTAGAGATATCCATTTTACAAGTAATAGCTGTTCATAACCCATACTCATGGCCCTTGAACCATTATAATCAATAGATGTCATTAACTTATACCGATGACCCTTAAACCATTATAACTACTAGCCATGACCAATAGCCTATAGATATCCATTTTACGGGTAATAGTTGTCCATAACCCATACACATGGCCCTTGAACCATTATAATCAATAGATGTCCATAACTCATAGCGAAGACCCTTGACCAATAGATATCCATTTACAAGAAATAGGTGTCCATAACCGATAACCATGGTCATTGAACCATTATAACCATTAGATGTCCATAACTCATACCGATGGCTCTTGAATCATTATAACTACTAGCCATGAAAATAGCCTATATATATCATTCTTACAAGTAATAGGTGTCCATAAGCCATAACCATGGCCGTTGAACCATTATAACTATTAGATATCCATAACTCATACCGATGACCCTTGAACCATTATAACTACTAGCCACGAACAATAGCCTATATATATCCATTATACAAAGAATAGTTGTCCATAACCCATACCCATGGTCCTTGAACCATTATAATCAATAGATGTCCATAACTCATACCAATGACCCTTGAATCGTTTTAACTACTAGCCATGACCAATAGCCTATAGATCCATAACCCATACTCATGGCCCTTGAACCATTATAATCAATAGATTTCCGTAACTTATACCGATGACCCTTGAACCATTATAACTACTAGCCATGACCAAATAGCCTATAGATATCCATTTTACAAGTAATAGGTGTCCATAACCCATAACCATGGTCATTGAACCATTATAACCATTAGATGTCCATAACTCATACCGATTGCCCTTGAATCATTATATCTACTAGCCATGAAAATAGCCTAGAGATATCATTCTTACAAGTAATAGGTGTCCATAAGCCATAACCATGGCCGTTGTACCATTATAGCCATTAGATGTCCATAACTCATACCGATGACCCTTGAACCATTATAACTACTAGCCATGAACAATAGCCTATAGATATCCATTATACAAAGAATAGTTGTCCATAACCCATACCCATGGTCCTTGAACCACTATAATCAATAAATGTCCATAACTCATACCGATGACCCTTGAACAATTATAACTACTAGCCATGACCAATAGTCTATATATATCCATTTTACAGGTAATAGGCGTCCAAAAGCTATAACCATGGCCGTTGAACCATTATAATCAATAGATGTCCATAACTCATATCGATGACCCTCGAACCATTATAACTACTAGCCATGACCAATGGCCTATAGATATTCATTTTACAAGTAATAGGTGTGCATAACCCATAACCATGGCCGTTGAACCCTTATAACCATTAGATGTCCATAACTCATACCGATGACCCTTGAACCATTTTAACTACTAGCCATGACCAATAACCTATAGATATCCATTTTACAAGTAATAGGAGCCCAGAAGCCTAAATATGGCCGTTGAACCATTATAACCATTAGATGTCTATAACTGATACTGATGGCCCTTGAATCGTTATAACTACTAGCCATGACCAATGGCCTATATATATCCATTTTACAAGTAATAGCTGTCCATAACCCATACTCATGACCCTTGAACCATTATAATCAATAGATGTCCGTAACTCATTCCGATGACCCTTGAACCATTATAACTACTAGCCATGACCCATAGCCTGTAGATATCCATTTTACAAGTAATTGGCGTCCATAAGCCATAAACATGGCCGTTGAACCATTATAACCATTAGATGTCCTTAACTCATACCGATGGCCCTTGAATCGTTATAACTACTAGCCATGACCAATAGCCTTTAGATATCCATTTTACAAGTAATAGTTCTGCATAACCCATACCCATGGCCTTTAACCATTATAATGAATAGATGTCCATAACTCATACCGATGACCCTTAAACCATTATAACTACTAGCCATGACCAATAGCCTATAGATATCCATTTTACAAGTAATAGGCGTCAATAAGCCATAAACATGGCCGTTGAACCATTATAACCATAAGATGTCCATAACTCATACCGATGGCCCTTGGATCAATATAACTACTAGCCATGACCAATAGCATATAGATATCACTTTTACAAGTAATAGCTGTCTGTAACCCATACCTATGGCCCTTGAACCATTATAATCAATAGATGTCCATAACTCATACCGATGACCCTTGAACCATTATAACTACTAGCTGGCCAATGGCCTATAGGTGTCCATAACCCATAACCATGGCCATTGAAACATTATAACCATTAGATATCCATAACTCACACCGATGGCCCTTGAATCATTATAACTACTAGCCATGAAAAATAGCCTATTGATATCCTTTTTACAAGTAATAGGCATCCATAAGCCATAACCGTGGCCGTTGAACCATTACAACCATTAGATGTCCATAACTCATAGCGAAGACCCTTGACCAATAGATATCCATTTACAAGAAATAGGTGTCCATAACCCATAACCATGGTCATTGAACCATTATAACCATTAGATGTCCATAACTCATACCGATGGCTCTTGAATGATTATAACTACTAGCCATGAAAATAGCCTATAGATATCCTTCTTACAAGTAATAGGTGTCCATAAGCCATAACCATGGCCGTTGAACCATTATAACTATTAGATATCCATAACTCATACCGATGACCCTTGAACCATAAGCTCTTGCAGTTAAGAAGTGTAACTAGGGCTTTCATATGGCATATAGTCAATGATGGGAAATCTACGTCTGTTTGGTTCGATAAGTGGTGTAGTGCAAGCCCTATTTTCCAATTTTTAACTCCTAGAGATATTACTCGTGTTGGATTTACTATGCGGGATTCGGTGTCTAATCTTATTTATAATAATACTTGGAAATGGCCTACTGCATGGTATTCTATATTTCCGAATATAACTCAAATTTAGGTTCCGCAGCTTGTCTTGGATAAGAAGGATAATGTTTTATGGCGTGATGAAAATGGTGTTCTTAAACCGTTCTCAGTTCATTCGGCTTGGAATACCATTAGAAGCCGCAAGTCTGAGGTTGAGTGGGTCCATGTGGTGTGGTTTCCGCATTGCATCCCTCGTCATGCGTTTCACATGTGGCTTATCATTAACAAGTGTCTAAAGACTCATGACATGTTGAAACAATGGGATGTTAACTAGTGATACTGATGTGGATTTATTACGGTGTCCTCTATGTGGTACAGTTCCGGACTCGCATGCCCATTTGTTTTTTGAGTCCACGTTCTCTTCTGAATTATGGGGAAGGGTTAAAATTCTTGCGGATATGGCTAATATAGGTTCGAGTTTTGAAGATATTGTCTCTTTCCTGATCCCTATCTCCCGAGATAGGCGGGCAAAGAGTATTATTGCTCGTATTTTGATTGGTGCTACCACGTATTATATCTGGTTAGAAAGGAATGCTAGATTGTTTAAGAATAAAACTAAGCCCCTGGATCAGCTGTTTGAGGAGATAGTTTCTACTGTTCGGTTGAAACTTATGACTTTCAAGTTCAAAAATAAGTCCCAGCGTGTTAGAAATTTGATGGCAAATTGGAAGATTTTGGATGCAAATGATTAGTCCGGGTTTAATTTAGGTTTTTTGTTAGCATTCTTGTGATGTTTTTTTGTGTTTTTTGTTAGTGTTTTGGGTGTCTATCTTTGTTTATGGGTTGTCATAAACTTAGGTTAGTTGTTTACTTGCTTTGCTTGGGGTTAATGTGGTGCTCAGCCTCAATCCTTTGTAATTATTTTTGTGATTAATATATTTTAGCCAGGGTGAACCCTTTACCCAAAAAAAAAAAAAGTCCCTTGAACCATTATAACTACTAGCCACGAACAATAGCCTATAGATATCCATTATACAAAGAATAGTTGTCCATAACCCATACCCATGGTCCTTGAACCATTATAATCAATAGATGTCCATAACTCATACCGATGACCCTTGAATCGTTTTAATTACTAGCCATGACCAATAGCATATAGATCCATAACCCATACTCATGGCCCTTGAACCATTATAATCAATAGATTTCCGTAACTTATACCGATGACCCTTGAACCATTATAACTACTAGCCATGACCAATAGCCTATAGATATCCATTTTACAAGTAATAGGTGTCCATAACCCATAACCATGGTCATTGAACCATTATAATCAATAGATGTCCATAACTCATATCGATGACCCTCGAACCATTATAACTACTAGCCGTGGCCTATGGCCTATATATATCCATTTTACAAGTAATAGCTGTCCATAACCCATACTCATGACCCTTGAACCAATATAATCAATAGATGTCCGTAACTCATTCCGATGACCCTTGAACCATTATAACTACTAGCCATGACCCATAGCCTGTAGATATCCATTTTACAAGTAATTGGCGTCCATAAGCCATAAACATGGCCGTTGAACCATTATAACCATTAGATGTCCATAACTCATACCGATGGCCCTTGAATCGTTATAACTACTAGCCATGACCAATAGCCTTTAGATATCCATTTTACAAGTAATAGTTCTGCATAACCCATACCCATGGCCTTTAACCATTATAATGAATAGATGTCCATAACTCATACCGATGACCCTTAAACCATTATAACTACTAGCCATGATCAATAGCTTATAGATATCCTTTTTACAAGTAATAGGCGTCAAAAAGCCATAAACATGGCCGTTGAACCATTATAACCATAAGATGTCCATAACTCATACCGATGGCCCTTGGATCAATATAACTACTAGCCATGACCAATAGCCTATAGATATCACTTTTACAAGTAATAGATGTCCGTAACCCATACCTATGGCCCTTGAACCATTATAATCAATAGATGTCCAAAACTCATACTGGTGACCCTTGAACTATTATAACTACTAGCCATGAGCAATATCCTATAGATATCCATTTTACAAGTAATAGGTGTCCATAACCCATAACCATGACCGTTGAACCATTGTAACCATTAGATGTCCATAACTCATATCGATGACCTTTGATCCATTATAACTACTAGCCATGACCAATAGCCTATAGATATCCATTTTACAAGTAATAGTTGTCTATAACCCATACCCATGGCCCTTGAACCATTATAATCAATAGATGTCCATAACTCATACCGATGACCCTTGAACCATTATAACTACTAGCTGACCAATGGCCTATACGTGTCCATAACCCATAACCATGGCCATTGAAACATTATAACCATTAGATATCCATAACTCACACCGATGGCCCTTGAATCATTATAACTACTAGCCATAAAAAAATAGCCTATAGATATCCTTCTTACAAGTAATAGGCATCCATAAGCCATAACCATGGCCGTTGAACCATTACAACCATTAGATGTCCATAACTCATAGCGAAGACCCTTGACCAATAGATATCCATTTAAAAGAAATAGGTGTCCATAACCCATAACCATGGTCATTGAACCATTATAACCATTAGAGGTCCATAACTCATACCGATGGCTCTTGAATCATTATAACTACTAGCCATGAAAATAGCCTATAGATATCCTTCTTACAAGTAATAGGTGTCCATAAGCCATAACCATGGCCGTTGAACCATTATAACTATTAGATATCCATAACTCATACCGATGACCCTTGAACCATTATAACTACTAGCCACGAACAATAGCCTATAGATATCCATTATACAAAGAATAGTTGTCCATAACCCATACCCATGGTCCTTGAACCATTATAATCAATAGATGTCCATAACTCATACCGATGACCCTTGAATCGTTATAACTACTAGCCATGACCAATAGTCTATATATATCAATTTTACAGGTAATAGGCGTCCAAAAGCCATAACCATGGCCGTTGAACCGTTATAACTACTAGCCACGAACAATAGCCTATAGATATCCATTATACAAAGAATAGTTGTCCATAACCCATACCCATGGTCCTTGAACCATTATAATCAATAGATGTCCATAACTCATACCGATGACCCTTGAATCGTTTTAACTACTAGCCATGACCAATAGCCTATAGATCCATAACCCATACTCATGGCCCTTGAACCATTATAATCAATAGATTTCCGTAACTTGTACCGATGACCCTTGAACCATTATAACTACTAGCCATGACCAATAGCCTATAGATATCCATTTTACAAGTAATAGGTGTCCATAACCCATAACCATGGTCATTGAACCATTATAATCAATAGATGTCCATAACTCATATCGATGACCCTCGAACCATTATAACTACTAGCCATGACCACTGGCCTATAGATATTCATTTTACAAGTAATAGGTGTGCATAACCCATAACCATGGCCGTTGAACCCTTATAACCATTAGATGTCCATAACTCATACCGATGACCCTTGAACCATTTTAACTACTAGCCATGACCAATAACCTATAGATATCCATTTTACAAGTAATAGGAGTCCAGAAGCCTAAATATGGCCGTTGAACCATTATAACCATTAGATGTCCATAACTCATACCGATGGCCCTTGAATCGTTATAACTACTAGTTCGGGTCGAGTAACCAAAATAGCTGGTTCGTTCGTCACTGCCAAGAACAAGTTCGGCCCGAACTCTTTACTGTTCCCGGCCCGAACTTCATTTTCGGCCCGAACTTCAACCTCGGCCCGAACTTCTACCTCGGCCCGAACTCCGACCTTGGCCCGAACTTCAGCCTCGGCCCGAACAACATCCTCGGCCCGAACACCGAACTTCGGCCCGAACACCACTTCGGCCCGAACATCCCACTTCGGCCCGAACAACACTTCGGCCCGAACATCCCTCTTCGGCCCGAACTCTTCAATATCCAAGATTGTGTGTAAAAGGTGCTATACTAAATCATTCATAACTTTCAGCTCGGGTGTCCGTTTCACGCCCACGAGTAACAAAAATAGCTGGTTCGTTCGTCACTGCCAAGACCAAGTTCGGCCCGAACTCTTCAATATCCAAAATTGTGTGACAAAAGGTGCTATACTAAAACATTCATAACTTTCAGCTCGGGTGTCCGTTTCACGCCTACGAGTAACCAAAATAGTTGGTTCATTCGTCACTGCCAAGAACAAGTTCGGACCGAACTCTTCACTGTTCCCGGCCTGAACTTCATTTCGGCCCGAACTTCAACCTCGGCCCGAACTTCAACCTCGGCCCGAACTCCGACCTCGGCCCGAACTTCAACCTCGGCAAGAACATCATCCTCAGCCTGAACACCACTTCGGCCAGAACACCACTTCGGCCCGAACACCACTTCGCGCGAACATCCCACTTCTGCCCGAACAACCCTCTTCCGCCCGAACATCCCTCTTCGGCCCGAACTCTTCAATATCCAAGATTGTGTGACAAAAGGTGCTATACTAAAACATTCATAACTTTCAGCTCGGGTGTCCGTTTCACGCCCACGAGTAACCAAAATAGCTGGTTCGTTCGTCACTGCCAAGAACAAGTTCGGCCAGAACTCTTCACTGTTCCCGGTCTGAACTTCATTTTCGGCCCGAACTTCAACCTCGGCCCAAACTCCGACCTCGACCCGAACTTCAACCTCGGCCCGAACATCATCCTCGGCCCGAACACCGAACTTCGGCCCGAACACCACTTCGGCCCGAACACCACTTCGGCCCGAACATCCCACTACGGCCCGAACACCACTTCGGCTCGAACATCCCTCTTCGGCCCGAACTCTTCAATATCCAAGATTGTGTGACAAAAGGTGCTATACTAAAACATTCATAACTTTCAGCTCGGGTGTCCGTTTCACCCCCACGAGTAACCAAAATAGCTGTTTCGTTCGTCACTGCCAAGAACAAGTTCGGCCCGAACTCTTCACTGTTCCCGGCCCGAACTTCATTTTCGACCCGAACTTCAACCTCGGCCCGAACTTCAACCTCGGGCCGAACTCCGACCTCGGCCCGAACTTCAACCTCGGCCCGAACATCATCCTCGGCCCGAACACCGAACTTCGGCCCGAACACCACTTCGGCCCGAACACCACTTCGGCCCGAACATCCCACTTCGGCCCGAACACCAGTTCGGCCCGAACATCCCTCTTCGACCCGAACTCTTCAATATCCAAGATTGTGTGACAAATGGTGCTATACTAAAACATTCATAACTTTCAGCTCGGGTGTCCGTTTCACGCCCACGAGTAACCAAAATAACTGGTTCGTTCGTCACTGCCAAGAACAAGTTCGACCTGAACTCTTCACTGTTCCCGGCCCGAACTTCATTTTCGGCCCGAACTTCAACCTCGGCCCGGACTTCAACCTCGGCCCGAACTTCAACCTCGGCCCGAACTCCGACCTCGGCCCGAACTTCAACCTCGGCACGAACATCATCCTCGGCCCGAACACCGAACTTCGGCCCGAACACTACTTCGCCCCGAACACCACTTCGGCCCGAACACCACTTCGGCCTGAACATCCCTATTCGGCCTGAACTCTTCAATATCCAAGATTGTGTGACAAAAGGTGCTATACTAAAACATTCATAACTTTCCGCTCGGGTGTCCATTTCACGCCCACGAGTAACCAAAATAGCTGGTTCGTTCGTCACTGCCAAGAACAAGTTTGGCCCGAACTCTTCACTGTTCCCGGCCCGAAATTCATTTTCGGCCCGAACTTCAACCTCGGCCCGAACTTCATTTTCGGCCCGAACTTCATCCTCGGCCCGAAATTCAACCTCGGCCCGAACTCCGACCTCGGCCCGAACATCATCCTCGGCCCGAACACCGAACTTCGGCCCGAACACCACTTCGGCCCGAACATCCCACTTCGGCCCGAACACCACTTCGGCCCGAACATCCCTCTTCGGCCCGAACTCTTCAATATCCAAGATTGTGTGACAAAAGGTGTTATACTAAAACATTCATAACTTTCAGCTCGTGTGTCCGTTTCACGCCCACGAGTAACCAAAATAGCTGGTTCGTTCGTCACTGCCAAGAACAAGTTCGACCCGAACTCTTCACTGTTCCCGGCCCGAACTACATTTTCGGCCCTAACATCAACCTCGGCCCGAAGTTCAACCTCGGCCCGAACTCTTCACTGTTCCCGGCCCGAACTTCAACCTCGGCCCGAACTCCGACCTCGGCCCGAACTCCGACCTCGGCCCGAACTCCGACCTCGGCCCGAACTTCAACCTCGGCCCGAACATCATCCTCGGCCCGAACACCGAACTTCGGCCCGAACACCACTTCGGCCCGAACATCCCACTTCGGCCCGAACATCCCACTTCGGCCCGAACACCACTTCCGCCCGAACATCCCTCTTCGGCCCGAACTCTTCAATATCCAACATTGTGTGACAAAAGGTGCTATACTAAAAAATTCATAACTTTCAGCTCGGGTGTCCGTTTCACGCCCACGAGTAACCAAAATAGCTGGTTCGTTCGTCACTGTCAAGAAAAGTTCGGCCCGAACTCTTCACTGTTCCCGGCCCGAACTTCATTTTCGGCACGAACTTCAACCTCGGCCCGAACTCCGACCTCGGCCGGAACTTCAACCTCGGCCCGAACATCATCCTCGGCCCCAACATCATCCTCAGCCCGAACACCGAACTTCAGCCCGAACACCACTTCGGCCCGAACACCACTTCGGCCCGAACATCCCTCTTCGGCCCGAACTCTTCAATATCCAAGATTGAGTAACCAAAATAGTTGGTTCGTTCGTCACTGCCAAGAACAAGTTCGGCCCGAACTCTTCACTGTTCCCGGCCCGAACTTCATTTTCGGCTCGAACTCCGACCTCGGCCCGAACTCCGACCTCGGCCCAAACTCCGACCTCGGCCCGGACATCATCCTCGGCCCGAACATCATCCTCGGCCCGAACACCGAACTTCGGCCCGAACACCACTTCGGCCCGAACACCACTTCGGCCCGAACACCACTTCGGCCCGAACACCACTTCGGCCCGAACATCCCACGTCGGCCCGAACACCACTTCGGCCCGAACATCCCTCTTCGGCCCGAACATCCCTCTTCGGCCCGAACTCTTCAATATCCAAGATTGTGTGACAAAAGGTGCTATACTAAAACATTCATAACTTTCAGCTCGGGTGTCCGTTCCACGCCCACGAGTAACCAAAATAGCTGGTTCGTTTGTCACTGCCAAGAACAAGTTCGGCCAGAACTCTTCACTGTTCCCGGTCTGAACTTCATTTTCGGCCCGAACTTCAACCTCGGCCCAAACTCCGACCTCGACCCGAACTTCAACCTCGGCCCGAACATCATCCTCGGCCCGAACACCGAACTTCGGCCCGAACACCACTTCGGCCCGAACATCCCACTACGGCCCGAACACCACTTCGGCTCGAACATCCCTCTTCGGCCCGAACTCTTCAATATCCAAGATTGTGTGACAAAAGGTGCTATACTAAAACATTCATAACTTTCAGCTCGGGTGTCCGTTTCACCCCCACGAGTAACCAAAATAGCTGTTTCGTTCGTCACCGCCAAAAACAAGTTCAGCCCGAACTCTTCACTGTTCCCGGCCCGAACTTCATTTTCGGCCTGAACTTCAACCTCGGCCCGAACTTCAACCTCGGCCCGAACTCCGACCTCGGCCCGAACTTCAACCTCGGCTCGAACATCATCCTCGGCCCGAACACCGAACTTCGGCCCGAACACCACTTCGGCCCGAACATCCCACTTCGGCCCGAACACCAGTTCGGCCCGAACATCCCTCTTCGACCCGAACTCTTCAATATCCAAGATTGTGTGACAAATGGTGCTATACTAAAACATTCATAACTTTCAGCTCGGGAGTCCGTTTCACGCCCACGAGTAACCAAAATAGCTGGTTTGTTCGTCACTGCCAAGAACAAGTTCGGCCCGAACAATTCGCTGTTCCCGGCCCGAACTTCATTTTCGGCCCGAACTTCAACCTCGGCCCGAACTTCAACCTCGGCCCGAACATCATCCTCGGCCCGAACACCGAACTTCGGCCCGAACACCACTTCGGCCCGAACATCCCTCTTCGGCCCGAACTCTTCAATATCCAAGATTGTGTGACAAAAGGTGCTATACTAAAACATTCATAACTTTCAGCTCAAGTGTCCGTTTCACACCCACGAGTGACCAAAATAGGTGGGTCGTTCGTCACTGCCAAGAACAAGTTCGGCCCGAACTCTTCTCTGTTCCCGGTCCGAACTTCATTTTCGGCCAGAACTTCATTTTCGGCCCGAACTTCAACCTCGGCCCGAACTTCAACCTCGGCCCGAACTCCGACCTTGGCCCGAACTTCAACCTCGGCCCGAACATCATCCTCGGCCCAAACACCGAACTTCGGCCCGAACATCCCTCTTCGGCCCGAACTCTTCAATATCCAAGATTGTGTGACAAAAGGTGCTATACTAAAACATTCATAACTTTCAGCTCGAGTGTCCGTTTCACGCCCACGAGTGACCAAAATAGCTGGGTCGTTCGTCACTGCCAAGAACAAGTTCGGCCCGAACTCTTCTCTATTCCCGGCCCGAACTTCATTTTCGGCCCGAACTTCAACCTCGGCCCGAACTTCAACCTCGGCCCGAACTCCGACCTCGGCCCGAACTTCAACCTCGGCCCGAACATCATCCTCGCCCCGAACACCGAACTTCGGCCCGAACACCACTTCGGCCCGAACATCCCACTTCGGCCCGAACTCTTCAATATCCAAGATTGTGTGACAAAAGGTGCTATACTAAAACATTCATAACTTTCAGCTCAAGTGTCCGTTTCACACCCACGAGTGACCAAAATAGCTGGGTCGTTCGTCGCTGCCAAGAACAAGTTCGGCCCGAACTCTTCTCTGTTCCCGGTCCGAACTTCATTTTCGGCCAGAACTTCATTTTCGGCCCGAACTTCAACCTCGGCCCGAACTTCAACCTCGGCCCGAACTCCGACCTTGGCCCGAACTTCAACCTCGGCCCGAACATCATCCTCGGCCCAAACACCGAACTTCGGCCCGAACATCCCTCTTCGGCCCGAACTCTTCAATATCCAAGATTGTGTGACAAAAGGTGCTATACTAAAACATTCATAACTTTCAGCTCGGGTGTCCGTTTCACCCCTACGAGTAACCAAAATAGCTGTTTCGTTCGTCACTGCCAAGAACAAGTTCGTCCCGAACTCTTCACTATTCCCGGCCCGAACTTCATTTTCGGCCCGAACTTCAACCTCGGCCCGAACTTCAACCTCGGCCCGAACTCCGACCTCGGCCCGAACTTCAACCTCGGCCCGAACATCATCCTCGGCCCGAACACCGAACTTCGGCCCGAACACCACTTCGGCCCGAACACCACTTCGGCCCGAACATCCCACTTCGACCCGAACACCACTTCGGCCCGAACATCCCTATTCGGCCCGACCTCTTCAATATCCAAGATTGTGTGACAAAAGGTGCTATACTAAAACATTCATACCTTTCAGCTCGGGTGTCCGTTTCACGCCCACGAGTAACCAAAATAGCTGGTTCGTTCGTCACTGCCAAGAACAAGTTCGGCCCGAACTCTTCACTGTTCCCGGCCCGAACTTCATTTTTGGCCCGAACTTCAACCTCGGCCCGAACTTCAACCTCGGCCCGAACTCTGACCTCGTCCCGAACTTCAACCTCGGCCGGAACATCATCCTCGGCCCGAACACCGAACTTCGGCCCGAACACCACTTCGGCCCGAACACCACTTCGGCCGAACACCACTTCGGCCCGAACATCCCACTTCGGCCCGAACATCCCTCTTCGACCCTAACTCTTCAATATCCAAGATTGTGTGACAAATGGTGCTATACTAAAACATTCATAACTTTCAGCTCGGGTGTCCGTTTCACGCCCACAAATAACCAAAATAGCTGGTTCGTTCGTCATTGCCAAGAACAAGTTCGGCCCGAACTCTTCACTGTTCCCGGTCCGAACTTCGTTTTCGGCCCGAACTTCAACCTCGGCCGAAACTCCGACCTCGGCCCGAATTTCAACCTCAGCCCGAACATCATCCTCGGCCCGAACACAGAACTTCGGCCCGAACACCACTTCGGCCCGAACATCCCACTCTGGCCCGAACACCACTTCGGCTCGAACATCCCTCTTCGGCCCGAACTCTTCAATATCCAAGATTATGTGACAAAAGGTGCTATACTAAAACATTCATAACTTTCAGCTCGGGTGTCCGTTTCACGCCCACGAGCAACAAAAATAGCTGTTTCGTTCGTCACTGCCAAGAACAAGTTCGGCCCGAACAATTCGCTGTTCCCGGCCCGAACTTCATTTTCGGCCCGAACTTCAACCTCGGCCCGAACTTCAACCTCGGCCCGAACATCATCCTCGGCCCGAACACCGAACTTCGGCCCGAACACCACTTCGGCCCGAACATCCCTCTTCGGCCCGAACTCTTCAATATCCAAGATTGTGTGACAAAAGGTGCTATACTAAAACATTCATAACTTTCAGCTCAAGTGTCCGTTTCACACCCACGAGTGACCAAAATAGCTGGGTCGTTCGTCACTGCCAAGAACAAGTTCGGCCCGAACTCTTCTCTGTTCCCGGTCCGAACTTCATTTTCGGCCCGAACTTCATTTTCGGCCCGACCTTCAACCTCGGCCCGAACTTCAACCTCGGCCCGAACTCCGACCTCGGCCCGAACTTCAACCTCGGCCCGAACATCATCCTCGGCCCAAACACCGAACTTCGGCCCGAACATCCCTCTTCGGCCCGAACTCTTCAATATCCAAGATTGTGTGACAAAAGGTGCTATACTAAAACATTCATAACTTTCAGCTCGAGTGTCCGTTTCACGCCCACGAGTGACCAAAATAGCTGGGTCGTTCGTCACTGCCAAGAACAAGTTCGGCCCGAACTCTTCTCTGTTCCCGGCCCGAACTTCATTTTCGGCCCGAACTTCAACCTCGGCCCGAACTTCAACCTCGGCCCGAACATCATCCTCGGCCCGAACTCGGACCTCGTCCCGAACTTCAACCTCGGCCGGAACATCATCCTCGGCCCGAACACCGAACTTCGGCCCGAACACCACTTCGGCCCGAACATCCCTCTTCGGCCCGAACTCTTCAATATCCAAGATTGTGTGACAAAAGGTGCTATACTAAAACATTCATAACTTTCAGCTCAAGTGTCCGTTTCACACCCACGAGTGACCAAAATAGCTGGGTCGTTCGTCACTGCCAAGAACAAGTTCGGCCCGAACTCTTCTCTGTTCCCGGTCCGAACTTCATTTTCGGCCCGAACTTCATTTTCGGCCCGACCTTCAACCTCGGCCCGAACTTCAACCTCGGCCCGAACTCCGACCTCGGCCCGAACTTCAACCTCGGCCCGAACATCATCCTCGGCCCAAACACCGATCTTCGGCCCGAACATCCCTCTTCGGCCCGAACTCTTCAATATCCAAGATTGTGTGACAAAAGGTGCTATACTAAAACATTCATAACTTTCAGCTCGAGTGTCCGTTTCACGCCCACGAGTGACCAAAATAGCTGGGTCGTTCGTCACTGCCAAGAACAAGTTCGGCCCGAACTCTTCTCTGTTCCCGGCCCGAACTTCATTTTCGGCCCGAACTTCAACCTCGGCCCGAACTTCAACCTCGGCCCGAACATCATCCTCGGCCCGAACTCGGACCTCGTCCCGAACTTCAACCTCGGCCGGAACATCATCCTCGGCCCGAACACCGATCTTCGGCCCGAACACCACTTCGGCCCGAACATCCCTCTTCGGCCCGAACTCTTCAATATCCAAGATTGTGTGACAAAAGGTGCTATACTAAAACATTCATAACTTTCAGCTCGAGTGTCCGTTTCACGCCCACGAGTGACCAAAATAGCTGGGTCGTTCGTCACTGCCAAGAACAAGTTCGGCCCGAACTCTTCTCTATTCCCGGCCCGAACTTCATTTTCGGCCCGAACTTCAACCTCGGCCCGAACTTCAACCTCGGCCCGAACTCCGACCTCGGCCCGAACTTCAACCTCGGCCCGAACATCATCCTCGGCCCGAACACCGAACTTCGGCCCGAACACCACTTCGGCCCGAACACCACTTCGGCCCGAACATCCCACTTCGGCCCGAACACCACTTCGGCCCGAACATCCCTATTCGGCCCGACCTCTTCAATATCCAAGATTGTGTGACAAAAGGTGCTATACTAAAACATTCATAACTTTCAGCTCGGGTGTCCGTTTCACGCCCACGAGTAACCAAAATAGCTGGTTCGTTCGTCACTGCCAAGTACAAGTTCGGCCCGAACTCTTCACTGTTCCCGGCCCGAACTTCATTTTCGGCCCGAACGTCAACCTCGGCCCGAACTTCAACCTCGGCCCGAACTCTGACCTCGTCCCGAACTTCAACCTCGGCCGGAACATCATCCTCGGCCCGAACACCGAACTTCGGCCCGAACACCACTTCGGCCCGAACACCACTTCGGCCGAACACCACTTCGGCCCGAACATCCCACTTCGGCCCGAACATCCCTCTTCGACCCTAACTCTTCAATATCCAAGATTGTGTGACAAATGGTGCTATACTAAAACATTCATAACTTTCAGCTCGGGTGTCCGTTTCACGCCCACAAATAACCAAAATAGCTGGTTCGTTCGTCATTGCCAAGAACAAGTTCGGCCCGAACTCTTCACTGTTCCCGGTCCGAACTTCATTTTCGGCCCGAACTTCAACCTCGGCCGAAACTCCGACCTCGGCCCGAATTTCAACCTCAGCCCGAACATCATCCTCGGCCCGAACACCGAACTTCGGCCCGAACACCACTTCGGCCCGAACACCACTTCGGCCCGAACATCCCACTCTGGCCCGAACACCACTTCGGCTCGAACATCCCTCTTCGGCCCGAACTCTTCAATATCCAAGATTATGTGACAAAAGGTGCTATACTAAAACATTCATAACTTTCAGCTCGGGTGTCCGTTTCACGCCCACGAGCAACCAAAATAGCTGTTTCGTTCGTCACTGCCAAGAACAAGTTCGGCCCGAACAATTCGCTGTTCCCGGCCCGAACTTCATTTTCGGCCCGAACTTCAACCTCGGCCCGAACTTCAACCTCGGCCCGAACATCATCCTCGGCCCGAACACCGAACTTCGGCCCGAACACCACTTCGGCCCGAACATCCCTCTTCGGCCCGAACTCTTCAATATCCAAGATTGTGTGACAAAAGGTGCTATACTAAAACATTCATAACTTTCAGCTCAAGTGTCCGTTTCACACCCACGAGTGACCAAAATAGCTGGGTCGTTCGTCACTGCCAAGAACAAGTTCGGCCCGAACTCTTCTCTGTTCCCGGTCCGAACTTCATTTTCGGCCCGAACTTCATTTTCGGCCCGAACTTCAACCTCGGCCCGAACTTCAACCTCGGCCCGAACTCCGACCTCGGCCCGAACTTCAACCTCGGCCCGAACATCATCCTCGGCCCAAACACCGAACTTCGGCCCGAACATCCCTCTTCGGCCCGAACTCTTCAATATCCAAGATTGTGTGACAAAAGGTGCTATACTAAAACATTCATAACTTTCAGCTCGAGTGTCCGTTTCACGCCCACGAGTGACCAAAATAGCTGGGTCGTTCGTCACTACCAAGAACAAGTTCGGCCCGAACTCTTCTCTGTTCCCGGCCCGAACTTCATTTTCGGCCCGAACTTCAACCTCGGCCCGAACTTCAACCTCGGCCCGAACATCATCCTCGGCCCGAACTCTGACCTCGTCCCGAACTTCAACCTCGGCCGGAACATCATCCTCGGCCCGAACACCGAACTTCGGCCCGAACACCACTTCGGCCCGAACATCCCTCTTCGGCCCGAACTCTTCAATATCCAAGATTGTGTGACAAAAGGTGCTATACTAAAACATTCATAACTTTCAGCTCGAGTGTCCGTTTCACGCCCACGAGTGACCAAAATAGCTGGGTCGTTCGTCACTGCCAAGAACAAGTTCGGCCCGAACTCTTCTCTATTCCCGGCCCGAACTCCGACCTCGGCCCGAACTTCAACCTCGGCCCGAACATCATCCTCGGCCCGAACACCGAACTTCGGCCCGAACACCACTTCGGCCCGAACACCACTTCGGCCCGAACATCCCACTTCGGCCCGAACACCACTTCGGCCCGAACATCCCTCTTCGGCCCGACCTCTTCAATATCCAAGATTGTGTGACAAAAGTTGCTATACTAAAACATTCATAACTTTCAGCTCGGGTGTCCGTTTCACGCCCACGAGTAACCAAAATAGCTGGTTCGTTCGTCACTGCCAAGAACAAGTTCGGCCCGAACTCTTCACTGTTCCCGGCCCGAACTTCATTTTCGGCCCGAACTTCAACCTCGGCCCGAACTTCAACCTCGGCCCGAACTCTGACCTCGTCCCGAACTTCAACCTCGGCCGGAACATCATCCTCGGCCCGAACACCGAACTTCGGCCCGAACACCACTTCGGCCCGAACACCACTTCGGCCGAACACCACTTCGGCCCGAACATCCCACTTCGGCCCGAACATCCCTCTTCGACCCGAACTCTTCAATATCCAAGATTGTGTGACAAATGGTGCTATACTAAAACATTCATAACTTTCAGCTCGGGTGTCCGTTTCACGCCCACGAATAACCAAAATAGCTGGTTCGTTCGTCACTGCCAAGAACAAGTTCGGCCCGAACTCTTCACTGTTCCCGGTCCGAACTTCATTTTCGGCCCGAACTTCAACCTCGGCCGAAACTCCGACCTCGGCCCGAATTTCAACCTCAGCTCGAACATCATCCTCGGCCCGAACACCGAACTTCGGCCCGAACACCACTTCGGCCCGAACACCACTTCGGCCCGAACATCCCACTCTGGCCCGAACACCACTTCGGCTCGAACATCCCTCTTCGGCCCGAACTCTTCAATATCCAAGATTATGTGACAAAAGGTGCTATACTAAAACATTCATAACTTTCAGCTCGGGTGTCCGTTTCACGCCCACGAGCAACCAAAATAGCTGTTTCGTTCGTCACTGCCAAGAACAAGTTCGGCCCGAACAATTCGCTGTTCCCGGCCCGAACTTCATTTTCGGCCCGAACTTCAACCTCGGCCCGAACTTCAACCTCGGCCCGAACTTCAACCTCGGCCCGAACATCATCCTCGGCCCGAACACCGAACTTCGGCCCGAACACCACTTCGGCCCGAACATCCCTCTTCGGCCCGAACTCTTCAATATCCAAGATTGTGTGACAAAAGGTGCTATACTAAAACATTCATAACTTTCAGCTCAAGTGTCCGTTTCACACCCACGAGTGACCAAAATAGCTGGGTCGTTCGTCACTGCCAAGAACAAGTTCGGCCCGAACTCTTCTCTGTTCCCGGTCCGAACTTCATTTTCGGCCCGAACTTCAACCTCGGCCCGAACTTCAACCTCGGCCCGAACTCCGACCTTGGCCCGAACTTCAACCTCGGCCCGAACATCATCCTCGGCCCAAACACCGAACTTCGGCCCGAACATCCCTCTTCGGCCCGAACTCTTCAATATCCAAGATTGTGTGACAAAAGGTGCTATACTAAAACATTCATAACTTTCAGCTCGAGTGTCCGTTTCACGCCCACGAATGACCAAAATAGCTGGGTCGTTCGTCACTGCCAAGAACAAGTTCGGCCCGAACTCTTCTCTGTTCCCGGCCCGAACTTCATTTTCGGCCCGAACTTCAACCTCGGCCCGAACTTCAACCTCGGCCCGAACATCATCCTCGGCCCGAACACCGAACTTTGGCCCGAACACCACTTCGGCCCGAACACCACTTCGGCCCGAACATCCCACTTCGGCCCGAACACCACTTCGGCCCGAACATCACTCTTCGGCCCGAACTCTTCAATATCCAAGATTGTGTGACAAAAGGTGCTATACTAAAACATTCATAACTTTCAGCTCGGGTGTCCGTTTCACGCCGACGAGTAACCAAAATAGCTGGTTCGTTCGTCACTGCCAAGAACAAGTTCGGCCCGAACTCTTCACTGTTCCCGGCACGAACTTCATTTTCGGCCCGAACTTCAACCTCGGCCCGAACTCTGACCTCGTCCCGAACTTCAACCTCGGCCCGAACATCATCCTCGGCCCGAACACCGAACTTCGGCCCGAACACCACTTCGGCCCGAACATCCCACTTCGGCCCGAAGACCATTTCGGCCCGAACATCCCTCTTCGGCCCGAACTCTTCAATATCCAAGATTGTGTGACAAAAGGTGCTATAATAAAACATTCATAACTTACAGCTCGGGTGTCCGTTTCACCCCTACGAGTAACCAAAATAGCTATTTCGTTCGTCACTGCCAAGAACAAGTTCGGCCCAAACTCTTCACTGTTCCCGGTCCGAACTTCATTTTCGGCCAGAACTTCAACCTCGGCCCAAACTCCGACCTCGACACGAACTTCAACCTCGGCCCGAACATCATCCTCGGCCCGAACACCGAACTTCGGCCCGAACACCACTTCGGCCCGAACACCACTCGGCCCGAACATCCCACTTCGGCCCGAACACCACTTCTGCTCGAACATCCCTCTTCGGCCCGAACTCTTCAATATCCAAGATTGTGTGACAAAAGGTGCTATACTAAAACATTCATAACTTTCAGCTCGGGTGTCCGTTTCACCCCTACGAGTAACCAAAATAGCTGTTTCGTTCGTCACTGCCAAGAACAAGTTCGTCCCGAACTCTTCACTGTTCCCGGCCCGAACTTCATTTTTCGGTCCGAACTTCAACCTCGGCCCGAACTTCAACCTCGGCCCGAACTCCGACCTCGGCTCGAACTTCAACCTCGGCACGAACATCATCCTCGGCCCGAACACCGAACTTCGGCCCGAACACCACTTCGGCCCGAACACCACTTCGGCTCGAACACCACTTCGGCCCGAACATCCCACTTCGGCCCGAACACCATTTCGGCCCGAACATCCCTCTTCGGCCCGAACTCTTCAATATCCAAGATTGTGTGACAAAAGGTGCTATAATAAAACATTCATAACTTTCAGCTCGGGTGTCCGTTTCACGCCCACGAGTAACCAAAATAGCTGGTTCGTTCGTCACTGCCAAGAACAAGTTCGGCCCGAACTCTTAAATGTTCCCGACCCGAACTTAATTTTCGGCCCGAACTTCAACCTCGGCACGAACTTCAACCTCGGCCCGAACACAGAACTTCGGTCCGAACCCCACTTCGGCCCGAACACCACTTCGGCCCGAACATCCCACATCGGCCCGAACACCACTTCGGCCCGAACATCCCTCTTCGGCCCGAACTCTTCAATATCCAAGATTGTGTGACAAAAGGTGCCATACTAAAACATTCATAACTTTCAGCTCGGGTGTCCGTTTCACGCCCACGAGTAACCAAAATAGCTGGTTCGTTCGTCACTGCCAAGAACAAGTTCGGCCCGAACTCTTATATGTTCCCGGCCCGAACTTCATTTTCGGCCCGAACTTCAACCTCGGCCCGAACTCCGACCTCGGCCCGAACTTCAACCTCGGCCCGAACACTGAACTTCGGCCCTAACACCACTTCGGCCCGAACACCACTTCGGCCCGAACATCCCACTTCGGCCCGAACACCACTCGGCCCGAACATCCCCACTTCGGCCCGAACATCCCTCTTCGGCCCGAACTCTTCACTGTTCCCGGTCCGAACTTCATTTTCGGCCTGAATTTCAACCTCGGCCCGAACTCCGACCTCGGCCCGAACTTCAACCTCAGCCCGAACACCGAACTTTGGCCCAAACACCACTTCGGCCCGAACATCCCACTTCGGCCCGAACACCACTTCGGCCCGAATATCCCTCCTCGGCCCGAACATCCCTCTTCGGCCCGAACTCTTCAATATCCAAGATTGTGTGACAAAAGGTGCTATACTAAAACATTCATAACTTTCAGCTCGGGTGTCCGTTTCACGCCCACGAGTAACCAAAATAGCTGGTTCGTTCGTCACTGCCAAGAATAAGTTCGGCCCGAACTCTTCACTGTTCCCGGCCCGAACTTCATTTTCGGCCCGAACTTCATTTTCGGCCCGAACTTCAACCTCGGCCCGAACATCATCCTCGGCCCGAACACCGAACTTCGGCCCGAACTTCAACCTCGGCCCGAACATCATCCTCGGCCCGAACACCGAACTTCGGCCCGAACACCACTTCGGCCCGAACATCCCTCTTCGGCCCGAACTCTTCAATATCCAAGATTGTATGACAAAAGATGCTATACTAAAACATTCGTAACTTTCAGCTCGGGTGTCCGTTTCACGCCCACGAGTAACCAAAATAGCTGGTTCGTTCGTCACTGCCAAGAACAAGTTCGGCCCGAACTCTTAAATGTTCCCGGCCCGAACTTCATTTTCGGCCCGAACTTCAACCTCGGCCCGAACTCCGACCTCGGCCCGAACTTCAACCTCGGCCCGAACACCGAACTTCGGCCCGAACACCACTTCGGCCCGAACATCCCACTTCGGCCCTAACACCACTTCGGCCCGAACATCCCTCTTCGGCCCAAACTCTTCAATATCCAAGATTGTGTGACAAAAGGAGTTATACTAAAACATTCATAACTTTCAGCTCGGGTGTCCGTTTTACGCCCACGAGTAACCAAAATAGCTGGTTCGTTCATCACTGCCAAGAACAAGTTCGGCCCGAACTCTTCACTGTTCCCGGCCCGAACTTCATTTTCGGCCCGAACTTCAACCTCAGCCCGAACATCATCCTCGGCCCGAACACCACTTCGGCCCGAACATCCCTCTTCGGCCCGAACTCTTCAATATCCAAGATTGTATGACAAAAGGAGCTATATAAAACATTCGTAACTTTCAGCTCGGGTGTCCGTTTCACGCCCACGAGTAACCAAAATAGCTGGTTCGTTCGTCACTGCCAAGAACAAGTTAGGACCGAACTCTTCTCTGTTCCCGGCCCGAACTTCATTTTCGGCCCGAACTTCAACCTCGGCCCGAACTCCGACCTCGGCCCGAACTTCAACCTCGGCCCGAACAGCATCCTCGGCCCGAACACCGAACTTCGTCCCGAACACCACTTCGGCCCGAACATCCCACTTCGGCCCGAACACCACTTCGGCCGGAACATCCCTCTTCGGCCCGAACTCTTCAATATCCAAGATTGTGTGACAAAAGGTGCTATACTAAAACATTCATAACTTTCAGCTCGGGTGTCCGTTTCACGCCCACGAGTAACCAAAATATGCGGTTCGTTCGTCACTACCAAGAACAAGTTCGGCCTGAACTCTTCACTGTTCCCGGCCCGAACTTCATTTTCGGCCCGAACTTCAACCTCGGCCCGAACTCGGACCTCGGCCCGAACTTCAACCTCGGCCCGAACTCGGACCTCGGCCCGAACTTCAACCTCGGCCCGAACATCATCCTCGGCCCGAACACCGAACTTCGGCCCGAACACCACATCGGCCCGAACACCACTTGGGCCCGAACATCCCACTTCGGCCCGAACACCACTTCGGCCCGAACTCTTCAATATCCAAGATTGTGTGACAAAAGGTGCTATACTAAAACATTCATAACTTTCAGCTCGGGTGTCCGTTTCACGCCCACGAGTAACCAAAATAGCTGTTTCGTTCGTCACTGCCAAGAACAAGTTCGGCCCGAACTCTTCACTGTTCCCGGCCCGAACTTCATTTTCGGCCCGAACTTCAACCTCGGCCCGAACTGCAACCTCGGCCCGAACTCCGACCTCGGCCTGAACTTCAACCTCGGCCCGAACATCATCCTCGGCCCGAACACCGAACTTCGGCCCGAACACCACTTCGGCCCGAACACCACTTCGGCCCGAACACCACTTCGGCCCGAACATCCCCCTTCAGCCCGAACTCTTCAATATCCAAGATTGTGTGACAAAAGGTGCTATACTAAAACATTCATAACTTTCAGCTCGGGTGTCCGTTTCACGCCTACGAGTAACCAAAATAGCTGGTTCGTTCGTCACTGCCAAGAACAAGTTCGGCCCGAACTCTTAAATGTTCCCGGCCCGAACTTCATTTTCGGCCCGAACTTCAACCTCGGCCCGAACTCCGACCTCGGCCCGAACTTCAACCTCGGCCCGAACACCGAACTTCGGCCCGAACACCACTTTGGCCCGAACACCACTTCGGCCCGAACATCCCACTTCGGCCCGAACACCACTTCGGCCCGAACATCCCTCTTCGGCCCGAACTCTTCAATATCCAAGATTGTGTGACAAAAGGTGCTATACTAAAACATTCATAACTTTCAGCTCGGGAGTCCGTTTCACGCCCACGAGTAACCAATATAGCTGGTTCGTTCGTCACTGCCAAGAACAAGTTCGGCCCGGACTCTTCACTGCTCCCGGTCCGAACTTCATTTTCGGCCCGAACTTCAACCTCGGCCCGAACTCCGACCTCGGCCCGAACTTCAACCTCGGCCCGAACACCGGACTTCGGCCCAAACACCACTTCGGCCCGAACACCACTTCGGCCCAAACATCCCACTTCGGCCCGAACACCACTTCGGCCCGCACATCCCTCTTCGGCCCGAACATCCCTCTTCGGCCCGAACTCTTCAATATCCAAGATTGTGTGACAAAAGGTGCTATACTAAAACATTCATAACTTTCAGCTCGGGTGTCCGTTTCACGACCACGAATAACCAAAATAGCTGGTTCGTTCGTCACTGCCAAGAACAAGTTCGGCCCGAACTCTTCACTGTTCCCGGCCCGAACTTCATTTTCGGCCCGAACTTCAACCTCGGCCCGAACAACATCCTCGGCCCGAACACCGAACTTCGGCCCGAACTTCAACCTCGGCCCGAACATCATCCTCGGCCCGAACACCGAACTTCGGCCCGAACACCACTTCCGCCCGAACATCCCTCTTCGGCCCGAACTCTTCAATATCCAAGATTGTATGACAAAAGGTGTTATACTAAAACATTCATAACTTTCATCTCGGGTGTCCGTTTCACGCCCACGAGTAACCAAAATAGCTGGTTCGTTCGTCACTGCCAAGAACAAGTTCGGACCGAACTCTTCTCTGTTCCCGGCCCGAACTTCATTTTCGGCCCGAACTTCAACCTCGGCCCGAACTTCAACCTCGGCCCGAACTCCGACCTCGGCCCGAACTTCAACTTCGGCCCGAACATCATCCTCGGCCCGAACACCGAACTTCGTCCCGAACACCACTTCGTCCCGAACATTCCACTTCAGCCCGAACACCACTTCGGCCCGAACATCCCTCTTCGGCCCGAACTCTTCAATATCCAAGATTGTGTGACAAAAGGTGCTATACTAAAACATTCATAACTTTCAGCTCGGGTGTCCGTTTCACGCCCACGAGTAACCAAAATAGATGGTTCGTTCGTCACTGCCAAGAACAAGTTCGGCCCGAACTCTTCACTGTTCCCGGCCCGAACTTCATTTTCGGCCCGAACTTCAACCTCGGCCCGAACTCGGACCTCGGCCCGAACATCATCCTCGGCCCGAACAACCTACTTCGTCCCGAACACCACTTCGGCCCGAAGACCACTTCGTCCCGAACATCCCACTTCGGCCCCAACACCACTTCGGCCCGAACATCCCTCTTCGGCCCGAACTCTTCAATATCCAAGATTGTGTGACAAAAGGTGCTATACTAAAACATTCATAACCTTCAGCTCGGGTGTCCGTTTCACGCCCACGAGTAACCAAAATAGATGGTTCGTTCGTCACTGCCAAGAACAAGTTCGGCCCGAACTCTTCACTGTTCCCGGCCCGAACTTCATTTTCGGCCCGAACTTCAACCTCGGCCCGAACTTCAACCTCGGCCCGAACTCGGACCTCGGCCCGAACTTCAACCTCGGCCCGAACATCATCCTCGGCCCGAACACCGAACTTCATCCCGAACACCACTTCGGCCCGAACACCACTTCGGCCCGAACATCCCTCTTCGACCCGAACTCTTCAATATCCAAGATTGTGTGACAAAAGGTGCTATACTAAAACATTCATAACTTTCAGCTCGGGTGTCCGTTTCACGCCCACGAGTAACCAAAATAGATGGTTCGTTCGTCACTGCCAAGAACAAGTTCGGCCCGAACTCTTCACTGTTCCCGGCCCGAACTTCATTTTCGGCCCGAACTTCAACCTCGACCCGAACTTCAACCTCGGCCCGAACTCCGACCTCGGCCCGAACTTCAACCACGGCCCGAACATCATCCTCGGCCCGAACACCGAACTTCGGCCCGAACTCTTCAATATCCAAGATTGTGTGACAAAAGGTGCTATACTAAAACATTCATAACTTTCAGCTCGGATGTCCGTTTCACGCCCACGAGTAACCAAAATAGATGGTTCGTTCGTCACTGCCAAGAACAAGTTCGGCCCGAACTCTTCACTGTTCCCGGCCCGAACTTCATTATCGGCCTGAACTTCAACCTCGGCCCAAACTCCGACCTCGGCCCGAACTTCAACCTCGGCCCGAACATCATCCTCGGCCCGAACACCGAACTTCGGCCCGAACACCACTTCGGCCCGAACATCCCACTTCGGCCCGAACACCACTTCGGAACGAACATCCCTCTTCGGCCCGAACTCTTCAATATCCAAGATTGTGTGACAAAAGGTGCTATACTAAAACATTCATAACTTTCAGCTCGGGTGTCCGTTTCACGCCCACGAGTAACCAAAATAGCTGGTTCGTTCGTCACTGCCAAGAACAAGTTCGGCCCGAACTCTTCACTGTTCCCGGCCCGAACATCATTTTCGGCCCGAACTTCAACCTCGGCCCGAACTTCAACCTCGGCCCGAACTCCGACCTCGGCCCGAACTTCAACCTCGGCCCGAACATCATCCTCGGCCCGAACACCGAACTTCGGCCCGAACACCACTTCGGCCTGAACACCACTTCAGCCCGAACATCCCACTTCGGCCCGAACACCACTTCGGCCCGAACATCCCTCTTCGGCCCGAACTCTTCAATATCCAAGATTGTGTGACATAAGGTGCCATACTAAAACATTCATAACTTTCAGCTCGGGTGTCCGTTTCACGCCCACGAGTAACCAAAATAGATGGTTCGTTCGTCACTGCCAAGAACAAGTTCGGCCCGAACTCTTCACTGTTCCCGGCCCGAACTTCATTTTTGGCCCAAACTTCAACCTCGGCCCGAACTCGGACCTCGGCCCGAACTTCAACCTCGGCCCGAACATCATCCTCGGCCCGAACAACCTACTTCGTCCCGAACACCACTTCGGCCCGAACACCACTTCGGCCCGAACATCCCACTTCGGCCCGAACACCACTTCGGCCCGAACATCCCTCTTCGGCCCGAACTCTTCAATATCCAAGATTGTGTGACAAAAGGTGCTATACTAAAACATTCATAACCTTCAGCTCGGGTGTCCGTTTCACGCCCACGAGTAACCAAAATAGATGGTTCGTTCGTCATTGCCAAGAACAAGTTCGGCCCGAACTCTTCACTGTTCCCGGCCCGAACTTCATTTTCGGCCCGAACTTCAACCTCGGCCCGAACTTCAACCTCGACCCGAACATCATCCTCGGCCCGAACACCGAACTTCGTCCCGAACACCGAACTTCGTCCCGAACACCACTTCGGCCCGAACACCACTTCGGCCCGAACATCCCTCTTCGACCCGAACTCTTCAATATCCAAGATTGTGTGACAAAAGGTGCTATACTAAAACATTCATAACTTTCAGCTCGGGTGTCCGTTTCACGCCCACGAGTAACCAAAATAGATGGTTCGTTCGTCACTGCCAAGAACAAGTTCGGCCCGAACTCTTCACTGTTCCCGGCCCGAACTTCATTTTCGGCCCGAACTTCAACCTCGGCCCAAACTTCAACCTCGGCCCGAACTCCGACCTCGGCCCGAACTTCAACCTCGGCCCGAACATCATCCTCGGCCCGAACACCGAACTTCGGCCCGAACACCACTTCGGCCTGAACACCACTTCAGCCCGAACATCCCACTTCGGCCCGAACACCACTTCGGCCCGAACATCCCTCTTCGGCCCGAACTCTTCAATATCCAATATTGTGTGACAAAAGGTGCCATACTAAAACATTCATAACTTTCAGCTCGGGTGTCCGTTTCACGCCCACGAGTAACCAAAATAGCTGGTTCGTTCGTCACTGCCAAGAACAAGTTCGACCCGAACTCTTCACTGTTCCCGGCCCGAACTTCATTTTCGGCCCGAACTTCAACCTCGGCCCGAACACCGACCTCGGCCCGAACTTCAACCTCGGCCCGAACATCATCCTCGGCCTGAACACCGAACTTCGGCCCGAACACCACTTCGGCCCGAACATCCCACTTCGGCCCGAACACCACTTCGGCCCGAACATCCCTCTTCGGCCCGAACTCTTCGATATCCAAGATTGTGTGACAAAAGGTAATATACTAAAACGTTCATAACTTTCAGCTCGGGTGTCCGTTTCACGCCCACGAGTAACCAAAATAGATGGTTCGTTCGTCACTGCCAAGAGCAAGTTCGGCCCGAACTCTTCACTGTTCCCGGCCCGAACTTCATTTTTGGCCCGAACTTCAACCTCGGCCCGAACTTCAACCTCGGCCCGAACTCCGACCTCGGCCCGAACTTCAACCACGGCCCGAACATCATCCTCGGCCCGAACACCGAACTTCGGCCCGAACTCTTCAATATCCAAGATTGTGTGACAAAAGGTGCTATACTAAAACATTCATAACTTTCAGCTCGGATGTCCGTTTCACGCCCACGAATAACCAAAATAGATGGTTCGTTCGTCACTGCCAAGAACAAGTTCGGCCCGAACTCTTCACTGTTCCCGGCCCGAACTTCATTTTCGGCCCGCACTTCAACCTCGGCCCAAACTCCGACCTCGGCCCGAACTTCAACCTCGGCCCGAACATCATACTCGGCCCGAACACCGAACTTCGGCCCGAACACCACTTCGGCCCGAACATCCCACTTCGGCCCGAACACCACTTCGGAACGAACATCCCTCTTCGGCCCGAACTCTTCAATATCCAAGATTGTGTGACAAAAGGTGCTATACTAAAACATTCATAACTTTCAGCTCGGGTGTCCGTTTCACGCCCACGAGTAACCAAAATAGCTGGTTCGTTCGTCACTGCCAAGAACAAGTTCGGCCCGACTCTTCACTGTTCCCGGCCCGAACATCATTTTCGGCCCGAACTTCAACCTCGGCCCGAACTTCAACCTCGGCCCGAACTCCGACCTCGGCCCGAACTTCAACCTCGGCCCGAACATCATCCTCGGTCCGAACACCGAACTTCGGCCCGAACACCACTTCGGCCCGAACATCCCACTTCGGCCCGTACACCACTTCGGCCCGAACATCAATCTTCGGCCCGAACTCTTCAATATCCAAGATTGTGTGACAAAAGGTGCCATACTAAAACATTCATAACTTTCAGCTCGGGTGTCCGTTTCACGCCCACGAGTAACCAAAATAGTTGGTTCGTTCGTCACTGTCAAGAACAAGTTCGGCCCGAACTCTTCACTGTTCCCGGCCCGAACTTCATTTTCGGCCCGAACTTCAACCTCGGCCCGAACTTCAACCTCGACCTGAACTCCGTCCTCGACCCGAATTTCAACCTCGGCCCGAACATCATCCTCGGCCCGAACACCGAACTTCGGCCCGAACACCACTTCGGCCCGAACACCACTTCGGCCCGAACACCACTTCGGCTCGAACACCACTTTGGCCAGAACATCCCTCTTCGGCCCGAACTCTTCAATATCCAAGATGGTGTGACAAAAGGTGCTATACTAAAACATTCATAACTTTCAGCTCGGGTGTCCGTTTCACGCCCACGAGTAACCAAAATAGCTGGTTCGGTCGTCACTGCCAAGAACAAGTTCGGCCCGAACTCTTCACCATTCCCGGCCCGAACTTCATTTTCGGCCCGAACTTCAACCTCGGCCCGAACTTCAACCTCGGCCCGAACTCCGACCTCGGCCCGAACTTCAACCTCGGCCCGAACATCATCCTCGGCCCGAACACCGAACTTCGGCCCGAACACCACTTCGGCCAGAACACCACTTCAGCCCGAACATCCCACTTCGGCCCGAACACCACTTCGGCCCGAACATCCCTCTTCGGCTCGAACTCTTCAATATCCAAGATTGTGTGACAAAAGGTGCCATACTAAAAAATTCATAACTTTCAGCTCGGGTGTCCGTTTCACGCCCACGAGTAACCAAAATAGCTGGTTCGTTCGTCACTGCCAAGAACAAGTTCGACCCGAACTCTTCACTGTTCCCGGCCCGAACTTCATTTTCGGCCCGAACTTCAACCTCGGCCCGAACACCGACCTCGGCCCGAACTTCAACCTCGGCCCGAACATCATCCTCGGCCTGAACACCGAAATTCGGCCCGAACACCACTTCGGCCCGAACATCCCTCTTCGGCCCGAACTCTTCGATATCCAAGATTGAGTGACAAAAGGTAATATACTAAAACGTTCATAACTTTCAGCTCGGGTGTCCGTTTCACGCCCACGAGTAACCAAAATAGATGGTTCGTTCGTCACTACCAAGAACAAGTTCGGCCCGAACTCTTCACTGTTCCCGGCCCGAACTTCATTTTTGGCGCGAACTTCAACCTCGGCCCGAACTTCAACCTCGGCCCGAACTCCGACCTCGGCCCGAACTTCAACCACGGCCCGAACATCATCCTCGGCCCGAACACCGAACTTCGGCCCGAACTCTTCAATATCCAAGATTGTGTGACAAAAGGTGCTATACTAAAACATTCATAACTTTCAGCTCGGATGTCCGTTTCAAGCCCACGAGTAACCAAAATAGATGGTTCGTTCATCACTGCCAAGAACAAGTTCGGCCCGAACTCTTCACTGTTCCCGGTCCGAACTTCATTTTCGGCCCGAACTTCAACCTCGGCCCAAACTCCGACCTCGGCCCGAACTTCAACCTCGGCCCGAACATCATCCTCGGCCCGAACACCGAACTTCGGCCCGAACACCACTTCGGCCCGAACATCCCACTTCGGCCCGAACACCACTTCGGAACGACCATCCCTCTTCGGCCCGAACTCTTCAATATCCAAGATTGTGTGACAAAAGGTGCTATACTAAAACATTCATAACTTTCAGCTCGGGTGTCCGTTTCACGCCCACGAGTAACCAAAATAGCTGGTTCGTTCGTCACTGCCAAGAACAAGTTCGGCCCGAACTCTTCACTGTTCCCGGCCCGAACATCATTTTCGGCCCGAACTTCAACCTCGGCCCGAACTTCAACCTCGGCCCGAACTCCGACCTCGGCCCGAACTTCAACCTCGGCCCGAACATCATCCTCGGTCCGAACACCGAACTTCGGCCCGAACACCACTTCGGCCCGAACATCCCACTTCGGCCCGTACACCACTTCGGCCCGAACATCAATCTTCGGCCCGAACTCTTCAATATCCAAGATTGTGTGACAAAAGGTGCCATACTAAAACATTCATAACTTTCAGCTCGGGTGTCCGTTTCACGCCCATGAGTAACCAAAATAGTTGGTTCGTTCGTCACTGTCAAGAACAAGTTCGGCCCGAACTCTTCACTGTTCCCGGCCCGAACTTCATTTTCGGCCCGAACTTCAACCTCGGCCCGAACTTCAACCTCGACCTGAACTCCGACCTCGGCCCGAACTTCAACCTCGGCCCGAACATCATCCTCGACCCGAACACCGAACTTCAGCCCGAACACCACTTCGGCCTGAACACCACTTCAGCCCGAACATCCCACTTCGGCCCGAACACCACTTCGGCCCGAACATCCCTCTTCGGCTCGAACTCTTCAATATCCAAGATTGTGTGACAAAAGGTGCCATACTAAAACATTCATAACTTTCAGCTCGGGTGTCCGTTTCACGCCCACGAGTAACCAAAATAGCTGGTTCGTTCGTCACTGCCAAGAACAAGTTCGGCCCGAACTCTTCACTGTTCCCGGCCCGAACATCATTTTCGGCCCGAACTTCAACCTCGGCCCGAACTTCAACCTCGGCCCGAACTCCGACCTCGGCCCGAACTTCAACCTCGGCCCGAACATCATCCTCGGTCCGAACACCGAACTTCGGCCCGAACACCACTTCGGCCCGAACATCCCACTTCGGCCCGTACACCACTTCGGCCCGAACATCAATCTTCGGCCCGAACTCTTCAATATCCAAGATTGTGTGACAAAAGGTGCCATACTAAAACATTCATAACTTTCAGATCGGGTGTCCGTTTCACGCCCACGAGTAACCAAAATAGCTGGTTCGTTCGTCACTGCCAAGAACAAGTTCGGCCCGAACTCTTCACCATTCCCGGCCCGAACTTCATTTTCGGCCCGAACTTGAACCTCGGCCCGAACTGCAACCTCGGCCCGAACTCCGACCTCGGCCCGAACTTCAACCTCGGCCCGAACATCATCCTCGGCCCGAACACCGAACTTCGGCCCGAACACCACTTCGGCCTGAACACCACTTCAGCCCGAACATCCCACTTCGGCCCGAACACCACTTCGGCCCGAACATCCCTCTTCGGCTCGAACTCTTCAATATCCAAGATTGTGTGACAAAAGGTGCCATACTAAAACATTCATAACTTTCAGCTCGGGTGTCCGTTTCACGCCCACGAGTAACCAAAATAGCTGGTTCGTTCGTCACTGCCAAGAACAAGTTCGACCCGAACTCTTCACTGTTCCCGGCCCGAACTTCATTTTCGGCCCGAACTTCAACCTCGGCCCGAACACCGACCTCGGCCCGAACTTCAACCTCGGCCCGAACATCATCCTCGGCCTGAACACCGAACTTCGGCCCGAACACCACTTCGGCCCGAACACCACTTCGGCCCGAACACCACTTCGGCCCGAACATACCACTTCGGCCCGAACACCACTTCGGCCCGAACATCCCTCTTCGGCCCGAACTCTTCGATATCCAAGATTGTGTGACAAAAGGTAATATACTAAAACGTTCATAACTTTCAGCTCGGGTGTCCGTTTCACGCCCACGAGTAACCAAAATAGATGGTTCGTTCGTCACTGCCAAGAACAAGATCGGCCCGAACTCTTCACTGTTCCCGGCCCGAACTTCATTTTTGGCGCGAACTTCAACCTCGGCCCGAACTTCAACCTCGGCCCGAACTCCGACCTCGGCCCGAACTTCAACCACGGCCCGAACATCATCCTCGGCCCGAACACCGAACTTCGGCCCGAACTCTTCAATATCCAAGATTGTGTGACAAAAGGTGCTATACTAAAACATTCATAACTTTCAGCTCGGATGTCCGTTTCAAGCCCACGAGTAACCAAAATAGATGGTTCGTTCGTCACTGCCAAGAACAAGTTCGGCCCGAACTCTTCACTGTTCCCGGTCCGAACTTCATTTTCGGCCCGAACTTCAACCTCGGCCCAAACTCCGACCTCGGCCCGAACTTCAACCTCGGCCCGAACATCATCCTCGGCCCGAACACCGAACTTCGGCCCGAACACCACTTCGGCCCGAACATCCCACTTCGGCCCGAACACCACTTCGGAACGACCATCCCTCTTCGGCCCGAACTCTTCAATATCCAAGATTGTGTGACAAAATGTGCTATACTAAAACATTCATAACTTTCAGCTCGGGTGTCCGTTTCACGCCCACGAGTAACCAAAATAGCTGGTTCGTTCGTCACTGCCAAGAACAAGTTCGGCCCGAACTCTTCACTGTTCCCGGCCCGAACATCATTTTCGGCCCGAACTTCAACCTCGGCCCGAACTTCAACCTCGGCCCGAACTCCGACCTCGGCCCGAACTTCAACCTTGGCCCGAACATCATCCTCGGTCCGAACACCGAACTTCGGCCCGAACACCACTTCGGCCCGAACATCCCACTTCGGCCCGTACACCACTTCGGCCCGAACATCAATCTTCGGCCCGAACTCTTCAATATCCAAGATTGTGTGACAAAAGGTGCCATACTAAAACATTCATAACTTTCAGCTCGGGTGTCCGTTTCACGCCCACGAGTAACCAAAATAGTTGGTTCGTTCGTCACTGTCAAGAACAAGTTCGGCCCGAACTCTTCACTGTTCCCGGCCCGAACTTCATTTTCGGCCCGAACTTCAACCTCGGCCCGAACTTCAACCTCGACCTGAACTCCGTCCTCGACCCGAATTTCAACCTCGGCCCGAACATCATCCTCGGCCCGAACACCGAACTTCGGCCCGAACACCGAACTTCGGCCCGAACACCACTTCGGCCCGAACACCACTTCGGCTCGAACACCACTTCGGCCAGAACATCCCTCTTCGCCCCGAACTCTTCAATATCCAAGATGGTGTGACAAAAGGTGCTATACTAAAACATTCATAACTTTCAGCTCGGGTGTCCGTTTCACGCCCACGAGTAACCAAAATCGCTGGTTCGGTCGTCACTGCCAAGAACAAGTTCGGCCCGAACTCTTCACCATTCCCGGCCCGAACTTCATTTTCGGCCCGAACTTCAACCTCGGCCCGAACTGCAACCTCGGCCCGAACTCCGACCTCGGCCCGAACTTCAACCTCGGCCCGAACATCATCCTCGACCCGAACACCGAACTTCGGCCCGAACACCACTTCGGCCCGAACATCCCACTTCGGCCCGAACACCACTTCGGCCCGAACATCCCTCTTCGGCCCGAACTCTTCAATATCCAAGATGGTGTGACAAAAGGTGCTATATTAGAACATTCATAACTTTCAGCTCGGGTGTCCGTTTCACGCCCACGAGTACCCAAAATAGCTAGTTCGTTCGTCACTGCCAAGAACAAGTTCGGCCCGAACTCTTCACTATTCCCGCCCCGAACCTCATTTTCGGCCCGAAATTCAACCTCGGCCGGAACTTCAACCTCGACCCGAACTCCGACCTCGACCCGAACTCCGACCTCGGCCCGAACTTCAACCTCGGCCTGAACATCATCCTCAGCCCGAACACCGAACTTCAGCCCGAACACCACTTCGGCCCGAACATCCCACTTCAGCCCGAACACCACTTCGGAACGAACATCCCTCTTCGGCCCGAACTCTTCAATATCCAAGATTGTGTGACAAAAGGTGCCATACTAAAACATTAATAACTTTCAGCTCGGCTGTCCGTTTCACGCCCACGAGTAACCAAAATAGTTGGTTCGTTCGTCACTGTAAAGAACAAGTTCGGCCCGAACTCTTCACTGTTCCCGGCCCGAACTTCATTTTCGGCCCGAACTTCAACCTCGGCCCGAACTTCAACCTCGACCCGAACTCCGTCCTCGACCCGAATTTCAACCTCGGCCCGAACATCATCCTCGGCCCGAACACCGAACTTCGGCCCGAACACCACTTCGGCCCGAACACCACTTCGGCTCGAACACCACTTCGGCCAGAACATCCCTCTTCGGCCCGAACTCTTCAATATCCAAGATGGTGTGACAAAAGGTGCTATACTAAAACATTCATAACTTTCAGCTCGGGTGTCCGTTTCACGCCCACGAGTAACCAAAATAGCTGGTTCGGTCGTCACTGCCAAGAACAAGTTCGGCCCGAACTCCTCACCGTTCCCGGCCCAAACTTCATTTTCGGCCCGAACTTCAACCTCGGCCCGAACTGCAACCTCGGCCCGAACTCCGACCTCAGCCCGAACTTCAACCTCGGCCCGAACATCATCCTCGGCCCGAACACCGAACTTCGGCCCGAACACCACTTCGGCCCGAACACCACTTCGGCCCGAACATCCCACTTCGGCCCGAACACCACTTCGGCCCGAACATCCCTCTTCAATATCCAAGATGGTGTGACAAAAGGTGCTATATTAAAACATTCATAACTTTCAACTCGGGTGTCCGTTTCACGCCCACGAGTAACCAAAATAGCTAGTTCGTTCGTCACTGCCAAGAACAAGTTCGGCCCGAACTCTTCACTATTCCCGGCCCGAACTTCATTTTCGGCCCGAAATTCAACCTCGGCCCGAACTTCAACCTCGACCCGAACTCCGACCTCGACCCGAACTCCGACCTCGGCCCGAACTTCAACCTCGGCCCGAACATCATCCTCGGCCCGAACACCGAACTTCGGCCCGAACACCACTTCGGCCCGAACATCCCACTTCGGCCCGAACATCCCACTTCGGCCCGAACACCACTTCGGAACGAACATCCCTCTTCGGCCCGAACTCTTCAATATCCAAGATTGTGTGACAAAAGGTGCTATACTAAAACATTCATAACTTTCAGCTCGGGTGTCCGTTTCACGCCCACGAGTAACCAAAATAGCTGGTTCGTTCGTCACTGCCAAGAACAAGTTCGGCCCAAACTCTTCACTGTTCCCGGCCCGAACATCATTTTCGGCCCGAACTTCAACCTCGGCCCGAACTTCAACCTCGGCCCGAACTCCGACCTCGACCCGAACTTCAACCTCGGCCCGAACATCATCCTCGGCCCGAACACCGAACTTCGGCCCGAACACCACTTCGGCCCGAACATCCCACTTCGGCCCGTACACCACTTCGGCCCGAACATCCCTCTTCGGCCCGAACTCTTCAATATCCAAGATTGTGTGACAAAAGGTGCCATACTAAAACATTCATAACTTTCAGCTCGGGTGTCCGTTTCACGCCCACGAGTAACCAAAATAGTTGGTTCGTTCGTCACTGTCAAGAACAAGTTCGGCCCGAACTCTTCACTGTTCCCGGCCCGAACTTCATTTTCGGCCCGAACTTCAACCTCGGCCCGAACTTCAACCTCGACCCGAACTCCGTCCTCGACCCGAACTTCAACCTCGGCTCGAACATCATCCTCGGCCCGAAAACCGAACTTCGGCCCGAACACCGAACTTCGGCCCGAACACCACTTCGGCCCGAACACCACTTCGGCTCGAACACCACTTCGGCCAGAACATCCCTCTTCGGCCCGAACTCTTCAATATCCAAGATGGTGTGACAAAAGGTGCTATACTAAAACATTCATAACTTTCAGCTCGGGTGTCCGTTTCACGCCCACGAGTAACCAAAATAGCTGGTTCGTTCATCACTGCCAAGAACAAGTTCGGCCCGAACTCTTCACTGTTCCCGGCCCGAACTTCATTTTCGGCCCGAACTTCAACCTCGGCCCGAACTTCAACCTCGGCTGAACTCCGACCTCGGCCCGAACTTCAACCACGGCCCGAACATCATCCTCGGCCCGAACACCACTTCGGCCCGAACATCCCACTTCGGCCCGAACACCACTTCGGCCCGAACATCCCTCTTCGGCCCGAACTCTTCAATATCCAAGATTGTGTGACAAAAGGTGCTATACCAAAACATTCATAACTTTCAGCTAGGGTGTCCGTTTCACGCCCACGAGTAACCAAAATAGCTGGTTCGGTCGTCACTGCCAAGAACAAGTTCGGCCCGAACTCTTCACCGTTCCCAGCCCGAACTTCATTTTCGGCCCGAACTTCAACCTCGGCCCGAACTGCAACCTCGGCCCGAACTCCGACCTCGGCCCGAACTTCAACCTCGGCCCGAACATCAACCTCGGCCCGAACACCGAACTTCAGCCCTAACACGACTTCGGCCCGAACACCACTTCGGCCCGAACATCCCACTTCGGCCCGAACACCACTTCGGCCCGAACATCCCTCTTCGGCCCGAACTCTTCAATATCCAAGATGGTATGACAAAAGGTGCTAAACTAAAACATTCATAACTTTCAGCTCGGGTGTCCGTTTCACGCCCACGAGTAACCAAAATAGCTAGTTCGTTCGTCACTGCCAAGAACAAGTTCGGCCCGAACTCTTCACTGTTCCCGGCCCGAACTTCATTTTCGGCCCGAAATTCAACCTCGGCCCGAACTTCAACCTCGACCCGAACTCCGACCTCGACCCGAACTTCAACCTCGGCCCGAACATCATCCTCGGCCCGAACACCGAACTTCGGCCCGAACAACACTTCGGCCCGAACACCACTTCGGGCCGAACATCCCACTTCGGCCCGAACACCACTTCGGCCCGAACATCCCTCTTCGGCCCGAACTCTTCAATATCCAAGATTGTGTGACAAAATGTGCTATACTAAAACATTCATAACTTTCAGCTCGGGTGTCCGTTTCACGCCCACGAGTAACCAAAATAGCTGGTTCGTTCGTCACTGCCAAGAACAAGTTCGGCCCGAACTCTTCACTGTTCCCGGCCCGAACATCATTTTCGGCCCGAACTTCAACCTCGGCCCGAACTTCAACCTCGGCCCGAACTCCGACCTCGGCCCGAACTTCAACCTTGGCCCGAACATCATCCTCGGTCCGAACACCGAACTTCGGCCCGAACACCACTTCGGCCCGAACATCCCACTTCGGCCCGTACACCACTTCGGCCCGAACATCAATCTTCGGCCCGAACTCTTCAATATCCAAGATTGTGTGACAAAAGGTGCCATACTAAAACATTCATAACTTTCAGCTCGGGTGTCCGTTTCACGCCCACGAGTAACCAAAATAGTTGGTTCGTTCGTCACTGTCAAGAACAAGTTCGGCCCGAACTCTTCACTGTTCCCGGCCCGAACTTCATTTTCGGCCCGAACTTCAACCTCGGCCCGAACTTCAACCTCGACCTGAACTCCGTCCTCGACCCGAATTTCAACCTCGGCCCGAACATCATCCTCGGCCCGAACACCGAACTTCGGCCCGAACACCGAACTTCGGCCCGAACACCACTTCGGCCCGAACACCACTTCGGCTCGAACACCACTTCGGCCAGAACATCCCTCTTCGCCCCGAACTCTTCAATATCCAAGATGGTGTGACAAAAGGTGCTATACTAAAACATTCATAACTTTCAGCTCGGGTGTCCGTTTCACGCCCACGAGTAACCAAAATCGCTGGTTCGGTCGTCACTGCCAAGAACAAGTTCGGCCCGAACTCTTCACCATTCCCGGCCCGAACTTCATTTTCGGCCCGAACTTCAACCTCGGCCCGAACTGCAACCTCGGCCCGAACTCCGACCTCGGCCCGAACTTCAACCTCGGCCCGAACATCATCCTCGACCCGAACACCGAACTTCGGCCCGAACACCACTTCGGCCCGAACATCCCACTTCGGCCCGAACACCACTTCGGCCCGAACATCCCTCTTCGGCCCGAACTCTTCAATATCCAAGATGGTGTGACAAAAGGTGCTATATTAGAACATTCATAACTTTCAGCTCGGGTGTCCGTTTCACGCCCACGAGTACCCAAAATAGCTAGTTCGTTCGTCACTGCCAAGAACAAGTTCGGCCCGAACTCTTCACTATTCCCGGCCCGAACCTCATTTTCGGCCCGAAATTCAACCTCGGCCGGAACTTCAACCTCGACCCGAACTCCGACCTCGACCCGAACTCCGACCTCGGCCCGAACTTCAACCTCGGCCTGAACATCATCCTCAGCCCGAACACCGAACTTCAGCCCGAACACCACTTCGGCCCGAACATCCCACTTCAGCCCGAACACCACTTCGGAACGAACATCCCTCTTCGGCCCGAACTCTTCAATATCCAAGATTGTGTGACAAAAGGTGCCATACTAAAACATTAATAACTTTCAGCTCGGCTGTCCGTTTCACGCCCACGAGTAACCAAAATAGTTGGTTCGTTCGTCACTGTAAAGAACAAGTTCGGCCCGAACTCTTCACTGTTCCCGGCCCGAACTTCATTTTCGGCCCGAACTTCAACCTCGGCCCGAACTTCAACCTCGACCCGAACTCCGTCCTCGACCCGAATTTCAACCTCGGCCCGAACATCATCCTCGGCCCGAACACCGAACTTCGGCCCGAACACCACTTCGGCCCGAACACCACTTCGGCTCGAACACCACTTCGGCCAGAACATCCCTCTTCGGCCCGAACTCTTCAATATCCAAGATGGTGTGACAAAAGGTGCTATACTAAAACATTCATAACTTTCAGCTCGGGTGTCCGTTTCACGCCCACGAGTAACCAAAATAGCTGGTTCGGTCGTCACTGCCAAGAACAAGTTCGGCCCGAACTCCTCACCGTTCCCGGCCCAAACTTCATTTTCGGCCCGAACTTCAACCTCGGCCCGAACTGCAACCTCGGCCCGAACTCCGACCTCAGCCCGAACTTCAACCTCGGCCCGAACATCATCCTCGGCCCGAACACCGAACTTCGGCCCGAACACCACTTCGGCCCGAACACCACTTCGGCCCGAACATCCCACTTCGGCCCGAACACCACTTCGGCCCGAACATCCCTCTTCAATATCCAAGATGGTGTGACAAAAGGTGCTATATTAAAACATTCATAACTTTCAACTCGGGTGTCCGTTTCACGCCCACGAGTAACCAAAATAGCTAGTTCGTTCGTCACTGCCAAGAACAAGTTCGGCCCGAACTCTTCACTATTCCCGGCCCGAACTTCATTTTCGGCCCGAAATTCAACCTCGGCCCGAACTTCAACCTCGACCCGAACTCCGACCTCGACCCGAACTCCGACCTCGGCCCGAACTTCAACCTCGGCCCGAACATCATCCTCGGCCCGAACACCGAACTTCGGCCCGAACACCACTTCGGCCCGAACATCCCACTTCGGCCCGAACATCCCACTTCGGCCCGAACACCACTTCGGAACGAACATCCCTCTTCGGCCCGAACTCTTCAATATCCAAGATTGTGTGACAAAAGGTGCTATACTAAAACATTCATAACTTTCAGCTCGGGTGTCCGTTTCACGCCCACGAGTAACCAAAATAGCTGGTTCGTTCGTCACTGCCAAGAACAAGTTCGGCCCAAACTCTTCACTGTTCCCGGCCCGAACATCATTTTCGGCCCGAACTTCAACCTCGGCCCGAACTTCAACCTCGGCCCGAACTCCGACCTCGACCCGAACTTCAACCTCGGCCCGAACATCATCCTCGGCCCGAACACCGAACTTCGGCCCGAACACCACTTCGGCCCGAACATCCCACTTCGGCCCGTACACCACTTCGGCCCGAACATCCCTCTTCGGCCCGAACTCTTCAATATCCAAGATTGTGTGACAAAAGGTGCCATACTAAAACATTCATAACTTTCAGCTCGGGTGTCCGTTTCACGCCCACGAGTAACCAAAATAGTTGGTTCGTTCGTCACTGTCAAGAACAAGTTCGGCCCGAACTCTTCACTGTTCCCGGCCCGAACTTCATTTTCGGCCCGAACTTCAACCTCGGCCCGAACTTCAACCTCGACCCGAACTCCGTCCTCGACCCGAACTTCAACCTCGGCTCGAACATCATCCTCGGCCCGAAAACCGAACTTCGGCCCGAACACCGAACTTCGGCCCGAACACCACTTCGGCCCGAACACCACTTCGGCTCGAACACCACTTCGGCCAGAACATCCCTCTTCGGCCCGAACTCTTCAATATCCAAGATGGTGTGACAAAAGGTGCTATACTAAAACATTCATAACTTTCAGCTCGGGTGTCCGTTTCACGCCCACGAGTAACCAAAATAGCTGGTTCGTTCATCACTGCCAAGAACAAGTTCGGCCCGAACTCTTCACTGTTCCCGGCCCGAACTTCATTTTCGGCCCGAACTTCAACCTCGGCCCGAACTTCAACCTCGGCTGAACTCCGACCTCGGCCCGAACTTCAACCACGGCCCGAACATCATCCTCGGCCCGAACACCACTTCGGCCCGAACATCCCACTTCGGCCCGAACACCACTTCGGCCCGAACATCCCTCTTCGGCCCGAACTCTTCAATATCCAAGATTGTGTGACAAAAGGTGCTATACCAAAACATTCATAACTTTCAGCTAGGGTGTCCGTTTCACGCCCACGAGTAACCAAAATAGCTGGTTCGGTCGTCACTGCCAAGAACAAGTTCGGCCCGAACTCTTCACCGTTCCCAGCCCGAACTTCATTTTCGGCCCGAACTTCAACCTCGGCCCGAACTGCAACCTCGGCCCGAACTCCGACCTCGGCCCGAACTTCAACCTCGGCCCGAACATCAACCTCGGCCCGAACACCGAACTTCAGCCCTAACACGACTTCGGCCCGAACACCACTTCGGCCCGAACATCCCACTTCGGCCCGAACACCACTTCGGCCCGAACATCCCTCTTCGGCCCGAACTCTTCAATATCCAAGATGGTATGACAAAAGGTGCTAAACTAAAACATTCATAACTTTCAGCTCGGGTGTCCGTTTCACGCCCACGAGTAACCAAAATAGCTAGTTCGTTCGTCACTGCCAAGAACAAGTTCGGCCCGAACTCTTCACTGTTCCTGGCCCGAACTTCATTTTCGGCCCGAAATTCAACCTCGGCCCGAACTTCAACCTCGACCCGAACTCCGACCTCGACCCGAACTTCAACCTCGGCCCGAACATCATCCTCGGCCCGAACACCGAACTTCGGCCCGAACAACACTTCGGCCCGAACACCACTTCGGGCCGAACATCCCACTTCGGCCCGAACACCACTTCGGCCCGAACATCCCTCTTCGGCCCGAACTCTTCAATATCCAAGATTGTGTGACAAAAGGTGCTATACTAAAACATTCATAACTTTCAGCTCGGGTGTCCGTTTCACGCCCACGAGTAACCAAAATAGATGGTTCGTTCGTCACTGCCAAGAACAAGTTCGGCCCGAACTCTTCACTGTTCCCGGCCCGAACTTCATTTTCAGCCCGAACTTCAACCTCGGCCCGAACTTCAACCTCGGTCCAAACTCCGACCTCGGCCCGAACTTCAACCTCGGCCCGAACATCATCCTCGGTCCGAACACCGAACTTCGGCCCGAACACCACTTCGGCCTGAACATCCCACTTTGGCACGAACACCACTTCGGCCCGAACATCCCTCTTCGGCCTGAACTCTTCAATATCCAAGATTGTGTGACAAAAGGTGCTATACTAAAACATTCATAACTTTTTGCTCGGGTGTCCGTTTCACGCCCAGGACTAACCAAAATAGCTGGTTCGTTCGTCACTGCCAAGAAAAAGTTCGGCCCAAACTCTTCACTGTTCCCGGCCCGAACATCATTTTTGGCCCGAACTTCAACCTCGGCCCGAACTTCAACCTCGGCCCGAACTCCGACCTCACCCCGAACTTCAACCACGGCCCGAACATCATCCTCGGCCCGAACACCGAACTTCGGCCCAAACACCACTTCGGCCCGAACATCCCACTTCGGCCCGAACACCACTTCGGCCCGAACATCCCTCTTCGGCCCGAATTCTTCAATATCCAAGATTGTGTGACAAAAGGTGCTATACTAAAACATTCATAACTTTCAGCTCGGGTGTCCGTTTCACGCCCACGAGTAACCAAAATAGCTGGTTCGGTCGTCACTGCCAAGAAGAAGCTCGGCCCGAACTCTTCACTATTCCCGGCCCGAACTTCATTTTCGGCCCGAACTTCAACCTCGGCCCGAACTTCAACATCGGCCCGAACTCCGACCTCGGCCCGAACTTCAACCTCGGCCCGAACATCATCCTCGGCCCGAACACCGAACTTCGGCCCGAACACCATTTCGGCCCGAACACCACTTCGGCCCGAACATCCCACTTCAGCCCGAACACCACTTCGTCCCGAACATCCCTCTTCGGCCCGAACTCTTCAATATCCAAGATGGTGTGACAAAAGGTGCTATACTAAAACATTCATAACTTTCAGCTCAGGTGTCCGTTTCACGCCCACGAGTAACCAAAATAGCTAGTTCGTTCGACACTGCCAAGAGCAAGTTCGGCCCGAACTCTTCACTGTTCCCGGCCCGAACTTCATTTTCGGCCCGAACTTCAACCTCGGCCCGAACTTCAACCTCGGCCCGAACATCATCCTCGACCCGAACACCGAACTTCGGCCCGAACACCACTTCGGCCCGAACACCACTTCGGCCCGAACACCACTTCGGCCCGAACACCACTTCGGCCCGAACATCCCTCTTCGGCCCAAACTCTTCAATATCCAAGATTGTGTGACAAAAGGTGCTATACTAAAACATTCATAACTTTCAGCTCGGGTGTCCGTTTCACGCCCACGAGTAACCAAAATAGATGGTTCGTTCGTCACTGCCAAGAACAAGTTCGGCTCGAACTCTTCACTGTTCCCGGCCCGAACTTCATTTTCAGCACGAACTTCAACCTCGGCCCGAACTTCAACCTCGGCCCAAACTCCGACCTCGGCCCGAACTTCAACCTCGGCCCGAACATCATCCTCGGTCCGAACACCGAACTTCGGCCCGAACACCACTTCGGCCTGAACATCCCACTTTGGCACGAACACCACTTCGGCCCGAACATCCCTCTTCGGCCTGAACTCTTCAATATCCAAGATTGTGTGACAAAAGGTGCTATACTAAAACATTCATAACTTTTTGCTCGGGTGTCCGTTTCACGCCCAGGACTAACCAAAATAGCTGGTTCGTTCGTCACTGCCAAGAAAAAGTTCGGCCCGAACTCTTCACTGTTCCCGGCCCGAACATCATTTTTGGCCCGAACTTCAACCTCGGCCCGAACTTCAACCTCGGCCCGAACTCCGACCTCGCCCCGAACTTCAACCACGGCCCGAACATCATCCTCGGCCCGAACACCGAACTTCGGCCCAAACACCACTTCGGCCCGAACATCCCACTTCGGCCCGAACACCACTTCGGCCCGAACAACCCTCTTCGGCCCGAACTCTTCAATATCCAAGATTGTGTGACAAAAGGTGCTATACTAAAACATTCATAACTTTCAGCTCGGGTGTCCGTTTCACGCCCACGAGTAACCAAAATAGCTTGTTCGGTCGTCACTGCCAAGAACAAGCTCGGCCCGAACTCTTCACTATTCCCGGCCCGAACTTCATTTTCGGCCCGAACTTCAACCTCGGCCCGAACTTCAACATCGGCCCGAACTCCGACCTCGGCCCGAACTTCAACCTCGGCCCGAACATCATCCTCGGCCCGAACACCGAACTTCGGCCCGAACACCATATCGGCCCGAACACCACTTCGGCCCGAACATCCCACTTCAGCCCGAACATCACTTCGTCCCGAACATCCCTCTTCGGCCCGAACTCTTCAATATCCAAGATGGTGTGACAAAAGGTGCTATACTAAAACATTCATAACTTTCAGCTAGGGTGTCCGTTTCACGCCCACGAGTAACCAAAATAGCTAGTTCGTTCGTCACTGCCAAGAGCAAGTTCGGCCCGAACTCTTCACTGTTCCCGGCCCGAACTTCATTTTCGGCCCGAACTTCAACCTCGGCCCGAACTTCAACCTCGGCCCGAACATCATCCTCGGCCCGAACACCGAACTTCGGCCCGAACACCACTTCGGCCCGAACACCACTTCGGCCCGAACACCACTTCAGCCCGAACACCACTTCGGCCCGAACATCCCTCTTCGGCCCGAACTCTTCAATATCCAAGATTGTGTGACAAAAGGTGCTATACTAAAACATTCATAACTTTCAGCTCGGGTGTCCGTTTCACGCCCACGAGTAACCAAAATAGATGGTTCGTTCGTCACTGCCAAGAACAAGTTCGGCCCGAACTCTTCACTGTTCCCGGCCCGAACTTCATTTTCAGCCCGAACTTCAACCTCGGCCCGAACTTCAACCTCGGCCCGAACTCCGACCTCGGCCCGAACTTCAACCTCGGCCCGAACATCATCCTCGGTCCGAACACCGAACTTCGGCCCGAACACCACTTCGGCCTGAACATCCCACTTTGGCACGAACACCACTTCGGCCCGAACATCCCTCTTCGGCCTGAACTCTTCAATATCCAAGATTGTGTGACAAAAGGTGCTATACTAAAACATTCATAACTTTTTGCTCGGGTGTCCGTTTCACGCCCAGGACTAACCAAAATAGCTGATTCGTTCGTCACTGCCAAGAAAAAGTTCGGCCCGAACTCTTCACTGTTCCCGGCCGAACATCATTTTTGGCCCGAACTTCAACCTTGGCCCGAACTTCAACCTCGGCCCGAACTCCGACCTCGCCCCGAACTTCAACCACGGCCCGAACATCATCCTCGGCCCGAACACCGAACTTCGGCTCAAACACCACTTCGGCCCGAACATCCCACTTCGGCCCGAACACCACTTCGGCCCGAACATCCCTCTTCGGCCCGAACTCTTCAATATCCAAGATTGTGTGACAAAAGGTGCTATACTAAAACATTCATAACTTTCAGCTCGGGTGTCCGTTTCACGCCCACGAGTAACCAAAATAGCTGGTTCGGTCGTCACTGCCAAGAACAAGCTCGGCCCGAACTCTTCACTATTCCCGGCCCGAACTTCATTTTCGGCCCGAACTTCAACCTCGGCCCGAACTTCAACATCGGCCCGAACTCCGACCTCGGCCCGAACTTCAACCTCGGCCCGAACATCATCCTCGGCCCGAACACCGAACTTCGGCCCGAACACCATATCGGCCCGAACACCACTTCGGCCCGAACATCCCACTTCAGCCCGAACATCACTTCGTCCCGAACATCCCTCTTCGGCCCGAACTCTTCAATATCCAAGATGGTGTGACAAAAGGTGCTATACTAAAACATTCATAACTTTCAGCTAGGGTGTCCGTTTCACGCCCACGAGTAACCAAAATAGCTAGTTCGTTCGTCACTGCCAAGAGCAAGTTCGGCCCGAACTCTTCACTGTTCCCGGCCCGAACTTCATTTTCGGCCCGAACTTCAACCTCGGCCCGAACTTCAACCTCGGCCCGAACATCATCCTCGGCCCGAACACCGAACTTCGGCCCGAACACCACTTCGGCCCGAACACCACTTCGGCCCGAACACCACTTCAGCCCGAACACCACTTCGGCCCGAACATCCCTCTTCGGCCCGAACTCTTCAATATCCAAGATTGTGTGACAAAAGGTGCTATACTAAAACATTCATAACTTTCAGCTCGGGTGTCCGTTTCACGCCCACGAGTAACCAAAATAGATGGTTCGTTCGTCACTGCCAAGAACAAGTTCGGCCCGAACTCTTCACTGTTCCCGGCCCGAACTTCATTTTCAGCCCGAACTTCAACCTCGGCCCGAACTTCAACCTCGGCCCGAACTCCGACCTCGGCCCGAACTTCAACCTCGGCCCGAACATCATCCTCGGTCCGAACACCGAACTTCGGCCCGAACACCACTTCGGCCTGAACATCCCACTTTGGCACGAACACCACTTCGGCCCGAACATCCCTCTTCGGCCTGAACTCTTCAATATCCAAGATTGTGTGACAAAAGGTGCTATACTAAAACATTCATAACTTTTTGCTCGGGTGTCCGTTTCACGCCCAGGACTAACCAAAATAGCTGATTCGTTCGTCACTGCCAAGAAAAAGTTCGGCCCGAACTCTTCACTGTTCCCGGCCGAACATCATTTTTGGCCCGAACTTCAACCTTGGCCCGAACTTCAACCTCGGCCCGAACTCCGACCTCGCCCCGAACTTCAACCACGGCCCGAACATCATCCTCGGCCCGAACACCGAACTTCGGCTCAAACACCACTTCGGCCCGAACATCCCACTTCGGCCCGAACACCACTTCGGCCCGAACATCCCTCTTCGGCCCGAACTCTTCAATATCCAAGATTGTGTGACAAAAGGTGCTATACTAAAACATTCATAACTTTCAGCTCGGGTGTCCGTTTCACGCCCACGAGTAACCAAAATAGCTGGTTCGGTCGTCACTGCCAAGAACAAGCTCGGCCCGAACTCTTCACTATTCCCGGCCCGAACTTCATTTTCGGCCCGAACTTCAACCTCGGCCCGAACTTCAACCTCGGCCCGAACTCCGACCTCGGCCCGAACTTCAACCTCGGCCCGAACATCATCCTCGGCCCGAACACCGAACTTCGGCCCGAACACCATTTCGGCCCGAACACCACTTCGGCCCGAACATCCCACTTCTGCCCGAACACCACTTCGTCCCGAACATCCCTCTTCGGCCCGAACTCTTCAATATCCAAGATGGTGTGACAAAAGGTGCTATACTAAAACATTCATAACTTTCAGCTCGGGTGTCCGTTTCACGCCCACGAGTAACCAAAATAGCTAGTTCGTTCGTCACTGCCAAGAGCAAGTTCGGCCCGAACTCTTCACTGTTCCCGGCCCGAACTTCATTTTCGGCCCGAACTTCAACCTCGGCCCGAACATCATCCTCGGCCCGAACACCGAACTTCGGCCCGAACACCACTTCGGCCCGAACACCACTTCGGCCCGAACACCACTTCGGCCCGAACATCCCTCTTCGGCCCGAACTCTTCAATATCCAAGATGGTGTGACAAAAGGTGCTATACTAAAACATTTATAACTTTCAGCTCGGGTGTCCGTTTCACGCCCACGAGTAACCAAAATAGCTGGTTCGTTAGTCACTGCCAAGAACAAGTTCGGCCCGAACTCTTCACTGTTCCAGGCCCGAACTTCATTTTCGGCCCGAACTTCAACCTCGGCCCGAACTCCGACCTCGGCCCGAACTTCAACCACGGCCCGAACATCATCCTCGGCCCGAACACCGAACTTTGGCCCGAACACCACTTCGGCCCGAACATCCCACTTCGGCCCGAACAACACTTCGGCCCGAACATTCCTCTTGGGCCCGAACTCTTCAATATCCAAGATTGTGTGACAAAAGGTGCTTTACTAAAACGTTCATAACATTCAGCTCGGGTGTCCGTTTCACGCCCACGAGTAACAAAAATAGATGGTTCGTTCGTCACTGCCAAGAACAAGTTCGGCCCGAACTCTTCACCGTTCCCGGCCCGAACTTCATTTTAGGCCCGAACTTCAACCTCGGCCCGAACTTCAACCTCGCCCGAACTCGGACCTCGGCCCGAACTTCAACCTCGGCCCGAACATCATCCTCGGTCCGAACACCGAACTTCGGCCCGAACACCACTTCGGCCCGAACACCACTTCGGGCCGAACATCCCACTTCGGCCCGAACACCACTTCGGCCCGAACATCCCTCTTCGGCCTGAACTCTTCAATATCCAAGATTGTGTGACAAAAGGTGCTATACTAAAACATTCATAACTTTCAGCTCGGGTGTCCGTTTCACGCCCACGAGTAACCAAAATAGATGGTTCGTTCGTCACTGCCAAGAACAAGTTCGGCCCGAACTCTTCACTGTTCCCGGCCCGAACTTCATTTTCGGCCCGAACTTCAACCTCGGCCCGAACTTCAACCTCGGCCCGAACATCATCCTCAGCCCGAACACCGAACTTCGGCCCGAACACCACTTCGGCCCGAACACCACTTCGGCCCGAACACCACTTCGGCCCGAACACCACTTCGGCCCGTACATCCCTCTTCGGCCCGAACTCTTCAATATCCAAGATTGTGTGACAAAAGGTGCTATACTAAAACATTCATAACTTTCAGCTCGGGTGTCCGTTTCACGCCCACGAGTAACCAAAATAGATGGTTCGTTCGTCACTGCCAAGAACAAGTTCGGCCCGAACTCTTCACTGTTCCCGGCCCGAACTTCATTTTCAGCCCGAACTTCAACCTCGGCCCGAACTTCAACCTCGGCCCGAACTCCGACCTCGGCCCGAACTTCAACCTCGGCCCGAACATCATCCTCGGTCCGAACACCACTTCGGCCTGAACATCCCACTTTGGCACGAACACCACTTCGGCCCGAACATCCCTCTTCGGCCTGAACTCTTCAATATCCAAGATTGTGTGACAAAAGGTGCTATACTAAAACATTCATAACTTTTTGCTCGGGTGTCCGTTTCACGCCCAGGACTAACCAAAATAGCTGATTCGTTCGTCACTGCCAAGAAAAAGTTCGGCCCGAACTCTTCACTGTTCCCGGCCGAACATCATTTTTGGCCCGAACTTCAACCTTGGCCCGAACTTCAACCTCGGCCCGAACTCCGACCTCGCCCCGAACTTCAACGACGGCCCGAACATCATCCTCGGCCCGAACACCGAACTTCGGCTCAAACACCACTTCGGCCCGAACATCCCACTTCGGCCCGGACACCACTTCGGCCCGAACATCCCTCTTCGGCCCGAACTCTTCAATATCCAAGATTGTGTGACAAAAGGTGCTATACTAAAACATTCATAACTTTCAACTCGGGTGTCCGTTTCACGCCCACGAGTAACCAAAATAGCTGGTTCGGTCGTCACTGCCAAGAACAAGCTCGGCCCGAACTCTTCACTATTCCCGGCCCGAACTTCATTTTCGGCCCGAACTTCAACCTCGGCCCGAACTTCAACATCGGCCCGAACTCCGACCTCGGCCCGAACTTCAACCTCGGCCCGAACATCATCCTCGGCCCGAACACCGAACTTCGGCCCGAACACCATTTCGGCTCGAACACCACTTCGGCCCGAACATCCCACTTCAGCCCGAACACCACTTCGTCCCGAACATCCCTCTTCGGCCCGAACTCTTCAATATCCAAGATGGTGTGACAAAAGGTGCTATACTAAAACATTCATAACTTTCAGCTCGGGTGTCCGTTTCACGCCCACGAGTAACCAAAATAGCTAGTTCGTTCGTCACTGCCAAGAGCAAGTTCGGCCCGAACTCTTCACTCTTCCCGGCCCGAACTTCATTTTCGGCCCGAACTTCAACCTCGGCCCGAACATCATCCTCGGCCCGAACACCGAACTTCGGCCCGAACACCACTTCGGCCCGAACACCACTTCGGCCCGAACATCCCTCTTCGGCCCGAACTATTCAATATCCAAGATGGTGTGACAAAAGGTGCTATACTAAAACATTTATAACTTTCAGCTCGGGTGTCCGTTTCACGCCCACGAGTAACCAAAATAGCTGGTTCGTTAGTCACTGCCAAGAACAAGTTCGGCCCGAACTCTTCACTGTTCCAGGCCCGACCTTCATTTTCGGCCCGAACTTCAACCTCGGCCCGAACTCCGACCTCGGCCCGAACTTCAACCACGGCCCGAACATCATCCTCGGCCCGAACACCGAACTTTGGCCCGAACACCACTTCGGCCCGAACATCCCACTTCGGCCCGAACAACACTTCGGCCCGAACATCCCTCTTGGGCCCGAACTCTTCAATATCCAAGATTGTGTGACAAAAGGTGCTTTACTAAAACGTTCATAACTTTCAGCTCGGGTGTCCGTTTCACGCCCACGAGTAACAAAAATAGATGGTTCGTTCGTCACTGCCAAGAACAAGTTCGGCCCGAACTCTTCACCGTTCCCGGCCCGAACTTCATTTTAGGCCCGAACTTCAACCTCGGCCCGAACTTCAACCTCGGCCCGAACTCGGACCTCGGCCCGAACTTCAACCTCGGCCCGAACATCATCCTCGGCCCGAACACCGAACTTCGTCCCGAACACCACTTCGGCCCGAACATCCCACTTCGGCCCGAACACCACTTCGGCCCGAACATCCCTCTTCGGCCCGAACTCTTCAATATCCAAGATTGTGTGACAAAAGGTGCTATACTAAAACATTCATAACTTTCAGCTCGGGTGTCCGTTTCACGCCCACGAGTAACCAAAATAGATGGTTCGTTCGTCACTGCCAAGAACAAGTTCGGCCCGAACTCTTCACTGTTCCCGGCCCGAACTTCATTTTCGGCCCGAACTTCAACCTCGGCCCGAACTTCAACCTCGGCCCGAACTCCGACCTCGGCCCGAACTTCAACCTCGGCCCGAACATCATCCTCGGTCCGAACACCGAACTTCGGCCCGAACACCACTTCGGCCCGAACACCACTTCGGGCCGAACATCCCACTTCGGCCCGAACACCACTTCGGCCCGAACATCCCTCTTCGGCCTGAACTCTTCAATATCCAAGATTGTGTGACAAAAGGTGCTATACTAAAACATTCATAACTTTCAGCTCGGGTGTCCGTTTCACGCCCACGAGTAACCAAAATAGATGGTTCGTTCGTCACTGCCAAGAACAAGTTCGGCCCGATCTCTTCACTGTTCCCGGCCCGAACTTCATTTTCGGCCCGAACTTCAACCTCGGCCCGAACTCCGACCTCGGCCCGAATTTCAACCTCGGCCCGAACATCATCCTCGGTCCGGACACCGAACTTCGGCCCGAACACCACTTCAGCCTGAACATCCCACTTCGGCACGAACACCACTTCGGCCCGAACATCCCTCTTCGGCCTGAACTCTTCAATATCCAAGATTGTGTGACAAAAGGTGCTATACTAAAACATTCATAACTTTCAGCTCGGGTGTCCGTTTCACGCCCACGAGTAACCAAAATAGCTGGTTCGGTCGTCACTGCCAAGAACAAGTTCGGCCCGAACTCTTCACTATTCCCGGCCCGAACTTCATTTTCGGCCCGAACTTCAACCTCGGCCCGAACTCCGACCTCGGCCCGAACTTCAACCTCGGCCCGAACATCATCCTCGGCCCGAACACCGAACTTCGGCCCGAACACCATTTCGGCCCGAACACCACTTCGGCCCGAACATCCCACTCAGGCGTCTATTATTGCCCGACCCGACAGTACCCGTTTGGGGAACGTCCAGCCGAACACCACTTCGGCCCGAACATCCCTCTTCGGCCTGAACTCTTCAATATCCAAGATTGTGTGACAAAAGGTGCTATACTAAAACATTCATAACTTTCAGCTCGGGTGTCCGTTTCACGCCCACGAGTAACCAAAATAGATGGTTCGTTCGTCACTGCCAAGAACAAGTTCGGCCCGAACTCTTCACTGTTCCCGGCCCGAACTTCATTTTCGGCCCGAACTTCAACCTCGGCCCGAACTCCGACCTCGGCCCGAATTTCAACCTCGGCCCGAACATCATCCTCGGTCCGAACACCGAACTTCGGCCCGAACACCACTTCGGCCTGAACATCCCACTTCGGCACGAACACCACTTCGGCCCGAACGTCCCTCTTCGGCCCGAACTCTTCAATATCCAAGATTGTGTGACAAAAGGTGCTATACTAAACCATTCATAACTTTCTGCTCGGGTGTCCGTTTCACGCCCACGACTAACCAAAATAGCTGGTTCGTTCATCACTGCCAAGAAAAAGTTCGGCCCGAACTCTTCACTGTTCCCGGCCCGAACATCATTTTTGGCCCGAACTTCAACCTCGGCCCGAACTTCAACCTCGGCCCGAACTCCGACCTCGCCCCGAACTTCAACCACGGCCCGAACATCATCCTCGGCCCGAACACCGAACTTCGGCCCAAACACCACTTCGGCCCGAACATCCCACTTCGGCCCGAACACCACTTCGGCCCGAACATCCCTCTTCGGCCCGAACTCTTCAATATCCAAGATTGTGTGACAAAAGGTGCTATACTAAAACATTCATAACTTTCAGCTCGGGTGTCCGTTTCACGCCCACGAGTAACCAAAATAGCTGGTTCGGTCGTCACTGCCAAGAACAAGTTCGGCCCGAACTCTTCACTATTCCCGGCCCGAACTTCATTTTCGGCCCGAACTTCAACCTCGGCCCGAACTCCGAGCTCGGCCCGAACTTCAACCTCGGCCCGAACATCATCCTCGGCCCGAACACTGAACTTCGGCCCGAACACCATTTCGGCCCGAACACCACTTCGGCCCGAACATCCCACTTCAGCCCGAACACCACTTCGTCCCGAACATCCCTCTTCGGCCCGAACTCTTCAATATCCAAGATGGTGTGACAAAAGGTGCTATACTAAAACATTCATAACTTTCAGCTCGGGTGTCCGTTTCACGCCCACGAGTAACCAAAATAGCTAGTTCGTTTGTCACTGCCAAGAACAAGTTCGGCCCGAACTCTTTACTGTTCCCGGCCCGAACTTCATTTTCGGCCCGAACTTAAACCTCTGCCCGAACTTCAACCTCGGCCCGAACTTCAACCTCGGCCCGAACATCATCCTCGGCCCGAACACCGAACTTCGGCCCGAACACCACTTCGGCCCGAACATCCCACTTCGGCCCGAACACCACTTCGGCCCGAACATCCCTCTTCGGCCCGAACTCTACAATATCCAAGATTGTGTGACAAAAGGTGCTATACTAAAACTTTCATAACTTTCAGCTCGGGTGTCCGTTTCACGCCCACGAGTAACCAAAATAGCTGGTTCGTTCGTCACTGCCAAGAACAAGTTCGGCCCGAACTCTTCACTGTTCCCGGCCCGAACTTCATTTTCGGCCCGAACTTCAACCTCGGCCCGAACTTCAACCTCGGCCCGAACTCCGACCTCGGCCCGAACTTCAACCACGGCCCGAACATCATCCTCGGCCCGAACACCGAACTTCGGCCCGAACACCACTTCGGCCCGAACATCCCACTTCGGCCCGAACACCACTTCGGCCCGAACATCCCTCTTCGGCCCGAACTCTTCAATATCCAAGATTGTGTGACAAAAGGTGCTATACTAAAACTTTCATAACTTTCAGCTCGGGTGTCCGTTTCACGCCCACGAGTAACCAAAATAGATGGTTCGTTCGTCACTGCCAAGAACAAGTTCGGCCCGAACTCTTCACTGTTCCCGGCCCGAACTTCATTTTCGGCACGAACTTCAACCTCGGCCCGAACTTCAACCTCGGCCCGAACTCCGACCTCGGCCCGAACTTCAACCTCGGCCCGAACATCATCGTCGGCCCGAACACCGAACTTCGTCCCGAACACCACTTCGGCCCGAACACCACTTCGGCCCGGACATCCCACTTCGGCCCGAACACCACTTCGGCCCGAACATCCCTCTTCGGCCCGAACTCTTCAGTATCCAAGATTGTGTGACAAAAGGTGCTATACTAAAACATTCATAACTTTCAGCTCGGGTGTCCGTTTCACGCCCACGAGTAACCAAAATAGATGGTTCGTTCGTCACTGCCAAGAACAAGTTCGGCCCGAACTCTTCACTGTTCCCGGCCCGAACTTCATTTTCGGCCCGAACTTCAACCTCGGCCAAAACTTCAACCTCGGCCTGAACTCCGACCTCGGCCCGAACTTCAACCTCGGCCCGAACAACATCCTCGGCCCGAACACCGAACTTCGGCCCGAACACCACTTCGGCCCGAACACCACTTCAGCCCGAACATCCCACTTCGGCCCGAACACCACTTCGGCCCGAACATCCCTCTTCGGCCCGAACTCTTCAATATCCAAGATTGTGTGACAAAAGGTGCCATACTAAAACATTCATAACTTTCAGCTCGGGTGTCCGTTTCACGTCCACGAGTAACCAAAATAGCTGGTTCGTTCATCACTGCCAAGAACAAGTTCGGCCCGAACTCTTCATTGTTCCGGCCCGAACTTCATTTTCGGCCCGAACTTCAACCTCGGCCCGAACACCGACCTCGGCCCCAACTTCAACCTCGGCCCGAACATCATCCTCGGCCTGAACACCGAACTTCGGCCCGAACACCACTTCGGCCCGAACATCCCACTTCGGCCCGAACACCACTTCGGCCCGAACATCCCTCTTCGGCCCGAACTCTTCAATATCCAAGATTGTGTGACAAAAGGTGCTATACTAAAACGTTCATAACTTTCAGCTCGGGTGTCTGTTTCACGCCCACGAGTAACCAAAATAGATGGTTCGTTCGTCACTGCCAAGAACAAGTTCGGCCCGAACTCTTCACTGTTCCCGGCCCGAACTTCATTTTCGGCCCGAACTTCAACCTCGGCCCGAACTCCGACCTCGGCCCGAACTTCAACCACGGCCCGAACATCATCCTCGGCCCGAACACCGAACTTCGGCCCGAACACCACTTCGGCCCGAACACCACTTCGGCCCGAACACCACTTCGGCCCGAACATCCCTCTTCGGCCCGAACTCTTCAATATCCAAGATTGTGTGACAAAAGGTGCTATACTAAAACATTCATAACTTTTAGCTCGGGTGTCCGTTTCACGCCCACGAGTAACCAAAATAGCTGGTTCGGTCGTTACTGCCAAGAACAAGTTCGGCCCGAACTCTTCACCGTTCCCGGCCCGAACTTCATTTTCGGCCCGAACTTCAACCTCGGCCCGAACTGCAACCTCAGCCCGAACTCCGACCTCGGCCCGAACTTCAACCTCGGCCCGAACATCATCCTCGGTCGGAACACCGAACTTCGGCCCGAACACTACTTCGGCCTGAACATCCCACTTCGGCCCGAACACCACTTCGGCCCGAACATCCCTCTTCGGCCGAAACTCTTCAATATCCAAGATTGTGTGACAAAAGGTGCTATACTAAAACATTCTTAACTTTATGCTCGGGTGTCCGTTTCACGCCCACGACTAACCAAAATAGCTGGTTCGTTCGTCACTGCCAAGAAAAAGTTCGGCCCGAACTCTTCACTGTTCCCGGCCCGAACATCATTTTTGGCCCGAACTTCAACCTCGGCCCGAACTTCAACCTCGGCCCGAACTCCGACCTCGCCCCGAACTTCAACCACGGCCCGAACATCATCCTCGGCCCGAACACCGAACTTCGGCCCAAACACCACTTCGGCCCGAACATCCCACTTCGGCCCGAACACCACTTCGGCCCGAACATCCCTCTTCGGCCCGAACTCTTCAATATCCAAGATTGTGTGACAAAAGGTGCTATACTAAAACATTCATAACTTTCAGCTCGGGTGTCCGTTTCACGCCCACGAGTAACCAAAATAGCTGGTTCGGTCGTCACTGCCAAGAACAAGTTCGGCCCGAACTCTTCACTATTCCCGGCCCGAACTTCATTTTCGGCCCGAACTTCAACCTCGGCCCGAACTCCGAGCTCGGCCCGAACTTCAACCTCGGCCCGAACATCATCCTCGGCCCGAACACCGAACTTCGGCCCGAACACCATTTCGGCCCGAACACCACTTCGGCCCGAACATCCCACTTCAGCCCGAACACCACTTCGTCCCGAACATCCCTCTTCGGCCCGAACTCTTCAATATCCAAGATGGTGTGACAAAAGGTGCTATACTAAAACATTCATAACTTTCAGCTCGGGTGTCCGTTTCACGCCCACGAGTAACCAAAATAGCTAGTTCGTTCGTCACTGCCAAGAACAAGTTCGGCCCGAACTCTTTACTGTTCCCGGCCCGAACTTCATTTTCGGCCCGAACTTAAACCTCTGCCCGAACTTCAACCTCGGCCCGAACTTCAACCTCGGCCCGAACATCATCCTCGGCCCGAACACCGAACTTCGGCCCGAACACCACTTCGGCCCGAACATCCCACTTCGGCCCGAACACCACTTCGGCCCGAACATCCCTCTTCGGCCCGAACTCTTCAATATCCAAGATTGTGTGACAAAAGGTGCTATAATAAAACTTTCATAACTTTCAGCTCGGGTGTCCGTTTCACGCCCACGAGTAACCAAAATAGCTGGTTCGTTCGTCACTGCCAAGAACAAGTTCGGCCCGAACTCTTCACTGTTCCCGGCCCGAACTTCATTTTCGGCCCGAACTTCAACCTCGGCCCGAACTCCGACCTCGGCCCGAACTTCAACCACGGCCCGAACATCATCCTCGGCCCGAACACCGAACTTCGGTCCGAACACCACTTCGGCCCGAACATCCCACTTCGGCCCGAACACCACTTCGGCCCGAACATCCCTCTTCGGCCCGAACTCTTCAATATCCAAGATTGTGTGACAAAAGGTGCTATACTAAAACTTTCATAACTTTCAGCTCGGGTGTCCGTTTCACGCCCACGAGTAACCAAAATAGATGGTTCGTTCGTCACTGCCAAGAACAAGTTCGGCCCGAACTCTTCACTGTTCCCGGCCCGAACTTCATTTTCGGCACGAACTTCAACCTCGGCCCGAACTTCAACCTCGGCCCGAACTCCGACCTCGGCCCGAACTTCAACCTCGGCCCGAACATCATCGTCGGCCCGAACACCGAACTTCGTCCTGAACACCACTTCGGCCCGAACACCACTTCGGCCCGGACATCCCACTTCGGCCCGAACACCACTTCGGCCCGAACATCCCTCTTCGGCCCGAACTCTTCAGTATCCAAGATTGTGTGACAAAAGGTGCTACACTAAAACATTCATAACTTTCAGCTCGGGTGTCCGTTTCACGCCCACGAGTAACCAAAATAGATGGTTCGTTCGTCACTGCCAAGAACAAGTTCGGCCCGAACTCTTCACTGTTCCCGGCCCGAACTTCATTTTCGGCCCGAACTTCAACCTCGGCCAAAACTTCAACCTCGGCCTGAACTCCGACCTCGGCCCGAACTTCAACCTCGGCCCGAACACCGAACTTCGGCCCGAACACCACTTCGGCCCGAACACCACTTCAGCCCGAACATCCCACTTCGGCCCGAACACCACTTCGGCCCGAACATCCCTCTTCGGCCCGAACTCTTCAATATCCAAGATTGTGTGACAAAAGGTGCCATACTAAAACATTCATAACTTTCAGCTCGGGTGTCCGTTTCACGTCCACGAGTAACCAAAATAGCTGGTTCGTTCATCACTGCCAAGAACAAGTTCGGCCCGAACTCTTCATTGTTCCGGCCCGAACTTCATTTTCGGCCCGAACTTCAACCTCGGCCCGAACACCGACCTCGGCCCCAACTTCAACCTCGGCCCGAACATCATCCTCGGCCTGAACACCGAACTTCGGCCCGAACACCACTTCGGCCCGAACACCACTTCGGCCCGAACATCCCATTCGGCCCGAACACCACTTCGGCCCGAACATCCCTCTTCGGCCCGAACTCTTCAATATCCAAGATTGTGTGACAAAAGGTGCTATACTAAAACGTTCATAACTTTCAGCTCGGGTGTCCGTTTCACGCCCACGAGTAACCAAAATAGATGGTTCGTTCGTCACTGCCAAGAACAAGTTCGGCCCGAACTCTTCACTGTTCCCGGCCCGAACTTCATTTTCGGCCCGAACTTCAACCTCGGCCCGAACTCCGACCTCGGCCCGAACTTCAACCACGGCCCGAACATCATCCTCGGCCCGAACACCGAACTTCGGCCCGAACACCACTTCGGCCCGAACACCACTTCGGCCCGAACACCACTTCGGCCCGAACATCCCTCTTCGGCCCGAACTCTTCAATATCCAAGATTGTGTGACAAAAGGTGCTATACTAAAACATTCATAACTTTTAGCTCGGGTGTCCGTTTCACGCCCACGAGTAACCAAAATAGCTGGTTCGGTCGTTACTGCCAAGAACAAGTTCGGCCCGAACTCTTCACCGTTCCCGGCCCGAACTTCATTTTTGGCCCGAACTTCAACCTCGGCCGGAACTGCAACCTCAGCCCGAACTCCGACCTCGGCCCGAACTTCAACCTCGGCCCGAACATCATCCTCGGTCGGAACACCGAACTTCGGCCCGAACACTACTTCGGCCTGAACATCCCACTTCGGCCCGAACACCACTTCGGCCCGAACATCCCTCTTCGGCCGAAACTCTTCAATATCCAAGATTGTGTGACAAAAGGTGCTATACTAAAACATTCTTAACTTTATGCTCGGGTGTCCGTTTCACGCCCACGACTAACCAAAATAGCTGGTTCGTTCGTCACTGCCAAGAAAAAGTTCGGCCCGATCTCTTCACTGTTCCCGGCCCGAACATGATTTTTGGCCCGAACTTCAACCTCGGCCCGAACTTCAACCTCGGCCCGAACTCCGACCTCGCCTCGAACTTCAACCACGGCCCGAACATCATCCTCGGCCCGAACACCGAACTTCGGCCCAAACACCACTTCGGCCCGAACATCCCACTTCGGCCCGAACACCACTTCGGCCCGAACATCCCTCTTCGGCCCGAACTCTTCAATATCCAAGATTGTGTGACAAAAGGTGCTATACTAAAACATTCATAACTTTCAGCTCGGGTGTCCGTTTCACGCCCACGAGTAACCAAAATAGCTGGTTCGGTCGTCACTGCCAAGAACAAGTTCGGCCCAAACTCTTCACTATTCACGGCCCGAACTTCATTTTCGGCCTGAACATCAACCTCGGCCCGAACTTCAACTTCGGCTCGAACTCCGACCTCGGCCCGAACTTCAACCTCGGCCCGAACATCATCCTCGGCCCGAACACCGAACTTCGGCCCGAACACCATTTCGGCCCGAACACCACTTCGGCCCGAACATCGCACTTCAGCCCGAACACCACTTCGTCCCGAACATCCCTCTTCGGCCCGAACTCTTCAATATCCAAGATGGTGTGACAAAAGGTGCTATACTAAAACATTCATAACTTTCAGCTAGGGTGTCCGTTTCACGCCCACGAGTAACCAAAATAGCTGGTTCGGTCGTTACTGCCAAGAACAAGTTCGGCCCGAACTCTTCACCGTTCCCGGCCCGAACTTCATTTTCGGCCCGAACTTCAACCTCGGCCCGAACTGCAACCTCGGCCCGAACTCCAACCTCGGCCCGAACTTCAACCTCGGCCCGAACATCATCCTCGGCCCGAACACCACTTCGGCCCGAACATCCCACCGGCCCGAACACCACTTCGGCCCGAACATCCCACTTCGGCCCGAACACCACTTCGGCCCGAACATCCCTCTTCGGCCCGAACTCTTCAATATCCAAGATGGTGTGACAAAAGGTGCTATACTAAAACATTCATAACTTTCAGCTCGGGTGTCCGTTTCACGCCCACGAGTAACCAAAATAGCTAGTTCGTTCGTCACTGCCAAGAACAACTTCGGCCCGAACTCTTCACTGTTCCCGGCCCGAACTTCATTTTCGGCCCGAAATTCAACCTCGGCCCGAACTTCAACCTCGACCCGAACTCCGACCTCGACCCGAACTTCAACCTCGGCCCGAACATCATCCTCGGCCCGAACACCGAACTTCGGCCCGAACACCACTTCGGCCCGAACACCACTTCGGGACGAACATCCCACTTCGGCCCGAACACCACTTCGGCCCGAACATCCCTCTTCGGCCCGAACTCTTCAATTTCCAAGATTGTGTGACAAAAGGTGCTATACTAAAACATTCATAACTTTCAGCTCGGGTGTCCGTTTCACGCCCACGAGTAACTAAAATAGATGGTTCGGTCGTCACTTCCAAGAACAAGTTCGGCCCGAACTCTTCACTATTCCCCGCCCGAACTTCATTTTCGGCCCGAACTTCAACCTCGGCCCGAACTGCAACCTCGGCCCGAACTCCGACCTCGGCCCGAACTTCAACCTCGGCCCGAACATCATCCTCGGCCTGAACACTGAACTTCGGCCCGAACACCACTTCGGCCCGAACACCACTTCGGCCCGAACACCACTTCGGCCCGAACACCACTTCGGCCCGAACACCACTTCGGCCCGAACATCCCTCTTCGGCCCGAACTCTCCAATATCCAAGATGGTGTGACAAAAGGTGCTATACTAAAACATTCATAACTTTCAGCTCGGGTGTCCGTTTCACGCCCACGAGTAACCAAAATAGCTAGTTCGTTCGTCACTGCCAAGAACAAGTTCGGCCCGAACTCTTCACTGTTCCCGGCCCCAACTTCATTTTCGGCCCGAAATTCAACCTCGGCCCGAACTTCAACCTCGACCCGAACTCCGACCTCGACCCGAACTTCAACCTCGGCCCGAACATCATCCTCGGCCCGAACACCGAACTTCGGCCCGAACACCACTTCGGCCCGAACACCACTTCGGGCCGAACATCCCACTTCGGCCCGAACACCACTTCGGCCCGAACATCCCTCTTCGGCCCGAACTCTTCAATATCCAAGATTGTGTGACAAAAGGTGCTATACTAAAACATTCATAACTTTCAGCTCGGGTGTCCGTTTCACGCCCACGAGTAACCAAAATAGATGGTTCGGTCGTCACTGCCAAGAACAAGTTCGGCCTGAACTCTTCACTATTCCCCGCCCGAACTTCATTTTCGGCCCGAACTTCAACCTCGGCCCGAACTTCAACCTCGGCCCGAACACCGACCTCGGCCCGAACTTCAACCTCGGCCAGAACATCATCCTCGGCCCGAACTCCGAACTTCGGCCCGAACACCATTTCAGCCCGAACACCGCTTCGGCCCGAACATCGCACTTCAGCCCGAACACCACTTCGTCCCGAACATCCCTCTTCGGCCCGAACTCTTCAATATCCAAGATGGTGTGACAAAAAGTGCTATACTAAAACATTCATAACTTTCAGCTCGGGTGTCCGTTTCACGCCCACGAGTAACCAAAATAGCTAGTTCGTTCGTCACTGCCAAGAACAAGTTCGGCCCGAACTCTTCACTGTTCCCGACCCGAACTTCATTTTCTGCCCGAACTTCAACCTCGGCCCGAACTTCAACCTCGGCCCGAACATCATCCTCGGCCCGAACTCCGAACTTCGGCCCGAACACCACTTCGGCCCGAACACCACTTCGGCCCGAACATCCCTCTTCGGCCCGAACTCTTCAATTTCCAAGATGGTGTGACAAAAGGTGCTATACTAAAACATTTATAACTTTCAGCTCGGTTGTCCGTTTCACGCCCACGAGTAACCAAAATAGCTGGTTCGTTCGTCACTGCCAAGAACAAGTTCCGCCCGAACTCTTCACTGTTCCCGGCCCGAACTTCATTTTCGGCCCGAACTCCAACCTCGGCCCGAACTTCAACCTCGGCCCGAACTCCGACCTCGGCCCGAACTTCAACCACGGCCCGAACATCATCCTCGGCCCGAACACCGAACTTCGGCCTGAACACCACTTCGGCCCGAACATCCCACTTCGGCCCGAACACCACTTCGGCCCGAACATCCCTCTTCGGCCCGAACTCTTCAATATCCAAGATGGTGTGACAAAAGGTGCTATACTAAAACATTCATAACTTTCAGCTCGGGTGTCCGTTTCACGCCCACGAGTAACCAAAATAGCTAGTTCGTTCGTCACTGCCAAGAACAACTTCGGCCCGAACTCTTCACTGTTCCCGGCCCGAACTTCATTTTCGGCCCGAAATTCAACCTCGGCCCGAACTTCAACCTCGACCCGAACTCCGACCTCGACCCGAACTTCAACCTCGGCCCGAACATCATCCTCGGCCCGAACACCACTTCGGCCCGAACACCACTTCGGGCCGAACATCCCACTTCGGCCCGAACACCACTTCGGCCCGAACATCCCTCTTCGGCCCGAACTCTTCAATTTCCAAGATTGTGTGACAAAAGGTGCTATACTAAAACATTCATAACTTTCAGCTCGGGTGTCCGTTTCACGCCCACGAGTATCCAAAATAGATGGTTCGGTCGTCACTTCCAAGAACAAGTTCGGCCCGAACTCTTCACTATTCCCCGCCCGAACTTCATTTTCGGCCCGAACTTCAACCTCGGCCCGAACTGCAACCTCGGCCCGAACTCCGACCTCGGCCCGAACTTCAACCTCGGCCCGAACATCATCCTCGGCCTGAACACTGAACTTCGGCCCGAACACCACTTCGGCCCGAACACCACTTCTGCCCGAACACCACTTCGGCCCGAACACCACTTCGGCCCGAACATCCCTCTTCGGCCCGAACTCTCCAATATCCAAGATGGTGTGACAAAAGGTGCTATACTAAAACATTCATAACTTTCAGCTCGGGTGTCCGTTTCACGCCCACGAGTAACCAAAATAGCTAGTTCGTTCGTCACTGCCAAGAACAAGTTCGGCCCGAACTCTTCACTGTTCCCGGCCCCAACTTCATTTTCGGCCCGAAATTCAACCTCGGCCCGAACTTCAACCTCGACCCGAACTCCGACCTCGACCCGAACTTCAACCTCGGCCCGAACATCATCCTCGGCCCGAACACCGAACTTCGGCCCGAACACCACTTCGGCCCGAACACCACTTCGGGCCGAACATCCCACTTCGGCCCGAACACCACTTCGGCCCGAACATCCCTCTTCGGCCCGAACTCTTCAATATCCAAGATTGTGTGACAAAAGGTGCTATACTAAAACATTCATAACTTTCAGCTCGGGTGTCCGTTTCACGCCCACGAGTAACCAAAATAGATGGTTCGGTCGTCACTGCCAAGAACAAGTTCGGCCCGAACTCTTCACTATTCCCCGCCCGAACTTCATTTTCGGCCCGAACTTCAACCTCGGCCCGAACTTCAACCTCGGCCCGAACTTCGACCTCGGCCCGAACTTCAACCTCGGCCAGATCATCATCCTCGGCCCGAACTCCGAACTTCGGCCCGAACACCATTTCAGCCCGAACACCACTTCGGCCCGAACATCGCACTTCAGCCCGAACACCACTTCGTCCCGAACATCCCTCTTCGGCCCGAACTCTTCAATATCCAAGATGGTGTGACAAAAAGTGCTATACTAAAACATTCATAACTTTCAGCTCGGGTGTCCGTTTCACGCCCACGAGTAACCAAAATAGCTAGTTCGTTCGTCACTGCCAAGAACAAGTTCGGCCCGAACTCTTCACTGTTCCCGACCCGAACTTCATTTTCTGCCCGAACTTCAACCTCGGCCCGAACTTCAACCTCGGCCCGAACATCATCCTCGGCCCGAACTCCGAACTTCGGCCCGAACACCACTTCGGCCCGAACACCACTTCGGCCCGAACATCCCTCTTCGGCCCGAACTCTTCAATTTCCAAGATGGTGTGACAAAAGGTGCTATACTAAAACATTTATAACTTTCAGCTCGGGTGTCCGTTTCACGCCCACGAGTAACCAAAATAGCTGGTTCGTTCGTCACTGCCAAGAACAAGTTCCGCCCGAACTCTTCACTGTTCCCGGCCCGAACTTCATTTTCGGCCCGAACTTCAACCTCGGCCCGAACTTCAACCTCGGCCCGAACTCCGACCTCGGCCCGAACTTCAACCACGGCCCGAACATCATCCTCGGCCCGAACACCGAACTTCGGCCTGAACACCACTTCGGCCCGAACATCCCACTTCGGCCCGAACAGCACTTCGGCCCGAACATCCCTCTTCGGCCCGAACTCTTCAATATCCAAGATCGTGTGACAAAAGGTGCTATACTAAAACATTCATAACTTTCAGCTCGGGTGTCCGTTTCATGCCCACGAGTAACCAAAATAGCTGGTTCGGTCGTCACTGCCAAGAACAAGTTCGGCCCGAACTCTTCAGTGTTCCCGGCCCGAACTTCATTTTCGGCCCGAACTTCAACCTCGGCCCGAACTTCAACCTCGGACCGAACTCCGACCTCGGCCCGAACTTCAACCTCTGCCCGAACATCATCCTCGGCCCGAACACCGAACTTCGGCCCGAACACCACTTCGGCCCGAACACAACTTCAGCCCGAACATCCCACTTCGGCCCGAACACCACTTCGGCCCGAACATCCCTCTTCAGCCCGAACTCTTCAATATCCAAGATGGTGTCACAAAAGGTGCTATACTAAAACATTCATAACTTTCAGCTCGGGTGTCCGTTTCACGTCCACAGTAACCAAAATAGCTAGTTCGTTCGTCACTGCTAAGAACAAGTTCCGCCCGAACTCTTCACTGTTCCCGGCCCGAACATCATTTTCGGCCCGAAATTCAACCTCGGCCCGAACTTCAACCTCGACCCGAACTCCGACCTCGACCCGAACTTCAACCTCGGCCCGAACATCATCCTCGGCCCGAACACCGAACTTCGGCCCGAACACCACTTCGGCCCGAACACCACTTCGGCCCGAACATCCCTCTTCGGCCCGAACTCTTCAATATCCAAGATGGTGTCACAAAAGGTGCTATACTAAAACATTCATAACTTTCAGCTCGGGTGTCCGTTTCACGCCCACGAGTAACAAAAATAGATGGTTCGTTCGTCACTGCTAAGAACAAGTTCCGCCCGAACTCTTCACTGTTCCCGGCCCGAACATCATTTTCGGCCCGAAATTCAACCTCGGCCCGAACTTCAACCTCGACCCGAACTCCGACCTCGACCCGAACTTCAACCTCGGCCCGAACATCATCCTCGGCCCGAACACCGAACTTCGGCCCGAACACCACTTCGGCCCGAACACCACTTCGGCCCGAACATCCCTCTTCGGCCCGAACTCTTCAATATCCAAGATTGTGTGACAAAAGGTGCTATACTAAAACATTCATAACTTTCAGCTCGGGTGTCCGTTTCACGCCCACGAGTAACAAAAATAGATGGTTCGGTCGTCACTGCCAAGAACAAGTTCGGCCCGAACTCTTCACTATTCCCGGCCCGAACTTCATTTTCGGCCCGAACTTCAACCTCGGCCCGAACTTCAACATCGGCCCGAACTCTGACCTCGGCCCGAACTTCAACCTCGGCCCGAACATCATCCTCGGCCCGAACACCGAACTTCGGCCCGAACACCATTTCGGCCCGAACACCACTTCGGCCCGAACATCGCACTTCAGCCCGAACACCACTTCGTCCCGAACATCCCTCTTCGGCCCGAACTCTTCAATATCCAAGATGGTGTGACAAAAAGTGCTATACTAAAACATTCATAACTTTCAGCTCGAGTGTCCGTTTCACGCCCACGAGTAACCAAAATAGCTGGTTCGTTCGTCACTGCCAAGAACAAGTTCGGCCCGAACTCTTCACTGTTCCCGGCCCGAACTTCATTTTCGGCCCGAAATTCAACCTCGGCCCGAACTTCAACCTCGACCCGAACTCCGACCTCGACCCGAACTTCAACCTCGGCCCGAACATCATCCTCGGCCCGAACACCGAACTTCGGCCCGAACACCACTTCGGCCCGAACACCACTTCGGGCCGAACATCCCACTTCGGCCCGAACACCACTTCGGCCCGAACATCCCTCTTCGGCCCGAACTCTTCAATATCCAAGATTGTGTGACAAAAGGTGCTATACTAAAACATTCATAACTTTCAGCTCGGGTGTCCGTTTCACGCCCACGAGTAACAAAAATAGATGGTTCGGTCGTCACTGCCAAGAACAAGTTCGGCCCGAACTCTTCACTATTCCCGGCCCGAACTTCATTTTCGGCCCGAACTTCAACCTCGGCCCGAACTTCAACATCGGCCCGAACTCTGACCTCGGCCCGAACTTCAACCTCGGCCCGAACATCATCCTCGGCCCGAACACCGAACTTCGGCCCGAACACCATTTCGGCCCGAACACCACTTCGGCCCGAACATCGCACTTCAGCCCGAACACCACTTCGTCCCGAACATCCCTCTTCGGCCCGAACTCTTCAATATCCAAGATGGTGTGACAAAAGGTGCTATACTAAAACATTCATAACTTTCAGCTCGGGTGTCCGTTTCACGCCCACGAGTAACCAAAATAGCTAGTTCGTTCGTCACCGCCAAGAACAAGTTCGGCCCGAACTCTTCACTGTTCCCGGCCCGAACTTCATTTTCGGCCCGAACTTCAACCTCGGCCCGAACTTCAACCTCGGCACGAACATCATCCTCGGCCCGAACACCGAACTTCGGCCCGAACACCACTTCGGCCCGAACATCCCTCTTCGGCCCGAACTCTTCAATATCCAAGATGGTGTGACAAAAGGTGCTATACTAAAACATTTATAACTTTCAGCTCGGGTGTCCGTTTCACGCCCACGAGTAACCAAAATAGCTGGTTCGTTCGTCACTGCGAAGAACAAGTTCGGCCCAAACTCTTCACTGTTCCCGGCCCGAACTTCATTTTCGGCCCGAACTTCAACCTCGGCCCGAACTTCAACCTCGGGCCGAACTCCGACCTCGGCCCGAACTTCAACCACGGCCCGAACATCATCCTCGGCCCGAACACCGAACTTCGGCCCGAACACCACTTCGGCCCGAACATCCCACTTCGGCCCGAACAGCACTTCGGCCCGAACATCCCTCTTCGGCCCGAACTCTTCAATATCCAAGATTGTGTGACAAAAGGTGATATACTAAAACATTCATAACTTTCAGCTCGGGTGTCCGTTTCATGCCCACGAGTAACCAAAATAGCTGGTTCGGTCGTCACTGCCAAGAACAAGTTCGGCCCGAACTCTTCACTGTTCCCGGCCCGAACTTCATTTTCGGCCCGAACTTCAACCTCGGCCCGAACTCCGACCTCGGCCCGAACTTCAACCTCGGACCGAAGATCATCCTCGGCCCGAACACCGAACTTCAGCCCGGACACCACTTCGGCCCGATCACCACTTCGGCCCGAACACCACTTCGGCCCGAACATCCCTCTTCGGCCCGAACTCTTCAATATCCAAGATTGTGTGACAAAAGGTGATATACTAAAACATTCATAACTTTCAGCTCGGGTGTCCGTTTCACGCCCACGAGTAACCAAAATAGCTGGTTCGTTCGTCACTGCCAAGAACAAGTTCGGCCCGAACTCTTCACTGTTCCCGGCCCGAACTTTATTTTCGGCACGAACTTCAACCTCGGCCCGATCTTCAACCTCGGCCCGAACTCCGACCTCGGCCCGAACTTCAACCTCGGCCCGAACATCATCCTCGGCCCGAACACTGAACTTCGGCCCGAACACCACTTCGGACCGAACACCACTTCGGACCGAACATCCCACTTCGGCCCGAACACCACTTCGGCCCGAACACCACTTCGGCCCGAACATCCCTCTTCAGCCCGAACTCTTCAATATCCAAGATTTTGTGACAAAAGGTGCTATACTAAAACATTCATAACTTTCAGCTCGGGTGTCCGTTTCACGCCCACGAGTGACCAAAATAGCTGGTTCGTTCGTCACTGCCAAGAATAAGTTCGGCCCGAACTCTTCACTGTTCCCGGCCCGAACTTCATTTTCGGCCCGAACTTTAACCTCGGCCCGAACTTCAACCTCGGCCCGAACATCATCCTCGGCCCGAACACCGAACTTCGGCCCGAACACCACTTCGGCCCGAACACCACTTCGGCCCGAACATCCCACTTCGGCCCGAACACCACTTCGGCCCAAACATCCCTCTTCGGCCCGAACTCTTCAATATCCAAGATTGTGTGACAAAAGGTGCTATACTAAAACATTCATAACTTTCAGCTCGGGTGTCCGTTTCACGCCCACAAGTGACCAAAATAGCTGGTTCGTTCGTCACTGCCAAGAACAAGTTCGGCCCGAACTCTTCACTGTTCCCGGTCCGAACTTCATTTTCGGCCCGAACTTCAACCTCGGCCCGAACTCCGACCTCGGCCCGAACTTCAACCTCGGACCGAACATCATCCTCGGCCCAAACACCGAACTTCAGCCCGGACACCACTTCGGCCCGAACACCACTTCGGCCCGAACACCACTTCGGCCCGAACATCCCTCTTCGGCCCGAACTCTTCAATATCCAAGATTGTGTGACAAAAGGTGATATACTAAAACATTCATAACTTTCATCTCGGGTGTCCGTTTCACACCCACGAGTGACCAAAATAGCTGGTTCGTTCGTCACTGCCAAGAACAAGTTCGGCCCGAACTCTTCACTGTTCCCGGCCCGAACTTCATTTTCGGCCCGAACTTCAACCTCGGCCCGAACTCCGACCTCGGCCCGAACTTCAACCTCGGACCGAAGATCATCCTCGGCCCAAACACCGAACTTCGGCCCGGACACCACTTCGGCCCGAACACCACTTCGGCCCGAACACCACTTCGGCCCGAACATCCCTCTTCGGCCCGAACTCTTCAATATCCAAGATTGTGTGACAAAAGGTGATATACTAAAACATTCATAACTTTCAGCTCGGGTGTCCGTTTCACGCCCACGAGTAACCAAAATATCTGGTTCGTTCGTCACTGCCAAGAACAAGTTCGGCCCGAACTCTTCACTGTTCCCGGCCCGAACTTTATTTTCGGCGCGAACTTCAACCTCGGCCCGATCTTCAACCTCGGCCCGAACTCCGACCTCGGCCCGAACTTCAACCTCGGCCCGAACATCATCATCGGCCCGAACACCGAACTTCGGCCCGAACACCACTTCGGCCCGAACACCACTTCGGACCGAACATCCCACTTCGGCCCGAACACCACTTCGGCCCGAACATCCCTCTTCAGCCCGAACTCTTCAATATCCAAGATTGTGTGACAAAAGGTGCTATACTAAAACATTCATAACTTTCAGCTCGGGTGTCCGTTTCACGCCCACGAGTGACCAAAATAGCTGGTTCGTTCGTCACTGCCAAGAACAAGTTCGGACCGAACTCTTCACTGTTCCCGGCCCGAACTTCATTTTCGGCCCGAACTTCAACCTCGGCCCGAACTTCAACCTCGGGCCGAACTCCGACCTCGGCCCGAACTTCAACCACGGCCCGAACATCATCCTCGGCCCGAACACCGAACTTCGGCCCGAACACCACTTCGGCCCGAACATCCCACTTCGGCCCGAACAGCACTTCGGCCCGAACATCCCTCTTCGGCCCGAACTCTTCAATATCCAAGATTGTGTGACAAAAGGTGATATACTAAAACATTCATAACTTTCAGCTCGGGTGTCCGTTTCATGCCCACGAGTAACCAAAATAGCTGGTTCGGTCGTCACTGCCAAGAACAAGATCGGCCCGAACTCTTCACTGTTCCCGGCCCGAACTTCATTTTCGGCCCGAACTTCAACCTCGGCCCGAACTCCGACCTCGGCCCGAACTTCAACCTCGGACCGAAGATCATCCTCGGCCCGAACACCGAACTTCAGCCCAGACACCACTTCGGCCCGATCACCACTTCGGCCCGAACACCACTTCGGCCCGAACATCCCTCTTCGGCCCGAACTCTTCAATATCCAAGATTGTGTGACAAAAGGTGATATACTAAAACATTCATAACTTTCAGCTCGGGTGTCCGTTTCATGCCCACGAGTAACCAAAATAGCTGGTTCAGTCGTCACTGCCAAGAACAAGATCGGCCCGAACTCTTCACTGTTCCCGGCCCGAACTTCATTTTCGGCCCGAACTTCAACCTCGGCCCGAACTCCGACCTCGGCCCGAACTTCAACCTCGGACCGAAGATCATCCTCGGCCCGAACACCGAACTTCAGCCCAGACACCACTTCGGCCCGATCACCACTTCGGCCCGAACACCACTTCGGCCCGAACATCCCTCTTCGGCCCGAACTCTTCAATATCCAAGATGGTGTGACAAAAAGTGCTATACTAAAACATTCATAACTTTCAGCTCGGGTGTCCGTTTCACGCCCACGAGTAACCAAAATAGCTAGTTCGTTCGTCACTTCCAAGAACAAGTTCGGCCCGAACTCTTCACTGTTCCCGACCCGAACTTCATTTTCTGCCCGAACTTCAACCTCGGCCCGAACTTCAACCTCGGCCCGAACATCATCCTCGGCCCGAACTCCGAACTTCGGCCCGAACACCACTTCGGCCCGAACACCACTTCGGCCCGAACATCCCTCTTCGGCCCGAACTCTTCAATTTCCAAGATGGTGTGACAAAAGGTGCTATACTAAAACATTTATAACTTTCAGCTCGGGTGTCCGTTTCACGCCCACGAGTAACCAAAATAGCTGGTTCGTTCGTCACTGCCAAGAACAAGTTCCGCCCGAACTCTTCACTGTTCCCGGCCCGAACTTCATTTTCGGCCCGAACTTCAACCTCGGCCCGAACTTCAACCTCGGCCCGAACTCCGACCTCGGCCCGAACTTCAACCACGGCCCGAACATCATCCTCGGCCCGAACACCGAACTTCGGCCTGAACACCACTTCGGCCCGAACATCCCACTTCGGCCCGAACAGCACTTCGGCCCGAACATCCCTCTTCGGCCCGAACTCTTCAATATCCAAGATCGTGTGACAAAAGGTGCTATACTAAAACATTCATAACTTTCAGCTCGGGTGTCCGTTTCATGCCCACGAGTAACCAAAATAGCTGGTTCGGTCGTCACTGCCAAGAACAAGTTCGGCCCGAACTCTTCAGTGTTCCCGGCCCGAACTTCATTTTCGGCCCGAACTTCAACCTCGGCCCGAACTTCAACCTCGGACCGAACTCCGACCTCGGCCCGAACTTCAACCTCTGCCCGAACATCATCCTCGGCCCGAACACCGAACTTCGGCCCGAACACCACTTCGGCCCGAACACAACTTCAGCCCGAACATCCCACTTCGGCCCGAACACCACTTCGGCCCGAACATCCCTCTTCAGCCCGAACTCTTCAATATCCAAGATGGTGTCACAAAAGGTGCTATACTAAAACATTCATAACTTTCAGCTCGGGTGTCCGTTTCACGTCCACCAGTAACCAAAATAGCTAGTTCGTTCGTCACTGCTAAGAACAAGTTCCGCCCGAACTCTTCACTGTTCCCGGCCCGAACATCATTTTCGGCCCGATATTCAACCTCGACCCGAACTCCGACCTCGACCCGAACTTCAACCTCGGCCCGAACATCATCCTCGGCCCGAACACCGAACTTCGGCCCGAACACCACTTCGGCCCGAACACCACTTCGGCCCGAACACCACTTCGGCCCGAACATCCCTCTTCGGCCCGAACTCTTCAATATCCAAGATTGTGTGACAAAAGGTGCTATACTAAAACATTCATAACTTTCAGCTCGGGTGTCCGTTTCACGCCCACGAGTAACAAAAATAGATGGTTCGGTCGTCACTGCCAAGAACAAGTTCGGCCCGAACTCTTCACTATTCCCGGCCCGAACTTCATTTTCGGCCCGAACTTCAACCTCGGCCCGAACTTCAACATCGGCCCGAACTCTGACCTCGGCCCGAACTTCAACCTCGGCCCGAACATCATCCTCGGCCCGAACACCGAACTTCGGCCCGAACACCATTTCGGCCCGAACACCACTTCGGCCCGAACATCGCACTTCAGCCCGAACACCACTTCGTCCCGAACATCCCTCTTCGGCCCGAACTCTTCAATATCCAAGATGGTGTGACAAAAAGTGCTATACTAAAACATTCATAACTTTCAGCTCGAGTGTCCGTTTCACGCCCACGAGTAACCAAAATAGCTGGTTCGTTCGTCACTGCCAAGAACAAGTTCGGCCCGAACTCTTCACTGTTCCCGGCCCGAACTTCATTTTCGGCCCGAAATTCAACCTCGGCCCGAACTTCAACCTCGACCCGAACTCCGACCTCGACCCGAACTTCAACCTCGGCCCGAACATCATCCTCGGCCCGAACACCGAACTTCGGCCCGAACACCACTTCGGCCCGAACACCACTTCGGGCCGAACATCCCACTTCGGCCCGAACACCACTTCGGCCCGAACATCCCTCTTCGGCCCGAACTCTTCAATATCCAAGATTGTGTGACAAAAGGTGCTATACTAAAACATTCATAACTTTCAGCTCGGGTGTCCGTTTCACGCCCACGAGTAACAAAAATAGATGGTTCGGTCGTCACTGCCAAGAACAAGTTCGGCCCGAACTCTTCACTATTCCCGGCCCGAACTTCATTTTCGGCCCGAACTTCAACCTCGGCCCGAACTTCAACATCGGCCCGAACTCTGACCTCGGCCCGAACTTCAACCTCGGCCCGAACATCATCCTCGGCCCGAACACCGAACTTCGGCCCGAACACCATTTCGGCCCGAACACCACTTCGGCCCGAACATCGCACTTCAGCCCGAACACCACTTCGTCCCGAACATCCCTCTTCGGCCCGAACTCTTCAATATCCAAGATGGTGTGACAAAAGGTGCTATACTAAAACATTCATAACTTTCAGCTCGGGTGTCCGTTTCACGCCCACGAGTAACCAAAATAGCTAGTTCGTTCGTCACCGCCAAGAACAAGTTCGGCCCGAACTCTTCACTGTTCCCGGCCCGAACTTCATTTTCGGCCCGAACTTCAACCTCGGCCCGAACTTCAACCTCGGCACGAACATCATCCTCGGCCCGAACACCGAACTTCGGCCCGAACACCACTTCGGCCCGAACATCCCTCTTCGGCCCGAACTCTTCAATATCCAAGATGGTGTGACAAAAGGTGCTATACTAAAACATTTATAACTTTCAGCTCGGGTGTCCGTTTCACGCCCACGAGTAACCAAAATAGCTGGTTCGTTCGTCACTGCGAAGAACAAGTTCGGCCCGAACTCTTCACTGTTCCCGGCCCGAACTTCATTTTCGGCCCGAACTTCAACCTCGGCCCGAACTTCAACCTCGGGCCGAACTCCGACCTCGGCCCGAACTTCAACCACGGCCCGAACATCGTCCTCGGCCCGAACACCGAACTTCGGCCCGAACACCACTTCGGCCCGAACATCCCACTTCGGCCCGAACAGCACTTCGGCCCGAACATCCCTCTTCGGCCCGAACTCTTCAATATCCAAGATTGTGTGACAAAAGGTGATATACTAAAACATTCATAACTTTCAGCTCGGGTGTCCGTTTCATGCCCACGAGTAACCAAAATAGCTGGTTCGGTCGTCACTGCCAAGAACAAGTTCGGCCCGAACTCTTCACTGTTCCCGGCCCGAACTTCATTTTCGGCCCGAACTTCAACCTCGGCCCGAACTCCGACCTCGGCCCGAACTTCAACCTCGGACCGAAGATCATCCTCGGCCCGAACACCGAACTTCAGCCCGGACACCACTTCGGCCCGATCACCACTTCGGCCCGAACACCACTTCGGCCCGAACATCCCTCTTCGGCCCGAACTCTTCAATATCCAAGATTGTGTGACAAAAGGTGATATACTAAAACATTCATAACTTTCAGCTCGGGTGTCCGTTTCACGCCCACGAGTAACCAAAATAGCTGGTTCGTTCGTCACTGCCAAGAACAAGTTCGGCCCGAACTCTTCACTGTTCCCGGTCCGAACTTCATTTTCGGCCCGAACTTCAACCTCGGCCCGAACTCCGACCTCGGCCCGAACTTCAACCTCGGACCGAACATCATCCTCGGCCCAAACACCGAACTTCAGCCCGGACACCACTTCGGCCCGAACACCACTTCGGCCCGAACACCACTTCGGCCCGAACATCCCTCTTCGGCCCGAACTCTTCAATATCCAAGATTGTGTGACAAAAGGTGATATACTAAAACATTCATAACTTTCATCTCGGGTGTCCGTTTCACACCCACGAGTGACCAAAATAGCTGGTTCGTTCGTCACTGCCAAGAACAAGTTCGGCCCGAACTCTTCACAGTTCCCGGCCCGAACTTCATTTTCGGCCCGAACTTCAACCTCGGCCCGAACTCCGACCTCGGCCCGAACTTCAACCTCGGACCGAAGATCATCCTCGGCCCGAACACCGAACTTCGGCCCGGACACCACTTCGGCCCGAACACCACTTCGGCCCGAACACCACTTCGGCCTGAACATCCCTCTTCGGCCCGAACTCTTCAATATCCAAGATTGTGTGACAAAAGGTGATATACTAAAACATTCATAACTTTCAGCTCGGGTGTCCGTTTCACGCCCACGAGTAACCAAAATATCTGGTTCGTTCGTCACTGCCAAGAACAAGTTCGGCCCGAACTCTTCACTGTTCCCGGCCCGAACTTTATTTTCGGCGCGAACTTCAACCTCGGCCCGATCTTCAACCTCGGCCCGAACTCCGACCTCGGCCCGAACTTCAACCTCGGCCCGAACTCCGACCTCGGCCCGAACTTCAACCTCGGCCCGAACATCATCATCGGCCCGAACACCGAACTTCGGCCCGAACACCACTTCGGCCCGAACACCACTTCGGACCGAACATCCCACTTCGGCCCGAACACCACTTCGGCCCGAACATCCCTCTTCAGCCCGAACTCTTCAATATCCAAGATTGTGTGACAAAAGGTGCTATACTAAAACATTCATAACTTTCAGCTCGGGTGTCCGTTTCACGCCCACGAGTGACCAAAATAGCTGGTTCGTTCGTCACTGCCAAGAACAAGTTCGGCCCGAACTCTTCACTGTTCCCGGCCCGAACTTCATTTTCGGCCCGAACTTCAACCTCGGGCCGAACTCCGACCTCGGCCCGAACTTCAACCACGGCCCGAACATCATCCTCGGCCCGAACACCGAACTTCGGCCCGAACACCACTTCGGCCCGAACATCCCACTTCGGCCCGAACAGCACTTCGGCCCGAACATCCCTCTTCGGCCCGAACTCTTCAATATCCAAGATTGTGTGACAAAAGGTGATATACTAAAACATTCATAACTTTCAGCTCGGGTGTCCGTTTCATGCCCACGAGTAACCAAAATAGCTGGTTCGGTCGTCACTGCCAAGAACAAGATCGGCCCGAACTCTTCACTGTTCCCGGCCCGAACTTCATTTTCGGCCCGAACTTCAACCTCGGCCCGAACTCCGACCTCGGCCCGAACTTCAACCTCGGACCGAAGATCATCCTCGGCCCGAACACCGAACTTCAGCCCAGACACCACTTCGGCCCGATCACCACTTCGGCCCGAACACCACTTCGGCCCGAACATCCCTCTTCGGCCCGAACTCTTCAATATCCAAGATTGTGTGACAAAAGGTGATATACTAAAACATTCATAACTTTCAGCTCGGGTGTCCGTTTCACGTCCACGAGTAACCAAAATAGCTGGTTCGTTCGTCACTGCCAAGAACAAGTTCGGCCCGAACTCTTCACTGTTCCCGGCCCGAACTTTATTTTCGGCACGAACTTCAACCTCGGCCCGATCTTCAACCTCGGCCCGAACTCCGACCTCGGCCCGAACTTCAACCTCGGCCCGAACATCATCCTCGGCACGAACACTGAACTTCGGCCCGAACACCACTTCGGTCCGAACACCACTTCGGACCGAACATCCCACTTCGGCCCGAACACCACTTCGGCCCGAACATCCCTCTTCAGCCCGAACTCTTCAATATCCAAGATTGTGTGACAAAAGGTGCTATACTAAAACATTCATAACTTTCAGCTCGGGTGTCCGTTTCACGCCCACGAGTGACCAAAATAGCTGGTTCGTTCGTCACTGCCAAGAATAAGTTCGGCCCGAACTCTTCACTGTTCCCGGCCCGAACTTCATTTTCGGCCCGAACTTTAACCTCGGCCCGAACTTCAACCTCGGCCCGAACTTCATCCTCGGCCCGAACACCGAACTTCGGCCCGAACACCACTTCGGCCCGAACACCACTTCGGCCCGAACATCCCACTTCGGCCCGAACACCACTTCGGCCCGAACATCCCTCTTCGGCCCGAACTCTTCAATATCCAAGATTGTGTGACAAAAGGTGCTATACTAAAACATTCATAACTTTCAGCTCGGGTGTCCGTTTCACGCCCACGAGTGACCAAAATAGCTGGTTCGTTCGTCACTGCCAAGAACAAGTTCGGCCCGAACTCTTCACTGTTCCCGGCCCGAACTTCATTTTCGGCCCGAACTTCAACCTCGGCCCGAACTCCGACCTCGGCCCGAACTTCAACCTCGGACCGAACATCATCCTCGGCCCAAACACCGAACTTCAGCCCGGACACCACTTCGGCCCGAACACCACTTCGGCCCGAACACCACTTCGGCCCGAACATCCCTCTTCGGCCCGAACTCTTCAATATCCAACATTGTGTGACAAAAGGTGATATACTAAAACATTCATAACTTTCAGCTCGGGTGTCCGTTTCACGTCCACGAGTAACCAAAATAGCTGGTTCGTTCGTCACTGCCAAGAACAAGTTCGGCCCGAACTCTTCACTGTTCCCGGCCCGAACTTTATTTTCGGCACGAACTTCAACCTCGGCCCGATCTTCAACCTCGGCCCGAACTCCGACCTCGGCCCAAACTTCAACCTCGGCCCGAACATCATCCTCGGCCCGAACACCGAACTTCGGCCCGAACACCACTTCGGCCCGAACATCCCACTTCGGCCCGAACAGCGCTTCGGCCCGAACATCCCTCTTCGGCCCGAACTCTTCAATATCCAAGATTGTGTGACAAAAGGTGATATACTAAAACATTCATAACTTTCAGCTCGGGTGTCCGTTTCATGCCCACGAGTAACCAAAATAGCTGGTTCGGTCGTCACTGCCAAGAACAAGATCGGCCCGAACTCTTCACTGTTCCCGGCCCGAACTTCATTTTCGGCCCGAACTTCAACCTCGGCCCGAACTCCGACCTCGGCCCGAACTTCAACCTCGGACCAAAGATCATCCTCGGCCCGAACACCGAACTTCAGCCCGGACACCACTTCGGCCCGATCACCACTTCGGCCCGAACACCACTTCGGCCCGAACATCCCTCTTCGGCCCGAACTCTTCAATATCCAAGATTGTGTGACAAAAGGTGATATACTAAAACATTCATAACTTTCAGCTCGGGTGTCCGTTTCACGTCCACGAGTAATCAAAATAGCTGGTTCGTTCGTCACTGCCAAGAACAAGTTCGGCCCGAACTCTTCACTGTTCCCGGCCCGAACTTTATTTTCGGCACGAACTTCAACCTCGGCCCGATCTTCAACCTCGGCCCGAACTCCGACCTCGGCCCGAACTTCAACCTCGGCCCGAACATCATCCTCGGCACGAACACTGAACTTCGGCCCGAACACCACTTCGGTCCGAACACCACTTCGGACCGAACATCCCACTTCGGCCCGAACACCACTTCGGCCCGAACATCCCTCTTCAGCCCGAACTCTTCAATATCCAAGATTGTGTGACAAAAGGTGCTATACTAAAACATTCATAACTTTCAGCTCGGGTGTCCGTTTCACGCCCACGAGTGACCAAAATAGCTGGTTCGTTCGTCACTGCCAAGAATAAGTTCGGCCCGAACTCTTCACTGTTCCCGGCCCGAACTTCATTTTCGGCCCGAACTTTAACCTCGGCCCGAACTTCAACCTCGGCCCGAACATCATCCTCGGCCCGAACACCGAACTTCGGCCCGAACACCACTTCGGCCCGAACACCACTTCGGCCCGAACATCCCACTTCGGCCCGAACACCACTTCGGCCCGAACATCCCTCTTCGGCCCGAACTCTTCAATATCCAAGATTGTGTGACAAAAGGTGCTATACTAAAACATTCATAACTTTCAGCTCGGGTGTCCGTTTCACGCCCACGAGTGACCAAAATAGCTGGTTTGTTCGTCACTGCCAAGAACAAGTTCGGCCCGAACTCTTCACTGTTCCCGGCCCGAACTTCATTTTCGGCCCGAACTTCAACCTCGGCCCGAACTCCGACCTCGGCCCGAACTTCAACCTCGGACCGAACATCATCCTCGGCCCAAACACCGAACTTCAGCCCGGACACCACTTCGGCCCGAACACCACTTCGGCCCGAACACCACTTCGGCCCGAACATCCCTCTTCGGCCCGAACTCTTCAATATCCAACATTGTGTGACAAAAGGTGATATACTAAAACATTCATAACTTTCATCTCGGGTGTCCATTTCACACCCACGAGTGACCAAAATAGCTGGTTCGTTCGTCACTGCCAAGAACAAGTTCGGCCCGAACTCTTCACTGTTCCCGGCCCGAACTTCATTTTCGGCCCGAACTTCAACCTTGGCCCGAACTCCGACCTCGGCCCGAACTTCAACCTCGGACCGAAGATCATCCTCGGCCCGAACACCACTTCGGCCCGAACATCCCTCTTCGGCCCGAACTCTTCAATATCCAAGATTGTGTGACAAAAGGTGATATACTAAAACATTCATAACTTTCAGCTCGGGTGTCCGTTTCACGCCCACGAGTAACCAAAATATTTGGTTCGTTCGTCACTACCAAGAACAAGTTCGGCCCGAACTCTTCACTGTTCCCGGCCCGAACTTTATTTTCGGCACGAACTTCAACCTCGGCCCGATCTTCAACCTCGGCCCGAACTCCGACCTCGGCCCGAACTTCAACCTCGGCCCGAACATCATCATCGGCCCGAACACCGAACTTCGGCCCGAACACCACTTCGGCCCGAACACCACTTCGGACCGAACATCCCACTTCGGCCCGAACACCACTTCGGCCCGAACATCCCTCTTCAGCCCGAACTCTTCAATATCCAAGATTGTGTGACAAAAGGTGCTATACTAAAACATTCATAACTTTCAGCTCGGGTGTCCGTTTCACGCCCACGAGTGACCAAAATAGCTGGTTCGTTCGTCACTGCCAAGAATAAGTTCGGCCCGAACTCTTCACTGTTCCCGGCCCGAACTTCATTTTCGGCCCGAACTTCAACCTCGGCCCGAACTTCAACCTCGGCCCGAACTCCGACCTCGGCCCGAACTTCAACCTCGGCCTAAACATCATCCTCGGCCAGAACACCGAACTTCGGCCCGAACACCATTTCGACCCGAACACCACTTCGGCCCGAACATCCCACTTCGGCCCGAACACCACTTCGGCCCGAACATCCCTCTTCGGCCCGAACTCTTCAATATCCAAGATTGCGTGACAAAATGTGATATACTAAAACATTCATAACTTTCATCTCGGGTGTCCGTTTCACACCCACGAGTGACCAAAATAGCTGGTTCGTTCGTCACTGCCAAGAACAAGTTCGGCCCGAACTCTTCACTGTCCCCGGCCCGAACTTCATTTTCGGCCCCCGAACTTCAACCTCGGCCCGAACTCCGACCTCGGCCCGAACTTCAACCTCGGACCGAAGATCATCCTCGGCCCGAACACCGAACTTCAGCCCGGACACCACTTCGGCCCGATCACCACTTCGGCCCGAACACCACTTCGGCCCGAACATCCCTCTTCGGCCCGAACTCTTCAATATCCAAGATTGTGTGACAAAAGGTGATATACTAAAACATTCATAACTTTCAGCTCGGGTGTCCGTTTCACGCCCACGAGTAACCAAAATATTTGGTTCGTTCGTCACTGCCAAGAACAAGTTCGGCCCGAACTCTTCACTGTTCCCGGCCCGAACTTTATTTTCGGCACGAACTTCAACCTCGGCGCGATCTTCAACCTCGGCCCGAACTCCGACCTCGGCCCGAACTTCAACCTCGGCCCGAACATCATCATCGGCCCGAACACCGAACTTCGGCCCGAACACCACTTCGGCCCGAACACCACTTCGGACCGAACATCCCACTTCGGCCCGAACACCACTTCGGCCCGAACATCCCTCTTCAGCCCGAACTCTTCAATATCCAAGATTGTGTGACAAAAGGTGCTATACTAAAACATTCATAACTTTCAGCTCGGGTGTCCGTTTCACGCCCACGAGTGACCAAAATAGCTGGTTCGTTCGTCACTGCCAAGAATAAGTTCGGCCCGAACTCTTCACTGTTCCCGGCCCGAACTTCATTTTCGGCCCGAACTTCAACCTCGGCCCGAACTTCAACCTCGGCCCGAACTCCGACCTCGGCCCGAACTTCAACCTCGGCCTAAACATCATCCTCGGCCAGAACACCGAACTTCGGCCCGAACACCATTTCGGCCCGAACACCACTTCGGCCCGAACATCCCACTTCGGCCCGAACACCACTTCGGCCCGAACATCCCTCTTCGGCCCGAACTCTTCAATATCCAAGATTGCGTGACAAAAGGTGATATACTAAAACATTCATAACTTTCATCTCGGGTGTCCGTTTCACACCCACGAGTGACCAAAATAGCTGGTTCGTTCGTCACTGCCAAGAACAAGTTCGGCCCGAACTCTTCACTGTTCCCGGCCCGAACTTCATTTTCGGCCCGAACTTCAACCTCGGCCCGAACTCCGACCTCGGCCCGAACTTCAACCTCGGACCGAAGATCATCCTCGGCCCGAACACCGAACTTCAGCCCGGGCACCACTTCGGCCCGATCACCACTTCGGCCCGAACACCACTTCGGCCCGAACATCCCTCTTCGGCCCGAACTCTTCAATATCCAAGATTGTGTGACAAAAGGTGATATACTAAAACATTCATAACTTTCAGCTCGGGTGTCCGTTTCACGCCCACGAGTAACCAAAATAGCCGGTTCGTTCGTCACTGCCAAGAACAAGTTCGGCCCGAACTCTTCACTGTTCCCGGCCCGAACTTTATTTTCGGCACGAACTTCAACCTCGGCCCGATCTTCAACCTCGGCCCGAACTCCGACCTCGGCCCGAACTTCAACCTCGGCCCGAACATCATCCTCGGCCCGAACACTGAACTTCGGCCCGAACACCACTTCGGACCGAACACCACTTCGGACCGAACATCCCACTTCGGCCCGAACACCACTTCGGCCCGAACATCCCTCTTCAGCCCGAACTCTTCAATATCCAAGATTGTGTGACAAAAGGTGCTATACTAAAACATTCATAACTTTCAGCTCGGGTGTCCGTTTCACGCCCACGAGTGACCAAAATAGCTGGTTCGTTCGTCACTGCCAAGAATAAGTTCGGCCCGAACTCTTCACTGTTCCCGGCCCGAACTTCATTTTCGGCCCGAACTTTAACCTCGGCCCGAACTTCAACCTCGGCCCGAACATCATCCTCGGCCCGAACACCGAACTTCGGCCCGAACACCACTTCGGCCCGAACACCACTTCGGCCCGAACATCACACTTCGGCCCGAACACCACTTCGGCCCGAACATCCCTCTTCGGCCCGAACTCTTCAATATCCAAGATTGTGTGACAAAAGGTGCTATACTAAAACATTCATAACTTTCAGCTCGGGTGTCTGTTTCACGCCCACGAGTGACCAAAATAGCTGGTTCGTTCGTCACTGCCAAGAACAAGTTCGGCCCGAACTCTTCACTGTTCCCGGCCCGAACTTCATTTTCGACCCGAACTTCAACCTCGGCCCGAACTCCGACCTCGGCCCGAACTTCAACCTCGGACCGAAGATCATCCTCGGCCCGAACACCGAACTTCAGCCCGGACACCACTTCGGCCCGATCACCACTTCGGCCCGAACACCACTTCGGCCCGAACATCCCTCTTCGGCCCGAACTCTTCAATATCCAAGATTGTGTGACAAAAGGTGATATACTAAAACATTCATAACTTTCAGCTCGGGTGTCCGTTTCACGCCCACGAGTAACCAAAATAGCCGGTTCGTTCGTCACTGCCAAGAACAAGTTCGGCCCGTACTCTTCACTGTTCCCGGCCCGAACTTCATTTTCGGCCCGAACTTCAACCTCGGCCCGAACTCCGACCTCGGCCCGAACTTCAACCTCGGACCGAACATCAACCTCGGCCCGAACACCGAACTTCGGCCCGGACACCACTTCGGCCCGAACACCACTTCGGCCCGAACACCACTTCGGCCCGAACATCCCTCTTCGGCCCGAACTCTTCAATATCCAAGATTGTGTGACAAAAGGTGCTATACTAAAACATTCATAACTTTCAGCTCGGGTGTCTGTTTCACGCCCACGAGTGACCAAAATAGCTGGTTCGTTCGTCACTGCCAAGAACAAGTTCGGCCCGAACTCTTCACTGTTCCCGGCCCGAACTTCATTTTCGGCCCGAACTTCAACCTCGGCCCGAACTCCGACCTCGGCCCGAACTTCAACCTCGGACCGAACATCATCCTCGGCCCGAACACCGAACTTCGGCCCGGACACCACTTCGGCCCGAACACCACTTCGGCCCGAACACCACTTCGGCCCGAACATCCCTCTTCGGCCCGAACTCTTCAATATCCAAGATTGTGTGACAAAAGGTGATATACTAAAACATTCATAACTTTCAGCTCGGGTGTCCGTTTCACGCCCACGAGTAACCAAAATAGCTGGTTCGTTCGTCTCTGCCAAGAACAAGTTCGGCCCGAACTCTTCACTGTTCCCGGCCCAAATTTTATTTTCGGCACGAACTTCAACCTCGGCCCGATCTTCAACCTCGGCCCGAACTCCGACCTCGGCCCGAACTTCAACCTCGGCCCGAACATCATCCTCGGCCCGAACACTGAACTTCGGCCAGAACACCACTTCGGACCGAACACCACTTCGGACCGAACATCCCACTTCGGCCCGAACACCACTTCGGCCCGAACATCCCTCTTCAGCCCGAACTCTTCAATATCCAAGATTGTGTGACAAAAGGTGCTATACTAAAACATTCATAACTTTCAGCTCGGGTGTCCGTTTCACACCCACGAGTGACCAAAATAGCTGGTTCGTTCGTCACTGCCAAGAATAAGTTCGGCCCGAACTCTTCACTGTTCCCGGCCCGAACTTCATTTTCGGCCCGAACTTTAACCTCGGCCCGAACTTCAACCTCGGCCCGAACATCATCCTCGGCCCGAACACCGAACTTCGGCCCGAACACCACTTCGGCCCGAACACCACTTCGGCCCGAACATCCCACTTCGGCCCGAACACCACTTCGGCCCGAACATCCCTCTTCGGCCCGAACTCTTCAATATCCAAGATTGTGTGACAAAAGGTGCTATACTAAAACATTCATAACTTTCAGCTCGGGTGTCTGTTTCACGCCCACGAGTGACCAAAATAGCTGGTTCGTTCGTCACTGCCAAGAACAAGTTCGGCCCGAACTCTTCACTGTTCCCGGCCCGAACTTCATTTTCGGCCCGAACTTCAACCTCGGCCCGAACTCCGACCTCGGCCTGAACTTCAACCTCGGACCGAACATCATCCTCGGCCCGAACACCGAACTTCGGCCCGGACACCACTTCGGCCCGAACACCACTTCGGCCCGAACACCACTTCGGCCCGAACATCCCTCTTCGGCCCGAACTCATCAATATCCAAGATTGTGTGACAAAAGGTGATATACTAAAACATTCATAACTTTCAGCTCGGGTGTCCGTTTCACGCCCACGAGTAACCAAAATAGCTGGTTCGTTCGTCTCTGCCAAGAACAAGTTCGGCCCGAACTCTTCACTGTTCCCGGCCCGAACTTTATTTTCGGCACGAACTTCAACCTCGGCCCGATCTTCAACCTCGGCCTGAACTCCGACCTCGGCCCGAACTTCAACCTCGGCCCGAACATCATCCTCGGCCCGAACACCGAACTTCGGCCCGAACACCACTTCGGAGCGAACATCCCACTTCGTCCCGAACACCACTTCGGCCCGAACATCCCTCTTCAGCCCGAACTCTTCAATATCCAAGATTATGTGACAAAAGGTGCTATACTAAAACATTCATAACTTTCAGCTCGGGTGTCCGTTTCACGCCCACGAGTGACCAAAATAGCTGGTTCGTTCGTCACTGCCAAGAATAAGTTCGGCCCGAACTCTTCACTGTTCCCGGCCTGAACTTCATTTTCGGCCCGAACTTCAACCTCGGCCCGAACTTCAACCTCGGCCCGAAATCCGACCTCGGCCCGAACTTCAACCTCGGCCCGAACATCATCCTTGGCCAGAACACCGAACTTCGGCCCGAACACCACTTCGGCCCGAACACCACTTCGGCCCGAACATCCCACTTAGGCCCGAACACCACTTCGGCCCGAACATCCCTCTTCGGCCCGAACTCTTCAATATCCAAGATTGCGTGACAAAAGGTGATATACTAAAACATTCATAACTTTCATCCCGGGTGTCCGTTTCACTCCCAGGAGTAACCAAAATAGCTGGTTCGTTCGTCACTGCCAAGAACAAGTTCTGCCCGAACTGTTCACTGTTCCCGGCCCGAACTTCATTTGCGGCCCGAACTTCAACCTCGGCCCGAACTTTAACCTCGGCCCGAACTCCGACCTCGGCCCGAACTTCAACCTCGGCCCGAACATCATCCTCGGCCCGAACACCGAACTTCGGCCCGAACACCACTTCGGCCCGAACACCACTTCGGCCCGAACATCCCACTTCGGCCCGAACACCACTTCGGCCCGAACATCCCTCTTCGGCCCGAACTCTTCAATATCCAAGATTGTGTGACAAAAGGTGATATACTAAAACATTCATAACTTTCAGCTCGGGTGTCCGTTTCACGCCCACGAGTAACCAAAATAGCCGGTTCGTTCGTCACTGCCAAGAACAAGTTCGGCCCGTACTCTTCACTGTTCCCGGCCCGAACTTCATTTATGGCCCGAACTTCATTTACGGCCCGAACTTCAACCTCGGCCCGAACTCCGACCTCGGCCCGAACTTCAACCTCGGACCGAACATCATCCTCGGCCCGAACACCGAACTTCGGCCCGGACACCACTTCGGCCCGAACACCACTTCGGCCCGAACACCACTTCGGCCCGAACATCCCTCTTCGGCCCGAACTCTTCAATATCCAAGATTGTGTGACAAAAGGTGCTATACTAAAACATTCATAACTTTCAGCTCGGGTGTCCGTTTCACGCCCACGAGTGACCAAAATAGCTGGTTCGTTCGTCACTGCCAAGAACAAGTTCGGCCCGAACTCTTCACTGTTCCCGGCCCGAACTTCATTTTCGGCCCGAACTTCAACCTCGGCCCGAACTCCGACCTCGGCCCGAACTTCAACCTCGGACCGAACATCATCCTCGGCCCGAACACCGAACTTCGGCCCGGACACCACTTCGGCCCGAACACCACTTCGGCCCGAACACCACTTCGGCCCGAACATCCCTCTTCGGCCCGAACTCTTCAATATCCAAGATTGTGTGACAAAAGGTGATATACTAAAACATTCATAACTTTCAGCTCGGGTGTCCGTTTCACGCCCACGAGTAACCAAAATAGCTGGTTCGTTCGTCTCTGCCAAGAACAAGTTCGGCCCGAACTCTTCACTGTTCCCGGCCCGAATTTTATTTTCGGCACGAACTTCAACCTCGGCCCGATCTTCAACCTCGGCCCGAACTCCGACCTCGGCCCGAACTTCAACCTCGGCCCGAACATCATCCTCGGCCCGAACACTGAACTTCGGCCAGAACACCACTTCGGACCGAACACCACTTCGGACCGAACATCCCACTTCGGCCCGAACACCACTTCGGCCCGAACATCCCTCTTCAGCCCGAACTCTTCAATATCCAAGATTGTGTGACAAAAGGTGCTATACTAAAACATTCATAACTTTCAGCTCGGGTGTCCGTTTCACACCCACGAGTGACCAAAATAGCTGGTTCGTTCGTCACTGCCAAGAATAAGTTCGGCCCGAACTCTTCACTGTTCCCGGCCCGAACTTCATTTTCGGCCCGAACTTTAACCTCGGCCCGAACTTCAACCTCGGCCCGAACATCATCCTCGGCCCGAACACCGAACTTCGGCCCGAACACCACTTCGGCCCGAACACCACTTCGGCCCGAACATCCCACTTCGGCCCGAACACCACTTCGGCCCGAACATCCCTCTTCGGCCCGAACTCTTCAATATCCAAGATTGTGTGACAAAAGGTGCTATACTAAAACATTCATAACTTTCAGCTCGGGTGTCTGTTTCACGCCCACGAGTGACCAAAATAGCTGGTTCGTTCGTCACTGCCAAGAACAAGTTCGGCCCGAACTCTTCACTGTTCCCGGCCCGAACTTCATTTTCGGCCCGAACTTCAACCTCGGCCCGAACTCCGACCTCGGCCCGAACTTCAACCTCGGACCGAACATCATCCTCGGCCCGAACACCGAACTTCGGCCCGGACACCACTTCGACCCGAACACCACTTCGGCCCGAACACCACTTGGGCCCGAACATCCCTCTTCGGCCCGAACTCATCAATATCCAAGATTGTGTGACAAAAGGTGATATACTAAAACATTCATAACTTTCAGCTCGGGTGTCCGTTTCACGCCCACGAGTAACCAAAATAGCTGGTTCGTTCGTCTCTGCCAAGAACAAGTTCGGCCCGAACTCTTCACTGTTCCCGGCCCGAACTTTATTTTCGGCACGAACTTCAACCTCGGCCCGATCTTCAACCTCGGCCCGAACTCCGACCTCGGCCCGAACTTCAACCTCGGCCCGAACATCATTCTCGGCCAGAACACCGAACTTCGGCCCAAACACCACTTCGGCCCGAACACCACTTCGGCCCGAACATCCCACTTAGGCCCGAACACCACTTCGGCCCGAACATCCCTCTTCGGCCCGAACTCTTCAATATCCAAGATTGCGTGACAAAAGGTGATATACTAAAACATTCATAACTTTCATCCCGGGTGTCCGTTTCACTCCCAGGAGTAACCAAAATAGCTGGTTCGTTCGTCACTGCCAAGAACAAGTTCTGCCCGAACTGTTCACTGTTCCCGGCCCGAACTTCATTTGCGGCCCGAACTTCAACCTCGGCCCGAACTTTAACCTCGGCCCGAACTCCGACCTCGGCCCGAACTTCAACCTCGGCCCGAACATCATCCTCGGCCCGAACACCGAACTTCGGCCCGAACACCACTTCGGCCCGAACACCACTTCGGCCCGAACATCCCACTTCGGCCCGAACACCACTTCGGCCCGAACATCCCTCTTCGGCCCGAACTCTTCAATATCCAAGATTGTGTGACAAAAGGTGCTATACTAAAACATTCATAACTTTCAGCTCGGGTGTCCGTTTCACGCCCACGAGTGACCAAAATAGCTGGTTCGTTCGTCACTGCCAAGAACAAGTTCGGCCCGAACTCTTCACTGTTCCCGGCCCGAACTTCATTTTCGGCCCGAACTTCAACCTCGGCCCGAACTCCGACCTCGGCCCGAACTTCAACCTCGGACCGAACATCATCCTCGGCCCGAACACCGAACTTCGGCCCGGACACCACTTCGGCCCGAACACCACTTCGGCCCGAACACCACTTCGGCCCGAACATCCCTCTTCGGCCCGAACTCTTCAATATCCAAGATTGTGTGACAAAAGGTGATATACTAAAACATTCATAACTTTCAGCTCGGGTGTCCGTTTCACGCCCACGAGTAACCAAAATAGCTGGTTCGTTCGTCACTGCCAAGAACAAGTTCGGCCCGAACTCTTCACTATTCCCGGCCTGAACTTTATTTTCGGCACGAACTTCAACCTCGGCCCGATCTTCAACCTCGGCCCGAACTCCGACCTCGGCCCGAACTTCAACCTCGGGCCGAACATCATCCTCGGCCCGAACACCGAACTTCGGCCCGAACACCACTTCAGCCCGAACACCACTTCGGTCCGAACATTCCACTTCGGCCCGAACACCAATTCGGCCCGAACATCCCTCTTCAGCCCGAACTCTTCAATATCCAAAATTGTGTGACAAAAGGTGCTATACTAAAACATTCATAACTTTCAGTTCGGGTGTCCGTTTCACGCCCACGAGTGACCAAAATAGCTGGTTCGTTCGTCACTGCCAAGAATAAGTTCGGCCCGAACACTTCACTGTTCCCGGCCCGAACTTCATTTTCAGCCCGAACTTCACCCTCGGCCTGAACTTCAACCTCGGCCCGAACTCCGACCTCGACCCGAACTTCAACCTCGGCCCGAACATCATTCTCGGCCAGAACACCGAACTTCGGCCCAAACACCACTTCGGCCCGAACACCACTTCGGCCCGAACATCCCACTTCGGCCCGAACACCACTTCGGCCCGAACATCCCTCTTCGGCCCGAACTCTTCAATATCCAAGATTGCGTGACAAAAGGTGATATACTAAAACATTCATAACTTTCATCTCGGGTGTCCGTTTCACTCCCAGGAGTAACCAAAATAGCTGGTTCGTTCGTCACTGCCAAGAACAAGTTCTGCCCGAACTGTTCACTGTTCCCGGCCCGAACTTCATTTTCGGCCCGAACTTCAACCTCGGCCCGAACTTTAACCTCGGCCCGAACTCCGACCTCGGCCCGAACTTCAACCTCGGCCCGAACATCATCCTCGGCCCGAACACCGAACTTCGGCCCGAACACCACTTCGGCCCGAACACCACTTCGGCCCGAACATCCCACTTCGGCCCGAACACCACTTCGGCCTGAACATCCCTCTTCGGCCCGAACTCTTCAATATCCAAGATTGTGTGACAAAAGGTGCTATACTAAAACATTCATAACTTTCAGCTCGGGTGTCCGTTTCACGCCCACGAGTGACCAAAATAGCTGGTTCGTTCATCACTGCCAAGAACAAGTTCGGCCCGAACTCTTCACTGTTCCCGGCCCGAACTTCATTTTCGGCCCGAACTTCAACCTCGGCCCGAACTTCAACCTCGGCCCGAACTCCGACTTCGGCCCGAACTTCAACCTCGACCCGAACATCATCCTCGGCCCGAACATCATCCTCGGCCCGAACACCGAACTTCGGCCCGAACACCACTTCGTCCCGAACACCACTTCAACCCGAACACCACTTCGGCCCGAACATCCCTCTTCAGCCCGAACTCTTCAATATCCAAGATTGTGTGACAAAAGGTGATATACTAAAACATTCATAACTTTCAACTCGGGTGTCCGTTTCACGCCCACGAGTAACCAAAATAGCTGGTTCGTTCGTCACTGCCAAGAACAAGTTCGGCCCGAACTCTTCACTGTTCCCGGCCCGAACTTCATTTTCGGCACGAACTTCAACCTCGGCCCGATCTTCAACCTCGGCCCGAACTCCGACCTCGGCCCGAACTTCAACCTCAGCCCGAACATCATCCTCGGCCCGAACATCGAACTTCGGCCCGAATACCACTTCGGCCCGAACACCACTTCGGCCCGAACATCCCACTTCGGCCCGAAAACCACTTCGGCCCGAACATCCCTCTTCAGCCCGAACACTTCAATATCCAAGATTGTGTGACAAAAGGTGCTATACTCAAACATTCATAACTTTCAGCTCGGGTGTCCGTTTCACGCCCACGAGTGACCAAAATAGCTGGTTCGTTCGTCACTGCCAAGAACAAGTTCGGCCCGAACTCTTCACTGTTCCCGGCCCGAACTTCATTTTCGGCCCGAACTTCAACCTCGGCCCGAACTCCGACCTCGGCCCGAACTTCAACCTCGGACCGAACATCATCCTCGGCCCGAACACCGAACTTCGGCCCGGACACCACTTCGGCCCGAACACCACTTCGGCCCGAACACCACTTCGGCCCGAACATCCCTCTTCGGCCCGAACTCTTCAATATCCAAGATTGTGTGACAAAAGGTGATATACTAAAACATTCATAACTTTCAGCTCGGGTGTCCGTTTCACGCCCACGAGTAACCAAAATAGCTGGTTCGTTCGTCACTGCCAAGAATAAGTTCGGCCCAAACTCTTCACTGTTCCCGGCCTGAACTTTATTTTCGGCACGAACTTCAACCTCGGCCCGATCTTCAACCTCGGCCCGAACTCCGACCTCGGCCCGAACTTCAACCTCGGCCCGAACATCATACTCGGCCCGAACACCGAACTTCGGCCCGAACACCACTTCAGCCCGAACACCACTTCGGTCCGAACATCCCACTTCGGCCCGAACACCACTTCGGCCCGAACATCCCTCTTCAGCCCGAACTCTTCAATATCCAAGATTGTGTGACAAAAGGTGCTATACTAAAACATTCATAACTTTCAGCTTGGGTGTCCGTTTCACGCCCACGAGTGACCAAAATAGCTGGTTCGTTCGTCACTGCCAAGAATAAGTTCGGCCCGAACTCTTCACTGTTCCCGGCCCGAACTTCATTTTCGGCCCGAACTTCACCCTCGGCCCGAACTTCAACCTCGGCCCGAACTCCGACCTCGACCCGAACTTCAACCTCGGCCCGAACATCATTCTCGGCCAGAACACCGAACTTCGGCCCAAACACCACTTCGGCCCGAACACCACTTCGGCCCGAACATCCCACTTCGGCCCGAACACCACTTCGGCCCGAACATCCCTCTTCGGCCCGAACTCTTCAATATCCAAGATTGCGTGACAAAAGGTGATATACTAAAACATTCATAACTTTCATCTCGGGTGTCCGTTTCACTCCTAGGAGTAACCAAAATAGCTGGTTCGTTCGTCACTGCCAAGAACAAGTTCTGCCCGAACTGTTCACTGTTCCCGGCCCGAACTTCATTTTCGACCCGAACTTCAACCTCGGCCCGAACTTTAACCTCGGCCCGAACTCCGACCTCGGCCCGAACTTCAACCTCGGCCCGAACATCATCCTCGGCCCGAACACCGAACTTCGGCCCAAACACCACTTCGGCCCGAACATCCCACTTCGGCCCGAACACCACTTCGGCCTGAACATCCCTCTTCGGCCCGAACTCTTCAATATCCAAGATTGTGTGACAAAAGGTGCTATACTAAAACATTCATAACTTTCAGCTCGGGTGTCCGTTTCACGCCCACGAGTGACCAAAATAGCTGGTTCGTTCATCACTGCCAAGAACAAGTTCGGCCCGAACTCTTCACTGTTCCCGGCCCGAACTTCATTTTCGGCCCGAACTTCAACCTCGGCCCGAACTTCAACCTCGGCCCGAACTCCGACTTCGGCCCGAACTTCAACCTCGACCCGAACATCATCCTCGGCCCGAACATCATCCTCGGCCCGAACACCGAACTTCGGCCCGAACACCACTTCGTCCCGAACACCACTTCAGCCCGAACACCACTTCGGCCCGAACATCCCTCTTCAGCCCGAACTCTTCAATATCCAAGATTGTGTGACAAAAGGTGATATACTAAAACATTCATAACTTTCAACTCGGGTGTCCGTTTCACGCCCACGAGTAACCAAAATAGCTGGTTCGTTCGTCACTGCCAAGAACAAGTTCGGCCCGAACTCTTCACTGTTCCCGGCCCGAACTTCATTTTCGGCACGAACTTCAACCTCGGCCCGATCTTCAACCTCGGCCCGAACTCCGACCTCGGGCCGAACTTCAACCTCAGCCCGAACATCATCCTCGGCCCGAACACCGAACTTCGGCCCGAATACCACTTCGGCCCGAACACCACTTCGGCCCGAATGTCCCACTTCGGCCCGAAAACCACTACGGCCCGAACATCCCTCTTCAGCCCGAACACTTCAATATCCAAGATTGTGTGACAAAAGGTGCTATACTCAAACATTCATAACTTTCAGCTCGGGTGTCCGTTTCACGCCCACGAGTGACCAAAATAGCTGGTTCGTTCGTCACTGCCAAGAACAAGTTCGGCCCGAACTCTTCACTGTTCCCGGCCCGAACTTCATTTTCTGCCCGAACTTCAACCTCGGCCCGAACTCCGACCTCGGCCCGAACTTCAACCTCGGACCGAACATCATCATCGGCCCGAACACCGAACTTCGGCCCGGACACCACTTCGGCCCGAACACCACTTCGGCCCGCACACCACTTCGGCCTGAACATCCCTCTTCGGCCCGAACTCTTCAATATCCAAGATTGTGTGACAAAAGGTGATATACTAAAACATTCATAACTTTCAGCTCGGGTGTCCGTTTCACGCCCACGAGTAACCAAAATAGCTGGTTCGTTCGTCACTGCCAAGAATAAGTTCGGCCCGAACTCTTCACTGTTCCCGGCCTGAACTTTATTTTCGGCACGAACTTCAACCTCGGCCCGATCTTCAACCTCGCCCCGAACTCCGACCTCGGCCCGAACTTCAACCTCGGCCCGAACATCATCCTCGGACCGAACACCAAACTTCGGCCCGAACACCACTTCAGCCCGAACACCACTTCGGTCCGAACATCCCACTTCGGCCCGAACACCACTTCGGCCCGAACATCCCTCTTCAGCCCGAACTCTTCAATATTCAAGATTGTGTGACAAAAGGTGCTATACTAAAACATTCATAACTTTCAGCTCGGGTGTCCGTTTCACGCCCACGAGTGACCAAAATAGTTGGTTCGTTCGTCACTGCCAAGAATAAGTTCGGCCCGAACTCTTCACTGTTCCCGGCCCGAACTTCATTTTCGGCCCGAACTTCACCCTCGGCCCGAACTTCAACCTCGGCCCGAACTCCGACCTCGACCCGAACTTCAACCTCGGCCCGAACATCATTCTCGGCCAGAACACCGAACTTCGGCCCAAATACCACTTCGGCCCGAACACCACTTCGGCCCAAACATCCCACTTCGGCCCGAACACCACTTCGGCCCGAACATCCCTCTTCGGCCCGAACTCTTCAATATCCAAGATTGCGTGACAAAAGGTGATATACTAAAACATTCATAACTTTCATCTCGGGTGTCCGTTTCACTCCCAGGAGTAACCAAAATAGCTGGTTCGTTCGTCACTGCCAAGAACAAGTTCTGCCCGAACTGTTCACTGTTCCCGGCCCGAACTTCATTTTCGGCCCGAACTTCAACCTCGGCCCGAACTTTAACCTCGGCCCGAACTCCGACCTCGGCCCGAACTTCAACCTCGGCCCGAACATCATCCTCGGCCCGAACACCGAACTTCGGCCCGAACACCACTTCGGCCCGAACACCACTTCGGCCCGAACATCCCACTTCGGCCCGAACACCACTTCGGCCTGAACATCCCTCTTCGGCCCGAACTCTTCAATATCCAAGATTGTGTGACAAAAGGTGCAATACTAAAACATTCATAACTTTCAGCTCGGGTGTCCGTTTCACGCCCACGAGTGACCAAAATAGCTGGTTCGTTCATCACTGCCAAGAACAAGTTCGGCCCGAACTCTTCACTGTTCCCGGCCCGAACTTCATTTTCGGCCCGAACTTCAACCTCGGCCCGAACTTCAACCTCGGCCCGAACTCCGACTTCGGTCCGAACTTCAACCTCGACCCGAACATCATCCTGGGCCCGAACATCATCCTCGGCCCGAACACCGAACTTCGGCCGGAACACCACTTCGTCCCGAACACCACTTCAGCCCGAACACCACTTCGGCCCGAACATCCCTCTTCAGCCCGAACTCTTCAATATCCAAGATTGTGTGACAAAAGGTGATATACTAAAACATTCATAACTTTCAACTCGGGTGTCCGTTTCACGCCCACGAGTAACCAAAATAGCTGGTTCGTTCGTCACTGCCAAGAACAAGTTCGGCCCGAACTCTTCACTGTTCCCGGCCCGAACTTCATTTTCGGCACGAACTTCAACCTCGGCCCGATCTTCAACCTCGGCCAGAACTCCGACCTCGGCCCGAACTTCAACCTCAGCCCGAACATCATCCTCGGCCCGAACACCGAACTTCGGCCCGAATACCACTTCGGCCCGAACACCACTTCGGCCCGAACATCCCACTTCGGCCCGAAAACCACTTCGGCCCGAACATCCCACTTCGGCCCGAAAACCACTTCGGCCCGAACATCCCTCTTCAGCCCGAACACTTCAATATCCAAGATTGTGTGACAAAAGGTGCTATACTCAAACATTCATAACTTTCAGCTCGGGTGTCCGTTTCACGCCCACGAGTGACCAAAATAGCTGGTTCGTTCGTCACTGCCAAGAATAAGTCCGGCCCGAACTCTTCACTATTCCCGGCCCGAACTTCATTTTCGGCCCAAACTTCAACCTCGGCCCGAACTCCGACCTCGGCCCGAACTTCAACCTCGGCCCGAACATCATCCTCGGCCCGAACACCGAACTTCGGCCCGAACACCACTTCGGCCCGAACATCCCACTTCGGCCCGAACTCTTCAATATCCAAGATTGTGTGACAATAGGTGCTATACTAAAACATTCATAACTTTCAGCTCGGGTGTCTGTTTCACGCCCACGAGTAACCAAAATAGCTGGTTCGTTCGTCACTACCAAGAACAAGTTCAGCCCGAACTCTTCATTGTTCCCGGCCCGAACTTCATTTTCGGCCCGAACTTCAACCTCGGCCCGAACTTCAACCTCGGCCCGAACTCCGACCTCGACCCGAACTTCAACCTCGGCCTGAACATCATCCTCGGCCCGAACACCGAACTTCGGCCCGAACACCACTTCGGCCCGAACATCCCACTTCGGCCGAACACCACTTCGGCCCGAACATCCCTCTTCGGCCCGAACTCTTCAATATCCAAGATTGTGTGACAAAAGGTGTTATACTAAAACATTTATAACTTTCAGCTCGGGTGTTCGTTTCACGCCGACGAGTAACCAAAATATCTGGTTCGTTAGTCACTGCCAAGAGTAAGTTCGGCCCGAACTCTTCAGTGTTCCCGGCCCGAACTTCATTTTCGGCCCGAACTTCAACCTGGGCCCGAACTCCGACCTCGGCCCGAACTTCAACCTCGGACCGAACATCATCCTCGGCCCAAACACCGAACTTCAGCCCGGACACCACTTCGGCCCGAACACCACTTCGGCCCGAACATCCCTCTTCGGCCCGAACTCTTCAATATCCAAGATTGTGTGACAAAAGGTGATATACTAAAACATTCATAACTTTCAGCTCGGGTGTCCGTTTCACGCCCACGAGTAACCAAAATAGCTGGTTCGTTCGTCACTACCAAGAACAAGTTCGGCCCGAACTCTTCACTGTTCCCGGCCCGAACTTTATTTTCGGCACGAACTTCAACCTCGGCCCGAACTCCGACCTCGGCCCGAACTTCAACTTCGGCCCGAACATCATCCTCGGCCCGAACACCGAACTTCGGCCCGAACACCACTTCGGCCCGAACACCACTTGGGCCCGAACATCCCACTTCGGCCCGAACACCACTTCGGCCCGAACATCCCTCTTCAGCCCGAACTCTTCAATATCCAAGATTGTGTGACAAAAGGTGCTATACTAAAACATTCATAACTTTCAGCTCGGGTGTCCGTTTCACGCCCACGAGTGACCAAAATAGCTGGTTCGTTCGTCACCGCCAAGAATAAGTTCGGCCCGAACTCTTCACTGTTCCCGTCCCGAACTTCATTTTCGGCCCGAACTTCAACCTCGGCCCGAACTTCAACCTCGGCCCGAACTCCGACCTCGGCCCGAACTTCAACCTCGGCCCGAACATCATCCTCGGCCAGAACACCAAACTTCGGCCCGAACACCACTTCGGCCCGAACACCACTTCGGCCCGAACATCCCACTTCGGCCCGAACACCACTTCGGCCCGAACATCCCTCTTCGGGCCGAACTCTTCAATATCCAAGATTGCGTGACAAAAGGTGATATACTAAAACATTCATAACTTTCATCTCGGGTGTCCGTTTCACTCCCAGGAGTAACCAAAATAGCTGGTTCGTTCGTCACTGCCAAGAACAAGTTCGGCCCGAACTGTTCACTGTTCCCGGCCCGAACTTCATTTTCGGCCCGAACTTCAACCTCGGCCCGAACTTTAACCTCGGCCCGAACTCCGACCTCGGCCCGAACTTCAACCTCGTCCCGAACATCATCCTCGGCCCGAACACCGAACTTCGGCCCGAACACCACTTCGGCCCGAACATCCCACTTCGGCCCGAACACCACTTCGGCCCGAACATCCCTCTTCGGCCCGAACTCTTCAATATCCAAGATTGTGTGACAAAAGGTGCTATACTAAAACATTCATAACTTTCAGCTCGGGTGTCCGTTTCACGCCCACGAGTGACCAAAATAGCTGGTTCGTTCATCACTGCCAAGAACAAGTTCGGCCCAAACTCTTCACTGTTCCCGGCCCGAACTTCATTTTCGGCCCGAACTTCAACCTCGGCCCGAACTTCAACCTCGGCCCGAACTCCGACTTCGGCCCGAACTTCAACCTCGGCCCGAACATCATCCTCGGCCCGAACACCGAACTTCGGCCCGAACACCACTTCGTCCCGAACACCACTTCAGCCCGAACACCACTTCGGCCCGAACATCCCTCTTCAGCCCGAACTCTTCAATATCCAAGATTGTGTGACAAAAGGTGATATACTAAAACATTCATAACTTTCAACTCGGGTGTCCGTTTCACGCCCCCGAGTAACCAAAATAGTTGGTTCGTTCATCACTGCCAAGAACAAGTTCGGCCCGAACTCTTCACTGTTCCCGGCCCGAACTTCATTTTCGGCACGAACTTCAACCTCGGCCCGAGTTTCAACCTCGGCCCGAACTCCGACCTCGGCCCGAACTTCAACCTCAGCCCGAACATCATCCTCGGCCCGAACACCGAACTTCGGCCCGAATACCACTTCGGCCCGAACACCACTTCGGCCCGAACATCCCACTTCGGCCCGAAAACCACTTCGGCCCGAACATCCATCTTCAGCCCGAACACTTCAATATCCAAGATTGTGTGACAAAAGGTGCTATACTCAAACATTCATAACTTTCAGCTCGGGTGTCCGTTTCACGCCCACGAGTGACCAAAATAGCTGGTTCGTTCGTCACTGCCAAGAATAAGTTCGGCCCGAACTCTTCACTATTCCCGGCCCGAACTTCATTTTCGGCCCAAACTTCAACCTCGGCCCGAACTCCGACCTCGGCCCGAACTTCAACCTCGGCCCGAACATCATCCTCGGCCCGAACACCGAACTTCGGCCCGAACACCACTTCGGCCCGAACACCACTTCGGCCCGAACACCACTTCGGCCCGAACATCCCACTTCGGCCCGAACTCTTCAATATCCAAGATTGTGTGACAATAGGTGCTATACTAAAACATTCATAACTTTCAGCTCGGGTGTTTGTTTCACGCCCACGAGTAACCAAAATAGCTGGTTCGTTCGTCACTGCCAAGAACAAGTTCAGCCCGAACTCTTCATTGTTCCCGTCCCGAACTTCATTTTCGGCCCGAACTTCATTTTCGGCCCGAACTTCAACCTCGGCCCGAACTTCAACCTCGGCCCGAACTCCGACCTCGACCCGAACTTCAACCTCGGCCTGAACATCATCCTCGGCCCGAACACCGAACTTCGGCCCGAACACCACTTCGGCCCGAACATCCCACTTCGGCCGAACACCACTTCGGCCCGAACATCCCTCTTCGGCCCGAACTCTTCAATATCCAAGATTGTGTGACAAAAGGTGCTATACTAAAACATTTATAACTTTCAGCTCGAGTGTTCGTTTCACGCCGACGAGTAACCAAAATAGCTGGTTCGTTAGTCACTGCCAAGAACAAGTTCGGCCCGAACTCTTCACTGTTCCCGACCCGAACTTCATTTTCGGCCCGAACTTCAACCTCGGCCCGAACTCCGACCTCGGCCCGAACTTCAACCTCGGCCCGAACATCATCCTCGGCCCGAACACCGAACTTCGGCCCGAACACCACTTCGGCCCGAACACCACTTCGGCCCGAACATCCCTCTTCGGCCCTAACTCTTCAATATCCAAGATTGTGTGACAATAGGTGGTATACTAAAACATTCATAACTTTCAACTCGGGTGTCCGTTTCACGCCCACGAGTAACCAAAATACCTGGTTCATTCGTCACTGCCAAGAACAAGTTCGGCCCAAACTCTTCACTGTTCCCGGCCCGAACTTCATTTTCGGCACGAACTTCAACCTCGGCCCGAACTTCAACCTCGGCCCGAACTCCGACCTCGGCCCGAACTTCAAACTCGGCCCGAACTTCCCATTTCGGCCCGAACACCACTTCGGCCCGAACATCCCTCTTCAGCCCGAACACTTCAATATCCAAGATTGGGTGACAAAAGGTGCTATACTAAAACATTCATAGCTTTCAGCTCGGGTGTCCGTTTCACGCCCACGAGTGACCAAAATAGTTGGTTCGTTCGTCACTGCCAAGAATAAGTTCGGCCCGAACTCTTCACTATTCCCGGCCCGAACTTCATTTTCGGCCCAAACTTCAACCTCGGCCCGAACTCCGACCTCGGCCCGAACTTCAACCTCGGCCCGAACTTCAACCTCGGCCCGAACATCATCCTCGGCCCGAACACCAAACTTCAGCCCGAACACCACTTCGGCCCGAACATCCCACTTCGGCCCGAACACCACTTCGGCCCAAACATCCCTCTTCGGCCCGAACTCTTCAATATCCAAGATTGTGTGACAAAAGGTGCTATACTAAAACATTCATAACTTTCAGCTCGGGTGTCCGTTTCACGCCCACGAGTAACCAAAATAGCTGGTTCGTTCGTCACTGCCAAGAACAAGTTCGGCCCGAACTGTTCACTGTTCCCGGCCCGAACTTCATTTTCGGCCCGAACTTCAACCTCGGCCCGAACTTTAACCTCGGCCCGAACTCCGACCTCGGCCCGAACTTCAACCTCGTCCCGAACATCATCCTCGGCCCGAACACCGAACTTCGGCCCGAACACCACTTCGGCCCGAACATCCCACTTCGGCCCGAACACCACTTCGGCCCGAACATCCCTCTTCGGCCCGAACTCTTCAATATCCAAGATTGTGTGACAAAAGGTGCTATACTAAAACATTCATAACTTTCAGCTCGGGTGTCCGTTTCACGCCCACGAGTGACCAAAATAGCTGGTTCGTTCATCACTGCCAAGAACAAGTTCGGCCCAAACTCTTCACTGTTCCCGGCCCGAACTTCATTTTCGGCCCGAACTTCAACCTCGGCCCGAACTTCAACCTCGGCCCGAACTCCGACTTCGGCCCGAACTTCAACCTCGGCCCGAACATCATCCTCGGCCCGAACACCGAACTTCGGCCCGAACACCACTTCGTCCCGAACACCACTTCAGCCCGAACACCACTTCGGCCCGAACATCCCTCTTCAGCCCGAACTCTTCAATATCCAAGATTGTGTGACAAAAGGTGATATACTAAAACATTCATAACTTTCAACTCGGGTGTCCGTTTCACGCCCCCGAGTAACCAAAATAGTTGGTTCGTTCATCACTGCCAAGAACAAGTTCGGCCCGAACTCTTCACTGTTCCCGGCCCGAACTTCATTTTCGGCACGAACTTCAACCTCGGCCCGAGTTTCAACCTCGGCCCGAACTCCGACCTCGGCCCGAACTTCAACCTCAGCCCGAACATCATCCTCGGCCCGAACACCGAACTTCGGCCCGAATACCACTTCGGCCCGAACACCACTTCGGCCCGAACATCCCACTTCGGCCCGAAAACCACTTCGGCCCGAACATCCATCTTCAGCCCGAACACTTCAATATCCAAGATTGTGTGACAAAAGGTGCTATACTCAAACATTCATAACTTTCAGCTCGGGTGTCCGTTTCACGCCCACGAGTGACCAAAATAGCTGGTTCGTTCGTCACTGCCAAGAATAAGTTCGGCCCGAACTCTTCACTATTCCCGGCCCGAACTTCATTTTCGGCCCAAACTTCAACCTCGGCCCGAACTCCGACCTCGGCCCGAACTTCAACCTCGGCCCGAACATCATCCTCGGCCCGAACACCGAACTTCGGCCCGAACACCACTTCGGCCCGAACACCACTTCGGCCCGAACACCACTTCGGCCCGAACATCCCACTTCGGCCCGAACTCTTCAATATCCAAGATTGTGTGACAATAGGTGCTATACTAAAACATTCATAACTTTCAGCTCGGGTGTTTGTTTCACGCCCACGAGTAACCAAAATAGCTGGTTCGTTCGTCACTGCCAAGAACAAGTTCAGCCCGAACTCTTCATTGTTCCCGTCCCGAACTTCATTTTCGGCCCGAACTTCATTTTCGGCCCGAACTTCAACCTCGGCCCGAACTTCAACCTCGGCCCGAACTCCGACCTCGACCCGAACTTCAACCTCGGCCTGAACATCATCCTCGGCCCGAACACCGAACTTCGGCCCGAACACCACTTCGGCCCGAACATCCCACTTCGGCCGAACACCACTTCGGCCCGAACATCCCTCTTCGGCCCGAACTCTTCAATATCCAAGATTGTGTGACAAAAGGTGCTATACTAAAACATTTATAACTTTCAGCTCGAGTGTTCGTTTCACGCCGACGAGTAACCAAAATAGCTGGTTCGTTAGTCACTGCCAAGAACAAGTTCGGCCCGAACTCTTCACTGTTCCCGACCCGAACTTCATTTTCGGCCCGAACTTCAACCTCGGCCCGAACTCCGACCTCGGCCCGAACTTCAACCTCGGCCCGAACATCATCCTCGGCCCGAACACCGAACTTCGGCCCGAACACCACTTCGGCCCGAACACCACTTCGGCCCGAACATCCCTCTTCGGCCCTAACTCTTCAATATCCAAGATTGTGTGACAATAGGTGGTATACTAAAACATTCATAACTTTCAACTCGGGTGTCCGTTTCACGCCCACGAGTAACCAAAATACCTGGTTCATTCGTCACTGCCAAGAACAAGTTCGGCCCAAACTCTTCACTGTTCCCGGCCCGAACTTCATTTTCGGCACGAACTTCAACCTCGGCCCGAACTTCAACCTCGGCCCGAACTCCGACCTCGGCCCGAACTTCAAACTCGGCCCGAACTTCCCATTTCGGCCCGAACACCACTTCGGCCCGAACATCCCTCTTCAGCCCGAACACTTCAATATCCAAGATTGGGTGACAAAAGGTGCTATACTAAAACATTCATAGCTTTCAGCTCGGGTGTCCGTTTCACGCCCACGAGTGACCAAAATAGTTGGTTCGTTCGTCACTGCCAAGAATAAGTTCGGCCCGAACTCTTCACTATTCCCGGCCCGAACTTCATTTTCGGCCCAAACTTCAACCTCGGCCCGAACTCCGACCTCGGCCCGAACTTCAACCTCGGCCCGAACTTCAACCTCGGCCCGAACATCATCCTCGGCCCGAACACCAAACTTCAGCCCGAACACCACTTCGGCCCGAACATCCCACTTCGGCCCGAACACCACTTCGGCCCAAACATCCCTCTTCGGCCCGAACTCTTCAATATCCAAGATTGTGTGACAAAAGGTGGTATACTAAAACATTCATAACTTTCAGCTCGGGTGTCCGTTTCACGCCCACGAGTAACCAAAATAGCTGGTTCGTTCGTCACTGCCAAGAACAAGTTCGGCCCGAACTCTTCACTGTTCCCGGCCCGAACTTCATTTTCAGCCCGAACTTCAACCTCGGCCCGAACTTCGACCTCGGCCCGAACTCCGACCTCGGCCCGAACTCCGACCTCAGCCCGAACTTCATCCTCGGCCCGAACACCGAACTTCGGCCCGAACACCACTTCGGCTCGAACACCACTTCGGCCCGAACATCCCACTTCGGCCCGAACACCAAATCGGCCCGAACATCCCTCTTCGGCCCGAACTCTTCAATATCCAAGATTGTGTGACAATAGGTGCTATACTAAAACATTCATAACTTTCAGCTCGGGTGTCTGTTTCACGCCCACGTGTAACCAAAATAGCTGGTTCGTTCGTCACTGCCAAGAACAAGTTCAGCCCGAACTCTTCACTGTTCCCGGCCCGAACTTCATTTTCGGCCCGAACTTCAACCTCAGCCCGAACTTCAACCTCGGCCCGAACTCCGACCTCGACCCGAACTTCAACCTCGGCCCGAACATCATCCTCGGCCCGAACACCGAACTTCGGCCCGAACACCACTTCGGCCCGAACACCACTTCGGCCCGAACACCACTTCGGCCCGAACATCCCACTTCGGCCGAACACCACTTCGGCCCTAACATCCCTCTTCGGCCCGAACTCTTCAATATCTAAGATTGTGTGACAAAAGGTGCTATACTAAAACATTCATAACTTTCAGCTCGGGTGTTCGTTTCACACCGACGAGTAACCAAAATAGCTGGTTCGTTAGTCACTGCCAAGAACAAGTTCGTCCCGAACTCTTCACTGTTCCCGGCCCGAACTTCATTTTCGGCCCGAACTTCAACCTCGGCCCGAAGTCCGACCTCGGCCCGAACTTCAACCTCGGCCCGAACATCATCCTCGGCCCGAACACCGAACTTCGGCCCGAACACCACTTCGGCCCGAACAACACTTCGGCCCGAACACCCCTCTTCGGCCCGAACTCTTCAATATCCAAGATTGTGTGACAATAGGTGCTATACTAAAACATTCATAACTTTCAGCTCGGGTGTCCGTTTCACGCCCACGAGTAACCAAAATAGCTGGTTCGTTCGTTACTGCCAAGAACAAGTTCGGCCCGAACTCTTCACTGTTCCCGGCCCGAACTTCATTTTCGGCCCGAACTTCAACCTCGGGCCGAACTCCGACCTCGGCTCGAACTTCAACCTCGGCCCGAACATCATCCTCGGCCCGAACACCGAACTTCGGCCCGAATACACTTCAGCCCGAACACCACTTCGGCCCCAACATCCCACTTCGGCCCGAACACCACTTCGGCCCGAACATCCCACTTCGGCCCGAACTCTTCAATATCCAAGATTGCGTGACAAAAGGTGTTATACTAAAACATTCATAACTTTCAGCTCGGGTGTCTGTTTCACGCCCACGTGTAACCAAAATAGCTGGTTCGTTCGTCACTGCCAAGAACAAGTTCAGCCCGAACTCTTCACTGTTCCCGGCCCGAACTTCATTTTCGGCCCGAACTTCAACCTCAGCCCGAACTTCAACCTCGGCCCGAACTCCGACCTCGACCCGAACTTCAACCTCGGCCCGAACATCATCCTCGGCCCGAACACCGAACTTCGGCCCGAACACCACTTCGGCCCGAACACCACTTCGGCCCGAACATCCCACTTCGGCCGAACACCACTTCGGCCCTAACATCCCTCTTCGGCCCGAACTCTTCAATATCTAAGATTGTGTGACAAAAGGTGCTATACTAAAACATTCATAACTTTCAGCTCGGGTGTTCGTTTCACACCGACGAGTAACCAAAATAGCTGGTTCGTTAGTCACTGCCAAGAACAAGTTCGTCCCGAACTCTTTACTGTTCCCGGCCCGAACTTCATTTTCGGCCCGAACTTCAACCTCGGCCCGAAGTCCGACCTCGGCCCGAACTTCAACCTCGGCCCGAACATCATCCTCGGCCCGAACACCGAACTTCGGCCCGAACACCACTTCGGCCCGAACACCACTTCGGCCCGAACACCCCTCTTCGGCCCGAACTCTTCAATATCCAAGATTGTGTGACAATAGGTGCTATACTAAAACATTCATAACTTTCAGCTCGGGTGTCCGTTTCACGCCCACGAGTAACCAAAATAGCTGGTTCGTTCGTTACTGCCAAGAACAAGTTCGGCCCGAACTCTTCACTGTTCCCGGCCCGAACTTCATTTTCGGCCCGAACTTCAACCTCGGGCCGAACTCCGACCTCGGCTCGAACTTCAACCTCGGCCCGAACATCATCCTCGGCCCGAACACCGAACTTCGGCCCGAATACACTTCAGCCCGAACACCACTTCGGCCCGAACATCCCACTTCGGCCCGAACACCACTTCGGCCCGAACATCCCACTTCGGCCCGAACTCTTCAATATCCAAGATTGCGTGACAAAAGGTGTTATACTAAAACATTCATAACTTTCAGCTCGGGTGTCCGTTTCACGCCCACGAGTAACCAAAATAGCTGGTTCGTTCGTCACTGCCAAGAACAAGTTCGGCCCGAACTCTTAAATGTTCCCGGCCCGAACTTCATTTTCGGCCCGAACTTCAACCTCGGCCCGAACTCCGACCTCGGCCCGAACTTCAACCTCGGCCCGAACACCGAACTTCGGCCCGAACACCACTTCGGCCAGAACACCACTTCGGCCCGAACATCCCACTTCGGCCCGAACACCACTTCGGCCCGAATATCCCTCTTCGGCCCGAACATCCCTCTTCGGCCCGAACATCCCTCTTCGGCCCGAACTCTTCAATATCAAAGATTGTGTGACAAAAGGTGCTATACTAAAACATTCATAACTTTCAGCTCGGGTGTTCGTTTCACGCCCACGAGTAACCAAAATAGCTGGTTCGTTCGTCACTGCCAAGAACAAGTTCGGCCCGAACTCTTCACTGTTCCCAGTCCGAACTTCATTTTCGGTCCGAACTTCAACCTCGGCCCGAACTCCGACCTCGGCCCGAACTTCACCTCGGCTCGACACCGAACTTCAGCCCGAACACCACTTCGCCACTTCGGCCCGAACACCACTTCGGCCCGAACATCCCTCTTCGGCCCGAACATCCCTCTTCGACCCGAACTCTTCAATATCCAAGATTGTGTGACAAAAGGTGCTATACTAAAACATTCATAACTTTCAGCTCGGGTGTCCATTTCACGCCCACGAGTAACCAAAATAGCTGGTTCGTTCGTCACTGCCAAGATCAAGTTCGGCCCGAACTCTTCACTGTTCCCGGCCCGAACTTCATTTTCGGCCCGAACTTCAACCTCGGCCCGAACTTCAACCTCGGCCCGAACTCCGACCTCGGCCCGAACACCGACCTCGGCCCGAACTTCATCCTCGGCCCGAACATCATCCTCGGCCCGAACTCTTCAATATCCAAGATTGTGTGACAATAGGTGCTATACTAAAACATTCATAACTTTCAGCTCGGGTGTCTGTTTCACGCCCACGAGTAACCAAAATAGCTGGTTCGTTCGTCAGTGCCAAGAACAAGTTCAGCCCGAACTCTTCACTGTTCCCGGCCCGAACTTCATTTTCGGCCCGAACTTCAACCTCGGCCCGAACTTCAACCTCGGCCCGAACTCCGACCCCGACCCGAACTTCAACCTCGGCCCGAACATCATCCTCGGCCCGAACACCGAACTTCGGCCCGAACACCACTTCCGCCCGAACACCACTTCGGCCCGAACATCCCACTTCGGCCGAACACCACTTCGGCCCGAACATCCCTCTTCGGCCCGAACTCTTCAATATCCAAGATTGCGTGACAAAAGGTGCTATACTAAAACATTCATAACTTTCAGCTCGGGTGTTCGTTTCACGCCGACGAGTAACCAAAATAGCTGGTTTGTTAGTCACTGCCAAGAACAAGTTCGGCCCGAACTCTTCACTATGCCCGGCTCGAACTTCATTTTCGGCCCGAACTTCAACCTCGGCCCGAACTCCGACCTCGGCCCGAACTTCAACCTCGGCCCGAACATCATCCTCGGCCCGAACACCGAACTTCGGCCCGAACACCACTTCGGCCCGAACACCACTTCGGCCCGAACACCACTTCGGCCCGAACATCCCTCTTCGGCCCGAACTCTTCAATATCCAAGATTGTGTGACAATAGGTGCTATACTAAAACATTCATAACTTTCAGCTCGGGTGTCCGTTTCACGCCCACGAGTAACCAAAATTGCTGGTTCGTTCGTCACTGCCAAGAACAAGTTCGGCCCGAACTCTTCACTGTTCCCGGCCCGAACTTCATTTTCGGCCCGAACTTCATTTTCGCCCCGAACTTCAACCTCGGGCCGAACTCCGACCTCCGCTCGAACTTCAACCTCGGCCCGAACATCATCCTCGGCCCGATCACCGAACTTCGGCCCGAATACCACTTCAGCCCGAACACCACTTCGGCCCGAACATCACACTTCGGCCCGAACACCACTTCGGCCCGAACATCCCTCTTCGGCCCGAACTCTTCAATATCCAAGATTGCGTGACAAAAGGTGCTATAATAAAACATTCATAACTTTCAGCTCGGGTGTTCGTTTCACGCCCACGAGTAACCAAAATAGCTGGTTCGTTCGTCACTGCCAAGAACAAGTTCGGCCCGAACTCTTAAATGTTCCCGGCCCGAACTTCTTTTTCGGCCCGAACTTCAACCTCGGCCCGAACTCCGACCTCGGCCCGAACTTCAACCTCGTCCCGAACACCGAACTTTGGCCCGAACACCACTTCGGCCTGAACATCCCACTTCGGCCCGAATGTCCCTCTTCGGCCCGAACATCCCTCTTCGGCCCGAACTCTTCAATATCCAAGATTGTGTGACAAAAGGTGCTATACTAAAACATTCATAACTTTCAGCTCGGGTGTTCGTTTCACGCCCACGAACAACCAAAATAGCTGGTTCGTTCGTCACTGCCAAGAACAAGTTCGGCCCGAACTCTTCACTGTTCCCGGTCCGAACTTCATTTTCGGCCCGAACTTCAACCTCGGCCCAAACTCCGACCTCGGCCCGCACTTCAACCTCGACCGACACCGAACTTCAGCCCGAACACCACTTCGCCACTTCGGCCCGAACACCACTTCGGCCCGAATATCCCTCTTCGGCCCGAACATCCCTCTTCGGCCCGAACTCATCAATATCCAAGATTGTGTGACAAAAGGTGCTATACTAAAACATTCATAACTTTTAGCTCGGGTGTCCGTTTCACGCCCACGAGTAACCCAAATAGCTGGTTCGTTCGTCACTGCCAAGAACAAGTTCGGCCCGAACTCTTCACTGTTCCCGGTCCGAACTTCATTTTCGGCCCTAACTTCAACCTCGGCCTGAACTCCGACCTCGGCCCGAACTCCGACCTCGGCCCGAACTTCAACCTCGGCCCGAACACCGAACTTCGGCCCGAATACCACTTCAGCCCGAACACCACTTCGGCCCGAACATCCCACTTCGGCCCGAACACCACTTCGGCCCGAACATCCCTCTTCGGCCCGAACTCTTCAATATCCAAGATTGCGTAACAAAAGGTGCTATACTAAAACATTCATAACTTTCAGCTCGGGTGTCCGTTTCACGCCCACGAGTAACCAAAATAGCTGGTTCGTTCGTCACTGCCAAGAACAAGTTCGGTCCGAACTCTTAAATGTTCCCGGCCCGAACTTCTTTTTCGGCCCGAACTTCAACCTCGGCCCGAACTCCGACCTCAGCCCGAACTTCAACCTCGGCCCGAACACCGAACTTCGGCCCGAACACCACTTCGGCCTGAACATCCCACTTCGGCCCGAACACCACTTCGGCCCGAATATCCCTCTTCGGCCCGAACATCCCTCTTCGGCCCGAACTCTTCAATATCCAAGATTGTGTGACAAAAGGTGTTATACTAAAACATTCATAACTTTCAGCTCGGGTGTTCGTTTCACGCCCACAAGTAACCAAAATAGCTGGTTCGTTCGTCACTGCCAAGAACAAGTTCGGCCCGAACTCTTCACTGTTCCCGGTCCGATCTTCATTTTCGGCCCGAACTTCAACCTCGGCCCAAACTCCGACCTCGGCCCGAACTTCAACCTCGGCCCGACACCGAACTTCGGCCCGAACACCACTTCGCCACTTCGGCCCGAACACCACTTCGGCCCGAACATCCCTCTTCGGCCCGAACATCCCTCTTCGGCCCTTACTCTTCAATATCCAAGATTGTGTGACAAAAGGTGCTATACTAAAACATTCATAACTTTCAGCTCGGGTGTCCGTTTCACGCCCACGAGTAACCCAAATAGCTGGTTCGTTCGTCACTGCCAAGAACAAGTTCGGCCCGAACTCTTCACAGTTCCCGGTCCGAACTTCATTTTCGGCCCGAACTTCAACCTCGGCCTGAACTCCGACCTCGGCCCGAACTCCGACCTCGGCCCGAACTTCAACCTCGGCCCGAACACCGAACTTCGGCCCGAATACCACTTCAGCCCGAACACCACTTCGGCCCGAACATCCCACTTCGGCCCGAACACCACTTCGGCCCGAACATCCCTCTTCGGCCCGAACATCCCTCTTCGGCCCGAACTCTTCAATATCCAAGATTGCGTGACAAAAGGTGCTATACTAAAACATTCATAACTTTCAGCTCGGGTGTCCGTTTCACGCCCACGAGTAACCAAAATAGCTGGTTCGTTCGTCACTGCCAAGAACAAGTTCGGCCCGAACTCTTAAATGTTCCCGGCCCGAACTTCATTTTCGGCCCGAACTTCAACCTCGGCCCGAACTCCGACCTCAGCCCGAACTTCAACCTCAGCCCGAACACCGAACTTCGGCCCGAACACCACTTCGGCCTGAACATCCCACTTCGGCCCGAACACCACTTCGGCCCGAATATCCCTCTTCGGCCCGAACATCCCTCTTCGGCCCGAACTCTTCAATATCCAAGAATGTGTGACAAAAGGTGTTATACTAAAACATTCATAACTTTCAGCTCGGGTGTTCGTTTCACGCCCACAAGTAACCAAAATAGCTGGTTCGTTCGTCACTGCCAAGAACAAGTTCGGCCCGAACTCTTCACTGTTCCCGGTCCGAACTTCATTTTCGGCCCGAACTTCAACCTCGGCCCAAACTCCGACCTCGGCCCGAACTTCAACCTCGGCCCGACACCGAACTTCGGCCCGAACACCACTTCGCCACTTCGGCCCGAACACCACTTCGGCCCGAACATCCCTCTTCGGCCCTTACTCTTCAATATCCAAGATTGTGTGACAAAAGGTGCTATACTAAAACATTCATAACTTTCAGCTCGGGTGTCCGTTTCACGCCCACGAGTAACCCAAATAGCTGGTTCGTTCGTCACTGCCAAGAACAAGTTCGGCCCGAACTCTTCACAGTTCCCGGTCCGAACTTCATTTTCGGCCCGAACTTCAACCTCGGCCTGAACTCCGACCTCGGCCCGAACTCCGACCTCGGCCCGAACTTCAACCTCGGCCCGAACACCGAACTTCGGCCCGAATACCACTTCAGCCCGAACACCACTTCGGCCCGAACATCCCACTTCGGCCCGAACACCACTTCGGCCCGAACATCCCTCTTCGGCCCGAACATCCCTCTTCGGCCCGAACTCTTCAATATCCAAGATTGCGTGACAAAAGGTGCTATACTAAAACATTCATAACTTTCAGCTCGGGTGTCCGTTTCACGCCCACGAGTAACCAAAATAGCTGGTTCGTTCGTCACTGCCAAGAACAAGTTCGGCCCGAACTCTTAAATGTTCCCGGCCCGAACTTCATTTTCGGCCCGAACTTCAACCTCGGCCCGAACTCCGACCTCAGCCCGAACTTCAACCTCAGCCCGAACACCGAACTTCGGCCCGAACACCACTTCGGCCTGAACATCCCACTTCGGCCCGAACACCACTTCGGCCCGAATATCCCTCTTCGGCCCGAACATCCCTCTTCGGCCCGAACTCTTCAATATCCAAGAATGTGTGACAAAAGGTGTTATACTAAAACATTCATAACTTTCAGCTCGGGTGTTCGTTTCACGCCCACAAGTAACCAAAATAGCTGGTTCGTTCGTCACTGCCAAGAACAAGTTCGGCCCGAACTCTTCACTGTTCCCGGTCCGAACTTCATTTTCGGCCCGAACTTCAACCTCGGCCCAAACTCCGACCTCGGCCCGAACTTCAACCTCGGCCCGACACCGAACTTCGGCCCGAACACCACTTCGCCACTTCGGCCCGAACACCACTTCGGCCCGAACATCCCTCTTCGGCCCTTACTCTTCAATATCCAAGATTGTGTGACAAAAGGTGCTATACTAAAACATTCATAACTTTCAGCTCGGGTGTCCGTTTCACGCCCACGAGTAACCCAAATAGCGGGTTCGTTCGTCACTGCCAAGAACAAGTTCGGCCCGAACTCTTCACTGTTCCCGGTCCGAACTTCATTTTCGGCCCGAACTTCAACCTCGGCCTAAACTCCGACCTCGGCCCGAACTCCGACCTCGGCCCGAACTTCAACCTCGGCCCGAACACCCAACTTCGGCCCGAACACCACTTCGGCCCGAAAACAACTTCGACCCGAACATCCCACTTCGGCCCGAACACCACTTCGGCTCGAACATCCCTCTTCGGCCCGAACTCTTCAATATCCAAGATTGTGTGACAAAAGGTGCTATACTAAAACATTCATAACTTTCAGCTCGGGTGTCCGTTTCACGCCCACGAGTAACCAAAATAGCTGTTTCGTTCATCACTGCCAAGAACAAGTTCGGCCCGAACTCTTCACTGTTCCCGGCCCGAACTTCATTTTCTGCCCGAACTTCAACCTCGGCCCGAACTTGTTCAGGAAAAAAGCCTTACCCCTTTGGATCTTAAGATAACAAAACAACCTAGACTAGCTTTGATTAATATGTAGAATAATATAGCTAAGTTTAGGTCTGATACTGAGTGATCAGTATTAGAAGAGCTCAGTATCAGTACTCAGTATCAGATAGTGATACTGAGTAGAAGGACTGAGTGATACTCAGTATAGTAACGGACTAAGATCAAATCCCTTGATCTTAGTCATTTTCCTTGCTTAGTCCTTCGGTTACTCCTTTGCTCATTATGTAAGATCTCTATAACATTATAAATAGAGATCATCTTGCAAAGGAGTACTTACCAATTTACTTTACACATTCACATCTTTTGTAATTGATCAGTGGTCTTGTTATTCCGCAACAAGCCACACTTAGTGGATTTATACATTGACTATATTCTTGTGTTATCACTTTAATATTTCTCTAAGTATAATATTCTATCAATAAACATTATAAACCAGGGTTGTTGTGACCTAACAACTGGTATCAGAGCAGGCTAAATAATCTTTTATTTAGTCGATCTATAACCCTGGCAGCCATTTCCTACATATATCCCTCCAACACTCAAAAATCCAAAATGTCAACAATTATTGCACCAGTTATGTCTGGAAAGGGAGTACCCATCTTTGATGGAAAAGACTTTCATCAATGGAAGCTCAAAGCTCAGTGGTATCTTGAATCTATTCACCATGAGATGCTCACTGTGCTAAATGATGGTCCCATCATTCCACAAACTGTGGAACCGGTTGCTGCTACTGATGATGCTCCTAAGGGCATAAGATCTGTACCTAAACTAAAGCACAACTGGACTGATACTGACCGTCAGTTGTATGCTTTAGACTCCAGAGCTAAAGGGGTGATTGGTAATGCTGTTACAAAAGAGATACTTAATGCAATTATGAAATTGCCAACAGCAAAGGCCATGTGGGATAGCCTATCAGTCACCTATGAAGGTACAGCAAAGGTGAAGTTGCAAAGAAAAAGCAACATGAGAAGGAAATATGAAAATTTCTTTTCAACTCCAAATGAAGACATCACCACTCTCTATAACAGGTTCAATACTGTTATCCATGATTTAATCAGTGTAGGCATTGTGAAAGAGGAAGGAGAGCTTGTTCAAAAGTTTCTGGATAGCCTTCCTCAACAATTTCTTGACATGACAAACTCTGTCAATGCTGCTAACAACATTGAGTCATACACTCTTCAAACTTTGTATGGTTTAATGCTGAATCATGAGGAGAATAATGCTGCAAGACTGATCAACTGGAAGAAAACTGACAAGTCTTCCACTGGTATGGCTCTAGTTGTGCAACAAGCCTATACTGTGACTGAGCCAGATGAACCAGAAGTTGATCTTGCTGATGCTGAGGCAGAAGAGCTTGAAACTCAAATGGCTCTCATGTCTATGAAGCTGGATCAGTTGAAGAAGAAGAGGCTTGGTGTTAGCTCTTCTAATACTGATCCTAGATCAGGTCTGTGCTATAGGTGTGGAAAGCCTGGACATATTGCTGCAAATTGTCATACTAAGTCTTCTGAGACTGACCAAAATGACAAGATTGCATACCGAGCAAAAAGATATAGAGACAAATATGTCAAGCTGAAGAATTGGAGCAAGGGAAAGAGGGCAGAAGGAAATGGAGCACCTCATCAAGCACTTTACTCCGAAGCCTGGATGGATGAAGAGTTAAGTGATGATGAAGAGGAGATTGAGAATAAAGCCTTTATGGCTTTCACTGAAGATGATTTGAAGAGTTCCTTTGAAAAGGATATCAAAGAGGCTGAGAGGATGAGTGTTCATACTGATTGGGATTCCACTCAGTTGTACAAGGTAAGTTCCTTTCAAACTTATTCAGTGAATGAAAAAACCAAGATTTTTGAGTATATGCTTGTTGATCTTAAAACTTCTGTACAAAAAGAAAAAGCTTTAAAATTAACAATTAAAGAACTTGAAAGGGTAAATAATGAAAACTTGGATAAATTAGCAAAATATAAAGATTTAGAACTAAATTTTTCAGATTTAAAAGACATTAACCAAAGATTAGCTGATAAAGCTCATTTACACAAACTTGAAAAAGAGAAATTTGAAAAACAGTGTAAATCTTGGTGAAATGCTTCAATAAAATTAAATAAATGTTTAAATGAACAATTTCCAGAAAATGTGAGGGCTGCATTTGGTGTTGATCCTCAATTTAAAAGCAGGAACAATTTTGCTGATTTATTTGAAGAGTTTTCTACTATGAACCCTATTAATTTTGTAAAAGCTAAAACTTTATGTGAAGTTGGATGTCAAACTGAGTCAGATGATGAAGAAAATGAAATTTTAGAAAAACCTATTGGTCCTTCCATCTGCTCAAAGTGCTATACTGAGCTACAAGAACTCAGTATTGAATTTCAAATAACAGAAATTTCTGATACCGAGCTACCAATAGTTCAGTATGACACTTCTGCTCTTCCACCTTTTGAATTATTATTTAATACAACAACTTTTGAATTATATAATGATAATAAAACAACTTCTATCTCACATGTTTCATCAAATACAGAAGTTGCAGGAACAGAAACATTATATACTGAGACATCTAAAGAACCTGTTAAAGTTGTTCCTTCAAAACATGATAAACAAAAGACAACTTCAACTAGGTCTTTGGTTGGCAAAGACAAGAAGTCTACCACTAATAAAATTAGAAAGACTTCTCTGCCAAATAAAAATAAGCAACCAGATCATCCATCTCCTAAACCAGTTAAAAACAATGTTAATACATCTATTAGAAATAACAAAATTAATGTTTTAAAAACACTTGGTGATCAGGTCAAATCTTTAAGTAAACAATTTGCAAAACTCGTTCATACTGACCTACCAAAAGTGAAACATTTTTCTAAAATACCATATGAAAATATGTTTAGAAATAGACCTAGGAAATGTTATAGAGGTCATCATACTGGTCATAAGGGAGATGAATGCTGGACTGATCTCTCAAGTCCTAGGTACTCAGTACCAAAGAAAAGGAGAGAAACTAAGTCAGTATCACCAAAGAAAACTTCTAAAGTTACCCCTGAAGTGATACCGACCTCTCCACATAAAGAGATCAGGTCAAATTGTGTTTATCCCACCAAAGGTCCCATTCAAAAATGGGTTCCTAAAAGGAACTAATTCTTATTTTGTGTCTTGTGCAGGGTGACAGAAAGTGGTACTTAGATAGTGGCTGCTCAAGACACATGACAGGCAGTATGGAATACCTTCTTAATTATACTCCAGAGAAGGGTCCTTCTGTCAAGTTTGGAGATGACTCGGTGGGAAAGACAAGAGGTTATGGTGTGATCAAGGCAGGCAACATAACTTTTAAAAGAGTTGCCTATGTAGAGGGTCTTAAACACAATCTGCTCAGTATTAGCCAGATGTGTGATGATGACAATGAAGCTCGATTCAGAAAGGTTGCAGGAATCATCTACAATGATAAAGGGCAGCCTGTACTCATTGCTAGAAGAGAAAAAGACGTATATGTGGTCAACCTATCTGAAATAGACCCAACTATTCGAGTATGCATGCTTTCTAAAGTCAAGCCAGAATTACATTGGCTATGGCACAAGAAACTCTCTCACATAAATTTTAGAAATATCAACGAGCTCAGTATGAAGAAACTGGTGAGAGGATTGCCCACAATTACTTATTCAAAAGATAAGTTATGCTCAGCATGTGAAATGGGCAAGCAGAAGAAGAGTTCATTCAAGTCAAAAGTCAATCATTCCATCAATGAACCTCTTACTATGATACATATGGATCTTTTTGGCCCCATCAGCACACCATCTTTGGCCAAAAAGATCTATACTCTAGTCTTAGTTGATGAATTCTCAAGATATACTTGGGTCATCTTCCTCAAGACTAAGTCAGATGCAACAACAGAAATCATTGCCTTTATAAAAAGAGAGGAACTTCAAAAAGGCAACAAGGTCAAGCAACTTAGAAGTGACCATGGTACTGAGTTTAAGAACTCAGTATTAGCAGATTTCTGTGAAGAAAAAGGAATCATTCAAAACTTCTCTGCAGCCTACACACCCCAACAAAATGGTGTTGTAGAAAGAAAGAACAGAACACTGATTGAAGCTGCAAGAACTTTATTATGCCATGCTGGACTGGCACTGAGTTTCTGGGCTGAAGCTATAAACTGTGCAAATTTCACTCAGAATAGAGCCACTATAGTCCAAAGACATCTGAAGACTCCATATGAGTTATACAATGGCAAGATTCCTAATGTGGAATATTTCCACATCTTTGGGAGTAAATGTTTTGTACTCAGTACAAAACAAAATCTCAATAAATTTGCTCCCAAAGCAAATGAAGGTGTGTTCATGGGCTACTCTCCACACTCCAAAGCTTTCAGAGTGTATATCATCTCAACCAAGATGATTGTATAATCCATTCATGTCACATTCGATGATGATCAGAATGAGCATTCTACCTCAGCAAGTGAAGACATAAGTGGCATAGATATTCTATGCAATCCAGAACACTCCATTGCTGAACAGCCTAAGTTTCATCCACACTTTATTCCTAATAAGTTCAATGAAACTGATCAAGTTCAAACTCAGTATCACTCAAATGCGTCTAATACTGAGGTTTCCATATCAGAGGACCTTCATACTGAGTTTCCAACTGATGATCTGAACCACTCTATTTATGAAGAAGGTGAAACATCCAACACTTCACAAGAATCCACATCAACTATGCAAAATGAAGATGAACAGCACCCTGCACTGTCTAATACTGATCAGAATTCCACTCAGTATCAGACAGACAACACACCAAATCAACAAGATATTGTTGATCCTATTTCAAATGCTCCCTTTGGAAACAATTTAAGGGAACACAGAGACCATCCACACTCAAACATTATTGGTCCTATTGAAGAAGGCGTCCAAACAAGAAGAAAATTAGAATTTCCAACCCAAGCAACTGCAAACTTTTGTTTTTTCTCAAGTTTTCTATCTACCATTGAACCAAAGAAAGCTGATGAAGCTTTATTAGATGAAGATTGGGTAGAGGCTATGCAAGAAGAGCTCACAGAGTTTGAAAGAAACAAAGTTTGGAACTTAGTACCACCTCCTTCTGGCAAAACTATTATTGGTACTAAGTGGGTGTTCAGAAACAAGATGGACAAGGATGGTGTTGTCATCAGAAACAAAGCAAGGTTAGTTGCTCAAGGTTACAGGCAAGAAGAAGGCATTGACTATGATGAAACTTTTGCACCAGTTGCAAGAATTGAAGCTATTAGGTTGTATCTTGCATATGCAGCCTTTAAGAATTTCAAAGTTTATCAGATGGATGTCAAAAGTGCTTTTCTAAATGGAAAACTACAAGAAGAAGTTTATGTTAAACAACCTCCAGGTTTTGTTGATCCCAAATTTCCTCATTATGTTTTCAAGCTTGATAAAGCTCTATATGGGCTCAAACAAGCTCCAAGAGCCTGGTATGACACCTTGTCTGAGTATCTTATTGAAAATAAGTTTACAAGAGGTAAAATTGATAAAACATTATTTTCAAAAAGGAAAGGTTCTGACATCTTACTCATTCAGATATATGTAGATGACATTATCTTTGGTTCCAATGACAAGTCTATGTGTGACTGGTTTGCTAAGATAATGTCAACTCAGTATCAGATGAGTATGATGGGAGAACTTACTTACTTTCTTGGTTTACAAGTTGAACAAAAGCCTGATGGCACTTTTATAAATCAAAGTAAGTATGTGCATGACATGTTAAAGAAATACAACTTTGAAAATTTATCTTCCATGCACACTCCTATGGGTACTCAGGATAAGATAAGTAAGGATGAAACTGGTAAACCAGTATGTCAATCCACATACCGAGGTATGATTGGTTCCTTACTTTACTTAACTGCTAGTAGGCCTGATATCATGTTGGCCACATGTTTGTGTGCTCGGTATCAGGCTGATCCTAAAGAATCACACATGAAAGCAGTTAAGCGCATCTTTAGATATCTTACAGGTACTCCTAACCTGGGTCTTTGATATCCCAAAGATTCAAACTTTGACCTTGAAGGGTACACAGATGCAGATTTTGCAGGTTGTAGATTGGACAGAAAAAGCACCAGTGGAGGATGTCAATTCCTAGGAGGAAGACTAGTTGGCTGGTCATCCAAGAAACAAAATTCGGTAGCAACTTCCACAGCAGAAGCAGAATATGTTGCTGCAGGAAGTTGTTGTGCTCAATTATTATGGATGCAGTATCAACTCTTAGACTATGGGTTCAACTTTCATAAGACTCCTATTCATTGTGATAACAAGAGTGCTATTGCTATCACAGAGAACCCAGTCCATCACTCCAAAACCAAGCACATTGATATCAGACACCACTTTATTCGAGATAATGTGGAAAAGGGTAAGGTTGAAGTAGATTATGTACCAACAAATGAACAATTGGCTGATGTATTTACTAAACCTCTTCCTGAGGAAAGGTTTATGTATTTACTAGGGCAATTAGGTATGTTGAATCCTTAATCTTTATTAAATTTCTTTAAAACTGAGCGCTCAGTATCACTCCTGTTGATACTGACCACTCAGTATCACTAGTCTGTTATCATAAAAATTTAAAATTTTAATTTTTTTTATTAATTTCAAGAGTAAATTAACTGTTTTTATATTTTTTTTTTAAATTTTTTTAATTAAATTTTTTTTACTCGGTATTGGGGTATGCCGGCTCTTACACCGAGCTTAATCCTCATACTGCTCAAACGGTAACCTTTCTTAATAAGAAAGTTACCGTTGGCAGAGGATAAGGCAGTCAAATCAGCCGTTTTTACTTCCCAATACCTTATTTATCTTTCAAATCTCCTATAAATAACCGTTTATTTTTACTTCAAATTTTTTTTAACTGTTATTTCTTCTTTCATCTTAAATTCTCTCTGCGATTAACGATTTCACTTTCTCTTAGCAAGCAAATTCTTTCAAATCAAAATCACAGATGGCGAATTATACTTTTGTTGCTCCAGAAGTTCAATCGGAAATCCAATTCCGAAATAATGAAGTACCCAGGTTTGCGAGGAACAACATCACAGCAAATTTCAATATTCCTCAAGCCTGGGCATGCCAAGAATTCACGAACATCGTCACTTTTATGAAGCATTGCCCAATTGCTCGTGCACTGACATTATCTCCTCGAGCAATCTACCCAGAAATGTTATGCGAGTTTTGGTACTCTGCTACACTCGATTCTCCAGATATGATTGCTGGGTGGGTAATTAGAGATCAAAGAAGGGCATTTGTTTCTACTGCAATCATTCGTGAAGCACTGAGACTTCCCGCCCAAGCTCAGTATGACCCATTTGTTGATCGATCAGAGGCACGCTCTGTACTGCCTTTTCTGGGTCGAAGAGGAACAACGGGCACAATCAAAAGAAATGAATTTGGTCCTATGTGGGGTATTCTTATCACAACAATAATTCGATGTATGACCCACAAGACGGGAGCTTTGGACCAAATAAACGAATTTGGGATGCAAATAGTACATGCTCTGTACTATGGAAGAAACATTGATTTTGCTCGCCTAATCTTCAATGAATTAGCTACTCTGGTCCGAGCAAACACAAGGGAATGCAATGTCCCTTTCTGCAGATTTCTATCACTCATATTTCAATACTCAATGCCCATACACATTTATGATGAATTTCACAGCCCAAGAGTTGATCTTCCTCCACTCAGTGAGAAGATTTTCTTTTACAGACCAAGAGAAGGAGAACCTCTTCTAAGTCCTCCTATGTGGGCCATTGTTCAAGAACACATTGATGATGTAGAACACATGTCTGATACTGAGTCAGACAATGATGATGATGATGATAATGATGATGATAGTGGTAATGGAGCACAGGCCGGTCAAGATATTGAGATGCAGGATGTTCCACAAGTTCAAGAACCAACTATCTCTCCACCTGCACAAGATCTTGCTGCTCCTCATATTGAAACCGATCGTGAAACTGAGTCCTCAGAAGACACACCACTGGTCCTTCGAAGAAGAAGGAATGTTTCTCCTATCATTATGGGCAACTTATCATCTGAGGAGGTGCAGCCTGCAAATGTTCCATCATTAACTGCATCTATTCAAGCCCAAAGCTTTATTGCAGCCACCGCTGACCTTCCAGGTCCAGAACACGCTCCACCTGCTCAACCAATTGAGGAACCTCATGTTCCTCTTGATGTGGAGATTCAATATGCACAAACTGCACTGGAAGGTGCTCAGCATGACAGAGGGGTCGGTATTGAAGATGTTGGTGCTGCACATCAACAAACACATGATCCTGCACCGACCTCTGCAGATGCTCGAAGGGAATTTGACAGAGTCTCAGGTATGAATTTCTAAAAACCCTTAAACTTATATATATATATATTTCATTCCCAAATAGAGACTAAGTATTGGCCAGTACCAACTCAATACTGACCAAAGTCTCAAACGATCTTTCAAATATATATCCTCTTATGGCCAACATAGCTAGCCCACTGCTGCTATGCAAAATTCATATACTGAGCACACTAAATTGATCATTGTCAGTCTACAGTTGTCTCAACATTTAAAGAGACAATGGTGGTTGATGTCATACTGACACCCACTGGTGCTGCTTGAATAATGTCCAACTTATTTTTGAGATGGGTAGCATCATTCAAGAAATGATCCCAAACCCTTAAGCCACAAAATCCAAAAAATATCCAATGGGGTTTAGCCACATTTCTGTTATCACTCTCATACCGAGTGATAAACATTGAAAAAAACAAGAAGCACATCCCAGGCTTCGAATTCCCACATCCAAACCTTTTAGTAAATGTGACTTATCCTATACTGAGCTACTTAAATTTTCACACTCACCTTTACTAAAATCTTCTTACACATGCTATGCACAAGTCCACAATATTTCATCCTATACCAGATGAAATACAGACTTCACAAACTCTGTTTATATGATTATAGAATTAAACAACACAATTCTATTTGATAAACGTTTCTTTCTAACCAGTTTTATATTTTTGTTTCTTTAGCACCATCTGTGCAGGGCATTCGGGCATCTCAAGCTGCAGCAGACCAAGTGACTCTGCAAGCAATCATGCAGCACATTCTGGCCATCCAACAAACTCAAAATGTAATACTAGCCAGAATGGACAAGATGAGTGGTGATATTGATTTAATAAAACAGTCAGTATCACTCCTTCAACAACCACAGCAGCCTCCACAAACTCCACCAGGTTCACATGGTGACTACAATGAAGAAGGAGAAGGAGAAGGAGGTGCTGGTGATACTGATGCTGCAACTGAGCCCATGCCCTCCCCTACTCTTGAACAACCAGAAGGGGACATGGGTGGTGATACTGATCCTCTTCCCTCCTCATCAAATGATAACAAAAAGGGGGAGAAGAGACAAAGAGATACTGAGGTTGATCAAACTGAGCCATCTGCTCAGGGGGAGAAAAGAAGAAGATTGAATGAAGATCAACCTCCACAACAAGAACAACAACATCAGCAAAGCCCTCATACTGAGCCAATTCGGATTCAGTATGAGAGAAGAAGACAAAGAACTAGGTCAGCATTACAAGTTCAAGACCCTCTTGAGCCATCTGCTCAGGGGGAGACTCATACTGATCAACCACAGCAAGCTTATACTGAGCCATCTGCTCTAGAAGAAAATAACTTGCAAATTGTGGTCTATAGACCTTTTGTGTGGCCCATTGCTGATGATGAAGATGAAGAACATCCAGTGGAATCAGAAGATTTTTTAAACTTTGCACTGGATGAAGCAAATAAAGAAACCTCTTCATCATCATTCTCAGATGATGAAAAGCATACAAGAAAATCTATCTCATCTCAAGCTGAAGGACCTTCTAGAATTTCTAGAAGACCAATAACCAGAAGAATGACAAATGTGGTTATGTCCTCAGAATCTAGTGAAGAACAAGATCCAGCTCCTCTGATCTCAAGACCTAGAAGATCTGCTCAGTTTACTGAGGAAAAGAGTGAAGCTGAGGATGAGATTGAGGCCCAAAAGTTCTTCCCTGTTAAGGAAGAACCTGAATCTGAGTCTGAAGATGTTCCAAGAAGATCTCATACTGTAAGAAGAACTGGAGATGAATTACTTGAACAGTATTGGAACATTGTGGCACAAAGAACAAGATATAGGGAAACAAGGATGAGTATGCTGAGGAAGAAAGCATTTCTAACTGTAAGAGACATATACTGGCTAAATGAGTTTGTCAACAAAATAAAGGTCAAAACTGTTGATAAATCAATTGTTGCAACTTGTACTGGGCCAGTCAGTCCTCCAATGAAGTTTCTCCTCCATGACATTCAAAATATGGGACTTCATGATTGGATAAAAATTGCTAGACTGATCAAGGAAATGCCTTCAAGATCTTCTGAAGCCCAAGTGATGATGGATGAAATCTGGGCTGTATCTGCTATATGCTATGAAAAAGGCATTCTTTATGCAGCAGAATACAGGGCACTCAGTGTGATGACTGAAGCTATGAGGAACAACAAACCTGAGTGTCTTAATACTTTCAGAATAATTCCCACATATACTGTTCCCCCTAATCTCATTTTTCAGGATCAAAAGAGTACCATATATCCAACATCTGGATACATGTATACTGACTCAGATGACAGGGAATGCTTCATTACTGAAGCAGATTTGGCAACAGCTCCTATCAGCCATTTGGTGGGCCTTAAATGGATGATAACCAAGAAAGAAGATGCTTGGTTTAGAAAAAAGATAGTTGCTGTACTAAACAACAGGCAAGATGAACTGAAGAAAAGAGAAGAGTTCATCCATGTGAAGAAAGAAGTCTTCTACGAGTTTGAATCGATCAACAAAGACTAAAGAAGAAGACTTTGCAGCCTGTAGCTTATTTTGTTTAGTTTTTCTTTGTAATTGTTTTGTTATCATTAGATAGGGGGAGATTGTTAAGGCAAAAAGCCTTACCCCTTTGGATCTTAAGATAACAAAACAACCTAGACTAGCTTTGATTAATATGTAGAATAATATAGCTATGTTTAGGTCTGATACTGAGTGATCAGTATTAGAAGAGCTCAGTATCAGTACTCAGTATCAGATAGTGATACTGAGTAGAAGAACTGAGTGATACTCAGTATAGTAACGGACTAAGATCAAATCCCTTGATCTTAGTCATTTTCCTTGCTTAGTCCTTCGGTTACTCCTTTGCTCATTATGTAAGATCTCTATAACATTATAAATAGAGATCATCTTGCAAAGGAGTACTTACCAATTTACTTTACACATTCACATCTTTTGTAATTGATCAGTGGTCTTGTTATTCCGCAACAAGCCACACTTAGTGGATTTATACATTGACTATATTCTTGTGTTATCACTTTAATATTTCTCTAAGTATAATATTCTATCAATAAACATTATAAACCAGGGTTGTTGTGACCTAACAGAACTTCAACCTCGGCCCGAACTCCGACCTCAGCCCGAACTTCAACCTCGGCCCGAACATCATCCTCGGCCCGAACACCGAACTTCGGCCCGAACACCACTTCGGCCCGAACACCACTTCGGCCCGAACATCCCTCTTCGGCCCGAACTCTTCAATATCCAAGATTGTGTGACAATAGGTGCTATACTAAAACATTCATAACTTTCAGCTCGGGTGTCCGTTTCACGCCCACGAGTAACCAAAATTGCTGGTTCGTTCGTCACTGCCAAGAACAAGTTCGGCCCGAACTCTTCACTGTTCCCGGCCCGAACTTCATTTTCGGCCCGAACTTCATTTTCGCCCCGAACTTCAACCTCGGGCCGAACTCCGACCTCCGCTCGAACTTCAACCTCGGCCCGAACATCATCCTCGGCCCGATCACCGAACTTCGGCCCGAATACCACTTCAGCCCGAACATCATCCTCGGCCCGATCACCGAACTTCGGCCCGAATACCACTTCGGCCCGAACATCCCACTTCGGCCCGAACACCACTTCGGCCCGAACATCCCTCTTCGGCCCGAACTCTTCAATATCCAAGATTGCGTGACAAAAGGTGCTATACTAAAACATTCATAACTTTCAGCTCGGGTGTTCGTTTCACGCCCACGAGTAACCAAAATAGCTGGTTCGTTCGTCACTGCCAAGAACAAGTTCGGCCCGAACTCTTAAATGTTCCCGGCCCGAACTTCTTTTTCGGCCCGAACTTCAACCTCGGCCCGAACTCCGACCTCGGCCCGAACTTCAACCTCGGCCCGAACACCGAACTTCGACCCGAACACCACTTCGGCCTGAACATCCCACTTCGGCCCGAACACCACTTCGGCCCGAATGTCCCTCTTCGGCCCGAACATCCCTCTTCGGCCCGAACTCTTCAATATCCAAGATTGTGTGACAAAAGGTGCTATACTAAAACATTCATAACTTTCAGCTCGGGTGTTCGTTTCACGCCCACGAACAACCAAAATAGCTGGTTCGTTCGTCACTGCCAAGAACAAGTTCGGCCCGAACTCTTCACTGTTCCCGGTCCGAACTTCATTTTCGGCCCGAACTTCAACCTCGGCCCAAACTCCGACCTCGGCCCGCACTTCACCCTCGACCCGACACCGAACTTCGGCCCGAACACCACTTCGCCACTTCGGCCCGAACACCACTTCGGCCCGAATATCCCTCTTCGGCCCGAACATCCCTCTTCGGCCCGAACTCTTCAATATCCAAGATTGTGTGACAAAAGGTGCTATACTAAAACATTCATAACTTTCAGCTCGGGTGTCTGTTTCACACCCACGAGTAACCCAAATAGCTGGTTCGTTCGTCACTGCCAAGAACAAGTTCGGCCCGAACTCTTCACTGTTCCCGGTCCGAACTTCATTTTCGGCCCGAACTTCAACCTCGGCCTGAACTCCGACCTCGGCCCGAACTCCGACCTCGGCCCGAACTTCAACCTCGGCCCGAACACCGAACTTCGGCCCGAATACCACTTCAGCCCGAACACCACTTCGGCCCGAACTTCCCACTTCGGCCTGAACACCACTTCGGCCCGAACATCCCTCTTCGGGCCGAACTCTTCAATATCCAAGATTGCGTGACAAAAGGTGCTATACTAAAACATTCATAACTTTCAGCTCGGGTGTCCGTTTCACGCCCACGAGTAACCAAAATAGCTGGTTCGTTCGTCACTGCCAAGAACAAGTTCGGCCCGAACTCTTAAATGTTCCCGGCCCGAACTTCATTTTCGGCCCGAACTTCAACCTCGGCCCGAACTCCGACCTCATCCCGAACTTCAACCTCGGCCCGAACACCGAACTTCGGCCCGAACACCACTTCGGCCTGAACATCCCACTTCGGCCCGAACACCACTTCGGCCCGAATATCCCTCTTCGGCCCGAACATCCCTCTTCGGCCCGAACTCTTCAATATCCAAGATTGTGTGACAAAAGGTGTTATACTAAAACATTCATAACTTTCAGCTCGGGTGTTCGTTTCACGCCCACAAGTAACCAAAATAGCTGGTTCGTTCGTCACTGCCAAGAACAAGTTCGGCCCGAACTCTTCACTGTTCCCGGTCCGAACTTCATTTTCGGCCCGAACTTCAACCTCGGCCCAAACTCCGACCTCGGCCCGAACTTCAACCTCGGCCCGACACCGAACTTCGCCCCGAACACCACTTCGCCACTTCGGCCCGAACACCACTTCGGCCCGAACATCCCTCTTCGGACCGAACATCCCTCTTCGGCCCTTACTCTTCAATATCCAAGATTGTGTGACAAAAGGTGCTATACTAAAACATTCATAACTTTAAGCTCGGGTGTCCGTTTCACGCCCACGAGTAACCCAAATAGCTGGTTCGTTCGTCACTGCCAAGAACAAGTTCGGCCTGAACTCTTCACAGTTCCCGGTCCGAACTTCATTTTCGGCCCGAACTTCAACCTCGGCCTGAACTCCGACCTCGGCCCGAACTCCGACCTCGGCCCGAACTTCAACCTCGGCCCGAACACCGAACTTCGGCCCGAATACCACTTCAGCCCGAACACCACTTCGGCCCGAACATCCCACTTCGGCCCGAACACCACTTCGGCCCGAACATCCCTCTTCGGCCCGAACTCTTCAATATCCAAGATTGCGTGACAAAAGGTGCTATACTAAAACATTCATAACTTTCAGCTCGGGTGTCCGTTTCACGCCCACGAGTAACCAAAATAGCTAGTTCGTTCGTCACTGCCAAGAACAAGTTCGGCCCGAACTCTTAAATGTTCCCGGCCCGAACTTCATTTTCGGCCCGAACTTCAACCTCGGCCCGAACTCCGACCTCAGCCCGAACTTCAACCTCGGCCCGAACACCGAACTTCGGCCCGAACACCACTTCGGCCGGAACATCCCACTTCGGCCCGAACACCACTTCGGCCCGAATATCCCTCTTCGGCCCGAACATCCCTCTTCGGCCCGAACTCTTCAATATCCAAGATTGTGTGACAAAAGGTGTTATACTAAAACATTCATAACTTTCAGCTCGGGTGTTCGTTTCACGCCCACAAGTAACCAAAATAGCTGGTTCGTTCGTCACTGCCAAGAACAAGTTCGGCCCGAACTCTTCACTGTTCCCGGTCCGAACTTCATTTTCGGCCCGAACTTCAACCTCGGCCCAAACTCCGACCTCGGCCCGAACTTCAACCTCGGCCCGACACCGAACTTCGGCCCGAACACCACTTCGCCACTTCGGCCCGAACACCACTTCGGCCCGAACATCCCTCTTCGGCCCGAACATCCCTCTTCGGCCCTTACTCTTCAATATCCAAGATTGTGTGACAAAAGGTGCTATACTAAAACATTCATAACTTTCAGCTCGGGTGTCCGTTTCACGCCCACGAGTAACCCAAATAGCTGGTTCGTTCGTCACTGCCAAGAACAAGTTCGGCCCGAACTCTTCACTGTTCCCGGTCCGAACTTCATTTTCGGCCCGAACTTCAACCTCGGCCTGAACTCCGACCTCGGCCCGAACTCCGACCTCGGCCCGAACTTCAACCTCGGCCCGAACACCCAACTTCGGCCCGAACACCACTTCGGCCCGAAAACAACTTCGACCCGAACATCCCACTTCGGCCCGAACACCACTTCGGCGCGAACATCCCTCTTCGGCCCGAACTCTTCAATATCCAAGATTGTGTGACAAAAGGTGCTATACTAAAACATTCATAACTTTCAGCTCGGGTGTCCGTTTCACGCCCACGAGTAACCAAAATAGCTGTTTCGTTCGTCACTGCCAAGAACAAGTTCGGCCCGAACTCTTCACTGTTCCCGGCCCGAACTTCATTTTCTGCCCGAACTTCAACCTCGGCCCGAACTTCAACCTCGGCCCGAACTCCGACCTCAGCCCGAACTTCAACCTCGGCCCGAACATCATCCTCAGCCCGAACACCGAACTTCGGCCCGAACACCACTTCGGCCCGAACACCACTTCGGCCCGAACACCACTTCGGCCCGAACATCGCACTTCGGCCCGAACACCACTTCGGCCCGAACATCCTTCTTCGGCCCGAACTCTTCAATATCCAAGATTGTGAGACAAAAGGTGCTATACTAAACATTCATAACTTTCAGCTCGGGTGTCCGTTTCACGCCCAAGAGTGACCAAAATAGCTGGTTCGTTCGTCACTGCCAAGAACAAGTTCGGCCCGAACTCTTCACTGTTCCCGGCCCGAACTTCATTTTCGGCCCGAACTTCAACCTCGGCCCGAACTTCAACCTCGGCCCGAACTCCGACCTCGGCCCGAACTCCGACCTCGGCCCGGACTTCATCCTTGGCCCGAACATCATCCTCTGCCCGAACACCGAACTTCGGCCCGAACACCACTTCCGCCCGAACACCACTTCGGCCCGAACATCCCACTTCGGCCCGAACACCACTTCGGCCCGAACATCCCTCTTCGGCCCGAACTCTTCAATATCCAAGATTGTGTGACAAAAGGTGCTATACTAAACATTCATAACTTTCAGCTCGGGTGTCCGTTTCACGCCCACGAGTGACCAAAATAGCTGGTTCGTTCGTCACTGGCAAGAACAAGTTCGGCCCGAACTCTTCACTGTTCCCGACCCGAACTTCATTTTCGGCCCGAACTTCAACCTCGGCCCGAACTTCAACCTCGGCCCGAACTTCCTCGGCCCGAACACCGAACTTCGTCCCGAACACCACTTCGGCCCGAACATCCCTCTTCGGCCCGAACTCTTCAATATCTAAGATTGTGTGACAAAAGGTGCTATACTAAAACATTCATAACTTTCAGCTCGGGTGTTCGTTTCACACCGACGAGTAACCAAAATAGCTGGTTCGTTAGTCACTGCCAAGAACAAGTTCGGCCCGAACTCTTCACTGTTCCCGGCCCGAACTTCATTTTCGGCCCGAACTTCAACCTCGGCCCGAACTTCAACCTCGGCCCGAACTCCGACCTCGACCCGAACTTCAACCTCGGCCCGAACATCATCCTCGGCCCGAACACCGAACTTCGGCCCGAACACCACTTCGGCCCGAACATCCCTCTTCGGCCCGAACTCTTCAATATCCAAGATTGTGTGACAATAGGTGCTATACTAAAACATTCATAACTTTCAGCTCGGGTGTCCGTTTCACGCCCACGAGTAACCAAAATAGCTGGTTCATTCGTCACTGCCAAGAACAAGTTCGGCCCGAACTTCATTTTCGGCCCGAACTTCAACCTCGGGCCGAACTCCGACCTCGGCTCGAACTTCAACCTCGGCCCGAACATCATCCTCGGCCCGAACACCGAACTTCGGCCCGAATACACTTCAGCCCGAACACCACTTCGGCCCGAGCATCCCACTTCGGCCCGAACACCACTTCGGTCCGAACATCCCTCTTCGGCCCGAACTCTTAAATATCCAAGATTGCGTGACAAAAGGTGTTATACTAAAACATTCATAACTTTCAGCTCGGGTGTCCATTTCACGCCCACGAGTAACCAAAATAGCTGGTTCGTTCATCACTGCCAAGAACAAGTTCGGCCCGAACTCTTAAATGTTCCCGGCCCGAACTTCATTTTCGGCCCGAACTTCAAACTCGACCCGAACTCCGACCTCGGCCCGAACTTCAACCTCGGCCCGAACACCGAACTTCGGCCAGAAAACCACTTCGGCCAGAACACCACTTCGGCCCGAACATCCCACTTCGGCCCGAACACCACTTCGGCCCGAATATCCCTCTTCGGCCCGAACATCCCTCTTCGGCCCGAACTCTTCAATATCCAAGATTGTAAGACAAAAGGTGCTATACTAAAACATTCATAACTTTCAGCTCGGGTGTTCGTTTCACGCCCACGAGTAACCAAAATAGATGTTTCGTTCGTCACTGCCAAGAACAAGTTCGGCCCGAACTCTTCACTGTTCCCCGCCCGAACTTCATTTTCGGCCCGAACTTCAACCTCAGCCCGAACTTCAACCTCGGCCCGCACTCCGACCTCGGCCCGAACTTCAACCTCGGCCCGAACTTCAACCTCGGCCCGAACTTCAACCTCGGCCCGAACTCCGACCTCGGCCCGAACTTCATCCTCGGCCCGAACATCATCCTCGGCCCGAACTCTTCAATATCCAAGATTGTGGGACAATAGGTGCTATACTAAAACATTCATAACTTTCAGCTCGGGTGTCTGTTTCACGCCCACGAGTAACCAAAATAGCTGATTCGTTCGTCAGTGCCAAGAACAAGTTCAGCCCGAACTCTTCACTGTTCCCGGCCCGAACTTCATTTTCGGCCCGAACTTCAACCTCGGCCCGAACTTCAACCTCGGCCCGAACTTCAACCTCGGCCCGAACTCCGACCTCGACCCGAACTTCAATCTCGGCCCGAACATCATCCTCAGCCCGAACACCGAACTTCGGCCCGAACACCACTTCGGCCCGAACACCACTTCGGCCCGAACACCATTTCGGCCCGAACACCACTTCGGCCCGAACATCTCACTACGGCCGAACACCACTTCGGCCCGAACATCCCTCTTCGGCCCGAACTGTTCAATATCCAAGATTGTGTGACAAAAGGTGCTATACTAAAACATTCATAACTTTCAGCTCGGGTGTTCGTTTCACGCCGACGAGTAACCAAAATAGCTAGTTCGTTAGTCACTGCCAAGAACAAGTTCTGCCCGAACTCTTCACTGTGCCCGGCCCGAACTTCATTTTCGGCCCGAACTTCAACCTCGGCCCGAACTCCGACCTCGGCCCGAACTTCAACCTCGGCCCGAACATCATCCTCGGCCCGAACACCGAACTTCCGCCCGAACACCACTTCGGCCCGAACACCACTTCGGCCCGAACTCTTCAATATCCAAGATTGTGTGACAATAGGTGCTATACTAAAACATTCATAACTTTCAGCTCGGGTGTCCGTTTCACGCCCACGAGTAACCAAAATAGCTGGTTCGTTCGTCACTGCCAAGAACAAGTTCGGCCCGAACTCTTCACTGTTCCCGGCCCGAACTTCATTTTCGGCCCGAACTTCATTTTCGGCCCGAAGTTCAACCTCGGGCCGAACTCCGACCTCGGCTCGAACTTCAACCTCGGCCCGAACATCATCCTCGGCCCGAACACCGAACTTCGGCCCGAATACCACTTCAGCCCGAACACCACTTCGGCCCGAACATCCCACTTCGGCCCGAACACCACTTCGGCCCGAACATCCCTCTTCGGCCCGAACTCTTCAATATCCAAGATTGCGTGACAAAAGGTGCTATACTAAAACATTCATAACTTTCAGCTCGGGTGACCGTTTCACGCCCACGAGTAACCAAAATAGCTGGTTCGTTCGTCACTGCCAAGAACAAGTTCGGCCCGAACTCTTAAATGTTCCCGGCCCGAACTTCATTTTCGGCCCGAACTTCAACCTAGGCCCGAACTCCGACCTCGGCCCGAACTTCAACCTCGGCCCGAACACCGAACTTCGGCCGGAACACCACTTCGGCCCGAACATCCCACTTCGGCCCGAACACCACTTCGGCCCGAATATCCCTCTTCGGCCCGAACATCCCTTTTCGGCCCGAACTCTTCAATATCCAAGATTGTGTGACAAAAGGTGCTATACTAAAACATTCATAACTTTCAGCTCGGGTGTTCGTTTCACGCCCACGAGTAACCAAAATAGCTGATTCGTTCGTCACTGCCAAGAACAAGTTCGGCCCGAACTCTTCACTGTTCCCGGTCCGAACTTCATTTTCGGCCCGCACTTCAACCTCGGCCCAAACTCCGACCTCGGCCCGAACTTCAACCTCGGCCCGACACCGAACTTCGGCCCGAACACCACTTCGCCACTTCGGCTCGAACACCACTTCGGCCCGAACATCCCTCTTCGGCCCGAACATCCCTCTTCGGCCCGAACATCCCTCTTCGGCCCGAACTCTTCAATATCCAAGATTGTGTGACAAAAGGTGCTATACTAAAACAGTCATAACTTTCAGCTCGGGTGTCCGTTTCACGCCCACGAGTAACCCAAATAGCTGGTTCGTTCGTCACTGCCAAGAACAAGTTCGGCCCGAACTCTTCACTGTTCCCGGTACAAACTTCATTTTCGGCCCGAACTTCAACCTCGGCCCGAACTTCAACCACGGCCTGAACTCCGACCTCGGCCCGAACTCCGACCTCGGCCCGAACTTCAACCTCGGCCCGAAAACCGAACTTCGGCCCGAATACCACTTCGGCCCGAACACAACTTCGACCCGAACATCCCACTTCGGCCCGAACACCACTTCAGCTCGAACATCCCTCTTCGGCCCGAACTCTTCAATATCCAAGATTGTGTGACAAAAGGTGCTATTTTAAAACATTCATAACTTTCAGCTCGGGCGTCCGTTTCACGCCCACGAGTAACCAAAATAGCTGTTTCGTTCGTCACTACCAAGAACAAGTTCGGCCCGAACTCTTCACTGTTCCCGGCCCGAACTTCATTTTCGGCCCGAACTTCAACCTCGGCCCGAACTTCAACCTCGGCTCGAACTTCATTTTCGGCCCGAACTTCAACCTCGGCCCGAACTTCAACCTCGGCCCGAACTCCGACCTCGGCCCGAACATCATCCTCAGCCCGAACACCGAACTTCGGCCCGAACACCACTTCGGCCCGAACACCACTTCGGCCCGAACATCCCACTTCGGCCCGAACACCACTTCGGCCCGAACATCCCTCTTCGGCCCGAACTCTTTAATATCCAAGATTGTGTGACAAAAGGTGCTATACTATAACATTCATAACTTTCAGCTCGGGTGTCCGTTTCACGCCCACGAGTAACCAAAATAGCTGGTTCGTTCGTCACTGCCAAGAACAAGTTCGGCGCGAACTCTTCACTGTTCCCGGCCCGAACTTCATTTTCGGCCCGAACTTCAACCTCGGCCCGAACTCCGACCTCGGCCCGAACTTCAACCTCGGCCCGAACATTATCCTCGGCCCGACACCGAACTTCGACCCGAACACCACTTCGGCCCGAACACCACTTCGGCCCGAACATCCCACTTCGGCCCGAACACCACTTCCGCCCGAACATCACTCTTCGGCCCGACACCGAACTTCGGCCCGAACACCACTTCGCCACTTCGGCCCGAACACCACTTCGGCCCGAACATCCCTCTTCGGCCCGAACATCCCTCTTCGGCCCGAACTCTTCAATATCCAAGATTGTGTGACAAAAGGTGCTATACTAAAACATTCATAACTTTCAGCTCGGGTGTCCGTTTCACGCCCACGAGTAACCAAAATAGCTGGTTCGTTCGTCACTGCCAAGAACAAGTTCGGCCCGAACTCTTCACTGTTCCCGGCCCGAACTTCATTTTCGGCCCGAACTTCAACCTCGGCCCGAACATCATCCTCGGCCCGAACACCGAACTTCGGCCCGAACTTCAACCTCGGCCCGAACATCATCCTCAGCCCGAACACCGAACTTCGTCCCGAACACCACTTCGGCCCGAACATCCCTCTTCGGCCCGAACTCTTCAATATCCAAGATTGTGTGACAATAGGTGCTATACTAAAACATTCATAACTTTCAGCTCGGGTGTCCGTTTCACGCCCGCGAGTAACCAAAATAGCTGGTTCGTTCGTCACTGCCAAGAACAAGTTCGGCCCGAACTCTTTACTATTCCCGGCCCGAACTTCATTTTCGGCCCGAACTTCATTTTCGGCCCGAACTTCAACCTCGGGCCGAACTCCGACCTCGGCTCGAACTTCAACCTCGGCCCGATCATCATCCTCGGCCCGAACACCGAACTTCGGCCCGAATACCACTTCAGCCCGAACACCACTTCGGCCCGAACATCCCACTTCGGCCCGAACACCACTTCGGCCCGAACATCCCTCTTCGGCCCGAACTCTTCAATATCCAACATTGCGTGACAAAAGGTGCTATACTAAAACATTCATAACTTTCAGCTCGGGTGTCCGTTTCACGCCCACGAGTAACCAAAATAGCTGGTTCGTTCGTCACTGCCAAGAACAAGTTCGGCCCAAACTCTTAAATGTTCCCGGCCCGAACTTCATTTTCGGCCCGAACTTTAACCTCGGCCCGAACTCCGACCTCGGCCCGAACTTCAACCTCGGCCCGAACACCGAACTTCGGCCCGAACACCACTTCGGCCCGAACATCGCACTTCGGCCCGAACACCACTTCGGCCCGAATATCCCTCTTCGGCCCGAACATCCCTTTTCGGCCCGAACTCTTCAATATCCAAGATTGTGTGACAAAAGGTGCTATACTAAAACATTCATAACTTTCAGCTCGGGTGTTCGTTTCACGCCCACGAGTAACCAAAATAGCTGGTTCGTTCGTCACTGCCAAGAACAAGTTCGGCCCGAACTCTTCACTGTTCCCGGTCCGAACTTCATTTTCGGCCCGAACTTCAACCTCGGCCCAAACTCCGACCTCGTCCCGAACTTCAACCTCGGCCCGACACCGAACTTCGGCCCGAACACCACTTCGCCACTTCGGCCCGAACTTCACTTCGGCCCGAACATCCCTCTTCGGCCCGAACATCCCTCTTCGGCCCGAACTCTTCAATATCCAAGATTGTGTGACAAAAGGTGCTATACTAAAACATTCATAACTTTCAGCTCGGGTGTCCGTTTCACGCCCACGAGTAACCCAAATAGCTGGTTCGTTCGTCACTGCCAAGAACAAGTTCGGCCCGAACTCTTCACTGTTCCCGGTCCGAACTTCAACCTCAGCCCGAACTCCGACCTCGGCCCGAACTTCAACCTCGGCCCGAACACCGAACTTCGGCCCGAACACCACTTCGGCCCGAACATCCCACTTCGGCCCGAACACCACTTCGGCCCGAATATCCCTCTTCGGCCCGAACATCCCTCTTCGGCCCGAACTCTTCAATATCCCATATTTTGTGACAAAAGGTGCTATACTAAAACATTCATAACTTTCAGCTCGGGTGTCCGTTTCACGCCCACGAGTAACCCAAATAGCTGGTTCGTTCGTCACTGCCAAGAACAAGTTCGGCCAGAACTCTTCACTGTTCCCGGTCCGAACTTCCACCTCGGCCCGAACTCCGACCTCGGCCCGAACTTCAACCTCGGCCCCAACACCGAACTTCGGCCCGAACACCACTTCGGCCCGAACATCCCACTTCGGCCCGAACACCACTTCGGCCCGAATATCCCTCTTCGGCCCGAACATCCCTTTTCGGCCCGAACTCTTCAATATCCAAGATTGTGTGACAAAAGGTGCTATACTATAACATTCATAACTTTCAGCTCGGGTGTCCGTTTCACGCCCACGAGTAACCAAAATAGCTGGTTCGTTCGTCACTGCCAAGAACAAGTTCGGCGCGAACTCTTCACTGTTCCCGGCCCGAACTTCATTTTCGGCCCGAACTTCATTTTCGGCCCGAACTTCAACCTCGGCCCGAACTTCAACCTCGGCCCGAACTCCGACCTCGGCCCGAACTACAACCTCGGCCCGAACATTATCCTCGGCCCGAACACCGAACTTCGGCCCGAACACCACTTCGGCCCGAACATCCCACTTCGGCCCGAACACCACTTCGGCCCGAACATCCCTCTTCGGCCCGAACTCTTCAATATTCAAGATTGCGTGACAAAAGGTGCTATACTAAAACATTCATAACTTTCAGCTCGGGTGTCCGTTTCACGCCCACGAGTAACCAAAATAGCTGGTTCCTTCGTCACTGCCAAGAACAAGTTCGGCCCGAACTCTTCACTGTTCCCGGCCCAAACTTCATTTTCGGCCCGAACTTCAACCTCGGCCCGAACATCATCCTCGGCCCGAACACCGAACTTCGGCCCGAACTTCAACCTCGGCCCGAACATCATCCTCGGTCCGAACACCGAACTTCGTCCCGAACACCACTTCGGCCCGAACATCCCTCTTCGGCCCGAACTCTTCAATATCCAAGATTGTGTGACAATAGGTGATATACTAAAACATTCATAACTTTCAGCTCGGGTGTCCGTTTCATGCCCACGAGTAACCAAAATAGCTGGTTCGTTCGTCACTGCCAAGAACAAGTTCGGCCCGAACTCTTCACTGTTCCCGGCCCGAACTTCATTTTCGGCCCGAACTTCAACCTCGGGCCGAACTCCGACCTCGGCTCGAACTTCAACCTCGGCCCGAACATCATCCTCGGCCCGAACACCGAGCTTCGGCCCGAATACCACTTCAGCCCGAACACCACTTCGGCCCGAACATCCCACTTCGGCCCGAACACCACTTCGGCCCGAACATCCCTCTTCGGCCCGAACTCTTCAATATTCAAGATTGCGTGACAAAAGGTGCTATACTAAAACATTCATACCTTTCAGCTCGGGTGTCCGTTTCACGCCCACGAGTAACCAAAATAGCTTGTTCGTTCGTCACTGCCAAGAACAAGTTCGGCCCGAACTCTTAAATGTTCCCGGCCCGAACTTCATTTTCGGCCCGAACTTCAACCTCGGCCCGAACTCCGACCTCGGCCCGAACTTCAACCTCGGCCCGAACACCGAACTTCGGCCCGAACACCACTTCGGCCCGAACATCCCACTTCGGCCCGAACACCACTTCGGCCCGAATATCCCTCTTCTGCCCGAACATCCCTTTTCGGCCCGAACTCTTCAATATCCAAGATTGTGTGACAAAAGGTGCTATACTAAAACATTCATAACTTTCAGCTCGGGTGTTCTTTTCACGCCCACGAGTAACCAAAATAGCTGGTTCGTTCGTCACTGCCAAGAACAAGTTCGGCCCGAACTCTTCAGTGTTCCCGGTCCGAACTTCATTTTCGGCCCGAACTTCAACCTCGGCCCAAACTCCGACCTCGGCCCGAACTTCAACCTCGGCCCGACACCGAACTTCGGCCTGAACACCACTTCGCCACTTCGGCCCGAACACCACTTCGGCCCGAACATCCCTCTTCGGCCCGAACTCTTCAATATCCAAGATTGTGTGACAAAAGGTGCTATACTAAAACATTCATAACTTTCAGCTCGGGTGTCCGTTTCACTCCCACGAGTAACCCAAATAGCTGGTTCGTTCGTCACTGCCAAGAACAAGTTCGGCCCGAACTCTTCACTGTTCCCGGTCCGAACTTCATTTTCGGCCCGAACTTCAACCTCGGCCCGAACTTCAACCTCGGCCAGAACTCCGACCTCGGCCCGAACTCCGACCTCGGCCCGAACTTCAACCTCGGCCCGAAAACCGAACTTCGGCCCGGACACCACTTCGGCCCGAACACAACTTCGACCCGAACATCCCACTTCGGCCCGAACACCACTTCGGCTCGAACATCCCTCTTCGGCCCGAACTCTTCAATATCCAAGATTGTGTGACAAATGGTGCTATACTCAAACATTCATAACTTTCAGCTCGGGTGTCCGTTTCACGCCCACGAGTAACCAAAATAGCTGTTTCGTTCGTCACTACCAAGAACAAGTTCGGCCCGAACTCTTCACTGTTCCCGGCCCGAACTTCATTTTCGGCCCGAACTTCAACATCGGCCCGAACTCCGACCTCGGCCCGAACTTCAAACTCGGCCCGAACATCATCCTCAGCCCGAACATCGAACTTCGGCCCGAACACCACTTCGGCCCGAACACCACTTCGGCCCGAACATCCCACTTCGGCCCGAACACCACTTCGGCCCGAACATCCCTCTTCGGCCCGAACTCTTCAATATCCAAGATTGTGTGACAATAGTTGCTATACTAAAACATTCATAACTTTCAGCTCGGGTGTCCGTTTCACGCCCACGAGTAACCAAAATAGCTGGTTCGTTCGTCACTGCCAAGAACAAGTTCGGCCCGAACTCTTCACTGTTCCCGGCCCGAACTTCATTTTCGGCCCGAACTTCAACCTCGGGCCGAACTCCGACCTCGGCTCGAACTTCAACCTCGGCCCGAACATCATCCTCGGCCCGAACACCGAACTTCGGCCCGAATACCACTTCAGCCCGAACACCACTTCGGCCTGAACATCCCACTTCGGCCCGAACACCACTTCGGCCCTAACATCCCTCTTCGGCCCGAACTCTTCAATATTCAAGATTGCGTGACAAAAGGTGCTATACTAAAACATTCATAACTTTCAGCTCGGGTGTCCGTTTCACGCCCACGAGTAACCAAAATAGCTGGTTCCTTCGTCACTGCCAAGAACAAGTTCGGCCCGAACTCTTCACTGTTCCCGGCCCGAACTTCATTTTCGGCCCGAACTTCAACCTCGGCCCGAACATCATCCTCGGCCCGAACACCGAACTTCGGCCCGAACTTCAACCTCGGCCCGAACATCATCCTCGGTCCGAATACCGAACTTCGTCCCGAACACCACTTCGGCCCGAACATCCCTCTTCGGCCCGAACTCTTCAATATCCAAGATTGTGTGACAATAGGTGCTATACTAAAACATTCATAACTTTCAGCTCGGGTGTCCGTTTCACGCCCACGAGTAACCAAAATAGCTGGTTCGTTCGTCACTGCCAAGAACAAGTTCGGCCCGAACTCTTCACTGTTCCCGGCCCGAACTTCATTTTCGGCCCGCACTTCAACCTCGGGCCGAACTCCGACCTCGGCTCGAACTTCAACCTCGGCCCGAACATCATCCTCAGCCCGAACACCGAACTTCGGCCCGAATACCACTTCAGCCCGAACACCACTTCGGCCCGAACATCCCACTTCGGCCCGAACACCACCTCGGCCCGAACATCCCTCTTCGGCCCGAACTCTTCAATATTCAAGATTGCGTGACAAAAGGTGCTATACTAAAACATTCATACCTTTCAGCTCGGGTGTTCGTTTCACGCCCACGAGTAACCAAAATAGCTTGTTCGTTCGTCACTGCCAAGAACAAGTTCGGCCCGAACTCTTAAATGTTCCCGGCCCGAACTTCATTTTCGGCCCGAACTTCAACCTCGGCCCGAACTCCGACCTCGGCCCGAACTTCAACCTCGGCCCGAACACCGAACTTCGGCCCGAACACCACTTCGGCCCGAACATCCCACTTCGGCCCGAACACCACTTCGGCCCGAATATCCCTCTTCTGCCCGAACATCCCTTTTCGGCCCGAACTCTTCAATATCCAAGATTGTGTGACAAAAGGTGCTATACTAAAACATTCATAACTTTCAGCTCGAGTGTTCGTTTCACGCCCACGAGTAACCAAAATAGCTGGTTCGTTCGTCACTGCCAAGAACAAGTTCGGCCCGAACTCTTCAGTGTTCCCGGTCCGAACTTCATTTTCGGCCCGAACTTCAACCTCGGCCCAAACTCCGACCTCGGCCCGAACTTCAACCTCGGCCCGACACCGAACTTCGGCCTGAACACCACTTCGCCACTTTGGCCCGAACACCACTTCGGCCCGAACATCCCTCTTCGACCCGAACTCTTCAATATCCAAGATTGTGTGACAAAAGGTGCTATACTAAAACATTCATAACTTTCAGCTCAGGTGTCCGTTTCACTCCCACGAGTAACCCAAATAGCTGGTTCGTTCGTCACTGCCAAGAACAAGTTCGGCCCGAACTCTTCACTGTTCCCGGTCCGAACTTCATTTTCGGCCCGAACTTCAACCTCGGCCCGAACTTCAACCTCGGCCTGAACTCCGACCTCGGCCCGAACTCCGACCTCGGCCCGAACTTCAACCTCGGCCCGAAAACCGAACTTCGGCCCGGACACCACTTCGGCCCGAACACAACTTCAACCCGAACATCCCACTTCGGCCCGAACACCACTTCGGCTCGAACATCCCTCTTCGGCCCGAACTCTTCAATATCCAAGATTGTGTGACAAAAGGTGCTATACTCAAACATTCATAACTTTCAGCTCGGGTGTCCGTTTCACGCCCACGAGTAACCAAAATAGCTGTTTCGTTCGTCACTGCCAAGAACAAGTTCGGCCCGAACTCTTCACTGTTCCCGGCCCGAACTTCATTTTCGGCCCGAACTTCAACCTCGGCCCGAACTTCAACCTCGGCCCGAACTCCGACCTCGGCCCGAACTTCAACCTCGGCCCGAACATCATCCTCAGCCCGAACACCGAACTTCGGCCCGAACACCACTTCGGCCCGAACACCACTTCGGCCCGAACATCCCACTTCGGCCCGAACACCACTTCGGCCCGAACATCCCTCTTCGGCCCGAACTCTTCAATATCCAAGATTGTGTGACAATAGGTGCTATACTAAAACATTCATAACTTTCAGCTCGGGTGTCCGTTTCACGCCCACGAGTAACCAAAATAGCTGGTTCGTTCGTCACTGCCAAGAACAAGTTCGGCCCGAACTCTTCAATTTTCCCGGCCCGAACTTCATTTTCGGCCCGAACTTCAACCTCGGGCCGAACTCCGACCTCGGCTCGAACTTCAACCTCGGCCCGAACATCATCCTCGGCCCGAACACCGAACTTCGGTCCGAATACCACTTCAGCCCGAACACCACTTCGGCCCGAACATCCCACTTCGGCCCGAACACCACTTCGGCCCGAACATCCCTCTTCGGCCCGAACTCTTCAATATTCAAGATTGCGTGACAAAAGGTGCTATACTAAAACATTCATAACTTTCAGCTCGGGTGTCCGTTTCACGCCCACGAGTAACCAAAATAGCTGGTTCGTTCGTCACTTCCAAGAACAAGTTCGGCCCGAACTCTTAAATGTTCCCGCCCGAACTTCATTTTCGGCCCGAACTTCAACCTCGGCCCGAACTCCGACCTCGGCCCGAACTTCAACCTCGGCCCGAACACCGAACTTCGGCCCGAACACCACTTCGGCCCGAACATCCCACTTCGGCCCGAACACCACTTCGGCCCGAATATCCCTCTTCGGCCCGAACATCCCTTTTCGGCCCGAACTCTTCAATATCCAAGATTGTGTGACAAAAGGTGCTATACTAAAACATTCATAACTTTCAGCTCGGGTGTTCGTTTCACGCCCACGAGTAACCAAAATAGCTGGTTCGTTCGTCACTGCCAAGAACAAGTTCGGCCCGAACTCTTCAGTGTTCCCGGTCCGAACTTCATTTTCGGCCCGAACTTCAACCTCGGCCCAAACTCCGACCTCGGCCCGAACTTCAACCTCGGCCCGACACCGAACTTCGGCCTGAACACCACTTCGCCACTTTGGCCCGAACACCACTTCGGCCCGAACATCCCTCTTCGACCCGAACTCTTCAATATCCAAGATTGTGTGACAAAAGGTGCTATACTAAAACATTCATAACTTTCAGCTCAGGTGTCCGTTTCACTCCCACGAGTAACCCAAATAGCTGGTTCGTTCGTCACTGCCAAGAACAAGTTCGGCCCGAACTCTTCACTGTTCCCGGTCCGAACTTCATTTTCGGCCCGAACTTCAACCTCGGCCCGAACTTCAACCTCGGCCTGAACTCCGACCTCGGCCCGAACTCCGACCTCGGCCCGAACTTCAACCTCGGCCCGAAAACCGAACTTCGGCCCGGACACCACTTCGGCCCGAACACAACTTCAACCCGAACATCCCACTTCGGCCCGAACACCACTTCGGCTCGAACATCCCTCTTCGGCCCGAACTCTTCAATATCCAAGATTGTGTGACAAAAGGTGCTATACTCAAACATTCATAACTTTCAGCTCGGGTGTCCGTTTCACGCCCACGAGTAACCAAAATAGCTGTTTCGTTCGTCACTGCCAAGAACAAGTTCGGCCCGAACTCTTCACTGTTCCCGGCCCGAACTTCATTTTCGGCCCGAACTTCAACCTCGGCCCGAACTTCCACCTCGGCCCGAACTCCGACCTCGGCCCGAACTTCAACCTCGGCCCGAACATCATCCTCAGCCCGAACATCGAACTTCGGCCCGAACACCACTTCGGCCCGAACACCACTTCGGCCCGAACATCCCACTTCGGCCCGAACACCACTTCGGCCCGAACATCCCTCTTCGGCCCGAACTCTTCAATATCCAAGATTGTGTGACAATAGTTGCTATACTAAAACATTCATAGCTTTCAGCTCGGGTGTCCGTTTCACGCCCACGAGTAACCAAAATAGCTGGTTCGTTCGTCACTGCCAAGAACAAGTTCGGCCCGAACTCTTCACTGTTCCCGGCCCGAACTTCATTTTCGGCCCGAACTTCAACCTCGGGCCGAACTCCGACCTCGGCTCGAACTTCATCCTCGGCCCGAACATCATCCTCGGCCCGAACACCGAACTTCGGCCCGAATACCACTTCAGCCCGAACACCACTTCGGCCCGAACATCCCACTTCGGCCCGAACACCACTTCGGCCCGAACATCCCTCTTCGGCCCGAACTCTTCAATATTCAAGATTGCGTGACAAAAGGTGCTATACTAAAACATTCATAACTTTCAGCTCGGGTCTCCGTTTCACGCCCACGAGTAACCAAAATAGCTGGTTCCTTCGTCACTGCCAAGAACAAGTTCGGCCCGAACTCTTAAATGTTCCCGGCCTGAACTTCATTTTCGGCCCGAACTTCAACCTCGGCCCGAACTCCGACCTCGGCCCGAACTTCAACCTCGGCCCGAACACCGAACTTCGGCCCGAACACCACTTCGACCCGAACATCCCACTTCGGCCCGAACACCACTTCGGCCCGAATATCCCTCTTCAGCCCGAACATCCCTTTTCGGCCCGAACTCTTCAATATCGAAGATTGTGTGACAAAAGGTGCTATACTAAAACATTCATAACTTTCAGCTCGGGTGTTCGTTTCACGCCCACGAGTAACCAAAATAGCTGGTTCGTTCGTCACTGCCAAGAACAAGTTCGGCCCGAACTCTTCAGTGTTCCCGGTCCGAACTTCATTTTCGGCCCGAACTTCAACCTCGGCCCAAACTCCGCCCTCGGCCCGAACTTCAACCTCGGCCCGACACCGAACTTCGGCCTGAACACCACTTCGCCACTTCGGCCCGAACACCACTTCGGCCCGAACATCCCTCTTCGGCCCGAACATCCCTCTTCGGCCCGAACATCCCTCTTCGGCCCGAACTCTTCAATATCCAAGATTGTGTGACAAAAGGTGCTATACTAAAACATTCATAACTTTCAGCTCGGGTGTCCGTTTCACGCCCACGAGTAACCAAAATAGCTGGTTCGTTCGTCACCGCCAAGAACAAGTTCCGCCCGAACTCTTCACTGTTCCCGGTCCGAACTTCATTTTCGGCCCGAACTTCAACCTCGGCCCGAACTTCAACCTCGGCCTGAACTCCGACCTCGGCCCGAACTCCGACCTCGGCCCGAACTTCAACCTCGGCCCGAAAACCGAACTTCGGCCCGGACACCACTTCGGCCCGAACACAACTTCGACCCGAACATCCCACTTCGGTCCGAACACCACTTCGGCTCGAACATCCCTCTTCGGCCCGAACTCTTCAATATCCAAGATTGTGTGACAAAAGGTGCTATACTCAAACATTCATAACTTTCAGCTCAGGTGTCCGTTTCACGCCCACGAGTAACCAAAATAGCTGTTTCGTTCGTCACTGCCAAGAACAAGTTCGGCCCGAATTCTTCACTGTTCCCGGCCCGAACTTCATTTTCGGCCCGAACTTCAACCTCGGCCCGAACTTCAACCTCGGCCCGAACTCCGACCTCGGCCCGAACTTCAACCTCGGCCCGAACATCATCCTCAGCCCGAACACCATCCTCAGCCCGAACACCGAACTTCGGCCCGAACACCACTTCGGCCCGAACACCACTTCGGCCCGAACATCCCACTTCGGCCCGAACACCACTTCGGCCCGAACATCCCTCTTCGGCCCGAACTCTTCAATATCCAAGATTGTGTGACAATAGGTGCTATACTAAAACATTCATAACTTTCAGCTCGGGTGTCCGTTTCACGCCCACGAGTAACCAAAATAGCTGGTTCGTTCGTCACTGCCAAGAACAAGTTCGGCCCGAACTCTTCAATTTTCCCGGCCCGAACTTCATTTTCGGCCCGAACTTCAACCTCGGGCCGAACTCCGACCTCGGCTCGAACTTCAACCTCGGCCCGAACATCATCCTCGGCCCGAACACCGAACTTCGGTCCGAATACCACTTCAGCCCGAACACCACTTCGGCCCGAACATCCCACTTCGGCCCGAACACCACTTCGGCCCGAACATCCCTCTTCGGCCCGAACTCTTCAATATTCAAGATTGCGTGACAAAAGGTGCTATACTAAAACATTCATAACTTTCAGCTCGGGTGTCCGTTTCACGCCCACGAGTAACCAAAATAGCTGGTTCGTTCGTCACTTCCAAGAACAAGTTCGGCCCGAACTCTTAAATGTTCCCGCCCGAACTTCATTTTCGGCCCGAACTTCAACCTCGGCCCGAACTCCGACCTCGGCCCGAACTTCAACCTCGGCCCGAACACCGAACTTCGGCCCGAACACCACTTCGGCCCGAACATCCCACTTCGGCCCGAACACCACTTCGGCCCGAATATCCCTCTTCGGCCCGAACATCCCTTTTCGGCCCGAACTCTTCAATATCCAAGATTGTGTGACAAAAGGTGCTATACTAAAACATTCATAACTTTCAGCTCGGGTGTTCGTTTCACGCCCACGAGTAACCAAAATAGCTGGTTCGTTCGTCACTGCCAAGAACAAGTTCGGCCCGAACTCTTCAGTGTTCCCGGTCCGAACTTCATTTTCGGCCCGAACTTCAACCTCGGCCCAAACTCCGACCTCGGCCCGAACTTCAACCTCGGCCCGACACCGAACTTCGGCCTGAACACCACTTCGCCACTTCGGCCCGAACACCACTTCGGCCCGAACATCCCTCTTCAGCCCGAACATCCCTCTTCGGCCCGAACCCTTCAATATCCAAGATTGTGTGACAAAAGGTGCTATACTAAAACATTCATAACTTTCAGCTCGGGTGTCCGTTTCACGCCCACAAGTAACCCAAATAGCTGGTTCGTTCGTCACTGCCAAGAACAAGTTCGGCCCGAACTCTTCACTTTTCCCGGCCCGAACTTCATTTTCGGCCCGAACTTCAACCTCAGGCCGAACTCCGACCTCGGCTCGAACTTCAACCTCGGCCCGAACATCATCCTCGACCCGAACACCGAACTTCGTCCCGAATACCACTTCAGCCCGAACACCACTTCGGCTCGAACATCCCACTTCGGCCCGAACACCACTTCGGCCCGAACATCCCTCTTCGGCCCGAACTCTTCAATATTCAAGATTGCGTGACAAAAGGTGCTATACTAAAACATTCATAACTTTCAGCTCGGGTGTCCGTTTCACGCCCACGAGTAACCAAAATAGCTGGTTCGTTCGTCACTGCCAAGAACAAGTTCGGCCCGAACTCTTAAATGTTCCCGGCCCGAACTTCATTTTCGGCCCGAACTTCATTTTCGGCCCGAACTTCAACCTCGGCCCGAACTCCGACCTCGGCCCGAACTTCAACCTCGGCCCGAACACCGAACTTCGGCCTGAACACCACTTCGGCCTGAACATCCCACTTCGGCCCGAACACCACTTCGGCCCGAATATCCCTCTTCGGCCCGAACATCCCTTTTCGGCCCGAACTCTTCAATATCCAAGATTGTGTGACAAAAGGTGCTATACTCAAACATTCATAACTTTCAGCTCAGGTGTCCGTTTCACGCCCACGAGTAACCAAAATAGCTGTTTCGTTCGTCACTGCCAAGAACAAGTTCGGCCCGAACTCTTCACTGTTCCCGGCCCGAACTTCATTTTCGGCCCGAACTTCAACCTCGGCCCGAACTTCAACCTCGGCCCGAACTCCGACCTCGGCCCGAACTTCAACCTCGGCCCGAACATCATCCTCAGCCCGAACACCGAACTTCGGCCCGAACACCACTTCGGCCCGAACACCACTTCGGCCCGAACATCCCACTTCGGCCCGAACACCACTTCGGCCCGAACATCCCTCTTCGGCCCGAACTCTTCAATATCCAAGATTGTGTGACAATAGGTGCTATACTAAAACATTCATAACTTTCAGCTCGGGTGTCCGTTTCACGCCCACGAGTAACCAAAATAGCTGGTTCGTTCGTCACTGCCAAGAACAAGTTCGGCCCGAACTCTTCAATTTTCCCGGCCCGAACTTCATTTTCGGCCCGAACTTCAACCTCGGGCCGAACTCCGACCTCGGCTCGAACTTCAACCTCGGCCCGAACATCATCCTCGGCCCGAACACCGAACTTCGGTCCGAATACCACTTCAGCCCGAACACCACTTCGGCCCGAACATCCCACTTCGGCCCGAACACCACTTCGGCCCGAACATCCCTCTTCGGCCCGAACTCTTCAATATTCAAGATTGCGTGACAAAAGGTGCTATACTAAAACATTCATAACTTTCAGCTCGGGTGTCCGTTTCACGCCCACGAGTAACCAAAATAGCTGGTTCGTTCGTCACTTCCAAGAACAAGTTCGGCCCGAACTCTTAAATGTTCCCGCCCGAACTTCATTTTCGGCCCGAACTTCAACCTCGGCCCGAACTCCGACCTCGGCCCGAACTTCAACCTCGGCCCGAACACCGAACTTCGGCCCGAACACCACTTCGGCCCGAACATCCCACTTCGGCCCGAACACCACTTCGGCCCGAATATCCCTCTTCGGCCCGAACATCCCTTTTCGGCCCGAACTCTTCAATATCCAAGATTGTGTGACAAAAGGTGCTATACTAAAACATTCATAACTTTCAGCTCGGGTGTTCGTTTCACGCCCACGAGTAACCAAAATAGCTGGTTCGTTCGTCACTGCCAAGAACAAGTTCGGCCCGAACTCTTCAGTGTTCCCGGTCCGAACTTCATTTTCGGCCCGAACTTCAACCTCGGCCCAAACTCCGACCTCTGCCCGAACTTCAACCTCGGCCCGACACCGAACTTCGGCCTGAACACCACTTCGCCACTTCGGCCCGAACACCACTTCGGCCCGAACATCCCTCTTCAGCCCGAACATCCCTCTTCGGCCCGAACCCTTCAATATCCAAGATTGTGTGACAAAAGGTGCTATACTAAAACATTCATAACTTTCAGCTCGGGTGTCCGTTTCACGCCCACAAGTAACCCAAATAGCTGGTTCGTTCGTCACTGCCAAGAACAAGTTCGGCCCGAACTCTTCACTTTTCCCGGCCCGAACTTCATTTTCGGCCCGAACTTCAACCTCGGGCCGAACTCCGACCTCGGCTCGAACTTCAACCTCGGCCCGAACATCATCCTCGACCCGAACACCGAACTTCGTCCCGAATACCACTTCAGCCCGAACACCACTTCGGCTCGAACATCCCACTTCGGCCCGAACACCACTTCGGCCCGAACATCCCTCTTCGGCCCGAACTCTTCAATATTCAAGATTGCGTGACAAAAGGTGCTATACTAAAACATTCATAACTTTCAGCTCGGGTGTCCGTTTCACGCCCACGAGTAACCAAAATAGCTGGTTCGTTCGTCACTGCCAAGAACAAGTTCGGCCCGAACTCTTAAATGTTCCCGGCCCGAACTTCATTTTCGGCCCGAACTTCAACCTCGGCCCGAACTCCGACCTCGGCCCGAACTTCAACCTCGGCCCGAACACCGAACTTCGGCCCGAACACCACTTCGGCCTGAACATCCCACTTCGGCCCGAATATCCCTCTTCGGCCCGAACATCCCTTTTCGGCCCGAACTCTTCAATATCCAAGATTGTGTGACAAAAGGTGCTATACTCAAACATTCATAACTTTCAGCTCAGGTGTCCGTTTCACGCCCACGAGTAACCAAAATAGCTGTTTCGTTCGTCACTGCCAAGAACAAGTTCGGCCCGAACTCTTCACTGTTCCCGGCCCGAACTTCATTTTCGGCCCGAACTTCAACCTCGGCCCGAACTTCAACCTCGGCCCGAACTCCGACCTCGGCCCGAACTTCAACCTCGGCCCGAACATCATCCTCAGCCCGAACACCGAACTTCGGCCCGAACACCACTTCGGCCCGAACACCACTTCGGCCCGAACATCCCACTTCGGCCCGAACACCACTTCGGCCCGAACATCCCTCTTCGGCCCGAACTCTTCAATATCCAAGATTGTGTGACAATAGGTGCTATACTAAAACATTCATAACTTTCAGCTCGGGTGTCCGTTTCACGCCCACGAGTAACCAAAATAGCTGGTTCGTTCGTCACTGCCAAGAACAAGTTCGGCCCGAACTCTTCAATTTTCCCGGCCCGAACTTCATTTTCGGCCCGAACTTCAACCTCGGGCCGAACTCCGACCTCGGCTCGAACTTCAACCTCGGCCCGAACATCATCCTCGGCCCGAACACCGAACTTCGGTCCGAATACCACTTCAGCCCGAACACCACTTCGGCCCGAACATCCCACTTCGGCCCGAACACCACTTCGGCCCGAACATCCCTCTTCGGCCCGAACTCTTCAATATTCAAGATTGCGTGACAAAAGGTGCTATACTAAAACATTCATAACTTTCAGCTCGGGTGTCCGTTTCACGCCCACGAGTAACCAAAATAGCTGGTTCGTTCGTCACTTCCAAGAACAAGTTCGGCCCGAACTCTTAAATGTTCCCGCCCGAACTTCATTTTCGGCCCGAACTTCAACCTCGGCCCGAACTCCGACCTCGGCCCGAACTTCAACCTCGGCCCGAACACCGAACTTCGGCCCGAACACCACTTCGGCCCGAACATCCCACTTCGGCCCGAACACCACTTCGGCCCGAATATCCCTCTTCGGCCCGAACATCCCTTTTCGGCCCGAACTCTTCAATATCCAAGATTGTGTGACAAAAGGTGCTATACTAAAACATTCATAACTTTCAGCTCGGGTGTTCGTTTCACGCCCACGAGTAACCAAAATAGCTGGTTCGTTCGTCACTGCCAAGAACAAGTTCGGCCCGAACTCTTCAGTGTTCCCGGTCCGAACTTCATTTTCGGCCCGAACTTCAACCTCGGCCCAAACTCCGACCTCGGCCCGAACTTCAACCTCGGCCCGACACCGAACTTCGGCCTGAACACCACTTCGCCACTTCGGCCCGAACACCACTTCGGCCCGAACATCCCTCTTCAGCCCGAACATCCCTCTTCGGCCCGAACCCTTCAATATCCAAGATTGTGTGACAAAAGGTGCTATACTAAAACATTCATAACTTTCAGCTCGGGTGTCCGTTTCACGCCCACAAGTAACCCAAATAGCTGGTTCGTTCGTCACTGCCAAGAACAAGTTCGGCCCGAACTCTTCACTTTTCCCGGCCCGAACTTCATTTTCGGCCCGAACTTCAACCTCGGGCCGAACTCCGACCTCGGCTCGAACTTCAACCTCGGCCCGAACATCATCCTCGACCCGAACACCGAACTTCGTCCCGAATACCACTTCAGCCCGAACACCACTTCGGCTCGAACATCCCACTTCGGCCCGAACACCACTTCGGCCCGAACATCCCTCTTCGGCCCGAACTCTTCAATATTCAAGATTGCGTGACAAAAGGTGCTATACTAAAACATTCATAACTTTCAGCTCGGGTGTCCGTTTCACGCCCACGAGTAACCAAAATAGCTGGTTCGTTCGTCACTGCCAAGAACAAGTTCGGCCCGAACTCTTAAATGTTCCCGGCCCGAACTTCATTTTCGGCCCGAACTTCAACCTCGGCCCGAACTCCGACCTCGGCCCGAACTTCAACCTCGGCCCGAACACCGAACTTCGGCCCGAACACCACTTCGGCCTGAACATCCCACTTCGGCCCGAACACCACTTCGGCCCGAATATCCCTCTTCGGCCCGAACATCCCTTTTCGGCCCGAACTCTTCAATATCCAAGATTGTGTGACAAAAGGTGCTATACTAAAACATTCATAACTTTCAGCTTGGGTGTTCGTTTCACGCCCATGAGTAACCAAAATAGCTGGTTCGTTCGTCACTGCCAAGAACAAGTTCGGCCCGAACTCTTCAGTGTTCCCGGTCCGAACTTAATTTTCGGCCCGAACTTCAACCTCGGCCCAAACTCCGACCTCGGCCCGAACTTCAACCTCGGCCCGACACCGCACTTCGGCCTGAACACCACTTCGCCACTTCGGCCCGAACACCACTTCAGCCCGAACATCCCTCTTCGGCCCGAACATCCCTTTTCGGCCCGAACTCTTCAATATCCAAGATTGTGTGACAAAAGGTGCTATACTAAAACATTCATAACTTTCAGCTCGGGTGTCCGTTTCACGCCCACGAGTAACCCAAATAGCTGGTTCGTTCGTCACTGCCAAGAACAAGTTCGGCCCGAACTCTTCACTGTTCCCGGTCCGAACTTCATTTTCGGCCCGAACTTCAACCTCGGCCCGAACTTCAACCTCGGCCTGAACCCCGACCTCGGCCCGAACTCCGACCTCGGCCCGCACTTCATCCTCGGCCCGAAAACCGAACTTCGGCCCGGACACCACTTCGGCCCGAACACAACTTCGACCCGAACATCCCACTTCGGCCCGAACACCACTTCGGATCGAACATCCCTCTTCGGCCCGAACTCTTCAATATCCAAGATTGTGTGACAAAAGGTGCTATACTAAAACATTCATAACTTTCAGCTCGGGTGTCCGTTTCACGCCCATGAGTAACCAAAATCGCTGTTTCGTTCGTCACTGCCAAGAACAAGTTCGGCCCGAACTCTTCACTGTTCCCGGCCCGAACTTCATTTTTGGCCCGAACATCAACCTCGGCCCGAACTTCAACCTCGGCCCGAACTCCGACCTCGGCCCGAACTTCAACCTCGGCCCGAACATCATCCTCAGCCCGAACACCGAACTTCGGCCCGAACACCACTTCGGCCCGAACACCACTTCGGCCCGAACATCCCACTTCGTCCCGAACACCACTTCGGCCCGAACATCCCTCTTCGGCCCGAACTCTTCAATATCCAAGATTGTGTGACAAAAGGTGCTATACTATAACATTCATAACTTTCAGCTCGGGTGTCCGTTTCACGCCCACGAGTAACCAAAATAGATGGTTCGTTCGTCACTGCCAAGAACAAGTTCGGCGCGAACTCTTCACTGTTCCCGGCCCGAACTTCATTTTCGGCCCGAACTCCAACCTCGGCCCGAACTTCAATCTCGGCCCGAACTCCGACCTCGGCCCGAACTTCAACCTCGGCCCGAACATTATCCTCGGCCCGAACACCGAACTTCGGCCCGAACACCACTTCGGCCCGAACACCACTTCGGCCCGAACATCCCACTTCGGCCCGAACACCACTTCGGCCCGAACATCCCTCTTCGGCCCGAACTTTTCAATATCCAAGATTGTGTGACAAAAGGTGCTATACTAAAACATTCATAACTTTCAGCTCGGGTGTCCGTTTCACGCCCACGAGTAACCAAAATAGCTGGTTCGTTCGTCACTGCCAAGAACAAGTTCGGCCCGAACTCTTCACTGTTCCCGGCCCGAACTTCATTTTCGGCCCGAACTTCAACCTCGGCCCGAACTTCAACCTCGGCCCGAACTCCGACCTCGGCCCGAACTTCAACCTCGGCCCGAACATCATCCTCGGCCCGAAACCGAACTGCGGCCCGAACACCACTTCGGCCCGAACACCCCACTTCGGCCCGAACACCACTTCGGCCCGAAAATCCCTCTCCGGCCCAAACTCTTCAATATCCAAGATTGTGTGACAAAAGATGCTATACTAAAACATTCATAACTTTCAGCTCGGGTGTCCGTTTCACGCCCACGAGTAACTAAAATAGCTGGTTCGTTCGTCACTGCCAAGAACAAGTTCGGCCCGAACTCTTCACTGTTCCCGGCCCGAACTTCATTTTCGGCCTGAACTTCAACCTCGGCCCGAACTCCAACCTCGGCCCGAACTCCAACCTCGGCCCGAACTTCAACCTCGGCCCGAACATCATCCTCGGCCCGAACACCGAACTTCAGCCCGAACACCACTTCGGCCCGAACATCCCACTTCGGCCCGAACACCACTTCGGCCCGAACTTTTCAATATCCAAGATTGTGTGACAAAAGGTGCTATACTAAAACATTCATAACTTTCAACTCGGGTGTCCGTTTCACGCCCACGAGTAACCAAAATAGCTGGTTCGTTCGTCACTGCCAAGAACAAGTTCGGCCCGAACTCTTCAATTTTCCCGGCCCGAACTTCATTTTCGGCCCGAACTTCAACCTCGGGCCGAACTCCGACCTCGGCTCGAACTTCAACCTCGGCCCGAACATCATCCTCGGCCCGAACACCGAACTTCGGTCCGAATACCACTTCAGCCCGAACACCACTTCGGCCCGAACATCCCACTTCGGCCCGAACACCACTTCGGCCTGAACATCCCTCTTCGGCCCGAACTCTTCAATATCCAAGATTGTGTGACAATAGGTGCTATACTAAAACATTCATAACTTTCAGCTCGGGTGTCCGTTTCACGCCCACGAGTAACCCAAATAGCTGGTTCGTTCGTCACTTCCAAGAACAAGTTCGGCCCGAACTCTTCACTGTTCCCGGCCCGAACTTCATTTTCGGCCCGAACTTCAACCTCGGCCCGAACTTCAACCTCGGCCCGAACTCCGACCTCGGCCCGAACTTCAACCTCGGCCCGAACATCATCCTCAGCCCGAACACCGAACTTCGGCCCGAACACCACTTCGGCCCGAACACCACTTCGGCCCGAACATCCCACTTCGGCCCGAACACCACTTCGGCCCGAACATCCCTCTTCGGCCCGAACTCTTCAATATCCAAGATTGTGTGACAATAGGTGCTATACTAAAACATTCATAACTTTCAGCTCGGGTGTCCGTTTCACGCCCACGAGTAACCAAAATAGCTGGTTCGTTCGTCACTGCCAAGAACAAGTTCGGCCCGAACTCTTCAATTTTCCCGGCCCGAACTTCATTTTCGGCCCGAACTTCAACCTCGGGCCGAACTCCGACCTCGGCTCGAACTTCAACCTCGGCCCGAACATCATCCTCGGCCCGAACACCGAACTTCGGTCCGAATACCACTTCAGCCCGAACACCACTTCGGCCCGAACATCCCACTTCGGCCCGAACACCACTTCGGCCCGAACATCCCTCTTCGGCCCGAACTCTTCAATATTCAAGATTGCGTGACAAAAGGTGCTATACTAAAACATTCATAACTTTCAGCTCGGGTGTCCGTTTCACGCCCACGAGTAACCAAAATAGCTGGTTCGTTCGTCACTTCCAAGAACAAGTTCGGCCCGAACTCTTAAATGTTCCCGCCCGAACTTCATTTTCGGCCCGAACTTCAACCTCGGCCCGAACTCCGACCTCGGCCCGAACTTCAACCTCGGCCCGAACACCGAACTTCGGCCCGAACACCACTTCGGCCCGAACATCCCACTTCGGCCTGAACACCACTTCGGCCCGAATATCCCTCTTCGGCCCGAACATCCCTTTTCGGCCCGAACTCTTCAATATCCAAGATTGTGTGACAAAAGGTGCTATACTAAAACATTCATAACTTTCAGCTCGGGTGTTCGTTTCACGCCCACGAGTAACCAAAATAGCTGGTTCGTTCGTCACTGCCAAGAACAAGTTCGGCCCGAACTCTTCAGTGTTCCCGGTCCGAACTTCATTTTCGGCCCGAACTTCAACCTCGGCCCAAACTCCGACCTCGGCCCGAACTTCAACCTCGGCCCGACACCGAACTTCGGCCTGAACACCACTTCGCCACTTCGGCCCGAACACCACTTCGGCCCGAACATCCCTCTTCAGCCCGAACATCCCTCTTCGGCCCGAACCCTTCAATATCCAAGATTGTGTGACAAAAGGTGCTATACTAAAACATTCATAACTTTCAGCTCGGGTGTCCGTTTCACGCCCACAAGTAACCCAAATAGCTGGTTCGTTCGTCACTGCCAAGAACAAGTTCGGCCCGAACTCTTCACTTTTCCCGGCCCGAACTTCATTTTCGGCCCGAACTTCAACCTCGGGCCGAACTCCGACCTCGGCTCGAACTTCAACCTCGGCCCGAACATCATCCTCGACCCGAACACCGAACTTCGTCCCGAATACCACTTCAGCCCGAACACCACTTCGGCTCGAACATCCCACTTCGGCCCGAACACCACTTCGGCCCGAACATCCCTCTTCGGCCCGAACTCTTCAATATTCAAGATTGCGTGACAAAAGGTGCTATACTAAAACATTCATAACTTTCAGCTCGGGTGTCCGTTTCACGCCCACGAGTAACCAAAATAGCTGGTTCGTTCGTCACTGCCAAGAACAAGTTCGGCCCGAACTCTTAAATGTTCCCGGCCCGAACTTCATTTTCGGCCCGAACTTCAACCTCGGCCCGAACTCCGACCTCGGCCCGAACTTCAACCTCGGCCCGAACACCGAACTTCGGCCCGAACACCACTTCGGCCTGAACATCCCACTTCGGCCCGAACACCACTTCGGCCCGAATATCCCTCTTCGGCCCGAACATCCCTTTTCGGCCCGAACTCTTCAATATCCAAGATTGTGTGACAAAAGGTGCTATACTAAAACATTCATAACTTTCAGCTTGGGTGTTCGTTTCACGCCCATGAGTAACCAAAATAGCTGGTTCGTTCGTCACTGCCAAGAACAAGTTCGGCCCGAACTCTTCAGTGTTCCCGGTCCGAACTTAATTTTCGGCCCGAACTTCAACCTCGGCCCAAACTCCGACCTCGGCCCGAACTTCAACCTCGGCCCGACACCGCACTTCGGCCTGAACACCACTTCGCCACTTCGGCCCGAACACCACTTCAGCCCGAACATCCCTCTTCGGCCCGAACATCCCTTTTCGGCCCGAACTCTTCAATATCCAAGATTGTGTGACAAAAGGTGCTATACTAAAACATTCATAACTTTCAGCTCGGGTGTCCGTTTCACGCCCACGAGTAACCCAAATAGCTGGTTCGTTCGTCACTGCCAAGAACAAGTTCGGCCCGAACTCTTCACTGTTCCCGGTCCGAACTTCATTTTCGGCCCGAACTTCAACCTCGGCCCGAACTTCAACCTCGGCCTGAACCCCGACCTCGGCCCGAACTCCGACCTCGGCCCGCACTTCATCCTCGGCCCGAAAACCGAACTTCGGCCCGGACACCACTTCGGCCCGAACACAACTTCGACCCGAACATCCCACTTCGGCCCGAACACCACTTCGGCTCGAACATCCCTCTTCGGCCCGAACTCTTCAATATCCAAGATTGTGTGACAAAAGGTGTTATACTAAAACATTCATAACTTTCAGCTCGGGTGTCCGTTTCACGCCCATGAGTAACCAAAATCGCTGTTTCGTTCGTCACTGCCAAGAACAAGTTCGGCCCGAACTCTTCACTGTTCCCGGCCCGAACTTCATTTTTGGCCCGAACATCAACCTCGGCCCGAACTTCAACCTCGGCCCGAACTCCGACCTCGGCCCGAACTTCAACCTCGGCCCGAACATCATCCTCAGCCCGAACACCGAACTTCGGCCCGAACACCACTTCGGCCCGAACACCACTTCGGCCCGAACATCCCACTTCGTCCCGAACACCACTTCGGCCCGAACATCCCTCTTCGGCCCGAACTCTTCAATATCCAAGATTGTGTGACAAAAGGTGCTATACTATAACATTCATAACTTTCAGCTCGGGTGTCCGTTTCACGCCCACGAGTAACCAAAATAGATGGTTCGTTCGTCACTGCCAAGAACAAGTTCGGCGCGAACTCTTCACTGTTCCCGGCCCGAACTTCATTTTCGGCCCGAACTCCAACCTCGGCCCGAACTTCAATCTCGGCCCGAACTCCGACCTCGGCCCGAACTTCAACCTCGGCCCGAACATTATCCTCGGCCCGAACACCGAACTTCGGCCCGAACACCACTTCGGCCCGAACACTACTTCGGCCCGAACATCCCACTTCGGCCCGAACACCACTTCGGCCCGAACATCCCTCTTCGGCCCGAACTTTTCAATATCCAAGATTGTGTGACAAAAGGTGCTATACTAAAACATTCATAACTTTCAGCTCGGGTGTCCGTTTCACGCCCACGAGTAACCAAAATAGCTGGTTCGTTCGTCACTGCCAAGAACAAGTTCGGACCGAACTCTTCTCTGTTCCCGGCCCGAACTTCATTTTCGTCCCGAACTTCAACCTCGGCCCGAACTCCGACCTCGGCCCGAACATCATCCTCGGCCCGAACACCGAACTTCGGCCCGAACACCACTTCGGCCCAAACATCCCACTTCGACCCGAACACCACTTCGGCCCGAACATCCCTCTTCGGCCCGAACTTTTCAATATCCAAGATTGTGTGACAAAAGGTGCTATACTAGAACATTCATAACTTTCAGCACGGGTGTCCGTTTCACGCCCACGAGTAACCAGAATAGATGGTTTGTTCGTCACTTCCAAGAACAAGTTCGGCCGGAACTCTTCACTGTTCCCGGCCCGAACTTCATTTTCGTCCCGAACTTCAACCTCGGCCCGATCTTCAACCTCAGCCCGAACTCCGACCTCGGCCCGAACTTCAACCTCGGCCCGAACATCATCCTCGGCCCGAACACCGAACTTCGGGCCGAACACCACTTCGGCCCGAACATCCCACTTCGGGCCGAACACCACTTCGGCCCGAACATCCCTCTTCGGCCCGAACTCTTCAATATCCAAGATTGTGTGACAAAAGGTGCTATACTAAAACATTCATAACTTTCAGCTCGGGTGTCCGTTTCACGCCCACGAGTAACCAAAATAGCTGGTTCGTTCGTCACTGCCAAGAAAAAGTTCGGCCCGAACTCTTCACTGTTCCCGGCCCGAACTTCATTTTCGGCCCGAACTTCAACCTCGGCCCGATCTTCAACCTCGGCCCGAACTCCGACCTCGGCCCGAACTTCAACCTCGGCCCGAACATCATCCTCAGCCCGAACACCGAACTTCGGCCCGAACACCACTTCGGCCCGAACACCACTTCGGCCCGAACATCCCACTTCGGCCCGAACACCACTTCAGCCCGAACATCCCTCTTCGGCCCGAACTCTTCAATATCCAAGATTGTGTGACAAAAGTTGCTATACTATAACATTCATAACTTTCAGCTCGGGTGTCCGTTTCACGCCCACGAGTAACCAAAATAGCTGGTTCATTCGTCACTGCCAAGAACAAGTTCGGCGCGAACTCTTCACTGTTCCCGGCCCGAACTTCATTTTCGGCCCGAACTTCAACCTCGGCCCAAACTCCGACCTCGGCCCGAACTTCAACCTCGGCCCGACACCGAACTTCGGCCCGAACATCACTTCAGCCCGAACATCCCTCTTCAGCCCGAACATCCCTCTTCGGCCCGAACCCTTCAATATCCAAGATTGTGTGACAAAAGGTGCTATACTAAAACATTCATAACTTTCAGCTCGGGTGTCCGTTTCACGCCCACGAGTAACCCAAATAGCTGGTTCGTTCGTCACTGCCAAGAACAAGTTCGGCCCGAACTCTTCACTTTTCCCGGCCCGAACTTCATTTTCGGCCCGAACTTCAACCTCGGGCCGAACTCCGACCTCGGCTCGAACTTCAACCTCGGCCCGAACATCATCCTCGGCCCGAACACCGAACTTCGTCCCGAATACCACTTCAGCCCGAACACCACTTCGGCCCGAACATCCCACTTCGGCCCGAACACCACTTCGGCCCGAACATCCCTCTTCGGCCCGAACTCTTCAATATTCAAGATTGCGTGACAGAAGGTGCTATACTAAAACATTCATAACTTTCAGCTCGGGTGTCCGTTTCACGCCCACGAGTAACCAAAATAGCTGGTTCGTTCGTCACTGCCAAGAACAAGTTCGGCCCGAACTCTTAAATGTTCCCGGCCCGAACTTCATTTTCGGCCCGAACTTCAACCTCGGCCCGAACTCCGACCTCGGCCCGAACTTCAACCTCGGCCCGAACACCGAACTTCGGCCCGAACACCACTTCGGCCTGAACATCCCACTTCGGCCCGAACACCACTTCGGCCCGAATATCCCTCTTCGCCCCGAACATCCCTTTTCGGCCCGAACTCTTCAATATCCAAGATTGTGTGACAAAAGGTGCTATACTAAAACATTCATAACTTTCAGCTTGGGTGTTCGTTTCACGCCCACGAGTAACCAAAATAGCTGGTTCGTTCGTCACTGCCAAGAACAAGTTCGGCCCGAACTCTTCAGTGTTCCCGGTCCGAACTTCATTTTCGGCCCGAACTTCAACCTCGGCCCAAACTCCGACCTCGGCCCGAACTTCAACCTCGGCCCGAACTTCAACCTCGGCCCGACACCGAACTTCGGCCTGAACACCACTTCGCCACTTCGGCCCGAACACCACTTCAGCCCGAACATCCCTCTTCGGCCCGAACATCCCTTTTCGGCCCGAACTCTTCAATATCCAAGATTGTGAGACAAAAGGTGCTATACTAAAACATTCATAACTTTCAGCTCGGGTGTCCGTTTCACGCCCACGAGTAACCCAAATAGCTGGTTCGTTCGTCACTGCCAAGAACAAGTTCGGCCCGAACTCTTCACTGTTCCCGGTCCGAACTTCATTTTCGGCCCGAACTTCAACCTCGGCCCGAACTTCAACCTCGGCCCGAACTCCGACCTCGGCCCGAACTCCGACCTCGGCCCGCATTTCATCCTCGGCCCGAAAACCGAACTTCGGCCCGGACACCACTTCGGCCCGAACACAACTTCGACCCGAACATCCCACTTCGGCCCGAACACCACTTCGGCTCGAACATCCCTCTTCGGCCCGAACTCTTCAATATCCAAGATTGTGTGACAAAAGGTGATATACTAAAACATTCATAACTTTCAGCTCGGGTGTCCGTTTCACGCCCACGAGTAACCAAAATCGCTGTTTCGTTCGTCACTGCCAAGAACAAGTTCGGCCCGAACTCTTCACTGTTCCCGGCCCGAACTTCATTTTCGGCCCGAACATCAACCTCGGCCCGAACTTCAACCTCGGCCCGAACTCCGACCTCGGCCCGAACTTCAACCTCGGCCCGAACATCATCCTCAGCCCGAACACCGAACTTCGGCCCGAACACCACTTCGGCCCGAATACCACTTCGACCCGAACATCCCACTTCGTCCCGAACACCACTTCGGCCCGAACATCCCTCTTCGGCCCGAACTCTTCAATATCCAAGATTGTGTGACAAAAGGTGCTATACTATAACATTCATAACTTTCAGCTCGGGTGTCCGTTTCACGCCCACGAGTAACCAAAATAGATGGTTCGTTCGTCACTGCCAAGAACAAGTTCGGCGCGAACTCTTCACTGTTCCCGGCCCGAACTTCATTTTCGGCCCGAACTCCAACCTCGGCCCGAACTTCAATCTCGGCCCGAACTCCGACCTCGGCCCGAACTTCAACCTCGGCCCGAACATTATCCTCGGCCCGAACACCGAACTTCGGCCCGAACACCACTTTGGCCCGAACACCACTTCGGCCCGAACATCCCACTTCGGCCCGAACACCACTTCGGCCCGAACATCCCTCTTCGGCCCGAACTTTTCAATATCCAAGATTGTGTGACAAAAGGTGCTATACTAAAACATTCATAACTTTCAGCTCGGGAGTCCGTTTCACGCCCACGAGTAACCAAAATAGCTGGTTCGTTCGTCACTGCCAAGAACAAGTTCGGACCGAACTCTTCTCTGTTCCCGGCCCGAACTTCATTTTCGTCCCGAACTTCAACCTCGGCCCGAACTCCGACCTCGGCCCGAACATCATCCTCGGCCCGAACACCGAACTTCGGCCCGAACACCACTTCGGCCCGAACATCCCACTTCGACCCGAACACCACTTCGGCCCGAACATCCCTCTTCGGCCCGAACTCTTCAATATCCAAGATTGTGTGACAAAAGGTGCTATACTAGAACATTCATAACTTTCAGCACGGGTGTCCGTTTCACGCCCACGAGTAACCAAAACAGATGGTTTGTTCGTCACTTCCAAGAACAAGTTCGGCCGGAACTCTTCACTGTTCCCGGCCCGAACTTCATTTTCGGCCCGAACTTCAACCTCGGCCCGATCTTCAACCTCAGCCCGAACTCCGACCTCGGCCCGAACTTCAACCTCGGCCCGAACATCATCCTCGGCCCGAACACCGAACTTCGGGCCGAACACCACTTCGGCCCGAACATCCCACTTCGGGCCGAACACCACTTCGGCCCGAACATCCCTCTTCGGCCCGAACTCTTCAATATCCAAGATTGTGAGACAAAAGGTGCTATACTAAAACATTCATAACTTTCAGCTCGGGTGTCCGTTTCACGCCCACGAGTAACCAAAATAGCTGGTTCGTTCGTCACTGCCAAGAAAAAGTTCGGCCCGAACACTTCACTGTTCCCGGCCCGAACTTCATTTTCGGCCCGAACTTCAACCTCGGCCCGATCTTCAACCTCGGCCCGAACTCCGACCTCGGCCTGAACTTCAACCTCGGCCCGAACATCATCCTCAGACCGAACACCGAACTTCGGCCCGAACACCACTTCGGCCCGAACACCACTTCGGCCCGAACATCCCACTTCGGCCCGAACACCACTTCAGCCCGAACATCCCTCTTCGGCCCGAACTCTTCAATATCCAAGATTGTGTGACAAAAGTTGCTATACTATAACATTCATAACTTTCAGCTCGGGTGTCCGTTTCACGCCCACGAGTAACCAAAATAGCTGGTTCATTCGTCACTGCCAAGAACAAGTTCGGCGCAAACTCTTCACTGTTCCCGGCCCGAACTTCATTTTCGGCCCGAACTTCAACCTCGGCCCGAACTTCAACCTCGGCCCGAACTCCGACCTCGGCCCGAACTTCAACCTCGGCCCGAACATTATCATCAGCCCGAACACCGAACTTCGGCCCGAACACCACTTCGGACCGAACACCACTTCGGCCCGAACATCCCACTTCGGCCCGAACACCACTTCGGCCCGAACATCCCTCTTCGGCCCGAACTCTTCAATATCCAAGATTGTGTGACAAAAGTTGCTATACTAAAACATTCATAACTTTCATCTCGGGTGTCCGTTTCACGCCCACGAGTAACCAAAATAGCTGGTTCGTTCGTCACTGCCAAGAACAAGTTCGGACCGAACTCTTCTCTGTTCCCGGCCCGAACTTCATTTTCGGCCCGAGCTTCAACCTCGGCCCGAACTTCAACCTCGGCCCGAACTCCGACCTCGGCCCGAACATCATCCTCGGCCCGAACACCGAACTTCGGCCCGAACACCACTTCGGCCCGAACATCCCACTTCGAACCGAACACCACTTCGGCCCGAACATCCCTCTTCGGCCCGAACTCTTCAATATCCAAGATTGTGTGACAAAAGGTGCTATACTAAAACATTCATAACTTTTAGCACGGGTGTCCGTTTCACGCCCACGAGTAACCAAAATAGGTGGTTTGTTCGTCACTTCCAAGAACAAGTTCGGCCGGAACTCTTCACAGTTCCCGGCCCGAACTTCATTTTCGGCCCGAACTTCAACCTCGGCCCGATCTTCAACCTTGGCCCGAACTCCGACCTCGGCCCGAACTTCAACCTCGGCCCGAACATCATCCTCGGCCCGAACACCGAACTTCGGCCCGAACACCACTTCGGGCCGAACATCCCACCTCGGCCCGAACATCCCACTTCGGCCCGAACTCTTCAATATCCAAGATTGTGAGACAAAAGGTGCTATACTAAAACATTCATAACTTTCAGCTCGGGTGTCCGTTTCACGCCCACGAGTAACCAAAATAGCTGGTTCGTTCGTCACTGCCAAGAAAAAGTTCGGCCCGAACACTTCACTGTTCCCGGCCCGAACTTCATTTTCGGCCCGAACTTCAACCTCGGCCCGATCTTCAACCTCGGCCCGAACTCCGACCTCGGCCCGAACTTCAACCTCGGCCCGAACATCATCCTCAGACCGAACACCGAACTTCGGCCCGAACACCACTTCGGCCCGAACACCACTTCGGCCCGAACATCCCACTTCGGCCCGAACACCACTTCAGCCCGAACATCCCTCTTCGGCCCGAACTCTTCAATATCCAAGATTGTGTGACAAAAGTTGCTATACTATAACATTCATAACTTTCAGCTCGGGTGTCCGTTTCACGCCCACGAGTAACCAAAATAGCTGGTTCATTCGTCACTGCCAAGAACAAGTTCGGCGCAAACTCTTCACTGTTCCCGGCCCGAACTTCAACCTCGGCCCGAACTCCGACCTCGGCCCGAACTTCAACCTCGGCCCGAACATTATCATCAGCCCGAACACCGAACTTCGGCCCGAACACCACTTCGGACCGAACACCACTTCGGCCCGAACATCCCACTTCGGCCCGAACACCACTTCGGCCCGAACATCCCTCTTCGGCCCGAACTCTTCAATATCCAAGATTGTGTGACAAAAGTTGCTATACTAAAACATTCATAACTTTCATCTCGGGTGTCCGTTTCACGCCCACGAGTAACCAAAATAGCTGGTTCGTTCGTCACTGCCAAGAACAAGTTCGGACCGAACTCTTCTCTGTTCCCGGCCCGAACTTCATTTTCGGCCCGAGCTTCAACCTCGGCCCGAACTTCAACCTCGGCCCGAACTCCGACCTCGGCCCGAACATCATCCTCGGCCCGAACACCGAACTTCGGCCCGAACACCACTTCGGCCCGAACATCCCACTTCGAACCGAACACCACTTCGGCCCGAACATCCCTCTTCGGCCCGAACTCTTCAATATCCAAGATTGTGTGACAAAAGGTGCTATACTAAAACATTCATAACTTTTAGCACGGGTGTCCGTTTCACGCCCACGAGTAACCAAAATAGGTGGTTTGTTCGTCACTTCCAAGAACAAGTTCGGCCGGAACTCTTCACAGTTCCCGGCCCGAACTTCATTTTCGGCCCGAACTTCAACCTCGGCCCGATCTTCAACCTTGGCCCGAACTCCGACCTCGGCCCGAACTTCAACCTCGGCCCGAACATCATCCTCGGCCCGAACACCGAACTTCGGCCCGAACACCACTTCGGGCCGAACATCCCACCTCGGCCCGAACATCCCACTTCGGCCCGAACTCTTCAATATCCAAGATTGTGAGACAAAAGGTGCTATACTAAAACATTCATAACTTTCAGCTCGGGTGTCCGTTTCACGCCCACGAGTAACCAAAATAGCTGGTTCGTTCGTCACTGCCAAGAAAAAGTTCGGCCCGAACACTTCACTGTTCCCGGCCCGAACTTCATTTTCGGCCCGAACTTCAACCTCGGCCCGATCTTCAACCTCGGCCCGAACTCCGACCTCGGCCCGAACTTCAACCTCGGCCCGAACATCATCCTCAGACCGAACACCGAACTTCGGCCCGAACACCACTTCGGCCCGAACACCACTTCGGCCCGAACATCCCACTTCGGCCCGAACACCACTTCAGCCCGAACATCCCTCTTCGGCCCGAACTCTTCAATATCCAAGATTGTGTGACAAAAGTTGCTATACTATAACATTCATAACTTTCAGCTCGGGTGTCCGTTTCACGCCCACGAGTAACCAAAATAGCTGGTTCATTCGTCACTGCCAAGAACAAGTTCGGCGCAAACTCTTCACTGTTCCCGGCCCGAACTTCATTTTCAGCCCGAACTTCAACCTCGGCCCGAACTTCAACCTCGGCCCGAACATTATCCTCAGCCCGAACACCGAACTTCGGCCCGAACACCACTTCGGACCGAACACCACTTCGGCCCGAACATCCCACTTCGGCCCGAACACCACTTCGGCCCGAACATCCCTCTTCGGCCCGAACTCTTCAATATCCAAGATTGTGTGACAAAAGTTGCTATACTAAAACATTCATAACTTTCATCTCGGGTGTCCGTTTCACGCCCACGAGTAACCAAAATAGCTGGTTCGTTCGTCACTGCCAAGAACAAGTTCGGACCGAACTCTTCTCTGTTCCCGGCCCGAACTTCATTTTCGGCCCGAGCTTCAACCTCGGCCCGAACTTCAACCTCGGCCCGAACTCCGACCTCGGCCCGAACATCATCCTCGGCCCGAACACCGAACTTCGGCCCGAACACCACTTCGGCCCGAACATCCCACTTCGAACCGAACACCACTTCGGCCCGAACATCCCTCTTCGGCCCGAACTCTTCAATATCCAAGATTGTGTGACAAAATGTGCTATACTAAAACATTCATAACTTTTAGCACGGGTGTCCGTTTCACGCCCACGAGTAACCAAAATAGATGGTTTGTTCGTCACTTCCAAGAACAAGTTCGGCCGGAACTCTTCACAGTTCCCGGCCCGAACTTCATTTTCGGCCCGAACTTCAACCTCGGCCCGATCTTCAACCTTGGCCCGAACTCCGACCTCGGCCCGAACTTCAACCTCGGCCCGAACATCATCCTCGGCCCGAACACCGAACTTCGGCCCGAACACCACTTCGGCCCGAACATCCCACCTCGGGCCGAACACCACTTCGGCCCGAACATCCCTCTTCGGCCCGAACTCTTCAATATCCAAGATTGTGTGACAAAAGGTGCTATACTAAAACATTCATAACTTTCAGCTCGGGTGTCCGTTTCACACCCACGAGTAACCAAAATAGCTGGTTCGTTCGTCACTGCCAAGAAAAAGTTCGGCCCGAACTCTTCACTGTTCCCGGCCCGAACTTCATTTTCGGCCCGAACTTCAACCTCGGCCGGAACTCCAACCTCGGCCCGAACTCCAACCTCGGTCCGAACTTCAACCTCGGCCCGATCATCATCCTCGGCCCGAACACCGAACTTCGGCTCGAACACCACTTCGGCCCGAACACCACTTCGGCCCGAACATCCCTCTTCGGCCCGAACTCTTCAATATCCAAGATTGTGTGACAAAAGGTGCTATACTATAACATTCATAACTTTCAGCTCGGGTGTCCGTTTCACGCCCACGAGTAACCAAAATAGCTGGTTCGTTCGTCACTGCCAAGAACAAGTTCGGACCGAACTCTTCTCTGTTCCCGGCCCGAACTTCATTTTCGGCCCGAACTTCAACCTCGGCCCGAACTCCGATCTCGGCCCGAACATTATCCTCGGCCCGAACACCGAACTTCGGCCCGAACACCACTTCGGCCCGAACATCCCACTTCGACCCGAACACCACTTCGGCCCGAACATCCCTCTTCGGCCCGAACTCTTCAATATCCAAGATTGTGTGACAAAAGGTGCTATACTATAACATTCATAACTTTCAGCTCGGGTGTCCGTTTCACGCCCACGAGTAACCAAAATAGCTGGTTCGTTCGTCACTGCCAAGAACAAGTTCGGCGCGAACTCTTCACTGTTCCCGGCCCGAACTTCATTTTCGGCCCGAACTTCAACCTCGGCCCGAACTTCAACCTCGGCCCGAACTCCGACCTCGGCCCGAACTTCAACCTCGGCCCGAACATTATCCTCGGCCCGAACACCGAACTTGGGCCCGAACACCACTTCAGCCCGAACATCCCACTTCGGCCCGAACACCACTTCGGCCCGAACATCCCTCTTCGGCCCGAACTCTTCAATATCCAAGATTGTGTGACAAAAGGTGCTATATACTATAACATTCATAACTTTCAGCTCGGGTGTCCGTTTCACGCCCACGAGTAACCAAAATAGCTGGTTCGTTCGTCACTGCCAAGAACAAGTTCGGCGCGAACTCTTCACTGTTCCCGGCCCGAACTTCATTTTCGGCCCGAACTTCAACCTCGGCCCGAACTTCAACCTCGACCCGAACTCCGACCTCGGCCCGAACTTCAACCTCGGCCCGAACATTATCCTCAGCCCGAACACCGAACTTCGGCCCGAACACCACTTCGGCCCGAACACCACTTCGGCCCGAACATCCCACTTCGGCCCGAACACCACTTCGGCCCGAACATCCCTCTTCGGCCCGAACTCTTCAATATCCAAGATTGTGTGACAAAAGTTGCTATACTAAAACATTCATAACTTTCAGCTCGGGTGTCCGTTTCACGCCCACGAGTAACCAAAATAGCTGGTTCGTTCGTCACTGCCAAGAACAAGTTCGGACCGAACTCTTCTCTGTTCCCGGCCCGAACTTAAACTTCGGCCCGAACTTTAACCTCGGCCCGAACTCCGACCTCGGCCCGAACATCATCCTCGGCCCGAACACCGAACTTCGGCCCGAACACCACTTCGGCCCGAACATCCCACTTCGACCCGAACACCACTTCGGCCCGAACATCCCTCTTCGGCCCGAACTCTTCAATATCCAAGATTGTGTGACAAAAGGTGCTATACTAAAACATTCATAACTTTCAGCACGGGTGTCCGTTTCACGCCCACGAGTAACCAAAATAGATGGTTTGTTCGTCACTTCCAAGAACAAGTTCGGCCAGAACTCTTCACTGTTCCCGGCCCGAACTTCATTTTCGGCCCGAACTTCAACCTCGGCCCGATCTTCAACCTCGGCCCGAACTCCGACCTCGGCCCGAACTTCAACCTCGGCCCGAACATCATCCTCGGCCCGAACACCGAACTTCGACCCGAACACCACTTCGGCCCGAACATCCCACTTCGGGCCGAACACCACTTCGGCCCAAACATCCCTCTTCGGCCCGAACTCTTCAATATCCAAGATTGTGTGACAAAAGGTGCTATACTAAAACATTCATAACTTTCAGCTCGGCTGTCCGTTTCACGCCCACGAGTAACCAAAATAGCTGGTTCGTTCGTCACTGCCAAGAAAAAGTTCGGCCCGAACTCTTCACTGTTCCCGGCCCGAACTTCATTTTCGGCCCGAACTTCATTTTCGGCCCGAACTTCAACCTCGGCCGGAACTCCAACCTCGGCCCGAACTCCAACCTCGGTCCGAACTTCAACCTCGGCCCGATCATCATCCTCGGCCCGAACACCGAACTTCGGCTCGAACACCACTTCGGCCCGAACACCACTTCGGCCCGAACATCCCACTTCGGCCCGAACTCTTCACTATCCAAGATTGTGTGACAAAAGGTGCTATACTAAAACATTCATAACTTTCAGCTCGGGTGTCCGTTTCACGCCCACGAGTAACCAAAATAGCTGGTTCGTTCGTCACTGCCAAGAACAAGTTCGGACCGAACTCTTCTCTGTTCCCGGCCCGAACTTCATTTTCGGCCCGAACTCCGACCTCGGCCCGAACATCATCCTCGGCCCGAACACCGAACTTCGGCCCGAACACCACTTCGGCCAGAACATCCCACTTCGACCCGAACATCACTTCGGCCCGAACATCCCTCTTCGGCCCGAACTCTTCAATATCCAAGATTGTGTGACAAAAGGTGCTATACTAAAACATTCATAACTTTCAGCACGGGTGTCCGTTTCACGCCCACGAGTAACCAAAATAGATGGTTTGTTCGTCACTTCCAAGACCAAGTTCGGCCAGAACTCTTCACTGTTCCCGGCCCGAACTTCATTTTCGGCCCGAACTTCAACCTCGGCCCGATCTTCAACCTCGGCCCGAACTCCGACCTCGGCCCGAACTTCAACCTCGGCCCGAACAACATCCTCGGCCCGAACACCGAACTTCGGCCCGAACACCACTTCGGCCCGAACATCCCACTTCGGGCCGAACACCACTTCGGCCCGAACATCCCTCTTCGGCCCGATCTCTTCAATATCCAAGATTGTGTGACAAAAGGTGCTATACTAAAACATTCATAACTTTCAGCTCGGGTGTCCGTTTCACGCCCACGAGTAACCAAAATAGCTGGTTCGTTCGTCACTGCCAAGAAAAAGTTCGGCCCGAACTCTTCACTGTTCCCGGCCCGAACTTCATTTTCGGCCCGAACTTCAACCTCGGCCGGAACTCCAACCTCGGCCCGAACTCCAACCTCGGTCCGAACTTCAACCTCGGCCCGATCATCATCCTCGGCCCGAACACCGAACTTCGGCTCGAACACCACTTCGGCCCGAACACCACTTCGGCCCGAACACCACTTCGGCCCGAACATCCCACTTCGGCCCGAACTCTTCAATATCCAAGATTGTGTGACAAAAGGTGCTATACTAAAACATTCATAACTTTCAGCTCGGGTGTCCGTTTCACGCCCACGAGTAACCAAAATAGCTGGTTCGTTCGTCACTGCCAAGAACAAGTTCGGACCGAACTCTTCTCTGTTCCCGGCCCGAACTTCATTTTCGGCCCGAACTTCAACCTCGGCCGAACTCCGACCTCGGCCCGAACATCATCCTCGGCCCGAACACCGAACTTCGGCCCGAACACCACTTCGGCCCGAACACCACTTCGGCCCGAAAATCCCACTTCGTCCCGAACACCACTTCGGCCCGAACATCCCTCTTCGGCCCGAACTCTTCAATATCCAAGATTGTGTGACAAAAGGTGCTATACTAAAACATTCATAACTTTCAGCTCGGGTGTCCGTTTCACGCCCACGAGTAACCAAAATAGCTGGTTCGTTCGTCACTGCCAAGAACAAGTTCGGACCGAACTCTTCTCTGTTCCCGGCCCGAACTTCATTTTCGGCCCGAACTTCAACCTCGGCCCGAACTCTGACCTCGGCCCGAACATCATCCTCGGCCCGAACACCGAACTTCGGCCCGAACACCACTTCGGCCAGAACATCCCACTTCGACCCGAACATCACTTCGGCCCGAACATCCCTCTTCGGCCCGAACTCTTCAATATCCAAGATTGTGTGACAAAAGGTGCTATACTAAAACATTCATAACTTTCAGCACGGGTGTCCGTTTCACGCCCACGAGTAACCAAAATAGATGGTTTGTTCGTCACTTCCAAGAACAAGTTCGGCCGGAACTCTTCACTGTTCCCGGCCCGAACTTCATTTTCGGCCCGAACTTCAACCTCGGCCCGATCTTCAACCTCGGCCCGAACTCCGACCTCGGCCCGAACTTCAACCTCGGCCCGAACATCATCCTCGGCCCGAACACCGAACTTCGGCCCGAACACCACTTCGGCCCGAACATCCCACTTCGGGCCGAACACCACTTCGGCCCGAACATCCCTCTTCGGCCCGAACTCTTCAATATCCAAGATTGTGTGACAAAAGGTGCTATACTAAAACATTCATAACTTTCAGCTCGGGTGTCCGGTTCACGCCCACGAGTAACCAAAATAGCTGGTTCGTTCGTCACTGCCAAGAAAAAGTTCGGCCCGAACTCTTCACTGTTCCCGGCCCGAACTTCATTTTCGGCCCGAACTTCAACCTCGGTCGGAACTCCAACCTCGGCCCGAACTCCAACCTCGGTCCGAACTTCAACCTCGGCCCGATCATCATCCTCGGCCCGAACACCGAACTTCGGCTCGAACACCACTTCGGCCCGAACACCACTTCGGCCCGAACATCCCACTTCGGCCCGAACTCTTCAATATCCAAGATTGTGTGACAAAAGGTGCTATACTAAAACATTCATAACTTTCAGCTCGGGTGTCCGTTTCACGCCCACGAGTAACCAAAATAGCTGGTTCGTTCGTCACTGCCAAGAACAAGTTCGGACCGAACTCTTCTCTGTTCCCGGCCCGAACTTCATTTTCGGCCCGAACTTCAACCTCGGCCCGAACTCCGACCTCGGCCCGAACATCATCCTCGGCCCGAACACCGAACTTCGGCCCGAACACCACTTCGGCCCGAACATCCCACTTCGTCCCGAACACCACTTCGGCCCGAACATCCCTCTTCGGCCCGAACTCTTCAATATCCAAGATTGTGTGACAAAAGGTGCTATACTAAAACATTCATAACTTTCAGCACGGGTGTCCGTTTCACGCCCACGAGTAACCAAAATAGATGGTTTGTTCGTCACTTCCAAGAACAAGTTCGGCCGGAACTCTTCACTATTCCCGGCCCGAACTTCATTTTCGGCCCGAACTTCAACCTCGGCCCGATCTTCAACCTCGGCCCGAACTCCGACCTCGGCCCGAACTTCAACCTCGGCCCGAACATCATCCTCGGCCCGAACACCGAACTTCGGGCCGAACACCACTTCGGCCCGAACATCCCACTTCGGGCCGAACACCACTTCGGCCCGAACATCCCTCTTCGGCCCGAACTCTTCAATATCCAAGATTGTGTGACAAAAGGTGCTATACTAAACATTCATAACTTTCAGCTCGGGTGTCCGTTTCACGCCCACGAGTAACCAAAATAGCTGGTTCGTTCGTCACTGCCAATAAAAAGTTCGGCCAGAACTCTTCACTGTTCCCGGCCCGAACTTCATTTTCGGCCCGAACTTCAACCTCGGCCCGTTCTTCAACCTCGGCCCGAACTCCGACCTCGGCCCGAACTTCAACCTCGGCCCGAACATCATCCTCAGCCCGAACACCGAACTTCGGCCCGAACACCACTTCGGCCCGAACACCACTTCGGCCCGAACATCCCACTTCGGCCCGAACACCACTTCGGCCCGAACATCCCTCTTCGGCCCGAACTCTTCAATATCCAAGATTGTGTGACAAAAGGTGCTATACTATAACATTCATAACTTTCAGCTCGGGTGTCCGTTTCACGCCCACGAGTAACCAAAATAGCTGGTTCGTTCGTCACTGCCAAGAACAAGTTCGGCGCGAACTCTTCACTTTTCCCGGCCCGAACTTCATTTTCGGCCCGAACTTCAACCTCGGCCCGAACTTCAACCTCGGCCCGAACTCCGACCTCGGCCCGAACTTCAACCTCGGCCCGAACATTATCCTCGGCCCGAACACCGAACTTCGGCCCGAACACCACTTCGGCCCGAACATCCCACTTCGGCCCGAACACCACTTCGGCCCGAACATCCCTCTTCGGCCCGAACTCTTCAATATCCAAGATTGTCTGACAAAAGGTGCTATAATATAACATTCATAACTTTCAGCTCGGGTGTCCGTTTCACGCCCACGAGTAACCAAAATAGCTGGTTCGTTCGTCATTGCCAAGAACAAGTTCGGCGCGAACTCTTCACTGTTCCCGGCCCGAACTTCATTTTCGGCCCGAACTTCAACCTCGGCCCGAACTTCAACCTCGGCCCGAACTTCAACCTCGGCCCGAACATTATCCTCAGCCCTAACACCGAACTTCGGCCCGAACACCACTTCGGCCCGAACACCACTTCGGCCCGAACATCCCACTTCGGCCCGAACACCACTTCGGCCCGAACATCCCTCTTCGGCCCGAACTCTTCAATATCCAAGATTGTGTGAAAAAAGTTGCTATACTAAAACATTCATAACTTTCAGCTCGGGTGTCCGTTTCACGCCCACGAGTAACCAAAATAGCTGGTTCGTTCGTCACTGCCAAGAACAAGTTCGGACCGAACTCTTCTCTGTTCCCGGCCCGAACTTCATTTTCGGCCCGAACTTCAACCTCGGCCCGAACTCCGACCTCGGCCCGAACATCATCCTCGGCCCGAACACCGAACTTCGGCCCGAACACCACTTCGGCCCGAACATCCCACTTCGACCCGAACACCACTTCGGCCCGAACATCCCTCTTCGGCCCGAACTCTTCAATATCCAAGATTGTGTGACAAAAGGTGCTATACTAAAACATTCATAACTTTCAGCACGGGTGTCCGTTTCACGCCCACGAGTAACCAAAATAGATGGTTTGTTCGTCACTTACAAGAACAAGTTCGGCCGGAACTCTTCACTGTTCCCGGCCCGAACTTCATTTTCGGCCCGAACTTCATCCTCGGCCCGATCTTCAACCTCGGCCCGAACTCCGACCTCGGCCCGAACTTCAACCTCGGCCCGAACATCATCCTCGGCCCGAACACCGAACTTCGGGCCGAACACCACTTCGGCCCGAACAACCCACTTCGGGCCGAACACCACTTCGGCCCGAACATCCCTCTTCGGCCCGAACTCTTCAATATCCAAGATTGTTTGACAAAAGGTGCTATACTAAAACATTCATAACTTTCAGCTCGGGTGTCCGTTTCACGCCCACGAGTAACCAAAATAGCTGGTTCGTTCGTCACTGCCAAGAAAAAGTTCGGCCCGAACTCTTCACTGTTCCCGGCCCGAACTTCATTTTCGGCCCGAACTTCAACCTCGGCCCGATCTTCAACCTCGGCCCGAACTCCGACCTCGGCCCGAACTTCAACCTCGGCCCGAACATCATCCTCAGCCCGAACACTGAACTTCGGCCCGAACACCACTTCGGCCCGAACACCACTTCGGCCCGAACATCCCACTTCGGCCCGAACACCACTTCGGCCCGAACATCCCTCTTCGGCCCGAACTCTTCAATATCCAAGATTGTGTGACAAAAGGTGCTATACTATAACATTCATAACTTTCAGCTCGGGTGTCCGTTTCACGCCCACGAGTAACCAAAATAGCTGGTTCGTTCGTCACTGCCAAGAACAAGTTCGGCGCGAACTCTTCACTGTTCCCGGCCCGAACTTCATTTTCGGCCCGAACTTCAACCTCGGCCCGAACTTCAACCTCGGCCCGAACTCCGACCTCGGCCCGAACTTCAACCTCGGCCCGAACATTATCCTCGGCCCGAACACCGAACTTCGGCCCGAACACCACTTCGGCCCGAACATCCCACTTCGGCCCGAACACCACTTCGTCCCGAACATCCCTCTTCGGCCCGAACTCTTCAATATCCAAGATTGTGTGACAAAAGGTGCTATAATATAACATTCATAACTTTCAGCTCGGGTGTCCGTTTCACGCCCACGAGTAACCAAAATAGCAGGTTCGTTCGTCACTGCCAAGAACAAGTTCGGCGCGAACTCTTCACTGTTCCCGGTCCGAACTTCATTTTCGGCCCGAACTTCAACCTCGGCCCGAACTTCAAACTCGGCCCGAACTCCGACCTCGGCCCGAACTTCAACCTCGGCCCGAACATTATCCTCAGCCCTAACACCGAACTTCGGCCCGAACACCACTTCGGCCCGAACACCACTTCGGCCCGAACATCCCACTTCGGCCCGAACATCACTTCGGCCCGAACATCCCTCTTCGGCCCGAACTCTTCAATATCCAAGATTGTGTGACAAAAGTTGCTATACTAAAACATTCATAACTTTCAGCTCGGGTGTCCGTTTCACGCCCACGAGTAACCAAAATAGCTGGTTCGTTCGTCACTGCCAAGAACAAGTTCGGGCCGAACTCTTCTCTGTTCCCGGCCCGAACTTCATTTTCGGCCCGAACTTCAACCTCGGCCCGAACTTCAACCTCGGCCCGAACTCCGACCTCGGCCCGAACATCATCCTCGGCCCGAACACCGAACTTCGGCCTGAACACCACTTCGGCCCGAACATCCCACTTCGACCCGAACACCACTTCGGCCCGAACATCTCTCTTCGGCCCGAACTCTTCAATATCCAAGATTGTGTGACAAAAGGTGCTATACTAAAACATTCATAACTTTCAGCACGGGTGTCCGTTTCACGCCCACGAGTAACCAAAATAGATGGTTTGTTCGTCACTTCCAAGAACAAGTTTGGCCGGAACTCTTCACTGTTCCCGGCCCGAACTTCATTTTCGGCCCGAACTTCATCCTCGGCCCGATCTTCAACCTCGGCCCGAACTCCGACCTCGGCCCGAACTTCATCCTCGGCCCGAACACCGAACTTCGGGCCGAACACCACTTCGGCCCGAACATCCCACTTCGGGCCGAACACCACTTCGGCCCGAACATCCCTCTTCGGCCCGAACTCTTCAATATCCAAGATTGTGTGACAAAAGGTGCTATACTAAAACATTCATAACTTTCAGCTCGGGTGTCCGTTTCACGCCCACGAGTAACCAAAATAGCTGGTTCGTTCGTCACTGCCAAGAAAAAGTTCGGCCCGAACTCTTCACTGTTCCCGGCCCGAACTTTATTTTCGGCCCGAACTTCAACCTCGGCCCGATCTTCAACCTCGGCCCGAACTCCGACCTCGGCCCGAACTTCAACCTCGGCCCGAACATCATCCTCAGCCCGAACACCGAACTTCGGCCCGAACACCACTTCGGCCCGAACACCACTTCGGCCCGAACATCCCACTTCGGCCCGAACATCCCTCTTCGGCTCGAACTCTTCAATATCCAAGATTGTGTGACAAAAGGTGCTATACTATAACATTCATAACTTTCAGCTCGGGTGTCCGTTTCACGCCCACGAGTAACCAAAATAGCTGGTTCGTTCGTCACTGCCAAGAACAAGTTCGGCGCGAACTCTTCACTGTTCCCGGCCCGAACTTCATTTTCGGCCCGAACTTCAACCTCGGCCCGAACTTCAACCTCGGCCCGAACTCCGACCTCGGCCCGAACTTCAACCTCGGCCCGAACATTATCCTCGGCCCGAACACCGAACTTCGGCCCGAACACCACTTCGGCCCGAACACCACTTCGGCCCGAACATCCCACTTCGGCCCGAACACCACTTCGGCCCGAACATCCCTCTTCGGCCCGAACTCTTCAATATCCAAGATTGTGTGACAAAAGGTGCTATAATATAACATTCATAACTTTCAGCTCGGGTGTCCGTTTCACGCCCACGAGTAACCAAAATAGCTGGTTCGTTCGTCACTGCCAAGAACAAGTTCGGCGCGAACTCTTCACTGTTCCCGGCCCGAACTTCATTTTCGGCCCGAACTTCAACCTCGGCCCGAACTTCAACCTCGGCCCGAACTCCGACCTCGGCCCGAACTTCAACCTCGGCCCGAACATTATCCTCACCCCTAACACCGAACTTCGGCCCGAACACCACTTCGGCCCGAACACCACTTCGGCCCGAACATCCCACTTCGGCCCGAACTCTTCAATATCCAAGATTGTGTGACAAAAGTTGCTATACTAAAACATTCATAACTTTCAGCTCGGGTGTCCGTTTCACGCCCACGAGTAACCAAAATAGCTGGTTCGTTCGTCATTGCCAAGAACAAGTTCGGGCCGAACTCTTCTCTGTTCCCGGCCCGAACTTCATTTTCGGCCCGAACTTCAACCTCGGCCCGAACTTCAACCTCGGCCCGAACTCCGACCTCGGCCCGAACATCATCCTCGGCCCGAACACCGAACTTCGGCCTGAACACCACTTCGGCCCGAACATCCCACTTCGACCCGAACACCACTTCGGCCCGAACATCCCTCTTCGGCCCGAACTCTTCAATATCCAAGATTGTGTGACAAAAGGTGCTATACTAAAACATTCATAACTTTCAGCACGGGTGTCCGTTTCACGCCCACGTGTAACCAAAATAGATGGTTTGTTCGTCACTTCCAAGAACAAGTTCGGCCGGAACTCTTCACTGTTCCCGGCCCGAACTTCATTTTCGGCCCGAACTTCATCCTCGGCCCGATCTTCAACCTCGGCCCGAACTCCGACCTCGGCCCGAACTTCAACCTCGGCCCGAACATCATCCTCGGCCCGAACACCGAACTTCGGGCCGAACACCACTTCGGCCCGAACATCCCACTTCGGGCCGAACACCACTTCGGCCCGAACATCCCTCTTCGGCCCGAACTCTTCAATATCCAAGATTGTGTGACAAAAGGTGCTATACTAAAACATTCATAACTTTCAGCTCGGGTGTCCGTTTCACGCCCACGAGTAACCAAAATAGCTGGTTCGTTCGTCACTGCCAAGAAAAAGTTCGGCCCGAACTCTTCACTGTTCCCGGCCCGAACTTCATTTTCGGCCCGAACTTCAACCTCGGCCCGATCTTCAACCTCGGCCCGAACTCCGACCTCGGCCCGAACTTCAACCTCGGCCCGAACATCATCCTCAGCCCGAACACCGAACTTCGGCCCGAACACCACTTCGGCCCGAACACCACTTCGGCCCGAACATCCCACTTCGGCCCGAACACCACTTCGGCCCGAACATCCCTCTTCGGCCCGAACTCTTCAATATCCAAGATTGTGTGACAAAAGGTGCTATACTATAACATTCATAACTTTCAGCTCGGGTGTCCGTTTCACGCCCACGAGTAACCAAAATAGCTGGTTCGTTCGTCACTGCCAAGAACAAGTTCGGCGCGAACTCTTCACTGTTCCCGGCCCGAACTTCATTTTCGGCCCGAACTTCAACCTCGGCCCGAACTTCAACCTCGGCCCGAACTCCGACCTCGGCCCGAACTTCAACCTCGGCCCGAACATTATCCTCGGCCCGAACACCGAACTTCGGCCCGAACACCACTTCGGCCCGAACACCACTTCGGCCCGAACATCCCACTTCGGCCCGAACACCACTTCGGCCCGAACATCCCTCTTCGGCCCGAACTCTTCAATATCCAAGATTGTGTGACAAAAGGTGCTATAATATAACATTCATAACTTTCAGCTCGGGTGTCCGTTTCACGCCCACGAGTAACCAAAATAGCTGGTTCGTTTGTCACTGCCAAGAACAAGTTCGGCGCGAACTCTTCACTGTTCCCGGCCCGAACTTCAACCTCGGCCCGAACTTCAACCTCGGCCCGAACTCCGACCTCGGCCCGAACTTCAACCTCGGCCCGAACATTATCCTCAGCCCTAACACCGAACTTCGGCCTGAACACCACTTCGGCCCGAACACCACTTCGGCCCGAACATCCCACTTCGGCCCGAACACCACTTCGGCCCGAACATCCCTCTTCGGCCCGAACTCTTCAATATCCAAGATTGTGTGACAAAAGTTGCTATACTAAAACATTCATAACTTTCAGCTCGGGTGTCCGTTTCACGCCCACGAGTAACCAAAATAGCTGGTTCGTTCGTCACTGCCAAGAACAAGTTCGGGCCGAACTCTTCTCTGTTCCCGGCCCGAACTTCATTTTCGGCCCGAACTTCAACCTTGGCCCGAACTTCAACCTCGGCCCGAACTCCGACCTCGGCCCGAACATCATCCTCGGCCCGAACACCGAACTTCGGCCGGAACACCACTTCGGCCCGAACATCCCACTTCGACCCGAACACCACTTCGGCCCGAACATCCCTCTTCGGCCCGAACTCTTCAATATCCAAGATTGTGTGACAAAAGGTGCTATACTAAAACATTCATAACTTTCAGCACGGGTGTCCGTTTCACGCCCACGAGTAACCAAAATAGATGGTTTGTTCGTCACTTCCAAGAACAAGTTCCCGGCCCGAACTTCATTTTCGGCCCGAACTGCAACCTCGGCCCGATCTTCAACCTCGGCCCGAACTCCGACCTCGGCCCGAACTTCAACCTCGGCCCGAACATCATCCTCGGCCCGAACACCGAACTTCGGCCCGAACACCACTTCGGCCCGAACATCCCACTTCGGGCCGAACACCACTTCGGCCCGAACATCCCTCTTCGGCCCGAACTCTTCAATATCCAAGATTGTGTGACAAAAGGTGCTATACTAAAACATTCATAACTTTCAGCTCGGGTGTCCGTTTCACGCCCACGAGTAACCAAAATAGCTGGTTCGTTCGTCACTGCCAAGAAAAAGTTCGGCCCGAACTCTTCACTGTTCCCGGCCCGAACTTCATTTTCGGCCCGAACTTCAACCTCGGCCCGATCTTCAACCTCGGCCCGAACTCCGACCTCGGCCCGAACTTCAACCTCGGCCCGAACATCATCCTCAGCCCGAACACCGAACTTCGGCCCGAACACCACTTCGGCCCGAACACCACTTCGGCCCGAACATCCCACTTCGGGCCGAACACCACTTCGGCCCGAACATCCCTCTTCGGCCCGAACTCTTCAATATCCAAGATTGTGTGACAAAAGGTGCTATACTATAACATTCATAACTTTCAGCTCGGGTGTCCGTTTCACGCCCACGAGTAACCAAAATAGCTGGTTCGTTCGTCACTGCCAAGAACAAGTTCGGCGCGAACTCTTCACTGTTCCCGGCCCGAACTTCATTTTCGGCCCGAACTTCAACCTCGGCCCGAACTTCAACCTCGGCCCGAACTCCGACCTCGGCCCGAACTTCAACCTCGGCCCGAACATTATCCTCGGCCCGAACACCGAACTTCGGCCCGAACACCACTTCGGCCCGAACACCACTTCGGCCCGAACATCCCACTTCGGCCCGAACACCACTTCGGCCCGAACATCCCTCTTCGGCCCGAACTCTTCAATATCCAAGATTGTGTGACAAAAGGTGCTATAATATAACATTCATAACTTTCAGCTCGGGTGTCCGTTTCACGCCCACGAGTAACCAAAATAGCTGGTTCGTTCGTCACTGCCAAGAACAAGTTCGGCGCGAACTCTTCACTGTTCCCGGCCCGAACTTCAACCTCGGCCCGAACTTCAACCTCGGCCCGAACTCCGACCTCGGCCCGAACTTCAACCTCGGCCCGAACATTATCCTCAGCCCTAACACCGAACTTCGGCCCGAACACCACTTCGGCCCGAACATCCCACTTCGGCCCGAACACCACTTCGGCCCGAACATCCCTCTTCGGCCCGAACTCTTCAATATCCAAGATTGTGTGACAAAAGTTGCTATACTAAAACATTCATAACTTTCAGCTCGGGTGTCCGTTTCACGCCCACGAGTAACCAAAATAGCTGGTTCGTTCGTCACTGCCAAGAACAAGTTCGGGCCGAACTCTTCTCTGTTCCCGGCCCGAACTTCATTTTCGGCCCGAACTTCAACCTCGGCCCGAACTTCAACCTCGGCCCGAACTCCGACCTCGGCCCGAACATCATCCTCGGCCCGAACACCGAACTTCGGCCTGAACACCACTTCGGCCCGAACATCCCACTTCGACCCGAACACCACTTCGGCCCGAACATCCCTCTTCGGCCCGAACTCTTCAATATCCAAGATTGTGTGACAAAAGGTGCTATACTAAAACATTCATAACTTTCAGCACGGGTGTCCGTTTCACGCCCACGAGTAACCAAAATAGATGGTTTGTTCGTCACTTCCAAGAACAAGTTCCCGGCCCGAACTTCATTTTCGGCCCGAACTGCAACCTCGGCCCGATCTTCAACCTCGGCCCGAACTCCGACCTCGGCCCGAACTTCAACCTCGGCCCGAACATCATCCTCGGCCCGAACACCGAACTTCGGCCCGAACACCACTTCGGCCCGAACATCCCACTTCGGGCCGAACACCACTTCGGCCCGAACATCCCTCTTCGGCCCGAACTCTTCAATATCCAAGATTATGTGACAAAAGGTGCTATACTAAAACATTCATAACTTTCAGCTCGGGTGTCCGTTTCACGCCCACGAGTAACCAAAATAGCTGGTTCGTTCGTCACTGCCAAGAAAAAGTTCGGCCCGAACTCTTCACTGTTCCCGGCCCGAACTTCATTTTCAGCCCGAACTTCAACCTCGGCCGGAACTCCAACCTCGGCCCGAACTCCAACCTCGGTCCGAACTTCAACCACGGCCCGATCATCATCCTCGACCCGAACACCGAACTTCGGCTCGAACACCACTTCGGCCCGAACACCACTTCGGCCCGAACATCCCACTTCGGCCCGAACTCTTCAATATCCAAGATTGTGTGACAAAAGGTGCCATACTAAAACATTCATAACTTTCAGCTCGGGTGTCCGTTTCACGCCCACGAGTAACCAAAATAGCTGGTTCGTTCGTCACTGCCAAGAACAAGTTCGGACCGAACTCTTCTCTGTTCCCGGCCCGAACTTCATTTTCGGCCCGAACTTCAACCTCGGCCCGAACTCCGACCTCGGCCCGAACATCATCCTCGGCCCGAACACCGAACTTCGGCCCGAACACCACTTCGGCCCGAACATCCCACTTCGACCCGAACACCACTTCGGCCCGAACATCCCTCTTCGGCCCGAACTCTTCAATATCCAAGATTGTGTGACAAAAGGTGCTATACTAAAACATTCATAACTTTCAGCACGGGTGTCCGTTTCACGCCCACGAGTAACCAAAATAGATGGTTTGTTCGTCACTTCCAAGAACAAGTTCGGCCGGAACTCTTCACTGTTCCCGGCCCGAACTTCATTTTCGGCCCGAACTTCAACCTCGGCCCGATCTTCAACCTCGGCCCGAACTCCGACCTCGGCCCGAACTTCAACCTCGGCCCGAACATCATCCTCGGCCCGAACACCGAACTTCGGGCCGAACACCACTTCGGCCCGAACATCCCACTTCGGGCCGAACACCACTTCGGCCCGAACATCCCTCTTCGGCCCGAACTCTTCAATATCCAAGATTGTGTGACAAAAGGTGCTATACTAAAACATTCATAACTTTCAGCTCGGGTGTCCGTTTCACGCCCACGAGTAACCAAAATAGCTGGTTCGTTCGTCACTGCCAAGAAAAAGTTCGGCCCGAACTCTTCACTGTTCCCGGCCCGAACTTCATTTTCGGCCCGAACTTCAACCTCGGCCCGATCTTAAACCTCGGCCCGAACTCCGACCTCGGCCCGAACTTCAACTGTAACACCTCAATTTTTAAAACACCTTTTAAATCATATTTTTAAAAAAAATATTACAAGTCCAACATTCCCAAAATACGGTTTAACAAAAACCAATAAGAGTTTATCAGAGTATTAAAACCGGTGTTACAATGCAATATCATAACCATAGGATAAACGAGAACTACCTACGAGCTCTCGAGCTAATCAACACAAGGCCACTTCTAACGCGACCCTCTAATCCATCGATCATGGATCCTGAGTACATAGCCAAAAATAAAGTAGTACGTGAGACAAAATAGTCTCGTGAGATACATGGGTTTTAGACCCGATAAGCAATTAGTCAAATAATATTATTTAATCTTAAAATAATATTACTAAGTTTGTTTTGGGTCACTTTATCACTTTCATCATTGGCCAATGTCAAGATAATCGGAATGCCTCCAATCTATCAAGACCATCATTTCCACGGTAACCGGAATGCCTCCAATCTACCGGGACTCATAGGTATTGGGTAATCGGAATGCCTCCAATCTACCACTAACCTTAAGGTACCGTAGTAACCGGAATGCCTCCAATCTACTACGGCCCTAGGGACATCATCATCATCATCATCATTACTTATCTTTTATCGTTATGAGCTTATAGCTCCATCATTTCTCAATAAATCAATCATTGCGTTATCAAACAAGCAATTCATCATAAATCACATAAATGACTAAATTACTTAAAGACTCGACAAAATCATTAGATCATAAAAACATTTACTAGCTATGTACCCAGTTTAAAAGTCACATATACTCACCTTAGCCAAGCTAACTCCAAATCGTGTCTATCAACACGAATCCTTGCTTTCCAACTTGTGAAATGTAACCAATCTTTAGGTCTTCTTGACCTATCATCCATATCATCATAAAATCTAGTTATTATCCACAACTAGCTACCAATAAACCCATAACAACATTCTTGGCCACCAAGTTCATCCAACTTGGTGAAACCCCAAAACCCTAGCTCAAGATTTCCATCAATAAACCCAAATCCAACTTGTACACATCATTTACAAGCTTACTATGAGTGTTCTACACCCATGATTAATCATCTTTCCCAAAGATGACATGAATGATTCCCCAAACCACCATTTCTACCCAAACAAAGTTCATAACTAGCTAGATAACATCAACAATCAAGAAATCTTACCTTTGATGTTTAGATCCTTCAAGATGGTGAAGATTTGAGCTCAAGAACACCAAGATCGCCCCCTTTCTCTCTCTAAAACGGCTGCACAAGTGTTGGGTGGAAAATGAAGAAACCCTAGCTCAAACCCATTTTAATACTGCTCGACCAGACTTCGCGGCGTGAACTTGTTCGCGTCGCTAACTTTGCACCTCGCTCGCATACTTCGCGATCGTTAAGTGGTCGTGAACTACTTCACGCTCGATGGTGACAATCGCTGTTGACAGTTCCCGATCGGGAACTATAGTTCGCGTCGCGAACTTCTTTAGGCAGCAGGGCTGCACTTTTTCATCTTTGCCCCGACCCGGTTTCGCCCATAACTTTCTCGTACGGTCTCCAAACGACACGAAACCAATTCCTACGTTCTTTAAACGATTTATCCCTTTTTATCGTATTTTTATGCAATTTATTTAATACCAAAATTTCGGGTCGTTACATCAACCTCGGCCCGAACATCATCCTCAGCCCGAACACCGAACTTCGGCCCGAACACCACTTCGGCCCGAACACCACTTCGGCCCGAACATCCCACTTCGGCCCGAACACCACTTCGGCCCGAACATCCCTCTTCGGCCCGAACTCTTCAATATCCAAGATTGTGTGACAAAAGGTGCTATAATATAACATTCATAACTTTCAGCTCGGGTGTCCGTTTCACACCCACGAGTAACCAAAATAGCTGGTTCGTTCGTCACTGCCAAGAACAAGTTCGGCGCGAACTCTTCACTGTTCCCGGCCCGAACTTCATTTTCGGCCCGAACTTCAACCTCGGCCCGAACTTCAACCTCTGCCCGAACTCCGACCTCGGCCCGAACTTCAACCTCGGCCCGAACATTATCCTCAGCCCGAACACCGAACTTCGGCCCGAACACCACTTCGGCCCGAACATCCCACTTCGGCCCGAACACCACTTCGGCCCGAACATCCCTCTTCGGCCCGAACTCTTCAATATCCAAGATTGTGTGACAAAAGTTGCTATACTAAAACATTCATAACATTCAGCTCGGGTGTCCGTTTCACGCCCACGAGTAACCAAAATAGCTGGTTCATTCGTCACTGCCAAGAACAAGTTCGGACCGAACTCTTCTCTGTTCCCGGCCCGAACTTCATTTTCGGCCCGAACTTCAACCTCGGCCCGAACTTCAACCTCGGCCCGAACTCCGACCTCGGCCCGAACATCATCCTCGGCCCGAACACCGAACTTCGGCCCGAACACCACTTCGGCCCGAACATCCCACTTCGACCCGAACACCACTTCGGCCCGAACATCCCTCTTCGGCCCGAACTCTTCAATATCCAAGATTGTGTGACAAAAGGTGCTATACTAAAACATTCATAACTTTCAGCACGGGTGTCCGTTTCACGCCCACGAGTAACCAAAATAGATGGTTTGTTCGTCACTTCCAAGAACAAGTTCGGCCGGAACTCTTCACTGTTCCCGGCCCGAACTTCATTTTCGGCCCGAACTTCAACCTCGGCCCGATCTTCAACCTCGGCCCGAACTCCGACCTCGGCCCGAACATCATCCTCGGCCCGAACACCACTTCGGCCCGAACATCCCACTTCGGGCCGAACACCACTTCGGCCCGAACATCCCTCTTCGGCCCGAACTCTTCAATATCCAAGATTGTGTGACAAAAGGTGCTATACTAAAACATTCATAACTTTAAGCTCGGGTGTCCGTTTCACGCCCACGAGTAACCAAAATAGCTGGTTCGTTCGTCACTGCCAAGAAAAAGTTCGGCCCGAACTCTTCACTGTTCCCGGCCCGAACTTCATTTTCGGCCCGAACTTCAACCTCGGCCGGAACTCCAACCTCGGCCCGAACTCCAACCTCGGTCCGAACATCAACCTCGGCCCGATCATCGTCCTCGGCCCGAACACCGAACTTCGGCTCGAACACCACTTCGGCCCGAACACCACTTCGGCCCGAACATCCCACTTCGGCCCGAACTCTTCAATATCCAAGATTGTGTGACAAAAGGTGCTATACTAAAACATTCATAACTTTCAGCTCGGGTGTCCGTTTCACGCCCACGAGTAACCAAAATAGATGGTTCGTTCGTCACTGCCAAGAACAAGTTCGGCCCGAACTCTTCACTGTTCCCGGCCCGAACTTCATTTTCGGCCCGAACTTCAACCTCAACCCGATCTTCAACCTCGGTCCGAACTCCGACCTCGGCCCGAACTTCAACCTCGGCCCGAACATCATCCTCGGCCCGAACACCGAACTTCGGCCGGAACACCACTTCGGCCCGAACACCACTTCGGCCCGAACATCCCACTTCGGCCCGAACACCACTTCAGCCCGAACACCACTTCGGCCCGAACTCTTCAATATCCAAGATTGTGTGACAAAAGGTGCTATACTAAAACATTCATAACTTTCAGCTCGGGTGTCCGTTTCACGCCCACGAGTAACCAAAATAGATGGTTCGTTCGTCACTGCCAAGAACAAGTTCGGCCCGAACTCTTCACTGTTCCCGGCCCGAACTTCATTTTCGGCCCGAACTTCAACCTCGGCCCGAACTTCAACCTCGGCCCGAACTCCGACCTCGGCCCGAACTTCAACCTCGGCCCGAACATCATCCTCGGCCCGAAACCGAACTGCGGCCCGAACACCACTTCGGCCCGAACACCCCACTTCGGCCCGAACACCACTTCGGCCCGAAAATCCCTCTCCGGCCCAAACTCTTCAATATCCAAGATTGTGTGACAAAAGATGCTATACTAAAACATTCATAACTTTCAGCTCGGGTGTCCGTTTCACGCCCACGAGTAACTAAAATAGCTGGTTCGTTCGTCACTGCCAAGAACAAGTTCGGCCCGAACTCTTCACTGTTCCCGGCCCGAACTTCATTTTCGGCCTGAACTTCAACCTCGGCCCGAACTCCAACCTCGGCCCGAACTCCAACCTCGGCCCGAACTTCAACCTCGGCCCGAACATCATCCTCGGCCCGAACACCGAACTTCAGCCCGAACACCACTTCGGCCCGAACATCCCACTTCGGCCCGAACACCACTTCGGCCCGAACTTTTCAATATCCAAGATTGTGTGACAAAAGGTGCTATACTAAAACATTCATAACTTTCAACTCGGGTGTCCGTTTCACGCCCACGAGTAACCAAAATAGCTGGTTCGTTCGTCACTGCCAAGAACAAGTTCGGCCCGAACTCTTCACTGTTCCCGGTCCGAACATCTTTTTCGGCCCGAACTTCAACCTCGGCCCGAACTCCGACCTCGGCCCGAACTTCAACCTCGGCCCGAACACCGAACTTCGGCCCGAACACCACTTCGCCACTTCGGCCCGAACACCACTTCGGCCCGAACATCCCTCTTCGGCCCGAACATCCGTCTTCGGCCCGAACTCTTCAATATCCAAGATTGTGTGACAAAAGGTGCTACACTAAAACATTCATAACTTTCAGCTCGGGTGTCCGTTTCACGCCCACGAGTAACCCAAATAGCTGGTTCGTTCGTCACTGCCAAGAACAAGTTCGGCCCGAACTCTTCACTGTTCCCGGTCCGAACTTCATTTTCAGCCCGAACTTCAACCTCGGCCCGAACTTCGACCTCGGCCCGAACTCCGACCTCGGCCCGAACTTCAACCTCGGCCCGAACACCGAACTTTGGCCCGACCACCACTTCGGCCCGAACACAACTTCGGCCCGAACATCCCACTTCGGCCCGAACACCACTTCGGCTCGAACATCCCTCTTCGCCCGAACTCTTCAATATCCAAGATTGTGTGACAAAAGGTGCTATACTAAAACATTCATAACTTTCAGCTCGGGTGTCCGTTTCACGCCCACGAGTAACCAAAATAGCTGTTTCGTTCGTCACTGCCAAGAACAAGTTCGGCCGGAACTCTTCACTGTTCCCGGCCCGAACTTCATTTTCGGCCCGACTTCAACCTCGGCCCGATCTTCAACCTCGGCCCGAACTCCGACCTCGGCCCGAACTTCAACCTCGGCCCGAACATCATCCTCGGCCCGAACACCGAACTTCGGCCCGAACACCACTTCGGCCCGAACATCCCACTTCGGGCCGAACACCACTTCGGCCCGAACATCCCTCTTCGGCCCGAACTCTTCAATATCCAAGATTGTGTGACAAAAAATGCTATACTAAAACATTCATAACTTTCAGCTCGGGTGTCCGTTTCACGCCCACGAGTAACTAAAATAGCTGGTTCGTTCGTCACTGCCAAGATCAAGTTCGGCCCGAACTCTTCACTGTTCCCGGCCCGAACTTCATTTTCGGCCTGAACTTCAACCTCGGCCCGAACTCCAACCTCGGCCCGAACTCCAACCTCGGCCCGAACTTCAACCTCGGCCCGATCATCATCCTCGGCCCGAACACCGAACTTCGGCTCGAACACCACTTCGGCCCGAACACCACTTCGGCTCGAACATCCCACTTCGGCCCGAACTCTTCAATTTCCAAGATTGTGTGACAAAAGGTGCTATACTAAAACATTCATAACTTTCAGCTCGGGTGTCCGTTTCACGCCCACGAGTAACCAAAATAGATGGTTCGTTCGTCACTGCCAAGAACAAGTTCGGCCCGAACTCTTCACTGTTCCCGGCCCGAACTTCATTTTCGGCCCGAACTTCAACCTCGGCCCGAACTTCAACCTCGGCCCGAACTCCGACCTCGGCCCGAACTTCAACCTCGGCCTGAACATCATCCTCGGCCCGAAACCGAACTGCGGCCCGAACACCACTTCGGCCCGAACACCCCATTTCGGCCCGAACACCCCACTTCGGCCCGAACACCACTTCGGCCCGAAAATCCCTCTCCGGCCCGACCTCTTCAATATCCAAGATTGTGTGACAAAAAATGCTATACTAAAACATTCATAACTTTCAGCTCGGGTGTCCGTTTCACGCCCACGAGTAACTAAAATAGCTGGTTCGTTCGTGACTGCCAAGATCAAGTTCGGCCCGAACTCTTCACTGTTCCCGGCCCGAACTTCATTTTCGGCCTGAACTTCAACCTCGGCACGAACTCCAACCTCGGCCCGAACTCCAACCTCGGCCCGAACTTCAACCTCGGCCCGAACATCATCCTCAGCCCGAACACCGAACTTCAGCCCGAACACCACTTCGGCCCGAACATCCCACTTCGGCCCGAACACCACTTCGGCCCGAACTCTTCAATATCCAAGATTGTGTGACAAAAGGTGCTATACTAAAACATTCATAACTTTCAACTCGGGTGTCCGTTTCACGCCCACGAGTAACCAAAATAGCTGGTTCGTTCGTCACTGCCAAGAACAAGTTCGGCCCGAACTCTTCACTGTTCCCGGTCCGAACTTCATTTTCGGCCCGAACTTCAACCTCGGCCCGAACTCCGACCTCGGCCCGAACTTCAACCTCGGCCCGAACACCGAACTTCGGCCCGAACACCACTTCGCCACTTCGGCCCGAACACCACTTCGGCCCGAACATCCCTCTTCGGCCCGAACATCCGTCTTCGGCCCGAACTCTTCAATATCCAAGATTGTGTGACAAAAGGTGCTATACTAAAACATTCATAACTTTCAGCTCGGGTGTCCGTTTCACGCCCACGAGTAACCCAAATAGCTGGTTCGTTCGTCACTGCCAAGAACAAGTTCGGCCCGAACTCTTCACTGTTCCCGGTCCGAACTTCATTTTCAGCCCGAACTTCAACCTCGGCCCGAACTTCGACCTCGGCCCGAACTCCGACCTCGGCCCGAACTTCAACCTCGGCCCGAACACCGAACTTTGGCCCGACCACCACTTCGGCCCGAACACAACTTCGGCCCGAACATCCCACTTCGGCCCGAACACCACTTCGGCTCGAACATCCCTCTTCGCCCGAACTCTTCAATATCCAAGATTGTGTGACAAAAGGTGCTATACTAAAACATTCATAACTTTCAGCTCGGGTGTCCGTTTCACGCCCACGAGTAACCAAAATTGCTGTTTCGTTCGTCACTGCCAAGAACAAGTTCGGCCGGAACTCTTCACTGTTCCCTGCCCGAACTTCATTTTCGGCCTGACCTTCAACCTCGGCCCGAACTCCAACCTCGGCCCGAACTCCAACCTCAGCCCGAACTTCAACCTCGGCCCGATCATCATCCTCGGCCCGAACACCGAACTTCGGCTCGAACACCACTTCGGCCCGAACACCACTTCGGCCCGAACATCCCACTTCGGCCCGAACTCTTCAATATCCAAGATTGTGTGACAAAAGGTGCTATACTAAAACATTCATAACTTTCAACTCGGGTGTCCGTTTCACGCCCACGAGTAACCAAAATAGCTGGTTCGTTCGTCACTGCCAAGAACAAGTTCGGCCCGAACTCTTCACTGTTCCCGGTCCGAACTTCATTTTCGGCCCGGACTTCAACGTCGGCCCGAACTTCAACCTCGGCCCGAACTCCGACCTCGGCCCGAACTTCAACCTCGGCCGAAACATCATCCTCGGCCCGAAACCGAACTGCGGCCCGAACACCACTTCGGCCCGAACACCCCACTTCGGCCCGAACACCACTTCGGCCCGAAAATCCCTCTCCGGCCCGAACTCTACAATATCCAAGATTGTGTGACAAAAAATGCTATACTAAAACATTCATAACTTTCAGCTCGGGTGTCCGTTTCACGCCCACGAGTAACCAAAATAGCTGGTTCGTTCGTCACTGCCAAGAACAAGTTCGGCCCGAACTCTTCGCTGCTCCCGGCCCGAACTTCATTTTCGGCCTGACCTTCAACCTCGGCCCGAACTCCAACCTCGGCCCGAACTCCAACCTCGGCCCGAACTCCAACCTCGGCCCGAACATCATCCTCGGCCCGAACGCCGAACTTCAGCCCGAACACCACTTCGGCCCGAACACCACTTCGGCCCGAACATCCCACTTCGGCCCGAACACCACTTCGGCCCGAACTCTTCAATATCCAAGATTGTGTGACAAAAGGTGCTATACTAAAACATTCGTAACTTTCAACTCGGGTGTCCGTTTCACGCCCACGAGTAACCAAAATAGCTGGTTCGTTCGTCACTGCCAAGAACAAGTTCGGCCCGAACTCTTCACTATTCCCGGTCCGAACTTCATTTTCGGCCCGAACTTCAACCTCGGCCCGAACTCCGACCTCGGCCCGAACTTCAACCTCGGCCCGAACACCGAACTTCGGCCCGAACACCCACTGCCAAGAACAAGTTCGGACCGAACTCTTCTCTGTTCCCGGCCCGAACTACATTTTCGGCCCGAACTTCAACCTCGGCCCGAACTTCAACCTCGGCCCGAACTCCGACCTCGGCCCGAACTTCAACCTCGGTCCGAACATTATCCTCGGCCCGAACACCGAACTTCGGCCCGAACACCACTTCGGCCCGAACACCACTTCAGCCCGAACATCCCACTTCAGCCCGAACACCACTTCGGCCCGAACATCCCTCTTCGGCCCGAACTCTTCAATATCCAAGATTGAGTGACAAAAGGTGCTATACTAAAACATTCATAACTTTCAGCTCGGGTGTCCGTTTCACGCCCACGAGTAACCAAAATAGCTGGTTCTTTCGTCACTGCTAAGAACAAGTTCGGCCCGAACTCTTCACTGTTCCCGGCCCGAACTTCATTTTCGGCCCGAACTTCAACCTCGGCGCGAACATCATCCTCGGCCCGAACACCGAACTTCGGCCCGAACTTCAACCTCGGCCCGAACATCATCCTCGGCCCGAACACCGAACTTCGGCCCGAACATCCCTCTTCGGCCCGAACTCTTCAATATCCAAGATTGTGTGACAAAAGGTGCTATACTAAAACATTCATAACTTTCAGCTCGGGTGTCCGTTTCACGCCCACGAGTAACTAAAATAGCTGGGTCGTTCGCCACTGCCAAGAACAAGTTCGGACCGAACTCTTCTCTGTTCCCGGCCCGAACTTCATTTTCGGCCCGAACTTCAACCTCGGCCCGAACTTCAACCTCGGCCCGAACTCCGACCTCGGCCCGAACTTCAACCTCGGCCCGAACATTATCCTCGGCCCGAACACCGAACTTCGGCCCGAACACCACTTCGGCCCGAACATCCCACTTCGGCCCGAACACCACTTCGGCCCGAACATCCCTCTTCGGCCCGAACTCTTCAATATCCAAGATTGTGTGACAAAAGGTGCTATACTAAAACATTCATAACTTTCAGCACGGGTGTCCGTTTCACGCCCACGAGTAACAAAAATTGATGGTTTTTTGTCACTGCCAAGAACCAGTTCGGCCCGAACTCTTCACTGTCCCCGGCCCGAACTTCATTTTCGGCCCGAACTTCAACCTCAGCCCGATCTTCAACCTCGGCCCGAACTCCGACCTCGGCCCGAACTTCAACCTCGGCCCGAACATCATCCTCGGCCCGAACACCGAACTTCGGCCCGAACACCACTTCGGCCCGAACATCCCACTTCGGCCCGAACACCACTTCGGCCCGAACATCCCTCTTCGGCCCGAACTCTTCAATATCCAAGATTGTGTGACAAATGGTGCTATACTAAAACATTCATAACTTTCAGCTCGGGTGTCCGTTTCACGCCCACGAATAACCAAAATAGCTGGTTCGTTCGTCACTGCCAAGAACAAGTTCGGCCCGAACTCTTCACTGTTCCCGGCCCGAACTTCATTTTCGGGCCGAACTTCAACCTCGGCCCGAACTCCAACCTCAGCTCGAACTCCAACCTCGGCCCGAACTTCAACCTCGGCCCGAACATCATCCTCGGCCCGAACACCGAACTTCGGCCCGAACACCACTTCGGCCCGAACACCACTTCAGCCCGAACATCCCACTTCGGCACGAACACCACTTCAGCCCGAACTCTTCAATATCCAAGATTGTGTGACAAAAGGTGCTATACTAAAACATTCATAACTTTCAGCTCGGGTGTCCGTTTCACGCCCACGGGTCACCAAAATAGCTGGTTCGTTCGCCACTGCCAAGAACAAGTTCGGACCGAACTCTTCTCTGTTCCCGGCCCGAACTTCATTTTCGGCCCGAACTTCAACCTCGGCCCGAACTCCGACCTCGGCCCGAACTTCAACCTCGGTCCGAACATTATCCTCGGCCCGAACACCGAACTTCGGCCTGAACACCACTTCGGCCCGAACACCACTTCAGCCCGAACATCCCACTTCAGCCCGAACACCACTTCGGCCCGAACATCCCTCTTCGGCCCGAACTCTTCAATATCCAAGATTGAGTGACAAAAGGTGCTATACTAAAACATTCATAACTTTCAGCTCGGGTGTTCGTTTCACGCCCACGAGTAACCAAAATAGCTGGTTCGTTCGTCACTGGCAAGAACATGTTCAGCCCGAACTCTTCACTGTTCCCTGCCCGAACTTCATTTTCGGCCCGAACTTCAACCTCGGCCCGAACTTCAACCTCGGCCCGAACTCCGACCTCGGCCCGAACTTCAACCTCGGCCCGAACATTATCCTCGGCCCGAACACCGAACTTCGGCCCGAACACCACTTCGGCCCGAACACCACTTCGGCCCGAACATCCCACTTCGGCCCGAACACCACTTCGGCCGGAACATCCCACTTCGGCCCGAACACCACTTCGGCCCGAACATCCCTCATCGGCCCGAACTCTTCAATATCCAAGATTGTGTGACAAAAGGTGCTATACTAAAACATTCATAACTTTCAGCTCGGGTGTCCGTTTCACGCCCACGAGTAACCAAAATAGCTGGTTCTTTCGTCACTGCCAAGAACAAGTTCGGCCCGAACTCTTCACTGTTCCCGGCCCGAACTTCATTTTCGGCCCGAACTTCAACCTCGGCCCGAACTTCAACCTCGGCCCGAACTCCGACCTCGGCCCGAACTTCAACCTCGGCCCGAACACCACTTCAGCCCGAACATCCCACTTCGGCCTGAACACCACTTCGGCCCGAACATCCCTCTTCGGCCCGAACTCTTCAATATCCAAGATTGTGTGACAAAAGGTGCTATACAAAAACATTCATAACTTTCAGCTCGGGTGTCCGTTTCACGCCCACGAGTAACCAAAATAGCTGGTTCGTTCGTCACTGCCAAGAACAAGTTCGGCCCGAACTCTTCACTGTTCCCGGCCCGAACTTCATTTTCGGCCCGAACTTCAACCTCGGCCCGAACTTCAACCTCGGCCCGAACTCCGACCTCGGCCCGAACTTCAACCTCGGCCCGAACATTATCCTCGGCCCGAACACCGAACTTCGGCCCGAACACCACTTCGGCCCGAACACCACTTCGGCCCGAACATCCCACTTCGGCCCGAACACCACTTCGGCCCGAAAATCCCACTTCGGCCCGAACACCACTTCGGCCCGAACATCCCTCTTTGGCCCGAACTCTTCAATATTCAAGATTGTGTGACAAAAGGTGCTATACTAAAACATTAATAACTTTCAGCTCGGGTGTCCGTTTCACGCCCACGAGTAACCAAAATAGCTGGTTCGTTCGTCACTTCCAAGAACAAGTTCGGCCCGAACTCTTCACTATTCCCGGCCCGAACTTCATTTTCGGCCCGAACTTCAACCTCGGCCCGAACATCATCCTCGGCCCGAACACCGAACTTCGGCCCGAACTTCAACCTCGGCCCGAACATCATCCTCGGCCCGAACACCGAACTTCGGCCCGAACACCACTTCGGCCCGAACATCCCTCTTCGGCCCGAACTCTTCACTGTTCCCGGCCCGAACTTCATTTTCAGCCCGAACTTCAACCTCGGCCCGAACTTCAACCTCGGCTCGAACTCCGACCTCGGCCCGAACTTCAACCTCGGCCCGAACATTATCCTCGGCCCGAACACCGAACTTCGGCCCGAACACCACTTCGGCCCGAACACCACTTCGGCCCGAACATCCCACTTCGGCCCGAACACCACTTCGGCCCGAAAATCCCACTTCGGCCCGAACACTACTTCGGCCCGAACATCCCTCTTTGGCCCGAACTCTTCAATATCCAAGATTGTGTGACAAAAGGTGCTATACAAAAACATTCATAACTTTCAGCTCGGGTGTCCGTTTCACGCCCACGGGTCACCAAAATAGCTGGTTCGTTCGCCACTGCCAAGAACAAGTTCGGACCGAACTCTTCTCTGTTCCCGGTCCGAACTTCATTTTCGGCCCGAACTTCAACCTCGGCCCGAACTTCAACCTCGGCCCGAACTCCGACCTCGGCCCGAACTTCAACCTCGGTCCGAACATTATCCTCGGCCCGAACACCGAACTTCGGCCCGAACACCACTTCGGCCCGAACTAATGGTGATTTTCGGTTAAAACAATTAACAAAACGCAGCGGAAAGTATTTATCACCATGAAAGGATCTTGATATCAATCATACAATTAAACTAAAAGAAAAATCAAAGAGAATGGTATAAGAATCATACCCTAGTTGCCTTTGATCAATGATGAATTCGGATGGATATTGTGAGCAACCGAAACCAAGGATTCCAATGGGGAATACCTCTAAAGCAAGTCCACACAACACTTGCAAGAACACCAATGTAATGGATGCTAGTCCTAGAGTTTTGAGAGCAAAAGAAAGAAAACAAAACACCTACAAAGTGTGAGAGAGAGGGACGGCCAAGAGGTGGTCAAAAAAGGGAGTTTATGGACCATTATATCTCTTAATGGTGCCATTACAATCCTTTAATGATTTCCATAAATCATTAGTCTTATTTGCCCACAAGTCCCTATCTTTTGTTTCTTCTAGTTTGCCCACAAGAAAGTTTCAATATTAACTTTTAATATTAAACTTATGATAGACAAGCTTATAGCTTATATATATATATTAATAATTAATGTAATTACACTAATTACACTAATTATATAATGGTGTTTAGTGTTTAAGTGTGTGACCCTTTAGGCTCACAAACAACTAGCCATATAACTATATGTTATACGCGTGAAGCATATTCCAACAGCTCCCACTTGCGCACGTGATAACATCAAGTAGTTATACAAGCAAAGGTTAGAGTCTAGCAACCCGCCAATGCCCCTAGGAGTATATGAGGAGTTTCATAAAATCTTTGTTCAAAGTTTTTCGAGCAGTTATCCTTTTGTTACTGATACTATGTTGAATTTTAGGCAAGGATTAATGTCAATCTAAAATTTCAACGATTCTGTTTCTCGATCTATATAATGAAGTAGATTACCAAAACCAATCAAGATTCATCTTGATTACCTTTTGGGTGTGGCCACACATACATCTATTCAAAATCATCGAGGGGCCCAGTAGTATCTAATCCACATGCGTGGAGGAACAAATTCTTTGTTGACTGCACGTGTTTGTCATATGCTTAATGACAAACCCGATAATGGTTGTTATAGCAGCCTTATTCAGGTCAGCGTTTAACCATATCAAAGTTTGCCCCTCTACATACACAAACCAACTTGCATCTCAAGTCAGAGGATAAGTGACAAAGCCTTTGTGAGATTCACTTGTGACATAAATCCAGGAAGTGATTTCTCATAGGTTGGGTCAGTCCAATTGTGCATCAATATGAACAACATGTGAGTTTGATTTCATCATCCTTAGTCATACTAAGATAATGTCATCAATGCCCTCAGATTTGTCTTAATAATATTCCCATATTATTAATATGACAATGGACAATTTAGAATATAAAACACAGTAAATATTCAAGGATATAAACATGCAAATATAGAACACAGTAGATATTCATATAAAAACGATCATATCAAATATATCAATTTATTCCAATATAAACTGCTCACAGTTCCATTATCCAAATACTAAAACAGATTTACATGAAACTACTAGCTTGTCGAAGTCCAATGTTCCATTCATATTCAAGATGATTGGTACAAGACATTGAGTTCGATAAAGCGTCAGCTAGTTAGTTATCTGTTTGAACTTTAAGTGTACGAATTTCACATATCTCGATAAATCATTCGAATGTAGTGAACCTTCGTAAATAGGATCTAGCGTCATCACGCCCTATTTCAAAACCAACATAAGTATAGCAAGTATACTTAGTTTCAGTTCAGTATCTCCACCATGACCAAGAAACATATATCCAGTACTTTAAAATACTTCAATGTGTTCTTAACAGCAATCCAGTGACTCTCTCATGAATTCTGTTGGTATTTTCTAGTAAGGTCCCCTAAGGACGTTACATTTGGCCTAGTACTTCTTACAGCGTACATGATGAATGTAATAGCCGATTCATAGGGGATTACATTCATCCGCTTCACCACATCAGGTGTGGAAGGTCCTTGAGTCTCACTCAAGTTTACATTGTGTGGCATACGAGGACTTCCTCGTTTGGGAGTACCACTCTAAACCATTTAGAATTTTGTTAATGTAAGCACTTTGACTTAAACCAATTAACCGCTTTGATCTATCATTATAGATCTTTACTTCAAGTATGTATGTCGTGTCCCTACAATCCATCATGTCGAAACATTTTCCAAGCCAAGATTTTCATCTTGTAGCATGGTATATTGTTTCACATGAGTGACATGTCATCAACATGTATGACTTGAGAAACGACAACGCTCCCACTAGCTTTCATATATACACATACTCAGTTTGGGTTTTAGGTGAAACAAACGTTTTGATTTCATCATCAACCAAATTTCATAGTCATAGTACACTACTTTGGCTATAAGAATCCTAATGTCTTTAGTAACAGGTGAGAAGGTTTCATCATTGTCAATCCAGTAGGATTGAGTGTAACCTTTTGCTACTATGAGAGATTTATAGGTGTGTATATTTTCATCCATGTCAACAGTCTTACTGTTTTGAGAAAGATCAACTAAGTTCAAAACTTGATTGTCTCTCATGGATTTTATTTTCGCATTCATAGCTTCAAGTCATTTTTCGAATTCAAAATTCGATAATGCAACTTGATAGTTAGGGGGTTCATAATGATCCTCGAAACTTGCTCCTCAGCATCGACATAAATCTATATCGTTCAGGTGCATGAAGTGTCCTTGCGGATCTATGAATGGGAACAACATCATCCTGTGGTCCAACATCTATATGTCCAGCCTCAGAATGATATTTGCTAGTGTTACCAGAAGGTTGTGTATCTTCACTTTGAATCTTGTCAAAGTCTATAGTGCTCCCACTTGCTTTGTGAAATGAGACTGTTCTCAAGAAACTCAGCATACCGAGTAACAACCATTTGTTCTCAGTTGGGAAGTAAAATAGTAATCGAAGATATACTTGATAGATATGGGCTCAAGTTTGTTCGGCATGTCTCGTTCCACGAGATCCTCACAACCCCAGATCCTCAAGTAAGACAAATTAGGGACTTTCCCACACCATATCTCATATGGTGTCTTTTTAACCTTTTGGTCGGAACCATATCAAGTATTCGAGCAGCAGACTTCAGTGCATGCCCCTCAAAAGGATAGTGTAAGAGTAGTAGGACTCATCATAGATCGCACCATGTCATACAGGGTCCGATATCTCCTTCCAGACGCACCATTATCTTGTGGAGTGTATGAAAGAGTGAATTGTGAGACAATCTCACGATGTGAGGGATGATCCGGAAACTCTTGACTCATGTACTTTCATCCTTAACCAGGACTGAAAGCCTTTGTTGTCTTGCTAAGTTGATTTTCTACTTTTACTTTAGAAAGCTTTGAACGTTTCAAAGATTTCATGTTTATGTCTAATCAAGTAAACATAACCATAGCGACTGATATCATTAAAGCTTCCATGTTGATGTTTAATCAAGTAAACATAACCACATCGAATGATATCATCAGTGAAAGTAGGTGGCACCTTCCCTAGTCTTAGTTCTAAAAGGGCCACATACATCAGTATGTATGAGTCCAAGTAGATTTGTAGCTCTTTCGCCAACTTGGGAGAAAAGCTTTCTTGTTATCTTTCCATAATATACAAGAGAGGCATTTTAAATGATTCATAATCATTTGTAAAGAAGCCCGTCGAGTTTTAGTATCAAAATGCGTTTCTTGTTTATGTGGAAAAGATGACGATGATCTAGGTAAGTAGAATCCAAACCAATTTGGATTCTTGAGTGCTACATTTGTATATAGAACTATCGTTTGAATTAGGATCATGCATATTAATTTCAAACATACTATTACAATGAATAGTTATAAAAAAATGTTATTTTTCATAAAACAAAATATCATAATCCATTATTCAACAAACGATAAAGCTAAACAATGCATAATTGACAATTGTTCAAAACAATAATTAACGCATTAGGAAGGATAAGATCACAGCTTCCATTCATTTAGCTTTCTACTTCACATTCAATCTTGCACATTTGTGTAAATGTGAGTTCCACAACTAGTGTCATACACTCAAGATTTATCACGAAAAGTATAGAGTTCTATAATGAAGATACCTAATGTGCTAACTAGAACACATTTGTCCTTCATCAACTCTGCCACGTAGGCAGGACAATTCCTCCTTCAATGGCCAGTTTCATCGCAATGATGGCAAGAAATATCTTTTGCAGGGTGCTCCTTTTTAGCAGGTGGGGGAATCGTAGGTTTGGAAAAGTAAACTAGCTTACCCTTACCTAGACTCTTGCCTTGTGCTTGCGGTTTACCTTCCCTGATTGCAAGAAAAGTATTGGGTAACCCTTGCTCAACCAGTTTTACCATAGCATGTTCAACGATTGTCTTCCCCATGCTATGTATTTTTAAAACACTTTTCAAACTGGTCATAGTCCTTGGATAGTGAGGTAAGAATCAAGCTCATTCCAAGAACTTGTGGTAAGGGGTAACCAAGACGTTCCATTGGATCAAGATAGCATTGCATATTCAAGATGTAAGTGCTAACTGATTGGCCGTCCTCCTGATTGCAAGCATGGAATGCTTTAACTGTTTTGAATAGTTCAAGTTCTGCCTTTTGTTGAAATATCATTTTCAACTCGCTTATCATGTCATATGCTGTGAGTTCCTCGAAGTACTTTCGAATCTCGGGGTTCATGCTCACAAGCATATGAGTAGCAACTTCTTGGTGTTCGTTAAACGTTTCGGTAAAGGCTTGACGAACAGCAGCAGAATCACTGACAGGAGGTGCCTCAGGTAAGGCCTCTTATAGGTGTATCAACTTTCTCATCTCTAAGGACAATCCTTAGAATTCGATATCAGAAGATAAAGTTGATATTAGTCAGTTTCAGTTTTCAAGAACTGATTTTTGAGTGGAGATACTTAGGTTTTGATGTTGTTGTTATCTGTATAACAACCAAAGTTCAAAAAATAGTATTTTCAATAATAATTTCTTTTAATCAATTAACTACCCAATTAATTTTAATTAAAAGCTAAGATCCCATTGAGCTTCTATCACCGCATCAGTTGATCTGCTAGAGGTGATAGATCCAATAGGTAGGTGACGATCAACAATTGCATTACAAGTGCAACTCTTAGAGGTATGGGACTTCATGGCACCTAGTGAACAAGCATCTAGGGTCAAGTGGCATGTTTGTCGCATCTTCGCCTCGAGTCAAGGTCTCACCGTTAACTTGATTAAGTCATCCAATGTGAAATCATGTCAAAATAGATCTAGGTCTCACCGTAGAGAATAATGACCTCGGATCTAAATTCAAACCACGTCTCACGTGAATTCAAAAATAGAAGCAAGTGATTTACAACCGATTGGACGGCGTGACTTAAATTTTAGGTATGTTAAATTTTAATTGATAAAATTTTATTAAGATATGAATGAATCATGTACTTCATTCATACCACTTCATAAGTCTTGTAATAAACGATAAAAACTTTTAGCGATTATTGAGTGATAAGTTTCAAATCATATGTAAACTTAGTTTAATCTCAAAACGATTTTAGATTAAAGGTTTAATTATCAATGATTAACTAGTAATCATCGATGATTAAAGGTTTGAATGTTTTAATGTTTGTGTCTAAAAACCATTTTTAATTGTTTTACTATTTGTATCTAATAGAAAAGAAAAACAACCACAAACAAAGAATAAAACATGCAACAAATTTTGTGCAAACCTCGACCGATGAAATCCTAGGTTCGGTCACGTGAGTCATCACGACGGACCGAAGGGTCAAACTAGGGGACGGGCCAACATGAACCCAAACGGGCCTACATAAACCCAATGGGCTCCCACTTGCTCCAAGACATTCTTGAGCAAGTAGAACCCAAAATTGTGAAAAAAGTGTAATCTGCCAGAAAATTCCAGCAGACTTTGAAGCCCGAAAAGTCACTGAAGGAGTCTTCGTTGGTCTTCCCGGCCTTCTGGAAAGTTGTAGCCCACGACTTTGCAAGCATTTTAGGCTTTTGAATCGCCCAAAAAGGAGTCCGTATGCCTCTGGAAAACCTGTTTTCGTACAGCCCTCGCTTTTGTGACGGAAATTTGTTGTTTTCTTCATTTGTCTTCAATATTTTTTGTCAAACAATTTACAATAAAAAGATAAAATAAATACAATCTATTCTATTACTTTTACATTACAAATTGCCCCAAAAATGGCACCAAAAATAAAAGAAAAATAAATGAAACAAATTACAACAATTAAGCCAAAAAAACAAGGCTTTTCCCAAACAACCAAACAACCAAACATCAACCACATTCATTCACAAATGGTCTAGGCTTTCATCGGTTTGCACAAACAAGCAACAATTGACAAGGCTTTGGCTTGGGATATGGCAAAAATACATGTTTTGCCATATCAAAAAACATAATTAAACAAGTAATTCCAAGCCAAATAATCAAAAAATTCAATAAACTAGATTAATTTTTTGATTTTGATTTTGTAACAAGTGACAATGGGGTTCCAAAAATACATGTTTTAACCCATCTTTTAATTTAAAAAACCGAAGAAAAAAAAAAAATATAAAATCCGTAGGGTTTGTTTTTGCGATCGGTTTTTTAAAAAAAAAAAAAAAAAAAAACACCAAAATTGATTGATTTTTGCCACTTTTCACAAAATCTAGCTAATTATATGATTAATATAATGACTCGTGATACCACTAATGGTGATTTTCGGTTAAAACAATTAACAAAACGCAGCGGAAAGTATTTATCACCATGAAAGGATCTTGATATCAATCATACAATTAAACTAAAAGAAAAATCAAAGAGAATGGTATAAGAATCATACCCTAGTTGCCTTTGATCAATGATGAATTCGGATGGATATTGTGAGCAACCGAAACCAAGGATTCCAATGGGGAATACCTCTAAAGCAAGTCCACACAACACTTGCAAGAACACCAATGTAATGGATGCTAGTCCTAGAGTTTTGAGAGCAAAAGAAAGAAAACAAAACACCTACAAAGTGTGAGAGAGAGGGACGGCCAAGAGGTGGTCAAAAAAGGGAGTTTATGGACCATTATATCTCTTAATGGTGCCATTACAATCCTTTAATGATTTCCATAAATCATTAGTCTTATTTGCCCACAAGTCCCTATCTTTTGTTTCTTCTAGTTTGCCCACAAGAAAGTTTCAATATTAACTTTTAATATTAAACTTATGATAGACAAGCTTATAGCTTATATATATATATTAATAATTAATGTAATTACACTAATTACACTAATTATATAATGGTGTTTAGTGTTTAAGTGTGTGACCCTTTAGGCTCACAAACAACTAGCCATATAACTATATGTTATACGCGTGAAGCATATTCCAACACGAACACCACTTCAGCCCGAACATCCCACTTCAGCCCGAACACCACTTCGGCCCGAACATCCCTCTTCGGCCCAAACTCGTCAATATCCAAGATTGAGTGACAAAAGGTGCTATACTAAAACATTCATAACTTTCAGCTCGGGTGTCCGTTTCACGCCCACGAGTAACCAAAATAGCTGGTTCGTTCGTCACTGGCAAGAACAAGTTCGGCCCGAACTCTTCACTGTTCCCGGCCCGAACTTCATTTTCGGCCCGAACTTCAACCTCGGCCCGAACTTCATCCTCGGCCCGAACACCAAACTTCGGCCCGAACTTCAACCTCGGCCCGAACATCATCCTCGGCCCGAACACCGAACTTCGGCCCGAACATCCCTCTTCGGCCCGAACTCTTCAATATCAAAGATTGTGTGACAAAAGGTGCTATACTAAAACATTCATAACTTTCAGCTCGGGTGTCCGTTTCACGCCCACGAGTAACCAAAATAGCTGGTTCGTTCGCCACTGCCAAGAAAAAGTTCGGACCGAACTCTTCTCTGTTCCCGGCCCGAACTTCATTTTCGGCCCGAACTTCAACCTCGGCCCGAACTTCAACCTCGGCCCGAACTCCGACCTCGGCCCGAACTTCAACCTCGGCCCGAACATCATCCTCGGCCCGAACACCGAACTTCGGCCCGAACACCACTTCGGCCCGAACATCCCACTTCGGCCCGAACACCACTTCGGCCCGAACATCCCTCTTCGGCCCGAACTCTTCAATATCCAAGATTGTGTGACAAAAGGTGCTATACTAAAACATTCATAACTTTCAGCACGGGTGTCCGTTTCACGCCCACGAGTAACAAAAATTGATGGTTTTTTGTCACTGCCAAGAACAAGTTCGGCCCGAACTCTTCACTGTTCCCGGCCCGAACTTCATTTTCGGCCCGAACTTCAACCTCAGCCCGATCTTCAACCTCGGCCCGAACTCCGACCTCGGCCCGAACTTCAACCTAGGCCCGAACATCATCCTCGGCCCGGACAGCGAACTTCGGCCCGAACACCACTTCGGCCCGAACATCCCACTTCGGCCCGAACACCACTTCGGCCCGAACATCCCTCTTCGGCCCGAACTCTTCAATATCCAAGAGTGTGTGACAAATGGTGCTATACTAAAACATTCATAACTTTCAGCTCGGGTGTCCGTTTCACGCCCACGAATAACCAAAATAGCTGGTTCGTTCGTCACTGCCAAGAACAAGTTCGGCCCGAACTCTTCACTGTTCCCGGCCCGAACTTCATTTTCGGGCCGAACTTCAACCTCGGCCCGAACTCCAACCTCAGCCCGAACTCCAACCTCGGCCCGAACTTCAACCTCGACCCGAACATCATCTTCGGCCCGAACACCGAACTTCGGCCCGAACACCACTTCGGCCCGAACACCACTTCAGCCCGAACATCCCACTTCGGCACGAACACCACTTCAGCCCGAACTCTTCAATATCCAAGATTGTGTGACAAAAGGTGCTATACTAAAACATTCATAACTTTCAGCTCGGGTGTCCGTTTCACGCCCACGGGTCACCAAAATAGCTGGTTCGTTCGCCACTGCCAAGAACAAGTTCGGACCGAACTCTTCTCTGTTCCCGGCCCGAACTTCATTTTCGGCCCGAACTTCAACCTCGGCCCGAACTTCAACCTCGGCCGGAACTCGACCTCGGCCCGAACTTCAACCTCGGCCCGAACTTCAACCTCGGCCCGAACTTCAACCTCGGCCCGAACATCATCCTCGGCCCGAACACCGAACTTCGGCCCGAACACCACTTCGGCCCGAACACCACTTCGGCCCGAACATCCCACTTCGGCCCGAACACCACTTCGGCCGGAACATCCCACTTCGGCCCGAACACCACTTCGGCCCGAACATCCCTCATCGGCCCGAACTCTTCAATATCCAAGATTGTGTGACAAAAGGTGCTATACTAAAACATTCATAACTTTCAGCTCGGGTGTCCGTTTCACGCCCACGAGTAACCAAAATAGCTGGTTCGTTCGCCACTGCCAAGAACAAGTTCGGACCGAACTCTTCTCTGTTCCCGGCCCGAACTTCATTTTCGGCCCGAACTTCAACCTCGGCCCGAAATTCAACCTCGGCCCGAACTCCGACCTCGGCCCGAACTTCAACCTCGGCCCGAACATCATCCTCGGCCCGAACACCGAACTTGGCCCGAACACCACTTCGGCCCGAACATCCCACTTCGGCCCGAACACCACTTCGGCCCGAACATCCCTCTTCGGCCCGAACTCTTCAATATCCAAGATTGTGTGACAAAAGGTGCTATACTAAAACATTCATAACTTTCAGCACGGGTGTCCGTTTCACGCCCACGAGTAACAAAAATTGATGGTTTTTTGTCACTGCCAAGAACAAGTTCGGCCCGAACTCTTCACTGTTCCCGGCCCGAATTTCATTTTCGGCCCGAACTTCAACCTCAGCCCGATCTTCAACCTCGGCCCGAACTCCGACCTCGGCCCGAACTTCAACCTCGGCCCGAACATCATCCTCGGCCCGAACACCGAACTTCGGCCCGAACACCACTTCGGCCCGAACATCCCACTTCGGCCCGAACACCACTTCGGCCCGAACATCCCTCTTCGGCCCGAACTCTTCAATATCCAAGATTGTGTGACAAATGGTGCTATACTAAAACATTCATAACTTTCAGCTCGGGTGTCCGTTTCACGCCCACGAATAACCAAAATAGCTGGTTCGTTCGTCACTGCCAAGAACAAGTTCGGCCCGAACTCTTCACTGTTCCCGGCCCGAACTTCATTTTCGGGCCGAACTTCAACCTCGGCCCGAACTCCAACCTCAGCCCGAACTCCAACCTCGGCCCGAACTTCAACCTCGGCTCGAACATCATCCTCGGCCCGAACACCGAACTTCGGCCCGAACACCACTTCAGCCCGAACATCCCACTTCGGCACGAACACCACTTCAGCCCGAACTCTTCAATATCCAAGATTGTGTGACAAAAGGTGCTATACTAAAACATTCATAACTTTCAGCTCGGGTGTCCGTTTCACGCCTACGAGTAACCAAAATAGATGGTTCGTTCGTCACTGCCAAGAACAAGTTCGGCCCGAACTCTTCACTGTTCCCGGCCCGAACTTCATTTTCGGCCCGAACTTCAACCTCGGCCCGAACTTCAACCTCGGCCCGAACTCCGACCTCGGCCCGAACTTCAACCTCGGCCCGAAAATCATCCTCGGCCCGAACACCGAACTTCGGCCCGAACACCACTTCGGCCCGAACACCACTTCGGCCCGAACATCCCACTTCGGCCCGAACACCACTTCGGCCCGAACATCCCTCTTCGGCCCGAACTCTTCAATATCCAAGATTGTGTGACAAAAGGTGCTATATTAAAACATTCATAACTTTCAGCTCGGGTGTCCGTTTAACGCCCACGAGTAACCAAAGTAGCTGGTTCGTTCGTCACTGCCAAGAACAAGTTCGGCCCGAACTCTTCACTGTTCCCGGCCCGAACTTCATTTTCGGCCCGAACTTCAACCTCGGCCCGAACATCATCCTCGGCCCGAACACCGAACTTCGGCCCGAACTTCAACCTCGGTCTGAACATCATCCTCGGCCCGAACACCGAACTTCGGCTCGAACACCACTTCGGCCCGAACATCCCCCTTCGGCCCGAACTCTTCAATATCCAAGATTGTGTGACAAAAGGTGCTATACTAAAATAATCATAACTTTCAGCTCGGGTGTCCGTTTCACGCCCACGAGTAACCAAAATAGCTGGTTCGTTCGCACTGCCAAGAACAAGTTCGGACCGAACTCTTCTCTGTTCCCGGCCCGACCTTCATTTTCGGCTCGAACTTCAACCTCGGCCCGAACTTCCACCTCGGCCCGAACTCCGACCTCGGCCCGAACATCATCCTCGGCCCGAACACCGAACTTCGGCCCGAACACCACTTCGGCCCAAACATCCCACTTCGGCCCGAACACCACTTCGGCCCGAACATACCTCTTCGGCCCGAACTCTTCAATATCCAAGATTGTGTGACAAAAGGTGCTATACTAAAACATTCATAACTTTCAGCACGGGGTCCGTTTCACGCCCACGAGTAACAAAAATTGAAGGTTTGTTCGTCACTGCCAAGAACAAGTTCGGCCCGAACTCTTCACTGTTCCCGGCCCGAACTTCATTTTCGGTCCGAACTTCAACCTCAGCCCGATCTTCAACCTCGGCCCGAACATCATCCTCGGCCCGAACACCGAACTTCGGCCCGAACACCACTTCGGCCCGAACACCACTTCGGCCCGAACATCCCACTTCAGCCCGAACACCACTTCAGCCCGAACATCCCTTTTCGGCCCGAACTCTTCAATATCCAAGATTGTGTGACAAATTGTGCTATACAAAAACATCATAACTTTCAGCTCGGGTGTCCGTTTCACGCCCACGAATAACCAAAATAGATGGTTCGTTCGTCACTGCCAAGAACAAGTTCGGCCCGAACTCTTCACTGTTCCCAGCCCGAACTTCATTTTCGGGCCGAACTTCAACCTCGGCCCGAACTCCAACCTCGGCCCGAACTCCAACCTCGGCCCAAACTTCAACCTCGGCCCGAACATCATCCTCGGCCCGAACACCGAACTTCGGCCCGAACACCGAACTTCGGCCCGAACACCACTTCGGCCCGAACACCACTTCAGCCCGAACATTCCACTTCGGCCCGAACACCACTTCGGCCCGAACTCTTCAATATCCAAGATTGTGTGACAAAAGGTGCTATACTAAAATATTCATAACTTTCAGCTCGGGTGTCCGTTTCACCCCCACGAGTAACCAAGATAGATGGTTCGTTCGTCACTGCCAAGAACAAGTTCGTCCCGAACTCTTCACTGTTCCCGGCCCGAACTTCATTTTCGGCCCGAACTTCAACCTCGGCCCGAACTTCAACCTCGGCCCGAACTCCGACCTCGGCCCGAACTTCAACCTCGTCCCGAACATCATCCTCGGCCCGAACACCGAACTTCGGCCCGAACACCACTTCGGCCCGAACATCCCACTTCGGCCCGAACACCACTTCGGCCCGAACATCCCTCTTCGGCCCGAACTCTTCAATATCCAAGATTGTGTGACAAAAGGTGCTATACTAAAACATTCATAACTTTCAGCTCGGGTGTCCGTTTCACGCCCACGAGTAACCAAAATAGCTGGTTCGTTCGTCACTGCCAAGAACAAGTTCGGCACGAACTCTTCACTGTTCCCGGCCCGAACTTCGTTTTCGGCCCGAACTTCAACCTCGGCCCGAACTCCAACTTCGGCCCGAACTCCAACCTCAGCCCGAACTTCAACCTCGGCCCGAACATCATCCTCGGCCCGAACATCATCCTCGGCCCGAACACCGAACTTCGGCCCGAACACCACTTCGGCCCGAACATCCCACTTCAGCCCGAACACCACTTCGGCCCGAACTCTTCAATATCCAAGATTGTGTGACAAAAGGTGCTATACTAAAACATTCATAACTTTCAGCTCGGGTGTCCGTTTCACGCCCATGAGTAACAAAAATAGATGGTTCGTTCGTCACTGCCAAGAACAAGTTCGGCCCGAACTCTTCACTGTTCCCGGACCGAACTTCATTTTCGGCCCGAACTTCAACCTCGGCCCGAACTTCAACCTCGGCCCGAACTCCGACCTCGGCCCGAACTTCCACCTCGGCCCGAACATCATCCTCGGCCCGAACACCGAACTTCGGCCCGAACACCACTTCGGCCCGAACATCCCAATTCGGCCCGAACACCACTTCGGCCCGAACATCCCTCTTCGCCCCGAACTCTTCAATATCCAAGATTGTTTGACAAAAGGTGCTATACTAAAACATTCATAACTTTCAGCTCGGGTGTCCGTTTCACGCCCACGAGTAACCAAACTAGCTGGTTCGTTCGTCACTGCAAAGAACAAGTTCGGCCCGAACTCTTCACTGTTCCCGGCCCGAACTTCATTTTCGGCCCGAACTTCAACCTCGACCCGAACTCAACCTCGGCCCGAACTCGGACCTCGGCCCGAACTTCAACATCGGCCCGAACATCATCCTCGGCCCGAACACCGAACTTCGGCCCGAACACCACTTCGGCCCGAACATCCCACTTCGGCCCGAACACCACTTCGGCCCGAACATCCCTCTTCGGCCGAACTCTTCAATATCCAAGATTGTGTGACAAAAGGTGCTATACTATAACATTCATAACTTTCAGCTCAAGTGTCCGTTTCACGCCCACGAGTAACCAAAATAGATGGTTCGTTCGTCACTGCCAAGAACAAGTTTGGCCCGAACTCTTCACTGTTCCTGGCCCGAACTTCATTTTCGGCCCGAACTTCAACCTCGGCCCGAACTCCGACCTCGGCCCGAACTTCAACCTCGGCCCGAACATCATCCTTGGCCCGAACACCGAACTTCGGCCCGAACACCACTTCGGCGCGAACACCACTTCAGCCCGAACAACCCACTTCGGCCCGAACATCCCTCTTCGGCCCGAACTCTTCAATATCCAAGATTGTGTGACAAAAGGTGCCATACTAAAACATACATAACTTTCAGCTCGGGTGTCCGTTTCACGCCCACGAGTAACCAAAATAGCTGGTTTGTTCGTCACTGCCAAGAACAAGTTCGGCCCGAACTCTTCACTGTTCCCGGCCCGAACTTCAACCTCGGCCCAAACACCGACCTCGGCCCGAACTTCAACCTCGGCCCGAACATCATCCTCGGCCTGAACACCGAACTTCGGCCCGAACACCACTTCGGCCCGAACATCCCACTTCGGCCCGAACACCACTTCGGCCCGAACATCCCTCTTCGGCCCGAACTCTTCAATATCCAAGATTGTGTGACAAAAGGTGCTATACTAAAACATTCATAACTTTCAGCTCGGGTGTCCGTTTCACGCCCACGAGTAACGAAAATAGCTGGTTCGTTCGCACTGCCAAGAACAAGTTCGGACCGAACTCTTCTCTCTTCCCGGCCCGAACTTCATTTTCGGCTCGAACTTCAACCTCGGCCCGAACTTCCACCTCGGCCCGAACTCCGACCTCGGCCCGAACTTCAACCTCGGCCCGAACATCATCCTCGGCCCGAACACCGAACTTCGGCCCGAACACCACTTCGGCCCGAACATCCCACTTCGGCCCGAACACCACTTCGGCCCGAACATCCCTCTTCGGCCCGAACTCTTCAATATCCAAGATTGTGTGACAAAAGGTGCTATACTAAAACATTCATAACTTTCAGCTCGGGTGTCCGTTTCACGCCCACGGGTCACCAAAATAGCTGGTTCGTTCGCCACTGCCAAGAACAAGTTCGGACCGAACTCTTCTCTGTTCCCGGCCCGAACTTCATTTTCGGCCCGAACTTCAACCTCGGCCCGAACTTCAACCTCGGCCGGAACTCGACCTCGGCCCGAACTTCAACCTCGGCCCGAACTTCAACCTCGGCCCGAACTTCAACCTCGGCCCGAACATCATCCTCGGCCCGAACACCGAACTTCGGCCCGAACACCACTTCGGCCCGAACATCCCACTTCGGCCCGAACACCACTTCGGCCGGAACATCCCACTTCGGCCCGAACACCACTTCGGCCCGAACATCCCTCATCGGCCCGAACTCTTCAATATCCAAGATTGTGTGACAAAAGGTGCTATACTAAAACATTCATAACTTTCAGCTCGGGTGTCCGTTTCACGCCCACGAGTAACCAAAATAGCTGGTTCGTTCGCCACTGCCAAGAACAAGTTCGGACCGAACTCTTCTCTGTTCCCGGCCCGAACTTCATTTTCGGCCCGAACTTCAACCTCGGCCCGAAATTCAACCTCGGCCCGAACTCCGACCTCGGCCCGAACTTCAACCTCGGCCCGAACATCATCCTCGGCCCGAACACCGAACTTGGCCCGAACACCACTTCGGCCCGAACATCCCACTTCGGCCCGAACACCACTTCGGCCCGAACATCCCTCTTCGGCCCGAACTCTTCAATATCCAAGATTGTGTGACAAAAGGTGCTATACTAAAACATTCATAACTTTCAGCACGGGTGTCCGTTTCACGCCCACGAGTAACAAAAATTGATGGTTTTTTGTCACTGCCAAGAACAAGTTCGGCCCGAACTCTTCACTGTTCCCGGCCCGAACTTCATTTTCGGCCCGAACTTCAACCTCAGCCCGATCTTCAACCTCGGCCCGAACTCCGACCTCGGCCCGAACTTCAACCTCGGCCCGAACATCATCCTCGGCCCGAACACCGAACTTCGGCCCGAACACCACTTCGGCCCGAACATCCCACTTCGGCCCGAACACCACTTCGGCCCGAACATCCCTCTTCGGCCCGAACTCTTCAATATCCAAGATTGTGTGACAAATGGTGCTATACTAAAACATTCATAACTTTCAGCTCGGGTGTCCGTTTCACGCCCACGAATAACCAAAATAGCTGGTTCGTTCGTCACTGCCAAGAACAAGTTCGGCCCGAACTCTTCACTGTTCCCGGCCCGAACTTCATTTTCGGGCCGAACTTCAACCTCGGCCCGAACTCCAACCTCAGCCCGAACTCCAACCTCGGCCCGAACTTCAACCTCGGCTCGAACATCATCCTCGGCCCGAACACCGAACTTCGGCCCGAACACCACTTCAGCCCGAACATCCCACTTCGGCACGAACACCACTTCAGCCCGAACTCTTCAATATCCAAGATTGTGTGACAAAAGGTGCTATACTAAAACATTCATAACTTTCAGCTCGGGTGTCCGTTTCACGCCTACGAGTAACCAAAATAGATGGTTCGTTCGTCACTGCCAAGAACAAGTTCGGCCCGAACTCTTCACTGTTCCCGGCCCGAACTTCATTTTCGGCCCGAACTTCAACCTCGGCCCGAACTTCAACCTCGGCCCGAACTCCGACCTCGGCCCGAACTTCAACCTCGGCCCGAAAATCATCCTCGGCCCGAACACCGAACTTCGGCCCGAACACCACTTCGGCCCGAACACCACTTCGGCCCGAACATCCCACTTCGGCCCGAACACCACTTCGGCCCGAACATCCCTCTTCGGCCCGAACTCTTCAATATCCAAGATTGTGTGACAAAAGGTGCTATATTAAAACATTCATAACTTTCAGCTCGGGTGTCCGTTTAACGCCCACGAGTAACCAAAGTAGCTGGTTCGTTCGTCACTGCCAAGAACAAGTTCGGCCCGAACTCTTCACTGTTCCCGGCCCGAACTTCATTTTCGGCCCGAACTTCAACCTCGGCCCGAACATCATCCTCGGCCCGAACACCGAACTTCGGCCCGAACTTCAACCTCGGTCTGAACATCATCCTCGGCCCGAACACCGAACTTCGGCCCGAACACCACTTCGGCCCGAACATCCCCCTTCGGCCCGAACTCTTCAATATCCAAGATTGTGTGACAAAAGGTGCTATACTAAAATAATCATAACTTTCAGCTCGGGTGTCCGTTTCACGCCCACGAGTAACCAAAATAGCTGGTTCGTTCGCACTGCCAAGAACAAGTTCGGACCGAACTCTTCTCTGTTCCCGGCCCGACCTTCATTTTCGGCTCGAACTTCAACCTCGGCCCGAACTTCCACCTCGGCCCGAACTCCGACCTCGGCCCGAACATCATCCTCGGCCCGAACACCGAACTTCGGCCCGAACACCACTTCGGCCCAAACATCCCACTTCGGCCCGAACACCACTTCGGCCCGAACATACCTCTTCGGCCCGAACTCTTCAATATCCAAGATTGTGTGACAAAAGGTGCTATACTAAAACATTCATAACTTTCAGCACGGGGTCCGTTTCACGCCCACGAGTAACAAAAATTGAAGGTTTGTTCGTCACTGCCAAGAACAAGTTCGGCCCGAACTCTTCACTGTTCCCGGCCCGAACTTCATTTTCGGTCCGAACTTCAACCTCAGCCCGATCTTCAACCTCGGCCCGAACATCATCCTCGGCCCGAACACCGAACTTCGGCCCGAACACCACTTCGGCCCGAACACCACTTCGGCCCGAACATCCCACTTCAGCCCGAACACCACTTCAGCCCGAACATCCCTTTTCGGCCCGAACTCTTCAATATCCAAGATTGTGTGACAAATTGTGCTATACAAAAACATCATAACTTTCAGCTCGGGTGTCCGTTTCACGCCCACGAATAACCAAAATAGCTGGTTCGTTCGTCACTGCCAAGAACAAGTTCGGCCCGAACTCTTCACTGTTCCCAGCCCGAACTTCATTTTCGGGCCGAACTTCAACCTCGGCCCGAACTCCAACCTCGGCCCGAACTCCAACCTCGGCCCAAACTTCAACCTCGGCCCGAACATCATCCTCGGCCCGAACACCGAACTTCGGCCCGAACACCGAACTTCGGCCCGAACACCACTTCGGCCCGAACACCACTTCAGCCCGAACATTCCACTTCGGCCCGAACACCACTTCGGCCCGAACTCTTCAATATCCAAGATTGTGTGACAAAAGGTGCTATACTAAAATATTCATAACTTTCAGCTCGGGTGTCCGTTTCACCCCCACGAGTAACCAAGATAGATGGTTCGTTCGTCACTGCCAAGAACAAGTTCGTCCCGAACTCTTCACTGTTCCCGGCCCGAACTTCATTTTCGGCCCGAACTTCAACCTCGGCCCGAACTTCAACCTCGGCCCGAACTCCGACCTCGGCCCGAACTTCAACCTCGTCCCGAACATCATCCTCGGCCCGAACACCGAACTTCGGCCCGAACACCACTTCGGCCCGAACATCCCACTTCGGCCCGAACACCACTTCGGCCCGAACATCCCTCTTCGGCCCGAACTCTTCAATATCCAAGATTGTGTGACAAAAGGTGCTATACTAAAACATTCATAACTTTCAGCTCGGGTGTCCGTTTCACGCCCACGAGTAACCAAAATAGCTGGTTCGTTCGTCACTGCCAAGAACAAGTTCGGCACGAACTCTTCACTGTTCCCGGCCCGAACTTCGTTTTCGGCCCGAACTTCAACCTCGGCCCGAACTCCAACCTCGGCCCGAACTCCAACCTCAGCCCGAACTTCAACCTCGGCCCGAACATCATCCTCGGCCCGAACATCATCCTCGGCCCGAACACCGAACTTCGGCCCGAACACCACTTCGGCCCGAACACCACTTCGGCCCGAACATCCCACTTCAGCCCGAACACCACTTCGGCCCGAACTCTTCAATATCCAAGATTGTGTGACAAAAGGTGCTATACTAAAACATTCATAACTTTCAGCTCGGGTGTCCGTTTCACGCCCATGAGTAACAAAAATAGATGGTTCGTTCGTCACTGCCAAGAACAAGTTCGGCCCGAACTCTTCACTGTTCCCGGACCGAACTTCATTTTCGGCGCGAACTTCAACCTCGGCCCGAACTTCAACCTCGGCCCGAACTCCGACCTCGGCCCGAACTTCCACCTCGGCCCGAACATCATCCTCGGCCCGAACACCGAACTTCGGCCCGAACACCACTTCGGCCCGAACATCCCAATTCGGCCCGAACACCACTTCGGCCCGAACATCCCTCTTCGCCCCGAACTCTTCAATATCCAAGATTGTTTGACAAAAGGTGCTATACTAAAACATTCATAACTTTCAGCTCGGGTGTCCGTTTCACGCCCACGAGTAACCAAACTAGCTGGTTCGTTCGTCACTGCAAAGAACAAGTTCGGCCCGAACTCTTCACTGTTCCCGGCCCGAACTTCATTTTCGGCCCGAACTTCAACCTCGACCCGAACTCAACCTCGGCCCGAACTCGGACCTCGGCCCGAACTTCAACATCGGCCCGAACATCATCCTCGGCCCGAACACCGAACTTCGGCCCGAACACCACTTCGGCCCGAACATCCCACTTCGGCCCGAACACCACTTCGGCCCGAACATCCCTCTTCGGCCGAACTCTTCAATATCCAAGATTGTGTGACAAAAGGTGCTATACTATAACATTCATAACTTTCAGCTCAAGTGTCCGTTTCACGCCCACGAGTAACCAAAATAGATGGTTCGTTCGTCACTGCCAAGAACAAGTTTGGCCCGAACTCTTCACTGTTCCTGGCCCGAACTTCATTTTCGGCCCGAACTTCAACCTCGGCCCGAACTCCGACCTCGGCCCGAACTTCAACCTCGGCCCGAACATCATCCTTGGCCCGAACACCGAACTTCGGCCCGAACACCACTTCGGCGCGAACACCACTTCAGCCCGAACAACCCACTTCGGCCCGAACATCCCTCTTCGGCCCGAACTCTTCAATATCCAAGATTGTGTGACAAAAGGTGCCATACTAAAACATACATAACTTTCAGCTCGGGTGTCCGTTTCACGCCCACGAGTAACCAAAATAGCTGGTTTGTTCGTCACTGCCAAGAACAAGTTCGGCCCGAACTCTTCACTGTTCCCGGCCCGAACTTCAACCTCGGCCCAAACACCGACCTCGGCCCGAACTTCAACCTCGGCCCGAACATCATCCTCGGCCTGAACACCGAACTTCGGCCCGAACACCACTTCGGCCCGAACATCCCACTTCGGCCCGAACACCACTTCGGCCCGAACATCCCTCTTCGGCCCGAACTCTTCAATATCCAAGATTGTGTGACAAAAGGTGCTATACTAAAACATTCATAACTTTCAGCTCGGGTGTCCGTTTCACGCCCACGAGTAACGAAAATAGCTGGTTCGTTCGCACTGCCAAGAACAAGTTCGGACCGAACTCTTCTCTCTTCCCGGCCCGAACTTCATTTTCGGCTCGAACTTCAACCTCGGCCCGAACTTCCACCTCGGCCCGAACTCCGACCTCGGCCCGAACTTCAACCTCGGCCCGAACATCATCCTCGGCCCGAACACCGAACTTCGGCCCGAACACCACTTCGGCCCGAACATCCCACTTCGGCCCGAACACCACTTCGGCCCGAACATCCCTCTTCGGCCCGAACTCTTCAATATCCAAGATTTTGTGACAAAAGGTGCTATACTAAAACATTCATAACTTTCAGCACGGGTGTCCGTTTCACGCCCACGAGTAACAAAAATTGATGGTTTGTTCGTCACTGCCAAGAACAAGTTCGGCCCGAACTCTTCACTGTTCCCGGCCCGAACTTCATTTTCGGCCCGAACTTCAACCTCAGCCCGATCTTCAACCTCGATCCGAACTCCGACCTCGGCCCGAACTTCAACCTCGGCCCGAACATCATCCTCGGCCCGAACACCGAACTTCGGCCGGAACACCACTTCGGCCCGAACACCACTTCGGCCCGAACATCCCACTTCGGCCCGAACACCACTTCAGCCCGAACACCACTTCGGCCTGAACTCTTCAATATCCAAGATTGTGTGACAAAAGGTGCTATACTAAAACATTCATCACTTTCAGCTCGGGTGTCCGTTTGACGCCCACGAGTAACCAAAATAGATGGTTCGTTCGTCACTGCCAAGAACAAGTTCGGCCCGAACTCTTCACTGTTCCCGGCCCGAACTTCATTTTCGGCCCGAACTTCAACCTCGGCCCGAACTTCAACCTCGGCCCGAACTCCGACCTCGGCCCGAACTCCGACCTCGGCCGGAACTTCAACCTCGGCCCGAACATCATCCTCGGCCCGAACACCGAACTTCGGCCCGAACACCACTTCGGCCCGAACATCCCACTTCGGCCCGAACATCCCTCTTCGGCCGAACTCTTCAATATCCAAGATTGTGTGACAAAAGGTGCTATACTATAACATTCATAACTTTCAGCTCGAGTGTGTGTTTCACGCCCACGAGTAACCAAAATAGATGGTTCGTTCGTCACTGCCAAGAACAAGTTTGGCCCGAACTCTTCACTGTTCCCGGCCCGAACTTCATTTTCGGCCCGAACTTCAACCTCGGCCCGAACATCATCCTGGGCCCGAACACCGAACTTCGGCCCGAACACCACTTCGGCCCGAACACCACTTCAGCCCGAACATCCCACTTCGGCCCGAACACCACTTCGGCCCGAACATCCCTCTTCGGCCCGAACTCTTCAATATCCAAGATTGTGTGACAAAAGGTGCCATACTAAAACATACATAACTTTCAGCTCGGGTGTCCGTTTCACGCCCACGAGTAACCAAAATAGCTGGTTCGTTCGTCACTGCCAAGAACAAGTTCGGCCCGAACTCTTCGCTGTTCTCGGCCCGAACTTCAACCTCGGCCCGAACACCGACCTCGGCCCGAACTTCAACCTCGGCCCGAACATCATCCTCGGCCTGAACACCGAACTTCGGCCCGAACACCACTTCGGCCCGAACACCACTTCGGCCCGAACATCCCACTTCGGCCCGAACACCACTTCGGCCCGAACATCCCTCTTCAGCCCGAACTCTTCAATATCCAAGATTGTGTGACAAAAGGTGCTATACTAAAACATTCATAACTTTCAGCTTGGGTGTCCGTTTCACGCCCACGAGTAACCAAAATTGCTGGTTCGTTCGTCACTGCCAAGATCAAGTTCGGCCCGAACTCTTCACCGTTCCCGGCCCGAACTTCATTTTCGGCCCGAACTTCAACCTCGGCCCGAACATCATCCTCGACCCGAACACCGAACTTCGGCCCGAACTTCAACCTCGGCCCGAACATCATCCTCGGCCCGAACACCGAACTTCGGCCCGAACACCACTTCGGCCCGAACATCCCTCTTCGGCCCGAACTCTTCAATATCCAAGATTGTGTGACAAAAGGTGCTATACAAAAACATTCATAACTTTTAGCTCGGGTGTCCGTTTCACGCCCACGAGTAACCAAAATAGCTGGTTCGTTCGCCACTGCCAAGAACAAGTTCGGACCGAACTCTTCTCTGTTCCCGGCCCGAACTTCATTTTCGGCCCGAACTTCAACCTCGGCCCGAACTCCGACCTCGGCCTGAACTTCAACCTCGGCCCGAACATCATCCTCGTTCCGAACACCGAACTTCGCCCCGAACACCACTTCGGCCCGAACACCCCACTTCGGCCCGAACACCACTTCGGCCCGAACATCCCTCTTCAGCCCGAACTCTTTAATATCCAAGATTGTGTGACAAAAGGTGCTATACTAAAACATTCATAACTTTCAGCTCGGGTGTCCGTTTCACGCCCACGAGTAACCAAAATAGCTGGTTCGTTCGCCACTGCCAAGAACAAGTTCAGACCGAACTCTTCTCTGTTCCCGGCCCGAACTTCATTTTCGGCCCGAACTTCAACCTCGGCCCGAACTCCGACTTCAACCCGAACTTCAACCTCGGCCCGAACATCATCCTCGGCCCGAACACCGAACTTCGCACCGAACACCACTTCGGCCCGAACATCCCACTTCGGCCCGAACACCACTTCGGCCCGAACATCCCTCTTCGGCCCGAACTCTTCAATATCCAAGATTGTGTGACAAATGGTGCTATACTAAAACATTCATAACTTTCAGCTCGGGTGTCCGTTTCACGCCCACGAATAACCAAAATACCTGGTTCGTTCGTCACTGCCAAGAACAAGTTCGGCCCGAACTCTTCACTGTTCCCGGCCCAAACTTCATTTTCGGGCCGAACTTCAACCTCGGCCCGAACTCCAACCTCGGCCCGAACTCCAACCTCGGCCCGAACTTCAACCTCGGCCCGAACATCATCCTCGGCCCGAACACCGAACTTCGGCCCGAACACCACTTCGGCCCGAACATCCCACTTCGGCCCGAACACCACTTCGGCCCGAATATCCCTCTTCGGCCCGAACTCTTCAATATCCAAGATTGGGTGACAAATGGTGCTATACTAAAACATTCATAACTTTCAGCTCGGGTGTCCGTTTCACGCCCACGAATAACCAAAATACCTAGTTCGTTCGTCACTGCCAAGAACAAGTTCGGCCCGAACTCTTCACTGTTCCCGGCCCGAACTTCATTTTCGGGCCGAACTTCAACCTCGGCCCGAACTCCAACCTCGGCCCGAACTCCAACCTCGGCCCGAACTCCAACCTCGCCCCAACTCCAACCTCGGCCCGGACTTCAACCTCGGCCCGAACATCATCCTCGGCCCGAACACCGAACTTCGGCCCGAACACTACTTCGGCCCGAACACCACTTCCGCCCGAACATCCCACTTCGGCCCGAACACCACTTCGGCCCGAACACCATCCTCGGCCCGAACACCGAACTTCAGCCCGAACACCACTTCGGCCCGAACATCCTCTTCGGCCCGAACTCGTCAATATCCAAGATTGTGTGACAAAAGGTGCTATACTAAAACATTCATAACTTTCAGCTCGGGTGTCCGTTTCACGCCCACGAGTAACCAAAATAGATGGTTCGTTCATCACTGCCAAGAACAAGTTCGTCCCGAACTCTTCACTGTTCCCTGCCCGAACTTCATTTTCGGCCCGAACTTCATTTTCGGCCCGAACTTCAACCTCGGCCCGAACTCCGACCTCGGCCCGAACATCATCTTCAGCCCGAACACCGAACTTCGGCCCGAACACCACTTCAGCCCGAACATCCCACTTCGGCTCGAACACCACTTCGGCCCGAACATCCCTCTTCGGCCCGAACTCTTCAATATCCAAGATTGTTTGACAAAAGGTGCTATACTAAAACATTCATAACTTTCAGCTCTGGAGTCCGTTTCACGCCCACGAGTAACCAAAATAGTTGGTTCGTTCGTCACTGCCAAGAACAAGTTCGGCCCGAACTCTTCACTGTTCCCGGCCCGAGCTTCATTTTCGGCCTGAACTTCAACCTCGGCCCGAACTTCAACCTCGGCTCGAACTCGGACATCGGCCCGAACTTCAACCTCGGCCCGAACACCGAACTTCGGCCCGAACACCACTTCGGCCCGAACACCACTTCGGGCCGAACATCCCACTTCGGCCCGAACACCACTTCGGCCCGAACATCCCTCTTCGGCCGAACTCTTCAATATCCAAGATTGTGTGACAAAAGGTGCTATACTATAACATTCATAACTTTCAGCTCGAGTGTCCGTTTCACGCCCACGAATAACCAAAATAGATGGTTCGTTCGTCACTGCCAAGAACTAGTTTGGCCCGAACTCTTCACTGTTCCCGGTCCGAACTTCATTTTCGGCCCGAACTTCAACCTCGGCCCGAACTCCGACCTCGGCTCGAACTTCAACCTCGGCCCGAACATTATCCTCGGCCCGAACACCACTTCGGCCCGAACACCACTTCAGCCCGAACATCCCACTTCGGTCCGAACACCACTTCGGCCCGAACATCCCTCTTCGGCCCGAACTCTTCAATATCCAAGATTGTGTGACAAAAGGTGCTATACAAAAACATTCATAACTTTTAGCTCGGGTGTCCGTTTCACGCCCACGAGTAACTAAAATAGCTGGTTCGTTCGCCACTGCCAAGAACAAGTTCGGACCGAACTCTTCTCTGTTCCCGGCCCGAACTTCATTTTCGGCCCGAACTTCAACCTCGGCCCGAACTCCGACCTCGGCCTGAACTTCAACCTCGGCCCGAACATCATCCTCGTTCCGAACACCGAACTTCGCCCCGAACACCACTTCGGCCCGAACATCCCACTTCGGCCCGAACACCACTTCGGCCCGAACATCCCTCTTCAGCCCGAACTCTTTAATATCCAAGATTGTGTGACAAAAGGTGCTATACTAAAACATTCATAACTTTCAGCTCGGGTGTCCGTTTCACGCCCACGAGTAACCAAAATAGCTGGTTCGTTCGCCACTGCCAAGAACAAGTTCGGACCGAACTCTTCTCTGTTCCCGGCCCGAACTTCATTTTCGGCCCGAACTTCAACCTCGGCCCGAACTCCGACTTCGGCCCGAACTTCAACCTCGGCCCGAACATCATCCTCGGCCCGAACACCGAACTTCGCCCCGAACACCACTTCGGCCCGAACATCCCACTTCGGCCCGAACACCACTTCGGCCCGAACATCCCTCTTCGGCCCGAACTCTTCAATATCCAAGATTGTGTGACAAATGGTGCTATACTAAAACATTCATAACTTTCAGCTCGGGTGTCCGTTTCACGCCCACGAATAACCAAAATACCTGGTTCGTTCGTCACTGCCAAGAACAAGTTCGGCCCGAACTCTTCACTGTTCCCGGCCCAAACTTCATTTTCGGGCCGAACTTCAACCTCGGCCCGAACTCCAACCTCGGCCCGAACTCCAACCTCGGCCCGAACTTCAACCTCGGCCCGAACATCATCCTCGACCCGAACACCGAACTTCGGCTCGAACACCACTTCGGCCCGAACATCCCACTTCGGCCCGAACACCACTTCGGCCCGAACATCCCACTTCGGCCCGAACACCACTTCGGCCCGAATATCCCTCTTCGGCCCGAACTCTTCAATATCCAAGATTGTGTGACAAATGGTGCTATACTAAAACATTCATAACTTTCAGCTCGGGTGTCCGTTTCACGCCCACGAATAACCAAAATACCTGGTTCGTTCGTCACTGCCAAGAACAAGTTCGGCCCGAACTCTTCACTGTTCCCGGCCCGAACTTCATTTTCGGGCCGAACTTCAACCTCGGCCCGAACTCCAACCTCGGCCCGAACTCCAACCTCGGCCCGAACTCCAACCTCGCCCCAACTCCAACCTCGGCCCGGACTTCAACCTCGGCCCGAACATCATCCTCGGTCCGAACACCGAACTTCGGCCCGAACACCACTTCGGCCCGAACACCACTTCCGCCCGAACATCCCACTTCGGCCCGAACACCACTTCGGCCCGAACACCATCCTCGGCCCGAACACCGAACTTCAGCCCGAACACCACTTCGGCCCGAACATCCTCTTCGGCCCGAACTCGTCAATATCCAAGATTGTGTGACAAAAGGTGCTATACTAAAACATTCATAACTTTCAGCTCGGGTGTCCGTTTCACGCCCACGAGTAACCAAAATAGATGGTTCGGTCATCACTGCCAAGAACAAGTTCGTCCCGAACTCTTCACTGTTCACTGCCCGAACTTCATTTTCGGCCCGAACTTCATTTTCGGCCCGAACTTCAACCTCGGCCCGAACTCCGACCTCGGCCCGAACATCATCTTCAGCCCGAACACCGAACTTCGGCCCGAACACCACTTCAGCCCGAACATCCCACTTCGGCTCGAACACCACTTCGGCCCGAACATCCCTCTTCGGCCCGAACTCTTCAATATCCAAGATTGTTTGACAAAAGGTGCTATACTAAAACATTCATAACTTTCAGCTCGGGAGTCCGTTTCACGCCCACGAGTAACCAAAATAGTTGGTTCGTTCGTCACTGCCAAGAACAAGTTCGGCCCGAACTCTTCACTGTTCCCGGCCCGAACTTCATTTTCGGCCTGAACTTCAACCTCGGCCCGAACTTCAACCTCGGCTCGAACTCGGACATCGGCCCGAACTTCAACCTCGGCCCGAACACCGAACTTCGGCCCGAACACCACTTCGGCCCGAACACCACTTCGGGCCGAACATCCCACTTCGGCCCGAACACCACTTCGGCCCGAACATCCCTCTTCGGCCGAACTCTTCAATATCCAAGATTGTGTGACAAAAGGTGCTATACTATAACATTCATAACTTTCAGCTCGAGTGTCCGTTTCACGCCCACGAATAACCAAAATAGATGGTTCGTTCGTCACTGCCAAGAACAAGTTTGGCCCGAACTCTTCACTGTTCCCGGCCCGAACTTCAACCTCGGCCCGAACTCCGACCTCGGCTCGAACTTCAACCTCGGCTCGAACTTCAACCTCGGCCCGAACATTATCCTCGGCCCGAACACCACTTCGGCCCGAACACCACTTCAGCCCGAACATCCCACTTCGGTCCGAACACCACTTCGGCCCGAACATCCCTCTTCGGCCCGAACTCTTCAATATCCAAGATTGTGTGACAAAAGGTGCCATACTAAAACATACATAACTTTCAGCTCGGGTGTCCGTTTCACGCCCACGAGTAACCAAAATAGCTGGTTCGTTCGTCACTGCCAAGAACAAGTTCGGCCCGAACTCTTCACTGTTCCCGGCCCGAACTTCAACCTCGGCCCGAACACCGACCTCGGCCCGAACTTCAACCTCGGCCCAAACATCATCCTCGGCCTGAACACCGAACTTCGGCCCGAACACCACTTTGGCCCGAACACCACTTCGGCCCGAACATCCCACTTCGGCCCGAACACCACTTCGGCCCGAACATCCCTCTTCGGCCCGAACTCTTCAATATCCAAGATTGTGTGACAAAAGGTGCTATACTAAAACATTCATAACTTTCAGCTCGGGTGTCCGTTTCACGCCCACGAGTAACCAAAATAGATGGTTCGTTCGTCACTGCCAAGAACAAGTTCGGCCCGAACTCTTCACTGTTCCCGGCCCGAACTTCATTTTCGGCCCGAACTTCAACCTCGGCCCGAACTTCAACCTCGGCCCGAACTCCGACCTCGGCCCGAACTTCAACCTAGGCCCGAACATCATCCTCGGCCCGAACACCGAACTTCGGCCCGAACACCACTTCAGCCCGAACACAACTTCGGCCTGAACATCCCACTTCGGCCCGAACACCACTTCGGCCCGAACATCCCTCTTCGGCCCGAACTCTTCAATATCCAAGATTGTGTGACAAAAGGTGCTATACTAAAACATTCATAACTTTCAGCTCGGGTGTCCGTTTCACGCCCACGAGTAACCAAAATAGCTGGTTCGTTCGTCACTGCCTAGAACAAGTTCGGCCTGAACTCTTCACTGTTCCCGGCCCGAACTTCATTTTCGGCCCGAACTTCAACCTCGGCCCGAACTTCAACCTCGGCCCGAACTCCGACCTCGGCCCGAACTTCAACCTCAGCCCGAACATCATCCTCGGCCCGAACACCGAACTTCGGCCCGAACACCTCTTCGGCCCGAACACCACTTCGGCCCGAACATCCCACTTCGGCACGAACACCACTTCGGCCCGAACATCCCTCTTCTGCCCGATCTCTTCAATATCCAAGATTGTGTGACAAAAGGTGCTATACTAAAACATTCATAACATTCAGCTCGGGTGTCCGTTTCACGCCCACGAGTAACCAAAATAGCTGGTTCGTTCGTCACTGCCAAGAACAAGTTCGGCCCGAACTCTTCACTGTTCCCGGCCCGAACTTCGTTTTCGGCCCGAACTTTAACCTCGGCCTGAACTTCAACCTCGGCCCGAACTCCGACCTCGGCCCGAACTTCAACCTCGGCCCGAACATCATCCTCGGCCCGAACACCGAACTTCGGCCCGAACACCACTTCGGCCCGAAAACCACTTCTGTCCGAACATCCCACTTCGGCCCGAACACCACTTCGGCCCGAATATCCCTCTTCAGCCCGAACTCTTCAATATCCAAAATTGTGTGACAAAAGGTGCTATACTAAAACATTCATAACTTTCAGCTCGGGTGTCCGTTTCACGCCCACGAGTAACCAAAATAGCTAGTTCGTTCGTCACTGCCAAGAACAAGTTCGTCTCGAACTCTTCACTGTTCCCGGCCCGAACCTCATTTTCGGCCCGAACTTCAACCTCGGCTCGAACTCCGACCTCGGCCTGAACATCATCCTCGGCCCGAACACCGAACTTCGGCCCGAACACCACTTCGGCCCGATCACCACTTCGGCCCGAACACCTCACTTCGGCTCGAACACCACTTCCGCCCGAACATCCCTCTTCGGCCAGAACTCTTCAATATCCAAGATTGTGTGACAAAAGGTGCTATACTAAAACATTCATAACTTTCAGCTCGGGTGTCTGTTTCACGCCCACGAGTAACCAAAATAGCTGGTTCGTTCGTCACTGCCAAGAACAAGTTCGGCCCGAACTCTTCACTGTTCCCGGCCCGAACTTCATTTTTGGACCGAACTTCAACCACGGCCCGACCTTCAACCTCGGCCCGAACTCCGACCTCGGCCCGAACTTCAACCTCGGCCCGAACATCATCCTCGGCCCGAACACCGAACTTCGGCCCGAACACCACTTCCGCCCGAACATCCCACTTCGGCCCGAACACCACTTCGACCCGAACATCCCTCTTCGGCCCGAACTCTTCAATATCAAAGATTGTGTGACAAAAGGTCATTACTAAAACATTCATAACTTTCAGCTCGGGTGTCCGTTTCACGCCCACGAGTAACCAAAATAGCTGGTTCGTTCGTCACTGCAAAGAACAAGTTCGGCCCGAACTCTTCATTGTTCCCGACCCGAACTTCATTTTCAGCCCGAACTTCAACCTCGGCCTGAACTTCAACCTCGGCCCGAACTCCTACCTCGACCCGAACTTTAACCTCGGCCCGAACATCATCCTCGGCCCTGTTAGAATTCGTGACTTAATCACCGATGATTAAACTGTCAGAATCGTAACCTTAATCATTGGTGATTAAAGTGTTAGATTTGTAATAGCTTAATCATCGATGATTAAACTGTCAGAATCGTAACCTTAATCATTGGTGATTAAAGTGTTAGATTTGTAATAGCTTAATCATTGATGATTGAACTGTCAGATTCGTGGCAACTTAATCATTGGTGATTAAACTGTTGGGCTCGTGACAGCTTAATCATAAGTGATTAAATTGTCAGAATTTAGTGCCCACCGACACACATGTACGGGTATCATGGCCGATGATGCACGAGCCTATCGGGTCACACGCCGGGGGGAATTCCTTTCCAATAACACTTAAATTAAGAGAGATAAATAAAGATGTTGGGAGAAATAAAAGTGGCTTTTATTTCATTGGACCATTTAATGGTCCAATGCATGTGAAGGAAAGCCACTACTTTTCTCCACATGCTTGCTTTAATTCTATTGGACCACTCTTTGGTCCAATGCATGTAGAGCTTTTCCACCCACCTCCACATGCTCTCTTATCTATATAAGAGAGATGTGGGAGGTTGATTAGGGGTTAATGCAATTCGTTTTTCTCTCTAAAAATACAAGTGTTTGGTTACCGAAAATCTAAGAAGATTTCTTGAGCTTTTTCGGTGTCGGGTTAGCAACTTGGAAGGAATCGCTCACTCGGTGTGGATCAACGGTAGAGGGGAACGACTTCGTGACCTTCATCCATTTAAGAGTTCATCACTATTCTTGCGGGTGTCTTTGAGGGTATGATGTTCTCTTTCTCTTCTTTGTTGCACGATTTGGGTTTAGAGATTCGGTCATTGGTGGATCTTGGTGGTTAAATTAAAATTTTAAATTTACGTTTCCGCTGTGTTTTAGAACCCACCAAAATCCAACAGTGGTATCAGAGCCTACTCTAACCGAATCGTGCACATTTTCGGGCTTGAAAAACGATTTGAGGATCGGTTTTGCCATTTTTTAGATTTCGGGTTTTAGCCTTGCTAAACCCATAATATTTTGACTCACACACTTATATGCTTGTCATGATTTTGGCATGAAATGCATGCATGCATAAATTTGTGTTGATGTATGTAATTTATTACATGCAAAGATTCTTAGTACCTTGAGTGTTTGATTTCGAATCTTTGTCAAAATATTTTTATGAATGGTTGTTGGCACACCACTTTAGCTTTCATGTTTGTAGTAGCTAGTAGATTGGTAACCATTATGCCCTTGACCTTTTGCCGTGTGTTTGGTTGTTATTCATTTGGTGACTTTGTCACAATGGTTTGTAATTAATAATTTATTAATTTTGGTATGTAATATTTATTAATTATGGCTTGCATGCCATTGATTTTCATTTGTAATTGTACTAGTTAGTAGGATTTCGTGGCTTGTTAGCCATTTCTATATTTTCTATGTACTTGTAAAACGAAGATCAAAAGACAACCAAATGGAATCATGAAGTGATGTCTAGGCAACCTTGGATTCGATGAAGTCTAATGGAGACGGCGGATTTAGTGGGAGTTCACATGGAAGGTCATTATTTGTCCATAGTTGACCATGTTTTTCCCGGGTTGGCTCACGGGAAAAAACGCATAGGCTTTGGGCATGGTTACCAATTTTGTTGTATGCGTGTGATGTTTATTTATTTGCTTGGTTGTTAGATTTTCGTAAGGTTAAATAAATAAATAGATTAATTAAAAATGGTTTAATTAAATCACTCGCAATAGATTAATTAAAAGGTGAAAAATGGTTTTGTCACAAAGGTAATTAATCAAAATTTTAAAAGGGGTTAATTAAAAGGTGAAAAATGTTTTTGTCACAAAAAGTAATTAATCAAAGTTTAAAAGAAACAAAAACCCATTTTTAGAGAATATCATTTTTATTATCCTAATGATGACGCCACCCAAATCTTGCTAGACAAAGTTGGTTGCCGTGCATTAGCCGAGCCGATTTTGAATAGACAGTGTGGAAGGTGAGTGTGATTCATTTTGTATGATTGGTCGTCGTGCATTAGCCAAACCATTATAGTCAAAATGTTTCACCGCGTATCATGTTGGATGATTTATTTGATTTCTCACAAAATGTAAGTCTTGCACTATCCATTGGAGTGTCACCACTTAAGTCTTGTGGAGCAAGGTCGGTTGTCGAGCGAAATCGAGCCGTGCCTTGTGAAGCAAGATAAGGGTGTGTATAAGTTCCTTAATTAAGTTGGTTGTCGAGCGAAACCGAGCCAATTTTGTTATGGGCTTATCGTGAATCTAGATGGTCGATTTACAAACTTCAAACTAGGTTTTAAATGATTGTCGAGCAAAACTGAGTCATTTAAAATTTGGTTTGAGGTTAGTGCATGTAGGGATCAAACATGCCAATTGACACAATGGTTGTCAAGTGATCCCGCAAGAAGCTAAGAGTTGTAAGTCACAATTGGTACAAAATAAATGCAATTGGTACAATTGGTACAATATGATTATTGGTACAATTGGTACAATATGGCATTAGTACAATATGGTGATTACAATGGTACACTGGATACCACCGGAAATAGCTTTGCATTATGATCCGCGGCATACCCGTCATAATGTATTGTGAAACACGGATTCTTAGCCCTTGTTAAATATAAAAGTTTTGGGTAATATATTTACAAGGACCCATCAAACTAACTAAAACTACTTTGCTAATTTAATAGATGGCATCTTCGAACCCCACCACCACCACCAATGTTTCTTTAAGAGTTTTCCTTGAAAAGGAGAAACTCAATGGTGCAAATTTCCTTGATTGGGAGAGACAATTAAAACTTGTTCTCCGCCATGTAGGAAAGATGCACGTGATTGAAGGACCTCTTCCCGATGAACCAGGGGATGATGCAATTCAAGCAGCACACGATGCTCATGAACGTCTCATGAAAGAAAATGAGGACATTTCATGTCTTATGTTGAGCACTATGACTCCCGATATGCAAAAGCAAATGGATCATTTGTACGCTTATGAGCTTATTGTACAGTTGCAGGACATGTTCCAACAGCAAGCAAAGCTAGAGCGGTACGAGTGCCTCAAGAATGTGCTTGATTGTAAACTCCTCGAAGGCGGGGATGTGAGCGCTCACGTGTTGCGGATGAAAGCAAACGTGGAACGCTTGGAGAAGTTAGGCTTCTCCATTGGGAAGGAATTGGCCGTGGATTTTATCCTTAGGTCTCTTCCTACATCATATGAACAGTTTGTTATGAACTATCATATGCATGGTATGGACAAGTCCATAATGGAGCTTCATGGTATGTTGAAGACCGCCGAGTCTACCATGACCAAAAGAAAGCCCAACCCAACGCATCCCGTCCTTGCAATTCGAGAAGGAAAGGTCTCCAAGAAGAAGAAGTCCACCCCTACCCCTCAAGGTAAGGGTAAAGGCAAGGTTGATGCGCCCAAGCCTAAGCCTACTTCGGTCAAGATGGCAAAAGGAAAAGTTCCTCAAGCCATGACACCGGAAGATGCGGACTGCTTCTATTGCAGGAAAAAAGGGCATTTCCGCCGTAGTTGCCCAACATACCTTGAGGAACTCAATAAGCTAAAAGCTAAAGGAGTTGGAGGTACCTCAAAGCAAGGTATGTACATGATTGAATTCTATCAAACTTCTACTTCACAAAACTGGGTCTTAGACACCGGTTGTGGCACTCATATTTGTAACAAATTTCAGGTGCTATTGGAAAGTGAGAAGTTGATGAGAGGGGAACAGGATCTTGTCATGGGAAACAAGCATGTTGTGCCGGTTGAAGCTCAAGGAAACGTGAAGTTGTCCTTTGAATCCGGTTCCTTTATTTTGCTGAAAAATGTATGTTATTCGCCTCATGTGGCAAGAAACATTATTTCTTTTCATGCTTTGTATGACGATGGTTTTGCATTTACCTTTAATGACAATGGTTCTATTTCTTGTTCAAAGATAGTACTTGTTATTTTAATGCTTTACCATATCATGGCATTTATGAGGTGATAGCACATGTTAGCAACAAAAGATCAATCATGCAAGTTGGTTCTACATCCAAAGATACTTTGGATAAATTATCCTTATGGCATAGTCGTCTTGGCCACATAAACAAGACTCGCATTTCCAAGCTCCAAGCAATTGGGTACTTGGAATCATTTGAAAATGGTTCAAATGATGTATGTGAATCTTGCTTATTAGGCAAGATGACTAAAGCTCCCTTCACCGGTGTTAGTGAGAGGGCTAAGGGTTTATTAGACATTATACACACTGATGTGTGTGGTCCATTTAAACACCTTACAAGGAATAATTGTAGATACTGCGTAACCTTTATAGATGATTATAGTAGGTTTGGATATGTTTACTTGATTAAACTTAAGTCAGAAACCATTGAGGTGTTAAAGACATTCCAAAACGAAGTTGACAACCAATTGGGCAAGTCAATCAAGATACTTCGATCTGATAGAGGCGGAGAGTATCTTAATCTAGAGTTTATTGACCATCTTAAGAATTGTGGGATTGTGTCACAATTAACACCTCCTAGGACTCCACAATTGAATGGAGTCGCCGAGAGGAGAAATCGAACATTACTTGACATGGTTCGATCAATGATGGCAAGAACCCAAATACCCATAAGTTTTTGGGGATATGCTCTAGAAACGGCGTGTAAGCTTCCTAATCTCGTACCAACAAAGAAGGTAGAAAAGACACCTTTCGAGATATGGCATGGGAGTAAACCTCCACTATCCTATCTTAGAGTTTGGGGTTGTCAAGCCTACGTAAAGCGGGAGGCCGATGACAAATTAGAACCCCGTTCAGAAAAGTGTTATTTCATTGGATATCCTAAAGCGGGACTTGGATATTTGTTTTACAAACCTACCGAGAATAAGGTATTTGTTGCTCGAAGGGCAGTATTTCTTGAAAGAGAACTTTTATCCAATGAACCTAGTGGAAAGCATATAGATCTTGAGGAAACTCAAGATATATCCAATGAACTACCTAATGTTGGCACTAGCACGCAACCTCAAGAGGTTGGTACCGATCAAGAGGATGCGGTAGAAACTGACGTTCCACCATTGTCTCTTCGTAGATCTGGTAGAACTCGCACTGAGCCAGAGAGATATGGGTTTCTCATATCTGAGGGCAGTGAGTTACTAGGGGATCATGATGAACCCTCTACCTACCAGGAAGTGATGGCAGGCCCAGAGTCTGACAAATGGAGAGATGCAATGGAAGTCGAAATGCAATCCATGAAGGACAACCAAGTATGGGAACTGGTTGATCCTACACCCAGCTGTAAGCTTGTGGGGGTGTAAATGGGTCTATAAAGTAAAGACCGGCATGGATGGACAGATTGATACTTTCAAAGCACGACTGGTTGCTAAAGGCTTCACTCAAACCCATGGTGTTGACTATGATGAAACCTTTTCCCCAGTGGCTATGTTGAAATCTATCAGGATACTTATGGCAATTGCCGCCTTTCATGATTATGAAATTTGGAAAATGGATGTAAAAACCGCCTTCCTTAACGGGAAACTTACTGAAGAGGTATATATGAGACAACCTGAGGGTTTTGTACATCCAAAGTATCCTAATAAAGTCTGTCAGCTTAAGAAGTCCATTTATGGACTTAAGCAAGCATCTCGAAGTTGGAATCTTTGCTTTGATGAGAAAATCAAGGAATTTGGATTTTTTAAAAGCATAGATGAACCTTGTGTATACGTCAGGGCTAGTGGGAGCGCGATTGTATTCCTAGTCCTATATGTTGATGGCATCTTACTCATTGGGAATGACATTCCAATTTTGAGCGATGTCAAGACATTTCTTGGAAAATGTTTTTCCATGAAGGACTTAGGAAATGCATCGTACATCTTGGGAATCAAGATCTATCGAGATAGATCTAAAAGGCTTCTCGGTTTGAGTCAAAGTGCATATATTGACAAAGTTCTAAAGCGGTTTAGAATGGAGGATTCCAAGAAAGGGAATCTTCCTATGTTGCATGGAGTGACTTTGAGCAAGGCTCAATGTCCAAGTTCCAATAAGGAACGTGACGTAATGAAGAAGATCCCTTATGCCTCGGCAGTTGGATCTATCATGTACGCCATGCTATGCACCAGACCTGATGTATCATGTGCACTGAGCGTGGCAAGTAGATATCAATCAAACCCTGGAGAAGCTCATTGGATAGCCGTCAAGAACATCTTGAAATATCTTCGAAGAACGAAGGATATGTTCTTGGTCTATGGTGGTATGGAAGAGTTGCGTGTAGTTGGATACACAGACGCAAGCTTCCAAACTGATAGGGATGATTTCCGATCGCAATCGGGTCATGTATTCCTATTGAATGGTGGTGCTGTGAGCTGGAGGAGCTCCAAGCAAGACACAGTTGTTGATTCGACGACAGAATCAGAATACATTGCAGCAAGCGAAGCTGCAAAAGAAGCTGTGTGGATGAGGAAATTCATCAATGACTTGGTAGTTGTCCCTAGGATTGCCGACCACATTGAAATATTTTGTGATAATGAGGGTGCGGTAGCATTGGCTAAGGAAGCTAGAGCTCACAAAAGAACGAGGCATATTGCTCGTAAATACCACGTTATCCGAGATAAGGTTGAAAGTGGTGATGTTGTCATAAGCAGAGTAGTATCTGAAGAGAACCTTGCCGATCCGTTTACTAAGCCGTTGTCACAGGCTATACATGATTCTCACACTAGAGGAATAGGTGTGACATTAGCCAGTGATTTAGCTTGAGTACCGTTTTAGTTTGAATTTGATGTTTATTTTGGGAACATGAAGCAGTATTGTAATTTTGATTGTATTGATGTATAAATATGTCTATACATATGCGTGTTGCAGTTACTTTCAAAAACTTTATTGTGTTCCATCTTTGCATGTTTAAACACTTCCTAAATTTTTATCTAAACATCCACAGTCAGTCATACTTAAATGGAAGTAAGTAATGAATGAAGGCTGAGGCAATGTGTTGGTTATGAGATATAGACGCAACAATTGCATGTGCTTGAAATGAGTTTCAAGTGACTGGAGACCCACACCCGAGTTTACTTCATGGAAATTGTCACAAGTATCTCGGGGTGATAATATCATTTCATCCTTAGACCAGAGATTCATGAGATTCCAAAGCATAAGTTTACTTTACTTAGATTAATGCTCTAACGCGGTTCGTAAATGGCTGTTATAAGGGGCTTAGTTGGGTAAGGATAACTTATGTGTAGGGACTATGTAGTCAAAAGGATTTGTACCTCAATGAAGAGAGATATCCATGGGCCCCTCGATGATTTAGCGCTGACACCAAAACGCATGGCCATGCACGAGTTATATTGAAAATGGTTCAATTATAACTCATTTTGGTCACCACTAAATAAAAGATCGAGAAACATAATCGTGAACGATCTGGAGAATGACGACATTAATCCATGTCTCGTGTTCACAAGGATATCGTGTACAAAGGGATGATACGATCACTTATCTAAAGGAACCATCATTTATATGATTGGTAGTTGTCGAGGATGACGTAACTCATGCTGACTTGGGGACAAAGATGCCTAGCTAGGGCCGCTCTTTGTTTGTGATACCAATAACACGTTGTGTCGTGTGCAAGTGGGAGTTTGTTAGAATTCGTGACTTAATCACCGATGATTAAACTGTCAGAATCGTAACCTTAATCATTGGTGATTAAAGTGTTAGATTTGTAATAGCTTAATCATCGATGATTAAACTGTCAGAATCGTAACCTTAATCATTGGTGATTAAAGTGTTAGATTTGTAATAGCTTAATCATTGATGATTGAACTGTCAGATTCGTGGCAACTTAATCATTGGTGATTAAACTGCCGGACTCGTGACAGATTAATCATAAGTGATTAAATTGTCAGAATTTAGTGCCCACCGACACACATGTACGGGTATCATGACCGATGATGCACGAGCCTATCGGGTCACACGCCGGGGGAATTCCTCTCCGATAACACTTAAATTAAGAGAGATAAATAAAGATGTTGTGAGAAATAAAAGTGGCTTTTATTTCATTGGACCATTTAATGGTCCAATGCATGTGAAGGAAAGCCACTACTTTTCTCCACATGCTTGCTTTAATTCTATTGGACCACTCTTTGGTCCAATGCATGTAGAGCTTTTCCACCCACCTCCACATGCTCTCTTATCTATATAAGAGAGATGTTGGAGGTTGATTAGGGGTTAATGCAATTCGTGTTTCTCTCTAAAAATACAAGTGTTTGGTTACCGAAAATCTAAGAAGATTTCTTGAGCTTTTTCGGTGTCGGGTTAGCAACTTGGAAGGAATCGCTCACTCAGTGTGGATCAACTGTAGAGGGGAACGACTTCGTGACCTTCATCCATTTAAGAGTTCATCACTATTCTTGCGGGTGTCTTCGAGGGTATGATGTTCTCTTTCTCTTCTTTGTTGCACGATTTGGGCTTAGAGATTCGGTCATTGGTGGATCTTGGTGGTTAAATTAAAATTTTAAATTTACGTTTCCGCTGCGTTTTAGAACCCACCAAAATCCAACAGGCGCGAACACCGAACTTCGGCCCGAACACCACTTCGGCCCGAACACCACTTCGGCTCGAACATCCCACTTCGGCCCGAACACCACTTCGGCCCGAACATCCCTCTTCGGCCCGAACTCTTTAGTATCCAAGATTGTGTGACAAAAGGTGCTATACTAAAACATTCATAACTTTCAGCTCGGGTGTCCGTTTCACGCCCACGAGTAACCAAAATAGTTGGTTCGTTCGTCACTGCCAAGAACAAGTTCAGCCCGAACTCTTCACTGTTCCCGGCCCGAACTTCATTTTCGGCCCGAACTTCAACCTCGGCCCGAACTTCAACCTCGGCACGAATTCCGACCTCGGCCCGAACTTCAACCTCGGCCCGAACATCATCCTCGGCCCGAACACCGAACTTCTACCCGAACACCACTTCGGCCCGAACATCCCACTTCGGCCCGAACACCACTTCGGCCCGAACATCCCTCTTCGACCCGAACTCTTCAATATCCAAGATTGTGTGACAAAAGGTGTTATACTAAAACATTCATAACTTTCAGCTCGGGTGTCCGATTCACGCCCATGAGTAACCAAAATAGTTGGTTCGTTCGTCACTGTCAAGAAGAAGTTCGGCCCGAACTCTTCACTGTTCCCGGCCCGAACTTCATTTTCGGCCCGAACTTCAACCTCGGCCCGAACTTCAACCTCGGCCCGAACTCGGACCTCGGCCCGAACTTCAACCTCGGCCCGAACATCATCCTCGGCCCGAACACCACTTCGGCCCGAACATCCCACTTCGGCCCGAACACCACTTCGGCCCGAACATCCCTCATCGGCCCGAACTCTTCAATATCCAAGATTGTGTGACAAAAGGTGCTATACTAAAACATTCATAACTTTCAGCTCGGGTGTCCGTTTCACGCCCATGAGTAACCAAAATAGCTGGTTCGTTTGTCACTGCCAAGAACAAGTTCGGCCCGAACTCTTCACTGTTCCCGGCCCGAACTTCATTTTCGGCCCGAACTTCAACCTCGGCCCGAACTTCAACCTCAGCCCGAACTCCGAACTCGGCCCGAACTTCAACCTCGGCCCAAACATAATCCTCGGCCCGAACACCGAACTTCGGCCCGAACATCCCACTTCGGCCCGAACACCACTTCGGCCCAAACATCCCTCTCCGGCCCGAACTCTTCAATATCCAAGATTGTGTGACAAAAGGTGTTATACTAAATCATTCATAACTTTCAGGTCGGGTGTCCGTTTCACGCCCACGAGTAACCAAAATAGCTGGTTCGTTCGTCACTGCAAAGAACAAGTTCGGCCCGAACTCTTCAATGTTCCCGGCCCGAACTTCATTTTCAGCCCGAACTTCAACCTCGGCCCGAACTTCAACCTTGGCCCGAACTCCTACCTCGACCCGAACTTTAACCTCGGCCCGAACATCATCCTCGGCCCGAACACCGAACTTCGGCCCGAACACCACTTCGGCCCGAACATCCCACTTCGGCCCGAATACCACTTCGTCCCGAACATCCCTCTTCGGCCCGAACTCTTTAGTATCCAAGATTGTGTGACAAAAGGTGATATACTAAAACATTCATAACTTTCAGCTCGGGTGTCCGTTTCACGCCCACGAGTAACCAAAATAGCTGGTTCGTTCGTCACTGCCAAGAACAAGTTCGGCCAGAACTCTTCACTGTTCCCCGGCCCGAACTTCATTTTCGGCCCGAACTTCAACCTCGGCCCGAACTTCAACCTCGGCACGAATTCCGACCTCGGCCCGAACTTCAACCTCGTCCCGAACATCATCCTCGGCCCGAACAACGAACTTCTGCCCGAACACCACTTCGGCCCGAACATCCCACTTCGGCCCGAACACCACTTCGGACCGAACACCACTTCGGCCCGAACATCCCACTTCGGCTCGAACACCACTTCCGCCCGAACATCCCTCTTCGGCCCGAACTCTTCAATATCCAAGATTGTGTGACAAAAGGTGCTATACTAAAACATTCATAACTTTCAGCTCGGGTGTCCGTTTCACGCCCACGAGTAACCAAAATAGCTAGTTCGTTCGTCACTGCCAAGAACAAGTTCGGCCGGAACTCTTCACTGTTCCCGGCCCGAACTTCGTTTTCGGCCCGAACTTCAACCTCGGCCCGAACTTCAACCTCGACCCGAACTCCGACCTCGACCCGAACTTCAACCTCGGCCCGAACATCATCCTCGGCCCGAACACCGAACTTCGGCCCGAACACCACTTCGGCCCGAACACCACTTCGGCCCGAACACCACTTCGGCCCGAACACCACTTTGGCCCGAACATCCCTCTTCGGCCCGAACTCTTCAATATCTAAGATTGTGTGACAAAAGGTGCTATACTAAAACATTCATAACTTTCAGCTCGAGTGTCCGTTTCACGCCAACGAGTAACCAAAATAGCTGGTTCGTTCGTCACTGCAAAGAACAAGTTCGGCCCGAACTCTTCACTGTTCCCGGCCCGAACTTCATTTTCAGCCCGAACTTCAACCTCGGCCCGAACTTCAACCTCGGCACGAATTCCGACCTCGGCCCGAACTTCAACCTCGGCCCGAACATCATCCTCGGCACGAACATCATCCTCGGCCCGAACACCGAACTTCTGCCCGAACACCACTTCGGCCCGAACATCCCACTTCGGCCCGAACACCACTTCGGCCCGAACATCCCTCTTCGGCCCGAACTCTTCAATATCCAAGATTGTGTGACAAAAGGTGTTATACTAAAACATTCATAACTTTCAGCTCGGTGTCCGTTTCACGCCCATGAGAAACCAGAATAGTTGGTTCGTTCGTCACTGCCAAGAACAAGTTCGGCCCGAACTCTTCACTGTTCCCGGCCCGAACTTCAACCTCGGCCCGAACTTCAACCTCGGCCCGAACTTCAACCTCGGCCCGAACTCCGACCTCGGCCCGAACTTCAACCTCGGCCCGAAAATCATCCTCGGATCGAACACCGAACTTCGGCCCGAACACCACTTCGGCCCGAACATCCCACTTCGGCCCGAACACCACTTCGGCCCGAAAATCCCTCTTCGGCCCGAACTCTTCAATATCCAAGATTGTGTGACAAAAGGTGCTATACTAAAACATTCATAACTTTCAGCTCGGGTGTCCGTTTCACGCCCACGAGTAACCAAAATAGCTGGTTCGTTTGTCACTGCCAAAAACAAGTTCGGCCCGAACTCTTCACTGTTCCCGGCCCGAACTTCATTTTCAGCCCGAACTTCAACCTCGGCCCGAACTTCAACCTCGGCCCGAACTCCTGTTGGAATATGCTTCACGTGAATAACATATAGTTATATGGCTAGTTGTTTGTGAGCCTAAAGGGTCACACACTTAAACACTAAACACCATTATATAATTAGTGTAATTAGTGTAATTACATTAATTATTAATATATATATAAGCTATAAGCTTGTCTATCATAAGTTTAATATTAAAAGTTAATATTGAAACTTTCTTGTGGGCAAACTAGAAGAAACAAAAGATAGGGACTTGTGGGCAAATAAGACTAATGATTTATGGAAATCATTAAAGGATTGTAATGGCACCATTAAGAGATATAATGGTCCATAAACTCCCTCTTGACCACCACCTTGGCCGTCCTCTCTCTCACACTTGGTAGGTGTTTTGTTTTCTTTCTTTTGCTCTCAAGACTCTAGGACTAGCATCCATTACATTGGTGTTCTTGCAAGTGTTGTGTGGACTTGCTTTAGAGGTATTCCCCATTGGAATCCTTGGTTTCGGTTGCTCACAATATCCATCCGAATTCATCATTGATCAAAGGCAACTAGGGTATGATTCTTATACCATTCTCTTTGATTTTTATTTTAGTTTAATTGTATGATTAATATCAAGATCCTTTCATGGTGATAAATATTTTCCGCTGCGTTTTGTTAATTGTTTTAACCGAAAATCACCATTAGTGGTATCACGAGTCATTATATTAATCATATAATTAGCTAGATTTTGTGAAAAGTGGCAAAAATCAACCGGTTTTGTGTTGTTAAAATTCCGATCGGACAAAAACAAAACCCTACGGGTTTTTTATTTTAATTTTCGGTTTTTTATAAAAATGTGGGTTAAAATATGGTATTTTTGGAACCCCATTGTCACTTGTTACAAAATCATATCAAAAAATTAATCTTGTTATTGTATTTTTTTGATTATTTGGCTTGGAATTTAATTTTTAATTCCATTTTGTTGATATGGCAAAACATGTATTTTTGCCATATCCCAAGCCAAAGCCTTGTCAATTGTTGCTTGTTTGTGCAAACCAATGAAAGCCTAGACCATTTGTGAATGAATGTGTTTGATGTTTGGTTGTTTGGGAAAAGCCTTGTTTTTTTTTGGCTTAATTGTTGTAATTTGTTTCATTTATTTTTATTTTATTTTTGGTGCCATTTTTGGGGCAATTTGTAATGTAAAAGTAATAGAATAGATTGTATTTATTTTATCTTTTTATTGTAAATTGTTGACAACAAATATTGAAGACTAATGAAGAAAACAACAAATTTCCGTCACAAAAGCGAGGGCTGTACGAAAACAGGTTTTCCAGAGGCATACAGACTCCTTTTTGGGCGATTCAAAAGCCTAAAATGCTTGCAAAGTCGTGGGCTACAACTTTCCAGAAGGCCGGGAAGACCAACGAAGACTCCTTCAGTGACTTTTCGGGCTTAAAAGTCTGCTGGAATTTTCTGGCAGATTACATTTTTTCACAATTTTGGGTTCTACTTGCTCAAGAATGTCTTGGAGCAAGTGGGAGCCCATTGGGTTTATGTAGGCCCGTTTGGGTTCATGTTGGCCCGTCCCCTAGTTTGACCCTTCGGTCCGTCGTGATGACTCACGTGACCGAACCTAGGATTTCATTGGTCGAGGTTTGCACAAAATTTTGTTGCATGTTTTATTCTTATGTTTGTGGTTGTTTTTCTTTTCTATTAGATACAAATAGTAAAACAAATTAAAAATGGTTTTTAGACACAAACATTAAAACATTCAAAACCTTAATCATCGATGATTACTAGTTAATCATTGATGATTAAACCTTTAATCTAACAATAGTTTTGAGATTAAACTAAGTTTAAATATAATTTGAAACTTATCACTTAATAATCGCTAAAAGTTTTTACCGTTTATTACAAGACTTATGAAGTGGTATGAATGAAGTACATGATTCATTCATATCTTAAATAAAATTTTATTAAATTAAAATTTAAAATACCTAAAATTTAAGTCACGCCGTCCAATCGGTTGTAAATCACTTGCTTCTATTTTTGAATTCACGTGAGACGTGGTTTGAATCTAGATCCGAGGTCATTATTCTCTACGCGTGAGACCTAGAGCTATTTTGACATGATTTCACATTGGATGACTTAATCGAGTTAACGGTGAGACCTTGACTCGAGGCGACGATGCGACAAACATGCCACTTGACCCTAGATGCTTGTTCACTAGGTGCCATGAAGTCCCATACCTCTAAGAGTTGCACTTGTAATGCAATTGCTGATCGTCACCTACCTATTGGATCTATCACCTCTAGCAGATCAACTGATGCGGTGATAGAAGCTCAATGGGATCTTAGCTTTTAATTAAAATTAATTGGGTAGTTAATTGATTAAAAGAAATTATTATTGAAAATACTATTTTTTGAACTTTGGTTGTTATACAGATAACAACAACATCAAAACCTAAGTATCTCCACTCAAAAATCAGTTCTTGAAAACTGAACCTTACTAATATCAACTTTATCTACTGATATCGAATTCTAAGGATTGTCCTTAGAGATGAGAAAGTTGATACACCTATAAGAGGCCTTACCTGAGGCACCTCCTGTCAGTGATTCTGCTACTGTTCGTCAAGCCTTTACCGAAACGTTTAACGAACACCAAGAAGTTGCTACTCCTATGCTTGTGAGCATGAACCCCGAGATTCGAAAGTACTTCGAGGAACTCACAGCATATGACATGATAAGCGAGTTGAAAATGATATTTCAGCAAAAGGCAGAACTTGAACTGTTCAAAACAGTTAAAGCATTCCACGCTTGCAATCAGGAGGACGGCCAATCAGTTAGCACTTACATCTTGAATATGCAATGCTATCTTGATACAATGGAACGTCTTGGTTACCCCTTACCACAAGTTCTTGGAATGAGCTTGATTCTTACCTCACTATCCAAGGACTATGACCAGTTTGAAAAGTGTTTTAAAAGTACATAGCATGGGGAAGACAATCGTTGAACATGCTATGGTAAAACTGGTTGAGCAAGGGTTACCCAATACTTTTCTTGCAATCAGGGAAGGTAAAACCGCAAGCACAAGGCAAGAGTCTAGGTAAGGGTAAGCTAGTTTACTTTTCCAAACCTACGATTCCCCCACCTGCTAAAAAGGAGCACCCTGAAAAGGATATTTCTTGCCATCATTGCGATGATACTGGCCATTGAAGGAGGAATTGTCCTGCCTACTTGGCAGAGTTGATGAAGGACAAATGTGTTCTAGTTAGCACATTAGGTATCTTCATTATAGAACTCTATACTTTTCGTAATAAATCTTGAGTGTATGACACTAGTTGTGGAACTCACATTTACACAGATGTGCAAGATTGAATGTGAAGTAGAAAGCTAAATGAATGGAAGCTGTGATCTTATCCTTCCTAATGCGTTAATTATTGTTTTGAACAATTGTAAATTATGCATTGTTTAGCTTTATCGTTTGTTGAATAATGGATTATGATATTTTGTTTTATGAAAAATAACATTTTTTTATAACTATTCCTTGTAATAGTATGTTTGAAATTAATATGCATGATCCTAATTCAAACGATAGTTCTATATACAAATGTAGCACTCAAGAATCCAAATTGGTTTGGATTCTACTTACCTAGAGCATCGTCATCTTTTCCACATAAACAAGAAACGCATTTTGATACTAAAACTCGACGGGCTTCTTTACAAATGATTATGAATCATTTAAAATGCCTCTCTTGTATATTATGGAAAGATAACAAGAAAGCTTTTCTCCCAAGTTGGCGAAAGAGCTACAAATCTACTTGGACTCATACATACTGATGTATGTGGCCCTTTTAGAACTAAGACTAGGGAAGGTGCCACCTACTTTCACTGATGATATCATTCGATGTGGTTATGTTTACTTGATTAAACATCAACATGGAAGCTTTAATGATATCAGTCGCTATGGTTATGTTTACTTGATTAGACATAAACATGAAATCTTTGAAACGTTCAAAGCTTTCTAAAGTAAAAGTAGAAAATCAACTCAGCAAGACAACAAAGGCTTTCAGTCCTGATTAAGGATGAAAGTACATGAGTCAAGAGTTTCTGGATCATCCCTCACATCGTGAGATTGTCTCACAATTCACTCTTTCATACACTCCACACGATAAAGGTGCGTCTGGAAGGAGATATCGGACCCTGTATGACATGGTGCGATCTATGATGAGTCCTACTACTCTTACACTATCCTTTTGAGGGGCATGCACTGAAGTCTGCTGCTCGAATACTTGATATGGTTCCGACCAAAAGGTTAAAAAGACACCATATGAGATATGGCGTGGGAAAGTCCCTAATTTGTCTTACTTGAGGATCTGGGGTTGTGAGGATCTCGTGGAACGAGACATGCCAAATAAACTTGAGCCCATATCCATCAAGTATATCTTCGATTACTATTTTACTTCCCAACTGAGAACAAATTGTTGTTACTCGGTATGCTGAGTTTCTTGAGAACTATCTCATTTCACAAAGCAAGTGGGAGCACTATAGACTTTGACAAGATTCAAAGTGAAGATACACAACCTTCTGGTAACACTAGCAAATATCATTCTGAGGCTGGACATATAGATGTTGGACCACAGGATGATGTTGTTCCCATTCGTAGGTCCGCAAGGACACCTCATGCACCTGAACGATATAGATTTATGTCGATGCCGAGGAGTAAAGTTTTGAGGATCATAATGAACCCCCTAACTATCAAGTTGCATTATCGAATTTTGAATTCGAAAAATGACTTGAAACTATGAATGCGAAAATGAAATCCATGAGAGACAATCAAGTTTTGAACTTAGTTGATCCTTCTCAAAACAGTAAGACTGTTGACATGGATGAAAATATACACACCTATAAAGCTCTTCTAGTAACAAAAGGTTACACTCAATCATACTGGATTGACAATGATGAAACCTTCTCGCCTGTTACTAAAGACATTAGGATTCTTATAGTCAAAGTAGTGTACTATGACTATGAGATTTGGTTAATAATGAAATCAAAACGTTTGTTTCACCTAAAACCCAATCTGAGCATGTGTATATATGAAAGCTAGTGGGAGCATTGTCGTTTCTCAAAGTCATACATGTTGATGACATGTCACTCATGTGAAACAATATACCAATGCTACAAGATGAAAATCTTGGCTTGGAAAATGTTTTGACACGAAGGATTGTAGGGATACGACATACATACTTGGAGTAAAAATCTATAATGATAGATCAAAGCGGTTAATTGGTTTAAGTCAAAGTGCTTACATTGATAAAATTCTAAACGGTTTAGAATGGTACTCCCAAACGAGGAAGTCCTCGTATGCCACACAATGTAAACTTGAGTGAGACTCAAGGACCTTGCACACCTGATGTGGTGAAGCGAATGAATGTAATCCCCTATGAATCGGCTACTTCATTCATCATGTACGCTGTAAGGAGCACTAGGCCAAATGTAACGTCCTTAGGGGACCTTACTAGAAAATACCGACAGAATCCATGAGAGAGTCACTGGATTGCTGTTAAGAACACATTGAAGTATTTTGAAATACTAGATATATGTTCCTTGGCTATGGTGGAGATATCGAACTGAAACTAAGTATACTTGCTATACTTATGTTGGTTTGAAATAGGTCGTGATGACGCTAGATCCTATTTACGAAGGTTCACTACATTCGAATATTATCAAGATATGTGAAATTCGTACTCTTAAAGTTCAAACAGATAACTAGCTAGCTGACGTTTCATCGAACTCAATGTCTTGTACCAAACATATTGAATATGAATGGAACGTTGGATTTCGACAAGCTAGTAGTTTCATGTAAATCTGTTTTAGTATTTGGATAATGGAACTGTGAGCAGTTTATATTGGAATAAATTGATATATTTGATATGATCATTTTTATATGAATATCTACTGTGTTCTATATTTGCATGTTTATATCCTTGAATATTTACTGCGTTTTATATTCTAAATTGTCCATTGTCATATTAATAATATGGGAATATTATTAAGACAAATCTGAGGGCATTGATGACATTATCTTAGTATGACTAAGGATGATGAAATCAAACTCACATGTTGTTCATATTGATGCACAATTGGACTGACCCAACCTATGAGAAATCACTTCATGGATTTATGTCACAAGTGAATCTCACAAAGGCTTTGTCACTTATCCTCTGACTTGAGATGCAAGTTGGTTTGTGTATGTAGAGGGGCAAACTTTGATATGGCTAAACGCTGACCTGAATAAGGCTGCTATAACAACCATTATCGGGTTTGTCATTAAGCATATGACGGACACGTGCAGTCAATAAAGAATTTGTTCCTCCACACATGTGGATTAGATACTACTGGGCCCCTCGATGATTTGAATAGATGTATGTGTGGCCACACCCAAAAGGTAATCAAGATGAATCTTGATTGATTTTGGTAATCTACTTCAATGTATAGATCGAGAAACAGAATCGTTGAAATTTTAGATTGACATTTATCCTTGTCTAAAATTCAACATAGTATCAGTAACAAAAGGATAACTGCTCGAAAACTTTGAACAAAGATTTTATGAAACTCCTCATGTACTTCTAGGGGCATTGGCGGGTTGCTAGACTCTAACCTTTGCTTGTATAACTACTTGATGTTATCACGTGCGCAAGTGGGAGCTGTTGGAATATGCTTCACGTGAATAACATATAGTTATATGGCTAGTTGTTTGTGAGCCTAAAGGGTCACACACTTAAACACTAAACACCATTATATAATTAGTGTAATTAGTGTAATTACATTAATTATTAATATATATATAAGCTATAAGCTTGTCTATCATAAGTTTAATATTAAAAGTTAATATTGAAACTTTCTTGTGGGCAAACTAGAAGAAACAAAAGATAGGGACTTGTGGGCAAATAAGACTAATGATTTATGGAAATCATTAAAGGATTGTAATGGCACCATTAAGAGATATAATGGTCCATAAACTCCCTCTTGACCACCACCTTGGCCGTCCTCTCTCTCACACTTGGTAGGTGTTTTGTTTTCTTTCTTTTGCTCTCAAGAATCTAGGACTAGCATCCATTACATTGGTGTTCTTGCAAGTGTTGTGTGGACTTGCTTTAGAGGTATTCCCCATTGGAATCCTTGGTTTCGGTTGCTCACAATATCCATCCGAATTCATCATTGATCAAAGGCAACTAGGGTATGATTCTTATACCATTCTCTTTGATTTTTATTTTAGTTTAATTGTATGATTAATATCAAGATCCTTTCATGGTGATAAATATTTTCCGCTGCGTTTTGTTAATTGTTTTAACCGAAAATCACCATTAACTCCTACCTCGTCCCGAACTTTAACCTCGGCCCGAACATCATCCTCGGCCCGAACACCGAACTTCGGCCCGAACACCACTTCGGCCCGAACACCACTTCGGCCCGAACATCCTACTTCGGCCCGAACACCACTTCGGCCCGAACATCCCTCTTCGGCCCGAACTCTTTAGTATCCAAGATTGTGTGACAAAAGGTGCTATACTAAAACATTCATAACTTTCAGCTCGGGTGTCCGTTTCACGCCCTCGAGTAACCAAAATAGCTGGTTCGTTCGTCACTGCCAAGAACAAGTTCGGCCCGAACTCTTCACTGTTCCCGGCCCGAACTTCATTTTCGGCCCGAACTTCAACCTCAGCCCGAACTCCGACCTCGGCCCGAACTTCAACCTCGGCCCGAACATCATCCTCGGCCCGAACACCGAACTTCGGCCCGAACACCACTTCGGCCCGAACATCCCACTTCGGCACGAACACCACTTCGGCCCGAACATCCCTCTTCGGCCCGAACTCTTTAGTATCCAAGATTGTGTGACAAAAGGTGCTATACTAAAACATTCATAACTTTCAGCTCGGGTGTCCGTTTCACGCCCACGAGTACCCTAAATAGCTGGTTCGTTCGTCACTGCCAACAACAAGTTCGGCCCGAACTCTTCACTGTTCCCGGCCCGAACTTCAACCTCGGCCCGAACATCATCCTCGGCCCGAACACCGAACTTCGGCCCGAACACCACTTCGGCTCGAACATCCCACTTCGGCCCGAACACCACTTCGGCCCGAACATCCCTCTTCGGCCCGAACTCTTTAGTATCCAAGATTGTGTGACAAAAGGTGCTATACTAAAACATTCATAACTTTCAGCTCGGGTGTCCGTTTCACGCCCACGAGTAACCAAAATAGCTGGTTCGTTCGTCACTGCCAAGAACAAGTTCGGCCCGAACTCTTCACTGTTCCCGGCCCGAACTTCATTTTCGGCCCGAACTTCAACCTCGGCCCGAACTTCAAACTCGGCACGAATTCCGCCTCGGCCCGAACTTCAACCTCGGCCCGAACATCATCCTCGGCCCGAACATCATCCTCGGCCCGAACACCGAACTTCTGCCCGAACACCACTTCGGCCCTAACATCCCTCTTCGGCCCGAACTCTTCAATATCCAAGATTGTGTGACGAAAGGTGCTATACTAAAACATTCCTAACTTTCAGCTCGGGTGTCCGTTTCACGCCCACGAGTAACCAAAATAGCTGGTTCGTTCGTCACTGCCAAGAACAAGTTCGGCGCGAACTCTTCACTGTTCCCGGCCCGAACTTCATTTTCGACCCGAACTTCAACCTCGGCCCGAACTTCAACCTCGGCACGAACTCCTACCTCGTCCCGAACTTTAACCTCGGCCCGAACATCATCCTCGGCCCGAACACCGAACTTCGGCCCGAACAACACTTCGGCCCGAACACCACTTCGGCCCGAACATCCCACTTCGGCCCGAACACCACTTCGGCCCGAACATCCCTCTTCGGCCCGAACTCTTTAGTATCCAAGATTGTGTGACAAAAGGTGCTATACTAAAACATTCATAACTTTCAGCTCGGGTGTCCGTTTCACGCCCACGAGTAACCAAAATAGCTGGTTCGTTCGTCACTGCCAAGAACAAGTTCGGCCCGAACTCTTCACTGTTCCCGGCCCGAACTTCATTTTCGGCCCGAACTTCAACCTCGGCCCGAACTTCAAACTCGGCACGAATTCCGCCTCGGCCCGAACTTCATCCTCTGCCCGAACATCATCCTCGGCCCGAACACCGAACTTCGGCCCGAACACCACTTCGGCCCGAACATCCCACTTCGGCACGAACACCACTTCGGCCCGAACATCCCTCTTCGGCCCGAACATCCCTCTTCGGCCCGAACATCCCTCTTCGGCCCGAACTCTTTAGTATCCAAGATTGTGTGACAAAAGGTGCTATACTAAAACATTCATAACTTTCAGCTCGGGTGTCCGTTTCACGCCCACGAGTAACCAAAATAGCTGGTTCGTTCGTCACTGCCAAGAACAAGTTCGGCCCGAACTCTTCACTGTTCCCGGCCCGAACTTCAACCTCGGCCCGAACATCATCCTCGGCCCGAACACCACTTCGGCCCGAACATCCCACTTCGGCCCGAACACCACTTCGGTCCGAACATCCCTCTTCGGCCCGAACTCTTCAATATCAAAGATTGTGTGACAAAAGGTCATTACTAAAACATTCATACCTTTCAGCTCGGGTGTCCGTTTCACGCCCACGAGTAACCAAAATAGCTGGTTCGTTCGTCACTGCAAAGAACAAGTTCGGCCCGAACTCTTCACTGTTCCCGGCCCGAACTTCATTTTCAGCCCGAACTTCAAACTCGGCCCGAACTTCAACCTCGGCCCGAACTCCTACCTCGTCCCGAACTTTAACCTCGGCCCGAACATCATCCTCGGCCCGAACACCGAACTTCGGCCCGAACACCACTTCGGCCCGAACACCACTTCGGCCCGAACATCCCACTTCGGCCCGAACACCACTTCGGCCCGAACATCCCTCTTCGGCCCGAACTCTTTAGTATCCAAGATTGTGTGACAAAAGGTGCTATACTAAAACATTCATAACTTTCAGCTCGGGTGTCCGTTTCACTCCCACGAGTAACCAAAATAGCTGGTTCGTTCGTCACTGCCAAGAACAAGTTCGGCCCGAACTCTTCACTGTTCCCGGCCCGAACTTCATTTTCAGCCCGAACTTCAACCTCAGCCCGAACTCCGACCTCGGCCCGAACTTCATCCTCTGCCCGAACATCATCCTCGGCCCGAACACCGAACTTCGGCCCGAACACCACTTCGGCCCGAACATCCCACTTCGGCACGAACACCACTTCGGCCCGAACATCCCTCTTCGGCCCGAACATCCCTCTTCGGCCCGAACATCCCTCTTCGGCCCGAACTCTTTAGTATCCAAGATTGTGTGACAAAAGGTGCTATACTAAAACATTCATAACTTTCAGCTCGGGTGTCCGTTTCACGCCCACGAGTAACCAAAATAGCTGGTTCGTTCGTCACTGCCAAGAACAAGTTCGGCCCGAACTCTTCACTGTTCCCGGCCCGAACTTCAACCTCGGCCCGAACATCATCCTCGGCCCGAACACCACTTCGGCCCGAACATCCCACTTCGGCCCGAACACCACTTCGGTCCGAACATCCCTCTTCGGCCCGAACTCTTCAATATCAAAGATTGTGTGACAAAAGGTCATTACTAAAACATTCATACCTTTCAGCTCGGGTGTCCGTTTCACGCCCACGAGTAACCAAAATAGCTGGTTCGTTCGTCACTGCAAAGAACAAGTTCGGCCCGAACTCTTCACTGTTCGCGGCCCGAACTTCATTTTCAGCCCGAACTTCAACCTCGGCCCGAACTTCAACCTCGGCCCGAACTCCTACCTCGACCCGAACTTTAACCTCGGCCCGAACATCATCCTCGGCCCGAACACCGAACTTCGGCCCGAACACCACTTCGGCCCGAACACCACTTCGGCTCGAACATCCCACTTCGGCCCGAACACCACTTCGGCCCGAACATCCCTCTTCGGCCCGAACTCTTTAATATCCAAGATTGTGTGACAAAAGGTGCTATACTAAAACATTCATAACTTTCAGCTCGGGTGTCCGTTTCACGCCCACGAGTAACCAAAATAGCTGGTTCGTTCGTCACTGCCAAGAACAAGTTCGGCCCGAACTCTTCACTGTTCCCGGCCCGAACTTCATTTTCGGCCCGAACTTCAACCTCGGCCCGAACTTCAAACTCGGCACGAATTCCGCCTCGGCCCGAACTTCAACCTCGGCCCGAACATCATCCTCGGCCCGAACACCGAACTTCTGCCCGAACACCACTTCGGCCCTAACATCCCTCTTCGGCCCGAACTCTTTAGTATCCAAGATTGTGTGACAAAAGGTGTTATACTAAAACATTCATAACTTTCAGCTCGGTGTCCGTTTCACGCCCACGAGTAACCAAAATAGCTTGTTCGTTCGTCACTGCCAAGAACAAGTTCGGCCCGAACTCTTCACTGTTCCCGGCCCGAACTTCATTTTCGGCCCGAACTTCAACCTCGGCCCGAACTTCAACCTCGGCACGAACTCCGAGCTCGGCCCGAACTTCAACCTCGGCCCGAACATCATCCTCGGCCCGAACACCGAACTTCTGCCCGAACACCACTTCGGCCCGAACATCCCACTTCGGCCCGAACACCACTTCGGCCCGAACATCCCTCTTCGGCCCGAACTCTTCAATATCCAAGATTGTGTGACAAAAGGTGTTATACTAAAACATTCATAACTTTCAGCTCGGGTGTCCATTTCACGCCCACGAGTAACCAAAATAGTTGGTTCGTTCGTCACTGCCAAGAACAAGTCGGCCCGAACTCTTCATTGTTCCCGGCCCGAACTTCATTTTCGGCCCGAACTTCAACCTCGGCCCGAACTTCAACCTCGGCCTGAACTCCGACCTCGGCCCGAACTTCAACCTCGGCCCGAACATCATCCTGAGCCCGAACACCGAACTTCGGCCCGAACACCACTTCGGCCCGAACATCCCACTTCGGCCCGAACACCACTTCGGCCCGAACATCCCTCTTCGGCCCGAACTCTTCAATATCCAAGATTGTGTGAAAAAAGGTGCTATACTAAAACATTTATAACTTTCAGCTCGGGTGTCCGTTTCACGCCCACGAGTAACCAAAATAGCTGGTTCGTTTGTCACTACCAAGAACAAGTTCGGCCCGAACTCTTCACTGTTCCCGGCCCGAACTTCATTTTCGGCCCGAACTTCAACATCGGCCCGAACTTCAACCTCAGCCCGAACTCCGACCTCGGCCCGAACTTCAACCTCGGCCCGAACACCACTTCGGCCCGAACACCACTTCGGCCCGAACATCCCACTTCGGCCCGAACATCCCACTTCGGCCCGAACACCACTTCGGCCCGAACATCCCTCTTCGGCCCGAACTCTTCAATATCCAAGATTGTGTGACAAAAGGTGCTATACTAAAACATTCATAACTTTCAGCTCGGGTGTCCGTTTCACGCCCACGAGTAACCAAAATAGCTGGTTCGTTCGTCACTGCCAAGAACAAGTTCGGCCCGAACTCTTCACTGTTCCCGGCCCGAACTTCATTTTCGGCCCGAACTTCAACCTCGGCCCGAACTTCAACCTCGGCACGAACTCCGACCTCGGCCCGAACTTCAACCTCGGCCCGAACATCATCCTCGGCCCGAACACCGAACTTCTGCCCGAACACCACTTCGGCCCGAACATCCCACTTCGGCCCGAACACCACTTCGGCTCGAACATCCCTCTTCGGCACGAACTCTTCAATATCCAAGATTGTGTGACAAAAGGTGCTATACTAAAACATTCATAACTTTCAGCTCGGGTGTCCGTTTCACGCCCACGAGTAACCAGAATAGATGGTTCGTTTGTCACTACCAAACACAAGTTCGGCCCGAACTCTTCACTGTTCCCGGCCCGAACTTCATTTTCGGCCCGAACTTCGACCTCGGCCCGAACTTCAACCTCGGCACGAACTCCGACCTCGGCCCGAACTTCAACCTCGGCCCGAACATCATCCTCGGCCCGAACACCGAACTTCTGCCCGAACACCACTTCGGCCCGAACATCCCACTTCGGCCCGAACACCACTTCGGCCCGAACATCCCTCTTCGGCCCGAACTCTTCAATATCCAAGATTGTGTGACAAAAGGTGCTATACTAAAACATTCATAACTTTCAGCTCGGGTGTCCGTTTCACGCCCACGAGTAACCAAAATAGCTGGTTCGTTTGTCACTACCAAGAACAAGTTCGGCCCGAACTCTTCACTGTTCCCGGACCGAACTTCATTTTCGGCCCGAACTTCAACCTCGGCCCGAACTTCAACCTCAGCCCGAACTCCGACCTCGGCCCGAACTTCAACCTCGGCCCGAACACCACTTCGGCCCGAACATCCCACTTCGGCCCGAACACCACTTCGGCCCGAACATCCCTCTTCGGCCCGAACTCTTCATTATCCAAGATTGTGTGACAAAAGGTGTTATACTAAAACATTCATAACTTTCAGCTCGGGTGTCCGTTTCACGCCCACGAGTAACCAAAATAGCTGGTTCGTTCGTCACTGCCAAGAACAAGTTCGGCCCGAACTCTTCATTGTTCCCGGCCCGAACTTCATTTTCGGCCCGAACTTCAACCTCGGCACGAATTCCGACCTCGGCCCGAACTTCAACCTCGGCCCGAACATCATCCTCGGCCCGAACACCGAACTTCTGCCCGAACACCACTTCGGCCCGAACATCCCACTTCGGCCCGAACTTCATTTTCAGCCCGAACTTCAACCTCGGCCCGAACTTCAACCTCGGCCCGAACTCCTACCTCGACCCGAACTTTAACCTCGGCCCGAACATCATCCTCGGCCCGAACACCGAACTTCGGCCCGAACACCACTTCGGCCCGAACACCACTTCGGCTCGAACATCCCACTTCGGCCCGAACACCACTTCGGCCCGAACATCCCTCTTCGGCCCGAACTCTTTAGTATCCAAGATTGTGTGACAAAAGGTGCTATACTAAAACATTCATAACTTTCAGCTCGGGTGTCCGTTTCACGCCCACGAGTAACCAAAATAGCTGGTTCGTTCGTCACTGCCAAGAACAAGTTCGGCCCGAACTCTTCACTGTTCCCGGCCCGAACTTCATTTTCGGCACGAACTTCAACCTCGGCCCGAACTTCAAACTCGGCACGAATTCCGCCTCGGCCCGAACTTCAACCTCGGCCCGAACATCATCCTCGGCCCGAACATCATCCTCGGCCCGAACACCGAACTTCTGCCCGAACACCACTTCGGCCCTAACATCCCTCTTCGGCCCGAACTCTTTAGTATCCAAGATTGTGTGAAAAAAGGTGTTATACTAAAACATTCATAACTTTCAGCTCGGTGTCCGTTTCACGCCCACGAGTAACCAAAATAGCTGGTTCGTTCGTCACTGCCAAGAACAAGTTCGGCCCGAACTCTTCACTGTTCCCGGCCCGAACTTCATTTTCGGCCCGAACTTCAACCTCGGCCCGACCTTCAACCTCGGCACGAACTCCGAGCTCGGCCCGAACTTCAACCTCAGCCCGAACATCATCCTCGGCCCGAACACCGAACTTCTGCCCGAACACCACTTCGGCCCGAACATCCCACTTCGGCCCGAACACCACTTCGGCCCGAACATCCCTCTTCGGCCCGAACTCTTCAATATCCAAGATTGTGTGACAAAAGGTGTTATACTAAAACATTCATAACTTTCAGCTCGGGTGTCCATTTCACGCCCACGAGTAACCAAAATAGTTGGTTCGTTCGTCTCTGCCAAGAACAAGTCGGCCCGAACTCTTCATTGTTCCCGGCCCGAACTTCATTTTCGGCCCGAACTTCAACCTCGGCCCGAACTTCAACCTCGGCCTGAACTCCGACCTCGGCCCGAACTTCAACCTCGGCCCGAACATCATCCTGAGCCCGAACACCGAACTTCGGCCCGAACACCACTTCGGCCCGAACATCCCACTTCGGCCCGAACACCACTTCGGCCCGAACATCCCTCTTCGGCCCGAACTCTTCAATATCCAAGATTGTGTGAAAAAAGGTGCTATACTAAAACATTTATAACTTTCAGCTCGGGTGTCCGTTTCACGCCCCCGAGTAACCAAAATAGCTGGTTCGTTTGTCACTACCAAGAACAAGTTCGGCCCGAACTCTTCACTGTTACCGGCCCGAACTTCATTTTCGGCCCGAACTTCAACCTCGGCCCGAACTTCAACCTCGGCCCGAACTCCGACCTCGGCCCGAACTTCAACCTCGGCCCGAACACCACTTCGAGCCGAACACCACTTCGGCCCGAACATCCCACTTCGGCCCGAACATCCCTCTTCGGCCCGAACTCTTCAATATCCAAGATTGTGTGACAAAAGGTGCTATACTAAAACATTCATAACTTTCAGCTCGGGTGTCCGTTTCACGCCCACGAGTAACCAAAATAGCTGGTTCATTCGTCACTGCCAAGAACAAGTTCGGCCCGAACTCTTCACTGTTCCCGGCCCGAACTTCATTTTCGGCCCGAACTTCAACCTCGGCCCGAACTTCAACCTCGGCACGAACTCCGACCTCGGCCCGAACTTCAACCTCGGCCCGAATATCATCCTCGGCCCGAACACCGAACTTCTGCCCGAACACCACTTCGGCCCGAACATCCCACTTCGGCCCGAACACCACTTCGGCTCGAACATCCCTCTTCGGCCCGAACTCTTCAATATCCAAGATTGTGTGACAAAAGGTGCTATACTAAAACATTCATAACTTTCAGCTCGGGTGTCCGTTTCACGCCCACGAGTAACCAGAATAGATGGTTCGTTTGTCACTACCAAGAACAAGTTCGGCCCGAACTCTTCACTGTTCCCGGCCCGAACTTCATTTTCGACCCGAACTTCGACCTCGGCCCGAACTTCAACCTCGGCACGAACTCCGACCTCGGCCCGAACTTCAACCTCGGCCCGAACATCATCCTCGGCCCGAACACCGAACTTCTGCCCGAACACCACTTCGGCCCGAACATCCCACTTCGGCCCGAACACCACTTCGGCCCGAACATCCCTCTTCGGCCCGAACTCTTCAATATCCAAGATTGTGTGACAAAAGGTGCTATACTAAAACATTCATAACTTTCAGCTCGGGTGTCCGTTTCACGCCCACGAGTAACCAAAATAGCTGGTTCGTTTGTCACTACCAAGAACAAGTTCGGCCCGAACTCTTCACTGTTCCCGGACCGAACTTCATTTTCGGCCCGAACTTCAACCTCGGCCCGAACTTCAACCTCAGCCCGAACTCCGACCTCGGCCCGAACTTCAACCTCGGCCCGAACACCACTTCGGCCCGAACACCACTTCGGCCCGAACATCCCACTTCGGCCCGAACACCACTTCGGCCCGAACATCCCTCTTCGGCCCGAACTCTTCATTATCCAAGATTGTGTGACAAAAGGTGTTATACTAAAACATTCATAACTTTCAGCTCGGGTGTCCGTTTCACGCCCACGAGTAACCAAAATAGCTGGTTCGTTCGTCACTGCCAAGAACAAGTTCGGCCCGAACTCTTCACTGTTCCCGGCCCGAACTTCATTTTCGGCCCGAACTTCAACCTCGGCCCGAACATCATCCTCGTCCCGAACACCGAACTTCTGCCCGAACACCACTTCGGCCCGAACATCCCACTTCGGCCCGAACACCACTTCGGCCCGAACATCCCTCTTCGGCCCGAACTCTTCAATATCCAAGATTGTGTGACAAAAGGTGTTATACTAAAACATTCATAACTTTCAGCTCGGGTGTCCGTTTCACGCCCATGAGTAACCAGAATAGTTGGTTCGTTCGTCACTGCCAAGAACAAGTTCGGCCCGAACTCTTCACTGTTCCCGGCCCGATCTTCATTTTCGGCCCGAACTTCAACCTCGGCCCGAACTTCAACCTCGGCACGAACTCCGACCTCGACCCGAACTTCAACCTCGGCCCGAAAATCATCCTCGGATCGAACACCGAACTTCGGCCCGAACACCACTTCGGCCCGAACATCCCACTTCGGCCCGAACACCACTTCGGCCCGAACATCCCTCTTCGGCCCGAACTCTTCAATATCCAAGATTGTGTGACAAAAGGTGTTATACTAAAACATTCATAACTTTCAGCTCGGGTGTCCGTTTCACGCCTACGAGTAACCAAAATAGTTGGTTCGTTCGTCACTGCCAAGAACAAGTCGGCCCGAACTCTTCACTGTTCCCGGCCCGAACTTCATTTTCGGCCCGAACTTCAACCACGGCCCGAACTTCAACCTCGGCCTGAACTCCGACCTCAGCCCGAACTTCAACATCGGCTCGAACATCATCCTCGGCCCGAACACCGAACTTCTGCCCGAACACCACTTCGGCCCGAACATCCCACTTCGGCCCGAACACCACTTCGGCTATTGGTCATGGCTAGTAGTTATAATGGTTCAAGGGCCATTGGTATGATTTATGGACATCTAGTGGTTATAATGGTTCAAGGGCCATGGTTATAGGTTATGGACACCTATTACTTCTAAAATGGATATCTATAGGCTATTGGTCATCACTAGAAGTTATAATGGTTCAAGGGTCATCGGTATGAGTTATGTTCATATAGTGGTTATAACGGTTCAAGGGCCATGGTTATAGGTAATGGACACCTATTACTTGTAAAATGGATATCCATAGGCTATGGGTAATGACAAGATGTTATAATGGTTCAAGGGCCATCGGTATGACTTATTGACATCTTGTGGTTATAATGGTTCAAGGGCTATGGTTATGGGTTAAGGACACTATTACTTGTAAAATGGATATCTATAGGCTATTGGTCATGGCTTGTGATTATAATGGTTCAAGGGCCATCGTTATGGGTTATGGACACCTATTACTTGTAAAATGGATATCTATAGGCTATTGATCATGGGTAGTAGTTATAACGGTTCATGGGTCATGGTTATGGGTTATGGACACCTATTACTTGTAAAATTGATATCTTCTGGCTATTGGTCATGGCTAGCAGCTATAATGGTTCAAGGGCCATCGGCATGAGTTATGGACATCTAGTGGTTATAATGGTTCAAGGGCCATGGTTATAGGTTATGGACACCTATTACTTGTAAAATGGATATCTATAGGCTATTGGTCATGACTAGTAGTTATAATGGTTCAAGGGCCATCGGTATGAGTTATGGACATCTAGTGGATATAATGGTTCAAGGGTCATGGCTATGGGTCATGGACACCTATTACTTGTAAAATGTATATCTATAGGCTATTGGTCATGACTAGTAGTTATAATGGTTCAAGGGCCATCGGTGTGAGTTATGGACATCTAGTGGTTATAATGGTTCAAGGGTCATGGCTATGGGTCAAGGACACCTATTACTTGTAAAATGGATGTCTATAGGCTATTTATCATGGCTAGTAGTTATAAAGGTTCAAGGGGCATGGTTATGGGTTATGGACACCTATTACTTGTAAAATGGATATCTATAGGCTATTGGTTATGGCTAGTAGTTATAATGGTTCAAGGGCCATCGATATGAGTTATGGACATCTAGTGGTTATAATGGTTCAAGGGCCATGGTTATAGGTTATGGACACCTATTACTTCTAAAATGGATATCTATAGGCTATTGGTCATGACTAGAAGTTATAATGGTAAAAGGGCCATCAGTATGAGTTATGTTCATATAGTGGTTATAATGGTTCAAGGGCCATGGTTGTAGGTAATGGACACCTATTACTTTTAAAATGGATATCCATAGGCTATGGGTAATGACTAGAAATTATAATGGTTCAAGGGCCATCGGTATGACTTATCGACATCTTGTGGTTATAATGGTTCAAGGGCCATGGTTATGGGTTATGGACACTATCACTTGTAAAATGGATATCTATAGGCTATTGGTCATGGCTTGTGATTATAATGGTTCAAGGGCCATGGTTATGGGTTGTGGACACCTATTACTTGTAAAACGGATATCTATAGGCTATTGATCATGGCTAGTAGTTATAACGGTTCAAGGGTCATGGTTATGGGTTATGGACGCCTATTACTAGTAAAATTGATATCTTCTGGCTATTGGTCATGGCTAGTAGTTATAATCGTTCAAGGGACATCGGTATGAGTTATGGACATCTAGTGGTTATAATGGTTCAAGGGCCATCGGTATGAGTTATGGACATCTAGTGGTTATAATGGTTCAAGGGCCATGGTTATAGGTTATGGACACCTATTACTTGTAAAATGGATATCTATAGGCTATTGGTCATGTCTAGTAGTTATAATGGTTCAAGGGCCATCAGTATGAGTTATGGACATCTAGTTGTTATAATGGTTCAAGGGCCATGGCTATGGGTCATGGACACCTATTACTTGTAAAATGGATATCTATAGGCTATTGGTCATGGCTAGTAGTTATAACGGTTCAAGGGGCATGTTTATGGATTACGGACACCTATTACTTATAAAATGGATATCTATAGGCTATTGGTCATGGCTTGTAGTTATAATGGCTCAACGGCCATGGTTATGGGTTATGGACACCTGTTACTTGTAAGATGGATATCTATACGCTATTGGTCATGGCGTGTGATTATAATGGTTCAAGGGCCATGGTTATGGGTTATGGACACCTATTACTTGTAAAATGCAAATCTATAGGCTATTGATCATGGCTAGTAGTTATAACGGTTTAAGGGGCATGGTTATGGGTTATGGATACCTATTACTTGTAAATTGGATATCTATAGGCTATTGGTCATGGCTAGTAGTTATAATGGTTCAAGGGCCATCGATAAGAGTTATGGAAATCTAGTGGTTATAATGGTTCAAGGGCCATGGTTGTAGGTTATGGACACCTATTACTTCTAAAATGGATATCTATAGGCTATTGCTCATGACTAGAAGTTATAATGGTTCAAGGGCCATCGGTATGAGTTATGTTAATCTAGTGGTTATAATGGTTCAAGGGCCATGGTTATAGGTAATGGACACGTATTACTTGTAAAATGTATATCCATAGGCTATGGGTAATGACTAGAAATTATAATGGTTCAAGGGCCATCGGTATGACTTATCGACATCTTGTGGTTATAATGGTTCAAGGGCCATGGTTATGGGTTATGGACACTATTACTTGTAAAATGGATATCTATAGGCTATTGGTCATGGCTTGTGATTATAATGGTTCAAGGGCCATGGTTGTAGGTTATGGACACCTATTACTTCTAAAATGGATATCTATAGGCTATTGGTCATGACTAGAAGTTATAATGGTTCAAGGGCCATCGGTATGAGTTATGTTAATCTAGTGGTTATAATGGTTCAAGGGCCATGGTTATAGGTAATGGACACGTATTACTTGTAAAATGTATATCCATAGGCTATGGGTAATGACTAGAAATTATAATGGTTCAAGGGCCATCGGTATGACTTATCGACATCTTGTGGTTATAATGGTTCAAGGGCCATGGTTATGGGTTATGGACACTATTACCTGTAAAATGGATATCTATAGGCTATTGGTCATGGCTTGTAGTTATAATGGTTCAACGGCCATGGTTATGGGTTATGGACATCTATTACTTGAAAGATGGATATCTATGCGCTATTAGTAGTTATAATGGTTCAAGGGCCATCGATATGAGTTATGGACATCTAGTGGTTATAATGGTTCAAGGGCCATGGTTAGAGGTTATGGACACCTATTACTTCAAAAGTGGATATCTAAAGGCTATTGGTCATGACTAGAAGTTATAATGGTTCAAGGGCCATCGGTATGAGTTATGTTCATATAGTGGTTATAATGGTTCAAGGGCCATGGTTATAGGTAATGAACACCTATTACTTGTAAAATGGATATCCATAGGCTATGGGTCATGACAAGATGTTATAATGGTTCAAGGGCCATCGGTATGACTTATCGACATCTTGTGGTTATAATAGTTCAAGGGCCATGGTTATGGGTAATGAACACTATTACTTGTAAAATGGATATCTATAGGCTATTGATCATGGCTAGTGATTATAACGGTTCAAGTGTCATGGTTATGGGTTATGGACACCTATTACTAGTAAAATTGATATCTTCTGCCTATTGGTCATGACTAGTAGTTATAATGGTTCAAGGGCCATCGGTATGAGTTAAGGACATCTAGTGGTTATAATGGTTCAAGGGCCATGGCTATGGGTCATGGACACCTATTACTTGTAAAATGGATATCTATAGGCTATTGGTCATGACTAGTAGTTATAACGGTTCAAGGGGCATGTTTATGGATTATGGACACCTATTACTTGTAAAATGGATATCTATAGGCTATTGGTCATGGCTTGTAGTTATAATGGTTCAACGGTCATGGTTATGGGTTATGGACATCTATTACTTGAAAGATGGATATCTATGCGCTATTGGTCATGGCGTGTGATTATAATGGTTCAAGGGCCATGGTTATGGGTTATGGACACCTATTACTTGTAAAATGGATATCTATAGGCTATTGATCATGGCTAGTAGTTATAACGGTTCAAGGGTAATGTTTATGGGTTATGGACACCTATTACTTGTAAAATTGATATCTTTAGGCTATTGGTCATGGCTAGTAGTTATAATGGTTCAAGGGCCATCGGTATGAGTTATGGACATCTAGTGGTTATTTTGGTTCAAGGGCCATGGTTATAGGTTATGGACACCTATTACTTGTAAAATGGATATCTATAGGCTATTGGTCATGACTAGTAGTTATAATGGTTCAAGGGCCATCGGTGTGAGTTATGGACATCCAGTGGTTATAATGGTTCAAGGGTCATGGCTATGGGTCATGGACACCTATTACTTGTAAAATGGATGTCTATAGGCTATTGATCATGGCTAGTAGTTATAATGGTTCAAGGGCTATGGTTATGGGTTATGGACACTATTACTTGTAAAATGGATATCTATAGGCTATTGGTCATGGCTTGTGATTATAATGGTTCAAGGGCCATGGTCATGGGTTATGGACACCTATTACTTGTAAAATGGATATCTATAGGCTATTGATCATGGCTAGTAGTTATAACGGTTCATGGGTCATGGTTATGGGTTATGGACATCTAGTGGTTATTATGGTTCAAGGGCCATGGTTATAGGTTATGGACACCTATTACTTGTAAAATGGATATCTATAGGCTATTGGTCATGACTAGTAGTTATAATGGTTCAAGGACCATCGGTGTGAGTTATGGACATCTAGTGGTTATAATGGTTCAAGGGTCATGGCTATGGGTCATGGACACCTATTACTTGTAAAATGGATGTCTATAGGCTATTGATCATGGCTAGTAGTTATAAAGGTTCAAGGGGCATGGTTATGGGTTATGGACACCTATTACTTGTAAAATGGATATCTATAGGCTATTGGTCATATCTAGTAGTTATAATGGTTCAAGGGCCATCGATATGAGTTATGGACATCTAGTGGTTATAATGGTTCAAGGGCCATGGTTATAGGTTATGGACACCTATTACTTCTAAAATGGATATCTATAGGCTATTGGTCATGACTAGAAGTTATAATGGTTCAAGGGCCATCGGTATGAGTTATGTTCATATAGTGGTTATAACGGTTCAAGGGCCATGGTTATAGGTAATGGACACCTATTACTTGTAAAATGGGTATCCATAGGCTATGGGTAATGACAAGATGTTATAATGGTTCAAGGGCCATCGGTATGACTTATTGACATCTTATGGTTATAATGGTTCAAGGGGTATGGTTATGGGTTAAGGACACTATTACTTGTAAAATGGATATCTATAGGCTATTGGTCATGGCTTGTGATTATAATGGTTCAAGGGCCATCGTTATGGGTTATGGACACCTATTACTTGTAAAATGGATATCTATAGGCTATTGATCATGGCTAGTAGTTATAACGGTTCATGGGTCATGGTTATGGGTTATGGACACCTATTACTTGTAAAATTGATATCTTCTGGCTATTGGTCATGGCTAGTAGTTATAATGGTTCAAGGGCCATCGGTATGAGTTATGGACATCTAGTGGTTATAATGGTTCAAGGGCCATGGTTATAGGTTATGGACACCTATTACTTCTAAAATGGATATCTATAGGCTATTGGTCATGACTAGTAGTTATAATGGTTCCAGGGCCATCGGTATGAGTTATGGACATCTAGTGGATATAATGGTTCAAGGGTCATGGCTATGGGTCATGGACACCTATTACTTGTAAAATGGATATCTATAGGCTATTGGTCATGACTAGTAGTTATAATGGTTCAAGGGCCATCGGTGTGAGTTATGGACATCTAGTGGTTATAATGGTTCAAGGGTCACGGCTATGGGTCATGGACACTATTACTTGTAAAATGGATGTCTATAGGCTATTTATCATGGCTAGTAGTTATAAAGGTTCAAGGGGCATGGTTATGGGTTATGGACACCTATTACTTGTAAAATGGATATCTATAGGCTATTGGTTATGGCTAGTAGTTATAATGGTTCAAGGGCCATCGATATGAGTTATGGACATCTAGTGGTTATAATGGTTCAAGGGCCATGGTTATAGGTTATGGACACCTATTACTTCTAAAATGGATATCTATAGGCAATTGGTCATGACTAGAAGTTATAATGGTAAAAGGGCCATCGGTATGAGTTATGTTCATATAGTGGTTATAATGGTTCAAGGGCCATGGTTATAGGTAATGGACACCTATTACTTCTAAAATGGATATCCATAGGCTAAGGGTAATGACTTGAAATTATAATGGTTCAAGGGCCATCGGTATGACTTATCGACATCTTGTGGTTATAATGGTTCAAGGGCTATGGTTATGGGTTATGGACACTATTACTTGTAAAATGGATATCTATAGGCTATTGGTCATGGCTTGTGATTATAATGGTTCAAGGGCCATGGTCATGGGTTATGGACACCTATTACTTGTAAAATGGATATCTATAGGCTATTGATCATGGCTAGTAGTTATAACGGTTCATGGGTCATGGTTATGGGTTATGGATATCTAGTGGTTATTATGGTTCAAGGGCCATGGTTATAGGTTATGGACACCTATTACTTGTAAAATGGATATCTATAGGCTATTGGTCATGACTAGTAGTTATAATGGTTCAAGGACCATCGGTGTGAGTTATGGACATCTAGTGGTTATAATGGTTCAAGGGTCATGGCTATGGGTCATGGACACCTATTACTTGTAAAATGGATGTCTATAGGCTATTGATCATGGCTAGTAGTTATAAAGGTTCAAGGGGCATGGTTATGGGTTATGGACACCTATTACTTGTAAAATGGATATCTATAGGCTATTGGTCATGTCTAGTAGTTATAATGGTTCAAGGGCCATCGATATGAGTTATGGACATCCAGTGGTTATAATGGTTCAAGGGCCATGGTTATAGGTTATGGACACCTATTACTTCTAAAATGGATATCTATAGGCTATTGGTCATGACTAGAAGTTATAATGGTTCAAGGGCCATCGGTATGAGTTATGTTCATATAGTGGTTATAACGGTTCAAGGGCCATGGTTATAGGTAATGGACACCTATTACTTGTAAAATGGGTATCCATAGGCTATGGGTAATGACAAGATGTTATAATGGTTCAAGGGCCATCGGTATGACTTATTGACATCTTATGGTTATAATGGTTCAAGGGGTATGGTTATGGGTTAAGGACACTATTACTTGTAAAATGGATATCTATAGGCTATTGGTCATGGCTTGTGATTATAATGGTTCAAGGGCCATCGTTATGGGTTATGGACACCTATTACTTGTAAAATGGATATCTATAGGCTATTGATCATGGCTAGTAGTTATAACGGTTCATGGGTCATGGTTATGGGTTATGGACACCTATTACTTGTAAAATTGATATCTTCTGGCTATTGGTCATGGCTAGTAGTTATAATGGTTCAAGGGCCATCGGTATGAGTTATGGACATCTAGTGGTTATAATGGTTCAAGGGCCATGGTTATAGGTTATGGACACCTATTACTTCTAAAATGGATATCTATAGGCTATTGGTCATGACTAGTAGTTATAATGGTTCCAGGGCCATCGGTATGAGTTATGGACATCTAGTGGTTATAATGGTTCAAGGGCCATGGTTATAGGTTATGGACACCTATTACTTGTAAAATGGATATCTATAGGCTATTGGTCATGACTAGTAGTTATAATGGTTCAAGGGCCATCGGTGTGAGTTATGGACATCTAGTGGTTATAATGGTTCAAGGGTCACGGCTATGGGTCATGGACACTATTACTTGTAAAATGGATGTCTATAGGCTATTTATCATGGCTAGTAGTTATAAAGGTTCAAGGGGCATGGTTATGGGTTATGGACACCTATTACTTGTAAAATGGATATCTATAGGCTATTGGTTATGGCTAGTAGTTATAATGGTTCAAGGGCCATCGATATGAGTTATGGACATCTAGTGGTTATAATGGTTCAAGGGCCATGGTTATAGGTTATGGACACCTATTACTTCTAAAATGGATATCTATAGGCAATTGGTCATGACTAGAAGTTATAATGGTAAAAGGGCCATCGGTATGAGTTATGTTCATATAGTGGTTATAATGGTTCAAGGGCCATGGTTATAGGTAATGGACACCTATTACTTCTAAAATGGATATCCATAGGCTAAGGGTAATGACTTGAAATTATAATGGTTCAAGGGCCATCGGTATGACTTATCGACATCTTGTGGTTATAATGGTTCAAGGGCTATGGTTATGGGTTATGGACACTATTACTTGTAAAATGGATATCTATAGGCTATTGGTCATGGCTTGTGATTATAATGGTTCAAGGGTCATGGTCATGGGTTATGGACACCTATTACTTGTAAAATGGATATCTATAGGCTATTGATCATGGCTAGTAGTTATAACGGTTCATGGGTCATGGTTATGGGTTATGGACACATATTACTTGTAAAATTGATATCTTCTGGCTATTGGTCATGGCTAGTAGTTATAATGGTTCAAGGGCCATCGGTATGAGTTATGGACATCTAGTGGTTATTATGGTTCAAGTGCATGGTTATAGGTTATGGACACCTATTACTTGTAAAATGGATATCTATAGGCTATTGGTCATGACTAGTAGTTATAATGGTTCAAGGGCCATCAGTGTGAGTTATGGACATCTAGTGGTTATAATGGTTCAAGGGCCATGGTTATGGGTTATGGACACCTATTAGTTGTAAAATGCATATCTATAGGCTATTGATAATGGCTAGTAGTTATAACGGTTTAAGGGGCATGGTTATGGGTTATGGATACCTATTACTTGTAAATTGGATATCTATAGGCTATTGGTCATGGCTAGTAGTTATAATGGTTCAAGGGCCATCGATATGAGTTATGGACATCTAGTGGTTATAATGGTTCAAGGGCCATGGTTATAGGTTATGGACACCTATTACTTCTAAAATGGATATCTATAGGCTATTGGTCATGACTAGAAGTTATAATGGTTCAAGGGCCATCGGTATGAGTTATGTTCATCTAGTGGTTATAATGGTTCAAGGGCCATAGTTATAGGTAATGGACACGTATTACTTGTAAAATGTATATCCATAGGCTATGGGTAATGACTAGAAATTATAATGGTTCAAGGGCCATCGGTATGACTTATCGACATCTTGTGGTTATAATGGTTCAAGGGGTATGGTTATGGGTTAAGGACACTATTACTTGTAAAATGGATATCTATAGGCTATTGGTCATGGCTTGTGATTATAATGGTTCAAGGGCCATCGTTATGGGTTATGGACACCTATTACTTGTAAAATGGATATCTATAGGCTATTGATCATGGCTAGTAGTTATAACGGTTCATGGGTCATGGTTATGGGTTATGGACACCTATTACTTGTAAAATTGATATCTTCTGGCTATTGGTCATGGCTAGTAGTTATAATGGTTCAAGGGCCATCGGTATGACTTATCGACATCTTGTGGTTATAATGGTTCAAGGGGTATGGTTATGGGTTAAGGACACTATTACTTGTAAAATGGATATCTATAGGCTATTGGTCATGGCTTGTGATTATAATGGTTCAAGGGCCATCGTTATGGGTTATGGACACCTATTACTTGTAAAATGGATGTCTATAGGCTATTGATCATGGCTAGTAGTTATAATGGTTCAAGGGCTATGGTTATGGGTTATGGACACTATTACTTGTAAAATGGATATCTATAGGCTATTGGTCATGGCTTGTGATTATAATGGTTCAAGGGCCATGGTCATGGGTTATGGACACCTATTACTTGTAAAATGGATATCTATAGGCTATTGATCATGGCTAGTAGTTATAACGGTTCATGGGTCATGGTTATGGGTTATGGACATCTAGTGGTTATTATGGTTCAAGGGCCATGGTTATAGGTTATGGACACCTATTACTTGTAAAATGGATATCTATAGGCTATTGGTCATGACTAGTAGTTATAATGGTTCAAGGACCATCGGTGTGAGTTATGGACATCTAGTGGTTATAATGGTTCAAGGGTCATGGCTATGGGTCATGGACACCTATTACTTGTAAAATGGATGTCTATAGGCTATTGATCATGGCTAGTAGTTATAAAGGTTCAAGGGGCATGGTTATGGGTTATGGACACCTATTACTTGTAAAATGGATATCTATAGGCTATTGGTCATATCTAGTAGTTATAATGGTTCAAGGGCCATCGATATGAGTTATGGACATCTAGTGGTTATAATGGTTCAAGGGCCATGGTTATAGGTTATGGACACCTATTACTTCTAAAATGGATATCTATAGGCTATTGGTCATGACTAGAAGTTATAATGGTTCAAGGGCCATCGGTATGAGTTATGTTCATATAGTGGTTATAACGGTTCAAGGGCCATGGTTATAGGTAATGGACACCTATTACTTGTAAAATGGGTATCCATAGGCTATGGGTAATGACAAGATGTTATAATGGTTCAAGGGCCATCGGTATGACTTATTGACATCTTATGGTTATAATGGTTCAAGGGGTATGGTTATGGGTTAAGGACACTATTACTTGTAAAATGGATATCTATAGGCTATTGGTCATGGCTTGTGATTATAATGGTTCAACGGCCATCGTTATGGGTTATGGACACCTATTACTTGTAAAATGGATATCTATAGGCTATTGATCATGGCTAGTAGTTATAACGGTTCATGGGTCATGGTTATGGGTTATGGACACCTATTACTTGTAAAATTGATATCTTCTGGCTATTGGTCATGGCTAGTAGTTATAATGGTTCAAGGGCCATCGGTATGAGTTATGGACATCTAGTGGTTATAATGGTTCAAGGGCCATGGTTATAGGTTATGGACACCTATTACTTCTAAAATGGATATCTATAGGCTATTGGTCATGACTAGTAGTTATAATGGTTCCAGGGCCATCGGTATGAGTTATGGACATCTAGTGGATATAATGGTTCAAGGGTCATGGCTATGGGTCATGGACACCTATTACTTGTAAAATGGATATCTATAGGCTATTGGTCATGACTAGTAGTTATAATGGTTCAAGGGCCATCGGTGTGAGTTATGGACATCTAGTGGTTATAATGGTTCAAGGGTCACGGCTATGGGTCATGGACACTATTACTTGTAAAATGGATGTCTATAGGCTATTTATCATGGCTAGTAGTTATAAAGGTTCAAGGGGCATGGTTATGGGTTATGGACACCTATTACTTGTAAAATGGATATCTATAGGCTATTGGTTATGGCTAGTAGTTATAATGGTTCAAGGGCCATCGATATGAGTTATGGACATCTAGTGGTTATAATGGTTCAAGGGCCATGGTTATAGGTTATGGACACCTATTACTTCTAAAATGGATATCTATAGGCAATTGGTCATGACTAGAAGTTATAATGGTAAAAGGGCCATCGGTATGAGTTATGTTCATATAGTGGTTATAATGGTTCAAGGGCCATGGTTATAGGTAATGGACACCTATTACTTCTAAAATGGATATCCATAGGCTAAGGGTAATGACTTGAAATTATAATGGTTCAAGGGCCATCGGTATGACTTATCGACATCTTGTGGTTATAATGGTTCAAGGGCTATGGTTATGGGTTATGGACACTATTACTTGTAAAATGGATATCTATAGGCTATTGGTCATGGCTTGTGATTATAATGGTTCAAGGGCCATGGTCATGGGTTATGGACACCTATTACTTGTAAAATGGATATCTATAGGCTATTGATCATGGCTAGTAGTTATAACGGTTCATGGGTCATGGTTATGGGTTATGGATATCTAGTGGTTATTATGGTTCAAGGGCCATGGTTATAGGTTATGGACACCTATTACTTGTAAAATGGATATCTATAGGCTATTGGTCATGACTAGTAGTTATAATGGTTCAAGGACCATCGGTGTGAGTTATGGACATCCAGTGGTTATAATGGTTCAAGGGCCATGGTTATAGGTTATGGACACCTATTACTTCTAAAATGGATATCTATAGGCTATTGGTCATGACTAGAAGTTATAATGGTTCAAGGGCCATCGGTATGAGTTATGTTCATATAGTGGTTATAACGGTTCAAGGGCCATGGTTATAGGTAATGGACACCTATTACTTGTAAAATGGGTATCCATAGGCTATGGGTAATGACAAGATGTTATAATGGTTCAAGGGCCATCGGTATGACTTATTGACATCTTATGGTTATAATGGTTCAAGGGGTATGGTTATGGGTTAAGGACACTATTACTTGTAAAATGGATATCTATAGGCTATTGGTCATGGCTTGTGATTATAATGGTTCAAGGGCCATCGTTATGGGTTATGGACACCTATTACTTGTAAAATGGATATCTATAGGCTATTGATCATGGCTAGTAGTTATAACGGTTCATGGGTCATGGTTATGGGTTATGGACACCTATTACTTGTAAAATTGATATCTTCTGGCTATTGGTCATGGCTAGTAGTTATAATGGTTCAAGGGCCATCGGTATGAGTTATGGACATCTAGTGGTTATAATGGTTCAAGGGCCATGGTTATAGGTTATGGACACCTATTACTTCTAAAATGGATATCTATAGGCTATTGGTCATGACTAGTAGTTATAATGGTTCCAGGGCCATCGGTATGAGTTATGGACATCTAGTGGTTATAATGGTTCAAGGGCCATGGTTATAGGTTATGGACACCTATTACTTGTAAAATGGATATCTATAGGCTATTGGTCATGACTAGTAGTTATAATGGTTCAAGGGCCATCGGTGTGAGTTATGGACATCTAGTGGTTATAATGGTTCAAGGGTCACGGCTATGGGTCATGGACACTATTACTTGTAAAATGGATGTCTATAGGCTATTTATCATGGCTAGTAGTTATAAAGGTTCAAGGGGCATGGTTATGGGTTATGGACACCTATTACTTGTAAAATGGATATCTATAGGCTATTGGTTATGGCTAGTAGTTATAATGGTTCAAGGGCCATCGATATGAGTTATGGACATCTAGTGGTTATAATGGTTCAAGGGCCATGGTTATAGGTTATGGACACCTATTACTTCTAAAATGGATATCTATAGGCAATTGGTCATGACTAGAAGTTATAATGGTAAAAGGGCCATCGGTATGAGTTATGTTCATATAGTGGTTATAATGGTTCAAGGGCCATGGTTATAGGTAATGGACACCTATTACTTCTAAAATGGATATCCATAGGCTAAGGGTAATGACTTGAAATTATAATGGTTCAAGGGCCATCGGTATGACTTATCGACATCTTGTGGTTATAATGGTTCAAGGGCTATGGTTATGGGTTATGGACACTATTACTTGTAAAATGGATATCTATAGGCTATTGGTCATGGCTTGTGATTATAATGGTTCAAGGGTCATGGTCATGGGTTATGGACACCTATTACTTGTAAAATGGATATCTATAGGCTATTGATCATGGCTAGTAGTTATAACGGTTCATGGGTCATGGTTATGGGTTATGGACACATATTACTTGTAAAATTGATATCTTCTGGCTATTGGTCATGGCTAGTAGTTATAATGGTTCAAGGGCCATCGGTATGAGTTATGGACATCTAGTGGTTATTATGGTTCAAGTGCATGGTTATAGGTTATGGACACCTATTACTTGTAAAATGGATATCTATAGGCTATTGGTCATGACTAGTAGTTATAATGGTTCAAGGGCCATCAGTGTGAGTTATGGACATCTAGTGGTTATAATGGTTCAAGGGCCATGGTTATGGGTTATGGACACCTATTAGTTGTAAAATGCATATCTATAGGCTATTGATAATGGCTAGTAGTTATAACGGTTTAAGGGGCATGGTTATGGGTTATGGATACCTATTACTTGTAAATTGGATATCTATAGGCTATTGGTCATGGCTAGTAGTTATAATGGTTCAAGGGCCATCGATATGAGTTATGGACATCTAGTGGTTATAATGGTTCAAGGGCCATGGTTATAGGTTATGGACACCTATTACTTCTAAAATGGATATCTATAGGCTATTGGTCATGACTAGAAGTTATAATGGTTCAAGGGCCATCGGTATGAGTTATGTTCATCTAGTGGTTATAATGGTTCAAGGGCCATAGTTATAGGTAATGGACACGTATTACTTGTAAAATGTATATCCATAGGCTATGGGTAATGACTAGAAATTATAATGGTTCAAGGGCCATCGGTATGACTTATCGACATCTTGTGGTTATAATGGTTCAAGGGCTATGGTTATGGGTTATGGACACTATTACTTGTAAAATGGATATCTATAGGCTATTGGTCATGGCTTGTGATTATAATGGTTCAAGGGCCATGGTCATGGGTTATGGACACCTATTACTTCTAAAATGGATATCTATAGGCTATTGATCATGGCTAGTAGTTATAACGGTTCATGGGTCATGGTTATGGGTTATGGACATCTAGTGGTTATTATGGTTCAAGGGCCATGGTTATAGGTTATGGACACCTATTACTTGTAAAATGGATATCTATAGGCTATTGGTCATGACTAGTAGTTATAATGGTTCAAGGGCCATCGGTGTGAGTTATGGACATCTAGTGGTTATAATGGTTCAAGGGTCATGGCTATGGGTCATGGACACCTATTACTTGTAAAATGGATGTCTATAGGCTATTGATCATGGCTAGTAGTTATAAAGGTTCAAGGGGCATGGTTATGGGTTATGGACACCTATTACTTGTAAAATGGATATCTATAGGCTATTGGTCATGGCTAGTAGTTATAATGGTTCAAGGGCCATCGATATGAGTTATGGACATCTAGTGGTTATAATGGTTCAAGGGCCATGGTTATAGGTTATGGACACCTATTACTTCTAAAATGGATATCTATAGGCTATTGGTCATGACTAGAAGTTATAATGGTTCAAGGGCAATCGGTATGAGTTATGTTCATATAGTGGTTATAACGGTTCAAGGGCCATGGTTATAGGTAATGGACACCTATTACTTGTAAAATGGGTATCCATAGGCTATGGGTAATGACAAGATGTTATAATGGTTCAAGGGCCATCGGTATGACTTATTGACATCTTATGGTTATAATGGTTCAAGGGCTATGGTTATGGGTTAAGGACACTATTACTTGTAAAATGGATATCTATAGGCTATTGGTCATGGCTTGTGATTATAATGGTTCAAGGGCCATCGTTATGGGTTATGGACACCTATTACTTGTAAAATGGATATCTATAGGCTATTGATCATGGCTAGTAGTTATAACGGTTCATGGGTCATGGTTATGGGTTATGGACACCTATTACTTGTAAAATTGATATCTTCTGGCTATTGGTCATGGCTAGTAGTTATAATGGTTCAAGGGCCATCGGTATGAGTTATGGACATCTAGTGGTTATAATGGTTCAAGGGCCATGGTTATAGGTTATGGACACCTATTACTTCTAAAATGGATATCTATAGGCTATTGGTCATGACTAGTAGTTATAATGGTTCCAGGGCCATCGGTGTGAGTTATGGACCTCTAGTGGTTATAATGGTTCAAGGGCCATGGTTATAGGTTATGGACACCTATTACTTGTAAAATGGATATCTATAGGCTATTGGTCATGACTAGTAGTTATAATGGTTCAAGGGCCATCGGTGTGAGTTATGGACATCTAGTGGTTATAATGGTTCAAGGGTCACGGCTATGGGTCATGGACACTATTACTTGTAAAATGGATGTCTATAGGCTATTTATCATGGCTAGTAGTTATAAAGGTTCAAGGGGCATGGTTATGGGTTATGGACACCTATTACTTGTAAAATGGATATCTATAGGCTATTGGTTATGGCTAGTAGTTATAATGGTTCAAGGGCCATCGATATGAGTTATGGACATCTAGTGGTTATAATGGTTCAAGGGCCATGGTTATAGGTTATGGACACCTATTACTTCTAAAATGGATATCTATAGGCAATTGGTCATGACTAGAAGTTATAATGGTAAAAGGGCCATCGGTATGAGTTATGTTCATATAGTGGTTATAATGGTTCAAGGGCCATGGTTATAGGTAATGGACACCTATTACTTCTAAAATGGATATCCATAGGCTAAGGGTAATGACTTGAAATTATAATGGTTCAAGGGCCATCGGTATGACTTATCGACATCTTGTGGTTATAATGGTTCAAGGGCTATGGTTATGGGTTATGGACACTATTACTTGTAAAATGGATATCTATAGGCTATTGGTCATGGCTTGTGATTATAATGGTTCAAGGGTCATGGTCATGGGTTATGGACACCTATTACTTGTAAAATGGATATCTATAGGCTATTGATCATGGCTAGTAGTTATAACGGTTCATGGGTCATGGTTATGGGTTATGGACACATATTACTTGTAAAATTGATATCTTCTGGCTATTGGTCATGGCTAGTAGTTATAATGGTTCAAGGGCCATCGGTATGAGTTATGGACATCTAGTGGTTATTATGGTTCAAGTGCATGGTTATAGGTTATGGACACCTATTACTTGTAAAATGGATATCTATAGGCTATTGGTCATGACTAGTAGTTATAATGGTTCAAGGGCCATCAGTGTGAGTTATGGACATCTAGTGGTTATAATGGTTCAAGGGCCATGGTTATGGGTTATGGACACCTATTAGTTGTAAAATGCATATCTATAGGCTATTGATAATGGCTAGTAGTTATAACGGTTTAAGGGGCATGGTTATGGGTTATGGATACCTATTACTTGTAAATTGGATATCTATAGGCTATTGGTCATGGCTAGTAGTTATAATGGTTCAAGGGCCATCGATATGAGTTATGGACATCTAGTGGTTATAATGGTTCAAGGGCCATGGTTATAGGTTATGGACACCTATTACTTCTAAAATGGATATCTATAGGCTATTGGTCATGACTAGAAGTTATAATGGTTCAAGGGCCATCGGTATGAGTTATGTTCATCTAGTGGTTATAATGGTTCAAGGGCCATAGTTATAGGTAATGGACACGTATTACTTGTAAAATGTATATCCATAGGCTATGGGTAATGACTAGAAATTATAATGGTTCAAGGGCCATCGGTATGACTTATCGACATCTTGTGGTTATAATGGTTCAAGGGCTATGGTTATGGGTTATGGACACTATTACTTGTAAAATGGATATCTATAGGCTATTGGTCATGGCTTGTGATTATAATGGTTCAAGGGCCATGGTCATGGGTTATGGACACCTATTACTTCTAAAATGGATATCTATAGGCTATTGATCATGGCTAGTAGTTATAACGGTTCATGGGTCATGGTTATGGGTTATGGACATCTAGTGGTTATTATGGTTCAAGGGCCATGGTTATAGGTTATGGACACCTATTACTTGTAAAATGGATATCTATAGGCTATTGGTCATGACTAGTAGTTATAATGGTTCAAGGGCCATCGGTGTGAGTTATGGACATCTAGTGGTTATAATGGTTCAAGGGTCATGGCTATGGGTCATGGACACCTATTACTTGTAAAATGGATGTCTATAGGCTATTGATCATGGCTAGTAGTTATAAAGGTTCAAGGGGCATGGTTATGGGTTATGGACACCTATTACTTGTAAAATGGATATCTATAGGCTATTGGTCATGGCTAGTAGTTATAATGGTTCAAGGGCCATCGATATGAGTTATGGACATCTAGTGGTTATAATGGTTCAAGGGCCATGGTTATAGGTTATGGACACCTATTACTTCTAAAATGGATATCTATAGGCTATTGGTCATGACTAGAAGTTATAATGGTTCAAGGGCAATCGGTATGAGTTATGTTCATATAGTGGTTATAACGGTTCAAGGGCCATGGTTATAGGTAATGGACACCTATTACTTGTAAAATGGGTATCCATAGGCTATGGGTAATGACAAGATGTTATAATGGTTCAAGGGCCATCGGTATGACTTATTGACATCTTATGGTTATAATGGTTCAAGGGCTATGGTTATGGGTTAAGGACACTATTACTTGTAAAATGGATATCTATAGGCTATTGGTCATGGCTTGTGATTATAATGGTTCAAGGGCCATCGTTATGGGTTATGGACACCTATTACTTGTAAAATGGATATCTATAGGCTATTGATCATGGCTAGTAGTTATAACGGTTCATGGGTCATGGTTATGGGTTATGGACACCTATTACTTGTAAAATTGATATCTTCTGGCTATTGGTCATGGCTAGTAGTTATAATGGTTCAAGGGCCATCGGTATGAGTTATGGACATCTAGTGGTTATAATGGTTCAAGGGCCATGGTTATAGGTTATGGACACCTATTACTTGTAAAATGGATATCTATAGGCTATTGGTCATGACTAGTAGTTATAATGGTTCCAGGGCCATCGGTATGAGTTATGGACATCTAGTGGATATAATGGTTCAAGGGTCATGGCTATGGGTCATGGACACCTATTACTTGTAAAATGGATATCTATAGGCTATTGGTCATGACTAGTAGTTATAATGGTTCAAGGGCCATCGGTATGAGTTATGTTCATATAGTGGTTATAACGGTTCAAGGGCCATCGATATGAGTTATGTACATTTAGTGGTTATAATAGTTCAAGAGTCATGGTTATACGTTATGGACACCTATTACTTGTAAAATGGTCATGTAAAGGCTATTGGTCTTGGTTAGTGGTATAATGGTTCAAGAGTCATGGTTATGGGTTATGGATATCTATAGGCTATTAGTCATGGCAAGCAGTTATAATGGTTTAAGGGCCATCGGTATGAGTTATGGACCGCTAGTGGTTATAATTGTTCAAGTGCCATGGTTATGGGTTATGGACACCTATTACTTGTAAAATGGCCATCTATAAGCTAGTGGTCAGGGGTTATAATGGTTCAAGGGTCATGTTTATGGTTTCTAGACACCCATTACTTGTAAAATGGATATCTATAGGCTATTGGTTATGGCTAGTAGTTATAATGGTTCAAGGGCCATCGATATGAGTTATGTACATTTACTGGTTATAATAGTTCAAGAGTCATGGTTATACGTTATGGACACCTATTACTTGTAAAATGGTCATCTAAAGGCTATTGGTCTTGGTTAGTGGTATAATGGTTCAAGAGTCATGGTTATGGGTTATGGATATCTATAGGCTATTAGTCATGGCAAGCAGTTATAATGGTTTAAGGGCCATCGGTATGAGTTATGGACCGCTAGTGGTTATAATTGTTCAAGTGCCATGGTTATGGGTTATGGACACCTATTACTTGTAAAATGGCCATCTAAAAGCTAGTGGTCAGGGGTTATAGTGGTTCAAGGGCCATGGGTATGGGTTATGGATACATATTACTTGTAAAACGGATATCAAAAGGCAATTGGTCATGGCTAGTAGTTATAATGCTTCAAGGGCCATCATTATAGTTTATGGACACCTATTACTTGTAATATGGATATCTATAGCTTATTGGTCGTGGCTAGTAGTTATAATTGTTCAAGGGCCATCGATATGAGTTATGGACATCTAGTCATTATAATGGTTCAAGGGCCATGGTTATGGGTTATGGATACACATTACTTGAAAAATGGATATCTACATGCTATTGGTTATGGCTAGTAACTATAATGGTTCAAGGGCCATCGATATGAGTTATGGACATTTAGTGATTATAATAGTTCAAGAGCCATGGTTATGCGTTATGGACACCTATTACTTGTAAAATGGTCATCTATAGGCTATTGGTCTTGGCTAGTGGTTATAATGGTTCAAGAGCCATGGTTATGGGTTCTGGAAACCTATTACGTGTAAAATGGATATCTATAGGCTATTGGTCATGGCTACCAGTTATAGTGGTTTAAGGGCCATTGGTATAAGTTTTGGATATCTGGTGGTTATAATTGTTCAAGTGCCATCGGTATAGGTTATGGACACCTATTACTTGTAAAATGGATATCTATAGGCTATTGATCATGGCTAGTAGTTATTACGGTTCAAGGGTAATGTTTATGGGTTATGGACACCTATTACTTGTAAAATTGATATCTTTAGGCTATTGGTCATGGCTAGTAGTTATAATGGTTCAAGGGCCATTGGTATGATTTATGGACATCTAGTGGTTATAATGGTTCAAGGGCCATGGTTATAGGTTATGGACACCTATTACTTCTAAAATGGATATCTATAGGCTATTGGTCATCACTAGAAGTTATAATGGTTCAAGGGCCATCGGTATGAGTTATGTTGTTATAACGGTTCAAGGGCCATGGTTATAGGTAATGGACACCTATTACTTATAAAATGGATATCCATAGGCTATGGGTAATGACAAGATGTTATAATGGTTCAAGGGCCATCGGTATGACTTATTGACATCTTGTGGTTATAATGGTTCTAGGGCTATGGTTATGGGTTAAGGACACTATTACTTGTAAAATGGATATCTATAGGCTATTGGTCATGGCTTGTGATTATAATTGTTCAAGGGCCATCGTTATGGGTTATGGACACCTATTACTTGTAAAATGGATATCTATAGGCTATTGATCATGGGTAGTAGTTATAACGGTTCATGGGTCATGGTTATGGGTTATGGACACCTATTACTTGTAAAATTGATATCTTCTGGCTATTGGTCATGGCTAGCAGCTATAATGGTTCAAGGGCCATCGGCATGAGTTATGGACATCTAGTGGTTATAATGGTTCAAGGGCCATGGTTATAGGTTATGGACACCTATTACTTGTAAAATGGATATCTATAGGCTATTGGTCATGACTAGTAGTTATAATGGTTCAAGGGCCATCGGTATGAGTTATGGACATCTAGTGGATATAATGGTTCAAGGGTCATGGCTATGGGTCATGGACACCTATTACTTGTAAAATGTATATCTATAGGCTATTGGTCATGACTAGTAGTTATAATGGTTCAAGGGCCATCGGTGTGAGTTATGGACATCTAGTGGTTATAATGGTTCAAGGGTCATGGCTATGGGTCAAGGACACCTATTACTTGTAAAATGGATGTCTATAGGCTATTTATCATGGCTAGTAGTTATAAAGGTTCAAGGGGCATGGTTATGGGTTATGGACACCTATTACTTGTAAAATGGATATCTATAGGCTATTGGTTATGGCTAGTAGTTATAATGGTTCAAGGACCATCGATATGAGTTATGGACATCTAGTGGTTATAATGGTTCAAGGGCCATGGTTATAGGTTATGGACACCTATTACTTCTAAAATGGATATCTATAGGCTATTGGTCATGACTAGAAGTTATAATGGTAAAAGGGCCATCAGTATGAGTTATGTTCATATAGTGGTTATAATGGTTCAAGGGCCATGGTTATAGGTAATGGACACCTATTACTTTTAAAATGGATATCCATAGGCTATGGGTAATGACTAGAAATTATAATGGTTCAAGGGCCATCGGTATGACTTATCGACATCTTGTGGTTATAATGGTTCAAGGGCCATGGTTATGGGTTATGGACACTATTACTTGTAAAATGGATATCTATAGGCTATTGGTCATGGCTTGTGATTATAATGGTTCAAGGGCCATGGTTATGGGTTGTGGACACCTATTACTTGTAAAACGGATATCTATAGGCTATTGATCATGGCTAGTAGTTATAACGGTTCAAGGGTCATGGTTATGGGTTATGGACACCTATTACTAGTAAAATTGATATCTTCTGGCTATTGGTCATGGCTAGTAGTTATAATCGTTCAAGGGACATCGGTATGAGTTATGGACATCTAGTGGTTATAATGGTTCAAGGGCCATCGGTATGAGTTATGGACATCTAGTGGTTATAATGGTTCAAGGGCCATGGTTATAGGTTATGGACACCTATTACTTGTAAAATGGATATCTATAGGCTATTGGTCATGTCTAGTAGTTATAATGGTTCAAGGGCCATCGGTATGAGTTATGGACATCTAGTTGTTATAATGGTTCAAGGGCCATGGCTATGGGTCATGGACACCTATTACTTGTAAAATGGATATCTATAGGCTATTGGTCATGGCTAGTAGTTATAACGGTTCAAGGGGCATGTTTATGGATTACGGACACCTATTACTTATAAAATGGATATCTATAGGCTATTGGTCACGGCTTGTAGTTATAATGGCTCAACGGCCATGGTTATGGGTTATGGACACCTGTTACTTGTAAGATGGATATCTATACGCTATTGGTCATGGCGTGTGATTATAATGGTTCAAGGGCCATGGTTATGGGTTATGGACACCTATTACTTGTAAAATGCATATCTCTAGGCTATTGATCATGGCTAGTAGTTATAACGGTTTATGGGGCATGGTTATGGGTTATGGATACCTATTACTTGTAAATTGGATATCTATAGGCTATTGGTCATGGCTAGTAGTTATAATGGTTCAAGGGCCATCGATATGAGTTATGGAAATCTAGTGGTTATAATGGTTCAAGGGCCATGGTTGTAGGTTATGGACACCTATTACTTCTAAAATGGATATCTATAGGCTATTGGTCATGACTAGAAGTTATAATGGTTCAAGGGCCATCGGTATGAGTTATGTTAATCTAGTGGTTATAATGGTTCAAGGGCCATGGTTATAGGTAATGGACACGTATTACTTGTAAAATGTATATCCATAGGCTATGGGTAATGACTAGAAATTATAATGGTTCAAGGGCCATCGGTATGACTTATCGACATCTTGTGGTTATAATGGTTCAAGGGCCATGGTTATGGGTTATGGACACTATTACTTGTAAAATGGATATCTATAGGCTATTGGTCATGGCTTGTGATTATAATGGTTCAAGGGCCATGGTTATGGGTTGTGGACACCTGTTACTTGTAAAACGGATATCTATAGGCTATTGATCATGGCTAGTAGTTATAACGGTTCAAGGGTCATGGTTATGGGTTATGGACACCTATTACTAGTAAAATCGATATCTTCTGGCTATTGGTCATGGCTAGTAGTTATAATGTTTCAAGGGCCATCGGTATGAGTTATGGACATCTAGTGGTTATAATGGTTCAAGGGCCATGGTTATAGGTTATGGACACCTATTACTTGTAAAATGGATATCTATAGGCTATTGGTCATGACTAGTAGTTATAATGCTTCAAGGGCCATCGGTATGAGTTATGGACATCTAGTGGTTATGATGGTTCAAGGGCCATGGCTATGGGTCATGGACACCTATTACTTGTAAAATGGATATCTATAGGCTATTGGTCATGGCTAGTAGTTATAACGGTTCAAGGGGCATGTTTATGGATTATGGACACCTATTACTTGTAAAATGGATATCTATAGGCTATTGGTCATGGCTTGTAGTTATAATGGTTCAACGGCCATGGTTATGGGTTATGGACATCTATTACTTGAAAGATGGATATCTATGCGCTATTAGTAGTTATAATGGTTCAAGGGCCATCGATATGAGTTATGGACATCTAGTGGTTATAATGGTTCAAGGGCCATGGTTAGAGGTTATGGACACCTATTACTTCAAAAGTGGATATCTAAAGGCTATTGGTCATGACTAGAAGTTATAATGGTTCAAGGGCCATCGGTATGAGTTATGTTCATATAGTGGTTATAATGGTTCAAGGGCCATGGTTATAGGTAATGAACACCTATTACTTGTAAAATGGATATCCATAGGTTATGGGTCATGACAAGATGTTATAATGGTTCAAGGGCCATCGGTATGACTTATCGACATCTTGTGGTTATAATAGTTCAAGGGCCATGGTTATGGGTTATGAACACTATTACTTGTAAAATGGATATCTATAGGCTATTGATCATGGCTAGTGATTATAACGGTTCAAGGGTCATGGTTATGGGTTATGGACACCTATTACTAGTAAAATTGATATCTTCTACCTATTGGTCATGACTAGTAGTTATAATGGTTCAAGGGCCATCGGTATGAGTTAAGGACATCTAGTGGTTATAATGGTTCAAGGGCCATGGCTATGGGTCATGGACACCTATTACTTGTAAAATGGATATCTATAGGCTATTGGTCATGACTAGTAGTTATAACGGTTCAAGGGGCATGTTTATGGATTATGGACACCTATTACTTGTAAAATGGATATCTATAGGCTATTGGTCATGGCTTGTAGTTATAATGGTTCAACGGTCATGGTTATGGGTTATGGACATCTATTACTTGAAAGATGGATATCTATGCGCTATTGGTCATGGCGTGTGATTATAATGGTTCAAGGGCCATGGTTATGGGTTATGGACACCTATTACTTGTAAAATGGATATCTATAGGCTATTGATCATGGCTAGTAGTTATAACGGTTCAAGGGTAATGTTTATGGGTTATGGACACCTATTACTTGTAAAATTGATATCTTTAGGCTATTGGTCATGGCTAGTAGTTATAATGGTTCTAGGGCCATTGGTATGATTTATGGACATCTAGTGGTTATAATGGTTCAAGGGCCATGGTTATAGGTTATGGACACCTGTTAATTGTAAAATGGATTTCTATAGGCTATTGGTCATGACTAGTAGTTATAATGGTTCAAGGGCCATCAGTGTGAGTTATGACATCTAGTTGTTATAATTGTTCAAGGGTCATGGCTATGGGTCATGGACACCTATTACTTGTAAAATGGATGTCTATAGGCTATTGATCATGGCTAGTAGTTATAAAGGTTCAAGGGGCATGGTTATGGGTTATGGACACCTATTACTTGTAAAATGGATATCTATAGGCTATTGGGCATGTCTAGTAGTTATAATGGTTCAAGGGCCATCGATATGAGTTATGGACATCTAGTGGTTATAATGGTTCAAGGGCCATGGTTATAGGTTATGGACACCTATTACTTCTAAAATGGATATCTATAGGCTATTGGTCATGACTAGAAGTTATAATGGTTCAAGGGCCATCGGTATGAGATATGTTCATATAGTGGTTATAACGGTTCAAGGGTCATGGTTATAGGTAATGGACACCTATTACTTGTAAAATGGATATCCATAGGCTATGGGTAATGACAAGATGTTATAATGGTTCAAGGGCCATCGGTATGACTTATTGACATCTTGTGGTTATAATGGTTCAAGGGCCATGGTTATGGGTTAAGGACACTATTACTTGTAAAATGGATATCTATAGGCTATTGGTCATGGCTTGTGATTATAATGGTTCAAGGGCCATCGTTATGGGTTATGGACACCTATTACTTGTAAAATGGATATCTATAGGCTATTGATCATGGCTAGTAGTTTTAACGGTTCATGGGTCATGGTTGTGGGTCATGGACACCTATTACTTGTAAAATTGATATCTTCTGGCTATTGGTCATGGCTAGTAGTTATAATGGTTCAAGGGCCATCGGTATAAGTTATGGACATCTAGTGGTTATAATGGTTCAAGGGCCATGGTTATAGGTTATGGACACCTATTACTTGTAAAATGGATATCTATAGGCTATTGGTCATGACTAGTAGTTATAATGGTTCAAGGGCTATCTGTATGAGTTATGGACATCTAGTGGATATAATGGTTCAAGGGTCATGGCTATGGGTCATGGACACCTATTACTTGTAAAATGGATATCTATAGGCTATTGGTCATGACTAGTAGTTATAATGGTTCAAGGGCCGTCGGTGTGAGTTATGGACATCTAGTGGTTATAATGGTTCAAGGGTCATGGCTATGGGTCATGGACACCTATTACTTGTAAAATGGATGTCTATAGGCTATTTATCATGGCTAGTAGTTATAAAGGTTCAAGGGGCATGGTTATGGGTTATGGACACCTATTACTTGTAAAATGGATATCTATAGGCTATTGGTTATGGCTAGTAGTTATAATGGTTCAAGGGCCATCGATATGAGTTATGGACATCTAGTGGTTATAATGGTTCAAGGGCCATGGTTATATGTTATGGACACCTATTACCTCTAAAATTGATATCTATAGGCTATTGGTCATGACTAGAAGTTATAATGGTAAAAGGGCCATCGGTATGAGTTATGTTCGTTTAGTGGTTATAATGGTTCAAGGGCCATGGTTATAGGTAATGGACACCTATTACTTCTAAAATGGATATCCATGGGCTATGGGTAATGACTAGAAATTATAATGGTTCAAGGGCCATCGGTATGAATTATCGACATCTTGTGGTTATAATGGTTCAGGGGCTAGTAGTTATAATGGTTCAAGGGCCATCGGTATGAGTTATGGACATCTAGTGGTTATAATGGTTCAAGGGCCATGGTTATAGGTTATGGACACCTATTACTTGTAAAATGGATATCTATAGGCTATTGGTCATGACTAGTAGTTATAATGCTTCAAGGGCCATCGGTATGAGTTATGGACATCTAGTGGTTATGATGGTTCAAGGGCCATGGCTATGGGTCATGGACACCTATTACTTGTAAAATGGATATCTATAGGCTATTGGTCATGGCTAGTAGTTATAACGGTTCAAGGGGCATGTTTATGGATTATGGACACCTATTACTTGTAAAATGGATATCTATAGGCTATTGGTCATGGCTTGTAGTTATAATGGTTCAACGGCCATGGTTATGGGTTATGGACATCTATTACTTGAAAGATGGATATCTATGCGCTATTAGTAGTTATAATGGTTCAAGGGCCATCGATATGAGTTATGGACATCTAGTGGTTATAATGGTTCAGGGCCATGGTTAGAGGTTATGGACACCTATTACTTCAAAAGTGGATATCTAAAGGCTACTGGTCATGACTAGAAGTTATAATGGTTCAAGGGCCATCGGTATGAGTTATGTTCATATAGTGGTTATAATGGTTCAAGGGCCATGGTTATAGGTAATGAACACCTATTACTTGTAAAATGGATATCCATAGGCTATGGGTCATGACAAGATGTTATAATGGTTCAAGGGCCATCGGTATGACTTATCGACATCTTGTGGTTATAATAGTTCAAGGGCCATGGTTATGGGTTATGAACACTATTACTTGTAAAATGGATATCTATAGGCTATTGATCATGGCTAGTGATTATAACGGTTCAAGGGTCATGGTTATGGGTTATGGACACCTATTACTAGTAAAATTGATATCTTCTGCCTATTGGTCATGACTAGTAGTTATAATGGTTCAAGGGCCATCGGTATGAGTTAAGGACATCTAGTGGTTATAATGGTTCAAGGGCCATGGCTATGGGTCATGGACACCTATTACTTGTAAAATGGATATCTATAGGCTATTGGTCATGACTAGTAGTTATAACGGTTCAAGGGGCATGTTTATGGATTATGGACACCTATTACTTGTAAAATGGATATCTATAGGCTATTGGTCATGGCTTGTAGTTATAATGGTTCAACGGTCATGGTTATGGGTTATGGACATCTATTACTTGAAAGATGGATATCTATGCGCTATTGGTCATGGCGTGTGATTATAATGGTTCAAGGGCCATGGTTATGGGTTATGGACACCTATTACTTGTAAAATGGATATCTATAGGCTATTGATCATGGCTAGTAGTTATAACGGTTCAAGGGTAATGTTTATGGGTTATGGACACCTATTACTTGTAAAATTGATATCTTTAGGCTATTGGTCATGGCTAGTAGTTATAATGGTTCTAGGGCCATTGGTATGATTTATGGACATCTAGTGGTTATAATGGTTCAAGGGCCATGGTTATAGGTTATGGACACCTGTTAATTGTAAAATGGATTTCTATAGGCTATTGGTCATGACTAGTAGTTATAATGGTTCAAGGGCCATCAGTGTGAGTTATGACATCTAGTGGTTATAATTGTTCAAGGGTCATGGCTATGGGTCATGGACACCTATTACTTGTAAAATGGATGTCTATAGGCTATTGATCATGGCTAGTAGTTATAAAGGTTCAAGGGGCATGGTTATGGGTTATGGACACCTATTACTTGTAAAATGGATATCTATAGGCTATTGGGCATGTCTAGTAGTTATAATGGTTCAAGGGCCATCGATATGAGTTATGGACATCTAGTGGTTATAATGGTTCAAGGGCCATGGTTATAGGTTATGGACACCTATTACTTCTAAAATGGATATCTATAGGCTATTGGTCATGACTAGAAGTTATAATGGTTCAAGGGCCATCGGTATGAGATATGTTCATATAGTGGTTATAACGGTTCAAGGGTCATGGTTATAGGTAATGGACACCTATTACTTGTAAAATGGATATCCATAGGCTATGGGTAATGACAAGATGTTATAATGGTTCAAGGGCCATCGGTATGACTTATTGACATCTTGTGGTTATAATGGTTCAAGGGCCATGGTTATGGGTTAAGGACACTATTACTTGTAAAATGGATATCTATAGGCTATTGGTCATGGCTTGTGATTATAATGGTTCAAGGGCCATCGTTATGGGTTATGGACACCTATTACTTGTAAAATGGATATCTATAGGCTATTGATCATGGCTAGTAGTTTTAACGGTTCATGGGTCATGGTTGTGGGTCATGGACACCTATTACTTGTAAAATTGATATCTTCTGGCTATTGGTCATGGCTAGTAGTTATAATGGTTCAAGGGCCATCGGTATGAGTTATGGACATCTAGTGGTTATAATGGTTCAAGGGCCATGGTTATAGGTTATGGACACCTATTACTTGTAAAATGGATATCTATAGGCTATTGGTCATGACTAGTAGTTATAATGGTTCAAGGGCTATCTGTATGAGTTATGGACATCTAGTGGATATAATGGTTCAAGGGTCATGGCTATGGGTCATGGACACCTATTACTTGTAAAATGGATATCTATAGGCTATTGGTCATGACTAGTAGTTATAATGGTTCAAGGGCCGTCGGTGTGAGTTATGGACATCTAGTGGTTATAATGGTTCAAGGGTCATGGCTATGGGTCATGGACACCTATTACTTGTAAAATGGATGTCTATAGGCTATTTATCATGGCTAGTAGTTATAAAGGTTCAAGGGGCATGGTTATGGGTTATGGACACCTATTACTTGTAAAATGGATATCTATAGGCTATTGGTTATGGCTAGTAGTTATAATGGTTCAAGGGCCATCGATATGAGTTATGGACATCTAGTGGTTATAATGGTTCAAGGGCCATGGTTATATGTTATGGACACCTATTACCTCTAAAATTGATATCTATAGGCTATTGGTCATGACTAGAAGTTATAATGGTAAAAGGGCCATCGGTATGAGTTATGTTCGTTTAGTGGTTATAATGGTTCAAGGGCCATGGTTATAGGTAATGGACACCTATTACTTCTAAAATGGATATCCATGGGCTATGGGTAATGACTAGAAATTATAATGGTTCAAGGGCCATCGGTATGAATTATCGACATCTTGTGGTTATAATGGTTCAAGGGCTAGTAGTTATAATGGTTCAAGGGCCATCGGTATGAGTTATGGACATCTAGTGGTTATAATGGTTCAAGGGCCATGGTTATAGGTTATGGACACCTATTACTTGTAAAATGGATATCTATAGGCTATTGGTCATGACTAGTAGTTATAATGCTTCAAGGGCCATCGGTATGAGTTATGGACATCTAGTGGTTATGATGGTTCAAGGGCCATGGCTATGGGTCATGGACACCTATTACTTGTAAAATGGATATCTATAGGCTATTGGTCATGGCTAGTAGTTATAACGGTTCAAGGGGCATGTTTATGGATTATGGACACCTATTACTTGTAAAATGGATATCTATAGGCTATTGGTCATGGCTTGTAGTTATAATGGTTCAACGGCCATGGTTATGGGTTATGGACATCTATTACTTGAAAGATGGATATCTATGCGCTATTAGTAGTTATAATGGTTCAAGGGCCATCGATATGAGTTATGGACATCTAGTGGTTATAATGGTTCAGGGCCATGGTTAGAGGTTATGGACACCTATTACTTCAAAAGTGGATATCTAAAGGCTACTGGTCATGACTAGAAGTTATAATGGTTCAAGGGCCATCGGTATGAGTTATGTTCATATAGTGGTTATAATGGTTCAAGGGCCATGGTTATAGGTAATGAACACCTATTACTTGTAAAATGGATATCCATAGGCTATGGGTCATGACAAGATGTTATAATGGTTCAAGGGCCATCGGTATGACTTATCGACATCTTGTGGTTATAATAGTTCAAGGGCCATGGTTATGGGTTATGAACACTATTACTTGTAAAATGGATATCTATAGGCTATTGATCATGGCTAGTGATTATAACGGTTCAAGGGTCATGGTTATGGGTTATGGACACCTATTACTAGTAAAATTGATATCTTCTGCCTATTGGTCATGACTAGTAGTTATAATGGTTCAAGGGCCATCGGTATGAGTTAAGGACATCTAGTGGTTATAATGGTTCAAGGGCCATGGCTATGGGTCATGGACACCTATTACTTGTAAAATGGATATCTATAGGCTATTGGTCATGACTAGTAGTTATAACGGTTCAAGGGGCATGTTTATGGATTATGGACACCTATTACTTGTAAAATGGATATCTATAGGCTATTGGTCATGGCTTGTAGTTATAATGGTTCAACGGTCATGGTTATGGGTTATGGACATCTATTACTTGAAAGATGGATATCTATGCGCTATTGGTCATGGCGTGTGATTATAATGGTTCAAGGGCCATGGTTATGGGTTATGGACACCTATTACTTGTAAAATGGATATCTATAGGCTATTGATCATGGCTAGTAGTTATAACGGTTCAAGGGTAATGTTTATGGGTTATGGACACCTATTACTTGTAAAATTGATATCTTTAGGCTATTGGTCATGGCTAGTAGTTATAATGGTTCTAGGGCCATTTGTATGATTTATGGACATCTAGTGGTTATAATGGTTCAAGGGCCATGGTTATAGGTTATGGACACCTGTTAATTGTAAAATGGATTTCTATAGGCTATTGGTCATGACTAGTAGTTATAATGGTTCAAGGGCCATCAGTGTGAGTTATGACATCTAGTGGTTATAATTGTTCAAGGGTCATGGCTATGGGTCATGGACACCTATTACTTGTAAAATGGATGTCTATAGGCTATTGATCATGGCTAGTAGTTATAAAGGTTCAAGGGGCATGGTTATGGGTTATGGACACCTATTACTTGTAAAATGGATATCTATAGGCTATTGGGCATGTCTAGTAGTTATAATGGTTCAAGGGCCATCGATATGAGTTATGGACATCTAGTGGTTATAATGGTTCAAGGGCCATGGTTATAGGTTATGGACACCTATTACTTCTAAAATGGATATCTATAGGCTATTGGTCATGACTAGAAGTTATAATGGTTCAAGGGCCATCGGTATGAGATATGTTCATATAGTGGTTATAACGGTTCAAGGGTCATGGTTATAGGTAATGGACACCATTTACTTGTAAAATGGATATCCATAGGCTATGGGTAATGACAAGATGTTATAATGGTTCAAGGGCCATCGGTATGACTTATTGACATCTTGTGGTTATAATGGTTCAAGGGCCATGGTTATGGGTTAAGGACACTATTACTTGTAAAATGGATATCTATAGGCTATTGGTCATGGCTTGTGATTATAATGGTTCAAGGGCCATCGTTATGGGTTATGGACACCTATTACTTGTAAAATGGATATCTATAGGCTATTGATCATGGCTAGTAGTTATAACGGTTCATGGGTCATGGTTGTGGGTCATGGACACCTATTACTTGTAAAATTGATATCTTCTGGCTATTGGTCATGGCTAGTAGTTATAATGGTTCAAGGGCCATCGGTATGAGTTATGGACATCTAGTGGTTATAATGGTTCAAGGGCCATGGTTATAGGTTATGGACACCTATTACTTGTAAAATGGATATCTATAGGCTATTGGTCATGACTAGTAGTTATAATGGTTCAAGGGCTATCTGTATGAGTTATGGACATCTAGTGGATATAATGGTTCAAGGGTCATGGCTATGGGTCATGGACACCTATTACTTGTAAAATGGATATCTATAGGCTATTGGTCATGACTAGTAGTTATAATGGTTCAAGGGCCGTCGGTGTGAGTTATGGACATCTAGTGGTTATAATGGTTCAAGGGTCATGGCTATGGGTCATGGACACCTATGACTTGTAAAATGGATGTCTATAGGCTATTTATCATGGCTAGTAGTTATAAAGGTTCGAGGGGCATGGTTATGGGTTATGGACACCTATTACTTGTAAAATGGATATCTATAGGCTATTGGTTATGGCTAGTAGTTATAATGGTTCAAGGGCCATCGATATGAGTTATGGACATCTAGTGGTTATAATGGTTCAAGGGCCATGGTTATATGTTATGGACACCTATTACCTCTAAAATTGATATCTATAGGCTATTGGTCATGACTAGAAGTTATAATGGTAAAAGGGCCATCGGTATGAGTTATGTTCGTTTAGTGGTTATAATGGTTCAAGGGCCATGGTTATAGGTAATGGACACCTATTACTTCTAAAATGGATATCCATGGGCTATGGGTAATGACTAGAAATTATAATGGTTCAAGGGCCATCGGTATGAATTATCGACATCTTGTGGTTATAATGGTTCAAGGGCTAGTAGTTATAATGGTTCAAGGGCCATCGGTATGAGTTATGGACATCTAGTGGTTATAATGGTTCAAGGGCCATGGTTATAGGTTATGGACACCTATTACTTGTAAAATGGATATCTATAGGCTATTGGTCATGACTAGTAGTTATAATGCTTCAAGGGCCATCGGTATGAGTTATGGACATCTAGTGGTTATGATGGTTCAAGGGCCATGGCTATGGGTCATGGACACCTATTACTTGTAAAATGGATATCTATAGGCTATTGGTCATGGCTAGTAGTTATAACGGTTCAAGGGGCATGTTTATGGATTATGGACACCTATTACTTGTAAAATGGATATCTATAGGCTATTGGTCATGGCTTGTAGTTATAATGGTTCAACGGCCATGGTTATGGGTTATGGACATCTATTACTTGAAAGATGGATATCTATGCGCTATTAGTAGTTATAATGGTTCAACGGCCATCGATATGAGTTATGGACATCTAGTGGTTATAATGGTTCAGGGCCATGGTTAGAGGTTATGGACACCTATTACTTCAAAAGTGGATATCTAAAGGCTACTGGTCATGACTAGAAGTTATAATGGTTCAAGGGCCATCGGTATGAGTTATGTTCATATAGTGGTTATAATGGTTCAAGGGCCATGGTTATAGGTAATGAACACCTATTACTTGTAAAATGGATATCCATAGGCTATGGGTCATGACAAGATGTTATAATGGTTCAAGGGCCATCGGTATGACTTATCGACATCTTGTGGTTATAATAGTTCAAGGGCCATGGTTATGGGTTATGAACACTATTACTTGTAAAATGGATATCTATAGGCTATTGATCATGGCTAGTGATTATAACGGTTCAAGGGTCATGGTTATGGGTTATGGACACCTATTACTAGTAAAATTGATATCTTCTGCCTATTGGTCATGACTAGTAGTTATAATGGTTCAAGGGCCATCGGTATGAGTTAAGGACATCTAGTGGTTATAATGGTTCAAGGGCCATGGCTATGGGTCATGGACACCTATTACTTGTAAAATGGATATCTATAGGCTATTGGTCATGACTAGTAGTTATAACGGTTCAAGGGGCATGTTTATGGATTATGGACACCTATTACTTGTAAAATGGATATCTATAGGCTATTGGTCATGGCTTGTAGTTATAATGGTTCAACGGTCATGGTTATGGGTTATGGACATCTATTACTTGAAAGATGGATATCTATGCGCTATTGGTCATGGCGTGTGATTATAATGGTTCAAGGGCCATGGTTATGGGTTATGGACACCTATTACTTGTAAAATGGATATCTATAGGCTATTGATCATGGCTAGTAGTTATAACGGTTCAAGGGTAATGTTTATGGGTTATGGACACCTATTACTTGTAAAATTGATATCTTTAGGCTATTGGTCATGGCTAGTAGTTATAATGGTTCTAGGGCCATTTGTATGATTTATGGACATCTAGTGGTTATAATGGTTCAAGGGCCATGGTTATAGGTTATGGACACCTGTTAATTGTAAAATGGATTTCTATAGGCTATTGGTCATGACTAGTAGTTATAATGGTTCAAGGGCCATCAGTGTGAGTTATGACATCTAGTGGTTATAATTGTTCAAGGGTCATGGCTATGGGTCATGGACACCTATTACTTGTAAAATGGATGTCTATAGGCTATTGATCATGGCTAGTAGTTATAAAGGTTCAAGGGGCATGGTTATGGGTTATGGACACCTATTACTTGTAAAATGGATATCTATAGGCTATTGGGCATGTCTAGTAGTTATAATGGTTCAAGGGCCATCGATATGAGTTATGGACATCTAGTGGTAATAATGGTTCAAGGGCCATGGTTATAGGTTATGGACACCTATTACTTCTAAAATGGATATCTATAGGCTATTGGTCATGACTAGAAGTTATAATGGTTCAAGGGCCATCGGTATGAGATATGTTCATATAGTGGTTATAACGGTTCAAGGGTCATGGTTATAGGTAATGGACACCTATTACTTGTAAAATGGATATCCATAGGCTATGGGTAATGACAAGATGTTATAATGGTTCAAGGGCCATCGGTATGACTTATTGACATCTTGTGGTTATAATGGTTCAAGGGCCATGGTTATGGGTTAAGGACACTATTACTTGTAAAATGGATATCTATAGGCTATTGGTCATGGATTGTGATTATAATGGTTCAAGGGCCATCGTTATGGGTTATGGACACCTATTACTTGTAAAATGGATATCTATAGGCTATTGATCATGGCTAGTAGTTATAACGGTTCATGGGTCATGGTTGTGGGTCATGGACACCTATTACTTGTAAAATTGATATCTTCTGGCTATTGGTCATGGCTAGTAGTTATAATGGTTCAAGGGCCATCGGTATGAGTTATGGACATCTAGTGGTTATAATGGTTCAAGGGCCATGGTTATAGGTTATGGACACCTATTACTTGTAAAATGGATATCTATAGGCTATTGGTTATGGCTAGTAGTTATAATGGTTCAAGGGCCATCGATATGAGTTATGGACATCTAGTGGTTATAATGGTTCAAGGGCCATGGTTATAGGTTATGGACACCTATTACCTCTAAAATTGATATCTATAGGCTATTGGTCATGACTAGAAGTTATAATGGTAAAAGGGCCATCGGTATGAGTTATGTTCGTTTAGTGGTTATAATGGTTCAAGGGCCATGGTTATAGGTAATGGACACCTATTACTTCTAAAATGGATATCCATAGGCTATGGGTAATGACTAGAAATTATAATGGTTCAAGGGCCATCGGTATGAATTATCGACATCTTGTGGTTATAATGGTTCAAGGGCTATGGTTATGGGTTATGGACACTATTACTTGTAAAACGGATATCTATAGGCTATTGGTCATGGCTTGTGATTATAATGGTTCAAGGGCCATGGTCATGGGTTATGGACACCTATTACTTGTAAAATGGATATCTATAGGCTATTGATCATGGCTAGTAGTTATAACGGTTCATGGGTCATGGTTATGGGTTATGGACACATATTACTTGTAAAATTGATATCTTCTGGCTATTGGTCATGGCTAGTAGTTATAATGGTTCAAGGGCCATCGGTATGAGTTATGGACATCTAGTGGTTATTATGGTTCAAGGGCCATGGTTATAGGTAATGGACACCTATTACTTCTAAAATGGATATCCATAGGCTATGGGTCATGACAAGATGTTATAATGGTTCAAGGGCCATCGGTATGACTTATCGACTTCTTGTGGTTATAATGGTTCATGGGCCATGGTTATGGGTTATGAACACTATTACTTGTAAAATGGATATCTATAGGCTATTGATCATGGCTAGTAGTTATAACGGTTCAAGGGTCATGGTTATGGGTTATGGACACCTATTACTAGTAAAATTGATATCTTCTGCCTATTGGTCATGGCTAGTAGTTATAATGGTTCAAGGGCCATCGGTATGAGTTATGGACATCTAGTGGTTATAATGGTTCAAGGTCCATGGTTGTAGGTTATGGACACCTATTACTTGTAAAATGGATATCTATAGGCTATTGGTCATGACTAGTAGTTATAATGGTTCAAGGGCCATCGGCATGAGTTATGGACATCTAGTGGTTATTATGGTTCAAGGGCCATGGTTATAGGTAATGGACACCTATTACTTCTAAAATGGATATCCATAGGCTATGGGTCATGACAAGATGTTATAATGGTTCAAGGGCCATCGGTATGACTTATCGACATCTTGTGGTTATAATGGTTCATGGGCCATGGTTATGGGTTATGAACACTATTACTTGTAAAATGGATATCTATAGGCTATTGATCATGGCTAGTAGTTATAACGGTTCAAGGGTCATGGTTATGGGTTATGGACACCTATTACTAGTAAAATTGATATCTTCTGCCTATTGGTCATGGCTAGTAGTTATAATGGTTCAAGGGCCATCGGTATGAGTTATGGACATCTAGTGGTTATAATGGTTCAAGGTCCATGGTTGTAGGTTATGGACACCTATTACTTGTAAAATGGATATCTATAGGCTATTGGTCATGACTAGTAGTTATAACGGTTCAAGGGGCATGTTTATGGATTATGGACACCTATTACTTGTAAAATGGATATCTATAGGCTATTGGTCATGGCTTGTAGTTATAATGGTTCAACGGTCATGGTTATGGGTTATGGACATCTATTACTTGAAAGATGGATATCTATGCGCTATTGGTCATGGCGTGTGATTATAATGGTTCAAGGGCCATGGTTATGGGTTATGGACACCTATTACTTGTAAAATGGATATCTATAGGCTATTGATCATGGCTAGTAGTTATAACGGTTCAAGGGTAATGTTTATGGGTTATGGACACCTATTACTTGTAAAATGGATATCTATAGGCTATTGGTCATGACTAGTAGTTATAATGGTTCAAGGGCTATCGGTATGAGTTATGGACATCTAGTGGATATAATGGTTCAAGGGTCATGGCTATGGGTCATGGACACCTATTACTTGTAAAATGGATATCTATAGGCTATTGGTCATGACTAGTAGTTATAATGGTTCAAGGGCCATCGGTGTGAGTTATGGACATCTAGTGGTTATAATGGTTCAAGGGTCATGGCTATGGGTCATGGACACCTATTACTTGTAAAATGGATGTCTATAGGCTATTTATCATGGCTAGTAGTTATAAAGGTTCAAGGGGCATGGTTATGGGTTATGGACACCTATTACTTGTAAAATGGATATCTATAGGCTATTGGTTATGGCTAGTAGTTATAATGGTTCAAGGGCCATCGATATGAGTTATGGACATCTAGTGGTTATAATGGTTCAAGGGCCATGGTTATAGGTTATGGACACCTATTACTTCTAAAATTGATATCTATAGGCTATTGGTCATGACTAGAAGTTATAATGGTAAAAGGGCCATCGGTATGAGTTATGTTCGTATAGTGGTTATAATGGTTCAAGGGCCATGGTTATAGGTAATGGACACCTATTACTTCTAAAATGGATATCCATAGGCTATGGGTAATGACTAGAAATTATAATGGTTCAAGGGCCATCGGTATGACTTATCGACATCTTGTGGTTATAATGGTTCAAGGGCTATGGTTATGGGTTATGGACACTATTACTTGTAAAATGGATATCTATAGGCTATTGGTCATGGCTTGTGATTATAATGGTTCAAGGGCCATGGTCATGGGTTATGGACACCTATTACTTGTAAAATGGATATCTATAGGCTATTGATCATGGCTAGTAGTTATAACGGTTCATGGGTCATGGTTATGGGTTATGGACACATATTACTTGTAAAATTGATATCTTCTGGCTATTGGTCATGGCTAGTAGTTATAATGGTTCAAGGGCCATCGGTATGAGTTATGGACATCTAGTGGTTATAATGGTTCAAGGGCCATGGTTATAGGTTATGGACACCTATTACTTGTAAAATGGATATCTATAGGCTATTGGTCATGACTAGTAGTTATAATGGTTCAAGGGCCATCGGTATGAGTTATGGACATCTAGTGGATATAATGGTTCAAGGGTCATGGCTATGGGTCATGGACACCTATTACTTGTAAAATGGATATCTATAGGTTATTGGTCATGACTAGCAGTTATAATGGTTCAAGGGCCATCGGTGTGAGTTATGGACATCTAGTGGTTATAATGGTTCAAGGGTCATGGCTATGGGTCATGGACACCTATTACTTGTAAAATGGATGTCTATAGGCTATTTATCATGGCTAGTAGTTATAAAGGTTCAAGGGGCATGGTTATGGGTTATGGACACCTATTACTTGTAAAATGGATATCTATAGGCTATTGGTTATGGCTAGTAGTTATAATGGTTCAAGGGCCATCGATATGAGTTATGGACATCTAGTGGTTATAATGGTTCAAGGGCCACGGTTATAGGTTATGGACACCTATTACTTCTAAAATTGATATCTATAGGCTATTGGTCATGACTAGAAGTTATAATGGTAAAAGGGCCATCGGTATGAGTTATGTTCGTATAGTGGTTATAATGGTTCAAGGGCCATGGTTACAGGTAATGGACACCTATTACTTCTAAAATGGATATCCATAGGCTATGGGTAATGACTAGAAATTATAATGGTTCAAGGGCCATCGGTATGACTTATCGACATCTTGTGGTTATAATGGTTCAAGGGCTATGGTTATGGGTTATGGACACTATTACTTGTAAAATGGATATCTATAGGCTATTGGTCATGGCTTGTGATTATAATGGTTCAAGGGCCATGGTCATGGGTTATGGACACCTATTACTTGTAAAATGGATATCTATAGGCTATTGATCATGGCTAGTAGTTATAACGGTTCATGGGTCAAGGTTATGGGTTATGGACACATATTACTTGTAAAATTGATATCTTCTGGCTATTGGTCATGGCTAGTAGTTATAATGGTTCAAGGGCCATTGGTATGAGTTATGGACATCTAGTGGTTATTATGGTTCAAGGGCCATGGTTATAGGTAATGGACACCTATTACTTCTAAAATGGATATCCATAGGCTATGGGTCATGACAAGATGTTATAATGGTTCAAGGGCCATCGGTATGACTTATCGACATCTTGTGGTTATAATGGTTCATGGGCCATGGTTATGGGTTATGAACACTAATACTTGTAAAATGGATATCTATAGGCTATTGATCATGGCTAGTAGTTATAACGGTTCAAGGGTCATGGTTATGGGTTATGGACACCTATTACTAGTAAAATTGATATCTTCTGCCTATTGGTCATGGCTAGTAGTTATAATGGTTCAAGGGCCATCGGTATGAGTTATGGACATCTAGTGGTTATAATGGTTCAAGGTCCATGGTTGTAGGTTATGGACACCTATTACTTGTAAAATGGATATCTATAGGCTATTGGTCATGACTAGTAGTTATAATGGTTCAAGGGCCATCGGCATGAGTTATGGACATCTAGTGGCTATTATGGTTCAAGGGCCATGGTTATAGGTAATGGACACCTATTACTTCTAAAATGGATATCCATAGGCTATGGGTCATGACAAGATGTTATAATGGTTCAAGGGCCATCGGTATGACTTATCGACATCTTGTGGTTATAATGGTTCATGGGCCATGGTTATGGGTTATGAACACTATTACTTGTAAAATGGATATCTATAGGCTATTGATCATGGCTAGTAGTTATAACGGTTCAAGGGTCATGGTTATGGGTTATGGACACCTATTACTAGTAAAATTGATATCTTCTGCCTATTGGTCATGGCTAGTAGTTATAATGGTTCAAGGGCCATCGGTATGAGTTATGGACATCTAGTGGTTATAATGGTTCAAGGTCCATGGTTGTAGGTTATGGACACCTATTACTTGTAAAATGGATATCTATAGGCTATTGGTCATGACTAGTAGTTATAACGGTTCAAGGGGCATGTTTATGGATTATGGACACCTATTACTTGTAAAATGGATATCTATAGGCTATTGGTCATGGCTTGTAGTTATAATGGTTCAACGGTCATGGTTATGGGTTATGGACATCTATTACTTGAAAGATGGATATCTATGCGCTATTGGTCATGGCGTGTGATTATAATGGTTCAAGGGCCATGGTTATGGGTTATGGACACCTATTACTTGTAAAATGGATATCTATAGGCTATTGATCATGGCTAGTAGTTATAACGGTTCAAGGGTAATGTTTATGGGTTATGGACACCTATTACTTGTAAAATGGATATCTATAGGCTATTGGTCATGACTAGTAGTTATAATGGTTCAAGGGCTATCGGTATGAGTTATGGACATCTAGTGGATATAATGGTTCAAGGGTCATGGCTATGGGTCATGGACACCTATTACTTGTAAAATGGATATCTATAGGCTATTGGTCATGACTAGTAGTTATAATGGTTCAAGGGCCATCGGTGTGAGTTATGGACATCTAGTGGTTATAATGGTTCAAGGGTCATGGCTATGGGTCATGGACACCTATTACTTGTAAAATGGATGTCTATAGGCTATTTATCATGGCTAGTAGTTATAAAGGTTCAAGGGGCATGGTTATGGGTTATGGACACCTATTACTTGTAAAATGGATATCTATAGGCTATTGGTTATGGCTAGTAGTTATAATGGTTCAAGGGCCATCGATATGAGTTATGGACATCTAGTGGTTATAATGGTTCAAGGGCCATGGTTATAGGTTATGGACACCTATTACTTCTAAAATTGATATCTATAGGCTATTGGTCATGACTAGAAGTTATAATGGTAAAAGGGCCATCGGTATGAGTTATGTTCGTATAGTGGTTATAATGGTTCAAGGGCCATGGTTATAGGTAATGGACACCTATTACTTCTAAAATGGATATCCATAGGCTATGGGTAATGACTAGAAATTATAATGGTTCAAGGGCCATCGGTATGACTTATCGACATCTTGTGGTTATAATGGTTCAAGGGCTATGGTTATGGGTTATGGACACTATTACTTGTAAAATGGATATCTATAGGCTATTGGTCATGGCTTGTGATTATAATGGTTCAAGGGCCATGGTCATGGGTTATGGACACCTATTACTTGTAAAATGGATATCTATAGGCTATTGATCATGGCTAGTAGTTATAACGGTTCATGGGTCATGGTTATGGGTTATGCACACATATTACTTGTAAAATTGATATCTTCTGGCTATTGGTCATGGCTAGTAGTTATAATGGTTCAAGGGCCATCGGTATGAGTTATGGACATCTAGTGGTTATAATGGTTCAAGGGCCATGGTTATAAGTTATGGACACCTATTACTTGTAAAATGGATATCTATAGGCTATTGGTCATGACTAGTAGTTATAATGGTTCAAGGGCCATCGGTATGAGTTATGGACATCTAGTGGATATAATGGTTCAAGGGTCATGGCTATGGGTCATGGACACCTATTACTTGTAAAATGGATATCTATAGGCTATTGGTCATGACTAGCAGTTATAATGGTTCAAGGGCCATCGGTGTGAGTTATGGACATCTAGTGTTTATAATGGTTCAAGGGTCATGGCTATGGGTCATGGACACCTATTACTTGTAAAATGGATGTCTATAGGCTATTTATCATGGCTAGTAGTTATAAAGGTTCAAGGGGCATGGTTATGGGTTATGGACACCTATTACTTGTAAAATGGATATCTATAGGCTATTGGTTATGGCTAGTAGTTATAATGGTTCAAGGGCCATCGATATGAGTTATGGACATCTAGTGGTTATAATGGTTCAAGGGCCACGGTTATAGGTTATGGACACCTATTACTTCTAAAATTGATATCTATAGGCTATTGGTCATGACTAGAAGTTATAATGGTAAAAGGGCCATCGGTATGAGTTATGTTCGTATAGTGGTTATAATGGTTCAAGGGCCATGGTTACAGGTAATGGACACCTATTACTTCTAAAATGGATATCCATAGGCTATGGGTAATGACTAGAAATTATAATGGTTCAAGGGCCATCGGTATGACTTATCGACATCTTGTGGTTATAATGGTTCAAGGGCTATGGTTATGGGTTATGGACACTATTACTTGTAAAATGGATATCTATAGGCTATTGGTCATGGCTTGTGATTATAATGGTTCAAGGGCCATGGTCATGGGTTATGGACACCTATTACTTGTAAAATGGATATCTATAGGCTATTGATCATGGCTAGTAGTTATAACGGTTCATGGGTCATGGTTATGGGTTATGGACACATATTACTTGTAAAATTGATATCTTCTGGCTATTGGTCATGGCTAGTAGTTATAATGGTTCAAGGGCCATCGGTATGAGTTATGGACATCTAGTGGTTATAATGGTTCAAGGGCCATGGTTATAGGTTATGGACACCTATTACTTGTAAAATGGATATCTATAGGCTATTGGTCATGACTAGTAGTTATAATGGTTCAAGGGCCATCGGTATGAGTTATGGACATCTAGTGGATATAATGGTTCAAGGGTCATGGCTATGGGTCATGGACACCTATTACTTGTAAAATGGATATCTATAGGCTATTGGTCATGACTAGCAGTTATAATGGTTCAAGGGCCATCGGTGTGAGTTATGGACATCTAGTGGTTATAATGGTTCAAGGGTCATGGCTATGGGTCATGGACACCTATTACTTGTAAAATGGATGTCTATAGGCTATTTATCATGGCTAGTAGTTATAAAGGTTCAAGGGGCATGGTTATGGGTTATGGACACCTATTACTTGTAAAATGGATATCTATAGGCTATTGGTTATGGCTAGTAGTTATAATGGTTCAAGGGCCATCGATATGAGTTATGGACATCTAGTGGTTATAATGGTTCAAGGGCCACGGTTATAGGTTATGGACACCTATTACTTCTAAAATTGATATCTATAGGCTATTGGTCATGACTAGAAGTTATAATGGTAAAAGGGCCATCGGTATGAATTATGTTCGTATAGTGGTTATAATGGTTCAAGGGCCATCGGTATGACTTATCGACATCTTGTGGTTATAATGGTTCAAGGGCTATTGTTATGGGTTATGGACACTATTACTTGTAAAATGGATATCTATAGGCTATTGGTCATGGCTTGTGATTATAATGGTTCAAGGGCCATGGTCATGGGTTATGGACACCTATTACTTGTAAAATGGATATCTATAGGCTATTGATCATGGCTAGTAGTTATAACGGTTCATGGGTCATGGTTATGGGTTATGGACACATATTACTTGTAAAATTGATATCTTCTGGCTATTGGTCATGGCTAGTAGTTATAATGGTTCAAGGGCCATCGGTATGAGTTATGGACATCTAGTGGTTATTATGGTTCAAGGGCCATGGTTATAGGTTATGGACACCTATTACTTGTAAAATGGATATCTATAGGCTATTGGTCATGACTAGTAGTTATAATGGTTCAAGGGCCATCGGTGTGAGTTATGGACATCTAGTGGTTATAATGGTTCAAGGGTCATGGCTATGGGTCATGGACACCTATTACTTGTAAAATGGATGTCTATAGTCTATTGATCATGGCTAGTAGTTATAAAGGTTCAAGGGGCATGGTTATGGGTTATGGACACCTATTACTTGTAAAATGGATATCTATAGGCTATTGGTTATGGCTAGTAGTTATAATGGTTCAAGGGCCATCGATATGAGTTATGGACATCTAGTGGTTATAATGGTTCAAGGGCCATGGTTATAGGTTATGGACACCTATTACTTCTAAAATTGATATCTATAGGCTATTGGTCATGACTAGAAGTTATAATGGTAAAAGGGCCATCGGTATGAGTTATGTTCGTATAGTGGTTATAATGGTTCAAGGGCCATGGTTATAGGTAATGGACACCTATTACTTCTAAAATGGATATCCAAAGGCTATGGGTATTGACTAGAAATTATAATGGTTCAAGGGCCATCGGTATGACTTATCGACATCTTGTGGTTATAATGGTTCAAGGGCTATGGTTATGGGTTATGGACACTATTACTTGTAAAATGGATATCTATAGGCTATTGGTCATGGCTTGTGATTATAATGGTTCAAGGGCCATGGTCATGGGTTATGGACACCTATTACTTGTAAAATGGATATCTATAGGCTATTGATCATGGCTAGTAGTTATAACGGTTCATGGGTCATGGTTATGGGTTATGGACACATATTACTTGTAAAATTGATATCTTCTGGCTATTGGTCATGGCTAGTAGTTATAATGGTTCAAGGGCCATCGGTATGAGTTATGGACATCTAGTTGTTATTATGGTTCAAGGGCCATGGTTATAGGTTATGGACACCTATTACTTGTAAAATGGATATCTATAGGCTATTGGTCATGACTAGTAGTTATAATGGTTCAAGGGCCATCGGTGTGAGTTATGGACATCTAGTGGTTATAATGGTTCAAGGGTCATGGCTATGGGTCATGGACACCTATTACTTGTAAAATGGATGTCTATAGGCTATTGATCATGGCTAGTAGTTATAAAGGTTCAAGGGGCATGGTTATGGGTTATGGACACCTATTACTTGTAAAATGGATATCTATAGGCTATTGGTCATGGCTAGTAGTTATAATGGTTCAAGGGCCATCGATATGAGTTATGGACATCTAGTGGTTATAATGGTTCAAGGGCCATGGTTATAGGTTATGGACACCTATTACTTCTAAAATGGATATCTATAGGCTATTGGTCATGACAAGAAGTTATAATGGTTCAAGGGCCATCGGTATGAGTTATGTTCATATAGTGGTTATAACGGTTCAAGGGCCATGGTTATAGGTAATGGACACCTATTACTTGTAAAATGGATATCCATAGGCTATGGGTAATGACAAGATGTTATAATGGTTCAAGGGCCATCGGTATGACTTATTGACATCTTGTGGTTATAATGGTTCAAGGGCTATGGTTATGGGTTAAGGACACTATTACTTGTAAAATGGATATCTATAGGCTATTGGTCATGGCTTGTGATTATAATGGTTCAAGGGCCATCGTTATGGGTTATGGACACCTATTACTTGTAAAATGGATATCTATAGGCTATTGATCATGGCTAGTAGTTATAACGGTTCATGGGTCATGGTTATGGGTTATGGACACCTATTACTTGTAAAATTGATATCTTCTGGCTATTGGTCATGGCTAGTAGTTATAATGGTTCAAGGGCCATCGGTATGTGTTATGGACATCTAGTGGTTATAATGGTTCAAGGGCCATGGTTATAGGTTATGGACACCTATTACTTGTAAAATGGATATCTATAGGCTATTGGTCATGACTAGTAGTTATAATGGTTCAAGGGCCATCGGTATGAGTTATGGACATCTAGTGGATATAATGGTTCAAGGGTCATGGCTATGGGTCATGGACACCTATTACTTGTAAAATGGATATCTATAGGCTATTGGTCATGACTAGCAGTTATAATGGTTCAAGGGCCATCGGTGTGAGTTATGGACATCTAGTGGTTATAATGGTTCAAGGGTCATGGCTATGGGTCATGGACACCTATTACTTGTAAAATGGATGTCTATAGGCTATTTATCATGGCTAGTAGTTATAAAGGTTCAAGGGGCATGGTTATGGGTTATGGACACCTATTACTTGTAAAATGGATATCTATAGGCTATTGGTTATGGCTAGTAGTTATAATGGTTCAAGGGCCATCGATATGAGTTATGGACATCTAGTGGTTATAATGGTTCAAGGGCCACGGTTATAGGTTATGGACACCTATTACTTCTAAAATTGATATCTATAGGCTATTGGTCATGACTAGAAGTTATAATGGTAAAAGGGCCATCGGTATGAGTTATGTTCGTATAGTGGTTATAATGGTTCAAGGGCCATGGTTACAGGTTATGGACACCTATTACTTCTAAAATGGATATCCATAGGCTATGGGTAATGACTAGAAATTATAATGGTTCAAGGGCCATCGGTATGACTTATCAACATCTTGTGGTTATAATGGTTCAAGGGCTATGGTTATGGGTTATGGACACTATTACTTGTAAAATGGATATCTATAGGCTATTGGTCATGGCTTGTGATTATAATGGTTCAAGGGCCATGGTCATGGGTTATGGACACCTATTACTTGTAAAATGGATATCTATAGGCTATTTATCATGGCTAGTAGTTATAACGGTTCATGGGTCATGGTTATGGGTTATGGACACATATTACTTGTAAAATTGATATCTTCTGGCTATTGGTCATGGCTAGTAGTTATAATGGTTCAAGGGCCATCGGTATGAGTTATGGACATCTAGTGGTTATTATGGTTCAAGGGCCATGGTTATAGGTTATGGACACCTATTACTTGTAAAATGGATATCTATAGGCTATTGGTCATGACTAGTAGTTATAAAGGTTCAAGGGCCATCGGTGTGAGTTATGGACATCTAGTGGTTATAATGGTTCAAGGGTCATGGCTATGGGTCATGGACACCTATTACTTGTAAAATGGATGTCTATAGTCTATTGATCATGGCTAGTAGTTATCAAGGTTCAAGGGGCATGGTTATGGGTTATGGACACCTATTAGTTGTAAAATGGATATCTATAGGCTATTGGTCATGGCTAGTAGTTATAATGGTTCAAGGGCCATCGATATGAGTTATGGACATGTAGTGGTTATAATGGTTCAAGGGCCATGGTTATAGGTTATGGACACCTATTACTTCTAAAATGGATATCTATAGGCTATTGGTCATGACTAGAAGTTATAATGGTTCAAGGGCCATCGGTATGAGTTATGTTCATATAGTGGTTATAACGGTTCAAGGGCCATGGTTATAGGTAATTGACACCTATTACTTGTAAAATGGATATCCATAGGCTATGGGTAATGACAAGATGTTATAATGGTTCAAGGGCCATCGGTATGACTTATTGACATCTTGTGGTTATAATGGTTCAAGGGCTATGGTTATGGGTTAAGGACACTATTACTTGTAAAATGGATATCTATAGGCTATTGGTCATGGCTTGTGATTATAATGGTTCAAGGGCCATCGTTATGGGTTATGGACACCTATTACTTGTAAAATGGATATCTATAGGCTATTGATCATGGCTAGTAGTTATAACGGTTCATGGGTCATGGTTATGGGTTATGGACACCTATTACTTGTAAAATTGATATCTTCTGGCTATTGGTCATGGCTAGTAGTTATAATGGTTCAAGGGCCATCGGTATGAGTTATGGACATCTAGTGGTTATAATGGTTCAAGGGCCATGGTTATAGGTTATGGACACCTATTACTTGTAAAATGGATATCTATAGGCTATTGGTCATGACTAGTAGTTATAATGGTTCAAGGGCCATCGGTATGAGTTATGGACATCTAGTGGATATAATGGTTCAAGGGTCATGGCTATGGGTCATGGACACCTATTACTTGTAAAATGGATATCTATAGGCTATTGGTCATGACTAGTAGTTATAAAGGTTCAAGGGGCATGGTTATGGGTTATGGACACCTATTACTTGTAAAATGGATATCTATAGGCTATTGGATATGGCTAGTAGTTATAATGGTTCAAGGGCCATCGATATGAGTTATGGACATCTAGTGGTTATAATGGTTCAAGGGCCATGGTTATAGGTTATGGACACCTATTACATCTAAAATTGATATCTATAGGCTATTGATCATGACTAGAAGTTATAATGGTAAAAGGGCCATCGGTATGAGTTATGTTCATATAGTGGTTATAATGGTTCAAGGGCCATGGTTATAGGTAATGGACACCTATTACTTCTAAAATGGATATCCATAGGCTATGGGTAATGACTAGAAATTATAATGGTTCAAGGGCCATCGGTATGACTTATCGACATCTTGTGGTTATAATGGTTCAAGGGCTATGGACACTATTACTTGTAAAATGGATATCTATAGGCTATTGGTCATGGCTTGTGATTATAATGGTTCAAGGGCCATGGTCATGGGTTATGGACACCTATTACTTGTAAAATGGATATCTATAGGCTATTGATCATGGCTAGTAGTTATAACGGTTCATGGGTCATGGTTATGGGTTATGGACACATATTACTTGTAAAATTGATATCTTCTGGCTATTGGTCTTAGCTAGTAGTTATAATGGTTCAAGGGCCATCGGTATGAGTTATGGACATCTAGTGGTTATTATGGTTCAAGGGCCATGGTTATAGGTTATGGACACCTATTACTTGTAAAATGGATATCTATAGGCTATTGGTCATGACTAGTAGTTATAATGGTTCAAGGGCCATCGGTGTGAGTTATGGACATCCAGTGGTTATAATGGTTCAAGGGTCATGGCTATGGGTCATGGACACCTATTACTTGTAAAATGGATGTCTATAGGCTATTGATCATGGCTAGTAGTTATAAAGGTTCAAGGGGCATGGTTATGGGTTATGGACACCTATTACTTGTAAAATGGATATCTATAGGCTATTGGTCATGGCTAGTAGTTATAATGGTTCAAGGGCCGTCGATATGAGTTATGGACATCTAGTGGTTATAATGGTTCAAGGGCCATGGTTATAGGTTATGGACACCTATTACTTCTAAAATGGATATCTATAGGCTATTGGTCATGACTAGAAGTTATAATGGTTCAAGGGCCATCGGTATGAGTTATGTTCATATAGTGGTTATAACGGTTCAAGGGCCATGGTTATAGGTAATGGACACCTATTACTTGTAAAATGGGTATCCATAGGCTATGTGTAATGACAAGATGTTATAATGGTTCAAGGGCCATCGGTATGACTTATTGACATCTTGTGGTTATAATGGTTCAAGGGCTATGGTTATGGGTTAAGGACACTATTACTTGTAAAATGGATATCTATAGGCTATTGGTCATGGCTTGTGATTATAATGGTTCAAGGGCCATCGTTATGGGTTATGGACACCTATTACTTGTAAAATGGATATCTATAGGCTATTGATCATGGCTAGTAGTTATAACGGTTCATGGGTCATGGTTATGGGTTATGGACACCTATTACTTGTAAAATTGATATCTTCTGGCTATTGGTCATGGCTAGTAGTTATAATGGTTCAAGGGCCATCGGTATGAGTTATGGACATCTAGTGGTTATAATGGTTCAAGGGCCATGGTTATAGGTTATGGACACCTATTACTTGTAAAATGGATATCTATAGGCTATTGGTCATGACTAGTAGTTATAATGGTTCCAGGGCCATCGGTATGAGTTATGGACATCTAGTGGATATAATGGTTCAAGGGTCATGGCTATGGGTCATGGACACCTATTACTTGTAAAATGGATATCTATAGGCTATTGGTCATGACTAGTAGTTATAATGGTTCAAGGGCCATCGGTGTGAGTTATGGACATCTAGTGGTTATAATGGTTCAAGGGTCACGGCTATGGGTCATGGACACTATTACTTGTAAAATGGATGTCTATAGGCTATTTATCATGGCTAGTAGTTATAAAGGTTCAAGGGGCATGGTTATGGGTTATGGACACCTATTACTTGTAAAATGGATATCTATAGGCTATTGGTTATGGCTAGTAGTTATAATGGTTCAAGGGCCATCGATATGAGTTATGGACATCTAGTGGTTATAATGGTTCAAGGGCCATGGTTATAGGTTATGGACACCTATTACTTCTAAAATGGATATCTATAGGCAATTGGTCATGACTAGAAGTTATAATGGTAAAAGGGCCATCGGTATGAGTTATGTTCATATAGTGGTTATAATGGTTCAAGGGCCATGGTTATAGGTAATGGACACCTATTACTTCTAAAATGGATATCCATAGGCTAAGGGTAATGACTTGAAATTATAATGGTTCAAGGGCCATCGGTATGACTTATCGACATCTTGTGGTTATAATGGTTCAAGGGCTATGGTTATGGGTTATGGACACTATTACTTGTAAAATGGATATCTATAGGCTATTGGTCATGGCTTGTGATTATAATGGTTCAAGGGCCATGGTCATGGGTTATGGACACCTATTACTTGTAAAATGGATATCTATAGGCTATTGATCATGGCTAGTAGTTATAACGGTTCATGGGTCATGGTTATGGGTTATGGACACATATTACTTGTAAAATTGATATCTTCTGGCTATTGGTCATGGCTAGTAGTTATAATGGTTCAAGGGCCATCGGTATGAGTTATGGACATCAAGTGGTTATTATGGTTCAAGGGCCATGGTTATAGGTTATGGACACCTATTACTTGTAAAATGGATATCTATAGGCTATTGGTCATGACTAGTAGTTATAATGGTTCAAGGGCCATCGGTGTGAGTTATGGACATCTAGTGGTTATAATGGTTCAAGGGCCATGGTTATGGGTTATGGACACCTATTAGTTGTAAAATGCATATCTATAGGCTATTGATAATGGCTAGTAGTTATAACGGTTTAAGGGGCATGGTTATGGGTTATGGATACCTATTACTTGTAAATTGGATATCTATAGGCTATTGGTCATGGCTAGTAGTTATAATGGTTCAAGGGCCATCGATATGAGTTATGGACATCTAGTGGTTATAATGGTTCAAGGGCCATGGTTATAGGTTATGGACACCTATTACTTCTAAAATGGATATCTATAGGCTATTGGTCATGACTAGAAGTTATAATGGTTCAAGGGCCATCGGTATGAGTTATGTTCATCTAGTGGTTATAATGGTTCAAGGGCCATAGTTATAGGTAATGGACACGTATTACTTGTAAAATGTATATCCATAGGCTATGGGTAATGACTAGAAATTATAATGGTTCAAGGGCCATCGGTATGACTTATCGACATCTTGTGGTTATAATGGTTCAAGGGCTATGGTTATGGGTTATGGACACTATTACTTGTAAAATGGATATCTATAGGCTATTGGTCATGGCTTGTGATTATAATGGTTCAAGGGCCATGGTCATGGGTTATGGACACCTATTACTTGTAAAATGGATATCTATAGGCTATTGGTCATGACTAGTAGTTATAATGGTTCAAGGGCCATCGGTGTGAGTTATGGACATCTAGTGGTTATAATGGTTCAAGGGCCATGGTTATAGGTAATGGACACCTATTACTTGTAAAATGGATATCCATAGGCTATGGGTAATGACAAGATGTTATAATGGTTCAAAGGCCATCGGTATGACTTATTGACATCTTGTGGTTATAATGGTTCAAGGGCTATGGTTATGGGTTAAGGACACTATTACTTGTAAAATGGATATCTATAGGCTATTGGTCATGGCTTGTGATTATAATGGTTCAAGGGCCATCGTTATGGGTTATGGACACCTATTACTTGTAAAATGGATATCTATAGGCTATTGATCATGGCTAGTAGTTATAACGGTTCATGGGTCATGGTTATGGGTTATGGACACCTATTACTTGTAAAATTGATATCTTCTGGCTATTGGTCATGGCTAGTAGTTATAATGGTTCAAGGGCCATCGGTATGAGTTATGGACATCTAGTGGTTATAATGGTTCAAGGGCCATGGTTATAGGTTATGGACACCTATTACTTGTAAAATGAATATCTATAGGCTATTGGTCATGACTAGTAGTTATAATGGTTCAAGGGCCATCGGTATGAGTTATGGACATCTAGTGGATATAATGGTTCAAGAGTCATGGCTATGGGTCATGGACACCTATTACTTGTAAAATGGATATCTATAGGCTATTGGTCATGACTAGCAGTTATAATGGTTCAAGGGCCATCGGTGTGGGTTATGGACATCTAGTGGTTATAATGGTTCAAGGGTCATGGCTATAGGTCATGGACACCTATTACTTGTAAAATGGATGTCTATAGGCTATTTATCATGGCTAGTAGTTATAAAGGTTCAAGGGGCATGGTTATGGGTTATGGACACCTATTACTTGTAAAATGGATATCTATAGGCTATTGGTTATGGCTAGTAGTTATAATGGTTCAAGGGCCATCGATATGAGTTATGGACATCTAGTGGTTATAATGGTTCAAGGGCCACGGTTATAGGTTATGGACACCTATTACTTCTAAAATTGATATCTATAGGCTATTGGTCATGACTAGAAGTTATAATGGTAAAAGGGCCATCGGTATGAGTTATGTTCGTATAGTGGTTATAATGGTTCAAGGGCCATGGTTACAGGTAATGGACACCTATTACTTCTAAAATGGATATCCATAGGCTATGGGTAATGACTAGAAATTATAATGGTTCAAGGGCCATCGGTATGACTTATCGACATCTTGTGGTTATAATGGTTCAAGGGCTATGGTTATGGGTTATGGACACTATTAGTTGTAAAATGGATATCTATAGGCTATTGGTCATGGCTTGTGATTATAATGGTTCAAGGGCCATGGTCATGGGTTATGGACACCTATTACTTGTAAAATGGATATCTATAGGCTATTGATCATGGCTAGTAGTTATAACGGTTCATGGGTCATGGTTATGGGTTATGGACACATATTACTTGTAAAATTGATATCTTCTGGCTATTGGTCATGGCTAGTAGTTATAATGGTTCAAGGGCCATCGGTATGAGTTATGGACATCTAGTGGTTATTATGGTTCAAGGGCCATGGTTATAGGTTATGGACACCTATTACTTGTAAAATGGATATCTATAGGCTATTGGTCATGACTAGTAGTTATAATGGTTCAAGGGCCATCGGTGTGAGTTATGGACATCTAGTGGTTATAATGGTTCAAGGGCCATGGTTATGGGTTATGGACACCTATTAGTTGTAAAATGCATATCTATAGGCTATTGATAATGGCTAGTAGTTATAACGGTTTAAGGGGCATGGTTATGGGTTATGGATACCTATTACTTGTAAATTGGATATCTATAGGCTATTGGTCATGGCTAGTAGTTATAATGGTTCAAGGGCCATCGATATGAGTTATGGACATCTAGTGGTTATAATGGTTCAAGGGCCATGGTTATAGGTTATGGACACCTATTACTTCTAAAATGGATATCTATAGGCTATTGGTCATGACTAGAAGTTATAATGGTTCAAGGGCCATCGGTATGAGTTATGTTCATCTAGTGGTTATAATGGTTCAAGGGCCATAGTTATAGGTAATGGACACGTATTACTTGTAAAATGTATATCCATAGGCTATGGGTAATGACTAGAAATTATAATGGTTCAAGGGCCATCGGTATGACTTATCGACATCTTGTGGTTATAATGGTTCAAGGGCTATGGTTATGGGTTATGGACACTATTACTTGTAAAATGGATATCTATAGGCTATTGGTCATGGCTTGTGATTATAATGGTTCAAGGGCCATGGTCATGGGTTATGGACACCTATTACTTGTAAAATGGATATCTATAGGCTATTGGTCATGACTAGTAGTTATAATGGTTCAAGGGCCATCGGTGTGAGTTATGGACATCTAGTGGTTATAATGGTTCAAGGGCCATGGTTATAGGTAATGGACACCTATTACTTGTAAAATGGATATCCATAGGCTATGGGTAATGACAAGATGTTATAATGGTTCAAAGGCCATCGGTATGACTTATTGACATCTTGTGGTTATAATGGTTCAAGGGCTATGGTTATGGGTTAAGGACACTATTACTTGTAAAATGGATATCTATAGGCTATTGGTCATGGCTTGTGATTATAATGGTTCAAGGGCCATCGTTATGGGTTATGGACACCTATTACTTGTAAAATGGATATCTATAGGCTATTGATCATGGCTAGTAGTTATAACGGTTCATGGGTCATGGTTATGGGTTATGGACACCTATTACTTGTAAAATTGATATCTTCTGGCTATTGGTCATGGCTAGTAGTTATAATGGTTCAAGGGCCATCGGTATGAGTTATGGACATCTAGTGGTTATAATGGTTCAAGGGCCATGGTTATAGGTTATGGACACCTATTACTTGTAAAATGAATATCTATAGGCTATTGGTCATGACTAGTAGTTATAATGGTTCAAGGGCCATCGGTATGAGTTATGGACATCTAGTGGATATAATGGTTCAAGAGTCATGGCTATGGGTCATGGACACCTATTACTTGTAAAATGGATATCTATAGGCTATTGGTCATGACTAGCAGTTATAATGGTTCAAGGGCCATCGGTGTGGGTTATGGACATCTAGTGGTTATAATGGTTCAAGGGTCATGGCTATAGGTCATGGACACCTATTACTTGTAAAATGGATGTCTATAGGCTATTTATCATGGCTAGTAGTTATAAAGGTTCAAGGGGCATGGTTATGGGTTATGGACACCTATTACTTGTAAAATGGATATCTATAGGCTATTGGTTATGGCTAGTAGTTATAATGGTTCAAGGGCCATCGATATGAGTTATGGACATCTAGTGGTTATAATGGTTCAAGGGCCACGGTTATAGGTTATGGACACCTATTACTTCTAAAATTGATATCTATAGGCTATTGGTCATGACTAGAAGTTATAATGGTAAAAGGGCCATCGGTATGAGTTATGTTCGTATAGTGGTTATAATGGTTCAAGGGCCATGGTTACAGGTAATGGACACCTATTACTTCTAAAATGGATATCCATAGGCTATGGGTAATGACTAGAAATTATAATGGTTCAAGGGCCATCGGTATGACTTATCGACATCTTGTGGTTATAATGGTTCAAGGGCTATGGTTATGGGTTATGGACACTATTAGTTGTAAAATGGATATCTATAGGCTATTGGTCATGGCTTGTGATTATAATGGTTCAAGGGCCATGGTCATGGGTTATGGACACCTATTACTTGTAAAATGGATATCTATAGGCTATTGATCATGGCTAGTAGTTATAACGGTTCATGGGTCATGGTTATGGGTTATGGACACATATTACTTGTAAAATTGATATCTTCTGGCTATTGGTCATGGCTAGTAGTTATAATGGTTCAAGGGCCATCGGTATGAGTTATGGACATCTAGTGGTTATTATGGTTCAAGGGCCATGGTTATAGGTTATGGACACCTATTACTTGTAAAATGGATATCTATAGGCTATTGGTCATGACTAGTAGTTATAATGGTTCAAGGGCCATCGGTGTGAGTTATGGACATCTAGTGGTTATAATGGTTCAAGGGTCATGGCTATGGGTCATGGACACCTATTACTTGTAAAATGGATGTCTATAGTCTATTGATCATGGCTAGTAGTTATAAAGGTTCAAGGGGCATGGTTATGGGTTATGGACACCTATTAGTTGTAAAATGGATATCTATAGGCTATTGGTCATGGCTAGTAGTTATAATGGTTCAAGGGCCATCGATATGAGTTATGGACATCTAGTGGTTATAATGGTTCAAGGGCCATGGTTATAGGTTATGGACACCTATTACTTCTAAAATGGATATCTATAGGCTATTGGTCATGACTAGAAGTTATAATGGTTCAAGGGCCATCGGTATGAGTTATGTTCATATAGTGGTTATAACGGTTCAAGGGCCATGGTTATAGGTAATGGACACCTATTACTTGTAAAATGGATATCCATAGGCTATGGGTAATGACAAGATGTTATAATGGTTCAAGGGCCATCGGTATGACTTATTGACATCTTGTGGTTATAATGGTTCAAGGGCTATGGTTATGGGTTAAGGACACTATTACTTGTAAAATGGATATCTATAGGCTATTGGTCATGGCTTGTGATTATAATGGTTCAAGGGCCATCGTTATGGGTTATGGACACCTATTACTTGTAAAATGGATATCTATAGGCTATTGATCATGGCTAGTAGTTATAACGGTTCATGGGTCATGGTTATGGGTTATGGACACCTATTACTTGTAAAATTGATATCTTCTGGCTATTGGTCATGGCTAGTAGTTATAATGGTTCAAGGGCCATCGGTATGAGTTATGGACATCTAGTGGTTATAATGGTTCAAGGGCCATGGTTTTAGGTTATGGACACCTATTACTTGTAAAATGGATATCTATAGGCTATTGGTCATGACTAGTAGTTATAATGGTTCCAGGGCCATCGGTATGAGTTATGGACATCTAGTGGATATAATGGTTCAAGGGTCATGGTTATAGGTTATGGACACCTATTACTTGTAAAATGGATATCTATAGGCTATTGGTCATGACTAGTAGTTATAATGGTTCAAGGGCCATCGGTGTGAGTTATGGACATCCAGTGGTTATAATGGTTCAAGGGTCACGGCTATGGGTCATGGACACTATTACTTGTAAAATGGATGTCTATAGGCTATTTATCATGGCTAGTAGTTATAAAGGTTCAAGGGGCATGGTTATGGGTTATGGACACCTATTACTTGTAAAATGGATATCTATAGGCTATTGGTTATGGCTAGTAGTTATAATGGTTCAAGGGCCATCGATATGAGTTATGGACATCTAGTGGTTATAATGGTTCAAGGGCCATGGTTATAGGTTATGGACACCTATTACTTCTAAAATGGATATCTATAGGCAATTGGTCATGACTAGAAGTTATAATGGTAAAAGGGCCATCGGTATGAGATATGTTCATATAGTGGTTATAATGGTTCAAGGGCCATGGTTATAGGTAATGGACACCTATTACTTCTAAAATGGATATCCATAGGCTAAGGGTAATGACTTGAAATTATAATGGTTCAAGGGCCATCGGTATGACTTATCGACATCTTGTGGTTATAATGGTTCAAGGGCTATGGTTATGGGTTATGGACACTATTACTTGTAAAATGGATATCTATAGGCTATTGGTCATGGCTTGTGATTATAATGGTTCAGGGGCCATGGTCATGGGTTATGGACACCTATTACTTGTAAAATGGATATCTATAGGCTATTGATCATGGCTAGTAGTTATAACGGTTCATGGGTCATGGTTATGGGTTATGGACACATATTACTTGTAAAATTGATATCTTCTGGCTATTGGTCATGGCTAGTAGTTATAATGGTTCAAGGGCCATCGGTATGAGTTATGGACATCTAGTGGTTATTATGGTTCAAGGGCCATGGTTATAGGTTATGGACACCTATTACTTGTAAAATGGATATCTATAGGCTATTGGTCATGACTAGTAGTTATAATGGTTCAAGGGCCATCGGTGTGAGTTATGGACATCTAGTGGTTATAATGGTTCAAGGGCCATGGTTATGGGTTATGGACACCTATTAGTTGTAAAATGCATATCTATAGGCTATTGATAATGGCTAGTAGTTATAACGGTTTAAGGGGCATGGTTATGGGTTATGGACACCTATTACTTGTAAATTGGATATCTATAGGCTATTGGTCATGGCTAGTAGTTATAATGGTTCAAGGGCCATCGATATGAGTTATGGACATCTAGTGGTTATAATGGTTCAAGGGCCATGGTTATAGGTTATGGACACCTATTACTTCTAAAATGGATATCTATAGGCTATTGGTCATGACTAGAAGTTATAATGGTTCAAGGGCCATCGGTATAAGTTATGTTCATCTAGTGGTTATAATGGTTCAAGGGCCATAGTTATAGGTAATGGACACGTATTACTTGTAAAATGTATATCCATAGGCTATGGGTAATGACTAGAAATTATAATGGTTCAAGGGCCATCGGTATGACTTATCGACATCTTGTGGTTATAATGGTTCAAGGGCTATGGTTATGGGTTATGGACACTATTACTTGTAAAATGGATATCTATAGGCTATTGGTCATGGCTTGTGATTATAATGGTTCAAGGGCCATGGTCATGGGTTATGGACACCTATTACTTGTAAAATGGATATCTATAGGCTATTGATCATGGCTAGTAGTTATAACGGTTCATGGGTCATGGTTATGGGTTATGGACATCTAGTGGTTATTATGGTTCAAGGGCCATGGTTATAGGTTATGGACACCTATTACTTGTAAAATGGATATCTATAGGCTATTGGTCATGACTAGTAGTTATAATGGTTCAAGGGCCATCGGTGTGAGTTATGGACATCTAGTGGTTATAATGGTTCAAGGGTCATGGCTATGGGTCATGGACACCTATTACTTGTAAAATGGATGTCTATAGGCTATTGATCATGGCTAGTAGTTATAAAGGTTCAAGGGGCATGGTTATGTGTTATGGACACCTATTACTTGTAAAATGGATATCTATAGGCTATTGGTCATGGCTAGTAGTTATAATGGTTCAAGGGCCATCGATATGAGTTATGGACATCTAGTGGTTATAATGGTTCAAGGGCCATGGTTATAGGTTATGGACACCTATTACTTCTAAAATGGATATCTATAGGCTATTGGTCATGACTAGTAGTTATAATGGTTCAAGGGCCATCGGTGTGAGTTATGTTCATATAGTGGTTATAATGGTTCAAGGGTCATGGCTATGGGTCATGGACACCTATTACTTGTAAAATGGATATCTATAGGCTATTGGTCATGACTAGTAGTTATAATGGTTCAAGGGCCATCGGTGTGAGTTATGGACATCTAGTGGTTATAATGGTTCAAGGGTCACGGCTATGGGTCATGGACACTATTACTTGTAAAATGGATGTCTATAGGCTATTTATCATGGCTAGTAGTTATAATGGTTCAAGGGCCATCGATATGAGTTATGGACATCTAGTGGTTATAATGGTTCAAGGGCCATGGTTATAGGTTATGGACACCTATTACTTCTAAAATGGATATCTATAGGCTATTGGTCATGACTAGAAGTTATAATGGTTCAAGGGCCATCGGTATGAGTTATGTTCATCTAGTGGTTATAATGGTTCAAGGGCCATAGTTATAGGTAATGGACACGTATTACTTGTAAAATGTATATCCATAGGCTATGGGTAATGACTAGAAATTATAATGGTTCAAGGGCCATCGGTATGACTTATCGACATCTTGTGGTTATAATGGTTCAAGGGCTATGGTTATGGGTTATGGACACTATTACTTGTAAAATGGATATCTATAGGCTATTGGTCATGGCTTGTGATTATAATGGTTCAAGGGCCATGGTCATGGGTTATGGACACCTATTACTTGTAAAATGGATATCTATAGGCTATTGATCATGGCTAGTAGTTATAACGGTTCATGGGTCATGGTTATGGGTTATGGACATCTAGTGGTTATTATGGTTCAAGGGCCATGGTTATAGGTTATGGACACCTATTACTTGTAAAATGGATATCTATAGGCTATTGGTCATGACTAGTAGTTATAATGGTTCAAGGGCCATCGGTGTGAGTTATGGACATCTAGTGGTTATAATGGTTCAAGGGTCATGGCTATGGGTCATGGACACCTATTACTTGTAAAATGGATGTCTATAGGCTATTGATCATGGCTAGTAGTTATAAAGGTTCAAGGGGCATGGTTATGGGTTATGGACACCTATTACTTGTAAAATGGATATCTATAGGCTATTGGTCATGGCTAGTAGTTATAATGGTTCAAGGGCCATCGATATGAGTTATGGACATCTAGTGGTTATAATGGTTCAAGGGCCATGGTTATAGGTTATGGACACCTATTACTTCTAAAATGGATATCTATAGGCTATTGGTCATGACTAGAAGTTATAATGGTTCAAGGGCCATCGGTATGAGTTATGTTCATATAGTGGTTATAACGGTTCAAGGGCCATGGTTATAGGTAATGGACACCTATTACTTGTAAAATGGGTATCCATAGGCTATGGGTAATGACAAGATGTTATAATGGTTCAAGGGCCATCGGTATGACTTATTGACATCTTATGGTTATAATGGTTCAAGGGCTATGGTTATGGGTTAAGGACACTATTACTTGTAAAATGGATATCTATAGGCTATTGGTCATGGCTTGTGATTATAATGGTTCAAGGGCCATCGTTATGGGTTATGGACACCTATTACTTGTAAAATGGATATCTATAGGCTATTGATCATGGCTAGTAGTTATAACGGTTCATGGGTCATGGTTATGGGTTATGGACACCTATTACTTGTAAAATTGATATCTTCTGGCTAATGGTCATGGCTAGTAGTTATAATGGTTCAAGGGCCATCGGTATGAGTTATGGACATCTAGTGGTTATAATGGTTCAAGGGCCATGGTTATAGGTTATGGACACCTATTACTTGTAAAATGGATATCTATAGGCTATTGGTCATGACTAGTAGTTATAATGGTTCCAGGGCCATCGGTATGAGTTATGGACATCTAGTGGATATAATGGTTCAAGGGTCATGGCTATGGGTCATGGACACCTATTACTTGTAAAATGGATATCTATAGGCTATTGGTCATGACTAGTAGTTATAATGGTTCAAGGGCCATCGGTGTGAGTTATGGACATCTAGTGGTTATAATGGTTCAAGGGTCACGGCTATGGGTCATGGACACTATTACTTGTAAAATGGATGTCTATAGGCTATTTATCATGGCTAGTAGTTATAAAGGTTCAAGGGGCATGGTTATGGGTTATGGACACCTATTACTTGTAAAATGGATATCTATAGGCTATTGGTTATGGCTAGTAGTTATAATGGTTCAAGGGCCATCGATATGAGTTATGGACATCTAGTGGTTATAATGGTTCAAGGGCCATGGTTATAGGTTATGGACACCTATTACTTCTAAAATGGATATCTATAGGCAATTGGTCATGACTAGAAGTTATAATGGTAAAAGGGCCATCGGTATGAGTTATGTTCATATAGTGGTTATAATGGTTCAAGGGCCATGGTTATAGGTAATGGACACCTATTACTTCTAAAATGGATATCCATAGGCTAAGGGTAATGACTTGAAATTATAATGGTTCAAGGGCCATCGGTATGACTTATCGACATCTTGTGGTTATAATGGTTCAAGAGCAATGGTTATGGGTTATGGACACTATTACTTGTAAAATAGATATCTATAGGCTATTGGTCATGGCTTGTGATTATAATGGTTCAAGGGCCATGGTCATGGGTTATGGACACCTATTACTTGTAAAATGGATATCTATAGGCTATTGATCATGGCTAGTAGTTATAACGGTTCATGGGTCATGGTTATGGGTTATGGACACATATTACTTGTAAAATTGATATCTTCTGGCTATTGGTCATGGCTAGTAGTTATAATGGTTCAAGGGCCATCGGTATGAGTTATGGACATCTAGTGGTTATTATGGTTCAAGGGCCATGGTTATAGGTTATGGACACCTATTACTTGTAAAATGGATATCTATAGGCTATTGGTCATGACTAGTAGTTATAATGGTTCAAGGGCCATCGGTGTGAGTTATGGACATCTAGTGGTTATAATGGTTCAAGGGCCATGGTTATGGGTTATGGACACCTATTAGTTGTAAAATGCATATCTATAGGCTATTGATAATGGCTAGTAGTTATAACGGTTTAAGGGGCATGGTTATGGGTTATGGATACCTATTACTTGTAAATTGGATATCTATAGGCTATTGGTCATGGCTAGTAGTTATAATGGTTCAAGGGCCATCGATATGAGTTATGGACATCTAGTGGTTATAATGGTTCAAGGGCCATGGTTATAGGTTATGGACACCTATTACTTCTAAAATGGATATCTATAGGCTATTGGTCATGACTAGAAGTTATAATGGTTCAAGGGCCATCGTTATGGGTTATGGACACCTATTACTTGTAAAATGGATATCTATAGGCTATTGATCATGGCTAGTAGTTATAACGGTTCATGGGTCATGGTTATGGGTTATGGACACCTATTACTTGTAAAATTGATATCTTCTGGCTAATGGTCATGGCTAGTAGTTATAATGGTTCAAGGGCCATCGGTATGAGTTATGGACATCTAGTGGTTATAATGGTTCAAGGGCCATGGTTATAGGTTATGGACACCTATTACTTGTAAAATGGATATCTATAGGCTATTGGTCATGACTAGTAGTTATAATGGTTCCAGGGCCATCGGTATGAGTTATGGACATCTAGTGGATATAATGGTTCAAGGGTCATGGCTATGGGTCATGGACACCTATTACTTGTAAAATGGATATCTATAGGCTATTGGTCATGACTAGTAGTTATAATGGTTCAAGGGCCATCGGTGTGAGTTATGGACATCTAGTGGTTATAATGGTTCAAGGGTCACGGCTATGGGTCATGGACACTATTACTTGTAAAATGGATGTCTATAGGCTATTTATCATGGCTAGTAGTTATAAAGGTTCAAGGGGCATGGTTATGGGTTATGGACACCTATTACTTGTAAAATGGATATCTATAGGCTATTGGTTATGGCTAGTAGTTATAATGGTTCAAGGGCCATCGATATGAGTTATGGACATCTAGTGGTTATAATGGTTCAAGGGCCATGGTTATAGGTTATGGACACCTATTACTTCTAAAATGGATATCTATAGGCAATTGGTCATGACTAGAAGTTATAATGGTAAAAGGGCCATCGGTATGAGTTATGTTCATATAGTGGTTATAATGGTTCAAGGGCCATGGTTATAGGTAATGGACACCTATTACTTCTAAAATGGATATCCATAGGCTAAGGGTAATGACTTGAAATTATAATGGTTCAAGGGCCATCGGTATGACTTATCGACATCTTGTGGTTATAATGGTTCAAGAGCAATGGTTATGGGTTATGGACACTATTACTTGTAAAATAGATATCTATAGGCTATTGGTCATGGCTTGTGATTATAATGGTTCAAGGGCCATGGTCATGGGTTATGGACACCTATTACTTGTAAAATGGATATCTATAGGCTATTGATCATGGCTAGTAGTTATAACGGTTCATGGGTCATGGTTATGGGTTATGGACACATATTACTTGTAAAATTGATATCTTCTGGCTATTGGTCATGGCTAGTAGTTATAATGGTTCAAGGGCCATCGGTATGAGTTATGGACATCTAGTGGTTATTATGGTTCAAGGGCCATGGTTATAGGTTATGGACACCTATTACTTGTAAAATGGATATCTATAGGCTATTGGTCATGACTAGTAGTTATAATGGTTCAAGGGCCATCGGTGTGAGTTATGGACATCTAGTGGTTATAATGGTTCAAGGGCCATGGTTATGGGTTATGGACACCTATTAGTTGTAAAATGCATATCTATAGGCTATTGATAATGGCTAGTAGTTATAACGGTTTAAGGGGCATGGTTATGGGTTATGGATACCTATTACTTGTAAATTGGATATCTATAGGCTATTGGTCATGGCTAGTAGTTATAATGGTTCAAGGGCCATCGATATGAGTTATGGACATCTAGTGGTTATAATGGTTCAAGGGCCATGGTTATAGGTTATGGACACCTATTACTTCTAAAATGGATATCTATAGGCTATTGGTCATGACTAGAAGTTATAATGGTTCAAGGGCCATCGGTATGAGTTATGTTCATCTAGTGGTTATAATGGTTCAAGGGCCATAGTTATAGGTAATGGACACGTATTACTTGTAAAATGTATATCCATAGGCTGTGGGTAATGACTAGAAATTATAATGGTTCAAGGGCCATCGGTATGACTTATCGACATCTTGTGGTTATAATGGTTCAAGGGCTATGGTTATGGGTTATGGACACTATTACTTGTAAAATGGATATCTATAGGCTATTGGTCATGGCTTGTGATTATAATGGTTCAAGGGCCATGGTCATGGGTTATGGACACCTATTACTTGTAAAATGGATATCTATAGGCTATTGGTCATGACTAGTAGTTATAATGGTTCAAGGGCCATCGGTGTGAGTTATGGACATCTAGTGGTTATAATGGTTCAAGGGCCATGGTTATAGGTAATGGACACCTATTACTTGTAAAATGGATATCCATAGGCTATGGGTAATGACAAGATGTTATAATGGTTCAAAGGCCATCGGTATGACTTATTGACATCTTGTGGTTATAATGGTTCAAGGGCTATGGTTATGGGTTAAGGACACTATTACTTGTAAAATGGATATCTATAGGCTATTGGTCATGGCTTGTGATTATAATGGTTCAAGGGCCATCGTTATGGGTTATGGACACCTATTACTTGTAAAATGGATATCTATAGGCTATTGATCATGGCTAGTAGTTATAACGGTTCATGGGTCATGGTTATGGGTTATGGACACCTATTACTTGTAAAATTGATATCTTCTGGCTATTGGTCATGGCTAGTAGTTATAATGGTTCAAGGGCCATCGGTATGAGTTATGGACATCTAGTGGTTATAATGGTTCAAGGGCCATGGTTATAGGTTATGGACACCTATTACTTGTAAAATGAATATCTATAGGCTATTGGTCATGACTAGTAGTTATAATGGTTCAAGGGCCATCGGTATGAGTTATGGACATCTAGTGGATATAATGGTTCAAGAGTCATGGCTATGGGTCATGGACACCTATTACTTGTAAAATGGATATCCATAGGCTATTGGTCATGACTAGCAGTTATAATGGTTCAAGGGCCATCGGTGTGAGTTATGGACATCTAGTGGTTATAATGGTTCAAGGGTCATGGCTATAGGTCATGGACACCTATTACTTGTAAAATGGATGTCTATAGGCTATTTATCATGGCTAGTAGTTATAAAGGTTCAAGGGGCATGGTTATGGGTTATGGACACCTATTACTTGTAAAATGGATATCTATAGGCTATTGGTTATGGCTAGTAGTTATAATGGTTCAAGGGCCATCGATATGAGTTATGGACATCTAGTGGTTATAATGGTTCAAGGGCCACGGTTATAGGTTATGGACACCTATTACTTCTAAAATTGATATCTATAGGCTATTGGTCATGACTAGAAGTTATAATGGTAAAAGGGCCATCGGTATGAGTTATGTTCGTATAGTGGTTATAATGGTTCAAGGGCCATGGTTACAGGTAATGGACACCTATTACTTCTAAAATGGATATCCATAGGCTATGGGTAATGACTAGAAATTATAATGGTTCAAGGGCCATCGGTATGACTTATCGACATCTTGTGGTTATAATGGTTCAAGGGCTATGGTTATGGGTTATGGACACTATTAGTTGTAAAATGGATATCTATAGGCTATTGGTCATGGCTTGTGATTATAATGGTTCAAGGGCCATGGTCATGGGTTATGGACACCTATTACTTGTAAAATGGATATCTATAGGCTATTGATCATGGCTAGTAGTTATAACGGTTCATGGGTCATGGTTATGGGTTATGGACACATATTACTTGTAAAATTGATATCTTCTGGCTATTGGTCATGGCTAGTAGTTATAATGGTTCAAGGGCCATCGGTATGAGTTATGGACATCTAGTGGTTATTATGGTTCAAGGGCCATGGTTATAGGTTATGGACACCTATTACTTGTAAAATGGATATCTATAGGCTATTGGTCATGACTAGTAGTTATAATGGTTCAAGGGCCATCGGTGTGAGTTATGGACATCTAGTGGTTATAATGGTTCAAGGGTCATGGCTATGGGTCATGGACACCTATTACTTGTAAAATGGATGTCTATAGTCTATTGATCATGGCTAGTAGTTATAAAGGTTCAAGGGGCATGGTTATGGGTTATGGACACCTATTAGTTGTAAAATGGATATCTATAGGCTATTGGTCATGGCTAGTAGTTATAATGGTTCAAGGGCCATCGATATGAGTTATGGACATCTAGTGGTTATAATGGTTCAAGGGCCATGGTTATAGGTTATGGACACCTATTACTTCTAAAATGGATATCTATAGGCTATTGGTCATGACTAGAAGTTATAATGGTTCAAGGGCCATCGGTATGAGTTATGTTCATATAGTGGTTATAACGGTTCAAGGGCCATGGTTATAGGTAATGGACACCTATTACTTGTAAAATGGATATCCATAGGCTATGGGTAATGACAAGATGTTATAATGGTTCAAGGGCCATCGGTATGACTTATTGACATCTTGTGGTTATAATGGTTCAAGGGCTATGGTTATGGGTTAAGGACACTATTACTTGTAAAATGGATATCTATAGGCTATTGGTCATGGCTTGTGATTATAATGGTTCAAGGGCCATCGTTATGGGTTATGGACACCTATTACTTGTAAAATGGATATCTATAGGCTATTGATCATGGCTAGTAGTTATAACGGTTCATGGGTCATGGTTATGGGTTATGGACACCTATTACTTGTAAAATTGATATCTTCTGGCTATTGGTCATGGCTAGTAGTTATAATGGTTCAAGGGCCATCGGTATGAGTTATGGACATCTAGTGGTTATAATGGTTCAAGGGCCATGGTTATAGGTTATGGACACCTATTACTTGTAAAATGGATATCTATAGGCTATTGGTCATGACTAGTAGTTATAATGGTTCCAGGGCCATCGGTATGAGTTATGGACATCTAGTGGATATAATGGTTCAAGGGTCATGGCTATGGGTCATGGACACCTATTACTTGTAAAATGGATATCTATAGGCTATTGGTCATGACTAGTAGTTATAATGGTTCAAGGGCCATCGGTGTGAGTTATGGACATCCAGTGGTTATAATGGTTCAAGGGTGACGGCTATGGGTCATGGACACTATTACTTGTAAAATGGATGTCTATAGGCTATTTATCATGGCTAGTAGTTATAAAGGTTCAAGGGGCATGGTTATGGGTTATGGACACCTATTACTTGTAAAATGGATATCTATAGGCTATTGGTTATGGCTAGTAGTTATAATGGTTCAAGGGCCATCGATATGAGTTATGGACATCTAGTGGTTATAATGGTTCAAGGGCCATGGTTATGGGTTATGGACACCTATTACTTCTAAAATGGATATCTATAGGCAATTGGTCATGACTAGAAGTTATAATGGTAAAAGGGCCATCGGTATGAGTTATGTTCATATAGTGGTTATAATGGTTCAAGGGCCATGGTTATAGGTAATGGACACCTATTACTTCTAAAATGGATATCCATAGGCTAAGGGTAATGACTTGAAATTATAATGGTTCAAGGGCCATCGGTATGACTTATCGACATCTTGTGGTTATAATGGTTCAAGGGCTATGGTTATGGGTTATGGACACTATTACTTGTAAAATGGATATCTATAGGCTATTGGTCATGGCTTGTGATTATAATGGTTCAAGGGCCATGGTCATGGGTTATGGACACCTATTACTTGTAAAATGGATATCTATAGGCTATTGATCATGGCTAGTAGTTATAACGGTTCATGGGTCATGGTTATGGGTTATGGACACATATTACTTGTAAAATTGATATCTTCTGGCTATTGGTCATGGCTAGTAGTTATAATGGTTCAAGGGCCATCGGTATGAGTTATGGACATCTAGTGGTTATTATGGTTCAAGGGCCATGGTTATAGGTTATGGACACCTATTACTTGTAAAATGGATATCTATAGGCTATTGGTCATGACTAGTAGTTATAATGGTTCAAGGGCCATCGGTGTGAGTTATGGACATCTAGTGGTTATAATGGTTCAAGGGCCATGGTTATGGGTTATGGACACCTATTAGTTGTAAAATGCATATCTATAGGCTATTGATAATGGCTAGTAGTTATAACGGTTTAAGGGGCATGGTTATGGGTTATGGATACCTATTACTTGTAAATTGGATATCTATAGGCTATTGGTCATGGCTAGTAGTTATAATGGTTCAAGGGCCATCGATATGAGTTATGGACATCTAGTGGTTATAATGGTTCAAGGGCCATGGTTATAGGTTATGGACACCTATTACTTCTAAAATGGATATCTATAGGCTATTGGTCATGACTAGAAGTTATAATGGTTCAAGGGCCATCGGTATAAGTTATGTTCATCTAGTGGTTATAATGGTTCAAGGGCCATAGTTATAGGTAATGGACACGTATTACTTGTAAAATGTATATCCATAGGCTATGGGTAATGACTAGAAATTATAATGGTTCAAGGGCCATCGGTATGACTTATCGACATCTTGTGGTTATAATGGTTCAAGGGCTATGGTTATGGGTTATGGACACTATTACTTGTAAAATGGATATCTATAGGCTATTGGTCATGGCTTGTGATTATAATGGTTCAAGGGCCATGGTCATGGGTTATGGACACCTATTACTTGTAAAATGGATATCTATAGGCTATTGATCATGGCTAGTAGTTATAACGGTTCATGGGTCATGGTTATGGGTTATGGACATCTAGTGGTTATTATGGTTCAAGGGCCATGGTTATAGGTTATGGACACCTATTACTTGTAAAATGGATATCTATAGGCTATTGGTCATGACTAGTAGTTATAATGGTTCAAGGGCCATCGGTGTGAGTTATGGACATCTAGTGGTTATAATGGTTCAAGGGTCATGGCTATGGGTCATGGACACCTATTACTTGTAAAATGGATGTCTATAGGCTATTGATCATGGCTAGTAGTTATAAAGGTTCAAGGGGCATGGTTATGGGTTATGGACACCTATTACTTGTAAAATGGATATCTATAGGCTATTGGTCATGGCTAGTAGTTATAATGGTTCAAGGGCCATCGATATGAGTTATGGACATCTAGTGGTTATAATGGTTCAAGGGCCATGGTTATAGGTTATGGACACCTATTACTTCTAAAATGGATATCTATAGGCAATTGGTCATGACTAGAAGTTATAATGGTAAAAGGGCCATCGGTATGAGTTATGTTCATATAGTGGTTATAATGGTTCAAGGGCCATGGTTATAGGTAATGGATACCTATTACTTCTAAAATGGATATCCATAGGCTAAGGGTAATGACTTGAAATTATAATGGTTCAAGGGCCATCGGTATGACTTATCGACATCTTGTGGTTATAATGGTTCAAGGGCTATGGTTATGGGTTATGGACACTATTACTTGTAAAATGGATATCTATAGGCTATTGGTCATGGCTTGTGATTATAATGGTTCAAGGGCCATGGTCATGGGTTATGGACACCTATTACTTGTAAAATGGATATCTATAGGCTATTGATCATGGCTAGTAGTTATAACGGTTCATGGGTCATGGTTATGGGTTATGGACACATATTACTTGTAAAATTGATATCTTCTGGCTATTGGTCATGGCTAGTAGTTATAATGGTTCAAGGGCCATCGGTATGAGTTATGGACATCTAGTGGTTATTATGGTTCAAGGGCCATGGTTATAGGTTATGGACACCTATTACTTGTAAAATGGATATCTATAGGCTATTGGTCATGACTAGTAGTTATAATGGTTCAAGGGCCATCGGTGTGAGTTATGGACATCTAGTGGTTATAATGGTTCAAGGGCCATGGTTATGGGTTATGGACACCTATTAGTTGTAAAATGCATATCTATAGGCTATTGATAATGGCTAGTAGTTATAACGGTTTAAGGGGCATGGTTATGGGTTATGGATACCTATTACTTGTTAATTGGATATCTATAGGCTATTGGTCATGGCTAGTAGTTATAATGGTTCAAGGGCCATCGATATGAGTTATGGACATCTAGTGGTTATAATGGTTCAAGGGCCATGGTTATAGGTTATGGACACCTATTACTTCTAAAATGGATATCTATAGGCTATTGGTCATGACTAGAAGTTATAATGGTTCAAGGGCCATCGGTATGAGTTATGTTCATCTAGTGGTTATAATGGTTCAAGGGCCATAGTTATAGGTAATGGACACGTATTACTTGTAAAATGTATATCCATAGGCTATGGGTAATGACTAGAAATTATAATGGTTCAAGGGCCATCGGTATGACTTATCGACATCTTGTGGTTATAATGGTTCAAGGGCTATGGTTATGGGTTATGGACACTATTACTTGTAAAATGGATATCTATAGGCTATTGGTCATGGCTTGTGATTATAATGGTTCAAGGGCCATGGTCATGGGTTATGGACACCTATTACTTGTAAAATGGATATCTATAGGCTATTGATCATGGCTAGTAGTTATAACGGTTCATGGGTCATGGTTATGGGTTATGGACATCTAGTGGTTATTATGGTTCAAGGGCCATGGTTATAGGTTATGGACACCTATTACTTGTAAAATGGATATCTATAGGCTATTGGTCATGACTAGTAGTTATAATGGTTCAAGGGCCATCGGTGTGAGTTATGGACATCTAGTGGTTATAATGGTTCAAGGGTCATGGCTATAGGTCATGGACACCTATTACTTGTAAAATGGATGTCTATAGGCTATTGATCATGGCTAGTAGTTATAAAGGTTCAAGGGGCATGGTTATGGGTTATGGACACCTATTACTTGTAAAATGGATATCTATAGGCTATTGGTCATGGCTAGTAGTTATAATGGTTCAAGGGCCATCGATATGAGTTATGGACATCTAGTGGTTATAATGGTTCAAGGGCCATGGTTATAGGTTATGGACACCTATTACTTCTAAAATGGATATCTATAGGCTATTGGTCATGACTAGAAGTTATAATGGTTCAAGGGCCATCGGTATGAGTTATGTTCATATAGTGGTTATAACGGTTCAAGGGCCATGGTTATAGGTAATGGACACCTATTACTTGTAAAATGGGTATCCATAGGCTATGGGTAATGACAAGATGTTATAATGGTTCAAGGGCCATCGGTATGACTTATTGACATCTTATGGTTATAATGGTTCAAGGGCTATGGTTATGGGTTAAGGACACTATTACTTGTAAAATGGATATCTATAGGCTATTGGTCATGGCTTGTGATTATAATGGTTCAAGGGCCATCGTTATGGGTTATGGACACCTATTACTTGTAAAATGGATATCTATAGGCTATTGATCATGGCTAGTAGTTATAACGGTTCATGGGTCATGGTTATGGGTTATGGACACCTATTACTTGTAAAATTGATATCTTCTGGCTAATGGTCATGGCTAGTAGTTATAATGGTTCAAGGGCCATCGGTATGAGTTATGGACATCTAGTGGTTATAATGGTTCAAGGGCCATGGTTATAGGTTATGGACACCTATTACTTGTAAAATGGATATCTATAGGCTATTGGTCATGACTAGTAGTTATAATGGTTCCAGGGCCATCGGTATGAGTTATGGACATCTAGTGGATATAATGGTTCAAGGGTCATGGCTATGGGTCATGGACACCTATTACTTGTAAAATGGATATCTATAGGCTATTGGTCATGACTAGTAGTTATAATGGTTCAAGGGCCATCGGTGTGAGTTATGGACATCTAGTGGTTATAATGGTTCAAGGGTCACGGCTATGGGTCATGGACACTATTACTTGTAAAATGGATGTCTATAGGCTATTTATCATGGCTAGTAGTTATAAAGGTTCAAGGGGCATGGTTATGGGTTATGGACACCTATTACTTGTAAAATGGATATCTATAGGCTATTGGTTATGGCTAGTAGTTATAATGGTTCAAGGGCCATCGATATGAGTTATGGACATCTAGTGGTTATAATGGTTCAAGGGCCATGGTTATAGGTTATGGACACCTATTACTTCTAAAATGGATATCTATAGGCAATTGGTCATGACTAGAAGTTATAATGGTAAAAGGGCCATCGGTATGAGTTATGTTCATATAGTGGTTATAATGGTTCAAGGGCCATGGTTATAGGTAATGGACACCTATTACTTCTAAAATGGATATCCATAGGCTAAGGGTAATGACTTGAAATTATAATGGTTCAAGGGCCATCGGTATGACTTATCGACATCTTGTGGTTATAATGGTTCAAGAGCAATGGTTATGGGTTATGGACACTATTACTTGTAAAATGGATATCTATAGGCTATTGGTCATGGCTTGTGATTATAATGGTTCAAGGGCCATGGTCATGGGTTATGGACACCTATTACTTGTAAAATGGATATCTATAGGCTATTGATCATGGCTAGTAGTTATAACGGTTCATGGGTCATGGTTATGGGTTATGGACACATATTACTTGTAAAATTGATATCTTCTGGCTATTGGTCATGGCTAGTAGTTATAATGGTTCAAGGGCCATCGGTATGAGTTATGGACATCTAGTGGTTATTATGGTTCAAGGGCCATGGTTATAGGTTATGGACACCTATTACTTGTAAAATGGATATCTATAGGCTATTGGTCATGACTAGTAGTTATAATGGTTCAAGGGCCATCGGTGTGAGTTATGGACATCTAGTGGTTATAATGGTTCAAGGGCCATGGTTATGGGTTATGGACACCTATTAGTTGTAAAATGCATATCTATAGGCTATTGATAATGGCTAGTAGTTATAACGGTTTAAGGGGCATGGTTATGGGTTATGGATACCTATTACTTGTAAATTGGATATCTATAGGCTATTGGTCATGGCTAGTAGTTATAATGGTTCAAGGGCCATCGATATGAGTTATGGACATCTAGTGGTTATAATGGTTCAAGGGCCATGGTTATAGGTTATGGACACCTATTACTTCTAAAATGGATATCTATAGGCTATTGGTCATGACTAGAAGTTATAATGGTTCAAGGGCCATCGGTATGAGTTATGTTCATCTAGTGGTTATAATGGTTCAAGGGCCATAGTTATAGGTAATGGACACGTATTACTTGTAAAATGTATATCCATAGGCTATGGGTAATGACTAGAAATTATAATGGTTCAAGGGCCATCGGTATGACTTATCGACATCTTGTGGTTATAATGGTTCAAGGGCTATGGTTATGGGTTATGGACACTATTACTTGTAAAATGGATATCTATAGGCTATTGGTCATGGCTTGTGATTATAATGGTTCAAGGGCCATGGTCATGGGTTATGGACACCTATTACTTGTAAAATGGATATCTATAGGCTATTGATCATGGCTAGTAGTTATAACGGTTCATGGGTCATGGTTATGGGTTATGGACATCTAGTGGTTATTATGGTTCAAGGGCCATGGTTATAGGTTATGGACACCTATTACTTGTAAAATGGATATCTATAGGCTATTGGTCATGACTAGTAGTTATAATGGTTCAAGGGCCACCGGTGTGAGTTATGGACATCTAGTGGTTATAATGGTTCAAGGGTCATGGCTATGGGTCATGGACACCTATTACTTGTAAAATGGATGTCTATAGGCTATTGATCATGGCTAGTAGTTATAAAGGTTCAAGGGGCATGGTTATGGGTTATGGACACCTATTACTTGTAAAATGGATATCTATAGGCTATTGGTCATGGCTAGTAGTTATAATGGTTCAAGGGCCATCGATATGAGTTATGGACATCTAGTGGTTATAATGGTTCAAGGGCCATGGTTATAGGTTATGGACACCTATTACTTCTAAAATGGATATCTATAGGCTATTGGTCATGACTAGAAGTTATAATGGTTCAAGGGCCATCGGTATGAGTTATGTTCATATAGTGGTTATAACGGTTCAAGGGCCATGGTTATAGGTAATGGACACCTATTACTTGTAAAATGGGTATCCATAGACTATGGGTAATGACAAGATGTTATAATGGTTCAAGGGCCGTCGGTATGACTTATTGACATCTTATGGTTATAATGGTTCAAGGGCTATGGTTATGGGTTAAGGACGCTAATACTTGTAAAATGGATATCTATAGGCTATTGGTCATGGCTTGTGATTATAATGGTTCAAGGGCCATCATTATGGGTTATGGACACCTATTACTTGTAAAATGGATATCTATAGGCTATTGATCATGGCTAGTAGTTATAACGGTTCATGGGTCATGGTTATGGGTTATGGACACCTATTACTTGTAAAATTGATATCTTCTGGCTACTGGTCATGGCTAGTAGTTATAATGGTTCAAGGGCCATCGGTATGAGTTATGGACATCTAGTGGTTATAATGGTTCAAGGGCCATGGTTATAGGTTATGGACACCTATTACTTGTAAAATGGATATCTATAGGCTATTGGTCATGACTAGTAGTTATAATGGTTCCAGGGCCATCGGTATGAGTTATGGACATCTAGTGGATATAATGGTTCAAGGGTCATGGCTATGGGTCATGGACACCTATTACTTGTAAAATGGATATCTATAGGCTATTGGTCATGACTAGTAGTTATAATGGTTCAAGGGCCATCGGTGTGAGTTATGGACATCTAGTGGTTATAATGGTCCAAGGGTCACGGCTATGGGTCATGGACACTATTACTTGTAAAATGGATGTCTATAGGCTATTTATCATGGCTAGTAGTTATAAAGGTTCAAGGGGCATGGTTATGGGTTATGGACACCTATTACTTGTAAAATGGATATCTATAGGCTATTGGTTATGGCTAGTAGTTATAATGGTTCAAGGGCCATCGATATGAGTTATGGACATCTAGTGGTTATAATGGTTCAAGGGCCATGGTTATAGGTTATGGACACCTATTACTTCTAAAATGGATATCTATAGGCAATTGGTCATGACTAGAAGTTATAATGGTAAAAGGGCCATCGGTATGAGTTATGTTCATATAGTGGTTATAATGGTTCAAGGGCCATGGTTATAGGTAATGGACACCTATTACTTCTAAAATGGATATCCATAGGCTAAGGGTAATGACTTGAAATTATAATGGTTCAAGGGCCATCGGTATGACTTATCGACATCTTGTGGTTATAATGGTTCAAGAGCAATGGTTATGGGTTATGGACACTATTACTTGTAAAATGGATATCTATAGGCTATTGGTCATGGCTTGTGATTATAATGGTTCAAGGGCCATGGTCATGGGTTATGGACACCTATTACTTGTAAAATGGATATCTATAGGCTATTGATCATGGCTAGTAGTTATAACGGTTCATGGGTCATGGTTATGGGTTATGGACACATATTACTTGTAAAATTGATATCTTATGGCTATTGGTCATGGCTAGTAGTTATAATGGTTCAAGGGCCATCGGTATGAGTTATGGACATCTAGTGGTTATTATGGTTCAAGGGCCATGGTTATAGGTTATGGACACCTATTACTTGTAAAATGGATATCTATAGGCTATTGGTCATGACTAGTAGTTATAATGGTTCAAGGGCCATCGGTGTGAGTTATGGACATCTAGTGGTTATAATGGTTCAAGGGCCATGGTTATGGGTTATGGACACCTATTAGTTGTAAAATGCATATCTATAGGCCATTGATCATGGCTAGTAGTTATAACGGTTTAAGGGGCATGGTTATGGGTTATGGATACCTATTACTTGTAAATTGGATATCTATAGGCTATTGATAATGGATACCTATTACTTGTAAATTGGTTATGGATTATAATGGTTCAAGGGCCATCGTTATGGGTTATGCTCACCTATTACTTGTAAAATGGATATCTATAGGCTATTGATCATGGCTAGTAGTTATAACGGTTCATGGGTCATGGTTGTGGGTCATGGACACCTATTACTTGTAAAATTGATATCTTCTGGCTATTGGTCATGACTAGTAGTTATAATGGTTCAAGGGCCATCGGTGTGAGTTATGGACATCTAGTGGTTATAATGGTTCAAGGGTCACGGCTATGGGTCATGGACACTATTACTTGTAAAATGGATGTCTATAGGCTATTTATCATGGCTAGTAGTTATAAAGGTTCAAGGGGCATGGTTATGGGTTATGGACACCTATTACTTGTAAAATGGATATCTATAGGCTATTGGTCATGGCTAGTAGTTATAATGGTTCAAGGGCCATCGATATGAGTTATGGACATCTAGTGGTTATAATGGTTCAAGGGCCATGGTTATAGGTTATGGACACCTATTACTTCGAAAATGGATATCTATAGGCTATTGGTCATGACTAGAAGTTATAATGGTTCAAGGGCCATCGGTATGAGTTATGTTCATATAGTGGTTATAACGGTTCAAGGGCCATGGTTATAGGTAATGGACACCTATTACTTGTAAAATGGGTATCCATAGGCTATGGGTAATGACAAGATGTTATAATGGTTCAAGGGCCATCGGTATGACTTATTGACATCTTATGGTTATAATGGTTCAAGGGCTATGGTTATGGGTTAAGGACACTATTACTTGTAAAATGGATATCTATAGGCTATTGGTCATGGCTTGTGATTATAATGGTTCAAGGGCCATCGTTATGGGTTATGGACACCTATTACTTGTAAAATGGATATCTATAGGCTATTGATCATGGCTAGTAGTTATAACGGTTCATGGGTCATGGTTATGGGTTATGGACACCTATTACTTGTAAAATTGATATCTTCTGGCTATTGGTCATGGCTAGTAGTTATAATGGTTCAAGGGCCATCGGTATGAGTTATGGACATCTAGTGGTTATAATGGTTCAAGGGCCATGGTTATAGGTTATGGACACCTATTACTTGTAAAATGGATATCTATAGGCTATTGGTCATGACTAGTAGTTATAATGGTTCCAGGGCCATCGGTATGAGTTATGGACATCTAGTGGATATAATGGTTCAAGGGTCATGGCTATGGGTCATGGACACCTATTACTTGTAAAATGGATATCTATAGGCTATTGGTCATGACTAGTAGTTATAATGGTTCAAGGGCCATCGGTGTGAGTTATGGACATCTAGTGGTTATAATGGTTCAAGGGTCACGGCTATGGGTCATGGACACTATTATTTGTAAAATGGATGTCTATAGGCTATTTATCATGGCTAGTAGTTATAATGGTTCAAGGGGCATGGTTATGGGTTATGGACACCTATTACTTGTAAAATGGATATCTATAGGCTATTGGTTATGGCTAGTAGTTATAATGGTTCAAGGGCCATCGATATGAGTTATGGACATCTAGTGGTTATAATGGTTCAAGGGCCATGGTTATAGGTTATGGACACCTATTACTTCTAAAATGGATATCTATAGGCAATTGGTCATGACTAGAAGTTATAATGGTAAAAGGGCCATCGGTATGAGTTATGTTCATAAAGTGGTTATAATGGTTCAAGGGCCATGGTTATAGGTAATGGACACCTATTACTTCTAAAATGGATATCCATAGGCTAAGGGTAATGACTTGAAATTATAATGGTTCAAGGGCCATCGGTATGACTTATCGACATCTTGTGGTTATAATGGTTCAAGAGCAATGGTTATGGGTTATGGACACTATTACTTGTAAAATGGATATCTATAGGCTATTGGTCATGGCTTGTGATTATAATGGTTCAAGGGCCATGGTCATGGGTTATGGACACCTATTACTTGTAAAATGGATATCTATAGGCTATTGATCATGGCTAGTAGTTATAACGGTTCATGGGTCATGGTTATGGGTTATGGACACATATTACTTGTAAAATTGATATCTTCTGGCTATTGGTCATGGCTAGTAGTTATAATGGTTCAAGGGCCATCGGTATGAGTTATGGACATCTAGTGGTTATTATGGTTCAAGGGCCATGGTTATAGGTTATGGACACCTATTACTTGTAAAATGGATATCTATAGGCTATTGGTCATGACTAGTAGTTATAATGGTTCAAGGGCCATCGGTGTGAGTTATGGACATCTAGTGGTTATAATGGTTCAAGGGCCATGGTTATGGGTTATGGACACCTATTAGTTGTAAAATGCATATCTATAGGCTATTGATCATGGCTAGTAGTTATAACGGTTTAAGGGGCATGGTTATGGGTTATGGATACCTATTACTTGTAAATTGGATATCTATAGGCTATTGATAATGGATACCTATTACTTGTAAATTGGTTATGGATTATAATGGTTCAAGGGCCATCGTTATGGGTTATGCACACCTATTACTTGTAAAATGGATATCTATAGGCTATTGATCATGGCTAGTAGTTATAACGGTTCATGGGTCATGGTTGTGGGTCATGGACACCTATTACTTGTAAAATTGATATCTTCTGGCTATTGGTCATGGCTAGTAGTTATAATGGTTCAAGGGCCATCGGTATGAGTTATGGACATCTAGTGGTTATAATGGTTCAAGGGCCATGGTTATAGGTTATGGACACCTATTATTTCTAAAATGGATATCTATAGGCTATTGGTCATGACTAGAAGTTATAATGGTTCAAGGGCCATCGGTATGAGTTATGTTCATCTAGTGGTTATAATGGTTCAAGGGCCATAGTTATAGGTAATGGACACGTATTACTTGTAAAATGTATATCCATAGGCTATGGGTAATGACTAGAAATTATAATGGTTCAAGGGCCATCGGTATGACTTATCGACATCTTGTGGTTATAATGGTTCAAGGGCCATGGTTATGGGTTATGGACACTATTACTTGTAAAATGATATCTCTAGGCTATTGGTCATGGCTTGTGATTATAATGGTTCAAGGGCCATCGTTATGGGTTATGGGCACCTATTACTAGTAAAATTGATATCTTCTGGCTATTGGTCATGGCTAGTAGTTATAATGGTTCAAGGGCCATCGGTATGTGTTATGGACATCTAGTGGTTATAATGGTTCAAGGGCCATAGTTATAGGTTATGGACACCTATTACTTGTAAAATGGATATCTATAGGCTATTGGTCATGTCTAGTAGTTATAATGGTTCAAGGGCCATCGGTATGAGTTATGGACATCTAGTGGTTATAATGGTTTAAGGGTCATGGCTATGGGTCATGGACACCTATTACTTGTAAAATGGACATCTATATGCTATTGGTCATTGCTAGTAGTTATAACGGTTCAAGGGGCATGTTTATGGATTATGGACACCTATTACTTATAAAATGGATATCTATAGGCTATTGGTCATGGCTTGTAGCTATAATGGTTCAACGGCCATGGTTATGGGTTATGGACACCTGTTACTTGTAAGATGGATATCGATACGCTATTTGTCATGGCGTGTGATTATAATGGTTCAAGGGCCATGGTTATGGGTTATGGACACCTATTACTTGTAAAATGCATATCTATAGGCTATTGATCATGGCTAGTAGTTATAACGGTTTAAGGGCATGTTTATGGGTTATGGACACCTATTACTTGTAAATTGGATATCTATAGGCTATTGGTCATGGCTAGTAGTTGTAATGGTTCAAGGGCCATCGATATGAGTTATGGATATCTAGTGGTTATAATGGTTCAAGGGCCATGGTTATAGGTTATGGACACCTATTACTTCTAAAATGGATATCTATAGGCTATTGGTCATGACTAGAAATTATAATGGTTCAAGGGCCATCGGTATGAGTTATGTTCATCTAGTGGTTATAATGGTTCAAGGGCCATGGTTATAGTTAATGGACACGTATTACTTGTAAAATGTATATCCATAGGCTATGGGTAATGACTAGAAATTATAATGGTTCAAGGGCCATCGGTATGACTTATCGACATCTTGTGGTTATAATGGTTCAAGGGCCATGGTTATGGGTTATGGACACTATTACTTGTAAAATCGATATCTATAGGCTATTGGTCATGGCTAGTGATTATAATGGTTCAAGGGCCATGGTTATGGGTTGTGGACACCTATTACTTGTAAAACGGATATCTATAGGCTATTAAACATGGCTAGTAGTTATAACGGTTCAAGGGTCATGGTTATGGGTTATGGACACCTATTACTAGTAAAATTGATATCTTCTGGCTATTGGTCATGGCTAGTAGTTATAATGGTTCAATGGCCATCGGTATGAGTTATGGACATCTAGTGGTTATAATGGTTCAAGGGCCATGGTTATAGGTTATGGACACCTATTACTTGTAAAATGGATATCTATTGGCTATTGGTCATGACTAGTAGTTATAATGCTTCAAGGGCCATCGGTATGAGTTATGGACATCTAGTGGTTATAATGGTTCAAGGGCCATGGCTATGGGTCATGGACACCTATTACTTGTAAAATGGATATCTATAGGCTATTGGTCATGACTAGTAGTTATAACGGTTCAAGGGGCATGTTTATGGATTATGGACACCTATTACTTGTAAAATGGATATCTATAGGCTATTGGTCATGGCTTGTAGTTATAATGGTTCAACGGCCATGGTTATGGGTTATGGACATCTATTACTTGAAAGATGGATATCTATGCGCTATTGGTCATGGCGTGTGATTATAGTGGTTCAAGGGCCATGGTTATGGGTTATGGACACCTATTACTTGTAAAATGAATATCTATAGGCTATTAATCATGGCTAGTAGTTATAACGGTTCAAGGGTAATGTTTATGGGTTATGGACCCCTATTACTTGTAAAATTGATATCTTTAGGCTATTGGTCATGGCTAGTAGTTATAATGGTTCAAGGGCCATTGGTATGAGTTATGGACATCTAGTGGTTATAATGGTTCAAGGGCCATGGTTATAGGTTATGGACACCTTTTACTTGTAAAATGGATATCTATAGGCTATTGGTCATGACTAGTAGTTATAATGGTTCAAGGGCCATCGGTATGAGTTATGGACATCTAGTGGTTATAATGGTTCAAAGGCCATGGCTATGGGTCATGGACACCTATTACTTGTAAAATGAATATCTATAGGTTATTGATCATGGCTAGTAGTTATAAAGGTTCAAGGGGCATGGTTATGGGTTATGGACACCTATTACTTGTAAAATGGATATCTATAGGCTATTGGCTATGGCTAGTAGTTATAATGGTTCAAGGGCCATTGGTATCAGTTATGGACATCTAATGGTTATAATGGTTCAAGGACCATGGTTATGGGTTATGGGCACCTATTACTTGTAAAATGAATTTCTATAGGGTATTGGTCATGGCTAGTGGTTATATTGGTTCAAGGGCCATCAGTATCAGTTATGGACATCTAGTGGTTATAATGGTTCAAGGACCTTGGTTATGGGTTATGGACACCTATTACTTGTAAAATAGATATCTATATAGGTCATGAGTAGTAGTTATAATGGTTCAAGGGCCATCGGTATCAGTTACAGATATCTAGTGGTTATAATTGTTCAAGGGCCATGGTTATGGGTTATAAACACCTATTACTTGTAAAATAGATATCTATAGGCTATTGGTCAGGGCTAGTAGTTATAATGGTTCAAGGGCTATTAATATCAGTTATGGACATCTAGTGGTTATAATGTTCAAGGGCCATGGCTATGGGTCATGGACACCTATTACTTGTAAAATGGATATCTATAGGCTATTGGTCATGGCTAGTAGTTATAATGGTTCAAGGGCCATCGATATGAGTCATGGACATGCATGTAGTGGTTATAACGGTTCAAGGGTCTTTTTTTTTGGGTAAAGGGTTTACCCCGGTAAAATATATTAATCACAAAAAAAAAATACAAAGGAATGTGGAAAAGGTACCATATTAACCACGAGCACAAGCACTCGACACCCAAGACTACCTAAGTTTATGACATGCCTTACACCATACTCAGCAACAAACAACTAAACTCTAGCTACAAAAGATAAACCAAACAAACCAAACTAGCTAGAGAAAGCAAAACTACTACGTTTGATCTATGTGATCATGTAGAACTAACGACTTCGGGAGCTTCCAATTATTCAGCATCCTTTGCACTTGATCCTTGTTCTTAAATCTCATTGATAGCAACTTAAGCTGAATGGTAACAATAATTTCATCGTACAACTGTATATGAGTTTTTGGCTTCTTGAAATATAACCGAGCATTGCGCTCTCGCCAAATAAAATAAGTGGTGGCAGCAAGCGAAACTCTAGCAATTAGACTTCTCGCAGATCTTCCCCTGGATATAGTAATAAGAAAATCTAACACATCAGTAATAACGGCCGTACTAATACCAATCCCTGCTAGACGACGAACTTTACCCCATATTTCGGAAGAATATGGACACTCAAAAAATAAGCGTGCATGGGAGTCAGGCGGACCATCACATAACGGGCAATGTAATGTACTTAAGTCTGTATTAGGGGCAACATCCCATTGTTTGAGCCGATCCTGAGTTTTAAGGCGTTGGTAAACAACCAGCCACAAGTGAAAAGTATGTCTCGGTATACAATGAGAAAACCAAACTACCTTCTGCCAAAGGACTTCCGTCCCCCGCGTTCTAATCGAATCCCATGCAGTGGGGACCGAGAACGGCATCAAAGACCCATAATGATCCCTCCATAATACCGTATCAGCCGTATTTGGAATCAAAGTAGGCACCGGGATTTGAGCTAAGATAGGATACTTTTGGTACCATTCAAAAGGCCATCTCCAACTCTCATTTGCGACCAAATCAGCAACGGAATCTTGCATAGAGAACCCTGAACGTGCAATGTCTTGCATAGTAAGTAGCTGATTCAACGGGCTAGCCGAACACCAGTTATCAAACCATACATAGGTAGTTTTACCATCATGAATTTTGTTCCAAATAAAGGGCCGAATACTGCTTCTAATTTGGATTAATTTCCGCCATCCCCATGAAACATATCCCGTACATGGGACTTCCCAAAAGCTTCGTCCCGCGAGCTTATAAGAGTGGATCCATTTGACCCATAACGACTCTTTATTTGTCACAATAGACCAGATATGAGTAGCCATAAGGGAAACATTAAAGTTATGAATTCTTCGAATACCAAGCCCCCCTTCATTTTTCGGCTTACACACCAACTCCCAAGCGACTTTTCCCTTCCCCTTTTTCATCTCCCCCTGGCACCACAAAAAACCCCGCATCAATTGTTCAAGATCATGAACAATACGAGAAGGGAGAATAAAAACCGACGCCCAATAGATATGCAAGGAAGATAAGACAGATATAATTAATTGAACTCTCCCCGCAAACGAGAGGAACTTGTTCTTCAAATCAGCAATCCTCATCCGCAACTTTTCAATGAGAACCTTACAGTCTCTATAAAGTAACCTAGTCGAAATGAGCGGGACTCCAAGTTACTTGACTGGGAGCGTACCTTCAGCAAAAGGCATAATCTGAAGAATATCGTGACGTATTGAAGGCGGGACATTGCAGAAGAATATTGTACTCTTAGGAATACTTGGCACTAACCCCAAGACCTCCTTAAACTCATTCAAGGAATCCAAAATCAAGTTCGTTGAGCTGACATTCCCTCGTGCAAACAGAAATAAATCATCTGGAAAACAAAGGTTAATAATCTTTTGTTGCTCACAACGAAAGTGATACTGAAAATCCTCATTTTCCCGCACTCTACGTTGTAGAATAAGAGATAACACTTCCATAACAAGAGTGAAAAGATAAGGAGACATAGGATCGCCTTGTCTCAACCCCCTTTTTCCCTTGAACCAGCCATGGATATCACCATTAATAGAGACAGAGAATGAAGGGGCGGTAATACATTCCATGATCCAAGTGACCATTCTCAAAGGAAACCCGAAACCTAGTAAAATATTATGAAGAAACTCCCAGTCAACCGTATCATAAGCTTTCTGGATATCAACTTTAAACGCACATCGGGGATGGCCATTTTGCAGATGATAGTTATGCATAAGCTCCTGAGTTAATAAAATATTGTCTGATATTCTTTGGCCCGGGATATAGGCCGATTGGTTAATACCCACAATATCACCTAAGACATCTTTAATTCGGTTAGTGATAACCTTGTTAATACATTTATATAAGACATTACAGCAAGAAATAGGGCGGTATTCTGTAACTCTAGAAGGAGTAGCAACCTTTGGAATAAGAGCAAGGATAGTATGATTAACTTCTTTAAGAAGCTTACCAGACATAAAAAATTCACGAACACCACTACATACATCATTACGAACGATATCCCAAGCCTTCTTAGAAAATGCAGAAGTATAACCATCTGGCCCCGGGGCTTTATCATCACCAATAGAGAACATTGCATCTTTTATTTCCGCATCCATAATTTCCCGGACCATAAAATCAGCCTTATTAGGCTCTATAGTGTTAGTAAACAGATCATGCAACACAAGAGGGTTCGTTGGACCCGCAATACCAAGGAAATTCTCATAGTAACCAGTAAAAACATGAGCAACATCCTTACCTTCTCGCAAGACATCGTCACCATTAAATATGGCATCAATACGACTTCTATGGCATCTACTCTTCAAGGAATTGTGAAAAAACGCCGAGTTGGAATCACCAACCCGAAGCCACTCCACCTTGGATTTCTGTTTTAGAAACCTTTCCTCATTCAAGACCGCATCCTTAAAAGCTTGCAAATAGGTTGCTTCTTCCTCCCTAAGCTCTATACAATCGGGTTTTTATCTAGAGCACGTTGGATCTCATCTAGCTCCAAACGAAGATTCTGAACTTTTGTATGTAAATTACCTTGCTCCTTTAATAAAATCTGCAGTGGGGACTTAAGAAGCTTCAATCTTTTAACCACTCTGAACATTGCAAAACCTGTTACTTCTGAAGACCATCCAGACTTCAGAATATCATGGAAGCCTTTTTTGTGACCTAAAAAATTGAAGAATTTAAAGGGCTTGCGTTTCGACTTACATAAGTCAGGGATACGAAGAATGCAAGGGGAATGATCAGAAATACGATGGTTATGGGTTATGCACACCTATTACTTGTAAAATGGATATCTATAGGCTATAGGTCATGGATAGTTGTTATAATGGTTCAAGGGCCATCAGTATCAGTTATGGACATCTAGTGGTTATAATGGTTCAAGAATCATGGTTATGGGTTATGGACACCTATTACTTGTAAATTGGATATCTAGAGGCTATTGGTCATGGCTAGTAGTTATAATGGTTGAAGGGCCATCAGTATCAGTTATGGACATCTAGTGGTTATAATGGTTCAAGAACCATGGTTATGGGTTATGGATACCTATTACTTGTAAAATTGATATCTGTAGGCTACTGGACATGGCTAGTAGTTATAATGGTTCATGGGCCATCAGTATCAGTTATGGACATCTAGTGGTTATAATAATTCAAGGACCATGGTTATGGGTTATGGACACCTATTACTTGTAAGATGGATATCTATAGGCTACTGGTCATGGCTAGTAGTTATAATGGTTCAAGGGACATCAGTATCAGTTATGGACATCTAGTGGTTATAATGGTTCAGGGACGATTGTTATGGGTAATGGACACCTATTACTTTTAAAATGGATATCTATAGGCTATTGGTCATGGCTAGTAGTTATAATGGTTCAAGGGCCATTAATATGAGTTATGGACATGTAGCGGTTATAATGGTTCAATGGCCTTGGTTATGAGTTATGACACTTATTACTTGTAAAATGTATATTTATAGGCTATTGGTCATAGCTAGTAGTTTAATGGTTCATGGGCCATCAGTATCAGTTATGGACAGCTACTGGTTATAATGGTTCAAGGACCATGGTTATGGGTTATGGACACCTATTACTTGTAAAATGGATATCTGTAGGCTATTGCACATGGCTAGTAGTTATAATGGTTCAAGGGCCATCAGTATTAGTTATGGGCATCTAGTGGTTACAATGGTTCAAGAACCATGGTTATGGGTTATGGACACCTATTACTTGTAAAATGGATATCTGTAGGCTATTAGTCATGGTTACTAGTTATAATGGTTCAAGGGCCATCGATATGAGTTATGGACATGTAGTGGTTATAATGGTTCACTGGCCTTGGTTATGGGTTATGGACACCGATTACTTGTAAAATGGATATTTATAGGCTATTGGTCATGGCTAGTAGTTATAATGGTTCAAGGGCCATCAGTATCAGTTATGGACATCTAGTGGTTATAATGGTTCAAGAACCATGGTTATGGGTTATGGACACCTATTACTCGTAAAATGGATATTTATAGGCTATATGTCATGGCTAGTAGTTATAATGGTTCAAGGGCCATCAGTATAAGTTATGGACATCTAGTGGTTATAATCGTTCAAGGACCATGGTTATGGGTTATGGACACGTATTACTTGTAAAATGAATAGCTATAGGCTATTGGTCATGGCTAGTAGTTATAATGGTTCAAGGGCCATCAGTATCAGTTATGGACATCTAGTTGTTATAATGGTTCAAGGACCATGGTTATGGGTTATGGACACCTATTACTTGTAAAATGAATTTCTATAGGCTATTTGTCATGGCTAGTAGTTATAATGGTTCAAGGGCCATCAGTATCAGTTGTGGACATCTAGTGGTTATCATGGTTCAAGGACCTTGGTTATGGGTTACGAACACCTATTACTTGTAAAATAGATATCTATATAGGTCATGGGTAGTAGTTATAATGGTTCAAGGGCCAGCGGTATCAGTTACAGACATATATTGGTTATAACTGTTCAAGGGCCATGGTTATGGGTTATAAACACCTATTACTTGTAAAATAGATATCTATAGGCTATTGCTCATGGCTAGTAGTTATAATGGTTCAAGGGCTATCAGTATCAGTTATGGACATCTAGTGGTTATAATGTTCAAGGACCATGGTTATGGGTTATGGACACCTATTACTTGTAAAATGGCTATCTAAAGGCTATTGGTCATGGCTAGTAGGTATAATGGTTCAAGGGCCATCGATATGAGTTATGGACATGCATGTAGTGGTTATAATGGTTCAATGGCCTTGGTTATGGGTTATGCACACCTATTACTTGTAAAATGGATATCTTTAGGCTATAGGTCATGGCTAGTTGTTATAATCGTTCAAGGGCCATCAGTATCAGTTATGGACATGTAGTGGTTATAATGGTTCAAGAACCATGGTTACGAGTTATGGACACCTATTACTTGTAAATTGGATATCTAGAGGCTATTGGTCATGGCTAGTAGTTATAATGGTTGAAGGGCCATCAGTATCAGTTATGGACATCTAGTGGTTATAATGGTTCAGGGACGATTGTTATGGGTAATGGACACCTATTACTTGTAAAATTGATATCTATAGGCTATTGGTCATGGCTAGTAGTTATAATCGTTCAAGGGCCATCGATATGAGTTATGGACATGTAGTGGTTATAATGGTTCACTGGCCTTGGTTATGGGTTATGGACACCGATTACTTGTAAAATGGATATTTATAGGCTATCGGTCATGGCTAGTAGTTATAATGGTTCAAGGGCCGTCAGTATCAGTTATGGACAACTACTGGTTATAATGGTTCAAGGACCATGGTTATGGGTTATGGACACCTATTACTTGTAAAATGGATATCTATAGGCTATTGGTCATGGCTAGTAGTTATAATGGTTCAGGGGCCATCGATATGAGTTATGGACATGTAGTGGTTATAATGGTTCACTGGCCTTTGTTATGGGTTATGGACACCTATTACTTATAAAATGGATATCTATTGGCTATTGCTAGTAGTTATAATGGTTCAAGGGTCATTGATATGAGTTATGGAAATGTTGTGGTTATAATGGTTCACTGGCCTTGGTTATGGGTTATGGACACCTATTACTTGTAAAATGGATATCTATAGGTTACTGGTCATGGTTACTAGTTGTAATGGTTCATGGGCCATCAGTATCAGTTATGGACATCTACTTGTTATAATGGTTCAAGGACCATGGTTATGGGTTATGGACACCTATTACTTGTAAAATGTATATTTGTAGGCTATTGGACATGGCTAGTAGTTATAATGGTTCAAGGGCCATCAGTATCAGTTATGGACATCTACTTGTTATAATGGTTCAAGGACCATGGTTATGGGTTATGGACACCTATTACCTGTAAAATGGATATCTATAGGCTATTGGTCATGGCTAGTAGTTATAATGGTTCAAGGGCCATCGATATGAGTTATGGACATGTAGTGGTTATAATGGTTCACTGGACTTGGTTATGGGTTATGGACACCGATTACTTGTAAAATGGATATTTATAGGCTATCGGTTATGGCTAGTAGTTATAATGGTTCAAGGGCCGTCAGTATCAGTTATGGACAACAACTGGTTATAATGGTTCAAGGACCATGGTTATGGGTTATGGACACCTATTACTTGTAAAATGGATATCTATAGGCTATTGGTCATGGCTAGTAGTTATAATGGTTCAGGGGCCATCGATATGAGTTATGGACATGTAGTGGTTATAATGGTTCACTGGCCTTGGTTATGGGTTATGGACACCTATTACTTGTAAAATGGATATCTATAGGCTATTGGTCATGGCTAGTAGTTATAATGGTTCAAGGGCCATTGATATGAGTTATGGAAATGTTGTGGTTATAATGGTTCACTGCCCTTGGTTATGGGTTATGGACACCTATTACTTGTAAAATGGATATCTATAGGCTACTGGTCATGGTTACTAGTTGTAATGGTTCATGGGCCATCAATATCAGTTATGGACATCTAGTGGTTATAATGGTTCAAGAACCATGGTTATGGGTTATGGACACCTATTACTTGTAAAATGTATATCTGTAGGCTATTGGACATGGCTAGTAGTTATAATGGTTCAAGGGCCATCAGTATCAGTCATGGACATCTAGTGGTTATAATGATTCAAGGGCCATGGGTATGGGTTGTGGACAACTATAACTTGTAAAATGGACATCAATAGGCTATTGGTCATGGCTATTAGTTATAATGGTTTAAGGGTCAATTGTATGAGTTACGGACATCTATTGATTATAATGGTTCAAGGGCCATGAGTATGGTTATGGACAGCGATTACTTGTAAAATGGATATCTATAGGCTATTGGTCATGGCTAGTAGTTATAACGATTCAAGGGCCATCGGTATGAGTTATGGACATCTAATGGTAATAATCGCTCAACGGCCATGTTTATGGCTTATGGACGCCTATTACTTGTAAAATGGATATCTATAGGCTATTGGTCATGGCTAGTAGTTATAACGATTCATGGGCCGTCGGTATAAGTTATGGACATCTATTGATTATAATGGTTCAAGGGCCACGGGTATGGGTTATGGAAAACTATTCATGGTTATGGGTTATGGACACCTATTACTTGTAAAATGAATATCTATAGGCCATTGGTCAAGGCTAGTAGTTATAATGGTTCAAGGGTCATCGGTATGAGTTATTGACATCTATTGATTATAATGGTTCAAGGGCCATGGGTATGGGTTGTGGACAACTATAACTTGTAAAATGGACATCAATAGGCTATTGGTCATGGCTAGTAGTTATAATGGTTCAAGGTTCATCGGTGTGAGTTACGGACATCTATTGATTATAATGGTTCAAAGGCCATGAGTATGGGTTATGGACATCTATTATCTGTAAAATGGATATCTATAGACCATTGGTCATGGCTTGTAGTTATAACGATTCAAGGGCCATCGGTATGAGTTATGGACATCTAATGGTTATAATGGTTCAACGGCCATGGTTATGGGATATGGACACCTATTACTTGTAAAATGAATATCTATAGGCCATTGGTTATAACTAGTAGTTATATTGGTTCAAGGGTCATCCTTATGAGTTATTGACATCTATTGATTATAATGGTTCAAGGGCCATGGGTATGGGTTGTGGACAACTATAACTTGTAAAATGGACATCAATAGGCTATTGGTCATGGCTAGTAGTTATAATGGTTCAAGGTTCATCGGTGTGAGTTACGGACATCTATTGATTATAATGGTTCAAAGGCCATGAGTATGGGTTATGGACATCTATTATCTGTAAAATGGATATCTATAGACCATTGGTCATGGCTTGTAGTTATAACGATTCAAGGGCCATCGGTATGAGTTATGGACATCTAATGGTTATAATGGTTCAACGGCCATGGTTATGGGATATGGACACCTATTACTTGTAAAATGAATATCTATAGGCCATTGGTTATAACTAGTAGTTATATTGGTTCAAGGGTCATCCTTATGAGTTATTGACATCTATTGATTATAATGGTTCAAGGGCCATGGGTATGGGTTGTGGACAACTATAACTTGTAAAATGGACATCAATAGGCTATTGGTCATGGCTAGTAGTTATAATGGTTCAAGGTTCATCGGTGTGAGTTACGGACATCTATTGATTATAATGGTTCAAAGGCCATGAGTATCGGTTATGGACAGCTATTACTTGTAAAATGGATATCTATAGGCCATTGGTCATGGCTTGTAGTTATAACGATTCAAGGGCCATCGGTATGAGTTATGGACATCTAATGGTTATAATGGTTCAACGGCCATGGTTATGGGTTATGGACACCTATTACTTGTAAAATGAATATCTATAGGCCAATTGTCATGGCTAGTAGTTATAATGGTTCAAGGGTCATCGGTATGAGTTATGGACATTTAATGGTTATAATGGTTCAACGGCCATGGTTATGGGTTATGGACACCTATTACTTGTAAAATGAATATCTATAGGCCAATTGTCATGGCTAGTAGTTATAATGGTTCAAGGGTCATCGGTATGAGTTATGGACATTTAATGGTTATAATGGTTCAACGGCCATGGTTATGGGTTATGGACACCTATTACTTGTAAAATGAATATCTATAGGCCAATTGTCATGGCTAGTAGTTATAATGGTTCAAGGGTCATCGGTATGAGTTATAGACATCTATTGATTATAATGGTTCAACGGCCATGGTTATGGGTTATGGACACCTATTACCTGTAAAATGAATATCTATAGGCCATTGGTCATGGCTAGTAGTTATATGGTTCAAGGGTCATCGGTATGTGTTATAGACATCTATTGATTATAATGGTACAAGGGCCATGAGTATGTGTTATGGACCGCTATTACTTGTAAAATGGATATCTATAGACCATTGGTCATGGCTAGTAGTTATAACGATTCAAGGGCCATCGTTATGAGTTATGGACATCTAATGGTTATAATGGCTCAACGGCCATGTTTATGGCTTATGGACGCCTATTACTTGTAAAATGGATATCTATAGGCTATTGGTCATGGCTAGTAGTTATAACGGTTCGAGGGTCATCGGTATGAGTTACAGACATCTATTGATTATAATGGTACAAGGGCCATGAGTATGGGTTATGGACATCTATTACTTGTAAAATGGATATCTATAGACCATTGGTCATGGCTAGTAGTTATAACGATTCAAGGGCCATCGGTATGAGTTATGGACATCTAATGGTTATTATGGTTCAACGGCCATGGTTATGGGTTATGGACACCTATTACTTGTAAAATGAATATCTATAGGCCATTGGTCATGGCTAGTAGTTATAATGGTTCAAGGGTCATCCTTATGAGTTATAGACATCTATTGATTATAATGGTTCAAGGGCCATGGGTATGGGTTGTGGACAACTATAACTTGTAAAATGGACATCAATAGGCTATTGGTCATGGCTATTAGTTATAATGGTTTAAGGGTCATTGGTATGAGTTACGGACATCTATTGATTATAATGGTTCAAGGGCCATGAGTATGGTTATGGACAGCGATTACTTGTAAAATGGATATCTATAGGCTATTGGTCATGGCTAGTAGTTATAATGATTCAAGGGCCATCGGTATGAGTTATGGACATCTAATGGTAATAATCGCTCAACGGCCGTGTTTATGGCTTATGGACGCCTATTACTTGTAAAATGGATATCTATAGGCTATTGGTCATGGCTAGTAGTTATAACGATTCATGGGCCATCGGTATAAGTTATGGACATCTATTGATTATAATGGTTCAAGGGCCACGGGTATGGGTTATGGACAACTATTCATGGTTATGGGTTATGGACACCTATTACTTGTAAAATGAATATCTATAGGCCATTGGTCAAGGCTAGTAGTTATAATGGTTCAAGGGTCATCGGTATGAGTTATTGACATCTATTGATTATAATGGTTCAAGGGCCATGGGTATGGGTTGTGGACAACTATAACTTGTAAAATGGACATCAATAGGCTATTGGTCATGGCTAGTAGTTATAATGGTTCAAGGTTCATCGGTGTGAGTTACGGACATCTATTGATTATAATGGTTCAAAGGCCATGAGTATGGGTTATGGACATCTATTACTTGTAAAATGGATATCTATAGACCATTGGTCATGGCTTGTAGTTATAACGATTCAAGGGCCATCGGTATGAGTTATGGACATCTAATGGTTATAATGGTTCAACGGCCATGGTTATGGGTTATGGACACCTATTACTTGTAAAATGAATATCTATAGGCCATTGGTCATGGCTAGTAGTTATAATGGTTCAAGGGTCATCCTTATGAGTTATTGACATCTATTGATTATAATGGTTCAAGGGCCATGGGTATGGGTTGTGGACAACTATAACTTGTAAAATGGACATCAATAGGCTATTGGTCATGGCTAGTAGTTATAATGGTTCAAGGTTCATCGGTGTGAGTTACGGACATCTATTGATTATAATGGTTCAAAGGCCATGAGTATCGGTTATGGACAGCTATTACTTGTAAAATGGATATCTATAGGCCATTGGTCATGGCTTGTAGTTATAACGATTCAAGGGCCATCGGTATGAGTTATGGACATCTAATGGTTATAATGGTTCAACGGCCATGGTTATGGGTTATGGACACCTATTACTTGTAAAATGAATATCTATAGGCCAATTGTCATGGCTAGTAGTTATAATGGTTCAAGGGTCATCGGTATGAGTTATGGACATTTAATGGTTATAATGGTTCAACGGCCATGGTTATGCGTTATGGACACCTATTACTTGTAAAATGAATATCTATAGGCCAATTGTCATGGCTAGTAGTTATAATGGTTCAAGGGTCATCGGTATGAGTTATAGACATCTATTGATTATAATGGTTCAACAGCCATGGTTATGGGTTATGGACACCTATTACCTGTAAAATGAATATCTATAGGCCATTGGTCATGGCTAGTAGTTATATGGTTCAAGGGTCATCGGTATGTGTTATAGACATCTATTGATTATAATGGTACAAGGGCCATGAGTATGTGTTATGGACCGCTATTACTTGTAAAATGGATATCTATAGACCATTGGTCATGGCTAGTAGTTATAACGATTCAAGGGCCATCGGTATGAGTTATGGACATCTAATGGTTATAATGGTTCAACGGCCATGGTTATGGGTTATGGACACCTATTACTTGTAAAATGAATATCTATAGGCCAATTGTCATGGCTAGTAGTTATAATGGTTCAAGGGTCATCGGTATGAGTTATGGACATTTAATGGTTATAATGGTTCAACGGCCATGGTTATGCGTTATGGACACCTATTACTTGTAAAATGAATATCTATAGGCCAATTGTCATGGCTAGTAGTTATAATGGTTCAAGGGTCATCGGTATGAGTTATAGACATCTATTGATTATAATGGTTCAACGGCCATGGTTATGGGTTATGGACACCTATTACCTGTAAAATGAATATCTATAGGCCATTGGTCATGGCTAGTAGTTATATGGTTCAAGGGTCATCGGTATGTGTTATAGACATCTATTGATTATAATGGTACAAGGGCCATGAGTATGTGTTATGGACCGCTATTACTTGTAAAATGGATATCTACAGGCTATTGGTCATGGCTAGTAGTTATAACGGTTCGAGGGTCATCGGTATGAGTTACAGACATCTATTGATTATAATGGTACAAGGGCCATGAGTATGGGTTATGGACATCTATTACTTGTAAAATGGATATCTATAGACCATTGGTCATGGCTAGTAGTTATAACGATTCAAGGGCCATCGGTATGAGTTATGGACATCTAATGGTTATTATGGTTCAACGGCCATGGTTATGGGTTATGGACACCTATTACTTGTAAAATGAATATCTATAGGCCATTGGTCATAGCTAGTAGTTATAATGGTTCAAGGGTCATCCTTATGAGTTATAGACATCTATTGATTATAATGGTTCAAGGGCCATGGGTATGGGTTGTGGACAACTATAACTTGTAAAATGGACATCAATAGGCTATTGGTCATGTTTAGTAGTTATAATGGTTCAAGGTTCATCGGTGTGAGTTACGGACATCTATTGATTATAATGGTTCAAAGGCCATGAGTATCGGTTATGGACAGCTATTACTTGTAAAATGGATATCTATAGGCCATTGGTCATGGCTTGTAGATATAACGATTCAAGGGCCATCGGTATGAGTTATGGACATCTAATGGTTATAATGGTTCAACGGCCATGGTTATGGGTTATGGACACCTATTACTTGTAAAATGAATATCTATAGGCCAATTGTCATGGCTAGTAGTTATAATGGTTCAAGGGTCATCGGTATGAGTTATAGACATCTATTGATTATAATGGTTCAACGGCCATGGTTATGGGTTATGGACACCTATTACCTGTAAAATGAATATCTATAGGCCATTGGTCATGGCTAGTAGTTATATGGTTCAAGGGTCATCGGTATGTGTTATAGACATCTATTGATTATAATGGTTCAAGGGCCATGGGTATGGGTTGTGGACAACTATAACTTGTAAAGTGGACATCAATAGGCTATTGGTCATGGCTATTAGTTATAATGGTTCAAGGGTCATTGGTATGAGTTACGGACATCTATTGATTATAATGGTTCAAGGGCCATGAGTATGGTTATGAACAGCTATTACTTGTAAAACGGATATCTATAGGTTATTGGTCATGGCTAGTAGTTATAACGATTCAAGGGCCATCGGTATGAGTTATGGACATCTAATGGTTATAATGGCTCAACGGCCATGTTTATGGCTTATGGACGCCTATTACTTGTAAAATGGATATCTATAGGCTATTGGTCATGGCTAGTAGTTATAACGGTTCGAGGGTCATCGGTATGACTTACAGACATCTATTGATTATAATGGTACAAGGGCCATGAGTATGTGTTATGGATCGCTATTACTTGTAAAATGGATATCTATAGACCATTGGTCATGGCTAGTAGTTATAACGATTCAAGGGCCATCGGTATGAGTTATGGACATCTAATGGTTATTATGGTTCAACGGCCATGGTTATGGGTTATGGACGCCTATTACTTGTAAAATGGATATCTATAGGCTATTGGTCATGGCTAGTAGTTATAACGGTTCGAGGGTCATCGGTATGAGTTACAGACATCTATTGATTATAATGGTACAAGGGCCATGAGTATGGGTTATGGACATCTATTACTTGTAAAATGGATATCTATAGACCATTGGTCATGGCTAGTAGTTATAACGATTCAAGGGCCATCGGTATGAGTTACGGACATCTATTGATTATAATGGTTCAAGGGCCATGAGTATGGTTATGGACAGCGATTACTTGTAAAATGGATATCTATAGGCTATTGGTCATGGCTAGTAGTTATAACGATTCAAGGGCCATCGGTATGAGTTATGGACATCTAATGGTTATTATGGTTCAACGGCCATGGTTATGGGTTATGGACGCCTATTACTTGTAAAATGAATATCTATAGGCCATTGGTCATGGCTAGTAGTTATAATAGTTCAAGGGTCATCCTTATGAGTTATAGACATCTATTGATTATAATGGTTCAAGGGCCATGGGTATGGGTTGTGGACAACTATAACTTGTAAAATGGACATCAATAGGCTATTGTCATGGCTACTAGTTATAATGGTTTAAGGGTCATTGGTATGAGTTACGGACATCTATTGATTATAATGGTTCAAGGGCCATGAGTATGGTTATGGACAGCGATTACTTGTAAAATGGATATCTATAGGCTATTGGTCATGGCTAGTAGTTATAACGATTCAAGGGCCATCGGTATGAGTTATGGACATCTAATGGTTATTATGGTTCAACGGCCATGGTTATGGGTTATGGACACCTATTACTTGTAAAATGAATATCTATAGGCCATTGGTCATGGCTAGTAGTTATAATGGTTCAAGGGTCATCCTTATGAGTTATTGACATCTATTGATTATAATGGTTCAAGGGCCATGGGTATGGGTTGTGGACAATTATAACTTGTAAAATGGACATCAATAGGCTATTGGTCATGGCTAGTAGTTATAATGGTTCAAGGTTCATCGGTGTGAGTTACGGACATCTATTGATTATAATGGTTCAAAGGCCATGAGTATCGGTTATGGACAGCTATTACTTGTAAAATGGATATCTATAGGCCATTGGTCATGGCTTGTAGTTATAACGATTCAAGGGCCATCCGTATGAGTTATGGACATCTAATGGTTATAATGGTTCAACGACCATGGTTATGGGTTATGGACACCTATTACTTGTAAAATGAATATCTATAGGCCAATTGTCATGGCTAGTAGTTATAATGGTTCAAGGGTCATCGGTATGAGTTATAGACATCTATTGATTATAATGGTTCAACGGCCATGGTTATGGGTTATGGACACCTATTACCTGTAAAATGAATATCTATAGGCCATTGGTCATGGCTAGTAGTTATATGGTTCAAGGGTCATCGGTATGTGTTATAGACATCTATTGATTATAATGGTACAAGGGCCATGAGTATGTGTTATGGACCGCTATTACTTGTAAAATGGATATCTATAGACCATTGGTCATGGCTAGTAGTTATAACGATTCAAGGGCCATCGGTATGAGTTATGGACATCTAATGGTTATAATGGCTCAACGGCCATGTTTATGGCTTATGGACGCCTATTACTTGTAAAATGGATATCTACAGGCTATTGGTCATGGCTAGTAGTTATAACGGTTCGAGGGTCATCGGTATGAGTTACAGACATCTATTGATTATAATGGTACAAGGGCCATGAGTATGTGTTATGGACCGCTATTACTTGTAAAATGGATATCTATAGACCATTGGTCATGGCTAGTAGTTATAACGATTCAAGGGCCATCGGTATGAGTTATGGACATCTAATGGTTATTATGGTTCAACGGCCATGGTTATGGGTTATGGACACCTATTACTTGTAAAATGAATATCTACAGGCCATTGGTCATGGCTAGTAGTTATAATGGTTCAAGGGTCATCCTTATGAGTTATTGACATCTATTGATTATAATGGTTCAAGGGCCATGGGTATGGGTTGTGGACAACTATAACTTGTAAAATGGACATCAATAGGCTATTGGTCATGGCTAGTAGTTATAATGGTTCAAGGTTCATCGGTGTGAGTTACGGACATCTATTGATTATAATGGTCCAAAGGCCATGAGTATCGGTTATGGACAGCTATTACTTGTAAAATGGATATCTATAGGCCATTGGTCATGGCTTGTAGTTATAACGATTCAAGGGCCATCGGTATGAGTTATGGACATCTAATGGTTATAATGGTTCAACGACCATGGTTATGGGATATGGATACCTATTACTTGTAAAATGAATATCTATAGGCCAATTGTCATGGCTAGTAGTTATAATGGTTCAAGGGTCATCGGTATGAGTTATAGACATCTATTGATTATAATGGTTCAACGGCCATGGTTATGGGTTATGGACACCTATTACCTGTAAAATGAATATCTATAGGCCATTGGTCATGGCTAGTAGTTATATGGTTCAAGGGTCATCGGTATGTGTTATAGACATCTATTGATTATAATGGTACAAGGGCCATGAGTATGTGTTATGGACCGCTATTACTTGTAAAATGGATATCTATAGACCATTGGTCATGGCTAGTAGTTATAACGATTCAAGGGCCATCGGTATGAGTTATGGACATCTAATGGTTATTATGGTTCAACGGCCATGGTCATGGGTTTTGGACACCTATTACTTGTAAAATGAATATCTATAGGCCATTGGTCATGGCTAGTAGTTATAATAGTTCAAGGGTCATCCTTATGAGTTATAGACATCTATTGATTATAATGGTTCAAGGGCCATGGGTATGGGTTGTGGACAACTATAACTTGTAAAATGGACATCAATAGGCTATTGTCATGGCTACTAGTTATAATGGTTTAAGGGTCATTGGTATGAGTTACGGACATCTATTGATTATAATGGTTCAAGGGCCATGAGTATGGTTATGGACAGCGATTACTTGTAAAATGGATATCTATAGGCTATTGGTCATGGCTAGTAGTTATAACGATTCAAGGGCCATCGGTAAGAGTTATGGACATCTAATGGTTATTATGGTTCAACGGCCATGGTTATGGGTTATGGACACCTATTACTTGTAAAATGAATATCTATAGGCCATTGGTCATGGCTAGTAGTTATAATGGTTCAAGGGTCATCCTTATGAGTTATTGACATCTATTGATTATAATGGTTCAAGGGCCATGGGTATGGGTTGTGGACAACTATAACTTGTAAAATGGACATCAATAGGCTATTGGTCATGGCTAGTAGTTATAATGGTTCAAGGTTCATCGGTGTGAGTTACGGACATCTATTGATTATAATGGTTCAAGGGCCATGAGTATGGTTATGGACAGCGATTACTTGTAAAATGGATATCTATAGGCTATTGGTCATGGCTAGTAGTTATAACGATTCAAGGGCCATCGGTATGAGTTATGGACATCTAATGGTTATTATGGTTCAACGGCCATGGTTATGGGTTATGGACAGCTATTACTTGTAAAATGGATATCTATAGGTTATTTGTCATGGCTAGTAGTTATAACGATTCAAGGGCCATCGGTATGAGTTATGGACATCTAATGGTTATAATGGCTCAACGGCCATGTTTATGGCTTATGGACGCCTATTACTTGTAAAATGGATATCTATAGGCTATTGGTCATGGCTAGTAGTTATAATGGTTCAAGGTTCATCGGTGTGAGTTACGGACATCTATTGATTATAATGGTTCAAAGGCCATGAGTATCGGTTATGGACAGCTATTACTTGTAAAATGGATATCTATAGGCCATTGGTCATGGCTTGTAGTTATAACGATTCAAGGGCCATCGGTATGAGTTATGGACATCTAATGGTTATTATGGTTCAACGGCCATGGTCATGGGTTTTGGACACCTATTACTTGTAAAATGAATATCTATAGGCCATTGGTCATGGCTAGTAGTTATAATAGTTCAAGGGTCATCCTTATGAGTTATAGAAATCTATTGATTATAATGGTTCAAGGGCCATGGGTATGGGTTGTGGACAACTATAACTTGTAAAATGGACATCAATAGGCCATTGTCATGGCTACTAGTTATAATGGTTTAAGGGTCATTGGTATGAGTTACGGACATCTATTGATTATAATGGTTCAAGGGCCATGAGTATGGTTATGGACAGCGATTACTTGTAAAATGGATATCTATAGGCTATTGGTCATGGCTAGTAGTTATAACGATTCAAGGGCCATCGGTATGAGTTATGGACATCTAATGGTAATAATCGCTCAACGGCTATGTTTATGGCTTATGGACGCCTATTACTTGTAAAATGGATATCTATAGGCTATTGGTCATGGCTAGTAGTTATAACGGTTCGAGGGTCATCGGTATGAGTTACAGACATCTATTGATTATAATGGTACAAGGGCCATGAGAATGGGTTATGGACATCTATTACTTGTAAAATGGATATCTATAGACCATTGGTCATGGCTAGTAGTTATAACGATTCAAGGGCCATCGGTATGAGTTATGGACATCTAATGGTTATTATGGTTCAACGGCCATGGTTATGGGTTATGGACACCTATTACTTGTAAAATGAATATCTATAGGCCATTGGTCATGGCTAGTAGTTATAATGGTTCAAGGGTCATCCTTATGAGTTATAGACATCTATTGATTATAATGGTTCAAGGGCCATGGGTATGGGTTGTGGACAACTATAACTTGTAAAATGGACATCAATAGGCTATTGGTCATGGCTAGTAGTTATAATGGTTCAAGGTTCATCGGTATGAGCTACGGACATCTATTGATTATAATGGTTCTAGGGCCATGAGTATGGTTATGGACAGCTTTTACTTGTAAAATGGATATCTATAGGCCATTGGTCATGGCTAGTAGTTATAACGATTCAAGGGCCATCGGTATGAGTTATGGGCATCTAATGGTTATGATGGTTTAACGGCCATGGTCATGGGTTATGGACACCTATTACTTGTAAAAGGAATATCTATAGGCCATTGGTCATGGCTAGTAGTTATAATGGTTCAAGGGTCATCGGTATGAGTTTTAGACATCTATTGATTATAATGGTTCAAGGGCCATGGGTATGGGTTATGGACAACTATAACTTGTAAAATGGACATCAATAGGCTATTGGTCGTGGCTATTAGTTATAATGGTTCAAGGGTCATTGGTATGACTTACGGACATCTATTGATTATAATGGTTCAAGGGCCATGAGTATGGTTATGGGCAACTATTACTTGTAAAATGGATATCTATAGGCTATTGGTCATGGCTAGTAGTTATATCGATTCAAGGGCCATCGGTATGAGTTATGGACATCAAATGGTTATAATGGTTCAACGGCCATGTTTATGGCTTATGGACGCCTATTACTTGTAAAATGGATATCTATAGGCTATTGGTCATGGCTAGTAGTTATAACGGTTCGAGGGTCATCGGTATGAGTTACAGACATCTATTGATTATAATGGTACAAGGGCCATGAGTATGGGTTATGGACATCTATTACTTGTAAAATGGATATCTATAGACCATTGGTCATGGCTAGTAGTTATAACGATTCAAGGGCCATCGGTATGAGTTATGGACATCTAATGGTTATTATGGTTCAACGGCCATGGTTATGGGTTATGGACACCTATTACTTGTAAAATGAATATCTATAGGCCATTGGTCATGGCTAGTAGTTATAATGGTTCAAGGGTCATCCTTATGAGTTATAGACATCTATTGATTATAATGGTTCAAGGGCCATGGGTATGGGTTGTGGACAACTATAACTTGTAAAATGGACATCAATAGGCTATTGGTCATGGCTAGTAGTTATAATGGTTCAAGGTTCATCGGTATGAGCTACGGACATCTATTGATTATAATGGTTCTAGGGCCATGAGTATGGTTATGGACAGCTTTTACTTGTAAAATGGATATCTATAGGCCATTGGTCATGGCTAGTAGTTATAACGATTCAAGGGCCATCGGTATGAGTTATGGGCATCTAATGGTTATGATGGTTTAACGGCCATGGTCATGGGTTATGGACACCTATTACTTGTAAAAGGAATATCTATAGGCCATTGGTCATGGCTAGTAGTTATAATGGTTCAAGGGTCATCGGTATGAGTTTTAGACATCTATTGATTATAATGGTTCAAGGGCCATGGGTATGGGTTATGGACAACTATAACTTGTAAAATGGACATCAATAGGCTATTGGTCGTGGCTATTAGTTATAATGGTTCAAGGGTCATTGGTATGACTTACGGACATCTATTGATTATAATGGTTCAAGGGCCATGAGTATGGTTATGGGCAACTATTACTTGTAAAATGGATATCTATAGGCTATTGGTCATGGCTAGTAGTTATATCGATTCAAGGGCCATCGGTATGAGTTATGGACATCAAATGGTTATAATGGTTCAACGGCCATGTTTATGGCTTATGGACGCCTATTACTTGTAAAATGGATATCTATAGGCTATTGGTCATGGCTAGTAGTTATAACGGTTCAAGGGTCATCGGTATGAGTTACGGACATCTATTGATTATAATGGTACAAGGGCCATGAGTATGGGTTATGGACAGCTATTACTTGTAAAATGGATATCTATAGGCTATTGGTCATGGCTAGTAGTTATAACGATTCAAGGGCCATCGGTATGAGTTATGGAAATCTAATGGTTATAATGGTTCAACGGCCATGGTTATGGGTTATGGACACCTATTACTTGTAAAATGAATATCTATAGGCCATTGGTCATGGCTAGTAGTTATAATGGTTCAAGGGTCATCGGTATGAGTTATTGACATCTATTGATTATAATGGTTCAAGGGCCATGGGTATGGGTTGTGGACAACTATAACTTGTAAAATGGACATCAATAGGCTATTGGTCATGGCTAGTAGTTATAATGGTTCAAGGTTCATCGATGTGAGTTACGACATCTATTGATTATAATGGTTCAAAGTCCATGAGTATCGGTTATGGACAACTATTACTTGTAAAATGGATATCTATAGGCCATTGGTCATGGCTTGTAGTTATAACGATTCAAGGGCCATCGGTATGAGTTATGGACATCTAATGGTTATAATGGTTCAACGGCCATGGTTATGGGTTATGGACACCTATTACTTGTAAAATGAATATCTATAGGCCAATTGTCATGGCTAGTAGTTATAATGGTTCAAGGGTCATCGGTATGAGTTATAGACATCTATTGATTATAATGGTTCAAGGGCCATGGGTATGGGTTGTGGACAACTATAACTTGTAAAATGGACATAAATAGGCTATTGGTCATGGCTAGTAGTTATAATGGTTCAAGGTTCATCGGTATGAGTTACGGACATCTATTGATTATAATGGTTCAAGGGCCATGAGTATGGTTATGGACAGCTTTTACTTGTAAAATGGATATCTATAGGCCATTGGTCATGGCTAGTAGTTATAACGATTCAGGGGACATCGGTATGAGTTATGGGAATCTAATGGTTATAATGGTTCAACGGCCATGGTTATGGGTTATGGACACCTATTACTTGTAAAATGAATATCTATAGGCCATTGGTCATGGCTAGTAGTTATATGGTTCAAGGGTCATCGGTATGAGTTATAGACATCTATTGATTATAATGGTTCAAGGGCCATGGGTATGGGTTATGGACAACTATAACTTGTAAAATGGACATCAATAGGCTATTGGTCGTGGCTATTAGTTATAATGGTTCAAGGGTCATTGGTATGAGCTACGGACATCTATTGATTATAATGGTTCAAGGGCCATGAGTATGGTTATGGGCAACTATTACTTGTAAAATGGATATCTATAGACCATTGGTCATGGCTAGTAGTTATAACGATTCAAGGGCCATCGGTATGAGTTATGGGCATCTAATGGTTATGATGGTTTAACGGCCATGGTCATGGGTTATGGACACCTATTACTTGTAAAAGGAATATCTATAGGCCATTGGTCATGGCTAGTAGTTATAATGGTTCAAGGGTCATCGGTATGAGTTTTAGACATCTATTGATTATAATGGTTCAAGGGCCATGGGTATGGGTTATGGACAACTATAACTTGTAAAATGGACATCAATAGGCTATTGGTCGTGGCTATTAGTTATAATGGTTCAAGGGTCATTGGTATGACTTACGGACATCTATTGATTATAATGGTTCAAGGGCCATGAGTATGGTTATGGGCAACTATTACTTGTAAAATGGATATCTATAGGCTATTGGTCATGGCTAGTAGTTATATCGATTCAAGGGCCATCGGTATGAGTTATGGACATCAAATGGTTATAATGGTTCAACGGCCATGTTTATGGCTTATGGACGCCTATTACTTGTAAAATGGATATCTATAGGCTATTGGTCATGGCTAGTAGTTATAACGGTTCAAGGGTCATCGGTATGAGTTACGGACATCTATTGATTATAATGGTACAAGGGCCATGAGTATGGGTTATGGACAGCTATTACTTGTAAAATGGATATCTATAGGCTATTGGTCATGGCTAGTAGTTATAACGATTCAAGGGCCATCGGTATGAGTTATGGAAATCTAATGGTTATAATGGTTCAACGGCCATGGTTATGGGTTATGGACACCTATTACTTGTAAAATGAATATCTATAGGCCATTGGTCATGGCTAGTAGTTATAATGGTTCAAGGGTCATCGGTATGAGTTATTGACATCTATTGATTATAATGGTTCAAGGGCCATGGGTATGGGTTGTGGACAACTATAACTTGTAAAATGGACATCAATAGGCTATTGGTCATGGCTAGTAGTTATAATGGTTCAAGGTTCATCGATGTGAGTTACGACATCTATTGATTATAATGGTTCAAAGTCCATGAGTATCGGTTATGGACAACTATTACTTGTAAAATGGATATCTATAGGCCATTGGTCATGGCTTGTAGTTATAACGATTCAAGGGCCATCGGTATGAGTTATGGACATCTAATGGTTATAATGGTTCAACGGCCATGGTTATGGGTTATGGACACCTATTACTTGTAAAATGAATATCTATAGGCCAATTGTCATGGCTAGTAGTTATAATGGTTCAAGGGTCATCGGTATGAGTTATAGACATCTATTGATTATAATGGTTCAAGGGCCATGGGTATGGGTTGTGGACAACTATAACTTGTAAAATGGACATAAATAGGCTATTGGTCATGGCTAGTAGTTATAATGGTTCAAGGTTCATCGGTATGAGTTACGGACATCTATTGATTATAATGGTTCAAGGGCCATGAGTATGGTTATGGACAGCTTTTACTTGTAAAATGGATATCTATAGGCCATTGGTCATGGCTAGTAGTTATAACGATTCAGGGGACATCGGTATGAGTTATGGGAATCTAATGGTTATAATGGTTCAACGGCCATGGTTATGGGTTATGGACACCTATTACTTGTAAAATGAATATCTATAGGCCATTGGTCATGGCTAGTAGTTATATGGTTCAAGGGTCATCGGTATGAGTTATAGACATCTATTGATTATAATGGTTCAAGGGCCATGGGTATGGGTTATGGACAACTATAACTTGTAAAATGGACATCAATAGGCTATTGGTCGTGGCTATTAGTTATAATGGTTCAAGGGTCATTGGTATGAGTTACGGACATCTATTGATTATAATGGTTCAAGGGCCATGAGTATGGTTATGGGCAACTATTACTTGTAAAATGGATATCTATAGGCTATTGGTCATGGCTAGTAGTTATATCGATTCAAGGGCCATCGGTATGAGTTATGGACATCAAATGGTTATAATGGTTCAACGGCCATGTTTATGGCTTATGGACGCCTATTACTTGTAAAATGGATATCTATAGGCTATTGGTCATGGCTAGTAGTTATAACAGTTCAAGGGTCATCGGTATGAGTTACGGACATCTATTGATTATAATGGTACAAGGGCCATGAGTATGGGTTCTGGACAGCTATCACTTGTAAAATGGATATCTATAGGCTATTGGTCATGGCTAGTAATTATAACGATTCAAGGGCCATCGGTATGAGTTATGGACATCTAATGGTTATAATGGTTCAACGGCCATGGTTATGGGTTATGGACTCCTATTACTTGTAAAATGAATATCTATAGGCCATTGGTCATGGCTAGTAGTTATAATGGTTCAAGGGTCATCGGTATGAGTTATAGACATCTATTGATTATAATGGTTCAAGGGCCATGGGTATGGGTTGTGGACAACTATAACTTATAAAATGGACATCAATAGGCTATTGGTCATGGCTAGTAGTTATAATGGTTCAAGGTTCATCGGTATGAGTTATGGACATCTATTGATTATAATGGTTCAAGGGCCATGAGTATGGTTATGGACAGCTTTTACTTGTAAAATGGATATCTATAGGCCATTGGTCATGGCTAGTAGTTATAACGATTCAAGGGCCATCGGTATGAGTTATGGGCATCTAATGGTTATGATGGTTTAACGGCCATGGTCATGGGTTATGGACACCTATTACTTGTAAAAGGAATATCTATAGGCCATTGGTCATGGCTAGTAGTTATAATGGTTCAAGGGTCATCGGTATGAGTTTTAGACATCTATTGATTATAATGGTTCAAGGGCCATGGGTATGGGTTATGGACAACTATAACTTGTAAAATGGACATCAATAGGCTATTGGTCGTGGCTATTAGTTATAATGGTTCAAGGGTCATTGGTATGACTTACGGACATCTATTGATTATAATGGTTCAAGGGCCATGAGTATGGTTATGGGCAACTATTACTTGTAAAATGGATATCTATAGGCTATTGGTCATGGCTAGTAGTTATATCGATTCAAGGGCCATCGGTATGAGTTATGGACATCAAATGGTTATAATGGTTCAACGGCCATGTTTATGGCTTATGGACGCCTATTACTTGTAAAATGGATATCTATAGGCTATTGGTCATGGCTAGTAGTTATAACGGTTCGAGGGTCATCGGTATGAGTTACAGACATCTATTGATTATAATGGTACAAGGGCCATGAGTATGGGTTATGGACATCTATTACTTGTAAAATGGATATCTATAGACCATTGGTCATGGCTAGTAGTTATAACGATTCAAGGGCCATCGGTATGAGTTATGGACATCTAATGGTTATTATGGTTCAACGGCCATGGTTATGGGTTATGGACACCTATTACTTGTAAAATGAATATCTATAGGCCATTGGTCATGGCTAGTAGTTATAATGGTTCAAGGGTCATCCTTATGAGTTATAGACATCTATTGATTATAATGGTTCAAGGGCCATGGGTATGGGTTGTGGACAACTATAACTTGTAAAATGGACATCAATAGGCTATTGGTCATGGCTAGTAGTTATAATGGTTCAAGGTTCATCGGTATGAGCTACGGACATCTATTGATTATAATGGTTCTAGGGCCATGAGTATGGTTATGGACAGCTTTTACTTGTAAAATGGATATCTATAGGCCATTGGTCATGGCTAGTAGTTATAACGATTCAAGGGCCATCGGTATGAGTTATGGGCATCTAATGGTTATGATGGTTTAACGGCCATGGTCATGGGTTATGGACACCTATTACTTGTAAAAGGAATATCTATAGGCCATTGGTCATGGCTAGTAGTTATAATGGTTCAAGGGTCATCGGTATGAGTTTTAGACATCTATTGATTATAATGGTTCAAGGGCCATGGGTATGGGTTATGGACAACTATAACTTGTAAAATGGACATCAATAGGCTATTGGTCGTGGCTATTAGTTATAATGGTTCAAGGGTCATTGGTATGACTTACGGACATCTATTGATTATAATGGTTCAAGGGCCATGAGTATGGTTATGGGCAACTATTACTTGTAAAATGGATATCTATAGGCTATTGGTCATGGCTAGTAGTTATATCGATTCAAGGGCCATCGGTATGAGTTATGGACATCAAATGGTTATAATGGTTCAACGGCCATGTTTATGGCTTATGGACGCCTATTACTTGTAAAATGGATATCTATAGGCTATTGGTCATGGCTAGTAGTTATAACGGTTCAAGGGTCATCGGTATGAGTTACGGACATCTATTGATTATAATGGTACAATGGCCATGAGTATGGGTTATGGACAGCTATTACTTGTAAAATGGATATCTATAGGCTATTGGTCATGGCTAGTAGTTATAACGATTCAAGGGCCATCGGTATGAGTTATGGAAATCTAATGGTTATAATGGTTCAACGGCCATGGTTATGGGTTATGGACACCTATTACTTGTAAAATGAATATCTATAGGCCATTGGTCATGGCTAGTAGTTATAATGGTTCAAGGGTCATCGGTATGAGTTATTGACATCTATTGATTATAATGGTTCAAGGGCCATGGGTATGGGTTGTGGACAACTATAACTTGTAAAATGGACATCAATAGGCTATTGGTCATGGCTAGTAGTTATAATGGTTCAAGGTTCATCGATGTGAGTTACGACATCTATTGATTATAATGGTTCAAAGTCCATGAGTATCGGTTATGGACAACTATTACTTGTAAAATGGATATCTATAGGCCATTGGTCATGGCTTGTAGTTATAACGATTCAAGGGCCATCGGTATGAGTTATGGACATCTAATGGTTATAATGGTTCAACGGCCATGGTTATGGGTTATGGACACCTATTACTTGTAAAATGAATATCTATAGGCCAATTGTCATGGCTAGTAGTTATAATGGTTCAAGGGTCATCGGTATGAGTTATAGACATCTATTGATTATAATGGTTCAAGGGCCATGGGTATGGGTTGTGGACAACTATAACTTGTAAAATGGACATAAATAGGCTATTGGTCATGGCTAGTAGTTATAATGGTTCAAGGTTCATCGGTATGAGTTACGGACATCTATTGATTATAATGGTTCAAGGGCCATGAGTATGGTTATGGACAGCTTTTACTTGTAAAATGGATATCTATAGGCCATTGGTCATGGCTAGTAGTTATAACGATTCAGGGGACATCGGTATGAGTTATGGGAATCTAATGGTTATAATGGTTCAACGGCCATGGTTATGGGTTATGGACACCTATTACTTGTAAAATGAATATCTATAGGCCATTGGTCATGGCTAGTAGTTATATGGTTCAAGGGTCATCGGTATGAGTTATAGACATCTATTGATTATAATGGTTCAAGGGCCATGGGTATGGGTTATGGACAACTATAACTTGTAAAATGGACATCAATAGGCTATTGGTCGTGGCTATTAGTTATAATGGTTCAAGGGTCATTGGTATGAGTTACGGACATCTATTGATTATAATGGTTCAAGGGCCATGAGTATGGTTATGGGCAACTATTACTTGTAAAATGGATATCTATAGGCTATTGGTCATGGCTAGTAGTTATATCGATTCAAGGGCCATCGGTATGAGTTATGGACATCAAATGGTTATAATGGTTCAACGGCCATGTTTATGGCTTATGGACGCCTATTACTTGTAAAATGGATATCTATAGGCTATTGGTCATGGCTAGTAGTTATAACAGTTCAAGGGTCATCGGTATGAGTTACGGACATCTATTGATTATAATGGTACAAGGGCCATGAGTATGGGTTATGGACAGCTATCACTTGTAAAATGGATATCTATAGGCTATTGGTCATGGCTAGTAGTTATAACGATTCAAGGGCCATCGGTATGAGTTATGGACATCTAATGGTTATAATGGTTCAACGGCCATGGTTATGGGTTATGGACACCTATTACTTGTAAAATGAATATCTATAGGCCATTGGTCATGGCTAGTAGTTATAATGGTTCAAGGGTCATCGGTATGAGTTATAGACATCTATTGATTATAATGGTTCAAGGGCCATGGGTATGGGTTGTGGACAACTATAACTTATAAAATGGACATCAAAAGGCTATTGGTCATGGCTAGTAGTTATAATGGTTCAAGGTTCATCGGTATGAGTTATGGACATCTATTGATTATAATGGTTCAAGGGCCATGAGTATGGTTATGGACAGCTATTACTTGTAAAATGGATATCTATAGGCTATTGGTCATGGCTAGTAGTTATAACGATTCAAGGGTCATCGGTATGAGTTATGGACATCTAATGGTTATAATGGTTCAACGGCCATGTTTATGGCTTATGGACGCCTATTACTTGTAAAATGGATATCTATAGGCTATTGGTCATGGCTAGTAGTTATAACGGTTCGAGGTCATCGGTATGAGTTACGGACATCTATTGATTATAATGGTACAAGGGCCATGAGTATGGGTTATGGACAGCTATTACTTGTAAAATGGATATCTATAGGCCATTGGTCATGGCTAGTAGTTATAACGATTCAAGGGCCATCGGTATGAGTTATGGACATCTAATGGTTATAATGGTTCAACGACCATGGTTATGGGTTATGAACACCTATTACTTGTAAAATGAATATCTATAGGCCATTGGTCATGGCTAGTAGTTATAATGGTTCAAGGGTCATCGGTATGAGTTATAGACATCTATTGATTATAATGGTTCGAGGGCCATGGGTATGGGTTGTGGACAACTATAACTTGTAAAATGGACATCAATAGGCTATTGGTCATGGCTAGTAGTTATAATGGTTCAAGGTTCATCAGTATGAGTTACGGACATCTATTGATTATAATGGTTCAAGGGCCATGAGTATGGTCATGGACAGCTATTACTTGTAAAATGTATATCTATAGGCCATTGGTCATGGCTAGTAGTTATAATGATTCAAGGGAAATCGGTATGAGTTATGGGAATCTAATGGTTATAATGGTTCAACGGCCATGGTTATGGGTTATGGACACCTATTACCTGTAAAATGAATATCTATAGGCCATTGGTCATGGCTAGTAGTTATATGGTTCAAGGGTCATCGGTATGTGTTATAGACATCTATTGATTATAATGGTTCAAGGGCCATGGGTATGGTTTGTGGACAACTATAACTTGTAAAGTGGACATCAATAGGCTATTGGTCATGGCTATTAGTTATAATGGTTCAAGGGTCATTGGTATGAGTTACGGACATCTATTGATTATAATGGTTCAAGGGCCATACTATGGACAGCTATTACTTGTAAAATGGATATCTATAGGTTATTGGTCATGGCTAGTAGTTATAACGATTCAAGGGCCATCGGTGTGAGTTATGGACATCTAATGGTTATAATGGCTCAACGGCCATGTTTATGGCTTATGGACGCCTATTACTTGTAAAATGGATATCTATAGGCTATTGGTCATGGCTAGTAGTTATAACGGTTCGAGGGTCATCGGTATGAGTTACAGACATCTATTGATTATAATGGTACAAGGGCCATGAGTATGGGTTATGGACAGCTATTACTTGTAAAATGGATATCTATAGGCCATTGGTCATGGCTAGTAGTTATAACGATTCAAGGGCCATCGGTATGAGTTATGGACATCTAATGGTTATAATGGTTCAACGACCATGGTTATGGGTTATGAACACCTATTACTTGTAAAATGAATATCTATAGGCCATTGGTCATGGCTAGTAGTTATAATGGTTCAAGGGTCATCGGTATGAGTTATAGACATCTATTGATTATAATGGTTCGAGGGCCATGGGTATGGGTTGTGGACAACTATAACTTGTAAAATGGACATCAATAGGCTATTGGTCATGGCTAGTAGTTATAATGGTTCAAGGTTCATCAGTATGAGTTACGGACATCTATTGATTATAATGGTTCAAGGGCCATGAGTATGGTCATGGACAGCTATTACTTGTAAAATGTATATCTATAGGCCATTGGTCATGGCTAGTAGTTATAATGATTCAAGGGAAATCGGTATGAGTTATGGGAATCTAATGGTTATAATGGTTCAACGGCCATGGTTATGGGTTATGGACACCTATTACCTGTAAAATGAATATCTATAGGCCATTGGTCATGGCTAGTAGTTATATGGTTCAAGGGTCATCGGTATGTGTTATAGACATCTATTGATTATAATGGTTCAAGGGCCATGGGTATGGTTTGTGGACAACTATAACTTGTAAAGTGGACATCAATAGGCTATTGGTCATGGCTATTAGTTATAATGGTTCAAGGGTCATTGGTATGAGTTACGGACATCTATTGATTATAATGGTTCAAGGGCCATACTATGGACAGCTATTACTTGTAAAATGGATATCTATAGGTTATTGGTCATGGCTAGTAGTTATAACGATTCAAGGGCCATCGGTGTGAGTTATGGACATCTAATGGTTATAATGGCTCAACGGCCATGTTTATGGCTTATGGACGCCTATTACTTGTAAAATGGATATCTATAGGCTATTGGTCATGGCTAGTAGTTATAACGGTTCGAGGGTCATCGGTATGAGTTACAGACATCTATTGATTATAATGGTACAAGGGCCATGAGTATGGGTTATGGACAGCTATTACTTGTAAAATGGATATCTATAGACCATTGGTCATGGCTAGTAGTTATAACGATTCAAGGGCCATCGGTATGAGTTATGGACATCTAATGGTTATTATGATTCAACGGCCATGGTTATGGGTTATGGACACCTATTACTTGTATAATGAATATCTATAGGCCATTGGTCATGGCTAGTAGTTATAATGGTTCAAGGGTCATCCTTATGAGTTATAGACATCTATTGATTATAATGGTTCAACGCCCATGGGTATGGGTTGTGGACAACTATAACTTGTAAAATGGACATCAATAGGCTATTGGTCATGGCTAGTAGTTATAATGGTTCAAGGTTCATCGGTATGAGTTACAGACATCTATTGATTATAATGGTTCAAGGGCCATGAGTATGGTTATGGACAGCTATTACTTGTAAAATGGATATCTATAGGCTATTGGTCATGGCTAGTAGTTATAACGATTCAAGGGCCATCGGTATGAGTTATGGAGATCTAATGGTTATAATGGTTCAACGGCCTTGTTTATGGCTTATGGACACCTATTACTTGTAAAATGGATATCTATAGGCTATTGGTCATGGCTAGTAGTTATAACGGTTCGAGGGTCATCGGTATGAGTTATGGACATCTATTGATTATAATGGTACAAGGGCCATGAGTATGGGTTATGGACAGCTATTACTTGTAAAATGGACATCTATAGGCCATTGGTCATGGCTAGTAGTTATAACGATTCAAGGGCCATCGGTATGAGTTATGGACATCTAATGGTTATAATGGTTCAACGGCCATGGTTATGGGTTATGGACACCTATTACTTGTAAAATGAATATCTATAGGCCATTGGTCATGGCTAGTAGTTATAATGGTTCAAGGGTCATCGGTATGAGTTATAGACATCTATTGATTATAATGGTTCAAGGGCCATGGGTATGGGTTGTGGACAACTATAACTTATAAAATGGACATCAATAGGCTATTGGTCATGGCTAGTAGTTATAATGGTTCAAGGTTCATCGGTATGAGTTATGGACATCTATTGATTATAATGGTTCAAGGGCCATGAGTATGGTTATGGACAGCTATTACTTGTAAAATGGATATCTATAGGCCATTGGTCATGGCTAGTAGTTATAACGATTCAAGGGCCATCGGTATGAGTTATGGACATCTAATGGTTATAATGGTTCAACGGCCATGGTTATGGGTTATGGACACCTATTACTTGTAAAATGAATATCTATAGGCCAATTGTCATGGCTAGTAGTTATAATGGTTCAAGGGTCATCGGTATGAGTTATAGACATCTATTGATTATAATGGTTCAAGGGCCATGGGTATGGGTTGTGGACAACTATACCTTGTAAAATGGACATAAATAGGCTATTGGTCATGGCTAGTAGTTATAATGGTTCAAGGTTCATCGGTATGAGTTACGGACATCTATTGATTATAATGGTTCAAGGGCCATGAGTATGGTTATGGACAGCTTTTACTTGTAAAATGGATATCTATAGGCCATTGGTCATGGCTAGTAGTTATAACGATTCAGGGGACATCGGTATGAGTTATGGGAATCTAATGGTTATAATGGTTCAACGGCCATGGTTATGGGTTATGGACACCTATTACTTGTAAAATGAATATCTATAGGCCATTGGTCATGGCTAGTAGTTATATGGTTCAAGGGTCATCGGTATGAGTTATAGACATCTATTGATTATAATGGTTCAAGGGCCATGGGTATGGGTTATGGACAACTATAACTTGTAAAATGGACATCAATAGGCTATTGGTCGTGGCTATTAGTTATAATGGTTCAAGGGTCATTGGTATGAGTTACGGACATCTATTGATTATAATGGTTCAAGGGCCATGAGTATGGTTATGGGCAACTATTACTTGTAAAATGGATATCTATAGGCTATTGGTCATGGCTAGTAGTTATATCGATTCAAGGGCCATCGGTATGAGTTATGGACATCAAATGGTTATAATGGTTCAACGGCCATGTTTATGGCTTATGGACGCCTATTACTTGTAAAATGGATATCTATAGGCTATTGGTCATGGCTAGTAGTTATAACAGTTCAAGGGTCATCGGTATGAGTTACGGACATCTATTGATTATAATGGTACAAGGGCCATGAGTATGGGTTATGGACAGCTATCACTTGTAAAATGGATATCTATAGGCTATTGGTCATGGCTAGTAGTTATAACGATTCAAGGGCCATCGGTATGAGTTATGGACATCTAATGGTTATAATGGTTCAACGGCCATGGTTATGGGTTATGGACACCTATTACTTGTAAAATGAATATCTATAGGCCATTGGTCATGGCTAGTAGTTATAATGGTTCAAGGGTCATCGGTATGAGTTATAGACATCTATTGATTATAATGGTTCAAGGGCCATGGGTATGGGTTGTGGACAACTATAACTTATAAAATGGACATCAATAGGCTATTGGTCATGGCTAGTAGTTATAATGGTTCAAGGTTCATCGGTATGAGTTATGGACATCTATTGATTATAATGGTTCAAGGGCCATGAGTATGGTTATGGACAGCTATTACTTGTAAAATGGATATCTATAGGCTATTGGTCATGGCTAGTAGTTATAACGATTCAAGGGTCATCGGTATGAGTTATGGACATCTAATGGTTTTAATGGTTCAACGGCCATGTTTATGGCTTATGGACGCCTATTACTTGTAAAATGGATATCTATAGGCTATTGGTCATGGCTAGTAGTTATAACGGTTCGAGGTCATCGGTATGAGTTACGGACATCTATTGATTATAATGGTACAAGGGCCATGAGTATGGGTTATGGACAGCTATTACTTGTAAAATGGATATCTATAGGCCATTGGTCATGGCTAGTAGTTATAACGATTCAAGGGCCATCGGTATGAGTTATGGACATCTAATGGTTATAATGGTTCAACGACCATGGTTATGGGTTATGAACACCTATTACTTGTAAAATGAATATCTATAGGCCATTGGTCATGGCTAGTAGTTATAATGGTTCAAGGGTCATCGGTATGAGTTATAGACATCTATTGATTATAATGGTTCGAGGGCCATGGGTATGGGTTGTGGACAACTACAACTTGTAAAATGGACATCAATAGGCTATTGGTCATGGCTAGTAGTTATAATGGTTCAAGGTTCATCAGTATGAGTTACGGACATCTATTGATTATAATGGTTCAAGGGCCATGAGTATGGTCATGGACAGCTATTACTTGTAAAATGTATATCTATAGGCCATTGGTCATGGCTAGTAGTTATAATGATTCAAGGGAAATCGGTATGAGTTATGGGAATCTAATGGTTATAATGGTTCAACGGCCATGGTTATGGGTTATGGACACCTATTACCTGTAAAATGAATATCTATAGGCCATTGGTCATGGCTAGTAGTTATATGGTTCAAGGGTCATCGGTATGTGTTATAGACATCTATTGATTATAATGGTTCAAGGGCCATGGGTATGGTTTGTGGACAACTATAACTTGTAAAGTGGACATCAATAGGCTATTGGTCATGGCTATTAGTTATAATGGTTCAAGGGTCATTGGTATGAGTTACGGACATCTATTGATTATAATGGTTCAAGGGCCATACTATGGACAGCTATTACTTGTAAAATGGATATCTATAGGTTATTGGTCATGGCTAGTAGTTATAACGATTCAAGGGCCATCGGTATGAGTTATGGACATCTAATGGTTATAATGGCTCAACGGCCATGTTTATGGCTTATGGACGCCTATTACTTGTAAAATGGATATCTATAGGCTATTGGTCATGGCTAGTAGTTATAACGGTTCGAGGGTCATCGGTATGAGTTACAGACATCTATTGATTATAATGGTACAAGGGCCATGAGTATGGGTTATGGACAGCTATTACTTGTAAAATGGATATCTATAGACCATTGGTCATGGCTAGTAGTTATAACGATTCAAGGGCCATCGGTATGAGTTATGGACATCTAATGGTTATTATGATTCAACGGCCATGGTTATGGGTTATGGACACCTATTACTTGTATAATGAATATCTATAGGCCATTGGTCATGGCTAGTAGTTATAATGGTTCAAGGGTCATCCTTATGAGTTATAGACATCTATTGATTATAATGGTTCAACGCCCATGGGTATGGGTTGTGGACAACTATAACTTGTAAAATGGACATCAATAGGCTATTGGTCATGGCTAGTAGTTATAATGGTTCAAGGTTCATCGGTATGAGTTACAGACATCTATTGATTATAATGGTTCAAGGGCCATGAGTATGGTTATGGACAGCTATTACTTGTAAAATGGATATCTATAGGCTATTGGTCATGGCTAGTAGTTATAACGATTCAAGGGCCATCGGTATGAGTTATGGAGATCTAATGGTTATAATGGTTCAACGGCCTTGTTTATGGCTTATGGACACCTATTACTTGTAAAATGGATATCTATAGGCTATTGGTCATGGCTAGTAGTTATAACGGTTCGAGGGTCATCGGTATGAGTTATGGACATCTATTGATTATAATGGTACAAGGGCCATGAGTATGGGTTATGGACAGCTATTACTTGTAAAATGGACATCTATAGGCCATTGGTCATGGCTAGTAGTTATAACGATTCAAGGGCCATCGGTATGAGTTATGGACATCTAATGGTTATAATGGTTCAACGGCCATGGTTATGGGTTATGGACACCTATTACTTGTAAAATGAATATCTATAGGCCATTGGTCATGGCTAGTAGTTATAATGGTTCAAGGGTCATCGGTATGAGTTATAGACATCTATTGATTATAATGGTTCAAGGGCCATGGGTATGGGTTGTGGACAACTATAACTTATAAAATGGACATCAATAGGCTATTGGTCATGGCTAGTAGTTATAATGGTTCAAGGTTCATCGGTATGAGTTATGGACATCTATTGATTATAATGGTTCAAGGGCCATGAGTATGGTTATGGACAGCTATTACTTGTAAAATGGATATCTATAGGCCATTGGTCATGGCTAGTAGTTATAACGATTCAAGGGCCATCGGTATGAGTTATGGACATCTAATGGTTATAATGGTTCAACGGCCATGGTTATGGGTTATGGACACCTATTACTTGTAAAATGAATATCTATAGGCCAATTGTCATGGCTAGTAGTTATAATGGTTCAAGGGTCATCGGTATGAGTTATAGACATCTATTGATTATAATGGTTCAAGGGCCATGGGTATGGGTTGTGGACAACTATACCTTGTAAAATGGACATAAATAGGCTATTGGTCATGGCTAGTAGTTATAATGGTTCAAGGTTCATCGGTATGAGTTACGGACATCTATTGATTATAATGGTTCAAGGGCCATGAGTATGGTTATGGACAGCTTTTACTTGTAAAATGGATATCTATAGGCCATTGGTCATGGCTAGTAGTTATAACGATTCAGGGGACATCGGTATGAGTTATGGGAATCTAATGGTTATAATGGTTCAACGGCCATGGTTATGGGTTATGGACACCTATTACTTGTAAAATGAATATCTATAGGCCATTGGTCATGGCTAGTAGTTATATGGTTCAAGGGTCATCGGTATGAGTTATAGACATCTATTGATTATAATGGTTCAAGGGCCATGGGTATGGGTTATGGACAACTATAACTTGTAAAATGGACATCAATAGGCTATTGGTCGTGGCTATTAGTTATAATGGTTCAAGGGTCATTGGTATGAGTTACGGACATCTATTGATTATAATGGTTCAAGGGCCATGAGTATGGTTATGGGCAACTATTACTTGTAAAATGGATATCTATAGGCTATTGGTCATGGCTAGTAGTTATATCGATTCAAGGGCCATCGGTATGAGTTATGGACATCAAATGGTTATAATGGTTCAACGGCCATGTTTATGGCTTATGGACGCCTATTACTTGTAAAATGGATATCTATAGGCTATTGGTCATGGCTAGTAGTTATAACAGTTCAAGGGTCATCGGTATGAGTTACGGACATCTATTGATTATAATGGTACAAGGGCCATGAGTATGGGTTATGGACAGCTATCACTTGTAAAATGGATATCTATAGGCTATTGGTCATGGCTAGTAGTTATAACGATTCAAGGGCCATCGGTATGAGTTATGGACATCTAATGGTTATAATGGTTCAACGGCCATGGTTATGGGTTATGGACACCTATTACTTGTAAAATGAATATCTATAGGCCATTGGTCATGGCTAGTAGTTATAATGGTTCAAGGGTCATCGGTATGAGTTATAGACATCTATTGATTATAATGGTTCAAGGGCCATGGGTATGGGTTGTGGACAACTATAACTTATAAAATGGACATCAATAGGCTATTGGTCATGGCTAGTAGTTATAATGGTTCAAGGTTCATCGGTATGAGTTATGGACATCTATTGATTATAATGGTTCAAGGGCCATGAGTATGGTTATGGACAGCTATTACTTGTAAAATGGATATCTATAGGCTATTGGTCATGGCTAGTAGTTATAACGATTCAAGGGTCATCGGTATGAGTTATGGACATCTAATGGTTTTAATGGTTCAACGGCCATGTTTATGGCTTATGGACGCCTATTACTTGTAAAATGGATATCTATAGGCTATTGGTCATGGCTAGTAGTTATAACGGTTCGAGGTCATCGGTATGAGTTACGGACATCTATTGATTATAATGGTACAAGGGCCATGAGTATGGGTTATGGACAGCTATTACTTGTAAAATGGATATCTATAGGCCATTGGTCATGGCTAGTAGTTATAACGATTCAAGGGCCATCGGTATGAGTTATGGACATCTAATGGTTATAATGGTTCAACGACCATGGTTATGGGTTATGAACACCTATTACTTGTAAAATGAATATCTATAGGCCATTGGTCATGGCTAGTAGTTATAATGGTTCAAGGGTCATCGGTATGAGTTATAGACATCTATTGATTATAATGGTTCGAGGGCCATGGGTATGGGTTGTGGACAACTACAACTTGTAAAATGGACATCAATAGGCTATTGGTCATGGCTAGTAGTTATAATGGTTCAAGGTTCATCAGTATGAGTTACGGACATCTATTGATTATAATGGTTCAAGGGCCATGAGTATGGTCATGGACAGCTATTACTTGTAAAATGTATATCTATAGGCCATTGGTCATGGCTAGTAGTTATAATGATTCAAGGGAAATCGGTATGAGTTATGGGAATCTAATGGTTATAATGGTTCAACGGCCATGGTTATGGGTTATGGACACCTATTACCTGTAAAATGAATATCTATAGGCCATTGGTCATGGCTAGTAGTTATATGGTTCAAGGGTCATCGGTATGTGTTATAGACATCTATTGATTATAATGGTTCAAGGGCCATGGGTATGGTTTGTGGACAACTATAACTTGTAAAGTGGACATCAATAGGCTATTGGTCATGGCTATTAGTTATAATGGTTCAAGGGTCATTGGTATGAGTTACGGACATCTATTGATTATAATGGTTCAAGGGCCATACTATGGACAGCTATTACTTGTAAAATGGATATCTATAGGTTATTGGTCATGGCTAGTAGTTATAACGATTCAAGGGCCATCGGTATGAGTTATGGACATCTAATGGTTATAATGGCTCAACGGCCATGTTTATGGCTTATGGACGCCTATTACTTGTAAAATGGATATCTATAGGCTATTGGTCATGGCTAGTAGTTATAACGGTTCGAGGGTCATCGGTATGAGTTACAGACATCTATTGATTATAATGGTACAAGGGCCATGAGTATGGGTTATGGACAGCTATTACTTGTAAAATGGATATCTATAGACCATTGGTCATGGCTAGTAGTTATAACGATTCAAGGGCCATCGGTATGAGTTATGGACATCTAATGGTTATTATGATTCAACGGCCATGGTTATGGGTTATGGACACCTATTACTTGTATAATGAATATCTATAGGCCATTGGTCATGGCTAGTAGTTATAATGGTTCAAGGGTCATCCTTATGAGTTATAGACATCTATTGATTATAATGGTTCAACGCCCATGGGTATGGGTTGTGGACAACTATAACTTGTAAAATGGACATCAATAGGCTATTGGTCATGGCTAGTAGTTATAATGGTTCAAGGTTCATCGGTATGAGTTACAGACATCTATTGATTATAATGGTTCAAGGGCCATGAGTATGGTTATGGACAGCTATTACTTGTAAAATGGATATCTATAGGCTATTGGTCATGGCTAGTAGTTATAACGATTCAAGGGCCATCGGTATGAGTTATGGAGATCTAATGGTTATAATGGTTCAACGGCCTTGTTTATGGCTTATGGACACCTATTACTTGTAAAATGGATATCTATAGGCTATTGGTCATGGCTAGTAGTTATAACGGTTCGAGGGTCATCGGTATGAGTTATGGACATCTATTGATTATAATGGTACAAGGGCCATGAGTATGGGTTATGGACAGCTATTACTTGTAAAATGGACATCTATAGGCCATTGGTCATGGCTAGTAGTTATAACGATTCAAGGGCCATCGGTATGAGTTATGGACATCTAATGGTTATAATGGTTCAACGGCCATGGTTATGGGTTATGGACACCTATTACTTGTAAAATGAATATCTATAGGCCATTGGTCATGGCTAGTAGTTATAATGGTTCAAGGGTCATCGGTATGAGTAATAGACATCTATTGATTATAATGGTTCAAGGGCCATGGGTATGGGTTGTGGACAACTATAACTTATAAAATGGACATCAATAGGCTATTGGTCATGGCTAGTAGTTATAATGGTTCAAGGTTCATCGGTATGAGTTATGGACATCTATTGATTATAATGGTTCAAGGGCCATGAGTATGGTTATGGACAGCTATTACTTGTAAAATGGATATCTATAGGCTATTGGTCATGGCTAGTAGTTATAACGATTCAAGGGCCATCGGTATGAGTTATGGAGATCTAATGGTTATAATGGTTCAACGGCCTTGTTTATGGCTTATGGACACCTATTACTTGTAAAATGGATATCTATAGGCTATTGGTCATGGCTAGTAGTTATAACGGTTCGAGGGTCATCGGTATGAGTTACGGACATCTATTGATTATAATGGTACAAGGGCCATGAGTATGGGTTATGGACAGCTATTACTTGTAAAATGGATATCTATAGGCCATTGGTCATGGCTAGTAGTTATAACGATTCAAGGGCCATCGGTATGAGTTATGGCCATCTAATGGTTATAATGGTTCAACGGCCATGGTTATGGGTTATGAACACCTATTACTTGTAAAATGAATATCTATAGGCCATTGGTCATGGCCAGTAGTTATAATGGTTCAAGGGTCATCGGTATGAGTTATAGACATCTATTGATTATAATGGTTCAAGGGCCATGGGTATGGGTTGTGGACAACTATAACTTGTAAAATGGACATCAATAGGCTATTGGTCATGGCTAGTAGTTATAATGGTTCAAGGTTCATCGGTATGAGTTACGGACATCTATTGATTATAATGGTTCAAGGGCCATGAGTATGGTCATGGACAGCTATTACTTGTAAAATGTATATCTATAGGCCATTGGTCATGGCTAGTAGTTATAACGATTCAAGGGAAATCGGTATGAGTTATGGGAATCTAATGGTTATAATGGTTCAACGGCCATGGTTATGGGTTATGGACACCTATTACCTGTAAAATGAATATCTATAGGCCATTGGTCATGGCTAGTAGTTATATGGTTCAAGGGTCATCGGTATGTGTTATAGACATCTATTGATTATAATGGTTCAAGGGCCATGGGTATGGTTTGTGGACAACTATAACTTGTAAAGTGGACATCAATAGGCTATTGGTCATGGCTATTAGTTATAATGGTTCAAGGGTCATTGGTATGAGTTACGGACATCTATTGATTATAATGGTTCAAGGGCCATGAGTATGGTTATGGACAGCTATTACTTGTAAAATGGATATCTATAGGTTATTGGTCATGGCTAGTAGTTATAACGATTCAAGGGCCATCGGTATGAGTTATGGACATCTAATGGTTATAATGGCTCAACGGCCATGTTTATGGCTTATGGACGCCTATTACTTGTAAAATGGATATCTATAGGCTATTGGTCATGGCTAGTAGTTATAACGGTTCGAGGGTCATCGGTATGAGTTACAGACATCTATTGATTATAATGGTACAAGGGCCATGAGTATGGGTTATGGACAGCTATTACTTGTAAAATGGATATCTATAGACCATTGGTCATGGCTAGTAGTTATAACGATTCAAGGGCCATCGGTATGAGTTATGGACATCTAATGGTTATTATGGTTCAACGGCCATGGTTATGGGTTATGGACACCTATTACTTGTATAATGAATATCTATAGGCCATTGGTCATGGCTAGTAGTTATAATGGTTCAAGGGTCATCGGTATGAGTTATAGACATCTATTGATTATAATGGTTCAAGGGCCATGGGTATGGGTTGTGGACAACTATAACTTATAAAATGGACATCAATAGGCTATTGGTCATGGCTAGTAGTTATAATGGTTCAAGGTTCATCGGTATGAGTTATGGACATCTATTGATTATAATGGTTCAAGGGCCATGAGTATGGTTATGGACAGCTATTACTTGTAAAATGGATATCTATAGGCCATTGGTCATGGCTAGTAGTTATAACGATTCAAGGGCCATCGGTATGAGTTATGGACATCTAATGGTTATAATGGTTCAACGGCCATGGTTATGGGTTATGGACACCTATTACTTGTAAAATGAATATCTATAGGCCAATTGTCATGGCTAGTAGTTATAATGGTTCAAGGGTCATCGGTATGAGTTATAGACATCTATTGATTATAATGGTTCAAGGGCCATGGGTATGGGTTGTGGACAACTATAACTTGTAAAATGGACACAAATAGGCTATTGGTCATGGCTAGTAGTTATAATGGTTCAAGGTTCATCGGTATGAGTTACGGACATCTATTGATTATAATGGTTCAAGGGCCATGAGTATGGTTATGGACAGCTTTTACTTGTAAAATGGATATCTATAGGCCATTGGTCATGGCTAGTAGTTATAACGATTCAGGGGACATCGGTATGAGTTATGGGAATCTAATGGTTATAATGGTTCAACGGCCATGGTTATGGGTTATGGACACCTATTACTTGTAAAATGAATATCTATAGGCCATTGGTCATGGCTAGTAGTTATATGGTTCAAGGGTCATCGGTATGAGTTATAGACATCTATTGATTATAATGGTTCAAGGGCCATGGGTATGGGTTATGGACAACTATAACTTGTAAAATGGACATCAATAGGCTATTGGTCGTGGCTATTAGTTATAATGGTTCAAGGGTCATTGGTATGAGTTACGGACATCTATTGATTATAATGGTTCAAGGGCCATGAGTATGGTTATGGGCAACTATTACTTGTAAAATGGATATCTATAGGCTATTGGTCATGGCTAGTAGTTATATCGATTCAAGGGCCATCGGTATGAGTTATGGACATCAAATGGTTATAATGGTTCAACGGCCATGTTTATGGCTTATGGACGCCTATTACTTGTAAAATGGATATCTATAGGCTATTGGTCATGGCTAGTAGTTATAACAGTTCAAGGGTCATCGGTATGAGTTACGGACATCTATTGATTATAATGGTACAAGGGCCATGAGTATGGGTTATGGACAGCTATCACTTGTAAAATGGATATCTATAGGCTATTGGTCATGGCTAGTAGTTATAACGATTCAAGGGCCATCGGTATGAGTTATGGACATCTAATGGTTATAATGGTTCAACGGCCATGGTTATGGGTTATGGACACCTATTACTTGTAAAATGAATATCTATAGGCCATTGGTCATGGCTAGTAGTTATAATGGTTCAAGGGTCATCGGTATGAGTTATAGACATCTATTGATTATAATGGTTCAAGGGCCATGGGTATGGGTTGTGGACAACTATAACTTATAAAATGGACATCAATAGGCTATTGGTCATGGCTAGTAGTTATAATGGTTCAAGGTTCATCGGTATGAGTTATGGACATCTATTGATTATAATGGTTCAAGGGCCATGAGTATGGTTATGGACAGCTATTACTTGTAAAATGGATATCTATAGGCTATTGGTCATGGCTAGTAGTTATAACGATTCAAGGGTCATCGGTATGAGTTATGGACATCTAATGGTTTTAATGGTTCAACGGCCATGTTTATGGCTTATGGACGCCTATTACTTGTAAAATGGATATCTATAGGCTATTGGTCATGGCTAGTAGTTATAACGGTTCGAGGTCATCGGTATGAGTTACGGACATCTATTGATTATAATGGTACAAGGGCCATGAGTATGGGTTATGGACAGCTATTACTTGTAAAATGGATATCTATAGGCCATTGGTCATGGCTAGTAGTTATAACGATTCAAGGGCCATCGGTATGAGTTATGGACATCTAATGGTTATAATGGTTCAACGACCATGGTTATGGGTTATGAACACCTATTACTTGTAAAATGAATATCTATAGGCCATTGGTCATGGCTAGTAGTTATAATGGTTCAAGGGTCATCGGTATGAGTTATAGACATCTATTGATTATAATGGTTCGAGGGCCATGGGTATGGGTTGTGGACAACTATAACTTGTAAAATGGACATCAATAGGCTATTGGTCATGGCTAGTAGTTATAATGGTTCAAGGTTCATCAGTATGAGTTACGGACATCTATTGATTATAATGGTTCAAGGGCCATGAGTATGGTCATGGACAGCTATTACTTGTAAAATGTATATCTATAGGCCATTGGTCATGGCTAGTAGTTATAATGATTCAAGGGAAATCGGTATGAGTTATGGGAATCTAATGGTTATAATGGTTCAACGGCCATGGTTATGGGTTATGGACACCTATTACCTGTAAAATGAATATCTATAGGCCATTGGTCATGGCTAGTAGTTATATGGTTCAAGGGTCATCGGTATGTGTTATAGACATCTATTGATTATAATGGTTCAAGGGCCATGGGTATGGTTTGTGGACAACTATAACTTGTAAAGTGGACATCAATAGGCTATTGGTCATGGCTATTAGTTATAATGGTTCAAGGGTCATTGGTATGAGTTACGGACATCTATTGATTATAATGGTTCAAGGGCCATACTATGGACAGCTATTACTTGTAAAATGGATATCTATAGGTTATTGGTCATGGCTAGTAGTTATAACGATTCAAGGGCCATCGGTATGAGTTATGGACATCTAATGGTTATAATGGCTCAACGGCCATGTTTATGGCTTATGGACGCCTATTACTTGTAAAATGGATATCTATAGGCTATTGGTCATGGCTAGTAGTTATAACGGTTCGAGGGTCATCGGTATGAGTTACAGACATCTATTGATTATAATGGTACAAGGGCCATGAGTATGGGTTATGGACAGCTATTACTTGTAAAATGGATATCTATAGACCATTGGTCATGGCTAGTAGTTATAACGATTCAAGGGCCATCGGTATGAGTTATGGACATCTAATGGTTATTATGATTCAACGGCCATGGTTATGGGTTATGGACACCTATTACTTGTATAATGAATATCTATAGGCCATTGGTCATGGCTAGTAGTTATAATGGTTCAAGGGTCATCCTTATGAGTTATAGACATCTATTGATTATAATGGTTCAACGCCCATGGGTATGGGTTGTGGACAACTATAACTTGTAAAATGGACATCAATAGGCTATTGGTCATGGCTAGTAGTTATAATGGTTCAAGGTTCATCGGTATGAGTTACAGACATCTATTGATTATAATGGTTCAAGGGCCATGAGTATGGTTATGGACAGCTATTACTTGTAAAATGGATATCTATAGGCTATTGGTCATGGCTAGTAGTTATAACGATTCAAGGGCCATCGGTATGAGTTATGGAGATCTAATGGTTATAATGGTTCAACGGCCTTGTTTATGGCTTATGGACACCTATTACTTGTAAAATGGATATCTATAGGCTATTGGTCATGGCTAGTAGTTATAACGGTTCGAGGGTCATCGGTATGAGTTATGGACATCTATTGATTATAATGGTACAAGGGCCATGAGTATGGGTTATGGACAGCTATTACTTGTAAAATGGACATCTATAGGCCATTGGTCATGGCTAGTAGTTATAACGATTCAAGGGCCATCGGTATGAGTTATGGACATCTAATGGTTATAATGGTTCAACGGCCATGGTTATGGGTTATGGACACCTATTACTTGTAAAATGAATATCTATAGGCCATTGGTCATGGCTAGTAGTTATAATGGTTCAAGGGTCATCGGTATGAGTTATAGACATCTATTGATTATAATGGTTCAAGGGCCATGGGTATGGGTTGTGGACAACTATAACTTATAAAATGGACATCAATAGGCTATTGGTCATGGCTAGTAGTTATAATGGTTCAAGGTTCATCGGTATGAGTTATGGACATCTATTGATTATAATGGTTCAAGGGCCATGAGTATGGTTATGGACAGCTATTACTTGTAAAATGGATATCTATAGGCTATTGGTCATGGCTAGTAGTTATAACGATTCAAGGGCCATCGGTATGAGTTATGGAGATCTAATGGTTATAATGGTTCAACGGCCTTGTTTATGGCTTATGGACACCTATTACTTGTAAAATGGATATCTATAGGCTATTGGTCATGGCTAGTAGTTATAACGGTTCGAGGGTCATCGGTATGAGTTACGGACATCTATTGATTATAATGGTACAAGGGCCATGAGTATGGGTTATGGACAGCTATTACTTGTAAAATGGATATCTATAGGCCATTGGTCATGGCTAGTAGTTATAACGATTCAAGGGCCATCGGTATGAGTTATGGACATCTAATGGTTATAATGGTTCAACGGCCATGGTTATGGGTTATGAACACCTATTACTTGTAAAATGAATATCTATAGGCCATTGGTCATGGCCAGTAGTTATAATGGTTCAAGGGTCATCGGTATGAGTTATAGACATCTATTGATTATAATGGTTCAAGGGCCATGGGTATGGGTTGTGGACAACTATAACTTGTAAAATGGACATCAATAGGCTATTGGTCATGGCTAGTAGTTATAATGGTTCAAGGTTCATCGGTATGAGTTACGGACATCTATTGATTATAATGGTTCAAGGGCCATGAGTATGGTCATGGACAGCTATTACTTGTAAAATGTATATCTATAGGCCATTGGTCATGGCTAGTAGTTATAACGATTCAAGGGAAATCGGTATGAGTTATGGGAATCTAATGGTTATAATGGTTCAACGGCCATGGTTATGGGTTATGGACACCTATTACCTGTAAAATGAATATCTATAGGCCATTGGTCATGGCTAGTAGTTATATGGTTCAAGGGTCATCGGTATGTGTTATAGACATCTATTGATTATAATGGTTCAAGGGCCATGGGTATGGTTTGTGGACAACTATAACTTGTAAAGTGGACATCAATAGGCTATTGGTCATGGCTATTAGTTATAATGGTTCAAGGGTCATTGGTATGAGTTACGGACATCTATTGATTATAATGGTTCAAGGGCCATGAGTATGGTTATGGACAGCTATTACTTGTAAAATGGATATCTATAGGTTATTGGTCATGGCTAGTAGTTATAACGATTCAAGGGCCATCGGTATGAGTTATGGACATCTAATGGTTATAATGGCTCAACGGCCATGTTTATGGCTTATGGACGCCTATTACTTGTAAAATGGATATCTATAGGCTATTGGTCATGGCTAGTAGTTATAACGGTTCGAGGGTCATCGGTATGAGTTACAGACATCTATTGATTATAATGGTACAAGGGCCATGAGTATGGGTTACGGACAGCTATTACTTGTAAAATGGATATCTATAGACCATTGGTCATGGCTAGTAGTTATAACGATTCAAGGGCCATCGGTATGAGTTATGGACATCTAATGGTTATTATGGTTCAACGGCCATGGTTATGGGTTATGGACACCTATTACTTGTATAATGAATATCTATAGGCCATTGGTCATGGCTAGTAGTTATAATGGTTCAAGGGTCATCCTTATGAGTTATAGACATCTATTGATTATAATGGTTCAACGCCCATGGGTATGGGTTGTGGACAACTATAACTTGTAAAATGGACATCAATAGGCTATTGGTCATGGCTAGTAGTTATAATGGTTCAAGGTTCATCGGTATGAGTTACAGACATCTATTGATTATAATGGTTCAAGGGCCATGAGTATGGTTATGGACAGCTATTACTTGTAAAATGGATATCTATAGGCTATTGGTCATGGCTAGTAGTTATAACGATTCAAGGGCCATCGGTATGAGTTATGGAGATCTAATGGTTATAATGGTTCAACGGCCTTGTTTATGGCTTATGGACACCTATTACTTGTAAAATGGATATCTATAGGCTATTGGTCATGGCTAGTAGTTATAACGGTTCGAGGGTCATCGGTATGAGTTATGGACATCTATTGATTATAATGGTACAAGGGCCATGAGTATGGGTTATGGACAGCTATTACTTGTAAAATGGACATCTATAGGCCATTGGTCATGGCTAGTAGTTATAACGATTCAAGGGCCATCGGTATGAGTTATGGACATCTAATGGTTATAATGGTTCAACGGCCATGGTTATGGGTTATGGACACCTATTACTTGTAAAATGAATATCTATAGGCCATTGGTCATGGCTAGTAGTTATAATGGTTCAAGGGTCATCGGTATGAGTTATAGACATCTATTGATTATAATGGTTCAAGGGCCATGGGTATGGGTTGTGGACAACTATAACTTATAAAATGGACATCAATAGGCTATTGGTCATGGCTAGTAGTTATAATGGTTCAAGGTTCATCGGTATGAGTTATGGACATCTATTGATTATAATGGTTCAAGGGCCATGAGTATGGTTATGGACAGCTATTACTTGTAAAATGGATATCTATAGGCTATTGGTCATGGCTAGTAGTTATAACGATTCAAGGGCCATCGGTATGAGTTATGGAGATCTAATGGTTATAATGGTTCAACGGCCTTGTTTATGGCTTATGGACACCTATTACTTGTAAAATGGATATCTATAGGCTATTGGTCATGGCTAGTAGTTATAACGGTTCGAGGGTCATCGGTATGAGTTACGGACATCTATTGATTATAATGGTACAAGGGCCATGAGTATGGGTTATGGACAGCTATTACTTGTAAAATGGATATCTATAGGCCATTGGTCATGGCTAGTAGTTATAACGATTCAAGGGCCATCGGTATGAGTTATGGACATCTAATGGTTATAATGGTTCAACGGCCATGGTTATGGGTTATGAACACCTATTACTTGTAAAATGAATATCTATAGGCCATTGGTCATGGCCAGTAGTTATAATGGTTCAAGGGTCATCGGTATGAGTTATAGACATCTATTGATTATAATGGTTCAAGGGCCATGGGTATGGGTTGTGGACAACTATAACTTGTAAAATGGACATCAATAGGCTATTGGTCATGGCTAGTAGTTATAATGGTTCAAGGTTCATCGGTATGAGTTACGGACATCTATTGATTATAATGGTTCAAGGGCCATGAGTATGGTCATGGACAGCTATTACTTGTAAAATGTATATCTATAGGCCATTGGTCATGGCTAGTAGTTATAACGATTCAAGGGAAATCGGTATGAGTTATGGGAATCTAATGGTTATAATGGTTCAACGGCCATGGTTATGGGTTATGGACACCTATTACCTGTAAAATGAATATCTATAGGCCATTGGTCATGGCTAGTAGTTATATGGTTCAAGGGTCATCGGTATGTGTTATAGACATCTATTGATTATAATGGTTCAAGGGCCATGGGTATGGTTTGTGGACAACTATAACTTGTAAAGTGGACATCTATAGGCTATTGGTCATGGCTATTAGTTATAATGGTTCAAGGGTCATTGGTATGAGTTACGGACATCTATTGATTATAATGGTTCAAGGGCCATGAGTATGGTTATGGACAGCTATTACTTGTAAAATGGATATCTATAGGTTATTGGTCATGGCTAGTAGTTATAACGATTCAAGGGCCATCGGTATGAGTTATGGACATCTAATGGTTATAATGGCTCAACGGCCATGTTTATGGCTTATGGACGCCTATTACTTGTAAAATGGATATCTATAGGCTATTGGTCATGGCTAGTAGTTATAACGGTTCGAGGGTCATCGGTATGAGTTACAGACATCTATTGATTATAATGGTACAAGGGCCATGAGTATGGGTTATGGACAGCTATTACTTGTAAAATGGATATCTATAGACCATTGGTCATGGCTAGTAGTTATAACGATTCAAGGGCCATCGGTATGAGTTATGGACATCTAATGGTTATTATGGTTCAACGGCCATGGTTATGGGTTATGGACACCTATTACTTGTATAATGAATATCTATAGGCCATTGGTCATGGCTAGTAGTTATAATGGTTCAAGGGTCATCCTTATGAGTTATAGACATCTATTGATTATAATGGTTCAACGCCCATGGGTATGGGTTGTGGACAACTATAACTTGTAAAATGGACATCAATAGGCTATTGGTCATGGCTAGTAGTTATAATGGTTCAAGGTTCATCGGTATGAGTTACAGACATCTATTGATTATAATGGTTCAAGGGCCATGAGTATGGTTATGGACAGCTATTACTTGTAAAATGGATATCTATAGGCTATTGGTCATGGCTAGTAGTTATAACGATTCAAGGGCCATCGGTATGAGTTATGGAGATCTAATGGTTATAATGGTTCAACGGCCTTGTTTATGGCTTATGGACACCTATTACTTGTAAAATGGATATCTATAGGCTATTGGTCATGGCTAGTAGTTATAACGGTTCGAGGGTCATCGGTATGAGTTATGGACATCTATTGATTATAATGGTACAAGGGCCATGAGTATGGGTTATGGACAGCTATTACTTGTAAAATGGACATCTATAGGCCATTGGTCATGGCTAGTAGTTATAACGATTCAAGGGCCATCGGTATGAGTTATGGACATCTAATGGTTATAATGGTTCAACGGCCATGGTTATGGCTTATGGACACCTATTACTTGTAAAATGAATATCTATAGGCCATTGGTCATGGCTAGTAGTTATAATGGTTCAAGGGTCATCGGTATGAGTTATAGACATCTATTGATTATAATGGTTCAAGGGCCATGGGTATGGGTTGTGGACAACTATAACTTATAAAATGGACATCAATAGGCTATTGGTCATGGCTAGTAGTTATAATGGTTCAAGGTTCATCGGTATGAGTTATGGACATCTATTGATTATAATGGTTCAAGGGCCATGAGTATGGTTATGGACAGCTATTACTTGTAAAATGGATATCTATAGGCTATTGGTCATGGCTAGTAGTTATAACGATTCAAGGGCCATCGGTATGAGTTATGGAGATCTAATGGTTATAATGGTTCAACGGCCTTGTTTATGGCTTATGGACACCTATTACTTGTAAAATGGATATCTATAGGCTATTGGTCATGGCTAGTAGTTATAACGGTTCGAGGGTCATCGGTATGAGTTACGGACATCTATTGATTATAATGGTACAAGGGCCATGAGTATGGGTTATGGACAGCTATTACTTGTAAAATGGATATCTATAGGCCATTGGTCATGGCTAGTAGTTATAACGATTCAAGGGCCATCGGTATGAGTTATGGACATCTAATGGTTATAATGGTTCAACGGCCATGGTTATGGGTTATGAACACCTATTACTTGTAAAATGAATATCTATAGGCCATTGGTCATGGCCAGTAGTTATAATGGTTCAAGGGTCATCGGTATGAGTTATAGACATCTATTGATTATAATGGTTCAAGGGCCATGGGTATGGGTTGTGGACAACTATAACTTGTAAAATGGACATCAATAGGCTATTGGTCATGGCTAGTAGTTATAATGGTTCAAGGTTCATCGGTATGAGTTACGGACATCTATTGATTATAATGGTTCAAGGGCCATGAGTATGGTCATGGACAGCTATTACTTGTAAAATGTATATCTATAGGCCATTGGTCATGGCTAGTAGTTATAACGATTCAAGGGAAATCGGTATGAGTTATGGGAATCTAATGGTTATAATGGTTCAACGGCCATGTTTATGGCTTATGGACGCCTATTACTTGTAAAATGGATATCTATAGGCTATTGGTCATGGCTAGTAGTTATAACGGTTCGAGGTCATCGGTATGAGTTACGGACATCTATTGATTATAATGGTACAAGGGCCATGAGTATGGGTTATGGACAGCTATTACTTGTAAAATGGATATCTATAGGCCATTGGTCATGGCTAGTAGTTATAACGATTCAAGGGCCATCGGTATGAGTTATGGACATCTAATGGTTATAATGGTTCAACGGCCATGGTTATGGGTTATGAACACCTATTACTTGTAAAATGAATATCTATAGGCCATTGGTCATGGCTAGTAGTTATAATGGTTCAAGGGTCATCGGTATGAGTTATAGACATCTATTGATTATAATGGTTCAAGGGCCATGGGTATGGGTTGTGGACAACTATAACTTGTAAAAAGGACATCAATAGGCTATTGGTCATGGCTAGTAGTTATAATGGTTCAAGGTTCATCGGTATGAGTTACGGACATCTATTGATTATAATGGTTCAAGGGCCATGAGTATGGTCATGGACAGCTATTACTTGTAAAATGTATATCTATAGGCCATTGGTCATGGCTAGTAGTTATAACGATTCAAGGGAAATCGGTATGAGTTATGGGAATCTAATGGTTATAATGGTTCAACGGCCATGGTTATGGGTTATGGACACCTATTACCTGTAAAATGAATATCTATAGGCCATTGGTCATGGCTAGTAGTTATATGGTTCAAGGGTCATCGGTATGTGTTATAGACATCTATTGATTATAATGGTTCAAGGGCCATGGGTATGGGTTGTGGACAACTATAACTTGTAAAGTGGACATCAATAGGCTATTGGTCATGGCTATTAGTTATAATGGTTCAAGGGTCATTGGTATGAGTTACGGACATCTATTGATTATAATGGTTCAAGGGCCATGAGTATGGTTATGGACAGCTATTACTTGTAAAATGGATATCTATAGGTTATTGGTCATGGCTAGTAGTTATAACGATTCAAGGGCCATCGGTATGAGTTATGGACATCTAATGGTTATAATGGCTCAACGGCCATGTTTATGGCTTATGGACGCCTATTACTTGTAAAATGGATATATATATGCTATTGGTCATGGCTAGTAGTTATAACGGTTCGAGGGTCATCGGTATGAGTTACAGACATCTATTGATTATAATGGTACAAGGGCCATGAGTATGGGTTATGGACAGCTATTACTTGTAAAATGGATATCTATAGACCATTGGTCATGGCTAGTAGTTATAACGATTCAAGGGCCATCGGTATGAGTTATGGACATCTAATGGTTATTATGGTTCAACGGCCATGGTTATGGGTTATGGACACCTATTACTTGTATAATGAATATCTATAGGCCATTGGTCATGGCTAGTAGTTATAATGGTTCAAGGGTCATCCTTATGAGTTATAGACATCTATTGATTATAGTGGTTCAACGCCCATGGGTATGGGTTGTGGACAACTATAACTTGTAAAATGGACATCAATAGGCTATTGGTCTTGGCTAGTAGTTATAATGGTTCAAGGTTCATCGGTATGAGTTACAGACATCTATTGATTATAATGGTTCAAGGGCCAAGAGTATGGTTATGGACAGCTATTACTTGTAAAATGGATATCTATAGGCTATTGGTCATGGCTAGTAGTTATAACGATTCAAGGGCCATCGGTATGAGTTATGGAGATCTAATGGTTATAATGGTTCAACGGCCTTGTTTATGGCTTATGGACACCTATTACTTGTAAAATGGATATCTATAGGCTATTGGTCATGGCTAGTAGTTATAACGGTTCGAGGGTCATCGGTATGAGTTACGGACATCTATTGATTATAATGGTACAAGGGCCATGAGTATGGGTTATGGACAGCTATTACTTGTAAAATGGACATCTATAGGCCATTGGTCATGGCTAGTAGTTATAACGATTCAAGGGCCATCGGTATGAGTTATGGACATCTAATGGTTATAATGGTTCAACGGCCATGGTTATGGGTTATGGACACCTGTTACTTGTAAAATGAATATCTATAGGCCATTGGTCATGGCTTGTAGTTATAATGGTTCAAGGGTCATCGGTATGAGTTATAGACATCTATTGATTATAATGGTTCAAGGGCCATGGGTATGGGTTGTGGACAACTATAACTTGTAAAATGGACATCAATAATAGGCTATTGGTCATGGCTAGTAGTTATAATGGTTCAAGGTTCATCGGTATGAGTTACGGACATCTATTGATTATAATGGTTCAAGGGCCATGAGTATGGTCATGGACAGCTATTACTTGTAAAATGTATATCTATAGGCCATTGGTCATGGCTAGTAGTTATAACGATTCAAGGGAAATCGGTATGAGTTATGGGAATCTAATGGTTATAATGGTTCAACGGCCATGTTTATGGCTTATGGACGCCTATTACTTGTAAAATGGATATCTATAGGCTATTGGTCATGGCTAGTAGTTATAACGGTTCGAGGTCATCGGTATGAGTTACGGACATCTATTGATTATAATGGTACAAGGGCCATGAGTATGGGTTATGGACAGCTATTACTTGTAAAATGGATATCTATAGGCCATTGGTCATGGCTAGTAGTTATAACGATTCAAGGGCCATCGGTATGAGTTATGGACATCTAATGGTTATAATGGTTCAACGGCCATGGTTATGGGTTATGAACACCTATTACTTGTAAAATGAATATCTATAGGCCATTGGTCATGGCTAGTAGTTATAATGGTTCAAGGGTCATCGGCATGAGTTATAGACATCTATTGATTATAATGGTTCAAGGGCCATGGGTATGGGTTGTGGACAACTATAACTTGTAAAATGGACATCAATAGGCTATTGGTCATGGCTAGTAGTTATAATGGTTCAAGGTTCATCGGTATGAGTTACGGACATCTATTGATTATAATGGTTCAAGGGCCATGAGTATGGTCATGGACAGCTATTACTTGTAAAATGTATATCTATAGGCCATTGGTCATGGCTAGTAGTTATAACGATTCAAGGGAAATCGGTATGAGTTATGGGAATCTAATGGTTATAATGGTTCAACGGCCATGGTTATGGGTTATGGACACCTATTACCTGTAAAATGAATATCTATAGGCCATTGGTCATGGCTAGTAGTTATATGGTTCAAGGGTCATCGGTATGTGTTATAGACATCTATTGATTATAATGGTTCAAGGGCCATGGGTATGGGTTGTGGACAACTATAACTTGTAAAGTGGACATCAATAGGCTATTGGTCATGGCTATTAGTTATAATGGTTCAAGGGTCATTGGTATGAGTTACGGACATCTATTGATTATAATGGTTCAAGGGCCATGAGTATGGTTATGGACAGCTATTACTTGTAAAATGGATATCTATAGGTTATTGGTCATGGCTAGTAGTTATAACGATTCAAGGGCCATCGGTATGAGTTATGGACATCTAATGGTTATAATGGCTCAACGGCCATGTTTATGGCTTATGGACGCCTATTACTTGTAAAATGGATATCTATAGGCTATTGGTCATGGCTAGTAGTTATAACGGTTCGAGGGTCATCGGTATGAGTTACAGACATCTATTGATTATAATGGTACAAGGGCCATGAGTATGGGTTAAGGACAGCTATTACTTGTAAAATGGATATCTATAGACCATTGGTCATGGCTAGTAGTTATAACGATTCAAGGGCCATCGGTATGAGTTATGGACATCTAATGGTTATTATGGTTCAACGGCCATGGTTATGGGTTATGGACACCTATTACTTGTATAATGAATATCTATAGGCCATTGGTCATGGCTAGTAGTTATAATGGTTCAAGGGTCATCCTTATGAGTTATAGACATCTATTGATTATAATGGTTCAACGCCCATGGGTATGGGTTGTGGACAACTATAACTTGTAAAATGGACATCAATAGGCTATTGGTCATGGCTAGTAGTTATAATGGTTCAAGGTTCATCGGTATGAGTTACAGACATCTATTGATTATAATGGTTCAAGGGCCATGAGTATGGTTATGGACAGCTATTACTTGTAAAATGTATATCTATAGGCTATTGGTCATGGCTAGTAGTTATAACGATTCAAGGGCCATCGGTATGAGTTATGGAGATCTAATGGTTATAATGGTTCAACGGCCTTGTTTATGGCTTATGGACACCTATTACTTGTAAAATGGATATCTATAGGCTATTGGTCATGGCTAGTAGTTATAACGGTTCGAGGGTCATCGGTATGAGTTACGGACATCTATTGATTATAATGGTACAAGGGCCATGAGTATGGGTTATGGACAACTATTACTTGTAAAATGGACATCTATAGGCCATTGGTCATGGCTAGTAGTTATAACGATTCAAGGGCCATCGGTATGAGTTATGGACATCTAATGGTTATAATGGTTCAACGGCCATGGTTATGGGTTATGGACACCTATTACTTGTAAAATGAATATCTATAGGCCATTGGTCATGGCTAGTAGTTATAATGGTTCAAGGGTCATCGGTATGAGTTATAGACATCTATTGATTATAATGGTTCAAGGGCCATGGGTATGGGTTGTGGACAACTATAACTTGTAAAATGGACATCAATAATAGGCTATTGGTCATGGCTAGTAGTTATAATGGTTTAAGGTTCATCGGTATGAGTTACGGACATCTATTGATTATAATGGTTCAAGGGCCATGAGTATGGTTATGGACAGCTATTACTTGTAAAATGTATATCTATAGGCCATTGGTCATGGCTAGTAGTTATAACGATTCAAGGGAAATCGGTATGAGTTATGGGAATCTAATGGTTATAATGGTTCAACGGCCATGGTTATGGGTTATGGACACCTATTACCTGTAAAATGAATATCTATAGGCCATTGGTCATGGCTAGTAGTTATATGGTTCAAGGGTCATCGGTATGTGTTATAGACATCTATTGATTATAATGGTTCAAGGGCCATGGGTATGGGTTGTGGACAACTATAACTTGTAAAGTGGACATCAATAGGCTATTGGTCATGGCTATTAGTTATAATGGTTCAAGGGTCATTGGTATGAGTTACGGACATCTATTGATTATAATGGTTCAAGGGCCATGAGTATGGTTATGGACAGCTATTACTTGTAAAATGGATATCTATAGGTTATTGGTCATGGCTAGTAGTTATAACGATTCAAGGGCCATCGGTATGAGTTATGGACATCTAATGGTTATAATGGCTCAACGGCCATGTTTATGGCTTATGGACGCCTATTACTTGTAAAATGGATATCTATAGGCTATTGGTCATGGCTAGTAGTTATAACGGTTCGAGGGTCATCGGTATGAGTTACAGACATCTATTGATTATAATGGTACAAGGGCCATGAGTATGGGTTAAGGACAGCTATTACTTGTAAAATGGATATCTATAGACCATTGGTCATGGCTAGTAGTTATAACGATTCAAGGGCCATCGGTATGAGTTATGGACATCTAATGGTTATTATGGTTCAACGGCCATGGTTATGGGTTATGGACACCTATTACTTGTATAATGAATATCTATAGGCCATTGGTCATGGCTAGTAGTTATAATGGTTCAAGGGTCATCCTTATGAGTTATAGACATCTATTGATTATAATGGTTCAACGCCCATGGGTATGGGTTGTGGACAACTATAACTTGTAAAATGGACATCAATAGGCTATTGGTCATGGCTAGTAGTTATAATGGTTCAAGGTTCATCGGTATGAGTTACAGACATCTATTGATTATAATGGTTCAAGGGCCATGAGTATGGTTATGGACAGCTATTACTTGTAAAATGTATATCTATAGGCTATTGGTCATGGCTAGTAGTTATAACGATTCAAGGGCCATCGGTATGAGTTATGGAGATCTAATGGTTATAATGGTTCAACGGCCTTGTTTATGGCTTATGGACACCTATTACTTGTAAAATGGATATCTATAGGCTATTGGTCATGGCTAGTAGTTATAACGGTTCGAGGGTCATCGGTATGAGTTACGGACATCTATTGATTATAATGGTACAAGGGCCATGAGTATGGGTTATGGACAACTATTACTTGTAAAATGGACATCTATAGGCCATTGGTCATGGCTAGTAGTTATAACGATTCAAGGGCCATCGGTATGAGTTATGGACATCTAATGGTTATAATGGTTCAACGGCCATGGTTATGGGTTATGGACACCTATTACTTGTAAAATGAATATCTATAGGCCATTGGTCATGGCTAGTAGTTATAATGGTTCAAGGGTCATCGGTATGAGTTATAGACATCTATTGATTATAATGGTTCAAGGGCCATGGGTATGGGTTGTGGACAACTATAACTTGTAAAATGGACATCAATAATAGGCTATTGGTCATGGCTAGTAGTTATAATGGTTCAAGGTTCATCGGTATGAGTTACGGACATCTATTGATTATAATGGTTCAAGGGCCATGAGTATGGTTATGGACAGCTATTACTTGTAAAATGTATATCTATAGGCCATTGGTCATGGCTAGTAGTTATAACGATTCAAGGGAAATCGGTATGAGTTATGGGAATCTAATGGTTATAATGGTTCAACGGCCATGGTTATGGGTTATGGACGCCTATTACCTGTAAAATGAATATCTATAGGCCATTGGTCATGGCTAGTAGTTATATGGTTCAAGGGTCATCGGTATGTGTTATAGACATCTATTGATTATAATGGTTCAAGGGCCATGGGTATGGGTTGTGGACAACTATAACTTGTAAAGTGGACATCAATAGGCTATTGGTCATGGCTATTAGTTATAATGGTTCAAGGGTCATTGGTATGAGTTACGGACATCTATTGATTATAATGGTTCAAGGGCCATGAGTATGGTTATGGACAGCTATTACTTGTAAAATGCATATCTATAGGTTATTGGTCATGGCTAGTAGTTATAACGATTCAAGGGCCATCGGTATGAGTTATGGACATCTAATGGTTATAATGGCTCAACGGCCATGTTTATGGCTTATGGACGCCTATTACTTGTAAAATGGATATCTATAGGCTATTGGTCATGGCTAGTAGTTATAACGGTTCGAGGGTCATCGGTATGAGTTACAGACATCTATTGATTATAATGGTACAAGGGCCATGAGTATGGGTTAAGGACAGCTATTACTTGTAAAATGGATATCTATAGACCATTGGTCATGGCTAGTAGTTATAACGATTCAAGGGCCATCGGTATGAGTTATGGACATCTAATGGTTATTATGGTTCAACGGCCATGGTTATGGGTTATGGACACCTATTACTTGTATAATGAATATCTATAGGCCATTGGTCATGGCTAGTAGTTATAATGGTTCAAGGGTCATCCTTATGAGTTATAGACATCTATTGATTATAATGGTTCAACGCCCATGGGTATGGGTTGTGGACAACTATAACTTGTAAAATGGACATCAATAGGCTATTGGTCATGGCTAGTAGTTATAATGGTTCAAGGTTCATCGGTATGAGTTACAGACATCTATTGATTATAATGGTTCAAGGGCCATGAGTATGGTTATGGACAGCTATTACTTGTAAAATGTATATCTATAGGCTATTGGTCATGGCTAGTAGTTATAACGATTCAAGGGCCATCGGTATGAGTTATGGAGATCTAATGGTTATAATGGTTCAACGGCCTTGTTTATGGCTTATGGACACCTATTACTTGTAAAATGGATATCTATAGGCTATTGGTCATGGCTAGTAGTTATAACGGTTCGAGGGTCATCGGTATGAGTTACGGACATCTATTGATTATAATGGTACAAGGGCCATGAGTATGTGTTATGGACAGCTATTACTTGTAAAATGGACATCTATAGGCCATTGGTCATGGCTAGTAGTTATAACGATTCAAGGGCCATCGGTATGAGTTATGGACATCTAATGGTTATAATGGTTCAACGGCCATGGTCATGGGTTATGGACACCTATTACTTGTAAAATTAATATCTATAGGCCATTGGTCATGGCTAGTAGTTATAATGGTTCAAGGGTCATCGGTATGAGTTATAGACATCTATTGATTATAATGGTTCAAGGGCCATGGGTATGGGTTGTGGACAACTATAACTTGTAAAATGGACATCAATAATAGGCTATTGGTCATGGCTAGTAGTTATAATGGTTCAAGGTTCATCGGTATGAGTTACGGACATCTATTGATTATAATGGTTCAAGGGCCATGAGTATGGTTATGGACAGCTATTACTTCTAAAATGTATATCTATAGGCCATTGGTCATGGCTAGTAGTTATAACGATTCAAGGGCCATCGGTATGAGTTATGGGAATCTAATGGTTATAATGGTTCAACGGCCATGGTTATGGGTCATGGACACCTATTACCTGTAAAATGAATATCTATAGGCCATTGGTCATGGCTAGTAGTTATATGGTTCAAGGGTCATCGGTATGTGTTATAAACATCTATTGATTATTATGGTTCAAGGGCCATGGGTATGGGTTGTGGACAACTATAACTTGTAAAGTGGACATCAATAGGCTATCGGTCATGGCTATTAGTTATAATGGTTCAAGGGTCATTGGTATGAGTTACGGACATCTATTGATTATAATGGTTCAAGGGCCATGAGTATGGTTATGGACAGCTATTATTTGTAAAATGGATATCTATAGGTTATTGGTCATGGCTAGTAGTTATAACGATTCAAGGGCCATCGGTATGAGTTATGGACATCTAATGGTTATAATGGCTCAACGGCCATGTTTATGGCTTATGGACGCCTATTACTTGTAAAATGGATATCTATAGGCTATTGATCATGGCTAGTAGTTATAACGGTTCGAGGGTCATCGGTATGAGTTACATACATCTATTGATTATAATGGTACAAGGGCCATGAGTATGGGTTATGGACAGCTATTACTTGTAAAATGCATATCTATAGACCATTGGTCATGGCTAGTAGTTATAACGATTCAAGGGCCATCGGTATGAGTTATGGACATCTAATGGTTATTATGGATCAACGGCCATGGTTATGGGTTATGGACACCTATTACTTGTAAAATGAATATCTATAGGCCATTGGTCATGGCAAGTAGTTATAATGGTTCAAGGGTCATCCTTATGAGTTATAGACATCTATTGATTATAATGGTTCAAGGGCCATGGGTATGGGTTGTGGACAACTATAACTTGTAAAATGGACATCAATAGGCTATTGGTCATGGCTAGTAGTTATAATGGTTCAAGGTTCATCGGTATGAGTTACGGACATCTATTGATTATAATGGTTCAAGGGCCATGAGTATGGTTATGGACAGCTATTACTTGTAAAATGGATATCTATAGGCTATTGGTCATGGCTAGTAGTTATAACGATTCAAGGGCCATCGGTATGAGTTATGGACGTCTAATGGTTATAATGGTTCAACGGCCTTGTTTATGGCTTATGGACACCTATTACTTGTAAAATGGATATCTAAAGGCTATTGGTCATGGCTAGTAGTTATAACGGTTCGAGGGTCATCGGTATGAGTTACGGACATCTATTGATTATAATGGTACAAGGGCCATGAGTATGGGTTATGGACAGCTATTACTTGTAAAATGGACATCTATAGGCCATTGGTCATGGCTAGTAGTTATAACGATTCAAGGGCCATCGGTATGAGTTATGGACATCTAATGGTTATAATGGTTCAACGGTCATGGTTATGGGTTATGGACACCTATTACTTGTAAAATGAATATCTATAGGCCATTGGTCATGGCTAGTAGTTATAATGGTTCAAGGGTCATCGGTATGAGTTATAGACATCTATTGATTATAATGGTTCAAGGGCCATGGGTATGGGTTGTGGACAACTATAACTTGTAAAATGGACATCAATAGGCTATTGGTCATGGCTAGTAGTTATAATGGTTCAAGGTTCATCGGTATGAGTTACGAACATCTATTGATTATAATGGTTCAAGGGCCATGAGTATGGTTATGGACAGCTATTACTTGTAAAATGTATATCTATAGGCCATTGGTCAAGGCTAGTAGTTATAACGATTCAAGGGCCATCGGTATGAGTTATGGGAATCTAATGGTTACAATGGTTCAACGGCCATGGTTATGGGTTATGGACACCTATTACCTGTAAAATGAATATCTATAGGCCATTGGTCATGGCTAGTAGTTATATGGTTCAAGGGTTATCGGTATGTGTTATAGACATCTATTGATTATAATGGTTCAAGGGCCATGGGTATGGGTTGTGGACAACTATAACTTGTAAAGTGGACATCAACAGGCTATTGGTCATGGCTATTAGTTATAATGGTTCAAGGGTCATTGGTATGAGTTACGGACATCTATTGATTATAATGGTTCAAGGGCCATAAGTATGGTTATGGACAGCTATTACTTGTAAAATGGATATCTATAGGTTATTGGTCATGGCTAGTAGTTATAACGATTCAAGGGCCATCGGTATGAGTTATGGACATCTAATGGTTATAATGGCTCAACGGCCATGTTTATGGCTTATGGACGCCTATTACTTGTAAAATGGATATCTATAGGCTATTGGTCATGGCTAGTAGTTATAACGGTTCGAGGGTCATCGGTATGAGTTACAGACATCTATTGATTATAATGGTACAAGGGCCATGAGTATGGGTTATGGACAGCTATTACTTGTAAAATGGATATCTATAGACCATTGGTCATGGCTAGTAGTTATAACGATTCAAGGGCCATCGGTATGAGTTATGGACATCTAATGGTTATTATGGTTCAACGGCCATGGTTATGGGTTATGGACACCTATTACTTGTAAAATGAATATCTATAGGCCATTGGTCATGGCTAGTAGTTATAATGGTTCAAGGGTCATCCTTATGAGTTATAGACATCTATTGATTATAATGGTTCAAGGGCCATGGGTATGGGTTGTGGACAACTATAACTTGTAAAATGGACATCAATAGGCTATTGGTCATGGCTAGTAGTTATAATGGTTCAAGGTTCATCGGTATGAGTTACGGACATCTATTGATTATAATGGTTCTAGGGCCATGAGTATGGTTATGGACAGCTTTTACTTGTAAAATGGATATCTATAGGCCATTGGTCATGGCTAGTAGTTATAACGATTCAAGGGCCATCGGTATGAGTTATGGGCATCTAATTGTTATAATGGTTTAACGGCCATGGTCATGGGTTATGGACACCTATTACTTCTAAAATGAATATCTATAGGCCATTGGCCATGGCTAGTAGTTATAATGGTTCAAGGTTCATCGGTATGAGTTACGGACATCTATTGATTATAATGGTTCAAGGGCCATGAGTATGGTTATGGACAGCTATTACTTGTAAAATGGATATCTGTAGGTTATTGGTCATGGCTAGTAGTTATAACGATTCAAGGGCCATCGGTATGAGTTATGGACATCTAATGGTTATAATGGCTCAACGGCCATGTTTATGGCTTATGGACGCCTATTACTTGTAAAATGGATATCTATAGGCTACTGGTCATGGCTAGTAGTTATAACGGTTCGAGGGTCATCGGTATGAGTTACATACCTCTATTGATTATAATGGTACCAGGGCCATGAGTATGGGTTATGGACACCTATTACTTGTAAAATGGATATCTATAGACCATTGGTCATGGCTAGTAGTTATAACGATTCAAGGGCCATCGGTATGAGTTATGGACATCTAATGGTTATTATGGTTCAACGGCCATGGTTATCGGTTATGGACACCTATTACTTGTAAAATGAATATCTATAGGCCATTGGTCATGGCTAGTAGTTATAATGGTTCAAGGGTCATCCTTATGAGTTATAGACATCTATTGATTATAATGGTTCAAGGGCCATGGGTATGGGTTGTGGACAACTATAACTTGTAAAATGGACATCAATAGGCTATTGGTCATGGCTAGTAGTTATAATGGTTCAAGGTTCATCGGTATGAGTTACGGACATCTATTGATTATAATGGTTCAAGGGCCATGAGTATGGTTATGGACAGCTATTACTTGTAAAATGGATATCTATATGCTATTGGTCATGGCTAGTAGTTATAACGATTCAAGGGCCATCGGTATGAGTTATGGACATCTAATGGTTATAATGGTTCAACGGCCTTGTTTATGGCTTATGGACACCTATTACTTGTAAAATGGATATCTATAGGCTATTGGTCATGGCTAGTAGTTATAACGGTTCGAGGGTCATCGGTATGAGTTACGGACATCTATTGATTATAATGGTACAAGGGCCATGAGTGTGGGTTATGGACAGCTATTACTTGTAAAATGGACATCTATAGGCCATTGGTCATGGCTAGTAGTTATAACGATTCAAGGGCCATCGGTATGAGTTATGGACATCTAATGGTTATAATGGTTCAACGGCCATGGTCATGGGTTATGGACACCTATTACTTGTAAAATGAATATCTATAGGCCATTGGCCATGGCTAGTAGTTATAGTGGTTCAAGGTTCATCGGTATGAGTTACGGACATCTATTGATTATAATGGTTCAAGGGCCATGAGTATGGTTATGGACAGCTATTACTTGTAAAATGGATATCTATAGGTTATTGGTCATGGCTAGTAGTTACAACGATTCAAGGGCCATCGGTATGAGTTATGGACATCTAATGGTTATAATGGCTCAACGGCCATGTTTATGGCTTATGGACGCCTATTACTTGTAAAATGGATATCTATAGGCTATTGGTCATGGCTAGTAGTTATAACGGTTCGAGGGCCATCGGTATGAGTTATGGGAATCTAATGGTTATAATGGTTCAACGGCCATGGTTATGGGTTATGGACACCTATTACTTGTAAAATGAATATCTATAGGCCATTGGTCATGGCTAGTAGTTATAATGGTTCAAGGGTCATCCTTATGAGTTATAGACATCTATTGATTATAATGGTTCAAGGGCCATGGGTATGGGTTGTGGACAACTATAACTTGTAAAATGGACATCAATAGGCTATTGGTCATGGCTAGTAGTTATAATGGTTCAAGGTTCATCGGTATGAGTTACGGACATCTATTGATTATAATGGTTCTAGGGCCATGAGTATGGTTATGGACAGCTTTTACTTGTAAAATGGATATCTATAGGCCATTGGTCATGGCTAGTAGTTATAATGATTCAAGGGCCATCGGTATGAGTTATGGGCATCTAATGGTTATAATGGTTTAACGGCCATGGTCATGGGTTATGGACACCTATTACTTGTAAAATGAATATCTATAGGCCATTGGCCATGGCTAGTAGTTATAGTGGTTCAAGGTTCATCGGTATGAGTTACGGACATCTATTGATTATAATGGTTCAAGGGCCATGAGTATGGTTATGGACAGCTATTACTTGTAAAATGGATATCTATAGGTTATTGGTCATGGCTAGTAGTTACAACGATTCAAGGGCCATCGGTATGAGTTATGGACATCTAATGGTTATAATGGCTCAACGGCCATGTTTATGGCTTATGGACGCCTATTACTTGTAAAATGGATATCTATAGGCTATTGGTCATGGCTAGTAGTTATAACGGTTCGAGGGCCATCGGTATGAGTTATGGGAATCTAATGGTTATAATGGTTCAACGGCCATGGTTATGGGTTATGGACACCTATTACTTGTAAAATGAATATCTATAGGCCATTGGTCATGGCTAGTAGTTATATGGTTCAAGGGTCATCGGTATGTGTTATAGACATCTATTGATTATAATGGTTCAAGGGCCATGGGTATGGGTTGTGGACAACTATAACTTGTAAAGTGGACATCAATAGGCTATCGGTCATGGCTATTAGTTATAATGGTTCAAGGGTCATTGGTATGAGTTACGGACATCTATTGATTATAATGGTTCAAGGGCCATGAGTATGGTTATGGACAGCTATTACTTGTAAAATGGATATCTATAGGTTATTGGTCATGGCTAGTAGTTATAACGATTCAAGGGCCATCGGTATGAGTTATGGACATCTAATGGTTATAATGGCTCAACGGCCATGTTTATGGCTTATGGACGCCTATTACTTGTAAAATGGATATCTATAGGCTATTGGTCATGGCTAGTAGTTATAACGGTTCGAGGGTCATCGGTATGAGTTACATACATCTATTGATTATAATGGTACAAGGGCCATGAGTATGGGTTATGGACAGCTATTACTTGTAAAATGGATATCTATAGACCATTGGTCATGGCTAGTAGTTATAACGATTCAAGGGCCATCGGTATGAGTTATGGACATCTAATGGTTATTATGGTTCAACGGCCATGGTTATGGGTTATGGACACCTATTACTTGTAAAATGAATATCTATAGGCCATTGGTCATGGCTAGTAGTTATAATGGTTCAAGGGTCATCCTTATGAGTTATAGACATCTATTGATTATAATGGTTCAAGGGCCATGGGTATGGGTTGTGGACAACTATAACTTGTAAAATGGACATCAATAGGCTATTGGTCATGGCTAGTAGTTATAATGGTTCAAGGTTCATCGGTATGAGTTACGGACATCTATTGATTATAATGGTTCAAGTGCCATGAGTATGGTTATGGACAGCTATTACTTGTAAAATGGATATCTATAGGCTATTGGTCATGGCTAGTAGTTATAACGATTCAAGGGCCATCGGTATGAGTTATGGACATCTAATGGTTATAATGGTTCAACGGCCTTGTTTATGGCTTATGGACACCTATTACTTGTAAAATGGATATCTATAGGCTATTGGTCATGGCTAGTAGTTATAACGGTTCGAGGGTCATCGGTATGAGTTACGGACATCTATTGATTATAATGGTACAAGGGCCATGAGTATGGGTTATGGACAGCTATTACTTGTAAAATGGACATCTATAGGCCATTGGTCATGGCTAGTAGTTATAACGATTCAAGGGCCATCGGTATGAGTTATGGACATCTAATGGTTATAATGGTTCAACGACCATGGTTATGGGTTATGGACACCTATTACTTGTAAAATGAATATCTATAGGCCATTGGTCATGGCTAGTAGTTATAATGGTTCAAGGGTCATCGGTATGAGTTTTTGGGTAAAGGGGATTACCCTGGCTAAGTATATTAATCACAAAATAAGTACATAGGAATGTGACAGGCGGTCACATTGACCTCAAGCAGAAGCTTGACAAACCAAGACATAGTTAAGGTCATCGGTATGAGTTATAGACATCTATTGATTATAATGGTTCAAGGGCCATGGGTATGGGTTGTGGACAACTATAACTTGTAAAATGGACATCAATAGGCTATTGGTCATGGCTAGTAGTTATAATGGTTCAAGGTTCATCGGTATGAGTTACGAACATCTATTGATTATAATGGTTCAAGGGCCATGAGTATGGTTATGGACAGCTATTACTTGTAAAATGGATATCTATAGGTTATTGGTCATGGCTAGTAGTTATAACGATTCAAGGGCCATCGGTATGAGTTATGGACATCTAATGGTTATACTGGCTCAACGGCCATGTTTATGGCTTATGGACGCCTATTACTTGTAAAATGGATATCTATAGGCTATTGGTCATGGCTAGTAGTTATAACGGTTCGAGGGTCATCGGTATGAGTTATGGACATCTAATGGTTATTATGGTTCAACGGCCATGGTTATGGGTTATGGACACCTATTACTTGCAAAATGAATATCTATAGGCCATTGGTCATGGCTAGTAGTTATAATGGTTCAAGGGTCATCCTTATGACTTATAGACATCTATTGATTATAATGGTTCAAGGGCCATGGGTATGGGTTGTGGACAACTATAACTTGTAAAATGGACATCAATAGGCTATTGGTCATGGCTAGTAGTTATAATGGTTCAAGGTTCATCGGTATGAGTTACGGACATCTATTGATTATAATGGTTCTAGGGCCATGAGTATGGTTATGGACAGCTTTTACTTGTAAAATGGATATCTATAGGCCATTGGTCATGGCTAGTAGTTATAACGATTCAAGGGCCATCGGTATGAGTTATGGGCATCTAATGGTTATAATGGTTTAACGGCCATGGTCATGGGTTATGGACACCTATTACTTGTAAAATGAATATCTATAGGCCATTGGCCATGGCTAGTAGTTATAATGGTTCAAGGTTCATCGGTATGAGTGACGGACATCTATTGATTATAATGGTTCAAGGGCCATGAGTATGGTTATGGACAGCTATTACTTGTAAAATGGATATCTATAGGTTATTGGTCATGGCTAGTAGTTTTAACGATTCAAGGGCCATCGGTATGAGTTATGGACATCTAATGGTTATAATGGCTCAACGGCCATGTTTATGGCTTATGGACGCCTATTACTTGTAAAATGGATATCTATAGGCTATTGGTCATGGCTAGTAGTTATAACGGTTCGAGGGTCATCGGTATGAGTTACATACATCTATTGATTATAATGGTACAAGGGCCATGAGTATGGGTTATGGACAGCTATTACTTGTAAAATGGATATCTATAGACCATTGGTCATGGCTAGTAGTTATAACGATTCAAGGGCCATCGGTATGAGTTATGGACATCTAATGGTTATTATGGTTCAACGGCCATGGTTATGGGTGATGGACACCTATTACTTGTAAAATGAATATCTATAGGCCATTGGTCATGGCTAGTAGTTATAATGGTTCAAGGGTCATCGGTATGAGTTATAGACATCTATTGATTATAATGGTTCAAGGGCCATGGGTATGGGTTGTGGACAACTATAACTTGTAAAATGGACATCAATAGGCTATTGGTCATGGCTAGTAGTTATAATGGTTCAAGGTTCATCAGTATGAGTTACGAACATCTATTGATTATAATGGTTCAAGGGCCATGAGTATGGTTATGGACAGCTATTACTTGTAAAATGTATATCTATAGGCCATTGGTCATGGCTAGTAGTTATAACGATTCAAGGGCCATCGGTATGAGTTATGGGACATCTAATGGTTATAATGGTTCAACGGCCATGGTTATGGGTTATGGACACCTATTACCTGTAAAATGAATATCTATAGGCCATTGGTCATGGCTAGTAGTTATATGGTTCAAGGGTCATCGGTATGTGTTATAGACATCTATTGATTATAATGGTTCTTGGCCATGGGTATGGGTTGTGGACACTATAACTTGTAAAGTGGACATCAACAGGCTATTGGTCATGGCTATTAGTTATAATGGTTCAAGGGTCATTGGTATGAGTTACGTACATCTATTGATTATAATGGTTCAAGGGCCATGAGTATGGTTATGGACAGCTATTACTTGTAAAATGGATATCTATAGGTTATTGGTCATGGCTAGTAGTTTTAACGATTCAAGGGCCATCGGTATGAGTTATGGACATCTAATGGTTATAATGGCTCAACGGCCATGTTTATGGCTTATGGACGCCTATTACTTGTAAAATGGATATCTATAGGCTATTGGTCATGGCTAGTAGTTATAACGGTTCGAGGGTCATCGGTATGAGTTACATACATCTATTGATTATAATGGTACAAGGGCCATGAGTATGGGTTATGGACAGCTATTACTTGTAAAATGGATATCTATAGACCGTTGGTCATGGCTAGTAGTTATAACGATTCAAGGGCCATCGGTATGAGTTATGGACATCTAATGGTTATTATGGTTCAACGGCCATGGTTATGGGTTATGGACACCTATTACTTGTAAAATGAATATCTATAGGCCATTGGTCATGGCTAGTAGTTATAATGGTTCAAGGGTCATCCCTATGAGTTATAGACATCTATTGATTATAATGGTTCAAGGGCCATGGGTATGGGTTGTGGACAACAATAACTTGTAAAATGGACATCAATAGGCTATTGGTCATGGCTAGTAGTTATAATGGTTCAAGGTTCATCGGTATGAGTTACGGACATCTATTGATTATAATGGTTCAAGGGCCATGAGTATGGTTATGGACAGCTATTACTTGTAAAATGGATATCTATAGGCTATTGGTCATGGCTAGTAGTTATAACGATTCAAGGGCCATCAGTATGAGTTATGGACATCTAATGGTTATAATGGTTCAACGGCCTTGTTTATGGCTTATGGACACCTATTACTTGTAAAATGGATATCTATAGGCTATTGGTCATGGCTAGTAGTTATAACGGTTCGAGGGTCATCGGTATGAGTTACGGACATCTATTGATTATAATGGTACAAGGGCCATGAGTATGGGTTATGGACAGCTATTACTTGTAAAATGGACATCTATAGGCCATTGGCCATGGCTAGTAGTTATAACGATTCAAGGGCCATCGGTATGAGTTATGGACATCTAATGGTTATAATGGTTCAACGGCCATGGTTATGGGTGATGGACACCTATTACTTGTAAAATGAATATCTATAGGCCATTGGTCATGGCTAGTAGTTATAATGGTTCAAGGGTCATCGGTATGAGTTATAGACATCTATTGATTATAATGGTTCAAGGGCCATGGGTATGGGTTGTGGACAACTATAACTTGTAAAATGGACATCAATAGGCTATTGGTCATGGCTAGTAGTTATAATGGTTCAAGGTTCATCAGTATGAGTTACGAACATCTATTGATTATAATGGTTCAAGGGCCATGAGTATGGTTATGGACAGCTATTACTTGTAAAATGTATATCTATAGGCCATTGGTCATGGCTAGTAGTTATAACGATTCAAGGGCCATCGGTATGAGTTATGGGACATCTAATGGTTATAATGGTTCAACGGCCATGGTTATGGGTTATGGACACCTATTACCTGTAAAATGAATATCTATAGGCCATTGGTCATGGCTAGTAGTTATATGGTTCAAGGGTCATCGGTATGTGTTATAGACATCTATTGATTATAATGGTTCTTGGCCATGGGTATGGGTTGTGGACACTATAACTTGTAAAGTGGACATCAACAGGCTATTGGTCATGGCTATTAGTTATAATGGTTCAAGGGTCATTGGTATGAGTTACGTACATCTATTGATTATAATGGTTCAAGGGCCATGAGTATGGGTTATGGACAGCTATTACTTGTAAAATGGATATCTATAGACCATTGGTCATGGCTAGTAGTTATAACGATTCAAGGGCCATCGGTATGAGTTATGGACATCTAATGGTTATTATGGTTCAACGGCCATGGTTATGGGTTATGGACACCTATTACTTGTAAAATGAATATCTATAGGCCATTGGTCATGGCTAGTAGTAATAATGGTTCAAGGGTCATCCTTATGAGTTATAGACATCTATTGATTATAATGGTTCAAGGGCCATGGGTATGGGTTGTGGACAACTATAACTTGTAAAATGGACATCAATAGGCTATTGGTCATGGCTAGTAGTTATAATGGTTCAAGGTTCATCGGTATGAGTTACGGACATCTATTGATTATAATGGTTCTAGGGCCATGAGTATGGTTATGGACAGCTTTTACTTGTAAAATGGATATCTATAGGCCATTGGTCATGGCTAGTAGTTATAACGATTCAAGGGCCATCGGTATGAGTTATGGGCATCTAATGGTTATAATGGTTTAACGGCCATGGTCATGGGTTATGGACACCTATTACTTGTAAAATGAATATCTATAGGCCATTGGCCATGGCTAGTAGTTATAATGGTTCAAGGGTCATCGGTATGAGTTTTAGACATCTATTGATTATAATGGTTCAACGGCCATGGGTATGGGTTATGGACAACTATAACTTGTAAAATGGACATCAATAGGCTATTGGGCATGGCTATTAGTTATAATGGTTCAAGGGTCATTGGTATGAGTTACGGACATCTATTGATTATAATGGTTCAAGGGCCATGAGTATGGTTATGGACAGCGATTACTTGTAAAATGGATATCTATAGGCTATTGGTCATGGCTAGTAGTTATAACGATTCAAGGGCCATTGGTATGAGTTATGGACATCTAATGGTAATAATCGCTCAACGGCCATGTTTATGGCTTATGGACGCCTATTACTTGTAAAATGGATATCTATAGGCTATTGGTCATGGCTAGTAGTTCTAATGGTTCAAGGGTCATCGGTATGAGTTACAGACATCTATTGATTATGATGGTTCAAGGGCCATGAGTATGGGTTATGGACAGCTATTACTTGTAAAATGGATATCTATAGGCTGTTGGTCATGGCTAGTAGTTATAACGATTCATGGGCCATCGGTATAAGTTATGGACATCTGTTGATTATAATGGTTCAAGGGCCACGGGTATGGGTTATGGACAACTATTACTTGTAAAATGGACATCAATAGCCTATTGGTCATGGCTAGTAGTTATAATGGTTCAAGGGTCATCAGTATGAGTTACGAACATCTATTGATTATAATGGTTCAAGGGCCATGAGTATCGGTTATGGACAGCTATTACTTGTAAAATGGATATCTATAGGCCATTGGTCATGGATAGTAGTTATAACGATTCAAGGGCCATCGGTAGGAGTTATGGACATCTAATGGTTATAATGGTTCAACGGCCATGGTTATGGGTTATGGACACCTATTACTTGTAAAATGAATATCTATAGGCCATTGGTCATGGCTAGTAGTAATAATGGTTCAAGGGTCATCCTTATGAGTTATAGACATCTATTGATTATAATGGTTCAAGGGCCATGGGTATGGGTTGTGGACAACTATAACTTGTAAAATGGACATCAATAGGCTATTGGTCATGGCTAGTAGTTATAATGGTTCAAGGTTCATCGGTATGAGTTACGGACATCTATTGATTATAATGGTTCAAGGGCCATGAGTATGGTTATGGACAGCTTTTACTTGTAAAATGGATATCTATAGGCCATTGGTCATGGCTAGTAGTTATAACGATTCAAGGGCCATCGGTATGAGTTATGGGCATCTAATGGTTATAATGGTTTAACGGCCATGGTCATGGGTTATGGACACCTATTACTTGTAAAATGAATATCTATAGGCCATTGGCCATGGCTAGTAGTTATAATGGTTCAAGGGTCATCGGTATGAGTTTTAGACATCTATTGATTATAATGGTTCAACGGCCATGGGTATGGGTTATGGACAACTATAACTTGTAAAATGGACATCAATAGGCTATTGGGCATGGCTATTAGTTATAATGGTTCAAGGGTCATTGGTATGAGTTACGGACATCTATTGATTATAATGGTTCAAGGGCCATGAGTATGGTTATGGACAGCGATTACTTGTAAAATGGATATCTATAGGCTATTGGTCATGGCTAGTAGTTATAACGATTCAAGGGCCATTGGTATGAGTTATGGACATCTAATGGTAATAATCGCTCAACGGCCATGTTTATGGCTTATGGACGCCTATTACTTGTAAAATGGATATCTATAGGCTATTGGTCATGGCTAGTAGTTCTAATGGTTCAAGGGTCATCGGTATGAGTTACAGACATCTATTGATTATGATGGTTCAAGGGCCATGAGTATGGGTTATGGACAGCTATTACTTGTAAAATGGATATCTATAGGCTGTTGGTCATGGCTAGTAGTTATAACGATTCATGGGCCATCGGTATAAGTTATGGACATCTGTTGATTATAATGGTTCAAGGGCCACGGGTATGGGTTATGGACAACTATTACTTGTAAAATGGACATCAATAGCCTATTGGTCATGGCTAGTAGTTATAATGGTTCAAGGGTCATCAGTATGAGTTACGAACATCTATTGATTATAATGGTTCAAGGGCCATGAGTATCGGTTATGGACAGCTATTACTTGTAAAATGGATATCTATAGGCCATTGGTCATGGATAGTAGTTATAACGATTCAAGGGCCATCGGTAGGAGTTATGGACATCTAATGGTTATAATGGTTCAACGGCCATGGTTATGGGTTATGGACACCTATTACTTGTAAAATGAATATCTATAGGCCATTGGTCATGGCTAGTAGTAATAATGGTTCAAGGGTCATCCTTATGAGTTATAGACATCTATTGATTATAATGGTTCAAGGGCCATGGGTATGGGTTGTGGACAACTATAACTTGTAAAATGGACATCAATAGGCTATTGGTCATGGCTAGTAGTTATAATGGTTCAAGGTTCATCGGTATGAGTTACGGACATCTATTGATTATAATGGTTCTAGGGCCATGAGTATGGTTATGGACAGCTTTTACTTGTAAAATGGATATCTATAGGCCATTGGTCATGGCTAGTAGTTATAACGATTCAAGGGCCATCGGTATGAGTTATGGGCATCTAATGGTTATAATGGTTTAACGGCCATGGTCATGGGTTATGGACACCTATTACTTGTAAAATGAATATCTATAGGCCATTGGCCATGGCTAGTAGTTATAATGGTTCAAGGGTCATCGGTATGAGTTTTAGACATCTATTGATTATAATGGTTCAACGGCCATGGGTATGGGTTATGGACAACTATAACTTGTAAAATGGACATCAATAGGCTATTGGGCATGGCTATTAGTTATAATGGTTCAAGGGTCATTGGTATGAGTTACGGACATCTATTGATTATAATGGTTCAAGGGCCATGAGTATGGTTATGGACAGCGATTACTTGTAAAATGGATATCTATAGGCTATTGGTCATGGCTAGTAGTTATAACGATTCAAGGGCCATTGGTATGAGTTATGGACATCTAATGGTAATAATCGCTCAACGGCCATGTTTATGGCTTATGGACGCCTATTACTTGTAAAATGGATATCTATAGGCTATTGGTCATGGCTAGTAGTTCTAATGGTTCAAGGGTCATCGGTATGAGTTACAGACATCTATTGATTATGATGGTTCAAGGGCCATGAGTATGGGTTATGGACAGCTATTACTTGTAAAATGGATATCTATAGGCTGTTGGTCATGGCTAGTAGTTATAACGATTCATGGGCCATCGTTATAAGTTATGGACATCTGTTGATTATAATGGTTCAAGGGCCACGGGTATGGGTTATGGACAACTATTACTTGTAAAATGGACATCAATAGCCTATTGGTCATGGCTAGTAGTTATAATGGTTCAAGGGTCATCAGTATGAGTTACGAACATCTATTGATTATAATGGTTCAAGGGCCATGAGTATCGGTTATGGACAGCTATTACTTGTAAAATGGATATCTATAGGCCATTGGTCATGGATAGTAGTTATAACGATTCAAGGGCCATCGGTAGGAGTTATGGACATCTAATGGTTATAATGGTTCAACGGCCATGGTTATGGGTTATGGACACCTATTACTTGTAAAATGAATATCTATAGGCCATTGGTCATGGCTAGTAGTAATAATGGTTCAAGGGTCATCCTTATGAGTTATAGACATCTATTGATTATAATGGTTCAAGGGCCATGGGTATGGGTTGTGGACAACTATAACTTGTAAAATGGACATCAATAGGCTATTGGTCATGGCTAGTAGTTATAATGGTTCAAGGTTCATCGGTATGAGTTACGGACATCTATTGATTATAATGGTTCTAGGGCCATGAGTATGGTTATGGACAGCTTTTACTTGTAAAATGGATATCTATAGGCCATTGGTCATGGCTAGTAGTTATAACGATTCAAGGGCCATCGGTATGAGTTATGGGCATCTAATGGTTATAATGGTTTAACGGCCATGGTCATGGGTTATGGACACCTATTACTTGTAAAATGAATATCTATAGGCCATTGGCCATGGCTAGTAGTTATAATGGTTCAAGGGTCATCGGTATGAGTTTTAGACATCTATTGATTATAATGGTTCAACGGCCATGGGTATGGGTTATGGACAACTATAACTTGTAAAATGGACATCAATAGGCTATTGGGCATGGCTATTAGTTATAATGGTTCAAGGGTCATTGGTATGAGTTACGGACATCTATTGATTATAATGGTTCAAGGGCCATGAGTATGGTTATGGACAGCGATTACTTGTAAAATGGATATCTATAGGCTATTGGTCATGGCTAGTAGTTATAACGATTCAAGGGCCATTGGTATGAGTTATGGACATCTAATGGTAATAATCGCTCAACGGCCATGTTTATGGCTTATGGACGCCTATTACTTGTAAAATGGATATCTATAGGCTATTGGTCATGGCTAGTAGTTCTAATGGTTCAAGGGTCATCGGTATGAGTTACAGACATCTATTGATTATGATGGTTCAAGGGCCATGAGTATGGGTTATGGACAGCTATTACTTGTAAAATGGATATCTATAGGCTGTTGGTCATGGCTAGTAGTTATAACGATTCATGGGCCATCGTTATAAGTTATGGACATCTGTTGATTATAATGGTTCAAGGGCCACGGGTATGGGTTATGGACAACTATTACTTGTAAAATGGACATCAATAGCCTATTGGTCATGGCTAGTAGTTATAATGGTTCAAGGGTCATCAGTATGAGTTACGAACATCTATTGATTATAATGGTTCAAGGGCCATGAGTATCGGTTATGGACAGCTATTACTTGTAAAATGGATATCTATAGGCCATTGGTCATGGATAGTAGTTATAACGATTCAAGGGCCATCGGTAGGAGTTATGGACATCTAATGGTTATAATGGTTCAACGGCCATGGTTATGGGTTATGGACACCTATTACTTGTAAAATGAATATCTATAGGCCATTGGTCATGGCTAGTAGTAATAATGGTTCAAGGGTCATCCTTATGAGTTATAGACATCTATTGATTATAATGGTTCAAGGGCCATGGGTATGGGTTGTGGACAACTATAACTTGTAAAATGGACATCAATAGGCTATTGGTCATGGCTAGTAGTTATAATGGTTCAAGGTTCATCGGTATGAGTTACGGACATCTATTGATTATAATGGTTCTAGGGCCATGAGTATGGTTATGGACAGCTTTTACTTGTAAAATGGATATCTATAGGCCATTGGTCATGGCTAGTAGTTATAACGATTCAAGGGCCATCGGTATGAGTTATGGGCATCTAATGGTTATAATGGTTTAACGGCCATGGTCATGGGTTATGGACACCTATTACTTGTAAAATGAATATCTATAGGCCATTGGCCATGGCTAGTAGTTATAATGGTTCAAGGGTCATCGGTATGAGTTTTAGACATCTATTGATTATAATGGTTCAACGGCCATGGGTATGGGTTATGGACAACTATAACTTGTAAAATGGACATCAATAGGCTATTGGGCATGGCTATTAGTTATAATGGTTCAAGGGTCATTGGTATGAGTTACGGACATCTATTGATTATAATGGTTCAAGGGCCATGAGTATGGTTATGGACAGCGATTACTTGTAAAATGGATATCTATAGGCTATTGGTCATGGCTAGTAGTTATAACGATTCAAGGGCCATTGGTATGAGTTATGGACATCTAATGGTAATAATCGCTCAACGGCCATGTTTATGGCTTATGGACGCCTATTACTTGTAAAATGGATATCTATAGGCTATTGGTCATGGCTAGTAGTTCTAATGGTTCAAGGGTCATCGGTATGAGTTACAGACATCTATTGATTATGATGGTTCAAGGGCCATGAGTATGGGTTATGGACAGCTATTACTTGTAAAATGGATATCTATAGGCTGTTGGTCATGGCTAGTAGTTATAACGATTCATGGGCCATCGGTATAAGTTATGGACATCTGTTGATTATAATGGTTCAAGGGCCACGGGTATGGGTTATGGACAACTATTACTTGTAAAATGGACATCAATAGCCTATTGGTCATGGCTAGTAGTTATAATGGTTCAAGGGTCATCAGTATGAGTTACGAACATCTATTGATTATAATGGTTCAAGGGCCATGAGTATCGGTTATGGACAGCTATTACTTGTAAAATGGATATCTATAGGCCATTGGTCATGGATAGTAGTTATAACGATTCAAGGGCCATCGGTAGGAGTTATGGACATCTAATGGTTATAATGGTTCAACGGCCATGGTTATGGGTTATGGACACCTATTACTTGTAAAATGAATATCTATAGGCCATTGGTCATGGCTAGTAGTAATAATGGTTCAAGGGTCATCCTTATGAGTTATAGACATCTATTGATTATAATGGTTCAAGGGCCATGGGTATGGGTTGTGGACAACTATAACTTGTAAAATGGACATCAATAGGCTATTGGTCATGGCTAGTAGTTATAATGGTTCAAGGTTCATCGGTATGAGTTACGGACATCTATTGATTATAATGGTTCTAGGGCCATGAGTATGGTTATGGACAGCTTTTACTTGTAAAATGGATATCTATAGGCCATTGGTCATGGCTAGTAGTTATAACGATTCAAGGGCCATCGGTATGAGTTATGGGCATCTAATGGTTATAATGGTTTAACGGCCATGGTCATGGGTTATGGACACCTATTACTTGTAAAATGAATATCTATAGGCCATTGGCCATGGCTAGTAGTTATAATGGTTCAAGGGTCATCGGTATGAGTTTTAGACATCTATTGATTATAATGGTTCAACGGCCATGGGTATGGGTTATGGACAACTATAACTTGTAAAATGGACATCAATAGGCTATTGGGCATGGCTATTAGTTATAATGGTTCAAGGGTCATTGGTATGAGTTACGGACATCTATTGATTATAATGGTTCAAGGGCCATGAGTATGGTTATGGACAGCGATTACTTGTAAAATGGATATCTATAGGCTATTGGTCATGGCTAGTAGTTATAACGATTCAAGGGCCATTGGTATGAGTTATGGACATCTAATGGTAATAATCGCTCAACGGCCATGTTTATGGCTTATGGACGCCTATTACTTGTAAAATGGATATCTATAGGCTATTGGTCATGGCTAGTAGTTCTAATGGTTCAAGGGTCATCGGTATGAGTTACAGACATCTATTGATTATGATGGTTCAAGGGCCATGAGTATGGGTTATGGACAGCTATTACTTGTAAAATGGATATCTATAGGCTGTTGGTCATGGCTAGTAGTTATAACGATTCATGGGCCATCGGTATAAGTTATGGACATCTGTTGATTATAATGGTTCAAGGGCCACGGGTATGGGTTATGGACAACTATTACTTGTAAAATGGACATCAATAGCCTATTGGTCATGGCTAGTAGTTATAATGGTTCAAGGGTCATCAGTATGAGTTACGAACATCTATTGATTATAATGGTTCAAGGGCCATGAGTATCGGTTATGGACAGCTATTACTTGTAAAATGGATATCTATAGGCCATTGGTCATGGATAGTAGTTATAACGATTCAAGGGCCATCGGTAGGAGTTATGGACATCTAATGGTTATAATGGTTCAACGGCCATGGTTATGGGTTATGGACACCTATTACTTGTAAAATGAATATCTAAAGGCCATTGGTCATGGCTAGTAGTTATAATGGTTCAAGGGTCATCGGTATGAGCTATAGACATCTATTGATTATAATGGTTCAAGGGCCATTGGTATGGGTTGTGGACAACTATAACTTGTAAAGTGGACATCAACAGGCTATTGGTCATGGCTATTAGTTATAATGATTCAAGGGTCATTGGTATGAGTTACGTACATCTATTGATTATAATGGTTCAAGGGCCATGAGTATGGTTATGGACAGCTATTACTTGTAAAATGGATATCTATAGGTTATTGGTCATGGCTTGTAGTTATAACGATTCAAGGGCCATCGGTATGAGTTATGGGCATCTAATGGTTATAATGGTTCAACGGCCATGGTTATGAGTTATGGACACCTATTACTTGTAAAATGAATATCTATAGGCCATTGGTCATGACTAGTAGTTATAATGGTTCAAGGGTCATCAGTATGAGTTACGGACATCTATTGATTATAATGGTTCAAGGACCATGAGTATCGGTTATGGACAGCTATTACTTGTAAAATGGATATCTATAGGCCATTGGTCATGGCTAGTAGTTATAACGATTCAAGGGCCAACGGTATGAGTTATGGACATTTAATGGTTTTAATGGCTCAACGGCCATGGTTATGGGTTATGGACACCTATTACTTGTAAAATGAATATCTATAGGCCATTGGTCATGGCTAGTAGTAATAATGGTTCAAGGGGCATCCTTATGAGTTATAGACATCTATTGATTATAATGGTTCAAGGGCCATGGGTATGGGTTGTGGACAACTATAACTTGTAAAATGGACATCAATAGGCTATTGGTCATGGCTAGTAGTTATAATGGTTCAAGGTTCATCGGTATGAGTTACGGACATCTATTGATTATAATGGTTCAAGGGCCATGAGTATGGTTATGGACAGCGATTACTTGTAAAATGGATATCTATAGGCTATTGGTCATGGCTAGTAGTTATAACGATTCAAGGGCCATTGGTATGAGTTATGGACATCTAATGGTAATAATCGCTCAACGGCCATGTTTATGGCTTATGGACGCCTATTACTTGTAAAATGGATATCTATAGGCTATTGGTCATGGCTAGTAGTTCTAATGGTTCAAGGGTCATCGGTATGAGTTACAGACATCTATTGATTATGATGGTTCAAGGGCCATGAGTATGGGTTATGGACAGCTATTACTTGTAAAATGGATATCTATAGGCTGTTGGTCATGGCTAGTAGTTATAACGATTCATGGGCCATCGGTATAAGTTATGGACATCTGTTGATTATAATGGTTCAAGGGCCACGGGTATGGGTTATGGACAACTATTACTTGTAAAATGGACATCAATAGCCTATTGGTCATGGCTAGTAGTTATAATGGTTCAAGGGTCATCAGTATGAGTTACGAACATCTATTGATTATAATGGTTCAAGGGCCATGAGTATCGGTTATGGACAGCTATTACTTGTAAAATGGATATCTATAGGCCATTGGTCATGGATAGTAGTTATAACGATTCAAGGGCCATCGGTAGGAGTTATGGACATCTAATGGTTATAATGGTTCAACGGCCATGGTTATGGGTTATGGACACCTATTACTTGTAAAATGAATATCTAAAGGCCATTGGTCATGGCTAGTAGTTATAATGGTTCAAGGGTCATCGGTATGAGCTATAGACATCTATTGATTATAATGGTTCAAGGGCCATTGGTATGGGTTGTGGACAACTATAACTTGTAAAGTGGACATCAACAGGCTATTGGTCATGGCTATTAGTTATAATGATTCAAGGGTCATTGGTATGAGTTACGTACATCTATTGATTATAATGGTTCAAGGGCCATGAGTATGGTTATGGACAGCTATTACTTGTAAAATGGATATCTATAGGTTATTGGTCATGGCTTGTAGTTATAACGATTCAAGGGCCATCGGTATGAGTTATGGGCATCTAATGGTTATAATGGTTCAACGGCCATGGTTATGAGTTATGGACACCTATTACTTGTAAAATGAATATCTATAGGCCATTGGTCATGACTAGTAGTTATAATGGTTCAAGGGTCATCAGTATGAGTTACGGACATCTATTGATTATAATGGTTCAAGGACCATGAGTATCGGTTATGGACAGCTATTACTTGTAAAATGGATATCTATAGGCCATTGGTCATGGCTAGTAGTTATAACGATTCAAGGGCCAACGGTATGAGTTATGGACATTTAATGGTTTTAATGGCTCAACGGCCATGGTTATGGGTTATGGACACCTATTACTTGTAAAATGAATATCTATAGGCCATTGGTCATGGCTAGTAGTAATAATGGTTCAAGGGTCATCCTTATGAGTTATAGACATCTATTGATTATAATGGTTCAAGGGCCATGGGTATGGGTTGTGGACAACTATAACTTGTAAAATGGACATCAATAGGCTATTGGTCATGGCTAGTAGTTATAATGGTTCAAGGTTCATCGGTATGAGTTACGGACATCTATTGATTATAATGGTTCAAGGGCCATGAGTATGGTTATGGACAGCGATTACTTGTAAAATGGATATCTATAGGCTATTGGTCATGGCTAGTAGTTATAACGATTCAAGGGCCATTGGTATGAGTTATGGACATCTAATGGTAATAATCGCTCAACGGCCATGTTTATGGCTTATGGACGCCTATTACTTGTAAAATGGATATCTATAGGCTATTGGTCATGGCTAGTAGTTCTAATGGTTCAAGGGTCATCGGTATGAGTTACAGACATCTATTGATTATGATGGTTCAAGGGCCATGAGTATGGGTTATGGACAGCTATTACTTGTAAAATGGATATCTATAGGCTGTTGGTCATGGCTAGTAGTTATAACGATTCATGGGCCATCGGTATAAGTTATGGACATCTGTTGATTATAATGGTTCAAGGGCCACGGGTATGGGTTATGGACAACTATTACTTGTAAAATGGACATCAATAGCCTATTGGTCATGGCTAGTAGTTATAATGGTTCAAGGGTCATCAGTATGAGTTACGAACATCTATTGATTATAATGGTTCAAGGGCCATGAGTATCGGTTATGGACAGCTATTACTTGTAAAATGGATATCTATAGGCCATTGGTCATGGATAGTAGTTATAACGATTCAAGGGCCATCGGTAGGAGTTATGGACATCTAATGGTTATAATGGTTCAACGGCCATGGTTATGGGTTATGGACACCTATTACTTGTAAAATGAATATCTAAAGGCCATTGGTCATGGCTAGTAGTTATAATGGTTCAAGGGTCATCGGTATGAGCTATAGACATCTATTGATTATAATGGTTCAAGGGCCATTGGTATGGGTTGTGGACAACTATAACTTGTAAAGTGGACATCAACAGGCTATTGGTCATGGCTATTAGTTATAATGATTCAAGGGTCATTGGTATGAGTTACGTACATCTATTGATTATAATGGTTCAAGGGCCATGAGTATGGTTATGGACAGCTATTACTTGTAAAATGGATATCTATAGGTTATTGGTCATGGCTTGTAGTTATAACGATTCAAGGGCCATCGGTATGAGTTATGGGCATCTAATGGTTATAATGGTTCAACGGCCATGGTTATGAGTTATGGACACCTATTACTTGTAAAATGAATATCTATAGGCCATTGGTCATGACTAGTAGTTATAATGGTTCAAGGGTCATCAGTATGAGTTACGGACATCTATTGATTATAATGGTTCAAGGACCATGAGTATCGGTTATGGACAGCTATTACTTGTAAAATGGATATCTATAGGCCATTGGTCATGGCTAGTAGTTATAACGATTCAAGGGCCAACGGTATGAGTTATGGACATTTAATGGTTTTAATGGCTCAACGGCCATGGTTATGGGTTATGGACACCTATTACTTGTAAAATGAATATCTATAGGCCATTGGTCATGGCTAGTAGTAATAATGGTTCAAGGGTCATCCTTATGAGTTATAGACATCTATTGATTATAATGGTTCAAGGGCCATGGGTATGGGTTGTGGACAACTATAACTTGTAAAATGGACATCAATAGGCTATTGGTCATGGCTAGTAGTTATAATGGTTCAAGGTTCATCGGTATGAGTTACGGACATCTATTGATTATAATGGTTCTAGGGCCATGAGTATGGTTATGGACAGCTTTTACTTGTAAAATGGATATCTATAGGCCATTGGTCATGGCTAGTAGTTATAACGATTCAAGGGCCATCGGTATGAGTTATGGGCATCTAATGGTTATAATGGTTTAACGGCCATGGTCATGGGTTATGGACACCTATTACTTGTAAAATGAATATCTATAGGCCATTGGCCATGGCTAGTAGTTATAATGGTTCAAGGGTCATCGGTATGAGTTTTAGACATCTATTGATTATAATGGTTCAACGGCCATGGGTATGGGTTATGGACAACTATAACTTGTAAAATGGACATCAATAGGCTATTGGGCATGGCTATTAGTTATAATGGTTCAAGGGTCATTGGTATGAGTTACGGACATCTATTGATTATAATGGTTCAAGGGCCATGAGTATGGTTATGGACAGCGATTACTTGTAAAATGGATATCTATAGGCTATTGGTCATGGCTAGTAGTTATAACGATTCAAGGGCCATTGGTATGAGTTATGGACATCTAATGGTAATAATCGCTCAACGGCCATGTTTATGGCTTATGGACGCCTATTACTTGTAAAATGGATATCTATAGGCTATTGGTCATGGCTAGTAGTTCTAATGGTTCAAGGGTCATCGGTATGAGTTACAGACATCTATTGATTATGATGGTTCAAGGGCCATGAGTATGGGTTATGGACAGCTATTACTTGTAAAATGGATATCTATAGGCTGTTGGTCATGGCTAGTAGTTATAACGATTCATGGGCCATCGGTATAAGTTATGGACATCTGTTGATTATAATGGTTCAAGGGCCACGGGTATGGGTTATGGACAACTATTACTTGTAAAATGGACATCAATAGCCTATTGGTCATGGCTAGTAGTTATAATGGTTCAAGGGTCATCAGTATGAGTTACGAACATCTATTGATTATAATGGTTCAAGGGCCATGAGTATCGGTTATGGACAGCTATTACTTGTAAAATGGATATCTATAGGCCATTGGTCATGGATAGTAGTTATAACGATTCAAGGGCCATCGGTAGGAGTTATGGACATCTAATGGTTATAATGGTTCAACGGCTATGGTTATGGGTTATGGACACCTATTACTTGTAAAATGAATATCTAAAGGCCATTGGTCATGGCTAGTAGTTATAATGGTTCAAGGGTCATCGGTATGAGCTATAGACATCTATTAATTATAATGGTTCAAGGGCCATTGGTATGGGTTGTGGACAACTATAACTTGTAAAATGGACATCAATAGGCTATTGGTCATGGCTAGTAGTTATAATGGTTCAAGGTTCATCGGTATGAGTTACGGACATCTATTGATTGTAATGGTTCAAGGGCCATTAGTATGGTTATGGACAGCTTTTACTTGTAAAATGGATGTCTATAGGCCATTGGTCATGGCTAGTAGTTATAACGATTCAAGGGCCATCGGTATGAGTTATGGGCATCTAATGGTTATAATGGTTCAACGGCCATGGTTATGAGTTATGGACACCTGTTACTTGTAAAATGAATATCTATAGGCCATTGGTCATGACTAGTAGTTATAATGGTTCAAGGGTCATCAGTATGAGTTACTGACATCTATTGATTATAATGGTTCAAGGACCATGAGTATCGGTTATGGACAGCTATTACTTGTAAAATGGATATCTATAGGCCATTGGTCATGGCTAGTAGTTATAACGATTCAAGGGCCAACGGTATGAGTTATGGACATTTAATGGTTTTAATGGCTCAACGGCCATGTTTATGGCTTATGGACGCCTATTACTTCTAAAATGGATATCTATAGGCTATTGGTCATGGCTAGTAGTTATAATGGTTCAAGGGTCATCGGTATGAGTTACGGACATCTATTGATTATAATGGTTCAATGGCCATGAGAATGGTTATGGACAGCTATTACTTGTAAAATGGATATCTATAGGCTATTTGTCATGGCTAGTAGTTATAACGATTCATGGGCCATCGGTATGAGTTATGGACTTCTATTGATTATAATGGTTCAAGGGCCACGGGTATGGGTTATGGACAACTATTACTTGTAAAATGGATATCAACAGGCTATTGGTCATGGCTAGTAGTTATAATGGTTCAAGGGTCATCAGTATGATTTACGGACATCTATTGATTATAATGGTTCAAGGGCCATGAGTATCGGTTATGAACAGCTATTACTTGTAAAATGGATATCTATAGGCTATTGGTCATGGCTAGTAGTTATAACGATTCAAGGGCCATCGGTATGAGTTATGGACATCTAATGGTTATAATGGTTCAAGGGCCATGAGTATGGTTATGGACAGCTTTTACTTGTAAAATGGATATCTATAGGCCATTGGTCATGGCTAGTAGTTATAACGATTCAAGGGCCATCGGTATGGGTTATGGGCATCTAATGGTTATAATGGTTCAATGGCCATGTTTATGGCTTATGGACGCCTATTACTTGTAAAATTGATATCTATAGGCTATTGGTCATGACTAGTAGTTATAACGATTCAAGGGCCATCGGTATGAGTTATGGACACCTAATGGTTATAATGGTTCAACGGCCATGGTTATGGGTTATGGACACCTATTACTTGTAAAATGAATATCTATAGGCCATTAGTCATGGCTAGTAGTTATAATGGTTCAAGGGTCATCGGTATGAGTTATAGACATCTATTGATTATAATGGTTCAAGGGCCATGGGTATGGGTTGTGGACAACTATAACTTGTAAAATGGACATCAATAGGCTATTGGTCATGGCTAGTAGTTATAATGGTTCAAGGTTCATCGGTATGAGTTACGGACATCTATTGATTATAATGGTTCTAGGGCCATGAGTATGATTATGGACAGCTTTTACTTGTAAAATGGATTTCTATAGGCCATTGGTCATGGCTAGTAGTTATAACGATTCAAGGGCCATCGGTATGAGTTATGGGCATCTAATGGTTATAATGGTTTAACGGCCATGGTCATGGGTTATGGACACCTATTACTTGTAAAATGAATATCTATAGGCCATTGGTCATGGCTAGTAGTTATAATGGTTCAAGGGTCATCGGTATGAGTTATAGACATCTATTGATTATAATGGTTCAAGGGCCATGGGTATGGGTTATGGACAACTATAACTTGTAAAATGGATATCAATAGGCTATTGGTCATGGCTATTAGTTATAATGGTTCAAGGGTCATTGGTATGAGTTACGGACATCTATTGATTATAATGGTTCAAGGGCCATGAGTATGGTTATGGACAGCTATTACTTGTAAAATGGATATCTATAGGCTATTGGTCATGGCTAGTAGTTATAACGATTCATGGGCCATCGGTATAAGTTATGGACATCTATTGATTATAATGGTTCAAGGGCCACGGGTATGGGTTATGGACAACTATTACTTGTAAAATGGATATCAATAGCCTATTGGTCATGGCTAGTAGTTATAATGATTCAAGGGTCATCAGTATGAGTTACGGACAACTATTGATTATAATGGTTCAAGGGCCATGAGTATCAGTTATGGACAGCTATTACTTGTAAAATGGTTATCTATAGGCCATTGGTCATGGCTAGTAGTTATAACGATTCAAGGGCCATCGGTATGAGTTATGGGAATCTAATGGTTATAATGGTTCAACAGCCATGGTTATGGGTTATGGACACCTATTACTTGTAAAATGAATATCTATAGGCCATTGGTCATGGCTAGTAGTTATATGGTTCAAGGGTCATCGGTATGAGTTACAGACATCTATTGATTACAATGGTTCAAGGGCCATGGGTATGGGTTATGGACAACTATAACTTGTAAAATGGACATCAATAGGCTATTGGTCATGGCTATTAGTTATAATGGCTCAAGGGTCATTGGTATGAGTTACGGACATCTATTGATTATAATGGTTCAAGGGCCATGAGTATGGTTATGGACAGCTATTACTTGTAAAATGGATATCTATAGGCTATTGGTCATGGCTAGTAGTTATAACGATTCAAGGGCCATCGGTATGAGTTATGGACATCTAATGGTAATAATGGCTCAACGGCCATGTTTATGGCTTATGGACGCATATTACTTGTAAAATGGATATCTATAGGCTATTGGTCATGGCTAGTAGTTCTAATGGTTCAAGGGTCATCGGTATGAGTTACGGACATCTATTGATTATGATGTTTCAAGGGCCATGAGTACGGGTTATGGACAGCTAATACTTGTAAAATGGATATCTATAGGCTATTGGTCATGGCTAGTAGTTATAACGATTCATGGGCCATCGGTATGAGTTATGGACATCTAATGGTTATAATGGTTCAATGGCCATGGGTATGGGTTATGGACAACTATTACTTGTAAAATGGATATCAATAGCCTATTGGTCATGGCTAGTAGTTATAATGATTCAAGGGTCATCAGTATGAGTTACGGACAACTATTGATTATAATGGTTCAAGGGCCATGAGTATCAGTTATGGACAGCTATTACTTGTAAAATGGTTATCTATAGGCCATTGGTCATGGCTAGTAGTTATAACGATTCAAGGGCCATCGGTATGAGTTATGGGAATCTAATGGTTATAATGGTTCAACAGCCATGGTTATGGGTTATGGACACCTATTACTTGTAAAATGAATATCTATAGGCCATTGGTCATGGCTAGTAGTTATATGGTTCAAGGGTCATCGGTATGAGTTATAGACATCTATTGATTACAATGGTTCAAGGGCCATGGGTATGGGTTTTGGACAACTATAACTTGTAAAATGGACATCAATAGGCTATTGGTCATGGCTATTAGTTATAATGGCTCAAGGGTCATTGGTATGAGTTACGGACATCTATTGATTATAATGGTTCAAGGGCCATGAGTATGGTTATGGACAGCTATTACTTGTAAAATGGATATCTATAGGCTATTGGTCATGGCTAGTAGTTATAACGATTCAAGGGCCATCGGTATGAGTTATGGACATCTAATGGTTATAATGGTTCAATGGCCATGTTTATGGCTTATGGACGCCTATTACTTGTAAAATGGATATCTATAGGCTATTGGTCATGGCTAGTAGTTATAACGGTTCAACGGCCATGGTTATGGGTTATGGACACCTATTACTTGTAAAATGAATATCTATAGGCCAATGGTCATGACTAGTAGTTATAATGGTTCAACGGCCATGGTTATGGGTTATGGACACCTATTACTTGTAAAATGAATATCTATAGGCCATTGGTCATGGCTAGTAGTTATAATGGTTCAAGGGTCATCCTTATGAGTTATAGACATCTATTGATTATAATGGTTCAAGGGCCATGGGTATGGGTTGTGGACAACTATAACTTGTAAAATGGACATCAATAGGCTATTGGTCATGGCTAGTAGTTATAATGGTTCAAGGTTCATCGGTATGAGTTATGGACATCTATTGATTATAATGGTTCAAGGGCCATGAGTATGGTTATGGACAGCTATTACTTGTAAAATGGATATCTATAGGCTATTGGTCATGGCTAGTAGTTATAACGATTCAAGGGCCATCAGTATGAGTTATGGACATCTAATGGTTATAATGGTTCAACGGCCTTGTTTATGGCTTATGGACACCTATTACTTGTAAAATGGATATCTATAGGCTATTGGTCATGGCTAGTAGTTATAACGGTTCGAGGGTCATCGGTATGAGTTACGGACATCTATTGATTATAATGGTACAAGGGCCATGAGTATGGGTTATGGACAGCTATTACTTGTAAAATGGACATCTATAGGCCATTGGCCATGGCTAGTAGTTATAACGATTCAAGGGCCATCGGTATGAGTTATGGACATTTAATGGTTATAATGGTTCAACGGCCATGGTTATGGGTGATGGACACCTATTACTTGTAAAATGAATATCTATAGGCCATTGGTCATGGCTAGTAGTTATAATGGTTCAAGGGTCATCGGTATGAGTTATAGACATCTATTGATTATAATGGTTCAAGGGCCATGGGTATGGGTTGTGGACAACTATAACTTGTAAAATGTGTTGGAATATGCTTCACGCGTATAACATATAGTTATATGGCTAGTTGTTTGTGAGCCTAAAGGGTCACACACTTAAACACTAAACACCATTATATAATTAGTGTAATTAGTGTAATTACATTAATTATTAATATATAAGCTATAAGCTTGTGTATAATAAGTTTAATATTAATTGTTAATATTGAAACTTTATTGTGAGCAAAATGGAAGAAACAAATGACTAGGGACTAAAGTGCAAATGGAACAATGGTTTATGGAAATCATTGATGGGTCTTTATGGCACCATTAAGATTGTTGAATGGCTCCATAAACTCAACCTTGACCACCCATTTGGCCGCCCTCTCTCTCTAACACTTGTAGGTATTTTTGTTTTCTTTTGCTCTCAAGAATCAAGGACTAGCATCCTCCTTTGGTGTTCTTGATTGTGTTGTGTGGACTTTCTTTTAGAGGTATTCTAATTGAATACTTGGTTTCAATCCATCACCAACTCCATCCGAATACACAATAATCAAAGGCAACTAGGGTATGAATTCTTATACCATTCTCTTTGATTTTCTTATAGTTTAATTGTATGATTGATATCAAGATCCGTTCATGGTGATTAAATCTTTCCGCTGCGTTTTGGTTCTTGTTTTAACCGAAAATCACCATTAGTGGTATCACGAGTCATTATATTAATCATATAATTAGCTAGATTTTGTGAAAAGTGGCAAAAATCAAACGATTTTGGTGTTTTTTTACAAACCGATCGGACGAAAATTAAACCCTTCGGGTTTTTATTTTAATTTTCGGTTTTGTATAATTATGAGGGTTAAAATAACGTATTTTTGGAACCCTATTGTCACTTGTTACAAAATCAAAATCAAAAAATTAATCTAGTTTATTGAATTTTTTGATTATTTGGCTTGGAATTACTTGTTTAATTATGTTTTTTGATATGGAAAAACATGTATTTTTGCCATATCCCAAGCCAAAGCCTTGTCAATTGTTGCTTGTTTGTGCAAACCGATGAAAGCCTAGACCCTTTGTGAATGAATGTGGTTGATGTTTGGTTGTTTGGTTGTTTGGGAAAAGCCTTGTTTTTTTGGCTTAATTGTTGTAATTTGTTTCATTTATTTTTCTTTTATTTTTGGTGCCATTTTTGGGGCAATTTGTAATGTAAAAGTAATAGAATAGATTGTATTTATTTTATCTTTTTATTGTAAATTGTTGATAAAAAATATTGAAGACTAATGAAGAAAACAACAAATTTCCGTCACAAAACCGAGGGCTGTACGAAAACAGGTTTTCCAGAGGCATACGGACTCCGTTTTGGGCGATTCAAAAGCCTAAAATGCTTGCAAAGTCGTGGGCTACAACTTCCCAGAAGGCCGGGAAGACCAACGAAGACTCCTTCAGTGACTTTTCGGGCTTCAAAGTCTGCTGGAATTTTCTGGCAGATTACACTTTTTCACAATTTTGGGTTCTACTTGCTCAAGAATGTCTTGGAGCAAGTGGGAGCCCATTGGGTTTATGTAGGCCCGTTTGGGTTCATGTTGGCCCGTCCCTTAGTTTGACCCTTCGGTCCGTCGTGATGACTCACGTGACCGAACCTAGGATTTCATCGGTTGAGGTTTGCACAAAATTTGTTGCATGTTTTATTTATGTTTGTGGTTGTTTTCTTTTCCTATTAGATACAAGTAAATAAAACAATTAAAAATGTTTTTTTGACACAAACATTAAAACATCCAAACATTTAATCATCGATAATTACTAGTTAATCATTGATGATTAAACCTTTAATCTAAAATTGTTTTGAGATTATACTAAGTTTAAATATGATTTGAAACTTAAAATAATAGTTAATCATTGATGATTAAACCTTTAATCTAAAATTGTTTTGAGATTAAACTAAGTTTAAATACGATTTGAAACTTAAACCTTAATAATCGTTAAATGTTTTTACCGTTTATTAAACGACTTATGAAGTGATATGAATGAAGTACATGATTCATTCATATCTTAATAAAATTTTATTAATTAAAATTTAACATACCTAAAATTTAAGTCACGCCATCCAATCGGTTGTAAATCACTTGCTTCTATTTTTGAATTCACGTGAGACGTGGTTTGAATCTAGATCCGAGGTCATTATTCTCTACGCGTGAGACCTAGAGCTATTTTGACATGATTTCACATTGGATGACTTAATCGAGTTAACGGTGAGACCTTGACTCGAGGCGACGATGCGACAAACATGCCACTTGACCCTAGATGCTTGTTCACTAGGTGCCATGAAGTCCCATACCTCTAAGAGTTGCACTTGTAATGCAATTGTTGATCGTCACCTACCTATTGGATCTATCACCTCTAGCAGATCAACTGATGCGGTGATAGAAGCTCAATGGGATCTTAGCTTTTAATTAAAATTAATTGGGTAGTTAATTGATTAAAAGAAATTATTATTGAAAATACTATTTTTTGAACTTTGGTTGTTATACAGATAACAACAACATCAAAACCTAAGTATCTCCACTCAAAAATCAGTTCTTGAAAACTGAAACTGACTAATATCAACTTTATCTTCTGATATCGAATTCTAAGGATTGTCCTTAGAGATGAGAAAGTTGATACACCTATAAGAGGCCTTACCTGAGGCACCTCCTGTCAGTGATTCTGCTGCTGTTCGTCAAGCCTTTACCGAAACGTTTAACGAACACCAAGAAGTTGCTACTCATATGCTTGTGAGCATGAACCCCGAGATTCGAAAGTATTTCGAGGAACTCACAACATATGACATGATAAGCGAGTTGAAAATGATATTTCAACAAAAGGCAGAACTTGAACTGTTCAAAACAGTTAAAGCATTCCATGCTTGCAATCAGGAGGACGGCCAATCAGTTAGCACTTACATCTTGAATATGCAATGCTATCTTGATCCAATGGAACGTCTTGGTTACCCCTTACCACAAGTTCTTGGAATGAGCTTGATTCTTACCTCACTATCCAAGGACTATGACCAGTTTGAAAAGTGTTTTAAAAGTACATAGCATGTGGAAGACAATCGTTGAACATGCTATGGTAAAACTGGTTGAGCAAGGGTTACCCAATACTTTTCTTGCAATCAGGGAAGGTAAACCGCAAGCACAAGGCAAGAGTCTAGGTAAGGGTAAGCTAGTTTACTTTTCCAAACCTACGATTACCCCACCTGCTAAAAAGGAGCACCCTGCAAAGGATATTTCTTGCCATCATTGCGATGAAACTGGCCATTGAAGGAGGAATTGTCCTGCCTACGTGGCAGAGTTGATGAAGGACAAATGTGTTCTAGTTAGCACATTAGGTATCTTCATTATAGAACTCTATACTTTTCGTGATAAATCTTGAGTGTATGACACTAGTTGTGGAACTCACATTTACACAAATGTGCAAGATTGAATGTGAAGTAGAAAGCTAATGAATGGAAGCTGTGATCTTATCCTTCCTAATGCGTTAATTATTATTTTGAACAATTATCAATTATGCATTGTTTAGCTTTATCGTTTGTTGAATAATGGATTATGATATTTTGTTTTATGAAAAATAACATTTTTTTATAACTATTCATTGTAATAGTATGTTTGAAATCAATATGCATGATCCTAATTCAAACGATAGTTCTATATACAAATGTAGCACTCAAGAATCCAAATTGGTTTGGATTCTACTTACCTAGATCATCGTCATCTTTTCCACATAAACAAGAAATGCATTTTGATACTAAAACTCGACGGGCTTCTTTACAAATGATTATGAATCATTTAAAATGCCTCTCTTGTATATTATGGAAAGATAACAAGAAAGCTTTTCTCCCAAGTTGGCGAAAGAGCTACAAATCTACTTGGACTCATACATACTGATGTATGTGGCCCTTTTAGAACTAAGACTAGGGAAGGTGCCACCTACTTTCACTGATGATATCATTCGATGTGGTTATGTTTACTTGATTAAACATCAACATGGAAGCTTTAATGATATCAGTCGCTATGGTTATGTTTACTTGATTAGACATAAACATGAAATCTTTGAAACGTTCAAAGCTTTCTAAAGTAAAAGTAGAAAATCAACTTAGCAAGACAACAAAGGCTTTCAGTCCTGATTAAGGATGAAAGTACATGAGTCAAGAGTTTCCAGATCATCCCTCACATCGTGAGATTGTCTCACAATTCACTCTTTCATACACTCCACAAGATAATGGTGCGTCTGGAAGGAGATATCGGACCCTGTATGACATGGTGCGATCTATGATGAGTCCTACTACTCTTACACTATCCTTTTGAGGGGCATGCACTGAAGTTTGCTGCTCGAATACTTGATATGGTTCCGACCAAAAGGTTAAAAAGACACCATATGAGATATGGCGTGGGAAAGTCCCTAATTTGTCTTACTTGAGGATCTGGGGTTGTGAGGATCTCGTGGAACGAGACATGCCGAACAAACTTGAGCCCATATCTATCAAGTATATCTTCGATTACTATTTACCTTCCCAACTGAGAACAAATGGTTGTTACTCGGTATGCTGAGTTTCTTGAGAACAGTCTCATTTCACAAAGCAAGTGGGAGCATTATAGACTTTGACAAGATTCAAAGTGAAGATACACAACCTTCTGGTAACACTAGCAAATATCATTCTGAGGCTGGACATATAGATGTTGGACCACAGGATGATGTTGTTCCCATTCATAGATCCGCAAGGACACTTCATGCACCTGAACGATATAGATTTATGTCGATGCTGAGGAGCAAGTTTCGAGGATCATTATGAACCCCCTAACTATCAAGTTGCATTATCGAATTTTGAATTCGAAAAATGACTTGAAGCTATGAATGCGAAAATAAAATCCATGAGAGACAATCAAGTTTTGAACTTAGTTGATCTTTCTCAAAAAAGTAAGACTGTTGACATGGATGAAAATATACACACCTATAAATCTCTCATAGTAGCAAAAGGTTACACTCAATCCTACTGGATTGACAATGATGAAACCTTCTCGCCTGTTACTAAAGACATTAGGATTCTTATAGCCAAAGTAGTGTACTATGACTATGAAATTTGGTTGATGATGAAATCAAAACGTTTGTTTCACCTAAAACCCAAACTGAGTATGTGTATATATGAAAGCTAGTGGGAGCGTTGTCGTTTCTCAAGTCATACATGTTGATGACATGTCACTCATGTGAAACAATATACCATGCTACAAGATGAAAATCCTGGCTTGGAAAATGTTTCGACATGATGGATTGTAGGGACACGACATACATACTTGAAGTAAAGATCTATAATGATAGATCAAAGCGGTTAATTGGTTTAAGTCAAAGTGCTTACATTGACAAAATTCTAAATGGTTTAGAGTGGTACTCCCAAACGAGGAAGTCCTCGTATGCCACACAATGTAAACTTGAGTGTGACTCAAGGACCTTCCACACCTGATGTGGTGAAGCGGATGAATGTAATCCCCTATGAATCGGCTATTACATTCATCATGTACGTTGTAAGAAGTACTAGGCCAAATGTAACGTCCTTAGGGGACCTTACTAGAAAATACCAACAGAATTCATGAGAGAGTCACTGGATTGCTGTTAAGAACACATTGAAGTATTTTAAAGTACTGGATATATGTTTCTTGGTCATGGTGGAGATACTGAACTGAAACTAAGTATACTTGCTATACTTATGTTGGTTTTGAAATAGGGCGTGATGACGCTAGATCCTATTTACGAAGGTTCACTACATTCGAATGATTTATCGAGATATGTGAAATTCGTACACTTAAAGTTCAAACAGATAACTAACTAGCTGACGCTTTATCGAACTCAATGTCTTGTACCAAACATCTTGAATATGAATGGAACATTGGACTTCGACAAGCTAGTAGTTTCATGTAAATCTGTTTTAGTATTTGGATAATGGAACTGTGAGCAGTTTATATTGGAATAAATTGATATACTTGATATGATCGTTTTTATATGAATATCTACTGTGTTCTATATTTGCATGTTTATATCCTTGAATATTTAATGTGTTTTATATTCTAAATTGTCCATTGTCATATTGATAATATGGGAATATTATTAAGACAAATCTGAGGGCATTGATGACATTATCTTAGTATGACTAAGGATGATGAAATCAAACTCACATGTCGCTCATAACGATGCACGATTGGACTGACCCAAACTATGAGAAATCACTTCTTGGATTTATGTCACAAGTGAATCTCACAAAGGCTTTGTCACTTATCCTCTGACTTGAGATGCAAGTTGGTTTGTGTATGTAGAGGGGCAAACTTTGATGTGGTTAAACGCTGACCTGAATAAGGCTGCTATAACAACCATTATCGGGTTTATCATTAAGCATATGACAGACACGTGCAGTCAATATAGAATTTGTTCCTCCACGTATGTGGATTAGATACTACTGGGCCCCTCGATGATTTTGAATAGATGTATGTGTGGCCACACCCAAAAGGTAATCAAGATGAATCTTGATTGGTTTTGGTAATCTATTTCATTATATAGATCGAGAAACAGAATCGTTGAAGTTTTAGATTGACATTGATCCTTGTCTAAAATTCAACATAGTATCAGTAATAAAAGGATAACTGCTTGAAAAACTTTGAACAAAGATTTTATGAAACTCCTCATATACTCCTAGGGGCATTGGCGGGTTGCTAGACTCTAACCTTTGCTTGTATAACTACTTGATGTTATCACGTGCGCAAGTGGGAGCTGTTGGAATATGCTTCACGCGTATAACATATAGTTATATGGCTAGTTGTTTGTGAGCCTAAAGGGTCACACACTTAAACACTAAACACCATTATATAATTAGTGTAATTAGTGTAATTACATTAATTATTAATATATAAGCTATAAGCTTGTGTATAATAAGTTTAATATTAATTGTTAATATTGAAACTTTATTGTGAGCAAAATGGAAGAAACAAATGACTAGGGACTAAAGTGCAAATGGAACAATGGTTTATGGAAATCATTGATGGGTCTTTATGGCACCATTAAGATTGTTGAATGGCTCCATAAACTCAACCTTGAGCACCCATTTGGCCGCCCTCTCTCTCTAACACTTGTAGGTATTTTTGTTTTCTTTTGCTCTCAAGAATCAAGGACTAGCATCCTCCTTTGGTGTTCTTGATTGTGTTGTGTGGACTTTCTTTTAGAGGTATTCTAATTGAATACTTGGTTTCAATCCATCACCAACTCCATCCGAATACACAATAATCAAAGGCAACTAGGGTATGAATTCTTATACCATTCTCTTTGATTTTCTTATAGTTTAATTGTATGATTGATATCAAGATCCGTTCATGGTGATTAAATCTTTCCGCTGCGTTTTGGTTCTTGTTTTAACCGAAAATCACCATTAAAATGGACATCAATAGGCTATTGGTCATGGCTAGTAGTTATAATGGTTCAAGGTTCATCGGTATGAGTTACGAACATCTATTGATTATAATGGTTCAAGGGCCATGAGTATGGTTATGGACAGCTATTACTTGTAAAATGTATATCTATAGGCCATTGGTCATGGCTAGTAGTTATAACGATTCAAGGGCCATCGGTATGAGTTATGGGACATCTAATGGTTATAATGGTTCAACGACCATGGTTATGGGTTATGGACACCTATTACTTGTAAAATGAATATCTATAGGCCATTGGTCATGGCTAGTATTTATAATGGTTCAAGGGTCATCGGTATGAGTTATAGACATCTATTGATTATAATGGTTCAAGGGCCATGGGTATGGGTTGTGGACAACTATAACTTGTAAAATGGACATCAATAGACTATTGGTCATGGCTAGTAGTTATAATGATTCAAGGTTCATCGGTATGAGTTACGGACATCTATTGATTATAAAGGTTCAAGGGCCATGAGTATGGTTATGGACAGCTTTTACTTGTAAAATGGATTTCTATAGGCTATTGGTCATGGCAAGTAGTTATAACGTTTCAAGGGCCATCGGTATGAGTTATGGACATCTAATGGTTATAATAGTTCAACGGCCATGTTTATGGATTATGGACGCCTATTACTTGTAAAATGGATATCTATAGGCTATTGGTCATGGCTAGTAGTTATAACGGTTCGAGGGTCATCGATATGAGTTACGGACATCTATTGATTATAATGGTTCAAGGGCCATGAGAATGGGTTATGGACAGCTATTACTTGTAGAATGGATATCTATAGGCCATTGGTCATGGCTAGTAGTTATAACGATTCAAGGGCTATTGGTATGAATTATGGACATCTAATGGTTATAATGGTTCAAGGGCCATAGGTATGGGTTATGGACACCTATTACTTGTAAATTGGGCATCTATAGGCTATTTGTCTTGGCTAGTAGTTATAATGGTTCAAGGGTCAGCGGTATAAGTTACGGACATCTATTGATTATAATGGTTCAAGGGCCATGAGTATCGGTTATGGACAGCTATTACTTTTAAAATGGATATCTATAGGTTATTGGTCATGGCTAGTAGTTATAACGATTTAAGGGCCATCGGTATGAGTTATGGACATCTAATGGTTTTAATGGCTCAACGGCCATGTTTATGGCTTATGGACGCCTATTACTTGTAAAATGGATATCTATAGGCCATTGGTCATGGCTAGTACTTATAACGGTTCAAGGGGCATCGGTATGAGTTACGGACATCTAATGATTATGATGGTTCAAGGGCCAGGAGTATGGGTTATGGATAGCTATTACTTGTAAAATGGAAATCAATAGACTATTGGTCATGGCTAGTAGTTATAATGGTTCAAGGTTCATCGGTATGAGTTACGGACATCTATTGATTATAAAGGTTCAAGGGCCATGAGTATGGTTATGGACAGCTTTTACTTGTAAAATGGATTTCTATAGGCTATTGGTCATGGAAAGTAGTTATAACGTTTCAAGGGCCATCGGTATGAGTTATGGACATCTAATGGTTATAATAGTTCAACGGCCATGTTTATGGATTATGGACGCCTATTACTTGTAAAATGGATATCTATAGGCTATTGGTCATGGCTAGTAGTTATAACGGTTCGAGGGTCATCGATATAAGTTACGGACATCTATTGATTATAATGGTTCAAGGGCCATGAGAATGGGTTATGGACAGCTATTACTTGTAGAATGGATATCTATAGGCCATTGGTCATGGCTAGTAGTTATAACGATTCAAGGGCTATTGGTATGAATTATGGACATCTAATGGTTATAATGGTTCAAGGGCCATAGGTATGGGTTATGGACACCTATTACTTGTAAATTGGGCATCTATAGGCTATTTGTCTTGGCTAGTAGTTATAATGGTTCAAGGGTCAGCGGTATAAGTTACGGACATCTATTGATTATAATGGTTCAAGGGCCATGAGTATCGGTTATGGACAGCTATTACTTTTAAAATGGATATCTATAGGTTATTGGTCATGGCTAGTAGTTATAACGATTTAAGGGCCATCGGTATGAGTTATGGACATCTAATGGTTTTAATGGCTCAACGGCCATGTTTATGGCTTATGGACGCCTATTACTTGTAAAATGGATATCTATAGGCCATTGGTTATGGCTAGTACTTATAACGGTTCAAGGGGCATCGGTATGAGTTACGGACATCTAATGATTATGATGGTTCAAGGGCCAGGAGTATGGGTTATGGATAGCTATTACTTGTAAAATGGAAATCAATAGACTATTGGTCATGGCTAGTAGTTATAATGGTTCAAGGTTCATCGGTATGAGTTACGGACATCTATTGATTATAAAGGTTCAAGGGCCATGAGTATGGTTATGGACAGCTTTTACTTGTAAAATGGATTTCTATAGGCTATTGGTCATGGCAAGTAGTTATAACGTTTCAAGGGCCATCGGTATGAGTTATGGACATCTAATGGTTATAATAGTTCAACGGCCATGTTTATGGATTATGGACGCCTATTACTTGTAAAATGGATATCTATAGGCTATTGGTCATGGCTAGTAGTTATAACGGTTCGAGGGTCATCGATATAAGTTACGGACATCTATTGATTATAATGGTTCAAGGGCCATGAGAATGGGTTATGGACAGCTATTACTTGTAGAATGGATATCTATAGGCCATTGGTCATGGCTAGTAGTTATAACGATTCAAGGGCTATTGGTATGAATTATGGACATCTAATGGTTATAATGGTTCAAGGGCCATAGGTATGGGTTATGGACACCTATTACTTGTAAATTGGGCATCTATAGGCTATTTGTCTTGGCTAGTAGTTATAATGGTTCAAGGGTCAGCGATATAAGTTACGGACATCTATTGATTATAATGGTTCAAGGGCCATGAGTATCGGTTATGGACAGCTATTACTTTTAAAATGGATATCTATAGGTTATTGGTCATGGCTAGTAGTTATAACGATTTAAGGGCCATCGGTATGAGTTATGGACATTTAATGGTTTTAATGGCTCAACGGCCATGTTTATGGCTTATGGACGCCTATTACTTGTAAAATGGATATCTATAGGCCATTGGTCATGGCTAGTACTTATAACCGTTCAAGGGGCATCGGTATGAGTTACGGACATCTAATGATTATGTTGGTTCAAGGGCCAGGAGTATGGGTTATGGATAGCTATTACTTGTAAAATGGATATCAATAGCCTATTGGTCATGGCTAGTAGTTATAATGGTTCAAGGGTCATCAGTATGAGTTACGGACATCTATTGATTATAATGGTTCAAGGGCCATGAGTATCGGTTATGGACAGCTATTACTTGTAAAATGGATATCTATAGGCTATTGGTCATGGCAAGTAGGTATAACGTTTCAAGGGCCATAGGTATGAGTTATGGACATCTATTGGTTATAATGGTTCAATGGCCATGTTTATGGCTTATGGACGCCTATTACTTGTAAAATGGATATCTATAGGCTATTGGTCATGGCTAGTAGTTATAATGGTTCAAGGGTCATCAGTATGAGTTACGGACATCTATTGATTATAATGGTTCAAGGGCCATGAGTATCGGTTATGGACAGCTATTACTTGTAAAATGGATATCTATAGGCTATTGGTCATGGCAAGTAGGTATAACGTTTCAAGGGCCATAGGTATGAGTTATGGACATCTATTGGTTATAATGGTTCAATGGCCATGTTTATGGCTTATGGACGCCTATTACTTGTAAAATGGATATCTATAGGCTATTGGTCATGGCTAGTAGTTATAATGGTTCAAGGGTCATCGGTATGAGTTACGGACATCTATTGATTATAATGGTTCAAGGGCCATGAGTATGGGTAATGGACAATTATTACTTGTAAAATGGATATCTAAAGGCTATTGGTCATGGCTAGTAGTTATAATGGTTCAAGGGTCATCGGTATGAGTTACGTACATCTATTGATTATAATGGTTCAAGGGCCAGGAGTATGGGTAATGGACAGCTATTACTTGTAAAATGGATATCTATAGGCTATTGGTCATGGCTAGTAGTTATAATGATTCAAGGGCCATCGGTATGAGTTATGGACATTTAATGGTTTTAATGGCTCAACGGCCATGTTTATGGCTTATGGACGCCTATTACTTGTAAAATGGATATCTATAGGCCATTGGTCATGGCTTGTACTTATAACGGTTCAAGGGTCATCGGTATGAGTTACGGGCATCTAATGATTATGATGGTTCAAGGGCCAGGAGTATGGGTTATGGATAGCTATTACTTGTATAATGGATATCAATAGCCTATTGGTCATGGCTAGTAGTTATAATGGTTCAAGGGTCATCAGTATGAGTTACGGACATCTATTGATTATAATGGTTCAAGGGCCATGAGTATCGGTTTTTTTTTTTTTTTTTTTTTTTTTTTTTGGTTAAGGGAATAACCCCGGCAACTAGAACAACAAGAAAAAAGTTATGTACAGACAAAGGTAGGTTAAACACCACACCTTAGAAACTAACTAATTGACCTCCCAAAACATGTTTAGGGAATAAGGCCAACAGCAACAACATAACTCTATAGCCTAAGCCAATACGAATGCTATACATCCAACCATGACATAAACTACAAGACCAAAAGTTCAAATTGGTAACAAAAATACCAAGCACTTCATTAAGATGCCAAACTTTAGTCACCTGATTATCTTGAACCTTCAATCCCTCTTGACCCAAATGCAAATCCTCTTCATCAAAGATATACTTTGACCCGCCAAGAGTCAACCAATGACTCTATAACAGTCACTAGTCCTACAACAACTAGTGATTCGGTCAAACCATTCACAAAAATTCAACAACATAGTACAGTTTGACCCTAAACAAACCAAAGCAACAAGGCAGTTCTCACATCTATGCATGTTACCAATATAACAGAGAATTACACAAGTAACACAGAATTTTGACTTAGTAAAAGTCAAAATTCTCATAGACAGAAATAAAATAACCCACTGCAACAAGACTAAAACCTCCCAAAGACATAACCTAGGTAATAACCATGAGCTACAACATTTTATACTATTCCCAAAATTCCTCAACCAGTGAGAAATCCTAACCCTCAAGAAATTGACCATATCACATCTTTGACTGAAATTGTCCTGACTATGGTCAATTTCTTCATAAATCAGGTTAACATTCCTCCCATTCTCAACCTGGAATCTACATTCCACATGGCTAAACAACTGCCCAAAAATCAACAAAACAGCAGCATCAAAACTACCATAATTCATGCATAACTCCAACTGAATCCCAGTAAAAATGTAACAACCTGCAAAACATAAAACAATAGGACTGCAGCTCACACTTTTATTGCACAAAAACAAAAATATACGACTTTCCTTTATGGTCTCCTGCCAGCAGCAATAATGGAAATAAAACTCCAAAAAAAGTCCAGTACACTCCATAAAAGCAGAAAATGGAAATCCAAGCCTTCAAGCTAACTTCCATGATTAAAAAACCATAGGAAATACCAAAGCTGCCCTTACAACCAGAATTCAGATTTTGCCAGGCAAAAATCATAAAATTCCCAATAAATCCAGAAATTTTCCCACTGCAGCTTTGAAAAATCCCTGACCTATCATAACTTTTCCAGAAAATTCTACAAAAAATGTAAAAAATTCCAGAAAAATCCCAAGAATCACCCGAAAAAAATATAAAAAATCTGGAATAAGGACCATAATACCCCTGAACTACCATAGCTAACCAAAAAAACATAAAACCTCTAAGCATTTGGCTATCCCTCCACCACTTCTTAATTTCCATCATTATGAACAGTAAAAGAGGTATTACTGCCATCATGAACTACAGCAAATCCCCAGAACTCAGCAGCTAACACAGATTGTTTAGAAGGTCTAATGTTAAGACCTAATAATCTAAGTCTAACATTTTTAATAATCAAGTTACAAACCTCTTCAACACTTCTGTGTCTGTTCTGGAATAACCTAAGATTCCTTTCTTGCCAGATAAAATAAACAGAAGCTGCAATAACCAGTCTCTGAATGATACTCCAAATAGACTTATTAACAGGCATTCTTTCAATAACCATAGACAGAAACGTCCAACTATCAGGTAACAACTCCAACCTAGCCATACCTTTCATCACCTCCCAAACTGCCTTTGGATAGAAACATTCAAAAAACAAATGGTCATGAGAGTCCAACTGCAACTTACAAAAAACACATCTTATATCCTCATTTTCAGAATCAACTTGAAAATTATCTTGAGTTTTTAACTTACCCAAGAAGACCAACCAAAGAATGAAAGCATGTCTGGGAATGTTTTGACTAAACCAGACCCAATTAGCCCAAGACACTTTATTCCTATTTTCCCCTAAAACCTTCCAAGCATCTCCAACAGAAAAAGGAATACATCTATCATTAATAGATTTCCAAAGCACTCTATCCCTACTAGTTTGCATAATTAAAGGAGGATGCGTATCAAAAATCATAGGGAACTTAGTAAACCAACTAGGTATAACGTTTCAAGGGCCATAGGTATGAGTTATGGACATCTAATGGTTATAATGGTTCAATGGCCATGTTTATGGCTTATGGTCACCTATTACTTGTAAAATGGATATCTATAGGCTATTGGTCATGGCTAGTAGTTATAATGGTTCAAGGGTCATCGGTATGAGTTACGGACATCTATTGATTATAATGGTTCAAGGGCCATGAGTATGGGTAATGGACAACTATTACTTGTAAAATGGATATCTACAGGCTATTGGTCATGGCTAGTAGTTATAATGGTTCAAGGGTCATCGGTATGAGTTACGTACATCTATTGATTATAATGGTTCAAGGGCCATGAGTATGGGTAATGGACAGCTATTACTTGTAAAATGGATATCTATAGGCTATTGGTCATGGCTAGTAGTTATAACGATTCAAGGGTCATCGGTATGAGTTATGGACATTTAATGGTTTTAATGGCTCAACGGCCATGTTTATGGCTTATGGACGCCTATTACTTGTAAAATGGATATCTATAGGCCATTGGTCATGGCTAGTACTTATAACGGTTCAAGGGTCATCGGTATGAGTTACGGACATCTAATGATTATGATGGTTCAAGGGCCAGGAGTATGGCTTATGGACGCCTATTACTTGTAAAATGGATATCTATAGGCTATTGGTCATGGCTAGTAGTTATAATGGTTCAAGGGTCATCGGTATGAGTTACGTACATCTATTGATTATAATGGTTCAAGGGCCATGAGTATGGGTAATGGACAGCTATTACTTGTAAAATGGATATCTATAGGCTATTGGTCATGGCTAGTAGTTATAACGATTCAAGGGCCATCGGTATGAGTAATGGACATCTATTGATTATAATGGTTCAAGGGCCATGAGTATTGGTTATGGACAGCTATTACTTTTAAAATGGATATCTATAGGCTATTGGTCATGGCAAGTAGGTATAACGTTTCAAGGGCCATAGGTATGAGTTATGGACATCTAATGGTTATAATGGTTCAATGGCCATGTTTATGGCTTATGGACGCCTATTACTCGTAAAATGGATATCGATAGGCTATTGGTCATGGCTAGTAGTTCTAATGGTTCAAGGGTCATCGGTATGAGTTACGGACATCTATTGATTATAATGGTTCAAGGGCCATGAGTATGGGTTATGGACATCTATTACTTGTAAAATGGATATCTATAGGCTATTGGTCATGGCTAGTAGTTATAACGATTCATGGGCCATCGGTATGAGTTATGGACATCTAATGGTTATAATGGGTCAACGGCCATGTTTATGGCTTATGGACGCCTATTACTTGTAAAATGGATATCTATAGGCTATTGGTCATGGCTAGTAGTTCTAATGGTTCAAGGGTCATCGGTATGAGTTACGGACATCTATTGATTATAATGGTTCAAGGGCCATGAGTATGGTTATGGACAGCTATTACTTGTAAAATGGATATCTATAGGCTGTTGGTCATGGCTAGTAGTTATAACGATTCAAGGGCCATCGGTATGAGTTATGGACATCTAATGGTAATAATGGCTCAACGGCCATGTTTATGGCTTATGGACGCCTATTACTTGTAAAATGGATATCTATAGGCTATTGGTCATGGCTAGTAGTTCTAATGGTTAAAGGGTCATCGGTATGAGTTACGGACATCTATTGATTATGATGTTTCAAGGGCCATGAGTATGGGTTATGGACAGCTATTACTTGTAAAATGGATATCAATAGGCTGTTGGTCATGGCTAGTAGTTATAACGATTCATGGGCCATAGGTATAAGTTATGGACATCTATTGATTATAATGGTTCAAGGGCCACGGGTATTGGTTATGGACAACTATTACTTGTAAAATGGATATCAATAGCCTATTGGTCATGGCTAGTAGTTATAATGGTTCAAGGGTCATCAGTATGAGTTACGGACATCTATTGATTATAATGGTTCAAGGGCCATGAGTATCAGTTATGGACAGCTATTACTTGTAAAATGGATATCTATAGGCCATTGGTCATGGCTAGTAGTTATAACGATTCAAGGGCCATCGGTATGAGTTATGGACATCTAATGGTTATAATGGTTCAACGGCCATGGTTATGGGTTATGGACACCTATTACTTGTAAAATGAATATCTATAGGCCATTGGTCATGGCTAGTAGTTATAATGGTTCAAGGGTCATCGGTATGAGTTATAGACATCTATTGATTATAATGGTTCAAGGGCCATGGGTATGGGTTGTGGACAACTATAACTTGTAAAATGGACATCAATAGACTATTGGTCATGGCTAGTAGTTATAATGGTTCAAGGTTCATCGGTATGAGTTACGGACATCTATTGATTATAAAGGTTCAAGGGCCATGAGTATGGTTATGGACATCTTTTACTTGTAAAATGGATTTCTATAGGCTATTGGTCATGGCAAGTAGTTATAACGTTTCAAGGGCCATCGGTATGAGTTATGGACATCTAATGGTTATAATAGTTCAACGGCCATGTTTATGGCTTATGGACGCCTATTACTTGTAAAATGGATATCTATAGGCTATTGGTCATGGCTAGTAGTTATAACGGTTCGAGGGTCAACGATATGAGTTACGGACATCTATTGATTATAATGGTTCAAGGGCCACGAGAATGGCTTATGGACGCCTATTACTTGTAAAATGGATATCTATAGGCTATTGGTCATGGCTAGTAGTTATAACGGTTCGAGGGTCATCGATATGAGTTACGGACATCTATTGATTATAATGGTTCAAGGGCCACGAGAATGGGTTATGGACAGCTATTACTTGTAGAATGGATATCTATAGGCCATTGGTCATGGCTAGTAGTTATAACGATTCAAGGGCTATTGGTATGAATTATGGACATCTAGTGGTTATAATGGTTCAAGGGCCATAGGTATGGGTTATGGACACCTATTACTTGTAAATTGGGCATCTATAGGCTATTGGTCTTGGCTAGTAGTTATAATGGTTCAAGGGTCATCGGTATAAGTTACGGACAACTATTGATTATAATGGTTCAAGGGCCATGAGTATCGGTTATGGACAGCTATTACTTTTAAAATGGATATCTATAGGTTATTGGTCATGGCTAGTAGTTATAACGATTTAAGGGCCATCGGTATGAGTTATGGACATTTAATGGTTTTAATGGCTCAACGGCCATGTTTATGGCTTATGGACGCCTATTTCTTGTAAAATGGATATCTATAGGCCATTGGTCATGGCTAGTACTTATAACGGTTCAAGGGTCATCGATATGAGATACGGACATCTAATGATTATGATGGTTCAAGGGCCAGGAGTATGGGTTATGGATAGCTATTACTTGTAAAATGGATATCAATAGCCTATTGGTCATGGCTAGTAGTTATAATGGTTCAAGGGTCATCAGTATGAGTTACGGAAATCTATTGATTATAATGGTTCAAAGGCCATGAGTATCGGTTATGGATAGCTATTACTTGTAAAATGGATATCTATAGGCTATTGGTCATGGCAAGTAGGTATAACGTTTCAAGGGCCATAGGTATGAGTTATGGACATCTAATGGTTATAATGGTTCAATGGCCATGTTTATGGCTTATGGACGCCTATTACTTGTAAAATGGATATCTATAGGCTATTGGTCATGGCTAGTAGTTATAATGGTTCAAGGGTCATCGGTATGAGTTACGGACATCTATTGATTATAATGGTTCAAGGGCCATGAGTATGGGTAATGGACAACTATTACTTGTAAAATGGATATCTAAAGGCTATTGGTCATGGCTAGTAGTTATAATGGTTCAAGGGTCATCGGTATGAGTTACGTACATCTATTGATTATAATGGTTCAAGGGCCAGGAGTATGGGTAATGGACAGCTATTACTTGTAAAATGGATATCTATAGGCTATTGGTCATGGCTAGTAGTTATAATGATTCAAGGGCCATCGGTATGAGTTATGGACATGTAATGGTTTTAATGGCTCAACGGCCATGTTTATGGCTTATGGACGCCTATTACTTGTAAAATGGATATCTATAGGCCATTTGTCATGGCTAGTACTTATAACGGTTCAAGGGTCATCGGTATGAGTTACGGACATCTAATGATTATGATGGTTCAAGGGCCAGGAGTATGGCTTATGGACGCCTATTACTTGTAAAATGGATATCTATAGGCTATTGGTCATGGCTATTTGTTATAATGGTTCAAGGGTCATCGGTATGAGTTACGTACATCTATTGATTATAATGGTTCAAGGGCCATGAGTATGGGTAATGGAAAGCTATTACTTGTAAAATGGATATCTATAGGCTATTGGTCATGGCTAGTAGTTATAACGATTCGAGGGCCATCGGTATGAGTAATGGACATCTATTGATTATAATGGTTCAAGAGCCATGAGTATTGGTTACGGACAGCTATTACTTTTAAAATGGATATCTATAGGCTATTGGTCATGGCAAGTAGGTATAACGTTTCAAGGGCCATAGGTATGAGTTATGGACATCTAATGGTTATAATGGTTCAATGGCCATGTTTATGGCTTATGGACGCCTATTACTCGTAAAATGGATATCTATAGGCTATTGGTCATGGCTAGTAGTTCTAATGGTTCAAGGGTCATCGGTATGAGTTACGGACATCTATTGATTATAATGGTTCAAGGGCCATGAGTATGGGTAATGGACAACTATTACTTGTAAAATGGATATCTAAAGGCTATTGGTCATGGCTAGTAGTTATAATGGTTCAAGGGTCATCGGTATGAGTTACGTACATCTATTGATTATAATGGTTCAAGGGCCAGGAGTATGGGTAATGGACAGCTATTACTTGTAAAATGGATATCTATAGGCTATTGGTCATGGCTAATAGTTATAATGATTCAAGGGCCATCGGTATGAGTTATGGACATGTAATGGTTTTAATGGCTCAACGGCCATGTTTATGGCTTATGGACGCCTATTACTTGTAAAATGGATATCTATAGGCCATTTGTCATGGCTAGTACTTATAACAGTTCAAGGGTCATCGGTATGAGTTACGGACATCTAATGATTATGATGGTTCAAGGGCCAGGAGTATGGCTTATGGACGCCTATTACTTGTAAAATGGATATCTATAGGCTATTGGTCATGGCTAGTTGTTATAATGGTTCAAGGGTCATCGGTATGAGTTACGTACATCTATTGATTATAATGGTTCAAGGGCCATGAGTATGGGTAATGGAAAGCTATTACTTGTAAAATGGATATCTATAGGCTATTGGTCATGGCTAGTAGTTATAACGATTCGAGGGCCATCGGTATGAGTAATGGACATCTATTGATTATAATGGTTCAAGGGCCATGAGTATTGGTTACGGACAGCTATTACTTTTAAAATGGATATCTATAGGCTATTGGTCATGGCAAGTAGGTATAACGTTTCAAGGGCCATAGGTATGAGTTATGGACATCTAATGGTTATAATGGTTCAATGGCCATGTTTATGGCTTATGGACGCCTATTACTCGTAAAATGGATATCTATAGGCTATTGGTCATGGCTAGTAGTTCTAATGGTTCAAGGGTCATCGGTATGAGTTACGGACATCTATTGATTATAATGGTTCAAGGGCCATGAGTATGGGTAATGGACAACTATTACTTGTAAAATGGATATCTAAAGGCTATTGGTCATGGCTAGTAGTTATAATGGTTCAAGGGTCATCGGTATGAGTTACGTACATCTATTGATTATAATGGTTCAAGGGCCAGGAGTATGGGTAATGGACAGCTATTACTTGTAAAATGGATATCTATAGGCTATTGGTCATGGCTAGTAGTTATAATGATTCAAGGGCCATCGGTATGAGTTATGGACATGTAATGGTTTTAATGGCTCAACGGCCATGTTTATGGCTTATGGACGCCTATTACTTGTAAAATGGATATCTATAGGCCATTGGTCATGGCTAGTACTTATAACGGTTCAAGGGTCATCGGTATGAGTTACGGACATCTAATGATTATGATGGTTCAAGGGCCAGGAGTATGGGTTATGGATAGCTATTACTTGTAAAATGGATATCAATAGCCTATTGGTCATGGCTAGTAGTTATAATGGTTCAAGGGTCATCAGTATGAGTTACGGACATCTATTGATTATAATGGTTCAAGGGCCATGAATGGATATCTATAGGCTATTGGTCATGGCAAGTAGGTATAACGTTTCAAGGGCCATAGGTATGAGTTATGGACATCTAATGGTTATAATGGTTCAATGGCCATGTTTATGGCTTATGGTCGCCTATTACTTGTAAAATGGATATCTATAGGCTATTGGTCATGGCTAGTAGTTATAATGGTTCAATGGTCATCGGTATCAGTTACGTACATCTATTGATTATAATGGTTCAAGGGCCAGGAGTATGGGTAATGGACAGCTATTACTTGGAAAATGGATATCTATAGGCTATTGGTCATGGCTAGTAGTTATAATGATTCAAGGGCCATCGGTATGAGTTATGGACATTTAATGGTTTTAATGGCTCAACGGCCATGTTTATGGCTTATGGACGCCTATTACTTGTAAAATGGATATCTATAGGCCATTGGTCATGGCTAGTACTTATAACGGTTCAAGGGTCATCGGTATGAGTTACGGACATCTAATGATTATGATGGTTCAAGGGCCAGGAGTATGGGTTATGGATAGCTATTACTTGTAAAATAGATATCAATAGCCTATTGGTCATGGCTAGTAGTTATAATGGTTCAAGGGTCATCAGTATGAGTTACGGACATCTATTGATTATAATGGTTCAAGGGCCATGAGTATCGGTTATGGACAGCTATTACTTGTAAAATGGATATCTATAGGCTATTGGTCATGGCAAGTAGGTATAACGTTTCAAGGGCCATATGTATGAGTTATGGACATCGAATGGTTATAATGGTTCAATGGCCATGTTTATGGCTTATGGTCGCCTATTACTTGTAAAATGGATATCTATAGGCTATTGGTCATGGCTAGTAGTTATAATGGTTCAAGGGTCATCGGTATGAGTTATGGACATCTATTGATTATAATGGTTCAAGGGCCATGAGTATGGGTAATGGACAACTATCACTTGTAAAATGGATATCTATAGGCTATTGGTCATGGCTAGTAGTTATAATGGTTCAAGGGTCATCGGTATGAGTTACATACATCTATTGATTATAATGGTTCAAGGGCCATGAGTATGGGTAATGGACAACTATTACTTGTAAAATGGATATCTATAGGCTATTGGTCATGGCTAGTAGTTATAACGATTCAAGGGCCATCGGTATGAGTTATGGACATTTAATGGTTTTAATGGCTCAACGGCCATGTTTATGGCTTATGGACGCCTATTACTTGTAAAATGGATATCTATTGGCCATTGGTCATGGCTAGTACTTATAACGGTTCAAGGGTCATCGGTATGAGTTACGGACATCTAATGATTATGATGGTTCAAGGGCCAGGAGTATGGCTTATGGACGCCTATTACTTGTAAAATGGATATCTATAGGCGATTGGTCATGGCTAGTAGTTATAATGGTTCAAGGGTCATCGGTATGAGTTACGTACATCTATTGATTATAATGGTTCAAGGGTCATGAGTATGGGTAATGGACAGCTATTACTTGTAAAATGGATATCTATAGGCTATTGGTCATGGCTTGTAGTTATAACGATTCAAGGGCCATCGGTATGAGTAATGGACATCTATTGATTATAATGGTTCAAGGGCCATGAGTATTGGTTATGGACAGCTATTACTTTTAAAATGGATATATATAGGCTATTGGTCATGGCAAGTAGGTATAACGTTTCAAGGGCCATAGGTATGAGTTATGGACATCTAATGGTTACAATGGCTCAACGGCCATGTTTATGGCTTATGGACGCCTATTACTCGAAAAATGGATATCTATAGGCTATTGGTCATGGCTAGTAGTTCTAATGGTTCAAGGGTCATCGGTATGAGTTACGGACATCTAATGATTATGATGGTTCAAGGGCCAGGAGTATGGGTTATGGATAGCTATTACTTGTAAAATGGATATCAATAGCCTATTGGTCATGGCTAGTAGTTATAATGGTTCAAGGGTCATCAATATGAGTTACGGACATCTATTGATTATAATGGTTCAAGGGCCATGAATATCGGTTATGGACAGCTATTACTTGTAAAATGGATATCTATAGGCTATTGGTCATGGCAAGTAGGTATAACATTTCAAGGGCCATAGGTATGAGTTATGGACATCTAATGGTTATAATGGTTCAATGGCCATGTTTATGGCTTATGGTCGCCTATTACTTGTAAAATGGATATCTATAGGCGATTGGTCATGGCTAGTAGTTATAATGGTTCAATGGTCATCGGTATCAGTTACGTACATCTATTGATTATAATGGTTCAAGGGCCAGGAGTATGGGTAATGGACAGCTATTACTTGTAAAATGGATATCTATAGGCTATTGGTCATGGCTAGTAGTTATAATGATTCAAGAGCCATCGGTATGACTTATGGACATCTAATGGTTATAATGGTTCAACGGCCATGTTTATGGCTTATGGACGCCTATTACTTGTAAAATGGATATCTATAGGCCATTGGTCATGGCTAGTACTTATAACGGTTCAAGGGTCATCGGTATGAGTTACGAACATCTAATGATTATGATGTTTCAAGGGCCAGGAGTATGGGTTATGGATAGCTATTACTTGTAAAATGGATATCAATACCCTATTGGTCATGGCTAGTAGTTATAATGGTTCAAGGGTCATCGGTATGAGTTACGGACATCTATTGATTATAATGGTTCAAGGGCCATGAGTATCGGTTATGGAAAGCTATTACTTGTAAAATGGATATCTATAGGCTATTGGTCATGGCTAGTAGTTATAATGATTCAAGGGCCATCTGTATGAGATATGGACATCTAATGGTTTTAATGGCTCAACGGCCATGTTTATGGCTTATGGTTGCCTATTACTTGTAAAATGGATATCTATAGGCTATTGGTCATGGCTAGTACTTATAACGGTTCAAGGGTCATCGGTATGAGTTACGGACATCTAATGATTATGATGGTTCAAGGGCCAGGAGTATGGGTTATGGATAGCTATTAGTTGTAAAATGGATATCAATAGCCTATTGGTCATGGCTAGTAGTTATAATGGTTCAAGGGTCATCGGTATGAGTTACGGACATCTATTGATTATAATGGTTCAAGGGCCATGAGTATTGGTTATGGATAGCTATTACTTGTAAAATGGATATCAATAGCCTATTGGTCATGGCTAGTAGTTATAATGGTTCGAGGGTCATCGATATGAGTTACGGACATCTATTGATTATAATGGTTCAAGGGCCATGAGTATGGGTTATGGACAGCTATTACTTGTAGAATGGATATCTATAGGCCATTGGTCATGGCTAGTAGTTATAACGATTCAAGGGCTATTGGTATGAATTATGGACATCTAATGGTTATAATGGTTCAAGGGCCATAGGTATGGGTTATGGACACCTATTACTTGTAAAATGGACATCTATAGGCTATTGGTCTTGGCTAGTAGTTATAATGGCTCAAGGGTCATCAGTATAAGTTACGGACATCTATTGATTATAATGGTTCAAGGGCCATGAGTATTGGTTATGGACAGCTATTACTTTTAAAATGGATATCTATAGGTTATTGGTCATAGCAAGGGTCATCAGTATGAGTTGTGGACATCTATTGATTATAATTGTTCAAGGGCCATGGGTATGGGTTATGGATAGCTATTACTTGTAAAAGTGATATCTATAGGCTATTGGTCATGACTAGTAGTTATAATGGTTCAAGGGCCATCGGTATGAGTTATGGACATCTAATGGTAATAATACTTCAACGCCATGATTATGGCTTATGGACGCCTATTACTTGTAAAATGGATATCTATAGGCTATTGGTCATGGCTAGTAGTTATAATGGTTCAAGGGTCATCGGTATAAGTTACGTACATCTATTGATTATAATGGTTCAAGGGGCATGAGTATGGTTATGGACATCTATTACTAGTAAAATGGATATCTATAGGCTATTGGTCATGGCTAGTAGTTATAACGATTCAAGGGCCATCGGTATGAGTTATGGACATCTAATGGTCATAATGGCTCAACGGCTGGACGCCTATTACTTGTAAAATGGATATCTATAGGCTATTGGTCATGGCTAGTAGTTATAATGGTTCAAGGGTCATCAGTATGAGTTACGGACATCTATTGATTATAATGGTTCAAGGGCCATGGGTATGAGTTACGGACATCTATTGATAATAATGGTTCAAGGACCATGGGTATGGTTATGGAAAGCTATTACTTGTAAAATGGATATCAATAGGCTATTGGTCATGGCTAGTAGTTATAATGGTTCAAGGGTCATCGGTATGAGTTACGGACATCTATTGATTATATTGGTTCAAGGGCCATTGGTATGAGTTACGGACATCTAGTGATTACGATGGTTCAAGGGCCATGAGTATGGGTTATGGACAGCAATTACTTGTAAAATGGATATCTATAGGCTATTGGTCATGGCTAGTAGTTATAACGATTCATGGGCCATCGGTATAAGTTATGGACATCTATTGATTATAATGGTTCAAGGGTCACGGGTATGGGTTATGGACAACTATTACTTGTAAAATGGATATCAATAGCCTATTGGTCATGGCTAGTAGTTATAATGGTTCAAGGGTCGTCAGTATGAGTTACAGACATCTATTGATTATAATGGTTCAAGGGGCATGAGTATGGGTTATGGACAGCTATTACTTGTAAAATGGATATCTATAGGCTATTGGTCATGGCTTGTAGTTATAACGATTCAAGGGCCATCGGTATGAGTAATGGACATCTATTGATTATAATTGTTCAAGGGCCATGAGTATTGGTTATGGACAGCTATTACTTTTAAAATGGATATCTATAGGCTATTGGTCATGGCAAGTAGGTATAACGTTTCAAGGGCCATAGGTATGAGTTATGGACATCTAATGGTTATAATGGCTCAACGGCCATGTTTATGGCTTATGGACGCCTATTACTCGAAAAATGGATATCTATAGGCTATTGGTCATGGCTAGTAGTTCTAATGGTTCAAGGGTCATCGGTATGAGTTATGGACATCTATTGATTATAATGGTTCTAGGGCCATGAGTATGGGTAATGGACAACTATTACTTGTAAAATGGATATCTAAAGGCTATTGGTCATGGCTAGTAGTTATAATGGTTCAAGGGTCATCAGTATGAGTTACGTACATCTATTGATTATAATGGTTCAAGGGCCAGGAGTATGGGTAATGGACAGCTATTACTTGTAAAATGGATATCTATAGGCTATTGGTCATGGCTAGTAGTTATAATGATTCAAGAGCCATCGGTATGACTTATGGACATCTAATGGTTATAATGGTTCAACGGCCATGTTTATGGCTTATGGACGCCTATTACTTGTAAAATGGATATCTATAGGCCATTGGTCATGGCTAGTACTTATAACGGTTCAAGGGTCATCGGTATGAGTTACGAACATCTAATGATTATGATGTTTCAAGGGCCAGGAGTATGGGTTATGGATAGCTATTACTTGTAAAATGGATATCAATAGCCTATTGGTCATGGCTAGGAGTTATAATGGTTCAAGGGTCATCGGTATGAGTTACGGACATCTATTGATTATAATGGTTCAAGGGCCATGAGTATCGGTTATGGACAGCCATTACTTGTAAAATGGATATCTATAGGCTATTGGTCATGGCTAGTAGTTATAATAATTCAAGGGCCTATGTATGAGTTATGGACATCTAATGGTTTTAATGGCTCAACGGCCATGTTTATCGCTTATGGTCGCCTATTACTTGTAAAATGGATATCTATAGGCTATTGGTCATGTCTAGTACTTATAACGGTTCAAGGGTCATCGGTATGAGTTACGGACATCTAATGATTATGATGGTTCAAGGGCCAGGAGTATGGGTTATGGATAGCTATTAGTTGTAAAATGGATATCAATAGCCTATTGGTCATGGCTAGTAGTTATAATGGTTCAAGGGTCATCGGTATGAGTTACGGACATCTATTGATTATAATGGTTCAAGGGCCATGAGTATTGGTTATGGACAACTATTACTTGTAAAATGGATATCTATAGGTTATTGGTCATGGCAAGGGTCATCAGTATGAGTTGTGGACATCTATTGATTATAATTGTTCAAGGGCCAGGACTATGGGTTATGGATAGCTATTACTTGTAAAATGGATATCAATAGCCTATTGGTCATGGCTAGTAGTTATAACGGTTCGAGGTTCATCGATATGAGTTACGGACATCTATTGATTATAATGGTTCAAGGGCCATGAGTATGGGTTATGGACAGCTATTACTTGTAGAATGGATATCTATAGGCCATTGGTCATGGCTAGTAGTTATAACGATTCAAGGGCTATTGGTATGAATTATGGACATCTAATGGTTATAATGGTTCAAGGGCCATAGGTATGGGTTATGGACACCTATTACTTGTAAAATGGACATCTATAGGCTATTGGTCTTGGCTAGTAGTTATAATGGCTCAAGGGTCATCAGTATAAGTTACGGACATCTATTGATTATAATGGTTCAAGGGCCATGAGTATTGGTTATGGACAGCTATTACTTTTAAAATGGATATCTATAGGTTATTGGTCATAGCAAGGGTAATCAGTATGAGTTGTGGACATCTATTGATTATAATTGTTCAAGGGCCATGGGTATGGGTTATGGATAGCTATTACTTGTAAAAGTGATATCTATAGGCTATTGGTCATGACTAGTAGTTATAATGGTTCAAGGGCCATCGGTATGAGTTATGGCCATCTAATGGTAATAATACTTTAACGCCATGATTATGGCTTATGGACGCCTATTACTTGTAAAATGGATATCTATAGGCTATTGGTCATGGCTAGTAGTTATAATGGTTCAAGGGTCATCGGTATAAGTTACGTACATCTATTGATTATAATGGTTCAAGGGGCATGAGTATGGTTATGGACATCTATTACTAGTAAAATGGATATCTATAGGCTATTGGTCATGGCTAGTAGTTATAACGATTCAAGGGCCATCGGTATGAGTTATGGACATCTAATGGTCATAATGGCTCAACGGCTGGACGCCTATTACTTGTAAAATGGATATCTATAGGCTATTGGTCATGGCTAGTAGTTATAATGGTTCAAGGGTCATCAGTATGAGTTACGGACATCTATTGATTATAATGGTTCAAGGGCCATGGGTATGAGTTACGGACATCTATTGATAATAATGGTTCAAGGACCATGAGTATGGTTATGGAAAGCTATTACTTGTAAAATGGATATCAATAGGCTATTGGTCATGGCTAGTAGTTATAATGGTTCAAGGGTCATCGGTATGAGTTACGGACATCTATTGATTATATTGGTTCAAGGGCCGTTGGTATGAGTTACGGACATCTAGTGATTACGATGGTTCAAGGGCCATGAGTATGGGGTATGGACAGCAATTACTTGTAAAATGGATATCTATAGGCTATTGGTCATGGCTAGTAGTTATAACGATTCATGGGCCATCGGTATAAGTTATGGACATCTATTGATTATAATGGTTCAAGGGTCACGGGTATGGGTTATGGACAACTATTACTTGTAAAATGGATATCAATAGCCTATTGGTCATGGCTAGTAGTTATAATGGTTCAAGGGTCATCAGTATGAGTTACAGACATCTATTGATTATAATGGTTCAAGGGGCATGAGTATGGGTTATGGACAGCTATTACTTGTAAAATGGATATCTATAGGCCATTGGTCATGGCTAGTAGTTATAACGATTCAAGGGCTATTGGTATGAATTATGGACATCTAATGGTTATAATGGTTCAAGGGCCATAGGTATGGGTTATGGACACCTATTACTTGTAAAATGGACATCTATAGGCTATTGGTCTTGGCTACTAGTTATAATAGTTCAAGGGTCATCGGTATAAGTTACGGACATCTATTGATTATAATGGTTCAAGGGCCATGAGTATCGGTTATGGACAGCTATTACTTTTAAAATGGATATCTATAAGTTATTGGTCATGGCTAGTAGTTATAACGATTTAAGGGCCATCGGTATGAGTTATGGACATTTAATGGTTTTAATGGCTCAGCGGCCATGTTTATGGCTTATGGATGCCTATTACTTGTCAAATGGATATCTATAGGCCAATGGTCATGGCTAGTACTTATAACGGTTCAAGGGTCATCGGTATGAGTTACGGATATCTATTGATTATAATGGTTCAAGGGCCATGAGTATGGGTAATGGCCAACTATTACTTGTAAAATGGATATCTATAGGCTATTGGACATGGCTAGTAGTTATAACGATTCAAGGGCCATCGGTATTAGTTATGGATATCTATTGATTATAATGGTTCAAGGGCCATGGGTATGAGTTATGGACAACTATTACTTGTAAAATGGATATCAATAGGTTATTGGTCATGGCTAGTAGTTATAACGATTCAAGGGCCATCGGTATGAGTTATGGACATTTAATGGTTTTAATGGCTAACGGCCATGTTTATGGCTTAAGGACGCCTATTACTTGTAAAATGGATATCTATAGGCTATTGGTCATGGCAAGGGTCATCGGTATGAGTTGTGGACATCTATTGATTGTAATTGTTCAAGGGCCATGGGTATGGGTTATGGATAGCTATTACTTGTAAAAGTGATATCTATAGGCTATTGGTCATGGCTAGTAGTTATAATGGTTCAAGGGCCATCAGTATGAGTTATGGACATCTAATGGTAATAATGGCTCAACGCCATGATTATGGCTTATGGACGCCTATTACTTGTAAAATGGATATCTATAGGCTATTGGACATGGCTAGTAGTTATAACGATTCAAGGGCCATCGGTATTAGTTATGGATATCTATTGATTATAATGGTTCAAGGGCCATGGGTATGAGTTATGGACAACTATTACTTGTAAAATGGATATCAATAGGTTATTGGTCATGGCTAGTAGTTATAACGATTCAAGGGCCATCGGTATGAGTTATGGACATTTAATGGTTTTAATGGCTCAACGGCCATGTTTATGGCTTAAGGACGCCTATTACTTGTAAAATGGATATCTATAGGCTATTGGTCATGGCAAGGGTCATCGGTATGAGTTGTGGACATCTATTGATTGTAATTGTTCAATGGCCATGGGTATGGGTTATGGATAGCTATTACTTGTAAAAGTGATATCTATAGGCTATTGGTCATGGCTAGTAGTTATAATGGTTCAAGGGCCATCAGTATGAGTTATGGACATCTAATGGTAATAATGGCTCAACGCCATGATTATGGCTTATGGACGCCTATTAATTGTAAAATGGATATCTATAGGCTATTGGACATGGCTAGTAGTTATAATGGTTCAAGGGTCATCGGTATGAGTTATGTACATCTATTGATTATAATGGTTCAAGGGCCATGAGTATGGGTAATGGACAGCTATTACTTGTAAAATGGATATCTATAGGCTATTGGTCATGGCTAGTAGTTATAACGATTCAAGGGCCATCGGTATGAGTAATGGACATCTATTGATTATAATGGTTCAAGGGCCATGGGTATGAGTTATGGACAACTATTACTTGTAAAATGGATATCAATAGGCTATTGGTCATGGCTAGTAGTTATAATGGTTCAAGGGTCATCGGTATAAGTTACGGACATCTATTGATTATAATGGTTCAAGGGCCATGAGTATGGTTATGGACAGCTATTACTTGTAAAATGGATATCTGTAGGCTATTGGTCATGGCTAGTAGTTATAATGATTCTAGGGCCATCGGTATGAGTTATGGACATCTAATGGTCATAATGGCTCAACGGCCATGTTTATGGCTTATGGACGCCTATTACTTGTAAAATGGATATCTATAGGCTATTGGTCATGGCTAGTGGTTATAATGGTTCAAGGGTCATCGGTATGAGTTACGGACATCTATTGATTATAATGGTTCAAGGGCCATGAGTATGGGTAATGGACAACTATTACTTGTAAAATGGATATCTATAGGCTATTGGTCATGGCTAGTAGTTATAACAATTCAAGGGCCATCGGTATGAGTTATGGACATCTATTGATTATAATGGTTCAAGGGCCATGGGTATGAGTTATGGACAACTATTACTTGTAAAATGGATATCAATAGGCTATTTATTGGTCATGGCTAGTAGTTATAATGGTTCAAGGGTCATCAGAATAAGTTACGGACATCTATTGATAATAATGGTTCAAGGGCAATGAGCATCGGTTATGGACAACTATTACTTGTAAAATGGATATCTTAGGCAATTGGTCATGGCTAGTAGTTATAATGGTTCAAGGGTCATCGGCATGAGTTATGGAGTGATTATAATGGTTCAACGGCTATGGTTACGGCTTATGGACACCTATTACTTGCAAAATGGATATCTATAGGCTATTCATCATGGCTAGTAGTTATAATGATTCAAGGGCCATCGGTATGAGTTATGGACATCAAATGGTTATTATGGTTCAACGGCCATGTTTATGGCTTATGTCCAGCCTATTGCTTGTAAAATGAATATCTATAGGCCATTGGTCATGGCTAGTAGTTATAATGGTTCAAGGGTCATCGGTATGAGTTAGAGACATCTATTCATTATCATGGTTCAAGGGCCATGGGTATGGGTCATGGACAACTATTACTTGTAAAATGGACATCAATAGGCTATTTGTCATGGCTAGTAGTTATAATGGTTCAAGGGTCATCAGTATGAGTTACGGACATCTATTGATTATAATGGTTCAAGGGCCATGAGTATGGGTTATGGACAGTTATTACTTGTAAAATGGATATCTATAGGCTATTTGTCATGGCTAGTAGTTATAATGGTTCAAGGGTCATCGGTATGAGTTACGGACATCTTTTGATTATAATGGTTCAAGGGCAATGAATATGGGTAATGGACAGCTATTACTTGTAAAATGGATATCTATAGGGTATTGGTCATGGCTAGTAGTTATAACGATTCAAGGGTCATCGGTATGAGTTACGGACATCTATTGATTATAATGGTTCAAGAGCCATGAGTATGGGTAATGGACAGCTATTACTTGTAAAATGGATATCTATAGGCTAAACGTGATGGCTAGTAGCTATAACGATTCAAGGGCCATCGGTATGAGTTATAGACATCTATTGATTATAATGGTTCAAGGGCCATGGGTATGAGTTATGGACAACTATTACGTGTAATATGGATATCAATAGGCTATCGGTCATGGCTAGTAGTTATAATGGTTCAAGGGTCATCGGTATGACTTACGGACATCTATTGATTATTATGGTTCAAGGGCCATGAGTATCGGTTATGGACAGCTATTACTTGTAAAATGGATATCTATAGGTTATTGTTCATGGCTAGTAGTTATAACGATTCAAGGGCCATCGGTATGAGTTATGGCATTTAATGGTTTTAATGGCTCAACGGCCATGTTTATGGCTTATAGACGACTATTACTTGTAAAATGGATATCTATAGGCTATTCGTTATGGCAAGGGTCATCGGTATGAGTTGTGGACATCTATTGATTATAATGGTTCAAGGGCCATGGGTATGGGTTACGAACTACTATTACTTGTTAAAGTGATATCTATAGGCTATTGGTCATGGCTAGTAGTTATAATGGTTCAAGGGTCATCGGTATAAGTTATGGACATCTATTTATTTTAACGGTTCAAGGGCAATGCGTATGGGTTATGGACAACTATTACTTGTAAAATGGATATCTATAGGCAATTGGTCATCGCTAGTAGTTATAATGGTTCAAGGGTCATCGGCATGAGTTATGGAGTGGTTATAATGGTTCAACGGCTATAATTATGGCTTATGGACACCTATTACTTGTAAAATGTATATCTATAGGCTATTCATCATGGCTAGTAGTTACAATGATTCAAGGGCCATCGGTATGAGTTATGGACATCTAATGGTTATAATGGTTCAACGGCCATGTTTATGGCTTATGGACGCCTATTACTTGTAAAATGAATATCTATAGGCCATTGGTCATGGCTAGTATTGATAATGGTTCAAGGGTCATCGATATGAGTTATAGACATCTATTGATTATAATGGTTCAAGGGCCATGGGTATTGGTTATGGACAACTATTACTTGTAAAATGGACATCAATAGGCTATTGGTCATGGCTAATAGTTATAATGGTTCAAGTGTCATCGGTATGAGTTACGGACATCTATTGATTATAATGGTTCAAGGGCCATGAGTATGGGTTATGGACATCTCTTACTTGTAAAATGGATATCTATAGGCTATTGGTCATGGCTAGTAGTTATAACGATTCAATGGCCATCGGTATGAGTTATGGACATCTAATGGTTATAATGGTTCAACGGCCATATTTATGGCTTATGGACGCCTATTACTTGTAAAATGGATATCTATAGGCTATTGGTCATGGCTAGTAGTTTTAATGGTTCAAGGGTCATCGGCATGAGTTACGGAGTGGTTGTAACGGTTCAACGGCTATGGTTATGGCTTATGGACACCTATTACTTGTAAAATGGATATCTATAGGCTATTCGTCATGGCTAGTAGTTATAATGATTCAAGGGCCATCGGTATGAGTTATGGACATCTAATGGTTATAATGGTTCAACGGCCATGTTTATGGCTTATGCACGCCTATTACTTGTAATAAGAATATCTATAGGCCATTGGTCATGGCTAGTATTTATAATGGTTCAAGGGTCATCGGTATGAGTTATAGACATCTATTGATTATAATGGTTCAAGGGCCATGGGTATGGGTTATGGACAACTATTACTTGTAAAATGGACATCAATAGGCTATTGGTCATGGCTAATAGTTATAATGGTTCAAGGGTCATCGGTATGAGTTACGGACATCTATTGATTATATTGGTTCAAGGGCCATGAGTATGGGTTATGGACATCTATTACTTGTAAAATGGATATCTATAGGCTATTGATCATGGCTAGTAGTTATAACGATTCATGGGCCATCGGTATGAGTTATGGACATCTAATGGTTATAATGGGTCAACGGCCATGTTTATGGCTTATGGACGCCTATTACTTGTAAAATGGATATCTATAGGCTATTGGTCATAGCTAGTAGTTATAATGGTTCAAGGGTCATCGGCATGAGTTACAGAGTGGTTGTAACGGTTCAACGGCTATGGTTATGGCTTATGGACACCTATTACTTGTAAAATGGATATCTATAGGCTATTCGTCATGGCTAGTAGTTATAATGATTCAAGGGCCATCGGTATGAGTTATGTACATCTAATGGTTATAATGGTTCAACGGCCATGGTTATGGGTTATGGACACCTATTACTTGTAAAATGGATATCTATAGGCTATTGGTCATGGCTAGTAGTTATAATGGTTCAAGGGCCATGGGTAAGGGTATGAGTTATGGACATCTATTGATTATAATGGTTCAAGGGCCTTGAGTATCGGTTATGGACAGCTATTACTTGTAAAATGGATATCTATAGGCTATTGGTTATGGCTAGTAGTTATAATGATTCAAGGGCCATCGGTATGAGTTATGGACATTTAATGGTTTTAATGGCTCAACGGCCATGTTTATGGCTTATGGATACCTATTACTTGAAAAATGGATTTCTATAGGCTCGTAGTTATAATGGTTCAAGGCTTATCGGTATGAGTTACGGACATCTATTGATTATAATAGTTCAAGGGCCATGAGTATGGGTAATGGACAACTATAACTTGTAAAATGGATATCTATAGGCTATTAGTCATGGCTAGTAGTTATAATGGTTCAAGGGTCATCGGTATGAGTTACGAACATCTATTGATTATAATGGTTCAAGGGCCATGAGTATGGGTTATGGACAGCTATTACTTGTAAAATGGATTTCTATAGGCTATTGGTCATGGCTAGTAGTTATAACGATTCAAGGGCCATCGGTATGAGTTATGGACATCTAATGGTTATAATGGTTCAACGACCATGTTTATGGCTTATGGACGCCTCTTACTTGTAAAATGGATATCTATAGGCTATTGGTCATGGCTAGTAGTTATAATGGTTCAAGGGTCATCGGCATGAGTTACAGAGTGGTTGTAACGGTTCAACGGCTATGGTTATGGCTTATGGACACCTATTACTTGTGAAATGGATATCTATAGGCTATTCTTCATGGCTAGTAGTTATAATGATTCAAGGGCCATCGGTATGAGTTATGTACGTCTAATGGTTATAATGGTTCAACGGCCATGGTTATGGGCTATGGACACCTATTACTTGTAAAATGGATATCTATAGGTCATTGGTCATGGCTAGTAGTTATAATGGTTCAAGGGTCATCGGTATTAGTTATGGACATCTATTGATTATAATGGTTCAAGGGCCATGAGTATGGGTTATGGACAGCTATTACTTGTAAAATTGATATCTATAGGTTATTGGTCATGGCTAGTAGTTATAATGGTTCAAGGGTCATCGGTATGAGTTACGGACATCTATTGATTATAATGGTTCAAGGGCCATGAGTATGGGTTATGGACATCTATTACTTGTAAAATGGATATCTATAGGCTATTGGTCATGGCTAGTAGTTATAACGATTCATGGGCCATCGGTATGAGTTATGGACATCTAATGGTTATAATGGGTCAACGGCCATGTTTATGGCTTATGGACGCCTATTACTTGTAAAATGGATATCTATAGGCTATTGGTCATGGCTAGTAGTTATAATGGTTCAAGGGTCATCGGCATGAGTTACAGAGTGGTTGTAACTGTTCAACGGCTATGGTTATGGCTTATGGACACCTATTACTTGTAAAATGGATATCTATAGGCTATTCGTCATGGCTAGTAGTTATAATGATTCAAGGGCCATCGGTATGAGTTATGTACATCTAATGGTTATAATGGTTCAACGGCCATGGTTATGGGTTATGGACACCTATTACTTGTAAAATGGAAATCTATAGGCTATTGGTCATGGCTAGTAGTTATAATGGTTCAAGGGCCATGGGTAAGGGTATGAGTTATGGACATCTATTGATTATAATGGTTCAAGGGCCTTGAGTATCGGTTATGGACAGCTATTACTTGTAAAATGGATATCTATAGGTTATTGGTTATGGCTAGTAGTTATAATGATTCAAGGGCCATCGGTATGAGTTATGGACATTTAATGGTTTTAATGGCTCAACGGCCATGTTTATGGCTTATGGATACCTATTACTTGAAAAATGGATTTCTATAGGCTAGTAGTTATAATGGTTCAAGGCTTATCGGTATGAGTTACGGACATCTATTGATTATAATAGTTCAAGGGCCATGAGTATGGGTAATGGACAACTATAACTTGTAAAATGGATATCTATAGGCTATTAGTCATGGCTAGTAGTTATAATGGTTCAAGGGTCATCGGTATGAGTTACGGACATCTATTGATTATAATGGTTCAAGGGCCATGAGTATGGGTTATGGACAGCTATTACTTGAAAAATGGATTTCTATAGGCTATTGGTCATGGCTAGTAGTTATAACGATTCAAGGGCCATCGGTATGAGTTATGGACATCTAATGGTTATAATGGTTCAACGACCATGTTTATGGCTTATGGACGCCTATTACTTGTAAAATGGATATCTATAGGCTATTGGTCATGGCTAGTAGTTATAATGGTTCAAGGGTCATCGGCATGATTTACAGAGTAGTTGTAACGGTTCAACGGCTATGGTTATGGCTTATGGACACCTATTACTTGTGAAATGGATATCTATAGGCTATTCGTCATGGCTAGTAGTTATAATGATTCAAGGGCCATCGGTATGAGTTATGTACGTCTAATGGTTATAATGGTTCAACGGCCATGGTTATGGGCTATGGACACCTATTACTTGTAAAATGGATATCTATAGGTCATTGGTCATGGCTAGTAGTTATAATGGTTCAAGGGTCATCGGTATTAGTTATGGACATCTATTGATTATAATGGTTCAAGGGCCATGAGTATGGGTTATGGACAGCTATTACTTGTAAAATTGATATCTATAGGTTATTGGTCATGGCTAGTAGTTATAATGGTTCAAGGGTCATCGGTATGAGTTATGGACATCTAATGGTTATAATGGTTCAACGGCCATGGTTATGGGTTATGGACACCTATTACTTGTAAAATGGATATCTATAGGCTATTGGTCATGGCTAGTAGTTATAATGGTTCAAGGGCCATGGGTAAGGGTATGAGTTATGGACATCTATTGATTATAATGGTTCAAGGGCCTTGAGTATCGGTTATGGACAACTATTACTTGTAAAATGGATATCTATAGGCTATTGGTTATGGCTAGTAGTTATAATGATTCAAGGGCCATCGGTATGAGTTATGGACATTTAATGGTTTTAATGGCTCAACGGCCATGTTTATGGCTTATGGACACCTATTACTTGAAAAATGGATTTCTATAGGCTAGTAGTTATAATGGTTCAAGGGTCATCGGTATGAGTTACGGACATCTATTGATTATAATAGTTCAAGGGCCATGAGTATGGGTAATGGACAACTATAACTTGTAAAATGGATATCTAAAGGCTATTAGTCATGGCTAGTAGTTATAATGGTTCAAGGGTCATCGGTATGAGTTACGGACATCTATTGATTATAATGGTTCAAGGGCCATGAGTATGGGTTATGGACATCTATTACTTGTAAAATGGATTTCTATAGGCTATTGGTCATGGCTAGTAGTTATAACGATTCAAGGGCCATCGGTATGAGTTATGGACATCTAATGGTTATAATGGTTCAACGACCATGTTTATGGCTTATGGACGCCTATTACTTGTAAAATGGATATCTATAGGCTATTGGTCATGGCTAGTAGTTATAATGGTTCAAGGGTCATCGGCATGAGTTACAGAGTGGTTGTAACGGTTCAACGGCTATGGTTATGGCTTATGGACACCTATTACTTGTGAAATGGATATCTATAGGCTATTCGTCATGGCTAGTAGTTATAATGATTCAAGGGCCATCGGTATGAGTTATGGACATCTAATGGTTATAATGGTTCAACGGCCATGGTTATGGGTTATGGACACCTATTACTTGTAAAATGGATATCTATAGGCTATTGGTCATGGCTAGTAGTTATAATGGTTCAAGGGCCATGGGTAAGGGTATGAGTTATGGACATCTATTGATTATAATGGTTCAAGGGCCTTGAGTATCGGTTATGGACAGCTATTACTTGTAAAATGGATATCTATAGGCTATTGGTTATGGCTAGTAGTTATAATGATTCAAGGGCCATCGGTACGAGTTATGGACATTTAATGGTTTTAATGGCTCAACGGCCATGTTTATGGCTTATGGACACCTATTACTTGAAAAATGGATTTCTATAGGCTAGTAGTTATAATGGTTCAAGGGTCATCGGTATGAGTTACGGACATCTATTGATTATAATAGTTCAAGGGCCATGAGTATGGGTAATGGACAACTATAACTTGTAAAATGGATATCTATAGGCTATTAGTCATGGCTAGTAGTTATAATGGTTCAAGGGTCATCGGTATGAGTTACGGACATCTATTGATTATAATGGTTCAAGGGCCATGAGTATGGGTTATGGACATCTATTACTTGTAAAATGGATATCTATAGGCTATTGGTCATGGCTAGTAGTTATAACGATTCATGGGCCATCGGTATGAGTTATGGACATCTAATGGTTATAATGGGTCAACGGCCATGTTTATGGCTTATGGACGCCTATTACTTGTAAAATGGATATCTATAGGCTATTGGTCATGGCTAGTAGTTATAATGGTTCAAGGGTCATCGGCATGAGTTACAGAGTGGTTGTAACGGTTCAACGGCTATGGTTATGGCTTATGGACACCTATTACTTGTAAAATGGATATCTATAGGCTATTCGTCATGGCTAGTAGTTATAATGATTCAAGGGCCTTCGGTATGAGTTATGTACATCTAATGGTTATAATGGTTCAACGGCCATGGTTATGGGTTATGGACACCTATTACTTGTAAAATGGATATCTATAGGCTATTGGTCATGGCTAGTAGTTATAATGGTTCAAGGGCCATGGGTAAGGGTATGAGTTATGGACATCTATTGATTATAATGGTTCAAGGGCCTTGAGTATCGGTTATGGGCAGCTATTACTTGTAAAATGGATATCTATAGGCTATTGGTTATGGCTAGCAGTTATAATGATTCAAGGGCCATCGGTATGAGTTATGGACATTTAATGGTTTTAATGGCTCAACGGCCATGTTTATGGCTTATGGATACCTATTACTTGAAAAATGGATATCTATAGGCTCGTAGTTATAATGGTTCAAGGCTTATCGGTATGAGTTACGGACATCTATTGATTATAATAGTTCAAGGGCCATGAGTATGGGTAATGGACAACTATAACTTGTAAAATGGATATCTATAGGCTATTAGTCATGGCTAGTAGTTATAATGGTTCAAGGGTCATCGGTATGAGTTACGGACATCTATTGATTATAATGGTTCAAGGGCCATGAGTATGGGTTATGGACAGCTATTACTTGTAAAATGGATTTCTATAGGCTATTGGTCATGGCTAGTAGTTATAACGATTCAAGGGCCATCGGTATGAGTTATGGACATCTAATGGTTATAATGGTTCAACGACCATGTTTATGGCTTATGGACGCCTATTACTTGTAAAATGGATATATATAGGCTATTGGTCATGGCTAGTAGTTATAATGGTTCAAGGGTCATCGGCATGAGTTATAGAGTGGTTGTAACGGTTCAACGGCTATGGTTATGGCTTATGGACACCTATTACTTGTGAAATGGATATCTATAGGCTATTCGTCATGGCTAGTAGTTATAATGATTCAAGGGCCATCGGTATGAGTTATGTACGTCTAATGGTTATAATGGTTCAACGGCCATGGTTATGGGCTATGGACACCTATTACTTGTAAAATGGATATCTATAGGTCATTGGTCATGGCTAGTAGTTATAATGGTTCAAGGGTTATCGGTATTAGTTATGGACATCTATTGATTATAATGGTTCAAGGGCCATGGGTATGGGTTATGGACAACTATTACTTGTAAAATGGACATCAATAGGCTATTGGTCATGGCTAATAGTTATAATGGTTCAAGGGTCATCGGTATGAGTTACGGACATCTATTGATTATAATAGTTCAAGGGCCATGAGTATGGGTAATGGACAACTATAACTTGTAAAATGGATATCTATAGGCTATTAGTCATGGCTAGTAGTTATAATGGTTCAAGGGTCATCGGTATGAGTTACGGACATCTATTGATTATAATGGTTCAAGGGCCATGAGTATGGGTTATGGACATCTATTACTTGTAAAATGGATATCTATAGGCTATTGGTCATGGCTAGTAGTTATAACGATTCATGGGCCATCGGTATGAGTTATGGACATCTAATGGTTATAATGGGTCAACGGCCATGTTTATGGCTTATGGACGCCTATTACTTGTAAAATGGATATCTATAGGCTATTGGTCATGGCTAGTAGTAATAATGGTTCAAGGGTCATCGGCATGAGTTACAGAGTGGTTGTAACGGTTCAACGGCTATGGTTATGGCTTATGGACACCTATTACTTGTAAAATGGATATCTATAGGCTATTCGTCATGGCTAGTAGTTATAATGATTCAAGGGCCATCGGTATGAGTTATGTACATCTAATGGTTATAATGGTTCAACGGCCATGGTTATGGGTTATGGACACCTATTACTTGTAAAATGGATATCTATAGGCTATTGGTCATGGTTAGTAGTTATAATGGTTCAAGGGCCATGGGTAAGGGTATGAGTTATGGACATCTATTGATTATAATGGTTCAAGGGCCTTGAGTATCGGTTATGGACAGCTATTACTTGTAAAATGGATATCTATAGGCTATTGGTTATGGCTACTACTTATAATGATTCAAGGGCCATCGGTATGAGTTATGGACATTTAATGGTTTTAATGGCTCAACGGCCATGTTTATGGCTTATGGATACCTATTACTTGAAAATTGGATTTCTATAGGCTAGTAGTTATAATGGTTCAAGGCTTATCGGTATGAGTTACGGACATCTATTGATTATAATAGTTCAAGGGCCATGAGTATGGGTAATGGACAACTATAACTTGTAAAATGGATATCTATAGGCTATTAGTCATGGCTAGTAGTTATAATGGTTCAAGGGTCATCGGTATGAGTTACGGACATCTATTGATTATAATGGTTCAAGGGACATGAGTATGGGTTATGGACAGCTATTACTTGTAAAATGGATTTCTATAGGCTATTGGTCATGGCTAGTAGTTATAACGATTCAAGGGCCATCGGTATGAGTTATGGACATCTAATGGTTATAATGGTTCAACGACCATGTTTATGGCTTATGGACGCCTATTACTTGTAAAATGGATATCTATAGGCTATTGGTCATGGCTAGTAGTTATAATGGTTCAAGGGTCATCGGCATGAGTTACAGAGTGGTTGTAACGGTTCAACGGCTATGGTTATGGCTTATGGACACCTATTACTTGTGAAATTGATATCTATAGGCTATTCGTCATGGCTAGTAGTTATAATGATTCAAGGGCCATCGGTATGAGTTATGTACGTCTAATGGTTATAATGGTTCAACGGCCATGGTTATGGCCTATGGACACCTATTACTTGTAAAATGGATATCTATAGGTCATTGGTCATGGCTAGTAGTTATAATGGTTCAAGGGTCATCGGTATTAGTTATGGACATCTATTGATTATAATGGTTCAAGGGCCATGAGTATGGGTTATGGACAGCTATTACTTGTAAAATTGATATCTATAGGTTATTGGTCATGGCTAGTAGTTATAATGGTTCAAGGGTCATCGGTATGAGTTATGGACATCTAATGGTTATAATGGTTCAACGGCCATGGTTATGGGTTATGGACACCTATTACTTGTAAAATGGATATCTATAGGCTATTGGTCATGGCTAGTAGTTATAACGATTCATGGGCCATCGGTATGAGTTATGGACATCTAATGGTTATAATGGGTCAACGGCCATGTTTATGGCTTATGGACGCCTATTACTTGTAAAATGGATATCTATAGGCTATTGGTCATGGCTAGTAGTTATAATGGTTCAAGGGTCATCGGCATGAGTTACAGAGTGGTTGTAACGGTTCAACGACTATGGTTATGGCTTATGGACACCTATTACTTGTAAAATGGATATCTATAGGCTATTCGTCATGGCTAGTAGTTATAATGATTCAAGGGCCATCGGTATGAGTTATGTACATCTAATGGTTATAATGGTTCAACGGCCATGGTTATGGGTTATGGACATCTATTACTTGTAAAATTGATATCTATAGGCTATTGGTCATGGCTAGTAGTTATAATGGTTCAAGGGCCATGGGTAAGGGTATGAGTTATGGACATCTATTGATTATAATGGTTCAAGGGCCTTGAGTATCGGTTATGGACAGCTATTACTTGTAAAATGGATATCTATAGGCTATTGGTTATGGCTAGTAGTTATAATGATTCAAGGGCCATCGGTATGAGTTATGGACATTTAATGGTTTTAATGGCTCAACGGCCATGTTTATGGCTTATGGATACCTATTACTTGAAAAATGGATTTCTATAGGCTAGTAGTTATAATGGTTCAAGGCTTATCGGTATGAGTTACGGACATCTATTGATTATAATAGTTCAAGGGCCATGAGTATGGGTAATGGACAACTATAACTTGTAAAATGGATATCTATAGGCTATTAGTCATGGCTAGTAGTTATAATGGTTCAAGGGTCATCGGTATGAGTTACGGACATCTATTGATTATAATGGTTCAAGGGCCATGAGTATGGGTTATGGACAGCTATTACATGTAAAATGGATTTCTATAGGCTATTGGTCATGGCTAGTAGTTATAACGATTCAAGGGCCATCGGTATGAGTTATGGACATCTAATGGTTATAATGGTTCAACGACCATGTTTATGGCTTATGGACGCCTATTACTTGTAAAATGGATATCTATAGGCTATTGGTCATGGCTAGTAGTTATAATGGTTCAAGGGTCATCGGCATGAGTTACAGAGTGGTTGTAACGGTTCAACGGCTATGGTTATGGCTTATGGACACCTATTACTTGTGAAATGGATATCTATAGGCTATTCGTCATGGCTAGTAGTTATAATGATTCAAGGGCCATCGGTATGAGTTATGTACGTCTAATGGTTATAATGGTTCAACGGCCATGGTTATGGGCTATGGACACCTATTACTTGTAAAATGGATATCTATAGGTCATTGGTCATGGCTAGTAGTTATAATGGTTCAAGGGTCATCGGTATTAGTTATGGACATCTATTGATTATAATGGTTCAAGGGCCATGAGTATGGGTTATGGACAGCTATTACTTGTAAAATTGATATCTATAGGTTATTGGTCATGGCTAGTAGTTATAATGGTTCAAGGGTCATCGGTATGAGTTATGGACATCTAATGGTTATAATGGTTCAACGGCCATGGTTATGGGTTATGGACACCTATTACTTGTAAAATGGATATCTATAGGCTATTGGTCATGGCTAGTAGTTATAATGGTTCAAGGGCCATGGGTAAGGGTATGAGTTATGGACATCTATTGATTATAATGGTTCAAGGGCCTTGAGTATCGGTTATGGACAGCTATTACTTGTAAAATGGATATCTATAGGCTATTGGTTATGGCTAGTAGTTATAATGATTCAAGGGCCATCGGTATGAGTTATGGACATTTAATGGTTTTAATGGCTCAACGGCCATGTTTATGGCTTATGGACACCTATTACTTGAAAAATGGATTTCTATAGGCTAGTAGTTATAATGATTCAAGGGCCATCGGTATGAGTTATGTACGTCTAATGGTTATAATGGTTCAACGGCCATGGTTATGGGCTATGGACACCTATTACTTGTAAAATGGATATCTATAGGTCATTGGTCATGGCTAGTAGTTATAATGGTTCAAGGGTCATCGGTATTAGTTATGGACATCTTTTGATTATAATGGTTCAAGGGCCATGAGTATGGGTTATGGACAGCTATTACTTGTAAAATGGATTTCTATAGGCTATTGGTCATGGCTAGTAGTTATAACGATTCAAGGGCCATCGGTATGAGTTATGGACTTCTAATGGTTATAATGGTTCAACGACCATGTTTATGGCTTATGGACGCCTATTACTTGAAAAATGGATATCTATAGGCTATTGGTCATGGCTAGTAGTTATAATGGTTCAAGGGTCATCGGCATGAGTTACAGAGTGGTTGTAACGGTTCAACGGCTATGGTTATGGCTTATGGACACCTATTACTTGTGAAATGGATATCTATAGGCTATTCGTCATGGCTAGTAGTTATAATGATTCAAGGGCCATCGGTATGAGTTATGTACGTCTAATGGTTATAATGGTTCAACGGCCATGGTTATGGGCTATGGACACCTATTACTTATAAAATGGATATCTATAGGTCATTGGTCATGGCTAGTAGTTATAATGGTTCAAGGGTCATCGGTATTAGTTATGGACATCTATTGATTATAATGGTTCAAGGGCCATGAGTATGGGTTATGGGCAGCTATTACTTGTAAAATTGATATCTATAGGTTATTGGTCATGGCTAGTAGTTATAATGGTTCAAGGGTCATCGGTATGAGTTATGGACATCTAATGGTTATAATGGTTCAACGGCCATGGTTATGGGTTATGGACACCTATTACTTGTAAAATGGATATCTATAGGCTATTGGTCATGGCTAGTAGTTATAATGGTTCAAGGGCCATGGGTAAGGGTATGAGTTATGGACATCTATTGATTATAATGGTTCAAGTGCCTTGAGTATCGGTTATGGACAGCTATTACTTGTAAAATGGATATCTATAGGCTATTGGTTATGGCTAGTAGTTATAATGATTCAAGGGCCATCGGTATGAGTTATGGACATTTAATGGTTTTAATGGCTCAACGGCCATGTTTATGGCTTATGGACACCTATTACTTGAAAAATGGATTTCTATAGGCTAGTAGTTATAATGGTTCAAGGGTCATCGGTATGAGTTACGGACATCTATTGATTATAATAGTTCAAGGGCCATGAGTATGGGTAATGGACAACTATAACTTGTAAAATGGATATCTATAGGCTATTAGTCATGGCTAGTAGTTATAATGGTTCAAGGGTCATCGGTATGAGTTACGGACATCTATTGATTATAATGGTTCAAGGGCCATGAGTATGGGTTATGGACATCTATTACTTGTAAAATGGATTTCTATAGGCTATTGGTCATGGCTAGAAGTTATAACGATTCAAGGGCCATCGGTATGAGTTATGGACATCTAATGGTTATAATGGTTCAACGACCATGTTTATGGCTTATGGACGCCTATTACTTGTAAAATGGATATCTATAGGCTATTGGTCATGGCTAGTAGTTATAATGGTTCAAGGGTCATCGGCATGAGTTACAGAGTGGTTGTAACGGTTCAACGGCTATGGTTATGGCTTATGGACACCTATTACTTGTGAAATGGATATCTATAGGCTATTCGTCATGGCTAGTAGTTATAATGATTCAAGGGCCATCGGTATGAGTTATGTACGTCTAATGGTTATAATGGTTCAACGGCCATGGTTATGGGCTATGGACACCTATTACTTGTAAAATGGATATCTATAGGTCATTGGTCATGGCTAGTAGTTATAATGGTTCAAGGGTCATCGGTATTAGTTATGGACATCTTTTGATTATAATGGTTCAAGGGCCATGAGTATGGGTTATGGACAGCTATTACTTGTAAAATTGATATCTATAGGTTATTGGTCATGGCTAGTAGTTATAACGATTCAAGGGCCATCGGTATGAGTTATGGACATCTAATGGTTATACTGGTTCAACGGCCATGGTTATGGGTTATGGACACCTATTACTTGTAAAATGGATATCTATAGGCTATTGGTCATGGCTAGTAGTTATAATGGTTCAAGGGCCATGGGTAAGGGTATGAGTTATGGACATCTATTGATTATAATGGTTCAAGTGCCTTGAGTATCGGTTATGGTCAGTTATTACTTGTAAAATGGATATCTATAGGCTATTGGTTATGGCTAGTAGTTATAATGATTCAAGGGCCATCGGTATGAGTTATGGACATTTAATGGTTTTAATGGCTCAACGGCCATGTTTATGGCTTATGGACACCTATTACTTGAAAAATGGATTTCTATAGGCTAGTAGTTATAATGATTCAAGGGCCATCGGTATGAGTTATGTACGTCTAATGGTTATAATGGTTCAACGGCCATGGTTATGGGCTATGGACACCTATTACTTGTAAAATGGATATCTATAGGTCATTGGTCATGGCTAGTAGTTATAATGGTTCAAGGGTCATCGGTATTAGTTATGGACATCTTTTGATTATAATGGTTCAAGGGCCATGAGTATGGGTTATGGACAGCTATTACTTGTAAAATGGATTTCTATAGGCTATTGGTCATGGCTAGTAGTTATAACGATTCAAGGGCCATCGGTATGAGTTATGGACTTCTAATGGTTATAATGGTTCAACGACCATGTTTATGGCTTATGGACGCCTATTACTTGAAAAATGGATATCTATAGGCTATTGGTCATGGCTAGTAGTTATAATGGTTCAAGGGTCATCGGCATGAGTTACAGAGTGGTTGTAACGGTTCAACGGCTATGGTTATGGCTTATGGACACCTATTACTTGTGAAATGGATATCTATAGGCTATTCGTCATGGCTAGTAGTTATAATGATTCAAGGGCCATCGGTATGAGTTATGTACGTCTAATGGTTATAATGGTTCAACGGCCATGGTTATGGGCTATGGACACCTATTACTTATAAAATGGATATCTATAGGTCATTGGTCATGGCTAGTAGTTATAATGGTTCAAGGGTCATCGGTATTAGTTATGGACATCTATTGATTATAATGGTTCAAGGGCCATGAGTATGGGTTATGGGCAGCTATTACTTGTAAAATTGATATCTATAGGTTATTGGTCATGGCTAGTAGTTATAATGGTTCAAGGGTCATCGGTATGAGTTATGGACATCTAATGGTTATAATGGTTCAACGGCCATGGTTATGGGTTATGGACACCTATTACTTGTAAAATGGATATCTATAGGCTATTGGTCATGGCTAGTAGTTATAATGGTTCAAGGGCCATGGGTAAGGGTATGAGTTATGGACATCTATTGATTATAATGGTTCAAGTGCCTTGAGTATCGGTTATGGACAGCTATTACTTGTAAAATGGATATCTATAGGCTATTGGTTATGGCTAGTAGTTATAATGATTCAAGGGCCATCGGTATGAGTTATGGACATTTAATGGTTTTAATGGCTCAACGGCCATGTTTATGGCTTATGGACACCTATTACTTGAAAAATGGATTTCTATAGGCTAGTAGTTATAATGGTTCAAGGGTCATCGGTATGAGTTACGGACATCTATTGATTATAATAGTTCAAGGGCCATGAGTATGGGTAATGGACAACTATAACTTGTAAAATGGATATCTATAGGCTATTAGTCATGGCTAGTAGTTATAATGGTTCAAGGGTCATCGGTATGAGTTACGGACATCTATTGATTATAATGGTTCAAGGGCCATGAGTATGGGTTATGGACATCTATTACTTGTAAAATGGATTTCTATAGGCTATTGGTCATGGCTAGAAGTTATAACGATTCAAGGGCCATCGGTATGAGTTATGGACATCTAATGGTTATAATGGTTCAACGACCATGTTTATGGCTTATGGACGCCTATTACTTGTAAAATGGATATCTATAGGCTATTGGTCATGGCTAGTAGTTATAATGGTTCAAGGGTCATCGGCATGAGTTACAGAGTGGTTGTAACGGTTCAACGGCTATGGTTATGGCTTATGGACACCTATTACTTGTGAAATGGATATCTATAGGCTATTCGTCATGGCTAGTAGTTATAATGATTCAAGGGCCATCGGTATGAGTTATGTACGTCTAATGGTTATAATGGTTCAACGGCCATGGTTATGGGCTATGGACACCTATTACTTGTAAAATGGATATCTATAGGTCATTGGTCATGGCTAGTAGTTATAATGGTTCAAGGGTCATCGGTATTAGTTATGGACATCTTTTGATTATAATGGTTCAAGGGCCATGAGTATGGGTTATGGACAGCTATTACTTGTAAAATTGATATCTATAGGTTATTGGTCATGGCTAGTAGTTATAACGATTCAAGGGCCATCGGTATGAGTTATGGACATCTAATGGTTATACTGGTTCAACGGCCATGGTTATGGGTTATGGACACCTATTACTTGTAAAATGGATATCTATAGGCTATTGGTCATGGCTAGTAGTTATAATGGTTCAAGGGCCATGGGTAAGGGTATGAGTTATGGACATCTATTGATTATAATGGTTCAAGTGCCTTGAGTATCGGTTATGGTCAGTTATTACTTGTAAAATGGATATCTATAGGCTATTGGTTATGGCTAGTAGTTATAATGATTCAAGGGCCATCGGTATGAGTTATGGACATTTAATGGTTTTAATGGCTCAACGGCCATGTTTATGGCTTATGGACACCTATTACTTGAAAAATGGATTTCTATAGGCTAGTAGTTATAATGATTCAAGGGCCATCGGTATGAGTTATGTACGTCTAATGGTTATAATGGTTCAACGGCCATGGTTATGGGCTATGGACACCTATTACTTGTAAAATGGATATCTATAGGTCATTGGTCATGGCTAGTAGTTATAATGGTTCAAGGGTCATCGGTATTAGTTATGGACATCTTTTGATTATAATGGTTCAAGGGCCATGAGTATGGGTTATGGACAGCTATTACTTGTAAAATGGATTTCTATAGGCTATTGGTCATGGCTAGTAGTTATAACGATTCAAGGGCCATCGGTATGAGTTATGGACTTCTAATGGTTATAATGGTTCAACGACCATGTTTATGGCTTATGGACGCCTATTACTTGAAAAATGGATATCTATAGGCTATTGGTCATGGCTAGTAGTTATAATGGTTCAAGGGTCATCGGCATGAGTTACAGAGTGGTTGTAACGGTTCAACGGCTATGGTTATGGCTTATGGACACCTATTACTTGTGAAATGGATATCTATAGGCTATTCGTCATGGCTAGTAGTTATAATGATTCAAGGGCCATCGGTATGAGTTATGTACGTCTAATGGTTATAATGGTTCAACGGCCATGGTTATGGGCTATGGACACCTATTACTTATAAAATGGATATCTATAGGTCATTGGTCATGGCTAGTAGTTATAATGGTTCAAGGGTCATCGGTATTAGTTATGGACATCTATTGATTATAATGGTTCAAGGGCCATGAGTATGGGTTATGGGCAGCTATTACTTGTAAAATTGATATCTATAGGTTATTGGTCATGGCTAGTAGTTATAATGGTTCAAGGGTCATCGGTATGAGTTATGGACATCTAATGGTTATAATGGTTCAACGGCCATGGTTATGGGTTATGGACACCTATTACTTGTAAAATGGATATCTATAGGCTATTGGTCATGGCTAGTAGTTATAATGGTTCAAGGGCCATGGGTAAGGGTATGAGTTATGGACATCTATTGATTATAATGGTTCAAGTGCCTTGAGTATCGGTTATGGACAGCTATTACTTGTAAAATGGATATCTATAGGCTATTGGTTATGGCTAGTAGTTATAATGATTCAAGGGCCATCGGTATGAGTTATGGACATTTAATGGTTTTAATGGCTCAACGGCCATGTTTATGGCTTATGGACACCTATTACTTGAAAAATGGATTTCTATAGGCTAGTAGTTATAATGGTTCAAGGGTCATCGGTATGAGTTACGGACATCTATTGATTATAATAGTTCAAGGGCCATGAGTATGGGTAATGGACAACTATAACTTGTAAAATGGATATCTATAGGCTATTAGTCATGGCTAGTAGTTATAATGGTTCAAGGGTCATCGGTATGAGTTACGGACATCTATTGATTATAATGGTTCAAGGGCCATGAGTATGGGTTATGGACATCTATTACTTGTAAAATGGATTTCTATAGGCTATTGGTCATGGCTAGAAGTTATAACGATTCAAGGGCCATCGGTATGAGTTATGGACATCTAATGGTTATAATGGTTCAACGACCATGTTTATGGCTTATGGACGCCTATTACTTGTAAAATGGATATCTATAGGCTATTGGTCATGGCTAGTAGTTATAATGGTTCAAGGGTCATCGGCATGAGTTACAGAGTGGTTGTAACGGTTCAACGGCTATGGTTATGGCTTATGGACACCTATTACTTGTGAAATGGATATCTATAGGCTATTCGTCATGGCTAGTAGTTATAATGATTCAAGGGCCATCGGTATGAGTTATGTACGTCTAATGGTTATAATGGTTCAACGGCCATGGTTATGGGCTATGGACACCTATTACTTGTAAAATGGATATCTATAGGTCATTGGTCATGGCTAGTAGTTATAATGGTTCAAGGGTCATCGGTATTAGTTATGGACATCTTTTGATTATAATGGTTCAAGGGCCATGAGTATGGGTTATGGACAGCTATTACTTGTAAAATTGATATCTATAGGTTATTGGTCATGGCTAGTAGTTATAACGATTCAAGGGCCATCGGTATGAGTTATGGACATCTAATGGTTATACTGGTTCAACGGCCATGGTTATGGGTTATGGACACCTATTACTTGTAAAATGGATATCTATAGGCTATTGGTCATGGCTAGTAGTTATAATGGTTCAAGGGCCATGGGTAAGGGTATGAGTTATGGACATCTATTGATTATAATGGTTCAAGTGCCTTGAGTATCGGTTATGGTCAGTTATTACTTGTAAAATGGATATCTATAGGCTATTGGTTATGGCTAGTAGTTATAATGATTCAAGGGCCATCGGTATGAGTTATGGACATTTAATGGTTTTAATGGCTCAACGGCCATGTTTATGGCTTATGGACACCTATTACTTGAAAAATGGATTTCTATAGGCTAGTAGTTATAATGATTCAAGGGCCATCGGTATGAGTTATGTACGTCTAATGGTTATAATGGTTCAACGGCCATGGTTATGGGCTATGGACACCTATTACTTGTAAAATGGATATCTATAGGTCATTGGTCATGGCTAGTAGTTATAATGGTTCAAGGGTCATCGGTATTAGTTATGGACATCTTTTGATTATAATGGTTCAAGGGCCATGAGTATGGGTTATGGACAGCTATTACTTGTAAAATGGATTTCTATAGGCTATTGGTCATGGCTAGTAGTTATAACGATTCAAGGGCCATCGGTATGAGTTATGGACTTCTAATGGTTATAATGGTTCAACGACCATGTTTATGGCTTATGGACGCCTATTACTTGAAAAATGGATATCTATAGGCTATTGGTCATGGCTAGTAGTTATAATGGTTCAAGGGTCATCGGCATGAGTTACAGAGTGGTTGTAACGGTTCAACGGCTATGGTTATGGCTTATGGACACCTATTACTTGTGAAATGGATATCTATAGGCTATTCGTCATGGCTAGTAGTTATAATGATTCAAGGGCCATCGGTATGAGTTATGTACGTCTAATGGTTATAATGGTTCAACGGCCATGGTTATGGGCTATGGACACCTATTACTTATAAAATGGATATCTATAGGTCATTGGTCATGGCTAGTAGTTATAATGGTTCAAGGGTCATCGGTATTAGTTATGGACATCTATTGATTATAATGGTTCAAGGGCCATGAGTATGGGTTATGGGCAGCTATTACTTGTAAAATTGATATCTATAGGTTATTGGTCATGGCTAGTAGTTATAATGGTTCAAGGGTCATCGGTATGAGTTATGGACATCTAATGGTTATAATGGTTCAACGGCCATGGTTATGGGTTATGGACACCTATTACTTGTAAAATGGATATCTATAGGCTATTGGTCATGGCTAGTAGTTATAATGGTTCAAGGGCCATGGGTAAGGGTATGAGTTATGGACATCTATTGATTATAATGGTTCAAGTGCCTTGAGTATCGGTTATGGACAGCTATTACTTGTAAAATGGATATCTATAGGCTATTGGTTATGGCTAGTAGTTATAATGATTCAAGGGCCATCGGTATGAGTTATGGACATTTAATGGTTTTAATGGCTCAACGGCCATGTTTATGGCTTATGGACACCTATTACTTGAAAAATGGATTTCTATAGGCTAGTAGTTATAATGGTTCAAGGGTCATCGGTATGAGTTACGGACATCTATTGATTATAATAGTTCAAGGGCCATGAGTATGGGTAATGGACAACTATAACTTGTAAAATGGATATCTATAGGCTATTAGTCATGGCTAGTAGTTATAATGGTTCAAGGGTCATCGGTATGAGTTACGGACATCTATTGATTATAATGGTTCAAGGGCCATGAGTATGGGTTATGGACATCTATTACTTGTAAAATGGATTTCTATAGGCTATTGGTCATGGCTAGAAGTTATAACGATTCAAGGGCCATCGGTATGAGTTATGGACATCTAATGGTTATAATGGTTCAACGACCATGTTTATGGCTTATGGACGCCTATTACTTGTAAAATGGATATCTATAGGCTATTGGTCATGGCTAGTAGTTATAATGGTTCAAGGGTCATCGGCATGAGTTACAGAGTGGTTGTAACGGTTCAACGGCTATGGTTATGGCTTATGGACACCTATTACTTGTGAAATGGATATCTATAGGCTATTCGTCATTGCTAGTAGTTATAATGATTCAAGGGCCATCGGTATGAGTTATGTACGTCTAATGGTTATAATGGTTCAACGGCCATGGTTATGAGCTATGGACACCTATTACTTGTAAAATGGATATCTATAGGTCATTGGTCATGGCTAGTAGTTATAATGGTTCAAGGGTCATCGGTATTAGTTATGGACATCTTTTGATTATAATGGTTCAAGGGCCATGAGTATGGGTTATGGACAGCTATTACTTGTAAAATTGATATCTATAGGTTATTGGTCATGGCTAGTAGTTATAACGATTCAAGGGCCATCGGTATGAGTTATGGACATCTAATGGTTATACTGGTTCAACGGCCATGGTTATGGGTTATGGACACCTATTACTTGTAAAATGGATATCTATAGGCTATTGGTCATGGCTAGTAGTTATAATGGTTCAAGGGCCATGGGTAAGGGTATGAGTTATGGACATCTATTGATTATAATGGTTCAAGTGCCTTGAGTATCGGTTATGGTCAGTTATTACTTGTAAAATGGATATCTATAGGCTATTGGTTATGGCTAGTAGTTATAATGATTCAAGGGCCATCGGTATGAGTTATGGACATTTAATGGTTTTAATGGCTCAACGGCCATGTTTATGGCTTATGGACACCTATTACTTGAAAAATGGATTTCTATAGGCTAGTAGTTATAATGATTCAAGGGCCATCGGTATGAGTTATGTACGTCTAATGGTTATAATGGTTCAACGGCCATGGTTATGGGCTATGGACACCTATTACTTGTAAAATGGATATCTATAGGTCATTGGTCATGGCTAGTAGTTATAATGGTTCAAGGGTCATCGGTATTAGTTATGGACATCTTTTGATTATAATGGTTCAAGGGCCATGAGTATGGGTTATGGACAGCTATTACTTGTAAAATGGATTTCTATAGGCTATTGGTCATGGCTAGTAGTTATAACGATTCAAGGGCCATCGGTATGAGTTATGGACTTCTAATGGTTATAATGGTTCAACGACCATGTTTATGGCTTATGGACGCCTATTACTTGAAAAATGGATATCTATAGGCTATTGGTCATGGCTAGTAGTTATAATGGTTCAAGGGTCATCGGCATGAGTTACAGAGTGGTTGTAACGGTTCAACGGCTATGGTTATGGCTTATGGACACCTATTACTTGTGAAATGGATATCTATAGGCTATTCGTCATGGCTAGTAGTTATAATGATTCAAGGGCCATCGGTATGAGTTATGTACGTCTAATGGTTATAATGGTTCAACGGCCATGGTTATGGGCTATGGACACCTATTACTTATAAAATGGATATCTATAGGTCATTGGTCATGGCTAGTAGTTATAATGGTTCAAGGGTCATCGGTATTAGTTATGGACATCTATTGATTATAATGGTTCAAGGGCCATGAGTATGGGTTATGGGCAGCTATTACTTGTAAAATTGATATCTATAGGTTATTGGTCATGGCTAGTAGTTATAATGGTTCAAGGGTCATCGGTATGAGTTATGGACATCTAATGGTTATAATGGTTCAACGGCCATGGTTATGGGTTATGGACACCTATTACTTGTAAAATGGATATCTATAGGCTATTGGTCATGGCTAGTAGTTATAATGGTTCAAGGGCCATGGGTAAGGGTATGAGTTATGGACATCTATTGATTATAATGGTTCAAGTGCCTTGAGTATCGGTTATGGACAGCTATTACTTGTAAAATGGATATCTATAGGCTATTGGTTATGGCTAGTAGTTATAATGATTCAAGGGCCATCGGTATGAGTTATGGACATTTAATGGTTTTAATGGCTCAACGGCCATGTTTATGGCTTATGGACACCTATTACTTGAAAAATGGATTTCTATAGGCTAGTAGTTATAATGGTTCAAGGGTCATCGGTATGAGTTACGGACATCTATTGATTATAATAGTTCAAGGGCCATGAGTATGGGTAATGGACAACTATAACTTGTAAAATGGATATCTATAGGCTATTAGTCATGGCTAGTATTTATAATGGTTCAAGGGTCATCGGTATGAGTTACGGACATCTATTGATTATAATGGTTCAAGGGCCATGAGTATGGGTTATGGACAGCTATTACTTGTAAAATGGATTTCTATAGGCTATTGGTCATGGCTAGTAGTTATAACGATTCAAGGGCCATCGGTATGAGTTATGGACATCTAATGGTTATAATGGTTCAACGGCCATGTTTATGGCTTATGGACGCCTATTACTTGTAAAATGGATATCTATAGGCTATTGGTCATGGCTAGTAGTTATAATGGTTCAAGGGACATCGGCATGAGTTACAGAGTGGTTGTAATGGTTCAACGGCTATGGTTATGGCTTATGGACACCTATTACTTGTAAAATGGATATCTATAGGCTATTCGTCATGGCTAGTAGTTATAATGATTCAAGGGCCATCGGTATGAGTTATGTACATCTAATGGTTATAATGGTTCAACGGCCATGGTTATGGGCTATGGACACCTATTACTTGTAAAATGGATATCTATAGGTCATTGGTCATGGCTAGTAGTTATAATGGTTCAAGGGTCATCGGTATTAGTTATGGACATCTATTGATTATAATGGTTCAAGGGCCATGAGTATGGGTTATGGACAGCTATTACTTGTAAAATTGATATCTATAGGTTATTGGTCATGGCTAGTAGTTATAATGGTTCAAGGGTCATCGGTATGAGTTATGGACATCTAATGGTTATAATGGTTCAACGGCCATGGTTATGGGTTATGGACACCTATTACTTGTAAAATGGATATCTATAGGCTATTGGTCATGGCTAGTAGTTATAATGGTTCAAGGGCCATGGGTAAGGGTATGAGTTATGGACATCTATTGATTATAATGGTTCAAGGGCCTTGAGTATCGGTTATGGACAGCTATTACTTGTAAAATGGATATCTATAGGCTATTGGTTATGGCTAGTAGTTATAATGATTCAAGGGCCATCGGTATGAGTTATGGACATTTAATGGTTTTAATGGCTCAACGGCCATGTTTATGGCTTATGGACACCTATTACTTGAAAAATGGATTTCTATAGGCTAGTAGTTATAATGGTTCAAGGGTCATCGGTATGAGTTACGGACATCTATTGATTATAATAGTTCAAGGGCCATGAGTATGGGTAATGGACAACTATAACTTGTAAAATGGATATCTGTAGGCTATTAGTCATGGCTAGTAGTTATAATGGTTCAAGGGTCATCGGTATGAGTTACGGACATCTATTGATTATAATGGTTCAAGGGCCATGAGTATGGGTTATGGACAGCTATTACTTGTAAAATGGATTTCTATAGGCTATTGGTCATTGCTAGTAGTTATAACGATTCAAGGGCCATCGGTATGAGTTATGGACATCTAATGGTTATAATGGTTCAACGGCCATGTTTATGGCTTATGGACGCCTATTACTTGTAAAATGGATATCTATAGGCTATTGGTCATGGATAGTAGTTATAATGGTTCAAGGGTCATCGGTATGAGTTACGGACATCTATTGATTATAATGGTTCAAGGGCCATGAGTATGAGTAATGGACAACTATTACTTGTAAAATGGATATCTATAGGCTATTGGTCATGGCTAGTAGTGATAACGATTCAAGGGCCATCAGTATTAGTTATGGACATCTATTAATTATAATGGTTCAAGGGCCATGGGTATGAGTTATGGACAACTATTACTTGTAAAATGGATATCAATAGGCTATTGGTCATGGCTAGTAGTGATAATGGTTCAAGGGTCATCGGTATGAGTTATGGACATCTATTGATTATAATGGTTCAAGGGCCATGAGTATGGGTTATGGACATCTATTACTTCTAAAATGGATACCTATAGGCTATTGTTCATGGCTAGTAGTTATAACGATTCAAGGGCCATCGGTATGAGTTATGGACATCTAATGGTTATAATGGTTCAACGGCCATGTTTATGGATTATGGACGCCTATTACTTGTAAAATGGATATCTATAGGCTATTGGTCATGGCTAGTAGTTATAATGGTTCAACGGTCATCGGCATGAGTTACAGAGTGGTTGTAACGGTTCAACGGCAGGTGTTATGGCTTATGGACACCTATTACTTGTAAAATGGATATCTATAGGCTATTCGTCATGGCTAGTAGTTATAATGATTCAAGGGCCATCGGTATGAGTTATGTACATCTAATGGTTATAATGGTTCAACGGCCATGGTTATGGGCTATGGACACCTATTACTTGTAAAATGAATATCTATAGGTCATTGGGCATGGCTAGTAGTTATAATGGTTCAAGGGTCATCGGTATTAGTTATGGACATCTATTGATTATAATGGTTCAAGGGCCATGAATATGGGTTATGGACAACTATTACTTGTAAAATTGATATCTATAGGTTATTGGTCATGGCTAGTAGTTATAATGGTTCAAGGGTCATCGGTATGAGTTATGGACATCTAATGGTTATAATGGTTCAACGGCCATGGTTATCGGTTATGGACACCTATTACTTGTAAAATGGATATCTATAGGCTATTGGTCATGGCTAGTAGTTATAATGGTTCAAGGGCCATGGGTAAGGGTATGAGTTATGGACATCTATTGTTTATAATGGTTCAAGGGCCTTGAGTATTGGTTATGGACAGCAATTACTTGTAAAATGGATATCTATAGGCTATTGGTTATGGCTAGTAGTTATAATGATTCAAGGGCCATCGGTATGAGTTATGGACATTTAATAGTTTTAATGGCTCAACGGCCATGTTTATGGCTTATGGACACCTATTACTTGAAAAATGGATTTCTATAGGCTAGTAGTTATAATGGTTTAAGGGTCATCGGTATGAGTTACGGACATCTATTGATTATAATAGTTCAAGGGCCATGAGTATGGGTAATGGACAACTATAACTTGTAAAATGGATATCTATAGGCTATTAGTCATGGCTAGTAGTTATAATGGTTCAAGGGTCATCGATATGAGTTACGGACATCTATTGATTATAATGGTTCAAGGGCCATGAGTATGGGTTATGGACAGCTATTACTTGTAAAATGGATTTCTATAGGCTATTGGTCATGGCTAGTAGTTATAACGATTCAAGGGCCATCGGTATGAATTATGGACATCTAATGGTTATAATGGTTCAACGGCCATGTTTATGGCTTATGAACGCCTATTACTTGTAAAATGGATATCTATAGGCTATTGGTCATGGATAGTAGTTATAATGGTTCAAGGGTCATCGGTATGAGTTACGGACATCTATTGATTATAATGGTTCAAGGGCCATGAGTATGAGTAATGGACAACTATTACTTGTAAAATGGATATCTATAGGCTATTGGTCATGGCTAGTAGTTATAACGATTCAAGGGCCATCAGTATTAGTTATGGACATCTATTAATTATAATGGTTCAAGGGCCATGGGTATGAGTTATGGACAACTATTACTTGTAAAATGGATATCAATAGGCTATTGGTCGTGGCTAGTAGTGATAATGGTTCAAGGGTCATCGGTATGAGTTATGGACATCTATTGATTATAATGGTTCAAGGGCCATGAGTATGGGTTATGGACAACTATTACTTGTAAAATGAATATCTATAGGTTATTGGTCATGGCTAGTAGTTATAACGATTCAAGGGTCATCGGTATGAGTTACGGACATCTATTGATTATAATAGTTCAAGGGCCATGAGTATAGGTAATGGAGAGCTATTACTTGTAAAACGGATATCTATAGGCTAAACGTCATGGCTAGTAGTTATACCGATTCAAGGGCCATCGGTATTAGTTATGGACGCCTATTGATTATAATGGTTCAAGGGCCATGGGTATGAGTTATGAACAACTATTACTTGTAAAATGGATATGAATAGGCTATTGGTCATGGCTAGTAGTTATAATGGTTCAAGGGTCATCGGCATGAGTTATGGAGTGGTTATAATGGTTCAACGGCTATGGTTATGGCTTATGGACACCTATTACATGTAAAATGGATATCTATAGGCTATTCATCATGGCTAGTAGTTACAATGATTCAAGGGCCATCGGTATGAGTTATGGACATCTAATGGTTATAATGGTTCAACGGCCATGTTTATGGCTTATGGACGCCTATTACTTGTAAAATGAATATCTATAGGCCATTGGTCATCGCTAGTAGTTATAATGGTTCAAGGGTCATTAGTATGAGTTATAGACATCTAATGGATATCTATAGGCTATACATCATGGCTAGTAGTTATAATGGTTCAAGGGTCATCGGTATGAGTTACGGACATCTTTTGATTATAATGGTTCAAGGGCCATGAGTATGGGTAATGGACAGCTATTACTTGTAAAATGGATATCTATAGGGTATTGGTCATTGTTAGTAGTTATAATGATTCAAGGGTCATCGGTATGAGTTACGGACATCTATTGATTATAATAGTTCTAGGGCCATGAGTATGGGTAATGGACAGCTATTACTTGTAAAATGGATATCTATAGGCTAAACGTCATGGCTAGTAGTTATAACGATTCAAGGGCCATCGGTATGAGTTACGGACATCTATTGATTATAATGGTTCAAGGGCCATGAGTATCGGTTATGGACGGGTATTACTTGTAAAATGGATATCTATAGGTTATTGTTCATGGCTAGTAGTTATAACGATTCAAGGGCCATCGGTATGAGTTATGGACATTTAATGGTTTTAATGGCTCAACGGCCATGTTTATGGCTTCTAGACACCTATTACTTATAAAATGGGTATCTATAGGCTATTGGTCATGGCAAGGGTCATCGGTATGAGTTGTGGACATTATTGATTATAATGGTTCAAGGGCCATGGGTATGGGTTATGGACAACTATTACTTGTAAAAGTGATATCTATAGGCTATTGGTCATGGCTAGTAGTTATAATGGTTCAAGGGTCATTGGTATAAGTTATGGACATGTATTGATTTTAATGGTTCAAGGGCAATGGGTATGGGTTATGGACAACTATTACTTGTAAAATGGATATCTATAGGCAATTGGTCATGTCTAGTAGCTATAATGGTACAAGGGTCATCGGCATGAGTTATGGAGTGGTTATAATGGTTCAACGGCTATGGTTATGGCTTATGGACACCTATTACTTGTAAAATGGATATCTATAGGCTATTCATCATGGCTAGTAGTTACAATGATTCAAGGGCCATCAGTATGAGTTATGGACATCTGATGGTTATAATGGTTCAACGGCCATGTTTATGGCTTATGGACGCCTATTACTTGTAAAATGAATATCTATAGGCCAATGGTCATGGCTAGTAGTTATAATGGTTCATGGGTCATCGGTATGAGTTATAGACATCTATTGATTATAATGGTTCAAGGGTCATGGGTATGGGTTGTGGACAACTATTACTTGTAAAATGGACATCAATAGGCTATCGGTCATGGCTAGTAGTTATAATGGTTCAAGGGTCATCGGTATGAGTTACGAACATCTATTGATTATAATGGTTCAAGGGCCATGAGTATGGGTTATGGACATCTATTACTTGTAAAATGGATATCTATAGGCTACTGGTCATGGCTAGTAGTTATAATGGTTCAAGGGTCATCGCTATGAGTTACGGACATCTATTGATTATAATGGTTCAAGGGCCATGAGTATGGGTAATGGACATCTATTATTTGTAAAATGGATATCTATAGGCTATTGGTCATAGCTAGAAGTTACAACAATGCAAGGGCCATCGGTATGAGTTATAGACATCTATTGATTATAATGGTTCAAGGGTCATGGGTATGGGTTATGGACAACTATTACTTGTAAAATGGACATCAATAGGCTATTGGTCATGGCTAGTAGTTATAATAGTTCAAGGGTCATCGGTATGAGTTACGGACATCTATAGATTATAATGGTTCAAGGGCCATGAGTATGGGTTATGGACATCTATTACTTGTATAATGGATATCTATAGGCTATTGTTCATGGCTAGTAGTTATAATGGTTCAAGGGCCATCGGTATGAGTTATGGACATCTATTGATTATAATGGCTCAATGGCCATGAGTATGGGTAATGGACATCTATTATTTGTAAAATGGATGTCTATAGGCTATTGGTCATAGCTAGTAGTTATAACGATTCAAGGGCCATTGGTATGTGTTATGGACATCTATTGATTATAATGGTTCAAGGGTCATGGGTATGAGTTATGGACAACTATTACTTGTAAAATGGATATCAATAGGCTATTGGTCATGGCTAGTAGTTATAATGGTTCAAGGGTCATCGGTTTGAGTTACAGACATCTATTGATTATAATGGTTCAAGGGCCATGAGTATCGGTTATGGACGGCTATTACTTGTAAAATGGATATCTATAGGTTATTGTTCATGGCTAGTAGTTATAACGATTCAAGGGTCATCGATATGAGTTATGGACATTTAATGGTTTTAATGGCTCAACGGCCATGTTTATGGCTTATAGACGCCTATTACTTGTAAAATGGATATCTATAGGCTATTGGTCATGGCTAGTCGTTATAATGGTTGAAGGGTCATCGGTATGAGTTACGGACATCTATTGATTATAATGGTTCAACGGCCATGAGTATGAGTAATGGACAACTATTACTTGTAAAATGGATATCAATAGGCTATTGGTCATGGCTAGTAGTTATAATGGTTAAAGGGTCATCGGTATGAGTTACGGACATCTATTGATTATAATGGTTCAAGGGCCATGGGTATGAGTTATGGACAACTATTACTTGTAAAATGGATATCAATAGGCTATTGGTCATGGCTAGTAGTTATAATGGTTCAAGGGTCATCGGTATGAGTTACGGACATCTATTGATTATAATGGTTCAAGGCCATGGGTATGGGTTATGGACAACTATTACTTGTAAAATGGACATCAATATGCGATTGGTCATAGCTAGTAGTTATAATGGTTCAAGGGTCATCGGTATGAGTTACGGACATCTATTGATTATAATGGTTCAAGGGCCATGTGTATGGGTTATGGACATCTATTACTTGTAAAATGGATATCTATAGGCTATTGGTCATGGCTAGTAGCTATAACGATTCAAGGGCCATCAGTATGAGTTATGGACATCTAATGGTTATAATGGTTCAACGGCCATGTTTATGGCTTATGGACGCCTATTACTTGTAAAATGGATATCTATAGGCTATACGTCATGGCTAGTAGTTATAATGGTTCAAGTGTCATCGGTATGAGTTACGGACATCTTTTGATTATAATGGTTCAAGGGCCATGAGTATGGGTAATGGATAGCTATTACTTGTAAAATGGATATCTATAGGCTATTGGTCATGGCTAGTAGTTATAACGATTCAAGGGCCATCGGTATGAGTTACGGACATCTATTGATTATAATAGTTCAAGGGCCATGTGTATGAGTTATGGACAACTATTACTTGTAAAATGGATATCAATAGGCTATTGGTCATGGCTAGTAGTTATAATGGTTCAAGGGTCATCGGTATGAGTTACGGACATCTATTGATTATAATGGTTCAAGGGCCATGAGTATCGGTTATGGACGGCTATTACTTGTAAAATGGATATCTATAAGTTATTGTTCATGGCTAGTAGTTATAACGATTCAAGGGCCATCGGTATGAGTTATGGACATTTAATGGTTTTAATTGCTCAACGGCCATGTTTATGGCTTATAGACGCCTATTACTTGAAAAATGGATATCTATAGGCTATTGGTCATGGCTAGTAGTTATAATGGTTGAAGGGTCATCGGTATGAGTTACGGACATCTATTGATTATAATGGTTCAAGGGCCATGAGTATGAGTAATGGACAACTATTACTTGTAAAATGGATATCTATAGGCTATTGTTCATGGCTAGAAGTTATAACGATTCAAGGGCCATCGGTATGAGTTATGGACATCTATTGATTATAATGGTTCAATGGTCATGGGTATGAGTTATGGACAACTATTACTTGTAAAATGGATATCAATAGGCTATTGGTCATGGCTAGTAGTTATAATGGTTCAAGGGTCATCGGTATGAGTTACGGACATCTATTGATTATAATGGTTCAAGGGCCATGAGTATCGGTTATGGACGGCTATTACTTGTAAAATGGATATCTATAGGTTATTGTTCATGGCTAGTAGTTATAATGATTCAAGGGCCATCGGTATGAGTTATGGACATTTAATGGTTTTAATGGCTCAACGGCCATGTTTATGGCTTATAGACGCCTATTACTTGTAAAATGGGTATCTATAGGCTATTGGTCACGGCAAGGGTCATCGGTATGAGTTATGGACAACTATTACTTGTAAAAGTGATATCTATAGGCTATTGGTCGTGGCTAGTAGTTATAATGGTTCAAGGGTCATCGGCATAAGTTATGGACATCTATTGATTTTAATGGTTCAAGGGCAATGGGTATGGGTTATGGACAACTATTACTTGTAAAATGGATATCTATAGGCAATTGGTCATGGCTAGTAGTTATAATGGTTCAAGGGTCATCAGCATGAGTTATGGAGTGGTTATAATGGTTCAACGGCTATGGTTATGGCTTATGGACACCTATTACTTGTAAAATGGATATCTATAGGCTATTCATCATGGCTAGTAGTTACAATGATTCAAGGGCCATCGGTATGAGTTATGGACATCTAATGGTTATAATGGTTCAACGGCCATGTTTATGGCTTATGGACGCCTATTACTTGTAAAATGAATATCTATAGGCCTTTGGTTATGGCTAGTACTTATAATGGTTCAAGGGTCATCGGTATGAGTTATAGACATCTATTGATTATAATGGTTCAAGGGCCATGGGTATGGGTTATGACAACTATTACTTGTAAAATGGACATCAATATGCGATTGGTCATAGCTAGTAGTTATAATGGTTCAAGGGTCATCGGTATGAGTTACGGACATCTATTGATTATAATGGTTCAAGGGCCATGAGTATGGGTTATGGACATCTATTACTTGTAAAATGGATATCTATAGGCTATTGGTCATGGCTAGTAGCTATAACGATTCAAGGGCCATCGGTATGAGTTATGGACATCTAATGGTTATAATGGTTCAACGGCCATGTTTATGGCTTATGGACGCCTATTACTTGTAAAATGGATATCTATAGGCTATACGTCATGGCTAGTAGTTATAATGGTTCAAGTGTCATCGGTATGAGTTACGGACATCTTTTGATTATAATGGTTCAAGGGCCATGAGTATGGGTAATGGATAGCTATTACTTGTAAAATGGATATCTATAGGCTATTGGTCATGGCTAGTAGTTATAACGATTCAAGGGCCATCGGTATGAGTTACGGACATCTATTGATTATAATAGTTCAAGGGCCATGTGTATGAGTTATGGACAACTATTACTTGTAAAATGGATATCAATAGGCTATTGGTCATGGCTAGTAGTTATAATGGTTCAAGGGTCATCGGTATGAGTTACGGACATCTATTGATTATAATGGTTCAAGGGCCATGAGTATCGGTTATGGACGGCTATTACTTGTAAAATGGATATCTATAAGTTATTGTTCATGGCTAGTAGTTATAACGATTCAAGGGCCATCGGTATGAGTTATGAACATTTAATGGTTTTAATTGCTCAACGGCCATGTTTATGGCTTATAGACGCCTATTACTTGAAAAATGGATATCTATAGGCTATTGGTCATGGCTAGTAGTTATAATGGTTGAAGGGTCATCGGTATGAGTTACGGACATCTATTGATTATAATGGTTCAAGGGCCATGAGTATGAGTAATGGACAACTATTACTTGTAAAATGGATATCTATAGGCTATTGTTCATGGCTAGAAGTTATAACGATTCAAGGGCCATCGGTATGAGTTATGGACATCTATTGATTATAATGGTTCAATGGTCATGGGTATGAGTTATGGACAACTATTACTTGTAAAATGGATATCAATAGGCTATTGGTCATGGCTAGTAGTTATAATGGTTCAAGGGTCATCGGTATGAGTTACGGACATCTATTGATTATAATGGTTCAAGGGCCATGAGTATCGGTTATGGACGGCTATTACTTGTAAAATGGATATCTATAGGTTATTGTTCATGGCTAGTAGTTATAACGATTCAAGGGCCATCGGTATGAGTTATGGACATTTAATGGTTTTAATTGCTCAACGGCAATGTTTATGGCTTATAGACGCCTATTACTTGTAAAATGGATATCTATAGGCTATTGCTCATGGCTAGTAGTTATAATGGTTGAAGGGTCATCGGTATGAGTTACGGACATCTATTGATTATAATGGTTCAAGGGCCATGAGTATGAGTAATGGACAACTATTACTTGTAAAATGGATATCTATAGGCTATTGGTCATGGCTAGTAGTTATAACGATTCAAGGGCCATCGGTATGAGTTATGGACATCTATTGATTATAATGGTTCAATGGTCATGGGTATGAGTTATGGACAACTATTACTTGTAAAATTGATATCAATAGGCTATTGGTCATGGCTAGTAGTTATAATGGTTCAAGGGTCATCGGTATGAGTTACGGACATCTATTGATTATAATGGTTCAAGGGCCATGAGTATCGGTTATGGACGGCTATTACTTGTAAAATGGATATCTATAGGTTATTGTTCATGGCTAGTAGTTATAATGATTCAAGGGCCATCGGTATGAGTTATGGACATTTAATGGTTTTAATGGCTCAACGGCCATGTTTATGGCTTATAGACGCCTATTACTTGTAAAATGGGTATCTATAGGCTATTGGTCACGGCAAGGGTCATCGGTATGAGTTATGGACAACTATTACTTGTAAAAGTGATATCTATAGGCTATTGGTCGTGGCTAGTAGTTATAATGGTTCAAGGGTCATCGGCATAAGTTATGGACATCTATTGATTTTAATGGTTCAAGGGCAATGGGTATGGGTTATGGACAACTATTACTTGTAAAATGGATATCTATAGGCAATTGGTCATGGCTAGTAGTTATAATGGTTCAAGGGTCATCAGCATGAGTTATGGAGTGGTTATAATGGTTCAACGGCTATGGTTATGGCTTATGGACACCTATTACTTGTAAAATGGATATCTATAGGCTATTCATCATGGCTAGTAGTTACAATGATTCAAGGGCCATCGGTATGAGTTATGGACATCTAATGGTTATAATGGTTCAACGGCCATGTTTATGGCTTATGGACGCCTATTACTTGTAAAATGAATATCTATAGGCCTTTGGTTATGGCTAGTACTTATAATGGTTCAAGGGTCATCGGTATGAGTTATAGACATCTATTGATTATAATGGTTCAAGGGCCATGGGTATGGGTTATGACAACTATTACTTGTAAAATGGACATCAATATGCGATTGGTCATAGCTAGTAGTTATAATGGTTCAAGGGTCATCGGTATGAGTTACGGACATCTATTGATTATAATGGTTCAAGGGCCATGAGTATGGGTTATGGACATCTATTACTTGTAAAATGGATATCTATAGGCTATTGGTCATGGCTAGTAGCTATAACGATTCAAGGGCCATCGGTATGAGTTATGGACATCTAATGGTTATAATGGTTCAACGGCCATGTTTATGGCTTATGGACGCCTATTACTTGTAAAATGGATATCTATAGGCTATACGTCATGGCTAGTAGTTATAATGGTTCAAGTGTCATCGGTATGAGTTACGGACATCTTTTGATTATAATGGTTCAAGGGCCATGAGTATGGGTAATGGATAGCTATTACTTGTAAAATGGATATCTATAGGCTATTGGTCATGGCTAGTAGTTATAACGATTCAAGGGCCATCGGTATGAGTTACGGACATCTATTAATTATAATAGTTCAAGGGCCATGGGTTTGAGTTATGGACAACTATTACTTGTAAAATGGATATCAATAGGCTATTGGTCATGGCTAGTAGTTATAATGGTTCAAGGGTCATCGGTATGAGTTACGGACATCTATTGATTATAATGGTTCAAGGGCCATGAGTATCGGTTATGGACGGCTATTACTTGTAAAATGGATATCTATAAGTTATTGTTCATGGCTAGTAGTTATAACGATTCAAGGGCCATCGGTATGAGTTATGGACATTTAATGGTTTTAATGGCTCAACGGCCATGTTTATGGCTTACAGACGCCTATTACTTGTAAAATGGATATCTATAGGCTATTGGTCATGGCTAGTAGTTATAATGGTTGAAGGGTCATCGGTATGAGTTACGGACATCTATTGATTATAATGGTTCAAGGGCCATGAGTATGAGTAATGGACAACTATTACTTGTAAAATGGATATCTATAGGCTATTGGTCATGGCTAGTAGTTATAACGATTCAAGGGCCATCGGTATGAGTTATGGACATCTATTGATTATAATGGTTCAATGGTCATGGGTATGAGTTATGGACAACTATTACTTGTAAAATTGATATCAATAGGCTATTGGTCATGGCTAGTAGTTATATTGGTTCAAGGGTCATCGGTATTAGTTACGGACATCTATCGATTATAATGGTTCAAGGGCCATGAGTATCGGTTATGGACGGCTATTACTTGTAAAATGGATATCTATAGGTTATTGTTCATGGCTAGTAGTTATAACGATTCAAGGGTCATCGGTATGAGTTACGGACATCTATTGATTATAATAGTTCAAGGGCCATGAGTATGGGTAATGGACAGCTATTACTTGTAAAATGGATATCTATAGGCTAAACGTCATGGCTAGTAGTTATAACGATTCAAGGACCATCGGTATGAGTTACGGACATCTATTGATTATAATGGTTCAAGGGCCATGAGTATTGGTTATGGACGGCTATTACTTGTAAAATGGATATCTATAGGTTATTGTTCATGGCTAGTAGTTATAACGATTCAAGGGCCATCGGTATGAGTTATGGACATTTAATGGTTTTAATGGCTCAAAGGCCATGTTTATGGCTTATAGACGCCTATTACTTATAAAATGGGTATCTATAGGCAATTGGTCATGGCAAGGGTCATCGGTATGAGTTGTGGACATTATTGATTATAATGGTTCAAGGGCCATGGGTATGGGTTATGGACAACTATTACTTGTAAAAGTGATATCTATAGGCTATTGGTCATGGCTAGTAGTTATAATGGTTCAAGGGTCATCGGTATAAGTTACGGACATGTATTGATTTTAATGGTTCAAGGGCAATGGGTATGGGTTATGGACAACTATTACTTGTAAAATGGATATCTATAGGCAATTGGTCATGGCTAGTAGTTATAATGGTTCAAGGGTCATCAGCATGAGTTATGGAGTGGTTATAATGGTTCAACGGCTATGGTTATGGCTTATGGACACTTATTACTTGTAAAATGGATATCTATAGGCTATTCATCATGGCTAGTAGTTACAATGATTCAAGGGCCATCGGTATGAGTTATGGACATCTAATGGTTATAATGGTTCAACGGCCATGTTTATGGCTTATGGACGCCTATTACTTGTAAAATGAATATCTATAGGCCTTTGGTTATGGCTAGTACTTTCAATGGTTCAAGGGTCATCGGTATGAGTTATAGACATCTATTGATTATAATGGTTCAAGGGCCATGGGTATGGGTTATGGACAACTATTACTTGTAAAATGGACATCAATAGGCGATTGGTCATAGCTAGTAGTTATAATGGTTCAAGGGTCATCGGTATGAGTTACGAACATCTATTGATTATAATGGTTCAAGGGCCATGAGTATGGGTTATGGACATCTATTACTTGTAAAATGGATATCTATAGGCTATTGGTCATGGCTATTAGCTATAACGATTCAAGGGCCATCGGTATGAGTTATGGACATTTAATGGTTTTAATGGCTCAACGGCCATGTTTATGGCTTATAGACGCCTATTACTTGTAAAATGGATATCTATAGGCTATTGGTCATGGCTAGTAGTTATAACGATTCAAGGGCCATCGGTATGAGTTATGGACATCTATTGATTATAATGGTTCAATGGTCATGGGTATGAGTTATGGACAACTATTACTTGTAAAATTGATATCAATAGGCTATTGGTCATGGCTAGTAGTTATAATGGTTCAAGGGTCATCGGTATGAGTTACGGACATCTATTGATTATAATGGTTCAAGGGCCATGAGTATCGGTTATGGACGGCTATTACTTGTAAAATGGATATCTATAGGTTATTGTTCATGGCTAGTAGTTATAATGATTCAAGGGCCATCGGTATGAGTTATGGACATTTAATGGTTTTAATGGCTCAACGGCCATGTTTATGGCTTATAGACGCCTATTACTTGTAAAATGGGTATCTATAGGCTATTGGTCACGGCAAGGGTCATCGGTATGAGTTATGGACAACTATTACTTGTAAAAGTGATATCTATAGGCTATTGGTCGTGGCTAGTAGTTATAATGGTTCAAGGGTCATCGGCATAAGTTATGGACATCTATTGATTTTAATGGTTCAAGGGCAATGGGTATGGGTTATGGACAACTATTACTTGTAAAATGGATATCTATAGGCAATTGGTCATGGCTAGTAGTTATAATGGTTCAAGGGTCATCAGCATGAGTTATGGAGTGGTTATAATGGTTCAACGGCTATGGTTATGGCTTATGGACACCTATTACTTGTAAAATGGATATCTATAGGCTATTCATCATGGCTAGTAGTTACAATGATTCAAGGGCCATCGGTATGAGTTATGGACATCTAATGGTTATAATGGTTCAACGGCCATGTTTATGGCTTATGGACGCCTATTACTTGTAAAATGAATATCTATAGGCCTTTGGTTATGGCTAGTACTTATAATGGTTCAAGGGTCATCGGTATGAGTTATAGACATCTATTGATTATAATGGTTCAAGGGCCATGGGTATGGGTTATGACAACTATTACTTGTAAAATGGACATCAATATGCGATTGGTCATAGCTAGTAGTTATAATGGTTCAAGGGTCATCGGTATGAGTTACGGACATCTATTGATTATAATGGTTCAAGGGCCATGAGTATGGGTTATGGACATCTATTACTTGTAAAATGGATATCTATAGGCTATTGGTCATGGCTAGTAGCTATAACGATTCAAGGGCCATCGGTATGAGTTATGGACATCTAATGGTTATAATGGTTCAACGGCCATGTTTATGGCTTATGGACGCCTATTACTTGTAAAATGGATATCTATAGGCTATACGTCATGGCTAGTAGTTATAATGGTTCAAGTGTCATCGGTATGAGTTACGGACATCTTTTGATTATAATGGTTCAAGGGCCATGAGTATGGGTAATGGATAGCTATTACTTGTAAAATGGATATCTATAGGCTATTGGTCATGGCTAGTAGTTATAACGATTCAAGGGCCATCGGTATGAGTTACGGACATCTATTAATTATAATAGTTCAAGGGCCATGGGTTTGAGTTATGGACAACTATTACTTGTAAAATGGATATCAATAGGCTATTGGTCATGGCTAGTAGTTATAATGGTTCAAGGGTCATCGGTATGAGTTACGGACATCTATTGATTATAATGGTTCAAGGGCCATGAGTATCGGTTATGGACGGCTATTACTTGTAAAATGGATATCTATAAGTTATTGTTCATGGCTAGTAGTTATAACGATTCAAGGGCCATCGGTATGAGTTATGGACATTTAATGGTTTTAATGGCTCAACGGCCATGTTTATGGCTTATAGACGCCTATTACTTGTAAAATGGATATCTATAGGCTATTGGTCATGGCTAGTAGTTATAATGGTTGAAGGGTCATCGGTATGAGTTACGGACATCTATTGATTATAATGGTTCAAGGGCCATGAGTATGAGTAATGGACAACTATTACTTGTAAAATGGATATCTATAGGCTATTGGTCATGGCTAGTAGTTATAACGATTCAAGGGCCATCGGTATGAGTTATGGACATCTATTGATTATAATGGTTCAATGGTCATGGGTATGAGTTATGGACAACTATTACTTGTAAAATTGATATCAATAGGCTATTGGTCATGGCTAGTAGTTATATTGGTTCAAGGGTCATCGGTATTAGTTACGGACATCTATCGATTATAATGGTTCAAGGGCCATGAGTATCGGTTATGGACGGCTATTACTTGTAAAATGGATATCTATAGGTTATTGTTCATGGCTAGTAGTTATAACGATTCAAGGGTCATCGGTATGAGTTACGGACATCTATTGATTATAATAGTTCAAGGGCCATGAGTATGGGTAATGGACAGCTATTACTTGTAAAATGGATATCTATAGGCTAAACGTCATGGCTAGTAGTTATAACGATTCAAGGACCATCGGTATGAGTTACGGACATCTATTGATTATAATGGTTCAAGGGCCATGAGTATTGGTTATGGACGGCTATTACTTGTAAAATGGATATCTATAGGTTATTGTTCATGGCTAGTAGTTATAACGATTCAAGGGCCATCGGTATGAGTTATGGACATTTAATGGTTTTAATGGCTCAAAGGCCATGTTTATGGCTTATAGACGCCTATTACTTATAAAATGGGTATCTATAGGCAATTGGTCATGGCAAGGGTCATCGGTATGAGTTGTGGACATTATTGATTATAATGGTTCAAGGGCCATGGGTATGGGTTATGGACAACTATTACTTGTAAAAGTGATATCTATAGGCTATTGGTCATGGCTAGTAGTTATAATGGTTCAAGGGTCATCGGTATAAGTTACGGACATGTATTGATTTTAATGGTTCAAGGGCAATGGGTATGGGTTATGGACAACTATTACTTGTAAAATGGATATCTATAGGCAATTGGTCATGGCTAGTAGTTATAATGGTTCAAGGGTCATCAGCATGAGTTATGGAGTGGTTATAATGGTTCAACGGCTATGGTTATGGCTTATGGACACTTATTACTTGTAAAATGGATATCTATAGGCTATTCATCATGGCTAGTAGTTACAATGATTCAAGGGCCATCGGTATGAGTTATGGACATCTAATGGTTATAATGGTTCAACGGCCATGTTTATGGCTTATGGACGCCTATTACTTGTAAAATGAATATCTATAGGCCTTTGGTTATGGCTAGTACTTTCAATGGTTCAAGGGTCATCGGTATGAGTTATAGACATCTATTGATTATAATGGTTCAAGGGCCATGGGTATGGGTTATGGACAACTATTACTTGTAAAATGGACATCAATAGGCGATTGGTCATAGCTAGTAGTTATAATGGTTCAAGGGTCATCGGTATGAGTTACGAACATCTATTGATTATAATGGTTCAAGGGCCATGAGTATGGGTTATGGACATCTATTACTTGTAAAATGGATATCTATAGGCTATTGGTCATGGCTATTAGCTATAACGATTCAAGGGCCATCGGTATGAGTTATGGACATTTAATGGTTTTAATGGCTCAACGGCCATGTTTATGGCTTATAGACGCCTATTACTTGTAAAATGGATATCTATAGGCTATTGGTCATGGCTAGTAGTTATAATGGTTGAAGGGTCATCGGTATGAGTTACGGACATCTATTGATTATAATGGTTCAAGGGCCATGAGTATGAGTAATGGACAACTATTACTTGTAAAATGGATATCTATAGGCTATTGGTCATGGCTAGTAGTTATAACGATTCAAGGGCCATCGGTATGAGTTATGGACATCTATTGATTATAATGGTTCAAGGGTCATGGGTATGAGTTATGGACAACTATTACTTGTAAAATGGATATCAATAGGCTATTGGTCATGGCTAGTAGTTATAATGGTTCAAGGGTCATCGGTATGAGTTACGGACATCTATTGATTATAATGGTTCAAGGGCCATGAGTATCGGTTATGGACGGCTATTACTTGTAAAATGGATATCTATAAGTTATTGTTCATGGCTAGTAGTTATAACGATTCAAGAGCCATCGGTATGAGTTATGGACATTTAATGGTTTTAATGGCTCAACGGCCACGTTTATGGCTTATAGACGCCTATTACTTGTAAAATGGATATCTATAGGCTATTGGTCATGGCTAGTAGTTATAATGGTTGAAGGGTCATCGGTATGAGTTACGGACATCTATTGATTATAATGGTTCAAGGGCCACGAGTATGAGTAATGGACAACTATTACTTGTAAAATGGATATCTATAGGCTATTGGTCATGGCTAGTAGTTATAACGATTCAAGGGCCATCGGTATGAGTTATGGACATCTATTGATTATAATGGTTCAATGGTCATGGGTATGAGTTATGGACAACTATTACTTGTAAAATTGATATCAATAGGCTATTGGTCATGGCTAGTAGTTATAATGGTTCAAGGGTCATCGGTATGAGTTACGGACATCTATTGATTATAAAGGTTCAAGGGCCATGAGTATCGGTTATGGACGGCTATTTCTTGTAAAATGGATACGTATAGGTTATTGTTCATGGCTAGTAGTTATAATGATTCAAGGGCCATCGGTATGAGTTATTGACATTTAATGGTTTTAATAGCTCAACGGCCATGTTTATGGCTTATAGACGCCTATTACTTGTAAAATGGGTATCTATAGGCTATTGGTCACGGCAAGGGTCATCGGTATGAGTTGTGGACATCTATTGATTATAATGGTTCAAGGGCCATGGGTATGGGTTATGGACAACTATTACTTGTAAAAGTGATATCTATAGGCTATTGGTCATGGCTAGTAGTTATAATGGTTCAAGGGTCATCGGTATAAGTTATGGACATCTATTGATTTTAATGGTTCAAGGGCAATGGATATGGGTTATGGACAACTATTACTTGTAAAATGGATATCTATAGGCAATTGGTCATGGCTAGTAGTTATAATGGTTCAAGGGTCATTAGCATGAGTTATGGAGTGGTTATAATGGTTCAACGGCTATGGTTATGGCTTATGGACACTTATTACTTGTAAAATGGATATCTATAGGCTATTCATCATGGCTAGTAGTTACAATGATTCAAGGGCCATCGGTATGAGTTATGGACATCTAATGGTTATAATGGTTCAACGGCCATGTTTATGGCTTATGGACGCCTATTACTTGTAAAATGAATATCTATAGGCCTTTGGTTATGGCTAGTACTTATAATGGTTCAAGGGTCATCGGTATGAGTTATAGACATCTATTGATTATAATGGTTCAAGGGCCATGGGTATGGGTTATGGACAACTATTACTTGTAAAATGGACATCAATAGGCGATTGGTCATAGCTAGTAGTTATAATGGTTCAAGGGTCATCGGTATGAGTTACGGACATCTATTGATTATAATGGTTCAAGGGCCATGAGTATGGGTTATGGACATCTATTACTTGTAAAATGGATATCTATAGGCTATTGGTCATGGCTAGTAGCTATAACGATTCAAGGGCCATCGGTATGAGTTATGGACATCTAATGGTTATAATGGTTCAACGGCCATGTTTATGGCTTATGGACGCCTATTACTTGTAAAATGGATATCTATAGGCTATACGTCATGGCTAGTAGTTATAATGGTTCAAGTGTCATCGGTATGAGTTACGGACATCTTTTGATTATAATGGTTCAAGGGCCATGAGTATGGGTAATGGATAGCTATTACTTGTAAAATGGATATCTATAGGGTATTGGTCATGGCTAGTAGTTATAACGATTCAAGGGTCATCGGTATGAGTTACGGACATCTATTGATTATAATAGTTCAAGGGCCATGAGTATGGGTAATGGACAGTTATTACTTGTAAAATGGATATCTATAGGCAAAACGTCATGGCTAGTAGTTATAACGATTCAAGGGCCATCGTTATGAGTTATGGACATCTATTGATTATAATGGTTAAAGGGCCATGGGTATGAGTTATGGACAACTATTACTTTAAAAATGGATATCAATAGGCTATTGGTCATGGCTAGTAGCTATAATGGTTCAAGTGTCATCCATATGAGTTACGGACATCTATTGATTATAATGGTTCAAGGGCCATGATTATTGGTTATGGGCAGCTATTAATTGTATAATGGATATCTATAGGTTATTGTTCATGGCTAGTAGTTATAACGATTCAAGGGCCATCGGTATGAGTTATGCACAGTTAATGGTTTTAATGGCTCAACGGCCATGTTTACGGCTTATAGACGCCTATTACTTGTAATATGGATATCTATAGGCTATTGGTCATGGCAAGGGTCATCGGTATGTGTTGTAGACATCTATTGATTATAATGGTTCAAGGGTCATGGGTATTTGTTATGGACAACTATTACTTGTAAAAGTGATATCCATAGGCTATTGGTCATGGCTAGTAGTTATAATGGTTCAAGGGTCGTCGGTATAAGTTATGGACATCTATATATTTTAATGGTTCAAGGGCAATGGGTATGGGTTATGGACAGCTATTACTTGTAAAATGGATATCTATAGGCAATTGGTCATGGCTAGTAGTTATAATGGTTCAAGGGTCATCGGCAAGAGTTATGGAGTGGTTATAATGGTTCAATGGCTATGGTTATGGCTTATGGACAACTATTACTTGTAAAATGGATATCTATAGGCTATTCATCATGGCTAGTAGTTACAATGATTCAAGGGCCATCGGTATGAGTTATGGACATCTAATGGTTATAATGGTTCAACGGCCATGTTTATGGCTTATGGACGCCTATTACTTGTAAAATGAATATCTATAGGCCATTGGTCATGGCTAGTGCTTATTATGGTTCAAGGGTCATCGGAATGATTTATAGACATCTATTGATTATAATGGTTCAAGGGCCATGTGTATGAGTTATGGACAACTATTACTTGAAAAATGGATATCAATAGGCTATTGGTCATGGGTAGTAGTTATAATGGTTCAAGGGTCATCGGTATGAGTTACGGACATCTATTGATTATAATGGTTCAAGGGCCATGAGTATCGGTTATGGACACTATTACTTGTAAAATGGATATCTATAGGTTATTGTTCATGGCTAGTAGTTATAACGATTCAAGGGCCATCAGTATGAGTTATGGACATTTAATGGTTTTAATGGCTCAACGGCCATGTTTATGGCTTATAGACGCCTATTACTTGTAAAATGGATATCTATAGGCTATTGGTCATGGCAAGGGTCTTCGGTATGAGTTGTAGACATATATTGATTATAATGGTTCAAGGGCCATGGGTATAAGTTATGGACAACTATTACTTGTAAAAGTGATATCTATAGGCTATTGGTCATGGCTAGTAGTTATAATGGTTCAAGGGTCATCGGTATAAGTTATGGACATCTATTGATTTTAATGGTTCAAGGGCAATGGGTATGGGTTATGGACAACTATTACTTGTAAAATGGATATCTATAGGCAATTGGTCATGGCTAGTAGTTATAATGGTTCAAGGGTCATCGGCATGAGTTATGGAGTGGTTATAATGGTTCAACGGCTATGGTTATGGCTTATGGACACCTATTACTTGTAAAATGGATATCTATAGGCTATTCATCATGGCTAGTAGTTACAATGATTCAAGGGCCATCGGTATGAGTTATGGACATCTAATGGTTATAATGGTTCAACAGCCATGTTTATGGCTTGTGGACGCCTATTACTTGTAAAATGAATATCTATAGGCTATTGGTATGAGTTACGGACATCTATTGATTATAATGGTTCAAGGGCCATGAGAAAGGGTTATGGACAACTATTACTTGTATAATGGATATCTATAGGCTATTGGTCATGGCTAGTAGTTATAATGGTTCAAGGGTCATCAGTACGAGTTACGGACGTCTATTGATTATTATTGTTCAGGGGCCATGAGTATTGGTTATGGATAGCTATTACTTGTACAATGGATATCTATAGGCTATTGGTCATGGCTAGTAGTAATAACGATTCAAGGGCCATCGGTATGAGTTATGGACATCTAATGGTTATAATGGTTCAACGGCCATGTTTATGGCTTATGGACGCCTATTACTTGTAAAATGGATATCTATAGGCTATTGGTCATGGCTAGCAGTTATAATGGTTCAAGGGTCATCGGTATGAGTTATGGACATCTATTGATTATAATGGTTCAAGGGCCATGAGTATGGGTAATGGATAGCTATTACTTGTAAAATGGATATATATAGGCTACTGGTCATGGCTAGTAGTTATAATGGTTCAAGTGTCATCCATATGAGTTACGGACATCTATTGATTATAATGGTTCAAGGGCCATGATTATTGGTTATGGGCAGCTATTAATTGTAAAATGGATATCTATAGGTTATTGTTCATGGCTAGTAGTTATAACGATTTAAGGGCCATCGGTATGAGTTATGCACAGTTAATGGTTTTAATGGCTCAACGGCCATGTTTATGGCTTATAGACGCCTATTACTTGTAAAATGGATATCTATAGGCTATTGGTCATGGCAAGGGTCATCGGTATGAGTTGTGGACATCTATTGATTATAATGGTTCAAGGGTCATGGGTATGAGTTATGGACAACTATTACTTGTAAAAGTGATATCTATAGGCTATTGGTCATGGCTAGTAGTTATAATGGTTCAAGGGTCGTCGGTATAAGTTATGGACATCTATTCATTTTAATGTGTTCAAGGGCAATGGGTATGGTTATGGACAACTATTACGTGTAAAATGGATATCTATAGGCAATTGGTCATGGCTAGTAGTTATAATGGTTCAAGGGTCATCGGCATGAGTTATGGAGTGGTTATAATGGTTCAACGGCTATGGTTATGGCTTACGGACAGCTATTACTTGTAAAATGGATATCTATAGGCTATTCATCATGGCTAGTAGTTATAATTATTCAAGGGCCATCGGTATGAGTTATGGACATGTAATGGTTATAATGGTTCAACGGCCATGGTTATGGGCTATGGACACCTATTACTTGTAAAATGGATATCTATAGGTCATTGGTCATGGCTAGTAGTTATAATGGTTCAAGGGTCATCGGTATGAGTTATGGACATTTATTGATTATAATGGTTCAAGGGCCATGGGCATGGGTTATTTTTTTGGGTAAGGGTTTACCCCGGTAAAATGTATTAATCACAAACAAATAAAGTACAAAGGAATGTGGTTAAAACACCACATTAACCGCCAGCATAGACGCTCGACAACCAAGACTACCTATGTTTATGAGATGCCATAAACAAACCCTAAGCACACAAGCAACTAACTCTAACTACAAAAAAATAAACATAACAGACCACGCAGTTAGAGAAAGCAAACAACTACAACGTTTGATCAACATGATCATATAAAACTACCGACTTCTGGAGCTTCCAATTATTCAGCATCATTTGCACTTGATCCGTCTTCTTCTTAAATCTCATAGACAACAACTTTAGCCGAATAGTGACAATAATTTCGTCATACAGCTGCATATGGGTTTTAGGCTTCTTGGAATATATCCAAGCATTCCGTTCTCGCCAAATAAAATAAGTAGTAGCAGCAAGCGACACTCTAGCAATCAGACTTCTCGCAGACCTTCCCCTAGAAAGCGGAATGAGAAACGCTACAATATCCGCAAAAAAGGGATTACTGACCTCAATCGCTGCTAGCCGGCGAATCCTACCCCATATTTCAGAAGAATAAGGACACTCAAAAAATAAGTGAGCGTGGGAATCAGGAGGACCATCACATAACGGGCAATGCAATTTACTTAAGTCCGTATTAGGAGCAACATCCCATTGTTTTAACCGATCCTGAGTTTTTAGGCGTTGATTAACAACTAGCCACAAATGGAAAGCATGTCTCGGGACACAATGAGAAAACCAGACAACCTGATGCCAAGGAACATCTGTTCCCGCGCTCTAATAGAATCCCAAGCAATGGACACCGAAAAAGGCATAATAGAACCATGCATATCCCTCCATACGATCATGTCAGCCGAGTTTGGATCCAAAGTAGGCACCGGGATCTGAATTAAGATAGGATACTTTTGATACCAATCAAAAGGCCATCTCCAAGTTTCATTTATGACCAAATCAGCAACTGAGTCCTGCAAAGAGAACCCCGACCGTGCAATATCTCTCCTAGTAAGGAGCTGATCCAACGGGCTAGCCAAACACCAATTATCAAACCATATAGAAGTAGATTTACCATCATAAATTTTATTCCAAATAAAAGGCCGGATGGTACTTCTAATTTGGATTAATTTCCGCCACCCCCACGATATATATCCTGAGCACGGGACATCCCAAAAACTTCGGCCCCTAAGCTTATATGAGTGGATCCATTTGACCCATAGGGACTCTTTATTAGTCATAATAGACCAAATATGAGTAGCCATTAGGGAGACATTAAAATCATGAATCCTTCGAATACCCAGCCCCCCCTCAATTTTCGGCTTGCAAACCAGCTCCCAAGCTACTTTAGCCTTTCCTTTTTTCATCTCACCCTGGCACCATAAGAACCCCCGCATCAATTGTTCAAGATCATGAACAATACGAGAAGGAAGAATAAAAACCGAAGCCCAATAAATGTGCAGGGAAGATAAAACTGAAATAATTAATTGAACTCTACCCGCAAAAGAAAGAAATTTATTCTTCCAATCAGCAATTCTCATACGCAGCTTTTCAACAAGAACCTTACAATCTCTATAAAGTAATCTAGATGAGATAAGAGGGACTCCAAGATACTTAACTGGAAGCGTACCTTCAGCAAACGGCATTAACTGAAGAATATCCTGACGGATTGAGGACGGAACATTACAGAAGAAAATTGTACTCTTAGGAATACTGGGCACTAAACCCGAGACCTCCTTAAACTCATTCAACGCAACCATAATCAAATTCGCTGAGCTAATATCACCTCGAGCAAAAAGAAACAAATCATCTGCAAAACAAAGGTTGACAATCTTTTGTTGCTCACAACGATGATGGTACTGAAAATCCTCACTATCACGCACTCTATGCTGTAAAATGAGAGACAACACTTCCATAACAAGGGTAAACAGGTAAGGAGACATAGGATCACCTTGTCTCAACCCCCTTTTCCCCTTGAACCAGCCATGGATATCACCATTAATACAAACAGAAAACGAAGGGGTAGTAATACACTCCATGATCCAGGCAACCATCCTTGGTGGAAACCTGAACCCCAGTAAAATATTATGAAGAAACTCCCAATCAACCGTATCATAAGCTTTCTGGATATCTATTTTAAAAGCACACCGAGGATGACCCTTCTGTAAATGATAGTTATGCATAAGCTCTTGGGTTAACAAAATATTATCTGAAATTCTACGACCTGGGATAAAAGCTGATTGGTTAATGCCCACAATATCACCCAACACATCTTTAATACGATTTGTGATAATCTTGCTAATACATTTATATGGAACATTACAGCAAGAGATAGGCCGATAATCCGTAACTCTAGAGGGGGTAGCTACCTTAGGAATAAGGGCAATGATAGTATGATTAACTTCTTTGAGAAGCTTACCAGACGTAAAGAATTCTCGAACAGCACTACAAACATCATTGCCAACAACGTCCCAAGCCATCTTAAAAAATGCAGAAGTATAACCATCAGGCCCCGGGGCTTTATCATCCCCAATAGAAAACATTGCATCTTTTATTTCAGCATCCGTAATGTCCCGAACCATCCAAACAGCCTTATTAGGTGCAATGGCATGAGAAAATAAATCTTGCATAGCAAGCGGGGTCGTTGGAACACCTATACCAAGGAAGTTTTCATAATAATCAGTAAAGACATGAGCTACTTCGTTACCTTCACGCAAGATATCAGCCCCATCAAATACGCCATCAATACGGCTTCTATGACACCTGCTTTTTAGAGAATTATGAAAAAACGCCGAGTTAGAATCGCCCACCCGAAGCCACTCCACCTTTGATTTCTGTTTTAGAAATCGTTCCTCATCTAAGACCGCATCCTTGTAAGCTTGCAAATAGACCGCTTCCTCCTCCCTAATCTCTAAGCAATGGGTATGGGTTATGGAGAGCTATTACTTGTAAAATTGATATCTATAGGTTATTGGTCATGGCTAGTAGTTATAATGGTTCAAGGGTCATCGGTATGAGTTATGGACATCTAATGGTTATAATGGTTCAACGGCCATGTTTTGGGTTATGAACACCTATTACTTGTAAAATGGATATCTATAGGCTATTGGTCATGGCTAGTAGTTATAATGCTTCAAGGGCCATGGGTAAGGGCTATGGATACCTATTACTTGTAAAATGTATATCTATCGGCTATTGGTCATGGCTAGTAGTTATAATGGTTCAAGGGCCATGGTTATGTGTTATGGACACCTATTGCTTGTAAAATGGATATCTATAGGCTATTGTTAGTTACAATGGTTCAAGGGTCATGAGTATGGGTTATGCATACCTATTACTTGTAGAATGGATATCTATTGTTTATGGCTAGTAGTTATAATTGTTAAAGGGCCATGTGTATGGGTTATGGACACCTATTACTTGCAAAATGGATATCTATAGGCTATTGGTCATGGCTAGTAGTTATAATGGATCAAGGGTCATGGGGAAGGGCTATGGACACGTATTACTTGTAAAATAGATATCTATAGGCTGTATGTCATGTCGAGTAGTTATAATGATTCAACGGCCATCGGTATGAGTAATGGACATCTAATGGTGTTAATGGCTCAACGGCCATGGGTATGGGTTATGGACACCTATTACTTGTAAAATGGATATCAATAGGCTATTGGTCATGAATAGTAGTTATAATGGTTCAAGGGTCATCGGTATGAGTTACGGACATCTATTGATTATAATGGTTCAAGGGCCATGAGAAAGGGTTATGGACAACTATTACTTGTATAATGGATATCTATAGGCTATTGCTCATGGCTAGTAGTTATAATGGTTCAAGGGTCATTAGTACGAGTTACGGACGTCTATTGATTATTATGGTTCAGGGGCCATGAGTATTGGTTATGGATAGCTATTACTTGTACAATGGATATCTATAGGCTATTGGTCATGGCTAGTAGTAATAACGATTCAAGGGCCATCCGTATGAGTTATGGACATCTAATGGTTATAATGGTTCACCGGCCATGTTTATGGCTTATGGACGTCTATTACCTGTAAAATGGATATCTATAGGCTATTGGTCATGGCTAGTAGTTATAATGGTTCAAGGGTCATCAGTATGAGTTATGGGCATCTATTGATTAGAATGGTTCAAGGGCCATGGGTATGGGTTATGGAGAACTATTACTTGTAAAATGGATATCTATAGGCTATTAGTCATGGCTAGTAGTTATAATGATTCAAGCGTCATCGGTATGAGTTATGGACATCTAATGGTTATAATGGTTCAACGGCCATGGTTATGGCTTATGGACGCCTATTACCTGTAAAATGGATATCTGTAGGCTATTGGTCATGGCTAGTTGTTATAATGGTTCAAAGGTCATCGGTATGAGTTGTGGACATCCATTGATTATAATGGTTCAAGGGCCATGGGTATGGGTTATGGACAGCTATTACTTGTTAAAGTGATATCTATAGGCTATTGGTCATGGCTAGTAGTTATAATGATTCAAGGGCCATCGGTATGAGTTATGGACATCTAATGGTTATAATGGTTCAACGGCCATGTTTATGGCTTATGGACGCCTATTACTTGTAAAATGGATATCTATAGGCTATTGGTCATGGCTAGTAGTTATTGTGGTTCAAGGGTCATCGGTATGAGTTATGGACATCTATTGATTATAATGGTTCAAGGCCCATGGGTATGGGTTATGGAGAACTATTACTTGTAAAATGGATATCTATAGGCTATTTGTCAAGGCTAGTAGTTATAATGATTCAAAGGTCATCGGTATGAGTTATGGACATCTAATGGTTATAATGTATCAACGACCATGGTTATGGCTTATGGATGCCTATTACCTGTAAAAAGGATATCTATAGGCTATTTGTCATGGCTAGTAGTTATAATGATTCAAGGACCATCGTTGTGAGTTATGGATATCTAATGGTTATAATGGTTCAATTGCCATGGTTATGGGTTATGGACACCTATAGGCCATTGGTCAGCTAGTAGTTATAATGGTTCAAGGGTCATCGGTATGAGTTATGGACATCTATTCTACTTGTAAAATGGATATCTATAGGCTATTGGTCATGTCCAGTAGTAATGGTGATTTCCGGTTAAAACAATTAACAAAACGCAGCGGAAAGAATTTAATCACCATGAACGGATCTTGCTATTAATCATACAATTAAACTACAATCAAAATCAAATAGATTTGATGAACATTTCATAGACTTGAAGCCTTTGATCTTGATGATTTGTGTGGATGAATATGGACGGATTGAAACCAAGTATTCAATAGGAATACCTCTAAAAGTAATCCACACTATATTTGCTAGAACACCAAAGGAGGATGCTAGTCCTATTGCTTGCAAAGAAGAAAACCAAAACTCTTGAAAGAGAGAGAGAGAGAGTGGACGGTCAAAGAGAGGAGGGAGCAAGGAGTTTATGAGCCATCAACACTCTTTAATGGTGCCATAATCACCCATCAATGATTTCCATAAACCATATTTGCACTCTAGTCCCTTGTCTTTTGTTTCTTCTATTTGCTTACAATTAAGTTTCAATATTAACAATTATTTTAAACTATATTATATACAAGCATGTATCTTATATTAATATATAATGTAATTACCCTAATTACACTATATATCTTATGGTGTTAAGTGTTTAAGTGTGTGACCCTTTAGGCTCACAAATAACTAGCCATATAACTATATGTTATACGCGTGAAGCATATTCCAACAGCTCCCACCTGCGCACGTGATAACATCAAGTAGTTATACAAGCAAAGGTTAGAGTCTAGTAACCCGCCAGTGCCCTAGAAGTACATGAGGAGTTTCATAAAATCTTTGTTCAAAATTTTCGAGCAGTTATCCTTTTGTTAGTGATACTATGTTGATTTTTAGACAAGGATATGTCAATCTTAAATTTCAACGATTCTGTTTCCCGATCTATATATTGAAGTAGATTACCAAAACCAATCAAGATTCATGTTGATTACCTTTTGGGGAGGGGCCCAGTATCTAATCCACATGTTTGGAGGAACAAATTCTTTATTGACTGCACGTGTCTGTCATATGCTTAATGACAAACCCGATAATGGTTGTTATAGCAGCCTTATTCAGGTCAGCATTTAACCATATCAAAGTTTGCCCCTCTACATACACAAACCAACTTGCATCTCAAGTCAGAGGATAAGTGACAAAGCCTTTGTGAGATTCACTTGTGACATAAATCCAGGAAGTGATTTCTCATAGGTTGGGTAAGTCTAATTGTGCATCATTATGAACAACATGTGAGTTTGATTTCATCATCCTTAGTCATACTAAGATAATGTCATCAATGCCCTCAGATTTGTCTTAATAATATTCCCATATTATTAATATGACAATGGACAATTTAGAATATAAAACGCAGTAAATATTCATGGATATAAACATGCAAATATAGAATACAGTAGATATTCATATAAAAACGATCATATCAAATATATCAATTTATTCCAATAAAAACTGCTCAATGTTCCATTATCCAAATACTAAAACAGATTACGTGAAACTACTAGCTCGTCGAAGTCCAATGTTTCTAGCATGCTCAATATGTATGGTACACGGCATTGGCTTCGTGAAGGGGTCAGCTAAGTTGTCATCTGTATGAACTTTGAGCAAGCGTACATCTCCCATTACGATCGCATCTCTAATGTAGTGAAGCTTCCTCCGATAATGTCTGGAGCCTTTCTGAACATCGGGTTCGTTGGCAATGATGATAGCACTTGTGTTATCACAGTACATATCCATAGGTCTTTCATTAGCGGGGACAACTCCAAGCCCAGAAATGAATTTCCTCATCCAAACTGCTTCCGTTGCAGCTTCAGTAGTTGCAATGTATTCAGCTTCTGTAGAAGACATAGCGATAGTGCTCTGCTTTGCACTTTTCCAATCAACAGCGCCTCCGTTCAAAACGAAAACATGCCCCGTTTGAGATTTGGAATCATCTCTATCAGTCTCAAAACTAGCGCCAGAATAACATGTAACGCTTAGCTCATTTTGAGTTTCACCACCATACACAAGAAACATATCTTTAGTATTCCTAAGATACTTCAGTATGTTCTTAACAGCAGTCCAGTGACTCTCACCTGGATTCTGTTGATATCGGCTTGTAAGGTTCTGTGAGAACGCTACATCAGGTCTTGTGCACCGCACAACATACATGATAGATCCTATTGCCGAGGCACAGGGGACATCACGCATACGTTTCATCTCATCAGGTGAGGACGGTCCTTGAGTCTTACTCAAGTGTACATTGTGTTGCATAGGGAGACTTCCACGTTTGGAAGCATCCATTCTAAACCGTTTTAGAATCTTATCAATGTACGCACTTTGACTTAGTCCGATTAACCGCTTTGATCTATCTCGATAGATCTTTATACCAAGTATATATGCCGCTTCCCCAAGATCCTTCATAGCGAAGCACTTCCCAAGCAAGGATTTTACATCTTGTAGCATTGGAATGTTATTTCCTATGAGTAGTATGTCATCGACATATAGGATTAGAAAGACGACAATGCTCCCACTAGCTCTTACATATACACATGGCTCGTCGGGATTCTGAGTAGAGCCAAACGTTTTGACTTCCTCGTCGAATCTTTTATTCCAACTTCTGAATGCTTGCTTTAGTCCATAAATGGACCTTTGAAGCTTACATACTTTCTTTGGGTGTTTTGTACTTACAAAACCCTCAGGTTGTACCATATAGACATCTTCATCAAGGTGTCCATTTAAGAAAGCAGTTTTAACATCCATTTGCCAAATCTCATAGTCATAGTACGCTGCTATGGCTAGGACGATCCTAATAGCTCTAACGTCGGCAACTGGCGAGAAGGTTTCATCATAGTCAATCCCGTAGGTTTAGTGTAACCTTTTGCTACCAATCGAGCTTATAGGTGTGTACATTTCCATCCATGCCGGTCTTCTTCTTGAAGAGCCACTTGCTACCAACAATCTTACTATTAGGAGGAAGGTCAACCAAAGTCCATACTTGGTTATCTTTCATGGATTGCATTTCCGCGTTCACAGCATCAAGCCATTTGTCAGATTCAGAATCTGATAGTGCAGCTCGATAGTTAGGGGGTTCATTATGATCCCCTAAACTTAGTTCCTCTGCATCGACATGGAAACCATATCGTTCAGGTGCATGAGGTGTCCTTGCGGACCTTCGAACGGGGACTACATCATTTTGAGGTGCAACAGGAACAGTTTCATGTTCAGCCTCATCTTGATGTTCGTAAGTCTCTACAATAGGTTGTGCATCTTCATCACTTGGAATCTCGTCAAAGTCGATGGTACTCCCACTTGCTTCTTGTGAAATGAGATTGCTCTCAAGAAACTCAGCATAACGAGCAATAATAACTTTTTGCTCAGGTGGGTAGTAGAAATAGTAACCCATCATTTCCTCAGGGTATCCTATAAAGATGAACTTGACAGCTCTGGGTTCAAGTTTGTTTGGCGTGTCTCATTTCACGAGAGGCTCACAATCCCAAACCTTCAAGTAAGACAAGTTAGGGACTTTCTCATGCAATATCTCATATGGTGTCTTTTCAACCTTCTTGGTGGGAACCATATTCAGTATGCGAGCAGCTGATTTAAGTGCATAACCCCAAAAGGATAGAGGCAGAGTGGTAGGACTCATCATCGATCGGACCATGTCAAGCAAGGTGTGATTTCTCCTCTCTGATACACCATTATGCTGTGGTGTATAAGGGGGAATGAATTGTGAGACAATCCCACAATTCTTAAGATGGTCTTGAAACTCATGGCTCATGTACTCTCCTCCTCGATCAGAACGGAGAGCCTTTATCTTCTTGCCAAGTTGATTTTCTACTTCATTTTGGAAAGCTTTGAACGTTTCAAAGGTTTCATGTTTATGTTTAATCAAGTAAACATAACCATAACGAATAAAGTCGTTGGTAAAAGTAATGAAGTAGGTAGCACATTCCCTAGATCGAGTTCTAAAAGGGCCACATACATCAGTATGTATGAGTCCAAGTAGATCATTGGCCCTTTCGCCTACATGGGAGAAAGGCTTGCGCGCCATTTTACAAGATATACAAGAAACACATATATCAAATGATTCAGAATCATCTGATTTTATTAGTCCATCTTTATGTAACTTCAAAACGCGTTTCTTGTTAACGTGGCAAAGGCGACAATGCCATAGGTAAGTAGAATCCAAGTTCTTCTTGGATTTCTTGTTGCTACATGTATAAATAGAACTACTGTTTGTGATACGATTATGCATGTCAATCTCAAAGATACCATCACGAGGAATAGCATTAAAGTAAAAAACAGTATCCTTTGAAACTGAAATACCATAATCCGTAAAAGTATGAATAAAACCATTATTCCACAAACAAGAAAGTGATATTATACCCCTAGTAATACTAGGCGCATAGTGACAATTGTCTAATACAATAATTAAACCACTAGGAAGGATTAAATCATAGCTTCCTATAGCTTCGACCGGTGCACGCATCCCATTTCTTACATACAAATCCAAAGCTCCATGGTTTAGCTTTCTACTTCCCCTTAGACCCTACATGGTATTACAAATGTGAGTTCCACAACCAGTGTCATATACCCATGATTTCTTAGGGAAAGCATATAGTTCTATTGTGAAGATACCTGATGTGCCAACCTTGTTGGCTTTGTTCCTCATCAACTCCGCCAGGTAGGCAGGACAATTCCTCCTCCAATGGCATGTTTCACCGCAGTGATGGCAAGCAAGCACCTTAGTAGGGTGCTCCTTTTGAGTAGGTGGGGGAACCTTTGGCTTGGGCTTGTAAGCTTGCTTTCCCTTGCCTTGGCCCTTCGCAACTACTTGCGGTTTTTGGTTTTTGGATCTTTCCTCACCTTATAGCAAGGACAGCAGGGGCCGGAGTTTTCTTGGGTAGGCTTGCTTCCGTTTGTTTCAGCATAACATGTAATTCGGCGAATGTCTTCCCCATACTATGCATATGATAAGTCATGACAAACGGTGCAAAATCCTTGTTGAGGGACGTTAGAATCAAGCTAATCCCAAGCATGTGCGGCATAGAGTAACCAAGCTTCTCCATTTGGTCGAAGTAGCTCTTCATCTTCAAGAAATAAGAGCTAACAGACTGTCCCTCCTCCTGCTTTCAAGCGTGGAAGGCTTTGACAGTGTCAAAGAGTTCCTGCTCGGCTTGCTTTTGATACATGGCCTTTAGGTCACGCATCATATCACATGTAGTGAGGTCCTCGAGATTCTTTTGAATCTTGGGAATCATGCTCACTAGCATAAGCGCGGCGACTTCCTGTTGTTCATTAAACCTTTTGGTATAGGCTGCACGAACAGCAACAGTGGCAGTAGCAGTGGCGGTAGCAGCATGGGCAGGGGGCAGCGCCTCCTCCAAATGGTGGTACTTGTGCTCGACCCTAAGGACAATCCTTAGGTTTCGAGAGCAGTCCACAAAGTTCGTTCCATCAAGTTTCTCTTTTTCGAGAATGGAATGAATGGTGGTGTGAGTTAAGGTTTGATTGTTTGAAGTCATCTACAAAATTACAAAGTTCATTAATTAGTATTTTCAATAATAATGTCTTTTAATAAATTAACTACCCAATTAATTTTAATTAAAAGCTAAATCCCATTGAGCTTCTATCATCGCATCAGTTGATCTGCTAGAGATGATAGATCCAATAGGTAGGTGACGATCAACAATTGCATTACAAGTGCAACTCTTAGAGGTATGGGACTTCATGGCACCTAGTGAACAAGCATCTAGGGTCAAGTGGCATGTTTGTCGCATCTTCGCCTCGAGTCAAGGTCTCACCGTTAACTCGATTAAGTCATCCAATGTGAAATCATGTCAAAATAGATCTAGGTCTCACCGTAGAGAATAATGACCTCGGATCTAAATTCAAACCACGTCTCACGTGAATTCAAAAATAGAAGCAAGTGATTATCAACCGATTGGACGGGCGTGACTTAAATTTTAGGTATGTTTAAATTTTAATTAATAAAATTTTATTAAGATATGAAAGAATCATGTACTTCATTCATACCACTTCATAAGTCTTTTGGTAAACGGTAAATACATTTAGCGATTATTAAGGGCTAAGTTTCAAATCGTATTTAACTTTAGTTTAATCTCAAAACAATTTTAGATTAAAGATTAATCATTAATGATTAACATGTAATCATAGATAATAAAAGGTTTGGATGTTTTAATGTTTGTGTCTAAAATTATATTTTAATTGTTTTATTTATTTTGTATCTAATAGAAAAGAAAACAACCACAAACATAAATAAAAACATGCAACATATTTTTGTGCAAACCTCTACCGATGAAATCCTAGGTTCGGTCACGTGAGTCATCACGACGGACCGAAGGGTCAAACTCGGGGACGGGCCAACATTAACCCAAATGGGCCTACATAAACCCAATGGCCTCCCACTTGCCCTCATGACATTCATGGGCAAGTACAAACCAACATTTGTGAAAAAATACATTCTGCCAGAAAATTCAGTCTGACTTCATGGCCCGAAAAGTCACTGAAGGAATCTTCTGCGGTCTTCCCCGCCTTCTGTAAAGTTGTAGGTCTCTGAGTTGTGGAAACTTTGGCGGTGGTTTCAGGTCCAACAGAATAGCTAATCTCCGGCAAAGTCTGTTTTCGTGCAGCTGCGCAGGAGGTGCCGAAAATTGTTGTTTTGTCCTCATTTTCTCTCCATCTTTGGTCAACAAATTGCAAGATACAAATAAATAAAATACAACTATTCTAATTACTTTTAAAATGAAATTATCCCCAAAAAAATGGCACCAAAAATAAAAGAAAAAATTGAAACAAATTATAACAATTTAAGCCTAAAAACACGGCTTTTCCCAAATCAACCTAACAACCAAACAACAACACATTCATTCACAAATGGTCTAGGTTTTCATCGGTTTGCACAAACAAGCAACAATTTGACAAGGCTTTGGCTTGGGATATGGCAAAAATACATGTTTTCCCATATCAAAAAACAAAATTAAACAAGTAATTCCAGGCCAAATAATAAAAAAAAATTCAATAAACTAGATTAATTTTTTGATTTGATTCTGTAACAAGTGACAATAGGGTTCCAAAAATACATTATTTTAACCCTCATTTTTATAAAAAAACCGAAAAAAATGTAAAAACCCCGTAGGGTTTTAGTTGTCCGATCGGTACTTTTTATCCATAAAAAAAGATTGATTTTTGCCACTTTTCACAAAATCTAGATAATTATATGATTAATATAATGACTAGTGATACCAATAATGGTGATTTTCGGTTAAAACAATTAATAAAATGCAGCGGAAAGAATTTAATCACCATGAACGGATCTTGATATTAATCATACAATTAAACTACAATCAAAATCAAATAAATTAGATGAACATTTCATACCCTTGAAGGCTTTGATCTTGATGATTCGTGTAGATGAATATGGACGGATTGAAACCAAGTATTCAATAGGAATACCTCTAAAAGTAATCCGCACTACACTTGCTAGAACACCAAAGAGGGATGCTAGTCCTATTGCTTGCAAAGAAGAAAACCAAAACTCTTGAAAGAGAGAGAGAGAGAGAGAGTGGACGGTCAAAGAGGGGAGGGAGCAAGGAGTTTATGAGCCATCAACACTCTTTAATGGTGTCATAATCACCCATCAATGATTTCCATAAACCATATTTGCACTCTAGTCCCTTGTCTTTTGTTTCTTCTATTTGCTTACAATTAAGTTTCAATATTAACAATTAATATTAAACTATATTATATACAAGCATGTAGCTTATATTAATATATAATGTAATTACCCTAATTACACTATATCTCTTATGGTGTTAACTGTTTAAGTGTGTGGCCCTTTAGGCTCACAAACAACTAGCCATATAACTATATGTTATACGCGTGAGGCATATTCCAACAGCTCCCACTTGCGCACGTGATAACATCAAGTAGTTATACAAGCAAAAGTTAGAGTCTAGCAACCCGCCAATGCCCTAGAAGTACATAACGAGTTTCATAAAATCTTTGTTCAAAGTTTTTCGAGCAGTTATCCTTTTGTTACTGGTACTATGTTGAATTTTAGACAAGGATTAATGTCAATCTAAAACCTCAACGATTCTGTTTCTCGATCTATATGCTGAAGTAGATTACCAAAACCAATCAAGATTCATCTTGATTACCTTTTGGGTGTGGCCACACATACATCTATTCAAATCATCGAGGGGCCTAGTAGTATCTAATCCACGTGTGTGGAGTAACAAATTCTTTATCGACTGTACGTGTCTGTCATAAACGGCCATGGTTATGGGTTATGGACAACTATTACTTGTAAAATGGATATCTATAGGCTATTAGTCATGGCTAGTAGTTATAATGGTTCAAGGGTCATCGGTATGAGTTATAGACATCTATTGATTATAATGGTTCAAGGGCCATGGGTTTAAAAGCAGAAGTGTCATACTGCACTACATTGGGTTCAGTATCAGAATTTTCCTTTTCAGGAAATTCAATACTAAGCTTTTGTAGTTCAGTATAGCACTACATTGGGTTCAGTATCAGAATTTCTCCTCATCATCTGACTCAGTTTGACATCCGACTTCACAAAATGTTTTAGATTTAACAAACTGAATTGGATTCATGTCTGAAAATTCCTCAAATAAATCATCAAGATTATTCTTTTTTTTAACTGAGGATCAACACCAAGTGCAGCACTCATATTTTCTAGAAACTGTTGATTTAGACATTTGTTTAGTTTTATAGAAGCATTTCCCAAAGATTTTACACTGATTTTCAAATATTTCCTTTTCAAGTTTATGTAAATGATCTTTATCAGCTAATGCTTGGTTCATTTCTTGTAAGTTTAAAAAATTTAATTCTAAATCTTTTAATTTTGCTAATTTATCAAGATTTTCATTATTCACCTTTGCTCCAATTCTTTAGCTTGACATACTTGTCCCTATACCGTTTAGCTCTGTATGCAATCTTATCATTCTGATCAGTTTCAGATGACTTAGTATGGCAGTTGGCAGCAATGTATCCAGGCTTTCCACACCTGTAACATAGACCTGATCTTGGGTCAGTATTAGAAGAGCTAACACCCAACCTCTTCTTCTTCAACTGATCCAACTTCATAGACATAAGATCCATTTGAGTTTCAAGCTCCTTTGCCTCAGCATCATCAAGATCAACCTCTGGCTCTTCTGGCTCAGTGACAGTATAGGCCTGTTGCACTGGTTTAAAAATTAGGGCCACGCCAGTGGAAGTCTTGTCAGTCTTCTTCCAGTTGATCAGTCTAGCATTATTGTTCATGGCTATACTGTCATGGCTAGTAGTTATAACGATTCAAGGGCCATCGGTATGAGTTATGCACAGTTAATGGTTTTAATGGCTCAACCGCCATGTTTATGGCTTATAGACGCCTATAACTTGTAAAATGGATATCTATAGGCTATTGGTCATGGCAAGGGTCATCGGTATGAGTTGTGGACATCTATTGATTATAATGGTTCAAGGGTCATGGTTATGAGTTATGGACAACTATTACTTGTAAAAGTGATATCTATAGGCTATTGGTCATGGCTAGTAGTTATAATGGTTCAAGGGTCGTCGGTATAAGTTATGGACATCTATTCATTTTAATGGTTCAAGGGCAATGGGTAAGGTTATGGACAACTATTACGTGTAAAATGGATATCTATAGGCAATTGGTCATGGCTAGTAGTTATAATGGTTCAAGGGTCATCGGCATGAGTTATGGAGTGGTTATAATGGTTCAACGGCTATGGTTATGGCTTATGGACAGCTATTACTTGTAAAATGGATATCTATAGGCTATTCATCATGGCTAGTAGTTATAATTATTCAAGGGCCATCGGTATGAGTTATGGACATGTAATGGTTATAATGGTTCAACGGCCATGGTTATGGGCTATGGACACCTATTACTTGTAAAATGGATATCTATAGGTCATTGGTCATGGCTAGTAGTTATAATGGTTCAAGGGTCATCGGTATGAGTTATGGACATTTATTGATTATAATGGTTCAAGGGCCATGGGTATGGGTTATGGAGAGCTATTACTTGTAAAATTGATATCTATAGGTTATTGGTCATGGCTAGTAGTTATAATGGTTCAAGGGTCATCGGTATGAGTTATGGACATCTAATGGTTATAATGGTTCAACGGCCATGGTTATGGGTTATGAACACCTATTACTTGTAAAATGGATATCTATAGGCTATTGGTCATGGCTAGTAGTTATAATGCTTCAAGGGCCATGGGTAAGGGCTATGGATACCTATTACTTGTAAAATGTATATCTATAGGCTATTGGTCATGGCTAGTAGTTATAATGGTTCAAGGGCCATGGTTATGTGTTATGGACACCTATTGCTTGTAAAATGGATATCTATAGGCTATTGTTAGTTACAATGGTTCAAGGGTCATGAGTATGGGTTATGCATACCTATTACTTGTAGAATGGATATCTATTGTTTATGGCTAGTAGTTATAATTGTTAAAGGGCCATGTGTATGGGTTATGGACACCTATTACTTGCAAAATGGATATCTATAGGCTATTGGTCATGGCTAGTAGTTATAATGGATCAAGGGTCATGGGTAAGGGCTATGGACACGTATTACTTGTAAAATAGATATCTATAGGCTGTATGTCATGTCGAGTAGTTATAATGATTCAACGGCCATCGGTATGAGTAATGGACATCTAATGGTGTTAATGGCTCAACGGCCATGGGTATTGGTTATGGACACCTATTACTTGTAAAATGGATATCAATAGGCTATTGGTCATGAATAGTAATTATAATGGTTCAAGGGTCATCGGTATGAGTTACGGACATCTATTGATTATAATGGTTCAAGGGCCATGAGAAAGGGTTATGGACAACTATTACTTGTATAATGGATATCTATAGGCTATTGGTCATGGCTAGTAGTTATAATGGTTCAAGGGTCATCAGTACGAGTTACGGACATCTATTGATTATTATGGTTCAGGGGCCATGAGTATTGGTTAAGGATAGCTATTACTTGTACAATGGATATCTATAGGCTATTGGTCATGGCTAGTAGTAATAACGATTCAAGGGCCATCCGTATGAGTTATGGACATCTAATGGTTATAATGGTTCAACGGCCATGTTTATGGCTTATGGACGCCTATTACCTGTAAAATGGATATCTATAGGCTATTGGTCATGGCTAGTAGTTATAATGGTTCAAGGGTCATCAGTATGAGTTATGGGCATCTATTGATTAGAATGGTTCAAGGGCCATGGGTATGGGTTATGGAGAACTATTACTTGTAAAATGGATATCTATAGGCTATTAGTCATGGCTAGTAGTTATAATGATTCAAGCGTCATCGGTATGAGTTATGGACATCTAATGGTTATAATGGTTCAACGGCCATGGTTATGGCTTATGGACGCCTATTACCTGTAAAATGGATATCTGTAGGCTATTGGTCATGGCTAGTAGTTATAATGGTTCAAAGGTCATCGGTATGAGTTGTGGACATCCATTGATTATAATGGTTCAAGGGCCATGGGTATGGGTTATGGACAGCTATTACTTGTTAAAGTGATATCTATAGGCTATTGGTCATGGCTAGTAGTTATAATGATTCAAGGGCCATCGGTATGAGTTATGGACATCTAATGGTTATAATGGTTCAACGGCCATGTTTATGGCTTATGGACGCCTATTACTTGTAAAATGGATATCTATAGGCTATTGGTCATGGCTAGTAGTTATTGTGGTTCAAGGGTCATCGGTATGAGTTATGGACATCTATTGATTATATTGGTTCAAGGCCCATGGGTATGGGTTATGGAGAACTATTACTTGTAAAATGGATATCTATAGGCTATTGGTCATGGCTAGTAGTTGTAATGGTGATTTCCGGTTAAAACAATTAACAAAACGCAGCGGAAAGAATTTAATCACCATGAACGGATCTTGCTATTAATCATACAATTAAACTACAATCAAAATCAAATAGATTTGATGAACATTTCATAGACTTGAAGCCTTTGATCTTGATGATTTGTGTGGATGAATATGGACGGATTGAAACCAAGTATTCAATAGGAATACCTCTAAAAGTAATCCACACTATATTTGCTAGAACACCAAAGGAGGATGCTAGTCCTATTGCTTGCAAAGAAGAAAACCAAAACTCTTGAAAGAGAGAGAGAGAGAGAGAGTGGACGGTCAAAGAGAAGAGGGAGCAAGGAGTTTATGAGCCATCAACACTCTTTAATGGTGCCATAATCACCCATCAATGATTTCCATAAACCATATTTGCACTCTAGTCCCTTGTCTTTTGTTTCTTCTATTTGCTTACAATTAAGTTTCAATATTAACAATTAATATTAAACTATATTATATACAAGCATGTATCTTATATTAATATATAATGTAATTAACCTAATTACACTATATATCTTATGGTGTTAAGTGTTTAAGTGCCCTAATTACACTATATATCTTATGGTGTTAAGTGTTTAAGTGCCATCAACACTCTTTAATGGTGCCATAATCACCCATCAATGATTTCCATAAACCATATTTGCACTCTAGTCCCTTGTCTTTTGTTTCTTCTATTTGCTTACAATTAAGTTACAATATTAACAATTAATATTAAACTATATTATATACAAGCATGTATCTTATATTAATATATAATGTAATTACCCTAATTACACTATTATAATAATTGTAAAATGGATATCTATAGGTTATTGTTCATGGCTAGTAGTTATAACGATTCAAGGGCCATCGGTATGAGTTATGCACAGTTAATGGTTTTAATGGCTCAACGGCCATGTTTATGGCTTATAGACGACTATTACTTGTAAAATGGATATCTATAGGCTATTGGGCATGGCAAGGGTCATCGGTATGAGTTGTGGACATCTATTGATTATAATGGTTCAAGGGTCATGGGTATGAGTTATGGACAACTATTACTTGTAAAAGTGATATCTATAGGCTATTGGTCATGGCTAGTAGTTAAAATGGTTCAAGGGTCGTCGGTATAAGTTATGGACATCTATTCATTTTAATGGTTCAAGGGCAATGGGTATGGTTATGGACAACTATTACGTGTAAAATGGATATCTATAGGCAATTGGTCATAGCTAGTAGTTATAATGGTTCAAGGGTCATCGGCATGAGTTATGGAGTGGTTATAATGGTTCAACGGCTATGGGTATGGCTTATGGACATCTATTACTTGTAAAATGGATATCTATAGGCTATTCATCATGGCTAGTAGTTATAATTATTCAAGGGCCATCGGTATGAGTTATGGACATGTAATGGTTATAATGGTTCAACGGCCATGGTTATGGGCTATGGACACCTATTACTTGTAAAATGGATATCTATAGGTCATTGGTCATGGCTAGTAGTTATAATGGTTCAAGGGTCATCGGTATGAGTTATGGACATTTATTGATTATAATGGTTCAAGGGCCATGGGTATGGGTTATGGAGAGCTATTACTTGTAAAATTGATATCTATAGGTTATTGGTCATGGCTAGTAGTTATAATGGTTCAAGGGTCATCGGTATGAGTTATGGACATCTAATGGTTATAATGGTTCAACGGCCATGGTTATGGGTTATGAACACCTATTACTTGTAAAATGGATATCTATAGGCTATTGGTCATGGCTAGTAGTTATAATGCTTCAAGGGCCATGGGTAAGGGCTATGGATACCAATTACTTGTAAAATGTATATCTATAGGCTATTGGTCATGGCTAGTAGTTATAATGGTTCAAGGGCCATGGTTATGTGTTATGGACACCTTTTGCTTGTAAAATGGATATCTATAGGCTATTGTTAGTTACAATGTTTCAAGGGTCATGAGTATGGGTTATGCATACCTATTACTTGTAGAATGGATATCTATTGTTTATGGCTAGTAGCTATAATAGTTAAAGGGCGATGTGTATGGGTTGTGGACACCTATTACTTGCAAAATGGATATCTATAGGCTATTGGTCATGGCTAGTAGTTATAATGGATCAAGGGTCATGGGTAAGGGCTATGGACACATATTACTTGTAAAATAGATATCTATAGGCTGTATGTCATGTCGAGTAGTTATAATGATTCAACGGCCATCGGTATGAGTAATGGACATCTAATGGTGTTAATGGCTCAACGGCCATGGGTATGGGTTATGGACACCTATTACTTGTAAAATGGATATCAATAGGCTATTGGTCATGAATAGTAGTTATAATGGTTCAAGGTCATCGGTATGAGTTACGGACATCTATTGATTATAATGGTTCAAGGGCCATGAGAAAGGGTTATGGACAACTATTACTTGTATAATGGATACCTATAGGCTATTGGTCATGGCTAGTAGTTATAATGGTTCAAGGGTCATCAGTACGAGTTACGGACATCTATTGATTATTATGGTTCAGGGGCCATGAGTATTGGTTATGGATAGCTATTACTTGTACAATGGATATCTATAGGCTATTGGTCATGGCTAATAGTAATAACGATTCAAGGGCCATCCGTATGAGTTATGGACATCTAATGGTTATAATGGTTCAACGGCCATGTTTATGGCTTATGGACGCCTATTACCTGTAAAATGGATATCTATAGGCTATTGGTCATGGCTAGTAGTTATAATGGTTCAAGGGTCATCAGTATGAGTTATGGGCATCTATTGATTAGAATGGTTCAAGGGCCATGGGTATGGGTTATGGAGAACTATTACTTGTAAAATGGATATCTATAGGCTATTAGTCATGGCTAGTAGTTATAATGATTCAAGCGTCATCGGTATGAGTTATGGACATCTAATGGTTATAATGGTTCAACGGCCATGGTTATGGCTTATGGACGCCTATTACCTGTAAAATGGATATCTGTAGGCTATTGGTCATGGCTAGTAGTTATAATGGTTCAAAGGTCATCGGTATGAGTTGTGGACATCCATTGATTATAATGGTTCAAGGGCCATAGGTATGGGTTATGGACAGCTATTACTTGTTAAAGTGATATCTATAGGCTATTGGTCATGGCTAGTAGTTATAATGATTCAAGGGCCATCGGTATGAGTTATGGACATCTAATGGTTATAATGGTTCAACGGCCATGTTTATGGCTTATGGACGCCTATTACTTGTAAAATGGATATCTATAGGCTATTGGTCATGGCTAGTAGTTATTGTGGTTCAAGGGTCATCGGTATGAGTTATGGACATCTATTGATTATATTGGTTCAAGGCCCATGGGTATGGGTTATGGAGAACTATTACTTGTAAAATGGATATCTATAGGCTATTGGTCATGGCTAGTAGTTGTAATGGTGATTTCCGGTTAAAACAATTAACAAAACGCAGCGGAAAGAATTTAATCACCATGAACGGATCTTGCTATTAATCATACAATTAAACTACAATCAAAATCAAATAGATTTGATGAACATTTCATAGACTTGAAGCCTTTGATCTTGATGATTTGTGTGGATGAATATGGACGGATTGAAACCAAGTATTCAATAGGAATACCTCTAAAAGTAATCCACACTATATTTGCTAGAACACCAAAGGAGGATGCTAGTCCTATTGCTTGCAAAGAAGAAAACCAAAACTCTTGAAAGAGAGAGAGAGAGAGAGAGTGGACGGTCAAAGAGAAGAGGGAGCAAGGAGTTTATGAGCCATCAACACTCTTTAATGGTGCCATAATCACCCATCAATGATTTCCATAAACCATATTTGCACTCTAGTCCCTTGTCTTTTGTTTCTTCTATTTGCTTACAATTAAGTTTCAATATTAACAATTAATATTAAACTATATTATATACAAGCATGTATCTTATATTAATATATAATGTAATTAACCTAATTACACTATATATCTTATGGTGTTAAGTGTTTAAGTGCCCTAATTACACTATATATCTTATGGTGTTAAGTGTTTAAGTGCCATCAACACTCTTTAATGGTGCCATAATCACCCATCAATGATTTCCATAAACCATATTTGCACTCTAGTCCCTTGTCTTTTGTTTCTTCTATTTGCTTACAATTAAGTTACAATATTAACAATTAATATTAAACTATATTATATACAAGCATGTATCTTATATTAATATATAATGTAATTACCCTAATTACACTATTATAATAATTGTAAAATGGATATCTATAGGTTATTGTTCATGGCTAGTAGTTATAACGATTCAAGGGCCATCGGTATGAGTTATGCACAGTTAATGGTTTTAATGGCTCAACGGCCATGTTTATGGCTTATAGACGACTATTACTTGTAAAATGGATATCTATAGGCTATTGGGCATGGCAAGGGTCATCGGTATGAGTTGTGGACATCTATTGATTATAATGGTTCAAGGGTCATGGGTATGAGTTATGGACAACTATTACTTGTAAAAGTGATATCTATAGGCTATTGGTCATGGCTAGTAGTTAAAATGGTTCAAGGGTCGTCGGTATAAGTTATGGACATCTATTCATTTTAATGGTTCAAGGGCAATGGGTATGGTTATGGACAACTATTACGTGTAAAATGGATATCTATAGGCAATTGGTCATAGCTAGTAGTTATAATGGTTCAAGGGTCATCGGCATGAGTTATGGAGTGGTTATAATGGTTCAACGGCTATGGGTATGGCTTATGGACATCTATTACTTGTAAAATGGATATCTATAGGCTATTCATCATGGCTAGTAGTTATAATTATTCAAGGGCCATCGGTATGAGTTATGGACATGTAATGGTTATAATGGTTCAACGGCCATGGTTATGGGCTATGGACACCTATTACTTGTAAAATGGATATCTATAGGTCATTGGTCATGGCTAGTAGTTATAATGGTTCAAGGGTCATCGGTATGAGTTATGGACATTTATTGATTATAATGGTTCAAGGGCCATGGGTATGGGTTATGGAGAGCTATTACTTGTAAAATTGATATCTATAGGTTATTGGTCATGGCTAGTAGTTATAATGGTTCAAGGGTCATCGGTATGAGTTATGGACATCTAATGGTTATAATGGTTCAACGGCCATGGTTATGGGTTATGAACACCTATTACTTGTAAAATGGATATCTATAGGCTATTGGTCATGGCTAGTAGTTATAATGCTTCAAGGGCCATGGGTAAGGGCTATGGATACCAATTACTTGTAAAATGTATATCTATAGGCTATTGGTCATGGCTAGTAGTTATAATGGTTCAAGGGCCATGGTTATGTGTTATGGACACCTTTTGCTTGTAAAATGGATATCTATAGGCTATTGTTAGTTACAATGTTTCAAGGGTCATGAGTATGGGTTATGCATACCTATTACTTGTAGAATGGATATCTATTGTTTATGGCTAGTAGCTATAATAGTTAAAGGGCGATGTGTATGGGTTGTGGACACCTATTACTTGCAAAATGGATATCTATAGGCTATTGGTCATGGCTAGTAGTTATAATGGATCAAGGGTCATGGGTAAGGGCTATGGACACATATTACTTGTAAAATAGATATCTATAGGCTGTATGTCATGTCGAGTAGTTATAATGATTCAACGGCCATCGGTATGAGTAATGGACATCTAATGGTGTTAATGGCTCAACGGCCATGGGTATGGGTTATGGACACCTATTACTTGTAAAATGGATATCAATAGGCTATTGGTCATGAATAGTAGTTATAATGGTTCAAGGTCATCGGTATGAGTTACGGACATCTATTGATTATAATGGTTCAAGGGCCATGAGAAAGGGTTATGGACAACTATTACTTGTATAATGGATACCTATAGGCTATTGGTCATGGCTAGTAGTTATAATGGTTCAAGGGTCATCAGTACGAGTTACGGACATCTATTGATTATTATGGTTCAGGGGCCATGAGTATTGGTTATGGATAGCTATTACTTGTACAATGGATATCTATAGGCTATTGGTCATGGCTAATAGTAATAACGATTCAAGGGCCATCCGTATGAGTTATGGACATCTAATGGTTATAATGGTTCAACGGCCATGTTTATGGCTTATGGACGCCTATTACCTGTAAAATGGATATCTATAGGCTATTGGTCATGGCTAGTAGTTATAATGGTTCAAGGGTCATCAGTATGAGTTATGGGCATCTATTGATTAGAATGGTTCAAGGGCCATGGGTATGGGTTATGGAGAACTATTACTTGTAAAATGGATATCTATAGGCTATTAGTCATGGCTAGTAGTTATAATGATTCAAGCGTCATCGGTATGAGTTATGGACATCTAATGGTTATAATGGTTCAACGGCCATGGTTATGGCTTATGGACGCCTATTACCTGTAAAATGGATATCTGTAGGCTATTGGTCATGGCTAGTAGTTATAATGGTTCAAAGGTCATCGGTATGAGTTGTGGACATCCATTGATTATAATGGTTCAAGGGCCATAGGTATGGGTTATGGACAGCTATTACTTGTTAAAGTGATATCTATAGGCTATTGGTCATGGCTAGTAGTTATAATGATTCAAGGGCCATCGGTATGAGTTATGGACATCTAATGGTTATAATGGTTCAACGGCCATGTTTATGGCTTATGGACGCCTATTACTTGTAAAATGGATATCTATAGGCTATTGGTCATGGCTAGTAGTTATTGTGGTTCAAGGGTCATCGGTATGAGTTATGGACATCTATTGATTATAATGGTTCAAGGCCCATGGGTATGGGTTATGGAGAACTATTACTTGTAAAATGGATATCTATAGGCTATTTGTCATGGCTAGTAGTTATAATGATTCAAAGGTCATCGGTATGAGTTATGGACATCTAATGGTTATAATGTATCAACGACCATGGTTATGGCTTATGGATGCCTATTACTTGTAAAAAGGATATCTATAGGCTATTTGTCATGGCTAGTAGTTATAATGATTCATGGACCATCGTTGTGAGTTATGGATATCTAATGGTTATAATGGTTCAATTGCCATGGTTATGGGTTATGGACACCTATAGGCCATTGGTCAGCTAGTAGTTATAATGGTTCAAGGGTCATCGGTATGAGTTATGGACATCTATTGATTATAATGGTTCAAGGGTCATGGGTATGGGTTATGGACAAATACTACTTGTAAAATGGATATCTATAGGCTATTGGTCATGTCCAGTAGTAATGGTGATTTCCGGTTAAAACAATTAACAAAACGCATCGGAAAGAATTTAATCACCATGAACGGATCTTGCTATTAATCATACAATTAAACTACAATCAAAATCAAATAGATTTGATGAACATTTCATAGACTTGAAGCCTTTGATCTTGATGATTTGTGTGGATGAATATGGACGGATTGAAACCATGTATTCAATAGGAATAACTCTAAAAGTAATCCACACTATATTTGCTAGAACACCAAAGGAGGATGCTAGTCCTATTGCTTGCAAAGAAGAAAACCAAAACTCTTGAAAGAGAGAGAGAGAGAGTGGACGGTCAAAGAGAGGAGGGAGCAAGGAGTTTATGAGCCATCAACACTCTTTAATGGTGCCATAATCACCCATCAATGATTTCCATAAACCATATTTGCACTCTAGTCCCTTGTCTTTTGTTTCTTCTATTTGCTTACAATTAAGTTTCAATATTAACAATTAATATTAAACTATATTATATACAAGCATGTATCTTATATTAATATATAATGTAATTACCCTAATTACACTATATATCTTATGGTGTTAAGTTTTTAAGTGTGTGACCCTTTAGGCTCACAAATAACTAGCCATATAACTATATGTTATACGCGTGAAGCATATTCCAACAGCTCCCACCTGCGCACGTGATAACATCAAGTAGTTATACAAGCAAAGGTTAGAGTCTAGCAACCCGCCAATGCCCTAGAAGTACATGAGGAGTTTCATAAAACCTTTGTTCAAAATTTTCGAGCAGTTATCCTTTTGTTAGTGATACTATGTTGATTTTTAGACAAGGATATGTCAATCTAAAATTTCAACGATTCTGTTTCTCGATCTATATATTGAAGTAGATTACCAAAACCAATCAAGATTCATGTTGATTACCTTTTGGGGAGGGGCCCAGTATCTAATCCACATGTTTGGAGGAACAAATTCTTTATTGACTGCACGTGTCTGTCATATGCTTAATGACAAACCCGATAATGGTTGTTATAGCAGCCTTATTCAGGTCAGCATTTAACCATATCAAAGTTTGCCCCTCTACATACACAAACCAACTAGCATCTCAAGTCAGAGGATAAGTGACAAAGCCTTTGTGAGATTCACTTGTGACATAAATCCAGGAAGTGATTTCTCATAGGTTGGGTAAGTCTAATTGTGCATCATTATGAACAACATGTGAGTTTGATTTCATCATCCTTAGTCATACTAAGATAATGTCATCAATACCCTCAGATTTGTCTTAATAATATTCCCATATTATTAATATGACAATGGACAATTTAGAATATAAAACGCAGTAAATATTCATGGATATAAACATGCAAATATAGAATACAGTAGATATTCATATAAAAATGATCATATCAAATATATCAATTTATTCCAATAAAAACTGCTCAATGTTCCATTATCCAAATACTAAAACAGATTATATGAAACTACTAGCTCGTCGAAGTCCAATGTTTCTAGCATGCTCAATATGTATGGTACACGACATTGGCTTCGTGAAGGGGTCACCTAAGTTGTCATCTGTATGAACTTTGAGCAAGCGTACATCTCCCATTACGATCGCATCTCTAATGTAGTGAAGCTTCCTCCGATAATGTCTGGAGCCTTTCTGAACACCGGGTTCGTTGGCAATGATGATAGCACTTGTGTTATCACAGTACATATCCATAGGTCTTTCATTAGCGGGGACAACTCCAAGCCCAGAAATGAATTTCCTCATCCAAACTGCTTCCATTGCAGCTTCAGTAGTTGCAATGTATTCAGCTTCTGTAGAAGACATAGCGATAGTGCTCTGCTTTGCACTTTTCCAATCAACAGCGCCTCCGTTCAAAACGAAAACATGCCCCGTTTGAGATTTGGAATCATCTCTATCAGTCTCAAAACTAGCGCCAGAATAACATGTAACGCTTAGCTCATTTTGAGTTTCACCACCATACACAAGAAATATATCTTTAGTATTCCTAAGATACTTCAGTATGTTCTTAACAGCAGTCCAGTGCCTCTCACCTGGATTCTGTTGATATCGGCTTGTAAGGTTCTGTGAGAACGCTACATCAGGTCTTGTGCACCGCACAACATACATGATAGATCCTATTGCCGAGGCACTGGGGACATCACGCATACGTTTCATCTCATCAGGTGAGGACGGTCCTTGAGTCTTACTCAAGTGTACATTGTGTTGCATAGGGAGACTTCCACGTTTGGAAGCATCCATTCTAAACCGTTTTAGAATCTTATCAATGTACGCACTTTGACTTAGTCCGATTAACCGCTTTGATCTATCTCGATAGATCTTTATACCAAGTATATATGCCGCTTCCCCAAGATCCTTCATAGCGAATCACTTCCCAAGCCAGGATTTTACATCTTGTAGCATTGGAATGTTATTTCCTATGAGTAGTATGTCATCGACATATAGGATTAGAAAGACGACAATGCTCCCACTAGCTCTTACATATACACATGGCTCGTCGGGATTCTGAGTAAAGCCAAACGTTTTGACTTCCTCGTCGAATCTTTTATTCCAACTTCTGGATGCTTGCTTTAGTCCATAAATGGACCTTTGAAGCTTACATACTTTCTTTGGGTGTTTTGTACTTACAAAACCCTCAGGTTGTACCATATAGACATCTTCATCAAGGTGTCCATTTAAGAAAGCAGTTTTAACATCCATTTGCCAAATCTCATAGTCATAGTACGCTGCTATGGCTAGGACGATCCTAATAGCTCTAATGTCGGCAACTGGCGAGAAGGTTTCATCATAGTCAATCCCGTAGGTTTTAGTGTAACCTTTTGCTACCAATCGAGCTTATAGGTGTGTACATTTCCATCCATGTCGGTCTTCTTCTTGAAGAGCCACCTGCTACCAACAATCTTACTGTTAGGAGGAAGGTCAACCAAAGTCCATACTTGGTTATCTTTCATGGATTGCATTTCCGCGTTCACAGCATCAAGCCATTTGTCAGATTCAGAATCTGATAGTGCAGCTCGATAGTTAGGGGGTTCATTATGATCCCCTAAACTTAGTTCCTCTGCATCGACATGGAAACCATATCGTTCAGGTGCATGAGGTGTCCTTGCGGACCTTCGAATGGGGACTACATCATTTTGAGGTGCAACAGGAACAGTTTCATGTTCAGCCTCATCTTGATGTTCGTAAGTCTCTACAATAGGTTGTGCATCTTCATCACTTGGAATCTCGTCAAAGTCGATGGTACTCCCACTTGCTTCTTGTGAAATGAGATTGCTCTCAAGAAACTCAGCATAACGAGCAATAATAACTTTTTGCTCAGGTGGGTAGTAGAAATAGTAACCCATCATTTCCTCAGGGTGTCCTATAAAGATGAACTTGACAGCTCTGGGTTCAAGTTTGTTTGGCGTGTCTCATTTCACGAGAGGCTCACAACCCCAAACCTTCAAGTAAGACAAGTTAGGGACTTTCTCATGCAATATCTCATATGGTGTCTTTTCAACCTTCTTGGTGGGAACCATATTCAGTATGCGAGCAGCTGATTTAAGTGCATAACCCCAAAAGGATAGAGGCAGAGTGGTAGGACTCATCATCGATCGGACCATGTCAAGCAAGGTGTGATTTCTCCTCTCTGATACACCATTATGCTGTGGTGTATAAGGGGGAATGAATTGTGAGACAATCCCACAATTCTTAAGATGGTCTTGAAACTCATGGCTCATGTACTCTCCTCCTCGATCAGAACGGAGAGCCTTTATCTTCTTGCCAAGTTGATTTTCTACTTCATTTTGGAAAGCTTTGAACGTTTCAAAGGTTTCATGTTTATGTTTAATCAAGTAAACATAACCATAACGAATAAAGTCGTTGGTAAAAGTAATGAAGTAGGTAGCACATTCCCTAGATCGAGTTCTAAAAGGGCCACATACATCAGTATGTATGAGTCCAAGTAGATCATTGGCCCTTTCGCCTACATGGGAGAAAGGCTTGCGCGCCATTTTACAAGATATACAAGAAACACATTTATCAAATGATTCAGAATCATCTGATTTTATTAGTCCATCTTTATGTAACTTCAAAACGCGTTTCTTGTTAACGTGGCAAAGGCGACAATGCCATAGGTAAGTAGAATCCAAGTTCTTCTTGGATTTCTTGTTGCTACATGTATAAATTGAACTACTGTTTGTGATACGATTATGCATGTCAATCTCAAAGATACCATCACGAGGAATAGCAATAAAGTAAAAAACAGTATCCTTTGAAACTGAAATACCATAATCCGTAAAAGTATGAATAAAACCATTATTCCACAAACAAGAAAGCGATATTATACCCCTAGTAATACTAGGCGCATAGTGACAATTGTCTAATACAATAATTAAACCACTAGGAAGGATTAAATCATAGCTTCCTATAGCTTCGACCGGTGCACGCATCCCATTTCTTACATACAAATCCAAAGCTCCATGGTTTAGCTTTCTACTTCCCCTTAGACCCTACATGGTATTACAAATGTGAGTTCCACAACCAGTGTCATATACCCATGATTTCTTAGGGAAAGCATATAGTTCTATTGTGAAGATACCTGATGTGCCAACCTTGTTGGCTTTGTTCCTCATCAACTCCGCCAGGTAGGCAGGACAATTCCTCCTCCAATGGCATGTTTCACCGCAGTGATGGCAAGCAAGCTCCTTAGTAGGGTGCTCCTTTTGAGTAGGTGGGGGAACCTTTGGCTTGGGCTTGTAAGCTTGCTTTCCCTTGCCTTGGCCCTTCGCAACTACTTGCGGTTTTTGGTTTTTGGATCTTTCCTTGCCTTATAGCAAGGACAGCAGGGTCCGGAGTTTTCTTGGGTAGGCTTGCTTCCGTTTGTTTCAGCATAACATGTAATTCGGCGAATGTCTTCCCCATACTATGCATATGATAAGTCATGACAAACGGTGCAAAATCCATGTTGAGGGACGTTAGAATCAAGCTAATCCCAAGCATGTGCGGCATAGAGTAACCAAGCTTCTCCATTTGGTCGAAGTAGCTCTTCATCTTCAAGAAATAAGAGCTAACAGACTGTCCCTCCTCCTGCTTTCAAGCGTGGAAGGCTTTGACAGTGTCAAAGAGTTCCTGCTCGGCTTGCTTTTGATACATGGCCTTTAGGTCACACATCATATCACATGTAGTGAGGTCCTCGAGATTCTTTTGAATCTTGGGAATCATGCTCACTAGCATAAGCGCGGCGACTTCCTGTTGTTCATTAAACCTTTTGGTATAGGCTGCACGAACAGCAACAGTGGCAGTAGCAGTGGCGGTAGCAGCATGGGCAGGGGGCAGCGCCTCCTCCAAATGGTGGTACTTGTGCTCGACCCTAAGGACAATCCTTAGGTTTCGAGACCAGTCCACAAAGTTTGTTCCATCAAGTTTCTCTTTTTCGAGAATGGAATGAATGGTGGTGTGAGTTAGGGTTTGATTATTTGAAGTCATCTACAAAATTACAAAGTTCATTAATTAGTATTTTCAATAATAATGTCTTTTAATAAATTAACTACCCAATTAATTTTAATAAAAAGCTAAATCCCATTGAGCTTCTATCATCGCATCAGTTGATCTGCTAGAGATGATAGATCCAATAGGTAGGTGACGATCAACAATTGCATTACAAGTGCAACTCTTAGAGGTATGGGACTTCATGGCACCTAGTGAACAAGCATCTAGGGTCAAGTGGCATGTTTATCGCATCTTCGCCTCGAGTCAAGGTCTCACCGTTAACTCGATTAAGTCATCCAATGTGAAATCATGTCAAAATAGATCTAGGTCTCACCGTAGAGAATAATGACCTCGGATCTAAATTCAAACCACGTCTCACGTGAATTCAAAAATAGAAGCAAGTGATTATCAACCGATTGGACGGCGTGACTTAAATTTTAGGTATGTTTAAATTTTAATTAATAAAATTTTATTAAGATATGAAAGAATCATGTACTTCATTCATACCACTTCATAAGTCTTTTGGTAAACGGTAAAAACATTTAGCGATTATTAAGGGCTAAGTTTCAAATCGTATTTAAATTTAGTTTAATCTCAAAACAATTTTAGATTAAAGATTAATCATTAATGATTAACATGTAATCATAGATAATAAAAGGTTTGGATGTTTTAATGTTTGTGTCTAAAATTATATTTTAATTGTTTTATTTATTTTGTATCTAATAGAAAAGAAAACAACCACAAACATAAATAAAAACATGCAACATATTTTTGTGCAAACCTCGACCGATGAAATCCTAGGTTCGGTCACGTGAGTCATCACGATGGACCGAAGGGTCAAACTCGGGGACGGGCCAACATTAACCCAAACGGGCCTACATAAACTCAATGGCCTCCCACTTGCCCTCATGACATTCATGGGCAAGTACAAACCAACATTTGTGAAAAAATACATTATGCCAGAAAATTCAGTCTGACTTCATGGCCCGAAAAGTCACTGAAGGAATCTTCGGCGGTCTTCCCCGCCTTCTGTAAAGTTGTAGGTCTCTGAGTTGTGGAAACTTTGGCGGTGGTTTCAGGTCCAACGGAATAGCCAATCTCCGGAAAAGTCTGTTTTCGTGCAGCTGCGCAGGAGGTGCTGAAAATTGTTGTTTTGTCCTCATTTTCTCTCCATCTTTGGTCAACAAATTGCAAGGTACAAATAAATAAAATACAACTATTCTAATTACTTTTAAAATGAAATTTTCCCCAAAAAAAATGGCACCAAAAATAAAAGAAAAAATTGAAACAAATTATAACAATTTAAGCCTAAAAACACGGCTTTTCCCAAATAAACCTAACAACCAAACTACAACACATTCATTCACAAATGGTATAGGTTTTCATCGGTTTGCACAAACAAGCAACAATTTGACAAGGCTTTGGCTTGGGATATGGCAAAAATACATGTTTTCCCATATCAAAAAACAAAATTAAACAAGTAATTCCAGGCCAAATAATAAAAGAAAATTCAATAAACTAGATTAATTTTTTGATTTGATTCTGTAACAAGTGACAATAGGGTTCCAAAAATACATTATTTTAACCCTCATTTTTATAAAAAAACCGAAAAAAATGTAAAAACCCCGTAGGGTTTTAGTTCTCCGATCGGTACTTTTTATCCATAAAAAAAGATTGATTTTTGCCACTTTTCACAAAATCTAGATAATTATATGATTAATATAATGACTAGTGATACCAATAATGGTGATTTTCGGTTAAAACAATTAATAAAACGCAGCGGAAAGAATTTAATCACCATGAACGGATCTTGATATTAATCATACAATTAAACTACAATCAAAATCAAATAGATTAGATGAACATTTCATACCCTTGAAGGCTTTGATCTTGATGATTCGTGTGGATGAATATGGACGGATTGAAACCAAGTATTCAATAGGAATACCTCTAAAAGTAATCCACACTACACTTGCTAGAACACCAAAGAGGGATGCTAGTCCTATTGCTTGCAAAGAAGAAAACCAAAACTCTTGAAAGAGAGAGAGAGAGAGAGAGAGTGGACGGTCAAAGAGGGGAGGGAGCAAGGAGTTTATGAGCCATCAACACTCTTTAATGGTGTCATAATCACCCATCAATGATTTCCATAAACCATATTTGCACTCTAGTCCCTTGTCTTTTGTTTCTTCTATTTGCTTACAATTAAGTTTCAATATTAACAATTAATATTAAACTATATTATATACAAGCATGTAGCTTATATTAATATATAATGTAATTACCCTAATTACACTATATCTCTTATGGTGTTAACTGTTTAAGTGTGTGGCCCTTTAGGCTCACAAACAACTAGCCATATAACTATATGTTATACGCGTGAGGCATATTCCAACAGCTCCCACTTGTGCACGTGATAACATCAAGTAGTTATACAAGAAAAAGTTAGAGTCTAGCAACCCGCCAATGCCCTAGAAGTACATAACGAGTTTCATAAAATCTTTGTTCAAAGTTTTTCGAGCAGTTATCCTTTTGTTACTGGTACTATGTTGAATTTTAGACAAGGATTAATGTCAATCTAAAACCTCAACGATTCTGTTTCTCGATCTATATGCTGAAGTAGATTACCAAAACCAATCAAGATTCATCTTGATTACCTTTTGGGTGTGGCCACACATACATCTATTCAAATCATCGAGGGGCCTAGTAGTATCTAATCCACGTGTGTGGAGGAACAAATTCTTTATCGACTGTACGTGTCTGTCATAAACGGCCATGGTTATGGGTTATGGACAACTATTACTTGTAAAATGGATATCTATAGGCTATTGGTCATGGCTAGTAGTTATAATGGTTCAAGGGTCATCGGTATGAGTTATAGACATCTATTGATTATAATGGTTCAAGGGCCATGGGTTTAAAAGCAGAAGTGTCATACTGCACTACATTGGGTTCAGTATCAGAATTTTCCTTTTCACGAAATTCAATACTAAGCTTTTGTAGTTCAGTATAGCACTACATTGGGTTCAGTATCAGAATTTCTCCTCATCATCTGACTCAGTTTGACATCCGACTTCACAAAATGTTTTAGATTTAACAAACTGAATTGGATTCATGTCTGAAAATTCCTCAAATAAATCATCAAGATTATTTCTTTTTTTTAACTGAGGATCAACACCAAGTGCAGCCCTCATATTTTCTGGAAACTGTTGATTTAGACATTTGTTTAGTTTTATAGAAGCATTTCCCAAAGATTTTACACTGATTTTCAAATTTTTCCTTTTCAAGTTTATGTAAATGATCTTTATCAGCTAATGCTTGGTTCATTTCTTGTAAGTTTAAAAAATTTAATTCTAAATCTTTTAATTTTGCTAATTTATCAAGATTTTCATTATTCACCCTTGCTCCAATTCTTTAGCTTGACATACTTGTCCCTATACCGTTTAGCTCTGTATGCAATCTTATCATTCTGATCAGTTTCAGATGACTTAGTATGGCAGTTGGCAGCAATGTATCCAGGCTTTCCACACCTGTAACATAGACCTGATCTTGGGTCAGTATTAGAAGAGCTAACACCCAACCTCTTCTTCTTCAACTGATCCAACTTCATAGACATAAGATCCATTTGAGTTTCAAGCTCCTTTGCCTCAGCATCATCAAGATCAACCTCTGGCTCTTCTGGCTCAGTGACAGTATAGGCCTGTTGCACTGGTTTAAAAATTAGGGCCACACCAGTGGAAGTCTTGTCAGTCTTCTTCCAGTTGATCAGTCTAGCATTATTGTTCTCCTCATGATTCAACATTAAACCATACAATGTTTGAAGAGTGTATGTTTCGTTGTTGTTAGCAGCATTGACAGAGTTTGTCATGTCAAGGAATTGTTGAGGAAGACTGTCCAGAAATTTTTGACAGAGTTCTCCTTCTTCCTACACAATTCCAACACTGATAAGATCATGGATAACAGTGTTGAATCTGTAATAGAGAGAGGTGATGTCTTCATTTGGATTAGAGAAGAAGTTTTCATACTTCCTTCTCATGTTCCTTTTTCTTTGCAACTTCACATTTGTTGTGCCTTCGTAGGTGATGGTTAAGCTAACCCACATAGCTTTAGCAGTTGGTAGCTGCATTATTGCAGTTAGTATTTCTTTGGTAACTGCATTAACAATGACACCTTTGGCTCTGGAGTCAAGATTAAACAACTGACGATCAGTATCAGTCCATGTGTGATTCAGTTTTGGTATGGTTCTTGTGCCTGCAGGAGCATCATCAGTGGCTGCAATGGGTTCCACGGTTTGTAGAATAATGGGACCATCAGTCAGTACTGTGAGCATTTCACAATGGATAGATTCAAGATACCATTTGAATTTCAACTTCCACTGATGAAAATCTTTGCTATCAAAGATAGGCACACCCTTTCCGGACATAACTGGGGTAGTGATTGAAGACATTTTTGTTTTTGAAGGTCGGGAAGGATAAGTATATGGAATGGTTGCCAAGGTAATAGATCGACTAAATAAGAGGAATTCTACATTGATTTCTTAGAGTTCTTCTTCCACATTTGTTGGTGTAATCAAAGGCTTCAAGGATATGAATTTCTACATACTAATCTCTTTGATTTTTTTGTTTAATTATATTGTCAATATGTAGATCCTTGTTTCGTGATTTATGTTATCACGAGCGGTATCACGAGTGGTATCTCTTTGATTTTCTTGACTAAACTGTAAATCACTAACAGTGGTATCACGAGTCATCATATTGATGATTTAATTAGCAATTTTTTTGTATAAAGTAGCAAAAAATTTTAATAAAATTGGCTTAAAAATTTAATTTTTTAGAACCCTAATTGCTACTAGTTACAAAAACCTAAATAAAAAAAATTAATCTTGATTATTGATTTTTTTTTATATTATTTGGCTTGGATTTTATTTAAATTTTTTATATGGGAAAACATGTATTTTTGTCATATGCCAATCCAAAACCTAGTCAAATGTTGATTGACTGTGCAAAACCGATGAATACCTAGACCAATTGTGATTGTGTTTATTGCTTGGATTGTTTGGTTGTTTGGAAAGCCGTGTGTTTGGCGATGTTGTAATTTTTATTTTTATTTAGGTGCCATTTTTTTGGGAAAATTTTTCAATGTAAAAGTAATAGAATAGGTAGTATTTTCATTATTTTGTTGTATTGTAAATTGTTGACCAAGATTGAAGAAAAATGAAGAATACAACAAATTTTTGTCACTTTGCGAGTGCTGTACGAAAACAGCGTTTCCGGGAGCATACGGACTCCGTTTTGGGCGTTTCAAAAGCCTAAAATGCATGCCAAGTTGTGGGCTACAACGTTACAGAAGGCCGGGAAGACCAAAGAGGACTCCTTCAGTGACTTTTCGGGCCTCAAAGTCGGCTGGAAATTTCTGGCAGATTGCATTTTTCACAAAATTGGTTTCTACTTGCTCATGCTTCTCTTGGAGCAAGTGGGAGCCCATTGGGTTTATGTAGGCCCGCTCGGATTCATCTTGGCCCGTCCCCTAGCTTGACCCTTCGGTCCGTCGTGATGAATCACGTGACCGAATATAAGTTAACATCGGTCGAGGTTGTTACACAAATTATGTTGCATGTTTTTTTGTATGTTTGTGGTTGTGCATAATTTCTATTTGATACAAATAATAAAACAACTAAAAATGAGATTTCTGAAACACAAACATTAAAAACATCCAAACAAAATTAATCTGAACTTGTCTTTTGAGATTAATACAAAAAGTTTAATTACGATTTAATACTTCAAACTTAATAATCGTTAAATGTTTTACCGCTTATTATATCGAATTATGAAGTGGTATGAATGAAGTACATGATTCATTCATATCTTAATAAATTTTTCTTAAAACTTAATACCTAAAATTTAAGTCACGCCGTCCAATTGGTTGAAATCACTTGCTTCCACTTTTAAATTCACGTGAGACGTGGTTTGAATTTAGATCCGAGGTCATTATTGTCTACGCGTGAGACCTGGATTTATTTTGACACGAGTTCACATTGGATGACTTAATCGAGTTAATGGTGAGACCTTGACACGAGGCGAAGATGAGACAAACATGCCACTTGACCCTAGATGCTTCTTCACTAGGTGCCATGAAGTCCCATAACTCTAAGAGTTGCACTTGTACTGCAATTGTTGATCATCACCTACCTATTGGATCTATCATCACTAGCAGATCAACTGATGCGGTGATAGAAGCTCAATGAGGATCTTAGCTTTTAATTAAATTAATTGGGTAGTTAATTTTTTAAAAGAAATTATTATTGAAATTTTTTTTTTTAACTTTGTGTGTTATACAGATGACAACAACAAAGCAAAACCTAAGTATCTCCACTCTAAAATCAGTTCTTGTAAACTGAAACTGACTAATATCAACCTTATCGACTGATATCGAACTCAAAGGATTGTCCTTAGAGATGAGAACAAGTTGATACACCTATAAGAGGCCTTACCTGAGGCACATCCTGTTAATGCTTCTGCTGCAGTTCGTCAAGCCTTTACCGAAACGTTTAACGAACACCAAGAAGTCACTACTCCTATGTTTGTGAGCATGAACCCCGAGATTCAAAAGAACTTCGAGGAACTCACAGCATATGACATGTTAAGCGAGTTGAAAATGACATTTTACAACACGCAGAACATGAACTGTTCGAAATAGTTAGAGCATTCCACGCTTACATACAGGAGGACAACCGATCCATTAGCACTTATATCTTGAATATGCAATGCTATCTTGATCAAATAGAGTGTCTTGGTTACCCATTGCCACAAGTTCTTGGAATGAGCTTGATTCTTACCTCACTATCCAAGGACTATGACTAGTTTGAAAAGAGTTTTAAAAGTACATAGCATGGGGAAGACAATTGGTGAATAACATGCTATAGTAAAACTGGTTGAGCAAAGGTTACCCAATTCTTTTCTAGCAATCAGGGAAGGTAAAACCGCAAGCACAAGGCAAGAGTCTAGGTAAGGTTAAGCTAGTTTACTTTTCCAAACCTACGATTCCCCCACCTGCTAAAAAGGAGCACCCTACAAAGGATATTTCTTGCCATCATTACGACGAAACCGGCCATTGGAGGAGGATCTGTCCTGCCTACTTGGCAAAGTTGATGAAGGACAAATGTGTTCTGGCTAGCACATTATGTATCTTCATTATAGAACTCTATAATTTTACTAATAAATCTCGAGTGTATGACACTAGTTTTGAAACTCACATTTACACAAATGTGCAAGATTAAAAGTGAAGTAGAAAGCTAAAAGAATGGAATTTGTGATCTAATCCTTCCTAATGCGTTAATTATTGTTTTGAACAATTATCAATTATGCATTGTTTAGCTTTATCGTTTGTTGAATAATGAGTTATTCAAACTATTATGGATTATGATATTTTGTTTTATGAGAATAACATGTTTTTATAACTATTCCTTGTAATAGTATATTTGAAATTAATATGCATGATCCTAATTCAAACGATAGTTCTATATACAAATGTAGCACTCAAGAATCCAAATTGGTTTGGATTCAACTTACCTAGAGCATCGTCATCTTTTCCACATAAACAAGAAGCGCGTTTTGATACTACAACACGGCGGGCTTCTTAACAAATGATTATGAATCATTTAAATGCCTCTCTTGTATATTATGGAAAGATAACAAGAAAGCTTTTCTCCCATGTTGGCAAAAGAGCTAAAAATCTACTTGGACTCATACATACTGATGTATGTGGCCCTTTTAGAACTAAGACTAGGGAAGGTGCCACCTACTTTCACTGATGATATCATTCGATGTGGTTATGTTTACTTGATTAAACATCAACATGAAAGCTTTAATGATATCGGTCGCTATGGTTATGTTTACTTGATTAAACATAAACATGAAATCTTTGAAACGTTCAAAGCTTTCTAAAGTAAAGTAGAAAATCAACTCGGCAAGACAACAAATTCTTTCCGTCCTAATCAAGGAGGAAAGTACATGAGCCAAGAGTTTCTGGATCATCAAACACAACGTGAGATTGTCTCACAATTCACTCCTCCATACACTCCACAAGATAATGGTGTGTCTAAAAGAGATATCGGACCCTGCGTGACATGATCCGATCTATGATGAGTCCTACTACTCTTACACTATCCTTTGAGGGGCATGCACTGAAGTCTGCTGCTCGAATACTTAATATGGTTCCGACCAAAAGGTTAAAAAGACACCATATGAAATATGGCATGAGAAAGTCCATAATTTGTCTTAGTTGAAGATCTGGGGTTGTGAGGATCTCGTGGAACGAGACATGCCGAACAAACTTGAGCCCATATCTATCAAGTATATCTTCGTTACTATTTTACTACCCACCTGAGAACAAATTCTTGTTGCTCGGTATGCTGATTTTCTTGAGAACAGTCTCATTTCACAAAGCAAGTGGGAGCACTATAGACTTTGACAAGATTCAAAGTGAAGATGCACAACCTTCTGGTAACACTAGTAAATATCATACTGAGGCTGAACATATAGATGATGGACCATAGGATGATGTTGTTCCCATTTGTAGGTACGCAAGGACACCTCAAACACCTGAACGATATTGTTATATATGGATGCTGAGGAGCAAAGTTTCGAGGATCATAATGAACCCCCTAACTATCAAGTTCCATTATCGAGTTTTGAATTCGAAAAATGACTTGAAGCTATGAATGCGAAAATGAAATCCATGAGAGACAATCAAGTTTTGAACTTAGTTGGTCTTTCTCAAAACAGTAAGACTGTTAACATGGATGAAAATATACATACCTATAAAGCTCTTCTAGTAACAAAAGGTTACACTCAATCTTACTGGATTGACTATAATGAAACCTTCTCGCCTGTTACTAAAGACATTAGGATTCTTATAGCCAAAGTAGTGTACTATGACTATGAGATTTGGTTAATGATGAAATCAAAACGTTTGTTTCACCTAAAACCCAAAATGAGCATGTGTATATATGAAAGCTAGTGGGAGCAGTGTCGTTTCTCAAGTCATACATGTTGATGACATGTCACTCATGTGAAACAATATACCAATGCTACAAGATGAAAATCCTGGCTTGGAAAACGTTTTGACATGATGGATTGTAGAAATACGACACACATACTTGAAGTTAAGTATCTATAGGGATAGATCACAGCGGTTAATTGGTTTAAGTCAAAGTGCTTACATTGAAAAAATTTTAAAACGATTTAGAATGAATGCTCCCAAACGAGGAAGTCCTCGTATGCAACACAATGTAAACTTGAGTAAGACTCAAGGACCTTCCACACCTGATTTGGTGAAGCGGATGAATGTAATCCCCTATGAATCCGCTATTCCATTCATCATGTACGCTGTAAGGAGCACTATGCCAAATGTAACGTCCTTAGGGGACCTTACTAGAACTTACCAACAAAATCCACGAGAGAGTCACTGGATTGTTGTTAAGAACACATTGAAGTATTTTTGAAATACTGGATATATGTTCCTTGGTTATGGTGGAGATACCAAACCGAAACTAAGTATACTTGCTATACGTATGCTGGTTTTGAAATAGGTCGTGATGACGCTAGATCCTATTTACGAAGGTTCACTACATTCGAATGACTTATTGAGATATGTGGAATTCGTACTCTTAAAGTTCAAACAGATAACTAACTAGCTGACACTTTATCGAACTCAATGTCTTGTACCAAACATATTGAATATGAATGGGACATTGGAATTCGACAAGCTAATAATTTCATGTAAATCTGTTTTAGTATTTGAATAATGGAACGTTGAGCAGTTTTTATTGAAATAAATTGATATACTTGATATGATCGTTTTTATATGAATATCTACTGTGTTTTATATTTGCATGTTTATATCCTTGAATATTTACTATGTTTTATATTCTAAATTGTCCATTGTCATATTAATAATATGGGAATATTATTAAGACAAATCTGAGGGCATTGATGACATGATCTTAGTATGACTAAGGATGATGAAATCAAACTCACATGTTGTTCGTTGTGATGCACAATTGGACTGGCCCAACCTCTGAGAAATCACTTCCTGGATTTATGTCACAAGTGAATCTAACAAAGGCTTTGTCGCTTATCCACTGACTTGAGATGCAAGTTGGTTTGTGTGCGTGGAGTATCAAACTTTGATGTGGTTAAACGTTGACCTGAATAAGGCTGCTACGACAACCATCTTCAGGTTTGATGTTAAGCATATATCAAACATGTGTAGTCAATAAAGAATTTGTTCCTCCACATGTTTGGATTAGATACTACTGGGCCCCTCGATGATTTGAATAGATGCTTGTACGTCCGTACCCAAAGGTAATCAGGATGAATCTTGATTGGTTTGGTAATCTACTTCAATGTAAAGATCGAGAAATAGAACGTTGAAATTTTAAATTGACATTAATCCTTGTCTAAAATTCAACATGGTATCAGTAACAAAAGGATAACTAATTGAAAAACTTTGAACCTGGACTTTCCTGAAACTCACTCATATACTTCTAGGGGCATTGGCGGGTTGCTAGACTCTAACATTTGCTTGTATAACTACTTGATGTTATGACGTGCGCAAGTGGGAGCTGTTGGAATATGCTTTACGTACATGACATATAGTTATATGGCTAGACGAATGTGAGCCTAAAAGGTCACACACTTATACACCAAACACCATTTAATATATATAATATAATTAGGGTAATTATATTATTTATATAAATTTTAATTACTTGGCTGGTTGTGTTTTAATTAATTGTTAAGTTAAAACGTATTAGTGAGTAATTATAAAGAATCAAAAGTACAAGAGGCTAAGTGTCATATCTCATAACTTGTAATTAGAAGATAAATACTTGGATTAGGGAGCAAGCAAACCAACCCTAATCCTCCCTCTTGTCCCCTTCACGGCCGCACCTCAAAAACTGCTAGAGGTTTATGTTTTGGAGATTGCTATGGTTTTCTCCTTTTACGTCCGACCCAAAAAAGAGAAAGGTTGTAGTTTGGTTTATGGGACATGCGAACTGTGCAAGAAGAAAAACAAAAGATTCATTTTGTTTGTTATTTCTAAGTTAGTTGTCACGTATTTTGATTCTTGAGCAAGGGACTAGCATTCCAATTGGCGTTCTTGATATGGTGTAGTGTGGATACCATTAGAGGAATTCTACATTGAATTCTTAGAGTTCTTCTTCCACATTTATTGGTGTAATCAAAGGCTTCAAGGGAATGAATTTCTACATACCAATCTCTTTGATTTTCTTGTTTAATTATATTGTCAATGCGTAAATCACTAACAACCTGAAGGGTTTCGTAACACTCATCAACCCATTGGGTCAACCACCTAGTATACTTGGTTCGAACCATACTGACAAGAACATGAGGGTGTTCTTGCCGGTTAAACCAACTAGCTACTTTAATCCCTAAAAGCGGAACTGAGATTAAACTTAATCTTTAAACCCTAAAGGATTATAGGAACATGGAAATCTAAACTAGATTAACAAGAAAAAGAAACCGTGTACGAACAACTCAGCATCATAAGCAAATGAAAATATTAAAAACAAGATATGCAGCAAAGATACTTCTTTCCGAGTGCAACATTAAAAGGAATGAGATAAGACAAGGATTAGATGCTTTGGTCTAAAGTATTATGGTTTTTCTGTTTGTTTAGAATTATGTTTAGTCAAACTTGGTTTGTTTTTTGGTTGGAATATGGACGTATTTGGTTTTTAGGTTTTCCTTGGTGTGGCTTTTTGGCTACAAACATATATGTAAGGTCGTTTTGAATGGTTTTATGGACTACTTGTTTTTTGCTATATGGTATTTTGAATGTTTGTCTACTAGTATAAATTTAATTGGATATCACTAATACATGTAACTTGCATGTATTAGTGTTTTAATTGGCAATAAATGTTATGACGTAATGTTGCATGTATGTTACACAAAAGACTAAGTAACCATAATATGTAAACCCATTTGATTATCGGCAATAGTTTATGTTGCATGTATGTGAAACAAATAGTAACTAAGAACAATAAATGATTATTTTTAACAGTAACATTTATGTTCCTAAAAATTGATGAATGTGTATCAAGTTGATCAAAGACAAAAAAAAAAAGTACTAGTTTCTGGAAGTATGAAAAATAAAAAATATCCAAATCTCAAATACAAATTAAAACGAAACATGTAATAATTCAAAAATGCAGCAATGTTCATTCGTCATCCGAAACCCATTCACCATCACTTGAAGACTCGTCGGAAGGATCATCATCAGTGTCTTCATCCACAAGGTTATGTCCACCAACATGGGGTCGTCGGCGGACATGGACTCCTTCAACATCATTTTCCTTATGGTCAACAATAATGCGTTTGGGATTCTTGCAAGTTCGTACATTGTGACCTAACTGACCACAATTCTTACAACCATGAGATTTACAAGGACGTTTGCGTGATGTCCTGTTTTTAGATTTGTTTATGGCAATTTCAGCAGCACTATTTAACCTTTTAGAACCCTTAGTACTTGATTTCGGGGGATCTTTAAACTTTAATGGTTCAGGTTCTATGACACCTAATAATTCAGCATATTGTTCTTCTTCGTTTCGTCCATCGGGTGTTGACCTCTCAGCCTCGAGTTTTGTTTTCATTATACTCAAAGCTTCGAAAAACTCGGTTAACTTGGAAACATTATTGTCAATTATATTTTGACAATCCTCAATCAGCACATTCATGTCGATATTAATTTTTTCCGTTTTCTCAATGTCAGGCTCACACCTGTGTCTTTCTTCTAACAAATGAACATGAAGTGGGTTTTTCCGCCATCTTCGATTAATATAAGCAAGAGGGATTTTATCGACATCGTTATCTATAAGCACACAAAAAATGTGCCGACATAGATAACCATATCGAGAAAAATGTCCACACGAACATGTCACATGACCATTGGTTTTGTTAAACATAACCTGAAACGTAAATGCAATTATTAGCGAGTGAAAACATATATATTTTTTGGATTAAACAATGCGAAAAAAATGTATAAAATTGGGAAAAAAACCTTACCTTTGTTGTCACAACTGTTTTATGATGTTTGTCCTTCTGGATAACTACACAATTCTGAACGCCTTCAACGACGTCAGGGATACTGCTTTTACATGAAACCAACCCTTTGCTAATTTCTTCATGCACTAACAAAAATATTGACAGAGAATATACTTCAATTGCATGTTGCTCAATTGGTACATTTGTCTTCAATGAAGGTGTTGCTCCACTATAATCGTTATCCTCACGATGTTGATCATATCGTTGTTTGTCCATAGCAGCTTCAAAACACAACATAAATTGAACAAACGTGTTACCGTGGTGAGAAAAACGTTGAAAAAAAGCATTCGAGCTTTCAGACCGAGAAGTAGTATTCATTAACTCACACATTGGAACGTCTTTAAAATAAGCTGGAAACCACCTATCACGGATTGCATACATGTCCGTTAACCATTTATTGTTATGCAACTTATATCGACCAATAAGATCCGCCCATCTTTCTTCAAAAACATCCTGCTCGATATAAACATTCCATATAAGCATATGAAAGTCCTTCCTGAAGAGTGAATCTGTGTCTAACACTGATAAAACCTAATACAAATAACATAAATATAGATAATTAGAACATATATGGTCAACTCGTTAACAATTCTATTTTTTTTAAAACACATATATGCAATCGAATAACGAATACATTTACCTTCGCAGGTAGTTTCTGCGTGATGTTCCACATACACAATCGATGTCGGGATTCAGGGAGTGACTTCAATATAGCCTTCCGAATAGCAGGATCTTGATCGGTAAAGACCAACGGTGGAGATTTGTTGTTCACTTTTATGAAAGCCTCTAACAACCAACAATAAGAGTCGTATGTTTCATCAGACAGAAGGGCAGCGGCAAATGTAACACACTTCCGGTTATGATCAATGCCGGTGAATGGTATAAAAACAAAATCATACCTGTTATACCATACAAAAAAATAAATTTGATATATATAAAGTTATAAAGACATAAATTTAACTTACTTATTTGTTCGGAAAGTAGCGTCAAATGACAATACATCACCAAATACATCATAGTTTGCTTTCATAGTCTCATCAGACCAAAACATGCTTACAAGTACATCATTCTTAACACAAAATTCAAAATCAAATCCAGGAACATGTTTTTTCCTATCCAACATTTTATCTATAAGCATTTTTGAGTCCCGGTCTCCAATAAATAAATTGACGGCCCGCCTAACATTCCTCCAATCCCTTGGAGTCCCACAAACTCTATGATAACCTCCCATCAAAGCAACTTTTAGACGATGTGCTTTTGTGGCACCCATGTTAGATATTGATGCACGATGAATAAAAACATAGTCGCTAAATTTTAGCTTTCTCCGAACCCGCGACAAATCCATATTACTCACATCAATTAGTGGGTGATTGTGATACTCAACAAAAGAATTAACAATAAATGAGTCTGAACCGCGAATAGCTCGAAAACATACCTTGGCAAGACAACCAGTAACATTCGAAGTTGTTCTCCATTTTTTCTTAGATTCAGTTTGTTTATCGATATTTGCATCATCATTCACAACTTTCAACGAAATCCCATCAAATTTAGTTCTAATTTTCCTAGCTCGATTACACAAAACATACCTATGAGTTATAACACCTTTGTGTCGTTTAATACTCGACTTTCTTACGTCAAACCTGGCTTCATCAGTGTATGATTTGTACATTTTAAAAGCATCCTCAAAAGATTCAAATATTGTGCCAATTTTGGGTTTACCAATTTCAGCTACTCTTGGTACCCAATTTTTTGACCCTTTTGGAGTATTTAAAATATCATCAACACTAGAATCCGAATCATTTGAAGATTTATATGCGACATCATAAAATAGTTAAACGTGCGACGCATAAACACATATGCAATACACACAAAATATGCAAATAAAAAACATACAGGTTGTTTTTTAAAAAGTAAACAATTAAACGAACGAAACTAAATAGGGTTTTTGGAAATATATTTTAACAAATGTGGCTACATATGGTTTTTAGCCAATTCATAAATAAAAACAAAATTACAAAAAAAAAACACGAAAAAAAATTAAATCAACTAAACAAAAATACCTGCATCAATAGAATTTTCTTCATCCGGCTGTTGTTGCATCATAAATTCCATGACATTGTTTTCGACTTCGTGCATAGAAGTTCATCATCGATTGAAACATTACTTGATGAACATATCTCTTCTCCTGTAACCATTACGTATGATAATAAGACTGGCAGATTATTAATTTTGAAAAAAAAAACGCTCGTCTTCAACAATGCATCTGTGTAAAGCTCGGCAGAAAAATAACGAACAAAATTGGGGTAGAAGATGATATGCATATGTGATTCGATTACAAAGCAATAGTCAGTTCGATTTTATCAGATCCATGATTGTAGGGATACTTTAAATAACCGCCTAATATAGATAAAAGTGATTCAAAAGTTAATTACCTAAATTGCCCCTACCGAAATTAATTATATAAAATAAATGAAAAAAAAATGCTAATGTGTGATTGGTTAATCAGGGTTCTCAAAGTTCTTTTTAAAATCAGGGTTCTCAATATAATCCTTCACTATATATATATAAATATATTTATATATATATATATATATATATATATATATATATATATATATATATATATATATATATATATATATATATATATATATATATAGGGGAGGGTTCCATTGAGAATTGATATATAAGGTGAGAATGTGAGAATTAGGCAAAAAGACGCGCGGTGGCATTTTTGTAATTAAGTCCAACTTTTCTGTCCCACACGCGGTGACATTTTTGTAATTAAGTCTAACTTTCTTTAATCATCGATGATTAAACTGGGTGTAGTGTGTTTAATCATCAATTATTAAACTTTTGAGATTGTATTTAATCATCGATGATTAAACTGGGTGTAGTGTTCAATCATCAATGATTAATAGAACAATTTTGTCTTTAAAATCAAAGATGCTGTTTAATCATCGATGATTAAACTTGTCTCCGTTTTTTAAATTCTTAATTCTTTAAAAAATGTTGTTTAATCATCGATGATTAAACTGGGTGTAGTGTTTAATCATCGATGGTTAAAGCTTAATCATCGATGATTAAACTTTAATCATCGATGATTAAACTTTATCTGTGTAATAATCATAAGATGCTCTTTAATCATCGATGATTAAACTTTAATCATCGATGATTAAACTTTATCTGTGTAATAATCATAAGATGCTCTTTAAATCATCGATGACTAAACTTGATAATGTGTTTAATCATTAACGATTAAACTTGGGGTTGGGTTTAATTATCGATGATGAAATACAATCTGAAAAGTTTAATAATTGATGATTAAACACTACACCCAGTTTAATCATCGATGATTAAAGAAAAGTTGGACTTAATTACAAAAATGCCACCGCGTGTGGGACAGAAAAGTTGGACTTAATTACAAAAATGCCACCGCGCGCGTGAGGGCTGGAAGGAGATGAGAGGCTGAGATCTATTCTCACATTCTCACCTATATATATATATATATATATATATATATATATATATATATATATATATATATATATATATATATATATATATATATATATATCATCATCATCAACATACGTCTAGTCACCCTATTGTGACCCTATCGATCTTGCCCTCCTAGCAATCATATCTAGTTATCGGAATCCATCACATTAACTAGAAACACATTAGTTTATTAACCGAAATCCATTGCCATTAATAAACTTCACATTAACTTATTAACCGAAATCCATCGCCATTAATAAGCTTCACATTAACTTATCAACCGAAATCTATCGCCATTGATAAGTTTCAAGGTAACGGCAAGAGGGAATCACCCAATCTACCGCTACCTGCCTTACTCGCCGGAATACGTCCAGTTAGTAAGACTACTGACGTGGATGAGTCGATGGGAATCCACCCAACTTCCCCTCAATCCACACCTCATGACTGGGGGTCCCCCGCATCATCACATTATCTCATTCTTACCTTAACTCAACAGTTAATATAATCAAAGCCTTCGGCTATCACATAAATCATCAAACAAGTTAGTTATCTAATAATAACTATATATGACTAGTTCAACATAGAGTGAACGTAATAATCTATCCACATCTACTTCTACATCTACGAACCCTAAGAGGTCCATACTTACTTATTTCATAGGATATGTTTCTCATTTTATCGATCACATAATATTTTTATCTCTTCTTGACTATAATACATATTTATTACTAGTCACATCATATTCATATTCATATATATTCGTTCATCACTTTTATTAGTAAGCTTACCCGTAAATACTCATTATTATAAAACCGATGCTAGTTACTTTATTAATACATATTTATTAATAAAGACTCAATATACCTTCTTTTAATCAATAACTTCATTATCATGACTTATTAATAAAGATTCCATAATTACTTTAGTTCATCAGTCTTTCATTCAAAATCATCAATTATACTAGACATATTCTAGTATCTCATTGCACCTACTTTCATATATTTCAATCACTATCTTTATTAAAATATTTATTAATAAAGATCCATAAAAATATCATACGTATTTTCAAAAATCCTTTGCTATGTACCCAGTTTAAAAGTGTCATGTACTCACCTTAGCGATAGCTAAATCCGTATCGTGTTCATCAACACGAATCCTTGCTTCCCTCCCCTTTGGAATATCTCCAACTTTTAGGTCCTTGCAACCTACTAATATAATCATCACAATTCTAGTTATCATCCATAACTAGACATCATTTAGCATCAACATAATCAACTCCAACCACAACCCAAGGTCGACATCATTAGTCTCCAATATTAGTCTCATAACACTAATTAGTCACCAACACCCTTTTCCCCAAATTTTGGTGACATTCAAAACCCTAGGTTTAACCAATCTTAGGATTCTTACAAATCTTAAGCATACACTTGTTTTCTTTGTTAAAATACCATATAGACTAGCAACCTGTTGGGGATAACAGTCATGCGATGTCAAACATAACAACTTGTTCAACACATTTTCATAAACAAAACTAGTAATTGTAGATCTTCTACAATTACACTTCATTTTTCATACTTACTTCTCATATCATATGAGTGTTGAACGTTATACTTTTTCAGTCATAAACTATTTTCATAACAATTATTTTGGGTAGCAAACACATTACTTTTATCACAAACTTTAACCCTGTGGATTCACTCAACATTATTGTTGACCATTTTATATGTGTGTTTTTCCAGTGATTAGGTGCAGTGGGACTGGAGAATATGAGCAGTGGGATTGTCGTGAGCCATGAATAAAACATTAAGTTTACGAACAATCATTTCATTTTCAAACAATTTCTATTTTAGGAAACTTTCTATTTTTAGAAAGTGAAATTACTTTTATTTTCGTTATTGCGTGGTTGTTTGTTTAGTTATTTATTGCTATGTTGTCATGAACATTACACCTCCGTTCTTCCGCAAAACATTTTAAATGAAGTAAAACTCATTTTTGGCGGGGTGTGACACCTCCCAACAAAGATAAGGAGGAGGCCCACAAGGAGATGTATGGCACGACGAATGGGAGGTTGTTGACTTTGACTATACACAGGTTCCGGACGTTGAACCGCTAAATCAGTGGCATGTGGAAGAAAGTGAAGACACACTTCCCATCAACAACATCCCGTCTGACAAGATGACTGCAGAACAATGACTAGAATCTATGCGTCATCAACAATCTGTCAATGCGGATGTTGAGGATAACCGCTCTCACAACGTCCGTGAGGTCCTGATGAAGAATGCTAGTAAAATAATCGACATACCAAGTGATTCGGAAGAAGACAAAGTTGTGATTGAGGTATTCACTAAACAACTACCTGAGAATGACCCTCATGAGTAAGTACCAATGGAGGAGGAACGAATCCCATTCACACGAGAAACTTATCATAAGTTCTTCTACAATTATGACTCAATTTCTTCATCACGACAACAAGCACCTGAAACCCCAGTTAATGAAACTCTAGATTCACCATCACAACTTGAACCAGTCAGAACTGATAGACAAAAGAGGGCTGCAATTCAAGCAAACAAATGATGATTGAAAATATCGAAAAAGCTCTTATTTTGTCATATCAGGATTCCATATCTTGAAGATCTCTTTATTGATGTCTTCCAAGATACAGAGCTGCCAATAAAGTATCAAGATCTATACAAGGAGGTGATTTTTCCAGCACGTGAGAAAAAGATGTACTTTCTGACCATGTGGTACTTAAAAGCAAAGGAAGACTGTTACAGGAAATCACCGATTAAGTAGCTCTTAAAAATCAAGATCAACCACTTCTCTGGCTACTACTGGTACACAATCTTCAGGGTCCACAGAATACGATGACCTAGAGTCCACATTTAATGAAGGGGAATTTCCAATTCTCGAACCTCAAGACATTGAATTTCTGTACAATGAGGTACGAACGATACTTGACAGCGTCCACTCAGAGAAAAACATTGCAAGAAATCTTGCACATGCTGCCTTGAAACGTTTCATGTTCCTGAAGACTCTTGTTACGTGACAAGAAGATGTACGTATGGCCTTTGAGACCGGCACAGAAAAGGTTCACACGACTGCACCTTACAGATTATTTCCCTATGGTATTCCTGTTCGGGAAAATGTTATTCTCAGCGAACCTAACTTGGGGATTTGTACAATAATCGCTTCAATGAAACACACTACTTTCGAGCATCTAAAGTCCCCAAGTACTATGACGGTACACTCCTGTATCAAAAGAAGAAATTGATGAAAAAGGGCAGAAAACTAAACAAACTTCCCAGCCACCCGGATCACAAAAATGAACAATGCAACATTGACAAAACTAATCACAGCAATTGATGACAAATTAAATTGGCGAAATGTGATTAGACATTTTGAAGTTCATCTTGGAGTACGTGAACGACGCAAAATGCCCACCTTCTCAACACAAGTTCGCAACCCACTTCTCAAATTTGGTCAATATCGGGGTCTGCATTGGGCACACATACCGGTTACTGTAAAATGAAAAAATAAGAGAGGTGATAGGCGCTAAGGTTTAAAAGCTGGGAAGCAGTCCATTCATCACATGTGATTTGAGTTTGGAGAATGGCTTCTTATCGACTCAGATTCAGAACCCGCTCATAACCAGAATGCACAAAGCTCAAGCAATCATTATTGCAAAAAGTCTTCTCCACCCCTCCAACGATGTTTAAGGTACGTCTGCACAACTAACAACTTTTAGATATCTTTGTTTTGTCGAGGGGGGAAAATATTAATTCTAGGGGAGAATTAGTATTTCTAGGGGGGAAAATTCAAACATCAAAACAAAATACCCAAATTAAACTGTTCTTGTTTGTAACATTAATTATAAGTCGTTGTAATATCCGTAAACGATCTCTTTACTAGAACTCTATTAAAGATTGCATCTGTTTATTCAAATACTTTTAATTCTCTTTACTGACTATTTCAAAGACTCTACCTTCCTATGGTTTTGCCAAAACCGGCTCTGCCTTCCCATGGTTTTGCCAAAACCGGCTCTGCCTTCCCAAGGAAATATTTATCAACCATTGGTAAAGGCGAGAGTATAGGTCTAGGGTATAGTTCTAAGTGAGTTCAAGGTGATGTGAAAACATGATAACATTAAGAAAACACATCTTTGAGTGCATCCAAACCTCCAATAAACCGGGCAACCACACAAAAAGGTGATCATTCATTCGTTGAATGTTGCACTAGAGTGTACAGGCCCAGTAAAGAAAATGCACGCAACCACCAACCACTCAAATTCCTTTCAACGGGAATTTGTTTCATTTCATCAAGCGACGTAGCACAAAGTCTACTGACGGCTCTTTTGGAGTCTGTCAGTATTGAAAAATATCAACCACCTGCGGCCTCCCCCGGGTTAAGTCTCATTTGTATGCACAGTGTGTCTAGTTCTCACCCTCAAAAATTTCCAATTTAGGACACATGCACTAACAAAATGGATCTTCGTGAATCCATCGGAACAATCGTAGTGGCATCACAATATGATGTTTCGCGAGGATAGAGGAAATCCTGCTAGAGCTAAAATCACGCCAACTCTAAACGCAAGTCACACATTTGGATCAGCGGTTGTGCAAACAAATACCAATTCATACGGATACTTCAAGTGAGTCTGCTTTTACCTAAAACGATCAAGTTGTCGTGCTTTAACATCATCAATCAAATAACACCAACTGTTACCGAAATCACCAAAAAATTCCGATGGATAAAATGCTAATATTGCACATGAGCGTTATAGTTCACTCTCAAATAACTCCTATGATCTGCTATAACCAGCATGATCTTCCCCGGAGCCACCGAAACTTTAGGATCTAAAGTGAGGGTCCTTATGTCTAGGTGAGCAGAATCAAGTATCATGGGATCTTGATTGGGGTGCGCAGAGGTAAAAATGAAGAGGGGGGATGAAGTATGGGGTGCAAATCAGCTAATCTTAATGAAATGAAATAAGGGAATAGTAAAAGATTGAGAAACTGAGCTTGAGTGAGGAGTGTCTGACAGGGTTAAAGAAAACGGAAAAACATTTACTAAACCGAACAAAAAGCCGGGTAGCCACATTTCTATCAGACTGCATATGTTGCTTTCTGATATTGAAAAAGTCATCATGGACCCAGTGATGAATTGCACAACCCCACTGGCCACTCATGAACAAAAAGTACTTGTTTCAAAATCACGAAGATAACCACATAGTCTATCGAGATCTCATTTGGATATTGTTGATATTGAAAAAGAGGACCCACCTCAAGTCCTCGCCTTTGTTTGCCCACGAATAGAGTTTAGAACCGCATTAAATAATTCTACGACACAGGCATGCTACCAAGGATATCTTTGTGATATTGCCGGAACATTCATAGTGATACCAAAAATATTGGTATTTCACGATGATTGAATGGAAATCTTACCAGTGGTAACATCAAAGCCAACACTGAACGTAGGTCACACAATTTCTGTAACCGCGGTGTTAACATGCAATCTATAGGATCCTAGGTTGCCCTGATTCTAGCCAGTGCGAAGATTTGACGACTATACTCCATTCTGATCAACAACAGTCAATATGTCAGATAGAGGATCTGACGCTGTACTCCAATATTAACAACAACTGTCAAGATATCAGATGAGGGATTTTATGACCGTACTCCAATATTATCAACAACTATCAGAAAATCCAAGTTAAATCACAAACCCGCACTACTACGACCTAAACAACGGTCAGGAACCAATGATCATCAACAAATCGACAAAGCCACAACTTCAAGAAAAGACATCCGCTGCTAACTGCTCTATCTATGGGTCTACATTTCGTCGATTTACATGAAGTATTCTGAGATACTTTCTATTGGTTGAAAAGCCAAATAAAAGTATTTGTTTTTCACAGGTCATCAAAAGTTGAAGTTGCTTTTTCAATAAAACTACTCAATGAATTATCATTCAGTTACAGCTTTTACTAAAGAAGAAGACTTCAAAGATTTGCTACCTAGACTATGGTTACAAAGGGGGATATTGTTAGGACTTATTATGTCATCGCCAACATTGTATAGTTTTAAGTTAGTCATTAGGATTAACCATGGCAATTAGTGATTAGTATAAATGTCTCCCTTGTAATCACTAATTGTAACTTTTTCCCAATTAATCGCAATTAACTCTTGCAATTGTTCTCTCACTTCTCTCTACTTTCTCTCTTTAAAACCCTCTTTTCTTCACCCTCAAGTTTTGTCTAAAACACCATTTTGGAAGCAAATCATGGATTCAATGCTTATTTTAGGAATCACAACAGTGATAATAAAACATAGGGAAATAAATGACAAAAACACAAGACGAACAAAAATACGACACCCGAATCATCAAACCCACGTGATTTCTCCTGCCCGCTGATGAGTTAAACATTGATGCAATTTTGTTGGATGATTGATGAAAACAATAAAGGCCAATACTAAATGGTCGGTTGAATGAAGGCCAAAACTAAATAATGTGACCTACTTGTTTCCTCTTTGCGCATGGATTCAATGGATAAAACCAATTTATGTGAGCTCACCCCAACACAATTAATGTGAGCTGCTTTATATTTTTCTTTGAATGTGCTGCCATACCCATTTGAATGGCAAAGGATGGCCACAAAAAAAAAACTTGTATATTGCTTCTTAATAATCGCATGTCGCAACAAAAGGAAACGATAGGCTACATAATTACCAACACCAAATAAATAGCTGATGATCTACTTTTCCTTCTTGTCGGTCACAAAGAGAAGATATAATATCTATATGTTCGATAGATTAAGAGGAGAAAACGAGAGAGTAAGGGGAACTGCCGCATAAGGTAAACAGGACAAGAAAATTAGGAGTTTTAAGGGTTTAAGAGGTAATTAGGTTTAAGGAAAATATCTTGCTAACTCTACACGCCCGCAATACGAAGCCCAGGGCCTTGGCCTATGGCTGGACCGACTCGCACTAAACATAAAACTGTGGAAGCTAAAACATGCAAAATCTCATTGATTCCATGGTGATTTGAAGATTCAAGTATGTAAGTAGGTGTAAATGTGTGTTTTTAGAGAGAGGGAGCTAGAGAAGGAGGTGGGAAATTGGAGCTTTCAAAAGTGTAACACAATTAGAATATGGGCAAGCTTACATCATCAATCCTAAACAAATGGTATTTATACCTTCTACCTAAACTAGTTTAATTACCTCTAATTACATGTTAAAGCTCAAAACTAGTCCTAACAATCTCCCCCTTTTTGGGCTTTAACACCCAATCCCAATCTTCTATATTTAACTTCTTCCTGCTGGCCTGTTACTCCCTTCTCACGTATGGAGGATGTTCATTATCTCATTGCAAATCCTTGATCTGACCAATTTATGGTAGAGGATTTCATAATTTTGTGTAAAGGTGAGCATGTTATAATGTCCACGTACTCTCAGATGTGCTTCAAAATGTTTCACTGTTCAATGGTTACATCTGAGTGGCTTGAGAAGCATTTAAGATTTCTGCCTTTGGCATGGGAATGTTTTCTGAATTTCAAGAACACACCATCACAGAATTTTGAAATTTCGGATCCTCAAAGGAAATATTTTTGAAGGAAGGCCTAAAAGTGGTTCACTTAAGGTTAAAAGTTCTAGGAATGGAATGTCAGTTGGGAAAGATTTGTCTGGGATTTGGGTTATTGGAGGTTTTGTTTTGAACTTTGTTGTAGAGGTTTTGTCAGTACAGGATGATGATTTTTTGGATATTGAAAAGAATGATTTGTAATGTTAAGTTCTAGAAACATTTTATAGATTGTAAAATTTTTATGTGCTGGATAGGCCAAAAATATGCGAATGGCTTCTATTCGTGCAACTGGATCAAATGTTTCTTCGAAGTCAATGCCCTCCTATTGAGAATACCCTTTCTCAACCAGACGTGCTTTATTATGAATTACAATCTCATTCTCATCCTTCTTGTTCTTGAAAATCCACATAGTACCAATAATAGATTTCCCGGGTTGTTTTGGAACCAGAAGCCAAACTTTTAAACGTTCAAATTGATTGATTTCCTCTTGCATAGCAAGAATCCAGTCTGGGTCCGAGAGAGCTTCACTGAATTTCTCAGGTTCATTAGAGCTTAGAATAGCTGAGTAATGACATTCACCAGCAGTGGCTCTACGGGTTTGAACAAAAGAGTCAGGATTCCCAATGATTTGATGTAAAGTGTAACGACCCGAAATTTTGAATCGAATAAATTATGGAAAAATATGATAAGTAAGGTTAAATCATTCAAAAGACGTGGGAATTGGTTTCGTGTCATTTGGACAACTTATGATATGGTTAAGGGTGAAACCGGGTCGAAATATTCAACATAAGTTGCAGCCATGCCTGAACCAGAGAGTTCGCGACGCAAACTCTGGTTCACGATAGCGAGAATCGGACAGAGACTTTGGGGTTTTGAGACATGTAGTTCATGCCCAGGATCACGACGCGAAGAGTTCGCGACACGTGAAGTTTGCGACACGAACTTGGGTTCGTGAATGCGAACTATTACTGGACCAGCTTTATAAACGAGATTTTAAGGGTTATTGCTCATTTCTTTCCACTCTAAAGTGTGCAGCCAATTTCTAGAGAGAGAGAGAGAGAGTGTGAGCGATTTTGGTGTTCTAGAGCTCAAATCTTCATCAATCTTGTGGATCTTAACTGTCACACCCCGCCAAAAATGAGTTTTACTTCATTTAAAATGTTTTGCGGAAGAACGAGGATGTAACGTTCATGACAACATAGCAAAAAATAGGTAAACAAACAACCACGCAATAACGAAAAATAAAAGTTCTTTTCACTTTCCAAAAATAGAAAGTTCCCAAAAATAGCATGTTTCCTAAAATAGAAATTGTTTTGCTACCCAAAATGTTTGTTATGAAAATGGTTTATGACTGAAAATGTATCAAGTTCAACACTCATACGATATGAGAAATAAATATAGAAAGTAAAGTGTAATTATAAAGATCTACAATTACTGGTTTTGTTTATGAAAAAGTGTTGAACTAGTTGTTATGTTTGAAATCGCATGAACTGTTATCCCCAACAGGTAGCTAGTCTATTGAGTTAATATACCAACCCCTAAGTCCACAATCAACACTTCAACTCCAGTATGTTATCGTTCTTTTATGGATATACACTCCCGGAAAATGTCTTGGATAAACCAAGTAATGATCAAATAATGTTAGGAGGATGAGTGTTAGCCAATAGTACTATCTGCATATCGATGGTCTAGATCCACTAGTTAATGATTGCTGGCACCTTAGTCCGGTATAAAAATTGTTTGTCATGCCAACGCGATAATGAAAATGTATAGATGTTGTACAGTCATAGTAAAACAGTAGAAATTGTGTTTATGTTTTCCACCCCAAAGTTTATAAAACAGTTAAAAAGAGTAAAAGGGGTATGTGGACTCACCTGGGCAAAGCTTAGCTCTCGATAAGCCTCAAAGAATCTCTTCAAAGACTCCTAGCGCCTAAACGCAATAATAATCTAATTAACACTAAGCTAACATAGATGCGAACTATATATATATGAGTTGTATATGTTATATGTTTGTGTTACGTTTTATGTTTTGTGACATCGTATGAACTAGGGTTATTGGGCCTTAATGGGCCGAAATGAAATGAAATGAAATGGGCTTCGAAATGAAATGAAATGAAATGGGCTTCGAAATGAAATGAAATGAAATGGGCTTCGAAATGAAATGAAATGAAATGAAATGGGCTTCGAAATGAAATGAAATGAAATGGGCTTGGGTTAAGCTTAATGGGCCTAATGGGATAAATGGGCCTAGATGGGCTTAATGTGCCACCAGATGGGCCACTCGGGGCTCATGTTGGGCTTAGGTCCGATTAGGTGGGGCCATGGATTTGGCTTGGGCCCAATTGGGTTCGGTTTGGGTAAGTAATGGGCCAAAGGTTTGGACGTTGGTCCCAATGGGCTTGGTTACTAATGGGCCGACTAAAGTTTGGCCCTATGGGCTTAGATAAATCGAATGGGCCAAGTACGGGCCTTGGCCCGATTAGGTATTCGGGTTTGGGTCAATCGGTTGGGTAGAGATCCGGCCTTGACCCGATAAAACTTGTGGGTCAAACACTAGTCAACGATGGTCAATTTAGTCAACAAAAGTCAACTATATTTCAGCTAGGGTTATGGTTTATGAATTAGGGTTAGGTTTAGCATAAGTTCAGGTCAATGACGGTCAGATCTAGTCAACGAAGGTCAATTAGTCAACTAGGGTTAGGGTTTCAGTTTGGGTTGGCCGAATAGGCCACCCTACACTTTTGTGGTGATTGTTTCGACTAGGGTTCAAATCAATCATCAAAGGTCTAGGGTTTTGTTCATTCTAACGGCATAGATCTACGGTTTAAAAAGATCACAAGTCTAGGGTTTTAGAAAGATCAAAAAAATGAATAATAAACGTATCAACCGAAACAATTAACGATAAACGAACAAAGGACCAATTCGTGGACATGCATGCAAGCATGCACATCGATCTTGGGAATAAAGGGCTGCTCCGAGACCATATGGCCTAGGGCCATGGTCTCGGGTTCGAATGACAAAACAGGCAAGAAAAAGGATAAGAAAAACAAGGTTTTGGTGATACCTTCTTGCGATCGGTCGAGTAAGATCATGAACAAATCGAAATGGGTTCGGGTTTGCTTGGATTCGGACGAATTCGGGACTATGTGGAAGCTCTTGGGACGAAATCAACAAGAGGGAAGAAGGGAGTTATGGGGTTGTATTTATAGTGGGAGATATCTAGGGTTTTAGAGGAGGAGTTGTAGTAGGATACAAACTCTTTTAAATAAAGGATAAGGATAATAATCAAAGAGGGATAGAGATAACACTTAAATATTCAAACGAGATGATAATCACACCACCTTGGTGGGGTTTAGACGAAATCATGACCCAAGGGTGAAGGGGTTCGGCCACTTGATGGTCGGGACAACAATTGATGTGTCGGTTTGGAATAAAATTCGTTACGAGTCACATTTCGTTAATTATTTTGATTTATTGATTAAATATTACATAAATATCATTATTAGAAATATTTTTGAGAATTAAAGTCACCTCAAATGAAATGAAATGTTGTATTGACTAAAATAGTCAAACACCGATGTATGGTGAAATGTTAAATGTTTGGTGAGCTAGTTAGGTGTTTGGATGCCAAAAGTAGAAATGAAATGAAATGAGGAAAGTTTCTAAAAATAGAAACTTTCTAAATACAAAAATGATATGAAATGAGGAAAGTTTCTAAAAATAGAAACTTTCAAAAATTAGAAATGATACGAAATGAGAAAGTTTCTAAAAATAGAAACTTTCTAAATATAGAAACTAAAAAAATGAAACACGGTAACATACCCAAAATGTCGATTTGTCACATATACACTCCCGAAAGATGTCTTGGTTATACCAAGTAGTGATCAAACAATGTTGGGAGGATGAGTTCAGCCAATAGTACTATCTGCATATCAATGGTCTAGATCCACTAGTTAATGATTGCTGGCAAACCTTAGTCCAGTATAATAATTGTTTGTCATGCCAACGTGATAATGAAAATGTAAATGTTGTATAGTCATAGTAAAACAGTAGCAGTTGTTTATGTTTTCCACCCCAAAAGTTTATAAAACAGTAAAAGAGTAAAAGGGGTCTGTTGACTCACCTGGGCAAAGCTTAGCGACAAATTAGGACAGAGGAATCCTTCGGAGACTCCTAGCTTCCTAAATGATATAACTTACTAACTAGACTAGCTAAAACAGGCGATTCTATATACGATATAAGTTAAATGTTATGCAATTAATGTTATGTTTTATGTTTTGTGACATCGAATGAACTTGGATCATTGGGCCTTAATGAGCCGAAATGAAATGAAATGAGATGGGCTTGGGGTTAGGCTTAATGGGCCTAGATTGGGCCTATTGGGCCTAATGTGCTTAATGAGCCTAATAGCCCACTAGGTTGGGCCACTTGGGCCTCTTATTGGGCTTAGGTCCGATTAGATTGGGCCATGGATTGGGCTTGGGCCCAATTGGGTTCGGTTTGGGTATAAGTGGGCCAAAGGTTTGGGCTTTTGTCCAAATGGGCTTGGATACTAATGGGCCAACTAAAGTTTGGGCCCGATAGACTAAGGTAGATCGATATGTGTTAGGTCACAACACCCTGGTTTTATAGGTTAATTGATAGATTATTATGTTGGGTTCAAAACGCAGCGGAAGAAAGTATTTTAAAATTAAATTTTAACCACCACAATCCACCAAGGACCATATCTCTAAACAGAAAAATGCAACAAAGAAAGGAGACAACATCATACCCTTGAAGACACCCGCAAGAATGATGATGTTGATGAGTGGATGAAGGTCACGAGTTGGTTCCCCTCTACCATTGATCCACACCGAGTTACCGTTCCTTTCGAGCCGCTAACCCAACACCGGAAAACTCAAGATCTTCTTAGTTTTCGGTGAACTAACACTTGTATATTTTGAGAGAGAAAGTTATAAAAGCCTTAGCCCCTTTTTCTGCCATGAAGATGATGTATTTAAGGCCACCAAAACGTGCACAAGGTTGTGGCAAAAGTCAACATCATCTCTACATGCATTGGACCATAAAGTGGTCCAATAGAAAAGAAGCACCTACTAGTGGAAGAGTAATTATTAAGTCTCCATGCATTGGACCATCAAGTGGTCCAATCACATCTTTCAATAAAGTCTTCCATCCATTAACTAAGAGTCTCCCATATTAAACATGGGTCTCCCTTATTAACAGAGTTGCAGTAGGGGCAGCAGTAACTGAGCAGCAGTAGTAGGGGCATCAGTAGTAACTGAGCAGCAGTAACTGTGCAGCAGTAGTAGGGGCATCAGTTATAACTGATCAGCAGTAACTGTGCAGCAGTAGTAGGGGCATCAGTAGTAACTGATCAGTAGTAACTGAGCATCAGTAGTAGGGGCATCAGTAGTAGGGGCATCAGTAGTAACTGAGCAGTCCCTTATTAACTTAGGTTCTACCTTATTAACTAAGGTTCTACCTTATTAACTAAGGTAACCCCTTACAAATTCTCTCATATAATCAAGTGTATTTGGAAAGGAATTCCCCCGGTGTGTGACCCGATAGGCTCGTGTATTATCAGCCATGATACCCGAACGCGTGTGTCGGTGGGCACGATTCTAACAAACTCCCACTTGCACACGACGCGACGTGTTTTATGTATCACAAACAAAGAGCGGCCCTAGCTAGGCATCTTTGCCCCTAAATCAACATGAGTTTGTCATCCACGATAACAACAATCACCAATCATATTAATGATGGTCCTATAGATATGTGATCATATCATCCCTTTGTACACGATATCCTTGTGAACACGAGACATGGATTAATGTCGTCATTCTCCAGATCGTTCACGATTATGTTTCTCGATCTATTATTTAGTGGTGACCAAATTGAGTTGTAATTGAACCACTTTCAATATAACTCGAGCATGGCCATGCTTTTGGGTGTCAGCGCTAAATCATCGAGGGGCCCATGGATATCTCTCTTCATTGAGGTACAAATCCTTTTGACTACATAGTCCCTCCACATAAGTTATCCTTACCCAACTAAGCCCCTTATAACGGCCATTTACGAACCGTGTTAGAGCATTAATCTAAGTAAAGTAAACTTATACTTTGGAATCTCATGAATCTCTGGTCTAAGGATGAAAATGATACTCCCAAGTTACTTGTGACAGTTTCCATGAAGTAAACTTGGGTGTGGGTCTCCAGTCACTTGAAACTCATTTCAAGCACAGGAAATTGTTGCGTCTATATCTCATAACTAACACATTGCCTCAGTCTTCATTCATAACTTACTTCCATTTAAGTATGACTGACTGTGGATGTTTAGATAAAAATCTTGGAAGTGTTTAAACATGCAAAGATGGAACACAATAAAGATTTTGAAAGTAACTGCAACACGCATATGTACAGACATATTTATACATCAATACAATCAAAAATTTCAATATTGCTTCAAGTTCCCAAAATAGTCATCAAATTCAAACTAAAACAGTACTCAAGCTAAATCACTGGCTAATCTCACACGTATTCCTCTAGTGTGAGAATCGTGTACAGCCTGTGACAATGGCTTAGTAAACGGATCGGCAAGGTTCTCTTCCGATACTACTCTGCTTATGATAACATCACCACTTTCTATCTTATCTCTGATAACGTGGTATTTACGAGCAATATGCCTCGTTCTTTAGTGAGCTCTAGCTTCCTTAGCTAAGGCTACCACACCCTCATTATCACAAAATATTTCAATGGGGTCGGCAATGCTAGGGACAACTACCAAGTCATTGATGAATTTCCTCATCCACACAGCTTCTTTTGCAGCTTCGCTTGCTGCAATGTATTCTGATTCTGTCGTGGAATCAGCAACTGTGTCTTGCTTGGAGCTCCTCCAACTCACAGCACCACCATTCAATAGGAATACATAACCCGATTGCGATCGGAAATCATCCCTATCAGTTTGGAAGCTTGCGCCTGTGTATCCAACTACACTCAATTCTTCCATACCACCATATACCAAGAACATATCCTTCGTTCTTCGAAGATATTTCAAGATGTTCTTGACGGCTATCCAATGAGCTTCTTCAGGGTTTACCTGATATCTACTTGACACGCTCAACGCACCTGATACATCAGGTCTTGTGCATAGCATGGCGTACATGATAGATCCAACTACCGAAGCATAAGGGATCTTCTTCATTACATCACGTTCCTTATCGGAACTTGGACATTGAGCCTTGCTCAAAGTCACTCCATGCAACATAGGAAGATTTCCTTTCTTGGAGTCTTCCATTCTAAACCGATTTAGAACTTTGTCAATATATGCACTTTGACTCAACCCGAGAAGTCTTTTAGATCTATCTCGATAGATCTTAATTCCCAAGATGTACGCTGCATTTCCTATGTCCTTCATTGCAAAACATCTTCCAAGAAATGTCTTGACATCACTCAAAATCGGAATGTCATTCCCAATGAGTAAGATGTCATCAACATATAGGACTAGGAATACAATTGCGCTCCCACTGACTTATACACAAGGTTCATCTTTACTTTTAGAAAATCCAAATTCCTTGATTTTCTCATCAAAGCAAAGATTCCAACATCGAGATGCTTGCTTAAGTCCATAAATGGACTTCTTAAGCTGACAGACTTTATTAGAGTACTTGGGATGTACAAAACCCTCAGGTTGTTTCATATATACCTCTTCTGAAAGCTTCCCGTTAAGGAAGGTGGTTTTTACATCCATTTACCAAATTTCGTAATCATGAAAGGCGGCAATAGCCAAAAGTATCCTGATAGATTTCAACATAGCCACTGGGGAAAAGGTTTCATCATAGTCAACACCATGGGTTTGAGTGAATCCTTTAGTGACCAGCCGTGCTTTGAAAGTATCAATCTGTCCATCCATGCCGGTCTTTACTTTATTGACCCATTTACACCCCACAAGCTTACAGCTGGGTGTAGGATCAACCAGTTCCCATACTTGGTTGTCCTTCATGGATTGCATCTCGACTTCCATTGCATCTCTCCATTTGTCAGACTCTGGGCCTGCCATCGCCTCCTGGTAGGTAGAGGGTTCATCATGATCCCCTAGTAACTCGCTACCCTCAGATATGAGAAACCCATATCTCTCTGGTTCAGTGCGAGTTCTACCAGATCTACGAAGAGATAATGGTGGAACATCAGTTTCTACCGCATCCTCTTGATCGGTACCAACCTCTTGAGGTTGTGTGCTAGTGCCAACATTAGGTAGTTCATTTGATATATCTTGAGTTTCCTCAAGATCTAAATGCTTCCCACTAGGTTCCTTGGATAACAGTTCTCTTTCAAGAAAGACTGCCCTTCGAGCAACAAATACCTTGTTCTCGGTAGGTTTGTAAAACAAATATCCAAGTCCCGCTTTAGGATATCCAATGAAATAACACTTTTCAGAACGGGGTTCTAGTTTGTCATCTACCTCACGCTTCACGTAGGCTAGACAACCCCAAACTCTAAGATAGGATAATGGAGGTTTACTCCCATGCCATATCTCGAAAGGTGTCATTTTCTACCTTCTTTGTTGGCACGAGATTAAGAAGCTTGCACGCCGTTTCTAGAGCGTATCCCCAAAAACTTATAGGTATTTGGGTTCTTGCCATCATTGATTGAACCATGTCAAGTAATGTTCGATTTCTCCTCTCGACGACTCCATTCAATTGTGGAGTCCTAGGAGGCGTTAATTGTGAGACAATCCCACAATTGTTAAGATGGTCAATAAACTCTAGATTAAGATACTCTCCGCCTCTATCAGATCGAAGTATCTTGATTGATTTGCCCAATTGATTTTCAACTTCGTTTTGGAATGTCTTGAACACCTCAATGGTTTCTGACTTATGTTTAATCATGTAAACATATCCAAACCTAGTATAGTCATATATAAAGGTTACGAAGTATCTACAATTATTCCTTGTAAGGTGTTTAAAATGACCACACACATCAGTGTGTATAATGTCTAATAAACCCTTAGCCCTCTCACTAACACCGGTGAAGGGAGCTTTAGTCATCTTGCCTAATAAGCAAGATTCACATACATCATTTGAACCATTTTCAAATGATTCCAAGTACCCAATTGCTTGAAGCTTGGAGATGCGAGTCTTGTTTATATGGCCAAGACGACTATGCCATAAGGATAATTTATCCAAAGTATCTTTGGATGTAGAACCAATTTGCATGATTGATCTTTTGTTGCTAACATGTGCTATCACCTCATAAATGCCATGACATGGTAAAGCATTAAAATAACAAGTACTATCTTTAAAACAAGAAATGGAACCATTGTTATTAAAGGAAAATACAAAACCATCGTCATACAATGCATGAAAAGAAATAATGTTTCTTGCCAAATGACGCGAATAACGAACATTTTTCAACAACAAAAAAAAGGAACCAGATTTAAAGGACAACTTCACGTTTCTGAGCTTCAACAGGGACAACACACTTGTTTCCCATGATGAGATCTTGTTCCCCTCTTTTCAACTTCTCACTTTCCAATAGCACCTGAAATTTGTTACAAATATGAGTGCCACAACCGGTGTCTAAGACCCAGTTTTGCGAAGTAGAAGTTTGATAGAGTTCAATCATGTACATACCCTGCTTTGAGGTACCTCCAACTCCTTTAGCTTTTAGCTTGTTGAGTTCCTCAAGGTATGTTGGGCAACTACGACGGAAATGCCTCTTTTTCCCGCAGTAGAAGCAGTCTGCATCTTCCGGTGTCTTGGCTTGAGGAACCTTTCATTTAGCCATTTTTACCGAAGTAGGCTTAGTCTTGGATGCACCAACCTTGCCTTTACCCTTACCTTTAGAGGTAGGGGTGGACTTCTTCTTCTTGGAAACCTTTCCTTCTCGAATTGCAAGGACGGAATGTGATGGGTTGGGCTTTCTTTTGGTCATGGTAGACTCAGCGGTCTTCAACATACCATGAAGCTCCATGATAGACTTGTCCATCCCATGCATATGATAGTTCATTACAAACTGTTCATATGATGTAGGAAGTGACTTTAGGATAAGATCCACGACCAATTCCTTGCCGATGGAGAAGCCTAACTTTTCCAAACGTTCCACGTTTGCTTTCATGCGCAACACGTGAGCGCTCACATCCCCACCTTTGAGGAGTTTACAATCAAGCACATTCTTAAGGCACTCGTACCGCTCTAGCTTTGCTTGTTGTTGGAACATGTCCCGCAACTGGATAATAAGCTCATAAGCATACAAATGATCCATTTGCTTTTGCAAATCAGGAGTCATTGTGCTCAACATTAGACATGAAACGTCCTCATTATCTTTCATGAGACGTTCATGAGCATCGTGTGCTGCTTGAATTGCATCCTCCCCTGGTTCATCGGGAAGAGGTCCTTCAATAACGTGCATCTTTCCTTCATGGCGGAGAACAAGCTTTAGTTGTCTCTCCCAATCAAGGAAATTTGCACCATTGAGTTTCTCCTTTTCAAGGAAAACTCTTAAAGAAACATTGGTGGTGGTGGTGGGGTTTGAAGATGCCATCTATTAAATAGCAAAGTAGTTTTGGTTAGTTTGATGGGACCTTGTAAATATATTACCCAAAACATTTTATATTTAACAAGGGCTAAGAATCCATATTTCACAATACATTATGACGGGTATGCCGCGGATCATAATGTAAAGCTATTTCTGGTGGTATCTATTGTATCATTGTAATCACCATATTGTACTAATACCATATTGTACCAATTGTACCAATACCGTATTCTACCATTTGTACCAATAATCATATTGTACCAGTTGTACCATTAAGCATATTGTACCAATTGTACCAAATGCATTTATCTTGTACCAATTGTGACTTACAACTCTTAGCTTCTTGCGGGATACCTTGACAACCATTGTGTCAATTGGCATTATTGATCCCTACATGCACTAACCTCAAATCAAATTTTAAATGACTCGGTTTCGCTCGACAATCATTTAAAATCTAATTTGAAGTTTGTAAATCAACCATCTAGATTCACGATAATTCCATTACCAAATTGGCTCGGTTTCGCTCGACAACCAACTTAAATAAGGAGCTTATACTCACCTTCATCATGCTTTACAAGGCACGGCTCGGTTTCACTCGACAGCTGACCTTGCTCCACATGACTTAAGTGGTGACATCCAATGGATAGTGCAAGACTTACATTTTGTGAGAAATCATATAAATCATCCAACATGATACGCAGTGAAACACTTTGACTATAATGGTTCGGCTAATGCACGACGACCAATCATAGAAAAATGAGTCACACTCACCTTCCACACTGTCCATTCAAAGATCGGCTCGGCTAATGCACGACAATCGAATTTGTTTTAGCAAGTTTTGGGTGGCGTCATCATTTGGACAATATAAATGATATTCTCTAAAAACGGGTTTTTGTTTCTTTTAAATTTTGATTAATTACTTTTGTGACAAAATCATTTTTCACCTTTTAATTAATCTATAGCGAGTGATTTAATTAAACCATTTTTAATTAATCTACTTATTTATTTAACATTGTGAAAATCTAACAACCAAGCAAATAAATAAACATCACACGCATAAAACATAAAATTGGTAACCAGGCCCAAATCCTATGCGTTTTTTCCGTGGGCCAACCCGGGAAAAACAAGGTCAACTATGGACAAATAATGAACTTCCATGTGCGCTCCCACTAAATCTGCCATCTCCATTAGACTTCATCGAATCCAAGGTTGCCTAGACATCACTTCATGATTCGATTTGGTTGTCTTTTAATCTTCATTTTACAAGTACATAGAAAATATAGAAATGGCTAACAAGCCACGAAATCCTACTAACTAGTACAAATACAAATGATAAGCAATGGCATGCAAGCCATAATTAATAAATATTACATACCAAAATTAATAGATTATTAATTACAAACAATTGTGACAAAGTCACCAAATGAATAACAACCAAACACACGGCACAAGGTCAAGGGCATGATGGTTACCAATCTACTAGCTACTACATACATGAAAGCAAAAATGGTGTGCCAAAAACCATTGATAAATATTTTGACAAAGATTCGAAATCAAACACTCAAGGCACAAAGAATCTTTGTATGTATTAAAATACATACATCAACACAAATATATGCATGCATCTATTTGGGAAAGATATATATATATATATATATATATATATATATATATATATATATATATATATATATATATATATATATATATATATATATATATATATATATATATATATATATATATATATATATATATATATATATATATATATATATATATATATATATATATATATATATATATATATATATATATATATATATATATATATATATATATATATATATATATATATATATATATATATATATATATATATATATATATATATATATATATATATATATATATATATATATATATATATATATATATTTGAAAGTTTGTTTGAGACTTTGGTCAGTATTGAGTTGGTACTGGCCAATACTTAGTCTCTATTTGGGAAAGATATATATATATATATATATATATATAGAGAGAGAGAGAGAGAGAGAGAGAGAGAGATCTGTAGAGGTCGGTGCTGGATCATTTGTATGTTGATTTGAGGCACCAACACCTTTAGCACCTATTTCTCTTCCAGCCTGAACACCTTCCAGTGTGTGTTGCTCATATTGTATCTCCACATCTAGAGGAACGTGAGGTTCCTCAATTGGTTGAGCAATTTCTGTAGGTTCAGGACCTGGAAGTTCAGCGGTGGCAGCAACTAGACTCTGCTCTTGAAGAGATGCAGTCAGTGATGGAATATGAGTGTGTTGCATCTCTTCTGATGATAAAGCACCCATTATCACTGGAGACAAATTTCTTCTTCTTCTGATAACGGGCTGCACTTCTGTTGACTCAGTATCAGAATCTGATGCAGTATGAGGAGCATCAGGATCCTGTTCAATTTGAGGAATGTGTGGTTGCTCTTGTTCTTGATCTGGTTGAGCATCCACCATCTCAACCTCTTGATCAGCATTACCACCATCACCACCATCATCTTCATTATCAATATCTGATTCAGTATTAGAATCATCTTCATCATCATCTTCTTCATTATCTATGTGTGCATGCACTATGGCCCACACTGAGTGACTCAATACAGGTTCTCCTTACCTTGGCCTATAAAAATATATCTTCTCATTTAGGGGAGGAAGATCAGCTCTTGGACTGTTGAACTCATCATAAATGTGTGCAGGCATTGAACTTTGAAAGATGAGAGATAGAAATCTGCAGAAAGGTACATTGAATTCTTTTATTTGAGCCCTAACCAGAGAAGCTAGTTCATTGAATATCAGTCTTGCATAATCAATATCTCGACCATAGAACATAGCATGTACTATCTGCATCCCAAATTCATTGATTTGGTCCAAAGCTCCAGTCTTGTGGGTCATACACCGAATGCTTGTTGAGATTAGAACACCCCACATTGGACCAAATTCATTTCTTTTAATGATGCTTGTGGTTCCTCTGCGACCAATGAAGGGCAATATTGAGCGGGCCTCTGTTCGATCAACAAAAGGCTCATACTGAGCATGGGCGGGAAGTCTCAGTCTTTCCCTAATAATAGCAGTTGAGACAAAAGCCCTTCTTTGATCTCTAACAACCCAACAAGTAATCATGTCTGGAGAGTCCATTCTTGTAGAGTACCAGAATTCACACAACATCTCTGGATATATAGCTCGAGGAGAGAGAGTCAGTGCTCGAGTGATAGGACAATGCTTCAAATATATGACTATGTGTGTGAATTCGCGGCACGCCCAAGCCTGAGGAATATCGAAATTTGCAGTTATGTTGTTCCTCACAAAATTGGGCACTTCATCTTTTCGAAACTGAGTCGCCGGTCCAATCTCTGGTGCGACGAATCGATAATTTGCCATCTGTGATTAAGATTTGAAATTTGCTTGCAAAGAGAGTGTAAAATCGTTAATCGCAGAGAGTAATTTAAGAAGAAAGAATGAAATAAATGAAGAATGTTTTAAATGAAAAGAAAAAACGGTTATTTATACTTAATTATCGATAATTTTGGTATTAGGAAGTAAAAACGGCTGAAATGACAGCCTTATCCAGTCTCATCTTTACTTATTTTATCCTAAGTACCCATAGGAGTGTGCCTGGAAGATAAATTTTCAAATTTGTATTTCTTTAGCATGTCATGCACATACTTACTTTGGTTTATAAAAGTGCCATCAGGCTTTTGATCAACTTGTAAACCAAGAATATAAGTAAGTTCTCCCATCATACTTATCTGATACTGAGATGACATTATCTTGGCAAACCAGTCACACATTGATTTGTCAGTGGAGCCAAAGATAATATCATCTACATATATCTGAATAAGTAAGATGTCAGAACCTTTCCTTTTTGAAAATAATGTTTTATCAATTTTACCCCTTATAAATTTATTTTCAATTAGGTACTCAGACAGGGTATCATACCAGGCTCTGGGAGCTTGTTTGAGCCCATATAAAGCTTTATCAAGATTGAAAACATAGTTAGGAAATTTAGGATCAACAAAACCTGGTGGTTGTTTAACATAAACTTCCTCTTGTAGTTTTCCTTTGAGAAAAGCACTCTTGGCATCAATCTGATAAACCTTAAAGTTCTTGAAGGCTACATATGCAAGATACAACCTAAAAGCTTCAATTCTTGCAACTGGTGCAAAAGTTTCATCATAGTCAATGCCTTCTTCTTGTCTGTAACCCTGAGCAACTAGTCTAGCTTTGTTTCTGATGACAACACCATCTTTATCCATCTTGTTTCTAAACACCCACTTAGTACAAATAATAGTTTTGCCAGCAGGAGGTGGTACTAAGTTCCAAACTTTGTTTCTTTCAAATTATGTAAGCTCTTCTTGCATAGCTTCTACCCAGTCTTCATCTAATAAAGCCTCATCAGCTTTCTTTGGTTCCATGGTAGACATGAAACTTGAAAAGAAACAAAAGTTTGCAGTGGCTTGAGGTTCAAAATCTAACTTCCTTCTTGTTTGGACACCTTGTTCAATTGAACCAATAATATTGGAATGTGGATGGTCTCTGTGTTCCCTCAGATTGTTTCCTAAGGGAGCATTTGAAACAAGGTCAACAATATCTTATTGTACAGATGTGTTGTCTGCCTGATACTGAGCTGAATTATGGTCAGTATTAGACAGTTCAGGTTGCTGTTCATCTTCATTTTAAGATCAACAATCATGTACACAAAAATCTTTTCTTTTTCATTCACTGAATAAGTTTGAAAGGAACTCACCTTGTACAACTGAGTGGAATCCCAATCAGTATGAACACTCATCCTCTCAGCTTCTTTGATATCCTTTTCAAAGGATCTCTTCAAATCCTCTTTAGTGAAAGCCATAAAGGCTTTGTTTTCAACTTCTTCCTCATCATCACTGAGCTCTTCATCCATCCAAGCTTCAGAGTAAAGTGCTTGATGAGGTGCTCCATTCCCTGCTGCACCCTTTCCCTTGCTTCATTTCTTCAACTTGACATACTTGTCTCTATACCGTTTAGCTCGGTATGCAATCTTGTCATTCTGATCAGTTTCAGTTGACTTAGTATGACAGTTGGCAGCAATGTGTCCAGGCTTTCCACACCTATAGCAAAGACCTGATCTTGGATCAGTATTGGAAGAGCTAACTCCCAACCTCTTCTTATTCAACTGATCCAGCTTCATAGACATAAGAGCCATTTGAGTTTCAAGCTCCTCTGCCTCAGCATCAGCACGATCAACCTCTGGCTCTTCAGGCTAAGTAACAGTATAGGCTTGTTGCACAACTAGAGCCATGCCAGTGGAAGTCTTGTCAGTTTTCTTCCAATTGATCAGTCTTGCAGAATTGTTCTCCTCATGATTCAACATTAAACCATACAAAGTTTGAAGAGTGTATGTTTCAATGTTGTTAGCACCATTGACAGAGTTTGCCATATCAATAAATTGTTGAGGAAGACTGTCCAGAAATTATTGAACAAGTTCTCCTTCTTCCTTAACAATCCCTACACTGATTAGATCATGGATAACAATATTAAACCTGTTATAGATAGTTGTGATGTCTTCATTAGGACTTGAGAAGAAGTTCTCATACTTCCTTCTCATGTTGCTTTTTCTCTGCAACTTCACCTTTGTTGTGCCTTCATAGGTGACTGATAAGCTATCCCACATAGCCTTAGCAATTGGCAATTTCATAATTGCATTCAATATTTCCTTGGTAACTGCATTACCAATCACCCCCTTTGCTCTGGAGTCTAGACTGTACAACTGACGGTCAGTATCAGTCCATGTATGCTTCAGTTTAGGAACTGTTCTCGTGCTCTCAGGAGCATCATCAGTAGCTGCAACGGGTTTTCACAGTTTGTGGAATGATGGGACCATCATTTAGTACTGTGAGCATCTCATGATGAATAGATTCGAGATACCATTGAGCTTTTAGTTTCCATTGATGGAAATCTTTGCCATCAAAGATAGGCACTCCCTTTCCAGACATGACTGGTGCAACTATAGTAGACATTTTGGATTTTTGAGTTTGGGAAGGATAAGTGTAAGGAATGGCTGCCAGGGTAATAGATCAACTAAATAAGAACTCATTCAGCCTGCTCTGATACTAGTTGTTAGGTCACAACACCCTGGTTTTATAGGTTAATTGATAGATTATTATACTATATGAAATATTAAAGTGATAACACAAGAATATAGTCAATGTATAAATCCACTAAGTGTGGCTTGTTGCTGAATAACAAGTCCACTGATCAATTACACGTGTATGAAAGTGAAATACGTAAATAGGTGAATTCTCCTTTGCAAGGTGATCTCTATTTTTAATGATATAGAGATCTAACATAATGAGCAAAGGAGTCACCGAAGAACTGAACAAGGAAAATGACTAAGATCAAGGGATTTGATCTTAGTCAGTTACATATCAAAATGTAACTCAGTCCTTCTACTCAGTATCGGATTTCCAATACTGAGTACTGATACTGAGTGGCCAATACTGCCCACTCAGTATCACTCCTAAACTTAGCTAAATTATTCTATAAACTATTCTAAGCTAGTCTAGGCTGTCTTGTTATCTTAAGATCCTAAGGGGTAAGGCTTTTTGCCTTAACAATATGGGCCAAGTACGGGCCTTGGCCCGATTAGGTATTCGGGTTTGGGTTGATCGGTTGGGTCAAGATCCGGCATTGACCCGGTTTGACTTATTAGTCAACATTGGTCAATTCTAGAAGTCAACTTAGGTCAAAATAGTCAACAAAAGTCAAGATTGGGGTTCTAGATTTCGGTTAGGGTTAGGTATACGGTTCTAGGGTTTAGTCTAGCATAGAATTCGGTCAACAAAAGTCAAATCTAGTCAACATAAAGTAAACAAGGGTTCGGTTTGATGGTGGTTCGACTAGGGTTGGCCACCTAGGCCAAAACCCTATGGGTTTGTGCTAGATCCGGTCTAGATTGAGCATAGGTTCGGCTTTAGGGGCTAGATCTAAGGTTTAACATATCTAGGGTTCTAGATCTAAGATTTTCGGTCACATCTAGTATAGATCTAGGGTTCGAATATGAGATTAAAGCAATTCAAGAACACTACACACACACATGAACCCGATCGGTTGAGGACATGCATGTGTGTTCGGTTATGTATACTAACCGAGACCACATGGCTTTTAGCAATGGTCTCGGGTTCGAACCAGTAAGCAAGCAATGATTTAGCAAGTAAAAGCAAGTGTTTAAAGTTCATACCTTGGATCAAATGATCAAGAAACGAACGGGGATGCTTGGGATTGCTTGCTATCGGAAAACGGACGAAGTGGGGGTATGGGATGATGCTCTCGGCCGAATAGAGTGTGATCAATAGGGTTTAGGGTTTGTCAAGGTAAGGATATATATAGTGTAGGTTTCTAGGGTTAGGAAGGAAGAGGTTGAGTGGTACTAGGACTTGTTTAAAAGCAATGGATAAAGATCAAAGTTTGAAAAGATATGGCCAACACCCCAAGGGTGTTTTGGCCGAGTATGGGTCGAACAAGGGAAGGGGAGGACGGCCACTTATGTGGTCAGTCAACCTTGGTGTCGAGTTTAGGTGGTTTGCATTCGTGTCACGTTTAAATTTAATTCGTTACGTTTATTGTTTTACCGAATAAGTTGTCATTTTAGAAATGTTTTATGCTCAAATGTGTCACCATAAGGAAATAATAATGTTGCGTTGACTTAAATAGTCAAACACTAATGTATGGTGTATAAATATGTAGATTTGTTGTGTATTAGGATGCCAGAAATAGAAATGTTTATAAATAGAAACTTTCTTAATAAGGAAAGTTCTAGAAATGAAATGAAGTTACATACCAGAAATATCGAGTTGTCACATTAACACAAAAGGTAAGGATTCTTGATCCTTGATAGTTGGTAGTTAGTTTGTGAGCTTTATTTGGGGAAAAATGGTGGTTTGGGTAACCTACCAAGTTATCTTTGGGGAAGATGACTAAGATGAGTGTAAAACACTGTTTGTAAGCTCAAGAACCTTGTGCTCTTGATGGATTTGGGTTTTGATGGTGGAAATCTTGAACTAGGGTTTTGGGTTCCACCAAGTTGGATGAACTTGATGGTTAAGAAGGTTGTTACGAAGTTATTGGGAACTAGTTATGGATAATATCTAGATTATATGATGATATTGATGGTAGGTCTGAAAGACCGAAAGATTGGTGACATTTCACAAGTTGGAAAGCAAGGATTCGTGTTATAAGACACGATTTGGAGTTAGCTTGGCTAAGGTGAGTACATGAGACTTTTACTAAGTACATAGCAAATGATTTTGAAAACTATGATGTTTTATGAGTCTTTATTAATAAATGTTTTAATAAAGACACGATTAAAAGGTAAGAAAATGCAAGTAATAGACTATTTAAGTATGTCTAAATGACTAATGAGTTTTGAAAGAGATTATGATAATGAAAAGTGATTAATAACTCCTTATTAATATGATGTTCGATTAAGAGTAATGATTAAGAAAGTATGATAGTTGGTTTATTAATAAGATGTATTAATAAAGCTAACAAGAATGATTTTCTAGTATCAAGTATTGACTAGTATATTATACTAACAAACGTAGTGATTGATTTGCTAGGAGAATAAGTATAAAGTGATTAGAAATAGATTTTTATTTTAGTCAAAGAGAAGTTAAAGTAATATGATCTTGGTAAATGATAAATATGTTTTATTTAATAAAGGACTTGGTAAAGTCAATATTGAAATTGAATAAGAACCGAGAATAATATGATAATTAGAATAGATATATTCTAAATTATGTTTGAGTATGTATTATTGGGTCATAGGCCCGTATTTAATGATTTCAATATGTGTTTAGAAAAGGATCTGGATCATAGTTTACCCACACAAGTTGGGGGAGTTAGTGACACCTACTTGGGGAGGTACCACCATGCGCAAGAGTAGTATGTCGAGAAATTGATAACCCGGAAAGCGGGGGAGTTTCAGATATCCCAGAAATCGGGAGAGCAATAGATAACCCGGAAACAGGGAGTTACCTAGATAACCCACAACGGGGGAATTTGCTTCGAAGAGATAAAGAATGTGTAAGCACAAGTTAGCTTACAAGTATATGATTTTGATGTGAGTAAGCTTATGGTTAGCTTGCTAGTATATATGTATAAAAACAATAAGAGCATGAGATAATAAGTAATAAATGAATAAAGAAAAGTAATGAATATGATTTTTATTATATTTGAGCATGGGTCGAAAACTCATGTATCTCACGAGACTATTTTGTTTCACGTACTACTTTGTTTTTTGCTATGTACTCAGGTTCGAGATTGAAGGATTAGAAGGTCGCGATAGAAGTGGCCTAGAGAAGTTTAGCTCGGGAGCTCTTAGGTAGATCCCGTTATCCAATGGTTATGATATTCTTTTTGTAACACCGGATTATATAACTCTGATAACTGTTTTAAGGTTTTTGTTAACCGTATTTTGGAATATTGGACTTTATAACATTTTTATTTAAAAATATGTTTTGAAAATTGAGGTGTTTCATATGTTGGAATATGCTTCACGCGTATAATATATAGTTATATGGCTAGTTGTTTGTGAGCCTAAAGGGTTACACACTTAAACACTTAACACCATAAGATATATAGTGTAATTAGGGTAATTACATTATATATTAATATAAGCTACAAGCTTGTATATACATTATCATTTAATATTAATTGTTAATATTGAAACTTAATTGTAAGCAAACTAGTTAGAATAAAAGGCTAGGGACTAGAGTTCAAATAAACCAATTGGTTTATGGGAAGTCACTAAAGGGGATTAAGGCAACCATAATCTCTTCTATCCTCTCTCTCTCTAGCCGCGACCACCATCCCCATTTCTCTCTAGACTTTTGCTTCCTCTTTGCTTGAAGAATTGGACTAGCATCCCTTGGTGTTCTAACTATAGTGTTGTGTGGACTAGCTTTGGAGGGACTCCCCATTGGTGTCCTTTGTTTCGGTCGATCTCTATCTCCATCCGAATCCCCATAATCAAAGGCAACTAGGGTATGAATACTTCTACTATTCTCTTTGATTCTATGTTTAGTTTGATTATATTTATCTTTATTAGATCCGTTTATGGTGATAAACTTTCCGCTGCGTTTTTGTTACTTGTAATAACCAAAAATTACCATTAACATAAAGGATGCTCTCTTGTCCATTTTAGAGAATGAAGAAGTGGAAGGTGACCCGGAATGATGTTCGAGGTATCAGTGAATGCAGGATGTGAGATAATTTCCATTTGAGTAGAGGATGTAGGAGGTGAAGGATTAACACGTTGAACATTGAATTTGGAAAAATCAATCACCACAGGTGGAGCTTGTGCATTTTGAGTAGTGGCAGCGTGAGCATGAGACTTTTTGGTATTCTTTCCCAATTCTCAAGATGAGCAGAGATGATCTTTATCAAATGAAACATCTGGAAGACTAGAAACTTGGCCACTCGTTACCAGTTTGTTAATGGTTTTGAAATTTAGGTGTGAAAGAGGACGATGCCATAACCATGATTCTTTAGACATTACTTTTGAAACTAAACACACTTCTTCAAGTGGGACCACGTCATTTAAATTGATAGTAAACAAATTTTTCTCACGAGATCCAGTAATTAGTTCTTTACCGTCATAAGTTCGAACATCACTCTTCTTTGATCGAAAATTAACTTCCAAAGTTTTATCACAGAATTGACCAATACTAAAAAGATTGTGTGCAAGATCTTCAACATAAGTCACATTTCTGATGATTAAAATTGTGACGAATGATACCTCCAATTCCCATTATGGCAGCCAAATGTTCATTCCCAAACCGAACTCTACCCAAATATTTCTCCCTAAATTTCGATAAAAGTTCCTTGTTTCTGGTGATATGCCTTGAACATCCAGAATCAAGGTACCATGTATTATACATAAAAAATTAAAAAAAATTAGGTACCCAATCAGTTATGGGTCCTGAACGATTAGTATTAGACGTTTTATGTAGTGAACAAGGAATGATGAATTTAGAGTTTTGGAGAACTTCAAGGAGGCCGTTCTGTTTTTCTTAATTTTATAGTCCATTTCAAATATTTCTCAGGAGAATATAAAATACAGTTTGACTGTTCATTTTTTACCCGTTCGTATTTAACAAATGTGAATTGTTTGTGATTCATCTTGTCAGAAGGAGTCGAGGAACCTGAATTAGACAATTTAGGCGTAGACACTTCTCGATAGACGAGACGACGAATAGATGAGGATTTATCAGAGATTGATGGGTTTGATCGTTTAAAAGTAGATTTTAGTGGACGAGAGACAGATGTGTTGCATGGATGTGGAAAGCAAGTATTACACGATTTAATGATGTGACCAGATTTATGAAGAACATCGTTTCCAGGACCAATGGAGAATCAATCTTAATGATAATATCATTCATCATATTGAGAAATTCGTTTGTTAGTCTTTTTACCAAAATATACCTTTTTGCTATTTTTATCATTTTTAACAATCAAATTTGCACAATTAACAGAGTAATTAACTGGATGATAAACTGCAGCATCATAAACAATTCCATAAAGTGTTGCCGGAGAAATAAAATTTGTTGAGTTATTGCATTTATTTTTATCAGAAAAAGAAAAAGCTAAAAACGAAGGGGAACTAGACTTCGTGAGTTCCTTTGACTTAAGCATACTAGACCTAGATGGATTAGACTTCTAAATCTGCGCAACTCCTTTGATTCTGACAGGCATGGGCTTCTTAAGCTTGGATTCTAAGGTTCTATCTGAAACATTTAAAACAGTTGAATTAAAATCTCTTTTTAAAATAACTGGAGTTTTAGTAGTAGAAAAATTATCAATGAGAAACTTTGGTTTTGGAGAAGCACTTTGATTAGAAACAAAATTTATTTCAACAATTTTATCTTCTAGTTCATAAATTTTTGTTTGTAAAACTGATTTTTCTTTATCAAATGCCTTATGAGTTTAATCTATTTTAGTTTCCAATTGACAATTTTGCTTTTCTAGATTTAGAGAAGGTACATAAATCTTTGGTTTTACTTTTTGTTGAAGTACAACATTACCTTTAATCTCAAATTCTTCTGTTGTGACAATTGGAAAATAATCATCATTTAAAAAATTTTCCTTTTAAGTTTCATATGTTTTATTTAATTCATCATAGTTGAAACTAATTTGTGCATTCTCCTTTTTAGCTCGATTGAATCTCAATTTCTTCTTCTTCATTTGTCATTCGAATGAAGCTCTGCCAAATATCTAGATGCATGTAGTTGTAGTCATACAGTGTTGGAAGTACATCACACGCCTTTCGAAAGATATTCTGGATTGTCAGCTCCTAACCCTTCTTCTGAATTGAAGTATTTAAATTCTTAAGGCTTATTCGAATTAATGGTTTGATCAGTGTGTCCTCTTTTGGCGATCAACTCTTCAAGATGTTTGATGTGGGAATTCAATTGATCGTTATCATTTTTGAGTGGATTTATGATATTCTGTTGACTATTTATTTCTGGGGATGTAGTGAGATGTTTATCATTTAATTTTTCAGATAATTCTTTTTTTTTATCGTTTAAAGATTTAAAGTGTTTTTCATTATCATTAGATTCTTGTTGTTTTCGTTTGAACCAATTATCTGTGATTTGAAGTTCTTGGAAATTATCAACATACAATTTGTAGTATTTATCACTTTGATCATTTGATATTGAATTTTGTGTATTCTTAAGATTTTTCATTTCAATTTCTTTTTCAGAAATTGAATGAGACAGATTCTTAATACCATTTTCATATTTGACCTTCAATTTTGAAACTTGAATTTGTAAATCCAGATACTCTTGTATGAAAATTTGGTTTTGTTTAATACGATGAACAAGTTGTTCACCTAAATGAACAGTTTGTTCACTTTGATTTTCCAAATCGTTTAAACGTTCTGGAAGTTGAATATTTAAATCTTTTTCAAATAAAATCGTTTTTTTTAAAGAATCAACTTTAGATACCGAAGTTTTAACAAAACAAGTATCAGGATCAATGGAATTATCAGAATTTCATTAGAAATAAATTATTACCTCATATTCCTTGTTGGCTTCCTCATTCAATCGATTAGAAACCTCAGCATTTTCTCTTGCCATAAAGCATAAGTTTGCTACATGTTCTTCATCCTCAAGTTCCGAATCTTCCATCCATTCCAGATCCTCAGCTAATAACACTTTTCCAGTATCAATTTGTTTAGCCATCAACATCTTCCTTTTAAAATACTCGGAATCACGAACTTTTGGTTTCTTGCAATCACGGGAGAAGTGATAAAAAAATTCCACAATTATAGCATTTCTTTGTAGGATCCAAAGGTGTGATAGTTGGTTTATCGGTTGAGTTTGTAGTAGATGGAGCAGACTTGAAATTGGATGAAGATCTCAGATTATTGTTTGTAGGTCTTGAGTAATATTTCTTCTGATAGTTGGAAATGAGTGTCATAGCTTGTAGTACTTCTTGCAGTTCTTTTCCCATATAATCAATTATTGCTGGTGTAGATGCTTCTACTTTTTCTTTCATTTTAGCAGACTCATTATACTGATGACGTTATTTTGTAAGAAGTGCAAGAGTATCTGCTGTCTCTTGTCTGGTTTTAACTATGTTTTTCACCGTAGGCTCATTTTGGTGCAGATATTAATGAACGTCATGAATATCAATCAGACTGAGATCCTTGTGTTGCATGACACTATTTCCAAACATTTCCCACTTGGGGAGAAGACTGTTGATAAATGTGATATTGATCTCAAGATTTTCCTTTTTCAAATTGTTTTTGCGGAGATCAATTAACAAATTACCGTATCGATGATAAGTGCTTTGCAAATCTTCACTGGTTGTGGCGTTAAATGTTCGATTGGAATTTAAAGTTGTAACCATCTTACCTTTATTTCCTAATACTATTCCCTCCATTTGTTTTTTTATTTCATCCCAAAGTTCTTTTCCTGTTTCAAGACTATCAAGGTTGTTATAAATGTCGTTTGGTAAGCCTTGAAGCATGAGCGAATAAGCTTGTAAATCAGCTTTGGCACGTTGTCTTTGTTGAACATTATATCGAGCAGGGGGAATTGGAAATCGATCACTAATAACAGCAGGAGTGGCTTGGAGCAGCAACAATATCTTCATAAAGCACATCAACCCCATTCTCGAGAGATTCAAGAATTTCAGTAGCTAATTCATGATTTTAATAAAGTGGAGAAACCGTTTCTTCCACTGAGGATACTCTCCTCTGTACAAGACTGGTGGTTTAAGATCAGTTCCAATTGATAGTGCATCTTTTGAAGCCATTTCAAAATTAAGTTAGAAAAATAAAGTTCTCAGGTTTGGTTTGATGGTTCTCGGGTTGGTCGAGATTAAACCTTGGTCGAAATCGAATAGATGTCCGAGTCGAGATGGGTTGAGATTATTAAAGCTTTAGTCAAGATATTAATTGGGTTGAGAAGTTAATTGAGCATATTTGGGCCAAAACTGAATTTGGGCTAAAATTGAATTTGGGCCAAAATTGAAGTTAATTGAATTTGGGCCTGAATTTGTTGTGGGCTGAGAACAAATAGGACCAGTCGAGATCAAGTATGGAATCAAGTAAGTCGAGATCGAGATCGGAATTTGCTAGTCGAGGTCGAAGTCTGGTCGAAGTCAATGAAATCGGTGATTGAGTCGAGATCGGAATTATGTGGGTCGAAGTCTGTGATTAAGTCGAGGTCGAGATCAAAAATCTGTGATCAGAAGTCGAGGTTGAAATCTATGATTGAGTCGAAATACGTGAATTGGATTTGGAAGTCGAAGTCGAACACGAGATCAGAAAAAGTCGAAGTCGAACACGAGTTATAGAGATCGAGAAGTTCTGGTCGAGATCTTCAATTGTCGAGATCAATTCAGGTACAGGCGATATCGAGAAGTTGAATTGAGTCGAGATCGAGATCCTTCATCATATTCGTCATTTGTAACATACCAAAACTATGAAACACTCACAAAATAGATCCTAGTTTGCTCAATTCTTAACCAAAATCAGTGATTCAAATCACAATATGCTTGAAATTACTTTTCTAACAATCTGATCCAATCAAATTCCTCAAAACTTAACAAATCAGCACTCGATTTTGATTTTACATTTGAAAATTGGTGTTTTCATGATTTTGATAAAAATCACAAAATTGAGATCAATACTTACAAAATTGAGATCAATACTTGATTTATTGAATCGAAATTTGATTCTAAACTGATTAGAATCCAAAGAGGAATGTAATTATCAACTAATATAGACGATTCTACCTCAGATCTCGAAATTAAAAATCACAGCTCTTCATCTTCAAAAATCTTTAAATTGGAACCAATTGATCACGAATTTGGATCTATTCCTATTGGATTACGCTCTGATACCAATTATGGAAGCTAAAACATGCAAAATCTCATTGATTTCATGGTGATTTGAAGATTCAAGTATGTTAGTAGGTGTTCGTGCGTGTTTTTAGAGAGAGAGCTAGAGAGAAGGAGGAGGGAAATTGAAGCTTTCAAAAGTGTAACTCAATTAGAATATAGGAAAGCTTACATCAATAAGTCTAAACACATGGTATTTATACCTTCTACCTAAACTAGTTTAATTACCTCTAATTACATGTTAATGCTCAAAACTAATCCTAACAAAAATGACATTCGTTTATTAAGGATTCGACCCGAAACGCTCAAACGGATAAAATGACGTCTATAAAAACTCGTTAATTAATTAAACGTCTACAACTCGCGAGACATATATTAATTTAATTAAAACGTCCAATAAAAATGAATCATCTAGCTACATGTCAACTAAATAATACGAAACATCTAACTTTATTATAATTAATTTACTAATTATTCATTTTAAATTTGAATATGACGACTAAATTAATATTATTTAATTATTAAATTTTCAGGACGTTACAACACAACTCCACTTGAAATAGACTTCCTCCCCGAAGTCATTAGTTGGAAGAAGCTCAGCGTAGCGATCTCGCATCTTAGACTCAGGCTCGCCAATGACACACATCCCCAGATAGGAGCAAAAAGGATAAGGCTAAGAATGGAAAGGAAATTCCTCACGGTGACCCACTCGATCAGCATGAACTCCCGCTCTTGCTCACATAAGTCTTCCGTCTCTAAAGGCGTAAAATGATAAAGTTAAAAGAATAAGATTGGAATGCTCTCCAAGGATCTCGGTTCATCTCAAAAAGAAAAAGATGTCAATAATAAGTACAAAATAACCCACGATACTCTGCTGAAGGCGTCTTCTTGCTCTCGTAGTCGGACACCGTTGTTGCACGCAACGGTTAATGTTGCGTTCAATCTCCAATTCAACTCCACTTGGAGATTTGTTACGGTTTGGTATGTGGCGACATATGATCTTGGCGTGGTACTCGGTCATCCTATCCGTGCACACAATCACACTCGGCCCTCTCATGGCGATAACAATAAATTTGGTGGGGAAATTTGTTCCCACGCAGCTCTATCAACTAATCAATCATACAATTTAACAACAAGTCAATCTCGGCCAGTAAAGACATATCAAGGTCCTCTACCCTATGGGACATCAGTTTGTTTACGCCATACAAAGCAAATTAGAGGTTCACACCACCATCAAATAATACAAAAACAGGCACATCATTCACAAAATGTATCCAACACACATAAATCTTGTATGCTCCGACAGAAATTGTATCCACGACATAAGCAACTCATGCATGTTACTCATTTTTCATATACTCAAATGCACTCATTTTAATTTCCTGTAACTCAACTTCTAACTCATCGCAAGCTAAATGATACATTTAACTCAAATCTCCCTTAACGAATTCTCACAATTCACACAATATGCCCATTTTATCGCTCTCAGCGATCCTCGCGTGATCAAACTTAATTATCAGACTACTCGAATAAATAATTTTCCTTTTAAACCACGTTACTAGTTCTCTTGTTAACTCGTATTTAATAATTCTTTGTTGACTCTTTTTAATATTGCTCGTTCAACTCATTTTAATGATACTCATCAACTCATTTAATGATTTTATCATTTAGCTCGTTAATTAACTTCTCGCTTTGTTCTCGTTTAATTTCTCTTTTGATCAATTTGTCTAATCATCCACTTATAAATTTCATTTTATTTTTAAGTTTCAAACTCCTCAACTTAAGGTTTTCTCTTTACTCAATCAATTAACTCGCTAATTACTTACCTCATTAATTCTCGTGTATTTAATTACTCAGTTAATTCTCATTCTCAACTAAAAAGTTTCATCATTACTTTGTATTTTTAATGGTTTCTCGATTAGAAACTCGTAGTATTTAAGTAGATTTTTATTGTTTGATACACTTATGTTCTCGTTTACTCATTTTAATAACTATTCTCGATTTAATAATTACTCAGTAAAGCATAATATTTGACGACATTCAATTTAATAATTTAACTTGATAATCCCCTTAGTTCAAATTTAATATTTGCTTACAAATAAAATTTTCCTCGTTTGATTATATATTCGTTTAACTTGATTTATTACTTTCTTATAGCTCGGTAATTTCTCAGTAATAATAAATTTTCTTCATAATATATTATGACGCTCTTCTCATGACCGACTCATTAATAACATTCTTATTATTCTAATTTCATAATTTCTTGTTATTTATATACTTATAGTATTTGCCACTTCTCATTTGCACTATTAGTCTCGTTTTATGAATTTCTTACAACTTGATAATTATACCATCGCATGAAATTAATTATTCTCAATTATTCTTATAAATTCTCTAATTACATGTATATATATTACTCAACACAATAATTTGGCTCAATAATCTCTCCACTGGGTTTAATAATTTTCTCATAATATCGTTTTTTTTCTCATTTAATTCGATTTGAATAATTAATAATAGATTCTCATTTTTAATAATCTCTTCTTATCTCATTATATACTCACAGGAATTCTTTCTCGATTTAAAAGTTACTCTTATAAACTCTCTAGCCAATTATATGCACATATATGTTCATAACAATTATAAATAACACATAACAAAATTTTCTCTTGCTAATTCCCTTAATTTACTCCCACTCAACTCCACTGGGAGAAAACTAGTCCCCGAGTTTGGAACTGGCACTCCAAATCTCCTATTCTATATTCACAGAATTCGTTATAAACACTCAATAGTTTGGTTTGTTGATTCTCATTTTTTTTTTTGTTTTTTTTTTCATTACATATTATAAGGTTTCATTTGATTACTCGATAATCAATCTCTTATGCACATGTGTGAATCGGTCCCAACGTATACTCTTTACGCCCCCTCACATCCCTACTCATTAAATTTTCATCGCTTATATAAAGATATAACTTATTGCTCATAATAGATGTTAGCTTCCTTATTAACATTCTCATGGATTCTCGTATCCTTATTAGGTTTCTTCAATTATTACCCTTTAATAGTGTCATAATTATTTTTCATTAATAATTATTCATTCTATGACTCCTCATAAGTCCAACTTATTTCATGTATTAGCACCACAATTTGTTATTTCGCATTACGCATCCACGTTTTTCTCATGATCACATTTGTATATAAATTCTCATTTTGCTTTACTCATAGCGTGTTTGGTATTATTATTACCATATAACAATTTTTGTTATTAAAATAAATCCTCATCTCCCTCATATAATGATGTCTCAATTTTATTACTTTTATTATCTCTATTTATCTCTTAATAAATAAACAATTCAAGTCATTAGTTTTTATTTACTCATAAAACATAAATATCGTCTGTTTATTAAATTTAAAATTCTGAATAATCAATTATATTTATGCGACACCACTATTCATTAGATTATGTCTCTTTATTCAAATTAATAGTTTATTAATAATTTCAAAATTTTCCATTTTGTTTTATTAATAAATGCTCATTCAACCCTTAATTGATTGAATTAATGATTCTCTTATTTGGTTTGTTTCACTCTTTTCTCGTAAACTTCTTATTTAGTAGTTCAATTGTCTCATTCATTAATAATTTACTTGTTAATTTGAACTTAGCGATATCTCCTTGATTCATATAATCTAATTTGTTTATGGATGCTTTTCTCGATTACTCAAGTGTATTATTAAATACAATCATCTCGTATAAATAACCTCTTCATTTAATTTGTTTTGGGTAATTGCTCATTCATCGTCGTTTCATTGGTTCCCCATAAATTTAATGGGTGTTCAATAATAGGAATTAATTTATTCTTAATTGCTTTCACTCAATCATTACTCATTATCTTCAAACATATAATAAACTTCAGAATTACTCAATTTAGTTTAATACACTTCTTGCATGTTTGATTTGATAACTCTTTATCAACTCGTATTTATAATCTTTTATATAAATCATCTTCACTATTTTCTCGCGTATAACGTACTAATTATATATATATAAGAATTGTGGGTTTTAATGATACTTAGATGCTTGACAAATGGTCTCCTTGCATCATTTACAAAACATAGGCACGAGTCATGTGCGTATAATAATAATAGGGGCCCTCTATTATTATCCGCACCTATCCCTGTCATGGTTTCGAACCAGGTTCAAAAATTACACGATCACCCATCGTCATACCATCCACGTAACAGGTAGTTCACATCAATAAGTATAGTATATATATAGATAATATATCCTACAATTCACGCTCATCTCGAGTTAATTCTCTTTTATTCTCTTAGTAATCATTGTCACTCACGACGTTTTCAATAACTATATAATTCATATATAAGTACTAGGGGTATAAGGTCGTCGTGATGCGCTGCTTCTCGATTTGGATTTCGACTCATTTTCTAACACTTTTGCAAAACTCATTTTGAAAACTCGTGCTTCGACTTGAGTCTGGAATCCACCCCTTGTGAACCCAATTCTCCCAAACCAAAGCTCTGATACCAACTTGTAACATCCCAAAAATTAGTGTAAATTTAAAAAAATAATAATTAAATAAGACAATTTCCCTAAGTACAAGTAAACAAAATGATCACAACTCATTAAATAATAATAAAACCGACTCATGGTCTTTTAATGCGGAATAATAAAGGTGTTCAAAAATATGCTTGACTCAAAATGTAATTAAATCCAAATCCAAGGAAAACATTAAATCGAAATGCAGTTCATCATCCCTGGACCTTCTCTTCGCCCTTGCTAGTACTTGAAAAATAGGGGGAGTGTTTGGGGTCAGCCACCGCTGAGTGAATAATAACACATTAAACATAGACATACAAAACAATTCATGTCACATACATGATCCCTAAAGACTCTACTCAATTCTCGTTTATTGGGCCTTTATTAAATCTCATTAGTTTCGCCAATTCCGTGACAAATCCACAACGCGTGCCCCTGCCCTCGTGCTCATCACAGCACCCCCTTCCAACACCCACTTGGTGCCCCGCAGTACCACGCTGACAGTCATGAATTGTACTTAGCTTACCCTGGGAAGAGTTGGCAATTATTAATCTCAAATATAGTTAGTTAGTTTTATTAAGGTGTTGACTCATTACAACATGTAGTCTTATAAAACTAACAGCTCAAGTATATCACCTCATAGATATATAACCACATAGCACATCACAAATGCATAACAACTCAAAAACGAATCTCAAGTACACAGATCATTCACATAATGATATGATACTCAACTCAGTTACACAATATCCATATCTCAACAGATAGCAATTATCACATAATCAAATCAACTCAATCAATCAACAGTTCATGACATATAGCACATAATCATGAATCAAATGTAAGTGCAAGTTTAGAGTGAGATTACCCACCTCAAATGAACGTAAGCTCCTAAATATCTTTAGGGGAGAGAGTCTCTAAACAGGTCCTAGAAGGTCCTACAAAGCACAAGGAAGCTCGGATTAGAATTTGGCTCGAAACTCTATTTAGTAGATTTTGACAGCACTCAGCACTCTTACGGAAACGGCCATAACTCTCGAACCGCTCACTAGAATTGACACAACGTTTTAAAGTAGCAAAAACACTCAGAGGACTACAATTCATTAGAAGACCTCGGAACCTGAATCTTAGCAGATTTATCTCAAAACAGACTCGCATGTCAGAAAAAGCTGAACCGAAAACTCTTTTGGGACTGTTTACAAAAGCAGGGATATCTTTTAAACGGCAAATCAGATTGACGACCCGTCAGCAGCAACAGAAAGAGGACTCAGAAAACAAGAACCAACATAAGTGTGACAAAAACAGACCTGAATATAACCAACATAAGCTGCCTAAAGGTTCGGAACCCAATTTACCTCAAAAAATTTAATTTCAAAATATTCTAATTACTCATTGAATTGAAAATCTCTAGGTTTAGGAAACCAAGAACCTTAAGGTTCGGTTTCCGTTTCTCGATGAAACAAACGTCTCGGTTTTTAATCAAGGATTTTACCCAACCCAAACCCGATACTTACGAAATTCAGTGGCCAAACCCGAAACCAAAATTCAGTTTTGACCCAACAATAACATAATAGCCGGTTTGATAATAAAACGTTCGACATTCACAATATCAACAAAACGAGTAACCTCGTGACCCGAACAATCAAATCAATAAACTAACAGCCACAGTTGAAACCCGATTCATACAATCATTATACTCCTGCCGATTTCCACAATCCTCACAACCCGAGCCGAAACATAATTGTTAGAACCGGTGATGATAAAACATAGGGAAATAAATAACAGAAACACAAGACGAACGAAAACATGACACCCGGATCACCAAACCCACCTGATTTCTCCTGCCCGCTGTTGAGTTCAAACATTGATGCAATTTGGTTATCATATTTTAATAATTTAGAAATGAATATCAGAAAAAGGATTGACGGATGGAAGGCCAGCCCCCCTTTCTCCCGTCATGATGAAGATCTTTCTTTCTTTTTTTCTGGATAAGCGCATACATCGTTTTGAAATCATAGTTACGAAAACAATTAAAAGAAGAAGAAGAAGCTCCAATCTCTGAACATCTGCGTCAATGAGATCACAAGGAATTGAAATCCTCATGCTTAATTGGTCGGTTGAATCAATGCCAAAACTAAATAATGTGACCTACTTGTTTCTTCTTTGCGCATGTGAAAAAACCAATTTTTGTGAGCTCACCCCAACACAAACTAATGTGAGCTGCTTCATATTTTTCTTTGAATGTGCCGCCATACCCATTTGAATGGACAAAGGATGGCTACAAAAATAAAACTTGTATATTGCATCTTGATAACCGCATGTCGCAACCAAAGGAAATGATAGGCTGAACAATTACCAACACCAAATAAATGGATGATGATCTACTTTTCCTTCTTGTCGGTCACAAAGAGAAGATATAATATCTATATGTTCGATAGATTAAGAGGAGAAAAACGAGAGAGAAAGGGGAACCGTCGCATAAAGTGAGAGAACAATAGCAAGAGTTAATTGTGATTAAATGGTCAAAAGTTACAATTAGTGATTACAAGGGAGGCATTTATACTAATCACTAATTGCCATGGTTAATCCTAGTGACTAACTTAAAACTATACAATGTTGGCAATTCTAGTCCTTAGACTAATGGGTACAACATAATAAATCCTAACAATCTCCCCCTTTGTAACCATAGTCTAGGTAGCAAATCTTTGAAGTCTTCTTCTTTAGTAAAAGCTGGAACTGAATGATAATTCGTTGACTAGTTATATTGAAGAATTAGCTTCAGCTTTTGATGACTTGTGAAAAACAAATACTTTTAATTGGCTTTTAATTGGCTTTTCAATATATATATATATATATATGTATATATATATATATATATATATATATATATATATATACATATATATATATATATATATATATATATATATATATATATAGGGTAATGATCTATATAGAAAAGGGTCCTTATTTGAAGAAGCTAAAAAAGGGTTGCATTTTCGTAACTTATACATATATGCATGCATATACAAACATATATGTATATATACATATGTAATTAGACCATATATACTATATAGATGCATATTCATGCCCTATATATCTGTATATATACACATATATATACACATGCATTTTACGTAACTTGCATTTGCATTTTCATACGCCAACTTGCATTTTCGTTTACGAAAATGCATATACATACCGTATATAAATGTGTGTATATAGATACATATTGAGGGTATACATGTGAAAATATGTATATCTATGGTCTAAATATATATGTATATGTACATATCTGTATGTATATGTATATTTATATGTATATTTTACGAAAATGCAACCATTTTCTAGCTTCTTCCAATAAGGATGCTTCTTTCTTGATCCATATTCTATATATATATATATATATATATATATATATATATATATATATATATATATATATATATATGGGAGGGTTCCTTTGATAGTTGAAAAAATCGTAAGAATGTGAGAATTAGTGTAATCATCGATGATTACCCTATATGTATTCATAGGGTTCATCGATGATTAAACATGGCACATGTGCCCCCTCACGCCGCGTGGAAAATTTTACCGGGCCGTGAGCCCTAAATCCACCCAAATCAATGGCTGAGATCTATTCTCACATTCTCACCCAATATATTAATTCTCAAAGGAACTCATTCCTATATATATATATATATATATATATATATATATATATATATATATATATATATATATATATATATATATATATATATATATATATATATATATATATATATATATATATATATATATATATATATATATATATATATAATACAGTATATAATTAAAATCAGAACCAATTAAGGCTACAGAACCAGCAGAACTCAATCTAAACCATTGATTTTTGAAATGAAATGATCATGGAAGACACATTAATGTATTTGATGAGGGACCTCCAAATATTGGTTTGCATGGATGTCATTCATGCATGTATACATATATGTCTAGATAACACTTATGTATATACATGAAAACATATACATATATGTATACATGCATGAATGACATCCATGCAAACCAATATTTATGGGTCCCTCATAAAATACATTAATGTGTCTTCCATGATCATTTCATTTCAAAAATCAATGGTTTAGATTGAGTTATGCTGGTTCTGTAGCCTTAATTGGTTCTGAAACTAATTCAACTCATAATATATATATATATATATATATATATATATATATATATATATATATATATATATATATATATATATATATATATATATATGATCGAGTTATATTGAGAACCCTGATTTCAAAAAGAACTCTGAAAACTATTATTAACCAATCAGAATTTAGTAAATTGATTTTGATTAATTTAATTCATTTTAATTATTCAAGGGTATTTACGACATTTTGCATTTGTTTCCTTTTTTGAAAAATCCTAGAATTTAGGAATTAATTTCGAAAATTTAGTGGTGCATATATGTTATTTTACGGATTAGCATATATGTTAATTTACAGTTGAGCATATATGTTCTATTTATGATACCCATAATTTTGTTTAGTGCATTATTTTCATATACCAATTATTTTACCATAATTTATTATTATTACAAAGAAAAATCATGATTTTATTTAAAAACATTCAACAATACCTATGTTATCGTAATGAATTACATATATGCAAAACTCGAAAGATCTAATAAATAACACATATGCAAACTGCAAGACCTAATTAATAACACATATGCAAAATCTCAAGACCTAATCATCAACATCAATATTAAAATCAATAACACTATGACTGGTTGATCATTAACACCTTCATCTACATCAGCTACTTTAGCGAAAAAGATTACACCAATTAACATCAAATGCTCCTTGTACCATCCACTGCAAAACATAAAAAAATTGAATTACACACAAGCATGGATAACACATATGAATCCAAACAATAACATTTATGTTACCCTAATCAATAACATATATAAATTTCAATCTAATTCCAATATAAGCAAATGCTCAATGTAATATCGAATACAAAATTCAGTCTATTTCCAATGTAGTCAAAATCGTCAGTAAGTTCAAAAGATTAGGAAGTAAAAAACTAAGTTGGGAATTTGGGCCAAAAACCTATAATAATTGTACCAAATTAGCACATAACAACATTCAACACAAAGTAGTCTTGTTCCAACCACCGCTAAACAACATTTTCCTTCCATACAACTAGAAAAAAAGGAACTATAATGTGACGATGTTGGGTTCAAAAGCACATCTCTGTTCCATATCTAAACACCACAAAAAAAGACCACTATATTAACACAATAATTGTAAAATAAGTGGTGAAATGAAAGGAGAATTAAAAATAAAAACATTTATGGATCCACCACCGAGCGAACGAACGAACCAAATCTAAAAACACTGTAGCCCGTCACCACCGACGAACGAACCAGAACACGCCGCCACCGTCACCGTTGGCCCTCACCGCCGGTAGAAAGCCAAGAGATTTTATCAAAAAACTAAGCATAAACCCGCTTCACGGACCACCGCTCGTGACTAGGATTCCGGTGCGGAATTACATACCGATGCGGTCGGAAAATTGCAGATGTTTTAGTGGTGGTGGCGGTGTACCCTTGTTAGGCATGTAAAATTCCAGATCTATTATTAGAAGAAAAAAAAAAGATAGAGTAAACCATTAGAGAGAGAAACAAGATGGAGATCCTTTTTTCTTGTGGAGACGTACAGAGAAGAGGATTAAAGAAGTTAACAAATTGGAGAGAGATTGGAGATTCTTAAGGGAGTGGGAGGGTTTTATATTATTTTTTAAAATTTTTATTTTGGTAAAAATACCCAATCTCTCTTTTTCTTTATTAATTACCAAGAATATAATTTGATTTATTTACAAAAATACCATATTTAATCTTAACCGTTTATTTTGAAATCCAACTGTTTAATATTGATTTAAAATAGTTCAAAGAGTTCTTTTTAAAATCAGAGTTCTCAATATAATCCTTCAGTATATATATATATATATATATATATATATATATATATATATATATATATATATATATATATATATATATATATATATATATATATATATATATATATATATATATATATATATATATATATATGGGCGAGCTATTTACCGAACCATTTTTTGCGTAGAACCAAGCCGAACTCATATAAGAATATTAGAATTTAGTAAAAAAATATGAAAAACAATAACATTTAACCCAAATCAAACATATACTTTAAGAAAAACATCAAAAATACTGAAAAACATATATGTTCAAATAATGCAAAAATAATACTTATGTATATATACATGAAAACATACATGCACAAAAACATAAATGTTTTCGTGCATGAATAACATACATGCATGGGGGTCCCTCATTAAATCATTTCATGTATCTTGCATGATCATTTCATTTTGAAATTCAATGGTTTAGATTGATTTCTGCGGGTTCTGTAGCCTAAAATGGGTTCTGTAACTAGCCCTTCACTATATATAGAGGACTCGCGAGGACACCTCAAAAACATTCCAAAAAATTCCGAAAAAAAATATATAACTCCCCATGATTATTACTACATTCGACCAAAAAAAATTTTGAAAAAAAAATTTTGATCCACTATTTTTTGCGGATCATAACAACGATCCATAGTTTTTTTGTGGATAATTATTATGATGCATATTTTTTTAGGATCATTTTTTTAATTTTTTTTTGATCTTATATGCGGTGATTTTAATGTTTAAAAAAGAAATTGTTTGAAAAAAGTTTGTTTTGGATCATTTTTAGAGTTTTTTTTGTACTCCTCACCGGGAAAATAGTCCTCACCTGATCCGGACCATATGTATATATATATATATATATATATATATATATATATATATATATATATATATATATATATATATATATATATATATATATATATATATATATAGTGACGGATTCTATACAGAACCCATATTATCTACAGAACCCGTAGAACCCGATCTTAGACCATTGAATTTCAAAATTAATGGTTAAGATTAGTTTTGACATTTTTGTTAATAAAGAAAATTATATTTTTAGTAAACATTAAATAAAAAGGGTAATATAGTAATTGTGTTAAATAAAACCATCTCTTTCCTTCATATTAGGAATCTCTCTCCCCTCAAATTGAAAACCCTACGTGTTTTCAATTCTCACCCTTTTCTTCTACCAGAAACCCTAAAATGTCTTCTCTTTCTTTCTACTAGCCGGAGATAAAACTTCCTTGCTATTTTCAAATCAAGATGTGTAAAAGATGTAGCTCTTGCCAAGAAATACACTAAAGTGAAAATGGTGAAGAATAAAGTTGTTTTAAATCGATACAGGCTTGTGACTGAAGCGGGCGGGGAAGAGAAAAGTAAAAGATTGTAAAAGCTTTAGTTGGTAGATATTGACGGCTGGAGACGACGACACCCACTCTTTTCTATCAGTTTCATAAACTTGAATTTTTGTTGGAATCCATAGAAGGTTAAATTCTATCACTTATTAAATATATCTTTTTTCTATTTGCATATCTTTTTTATTCTATAAAATTCATACGGAACACTCAATTTCAATTTAACTGTATGGTTTCTTTAAAGTTTCTTTTAATTTGATATGGATTTTCTCATCTATTTTGGTTAGGGTCATCTATTTTGGTTAGGGATGTCGGCGGTAATTTAAATTATAGGATTTTTTGTGGTCAAATTTGGAAATTTATTTTTTACCTTTCATTTTGAGTATGAGATTTTGTGTATGGAGATTGTTGATGACAACTGAGTTTCAGATTAACGATGTAAAAATGAGTTTGATATATTATTGCAAATCAACTATTGTCTAATTTTATTTGCATTGTTATATACACGTATTTGCAATAATGAGTTTGGTATATTACCAATTATTCATGTATGTCAATTGATTTTGTATAATTTTATTTGCATTGCTACATACATGTATTTGCACATCTAGCATATCGATAACCGGTCAATAGCTCAATAATTACATTATTTGCATTGTTACATATTTTTGACTTTGAGATTGTTGTTTTTAGAATGTATTTGGATTTCGATATGCTAACATGATAATTACATATTTTCCAGGTTTTTGGCTGGTACATTCATGTCCGAAGTAAAGTAGTGATACATCTATGTTGGTAGATTCAAAGATTAAAGACCAAATGCAGTTAAAAAAGACAACGATTGAATCAATTGTTGATGATAAAAAGGACACCGATGAAGAAATTTTTTGTACATATATGTTGTTCTTAAATATTAAATGTTAACGATCAGATACATAGATGTTGTTTAGTACATGTGTGTTATTCTGTATAGTTTGTGCATATATGTTACTCATTATTTGTAGACACGTAAATGTTTTTTTTACATATATATTATTCAATATTTTTTATTGTAAAATAATATAAGTGTTATTTAGATTAAATAAGTGTATCATCATTAAATATACATATATGTAAATTCGTAACAAATACATTTATGCAGATTCGTAACATATACATTTATGTAAATTCGTAAATATAACATACATGTATAATTACAATTCCGAATGTAATTCCTAAATTTTAGGAAATTTACAAAAAGAGAAAAAAAAAATTATTGTAAATTGTCCTAAATGCCCCCGAACTATTAAATGAATTAAATAATCTGAAATTAATATACTAAATTCTGATTGGATGAAAAATAGTTCTATGAGTTCTGTAAATAATTTGGGTTCTGTATGGAATTCGACCCTATATATATATATATATATATATATATATATATATATATATATATATATATATATATATATATATATATATATATATATATATATATATATATATATATAGGGTGCAATTCAGCGCAAAACCGTTTAAAAGTGCAGAACCGCAGAACGATTAACCAGCCAATCACAATTAAGTAAAGTAATTTAATTAAGTTTATTATTTATTATTTTCGTAGGGGTATTTTAGTCAAAGATATCATAAGAATTTAATTTTGTATGCGTCCATGATATGTATTCCTAAAAATTTGGAGATATACTTTCCATCTTCTATAATCACGCTGAAAACTCCACCATGGAAATTTCGGGACTTGTCTTCTTCAACTGTTTAGACGCATTCAGTAAACAATACAACATGATGAATGAAAAAATTACAACATTAGATGTTTTCGACATGAATGTTTATTATTATTATATAAATTACAACATTAGATGTTTTCGACATGAATGTTTACACTTTTAATACATACGTGTATAACTCAAATAAATACAATGTTTACACTTTCAATACATACATGTATACCCCAAATACATACAATGTTTATACTTTCAATACATACAAGTATAACCCAAATACATACAATGTTTACACTTTCAATACATACATGTATAACCCAAATACATTCAATGTACATAAATGTACATCTGAACGTCTGAATGTACATCTGATGTATGAATGTACATCTGATGTATGAATGTACATAAATGTACATCTGATGTATGAATGTACATATGATGTTTACTAGTCTTGACTTCTTTCTACCACTTCTCCTAACACCTGAAAAAATAGGATAGATACAACTTCATACTTGTTTTAAAGTAAGGAAAAAAAAAACATGTCTACAAACATTATTCAATAATCAACCATACATTTATCGGTCGGCATACCTTGAATGGTTTCTTTAATGGTTTCTCTGAAATATATAATGTTTGCAGACATGTTTGAAATAACATTTAACAACAACACTTATGTACAAAGCAACTTTTTCATTATTGGTTCCTTAATCTTTGAATCTAATGTATCATTACTTTATATATGAATGTACCATCAATACCCTGCAAAATACACATATGTATATGAGTTCAAAAGCATCGGTCTAACAGAATAAAAAAGTTTAAGTTCAAAAGCATCAAAATCAGTTTTTTTTTTCTTCCTGGGATTTCATTTTAATGTAAACCGAGGTAATCAAAATTAAAAAAAAAAGAACTAAAACCCGATATTTCAAAATACCTTTTTATCAGCAATCTGAATAATTAACCATCAATGATAACTCTGAACAATGATTAAAGAAATAAAATGAGGGTAAATGGCATCGATCAATAACAATTCAAGAAAACATCATCTTTATTGCCAAAAAAAAAATCTTTTTTAAAGAGGAGCAGCAAAGACACTTTTGGAAAACATAATCTTCATTTGATGAAGATGCTTTGTTACGAGCTGGTCAAAAAAATGCCTCATCCATCTTCTTCTTTATTTTCTTCTTAACACTGTCCACCCAAATCATTCCAGTGCTCGAACCCAACCCGTCAAGTTTCGGATCCTCCTCGGTCTTAGAGTCCAATAAACCAGTTGAAGGAATCGGATTCATGAAATACCCAAATGAAAAACTAGGGTAAACATGGAACCGATCTAAATGAGTTGATTTGTCATCAGATTGAGATTCGGGAAAAGGGATTTTGTTTATGGGTTTCGGGCGATGAACAAGATTAGAAATTCGGATTATGGGATATCTATGTCGTCACCCATTTCAGAAAACTCGTCGGATTAAGAGAGCGTGAGAGAAGGATGAACATGAAGAAGGATGAACGTGAATTGAGGCTAGAGTTAATTGAGAGATAGAGAAGAGGAATGAGATAAAGTGGGAAACGGTTTCTAAAAGGGATATACCCATTTTACCCTTTTTATTTATTTTTACTAAAAATAAAATGGGTTTTATTAAGAAAAATATCACCATTGATCTTAACCGTTAATTTAGAAATTCAAAGGTCTAAGATCAGGTTCTGCGGTTCTGTAGCTTAAAACGGGTTCTACGTTGAATTGTACATTATATAATATATATATATATATATATATATATATATATATATATATATATATATATATATATATATATATAAAAGTGGGATCCTGTGAGGACACCTCATAAAAATCTCGAAAAAATCCGAAAAAAATATATATAACCCACCATGATTATTACTATATTTGACAAAAAAAAATTTCAAAAAAAAAATTATGATCCACTTTTTTTAGCGAATCATAACAATGATCCAGATTTTTTTTGTGGATCATTATTATGATCCATATTTTTTTTTTTTGGATTATTTTTGGAATTTTTTTTTTTTTTGGATCTTATACATAGCGATTTTAATGTTTAAAAAAGGAATTTTTTGAAAAACGTTTGTTTTGGATCATTTTTAGAGTTTTTTTTGGAGTCCTCACAGTCCTCGCGAGGAAAAAGAGTCCTCACCGGATCCGGACCCTATATATATATATATATATATATATATATATATATATATATATATATATATATATATATATATATATATATATATATATATATATATATATATATATATATATATATATATATATATATATATATATATATATAAGATTATATGGAACATTAAATATAAATGTTATTTTGATCATATAATTGGAATATTAAAGTAACTAGAATTTATATTAAGTTATAATCAGACTAGAAATGTACAAAGTTGTAGACAACTAAAAATTGTACAAAGTAAGGTTTTATTATAATTAGATAATAAATACAAAAGTTATAAGTTTTATAATTAGGTTGTATAAAGTTATAAGTAATTATAACTAGTTAATTATACAAGTATATTACGAGTTAAGTAAGATACTAGATTAATGATCAAGAGTAAAATAACATAGGAATTTTAGAACCTATATTTGACTAGTCTAAGTTAAACATAAGAATGGTTTAAACAAACTAAGATTGTTATACATACTTTACATATAATAAGTTTATTAGTGTTCACCAAGTACAAACTAGTGATTGTGTTTGCTTGAGTTCCATCATGGTTGTTGGAGCTAGTGGGAGCTACACAAGAAAGTCACAAAGCTTATAAATGTGTCCTTAGGACATATTTTGGTGAATAAAATACATAAATGTTTAATTTTATTATTAGACAAAGAAAAACTAGATATGTTAAACTAGAGTTATGACTTATGTTCGTGGGTCATAAAAAATTAAAATCTCTATTTTAAAAGTTTAACATAAGGGTTAAGTTTTCAAATATATAAAATAAGTTATTATTTTGATAAGGTTTTTCACAAAACATAGTAATATCACTTTGTACACCTCGCTTTAGGTATACAAATATAATCGAACAAATTTAAAACTATAAGTTTAAAGAGGTATTTAAAAAGGCGTCTTGTGGAATTCTTGAATAACACAAGTCGCACATTTAAAAAAAGGATTAAAATGTGAATAAGGTTTAAGTTTAGTTTAAGACTTCAACAAACCCAAGAATATCTTAGATCTAAGTACTATCCACCTAATGGAACACCTCACTTGTTCAAAGATATTCATATTGTAAGGAGAAAAAAACTTCTATATGGATTCAAATCATTGCGAGTGTTAGGGTGTGTAGGGTTATGTGATAATCGGGAGTCCCGGCGTAGAACATCGCACTGTCTTAGATGGTCTGATCTACTTTGGTGATAATCGGGAGTCCCGGCCCAAAAATTACTTGAGTAGAATAAACATACTAGACTTTACTGTAACTTAGAAATGTGAAATTAAATTTTACAAGGTTGCATTAAGTTATAAGTCTACACATTCTACGACCCCTAGGAATCATGTCAAGTCTTGGTACGATCTGTAAGGATGTTACCTACCAAAAACAGCATGTCTCGGCGGGAAGTGCCCAAACTTTGCGGCGAGAATGTGATATATGGATCCTAGGCCTAAAATATTAATTATGGGTATATAATATATTTTAGAGATGTTTATTGATGATTACTAATTAAACTGGTTTTGATTTGTAGATGGCAGCAACAACCACAACGACAAGTACCAACAATCTCTGGCTTCGCTCAATCTTCGGAAAGGACAGGTTGACTGGGTCAAACTTTCTCAATTGGGAGCTCAATCTTCGAATTGTGCTCAGGCATGAGAGAAAATGGTATGTCTTGGAGAGAGCTGTGCCAAATGTCCCCGCCACGAATGCTAGAGCCGAAACAACGCAAGTTTATGATAAGCATGTCAGTGATGCACTCGATGTGAGCTGTCTGATGCTCGTAACCATGAGTCCAGAGTTACAAGCGGGACTTACGGATGTTCCGGCGTTTGAGATGATCCATCAATTAAGGGACTCATTTCAAGAGCAAGCTCGCATTGAGAGGTTTGACATCAATTGAGCTTCCAACTCGTGCAAAATGGTCAAAGGAACACCGATGAGTGCCCATGTCATGAAAATGAAAGGGCACATGGATCACCTTGCTAGACTCGGTCACCCCATTCTGTTGCATATGGCAGCGGACACTATACTCAACTCGTTGTCTGATGACTACAAGCCTTTTGTGGTCAACTACAATATGTATAATATGGAGAAATCCATTGTTGAGCTACATTCTATGCTCAAGACACTGAGTTGAGTTTGGGGTCGAAGTCTAAGGATGTTCTTATGATCGGTAATGGCAGTGGCAGTGGAAGAAGAAGAGAAATAGGCATGGTGGGAAGGGTAAGACCAATCCTAACCAAGGAGAGCCAAATGGTAAAGGTGTCAAACAAAAGGTCAAGAAGGTGAAGCCAAACACAGTGACGACCGAGAATCGGTGCTTCAAGTGTGGCGAGGTTGGGCATTGGAAAAGAAATTGTCCCAAGGATACCAGTAGTGGAGGACTTGCTAGTTCCTCAGGTAACACGACCAAACTTCTAACTCACTTTAAATTACTTGTAAAGTACATTACGAGTAATATAACCTTTGCAATCGTTTATTGCAGGAGGAAATGGAAATTGATGATGACCGGCATGAGATGGAGATGATCCCACGAGCACCACGTTTTTAATTCAGTATTTTTTGGATTCAGTAAAACAATTTTGGTTTAGTTGTTTTTGAAGAAATTACAATTTTTATTTTATGATAAAATTCGGTTTTTGAGTTTATCATCGTTGAATCCATTGTTGAATTATATTGTGTGTGCATGTGTGATGATTATACTAGTCAAGTTTTATGACTAGATTATAAGTCAAGTCTTGACTTAATAATAATCTCATTGTTTATATTTATTTGATTGTTGTGTGAATGAATAATATCTTAGAAGCTCAAATTACTTAGATACTAGTAATTAGAAAGTTTTTCTAAATACAAGTGTCTAAGAGTTTTATGGAAGAATCAAGTTCAAAGTACATCGAACTTAATTAAAACATCTTAAGTAATAGTCACTTATGATAGAAAGTTTAAAAGTAATTAGTATTAATATAGTATGATTATATTTGATATAATCAAGATAGACTTTAAGAGTATTATTACAAGTATCTCACACTTATGATAAATGAATTTAATGAAGTCTTAATTCCCTAATATGAATAATTGGATATTCGCAAAAATCCAAGGAGAGTAACTTGGACATTAAATAAACTCTTAAAAGATAAAACTATATTAAAGTATTTAAGAAGTAAAGGTATTACTGCAAGTTTTTTAAGAAGTAAGGTATTTAAGAATTGGAAGTATCGTTTCAAGTATCTTATACTTGTTAGATACAGTGATCAATGACATGCATGTTTCCCTAAACAGGAATATTGAGTATTCACAAATCCAAATTATGACTTTAATAATTGATAAATTCTTAAAAGTTTAAACTATAAGTTCTTGACTAGGTCAAAGTAATTGTTTAAGTGATGCTTATATTCCATAAAACATAGTGGGAGCTATGACTAACATATTCATTAAAGGAATTAATGAATATAGTAAGTCAGTAATACATTCACAATAAGGTATTACCAAGTCGTTTTCCAAAAAGTTAAGAGAAATAATAAATGATCATTAATTAGAATATTGCAAACCTAATAGCATGATCACAAGTCTTGTGATTAATTATTGCATACTAATAGGATATTCACAATCCAGTGGATAAGATAATCATTTAAGCAAATTTCTTCAACTAGTAATAATGTATCTACAAATCGAGTAACTAAAAGAGGCTTTAGTTACAGGGCGAATTTTTTGAATTCAAGAAACTAAGGAGTTAATTTCCAATCCTCCCGTGTTTACCGAATTGTATAAAAGGCAAGACTAGAATACGTTCTAGAATGTTGCAAGAACGAAATCCAGCAAAGACAAAAGTAATAGTATTTTACAAATACATGTCTCACTACTAGAAAAGAGCATGTGTTCCTAGGAGGAATTTCCTAGGAAATCCCTCAGAAACGGGTGTTTCCGAGGGATTTCGAGGAAATCAAACCTTGTATAAATTTAACACTAAAGTGACTAATTACTAGGGTTTACGTTTGGGTATTTAATAAAGTTTGTAGTAAAATTTAAAACTTAAGATATTATAGAAACACATAGAGACCGGAGATGCGGTCGTAGTGACCGGAGATGACGAGCCGGAGATGGAGTTCAGAACAAATACAAGACAGAATTGAGAGTGATGGAGAAGAACGAACCTGTGGTGGTGTGAGGTGGGATGCACGTAGTCGTGTGTGGTGGTGGTCCGATGGGGAGCAGAGACGAGGAGGCCTTGAAGATTATGACCATTGCTTGTTGAAGATGAAGAGCATAGAACATGAGGTGTTAGAAAAAAACTGTAGCTGACATTGTAGGATTGAAAAGAGATTAAAGGCTGTGGGTAAAAAGCCCTAATTTACTAGGAAATCCCTAGCAAACTTCTTTCATAAACTATCCTTGAAAATCCCTAATAAAATCTCTCACTTTAAATTCCTTTTGAATTATGTCTAAATAATTTTTTTTTATCCTTTTAATGTATATTTATCTACTATAATAAAATAAACTTTAGCCTTAATAAATCACCTCATTTATTAAAGTAAATTAATTGTTAAACGAAAAAATCAAAACAATTTTATCCAAAATATAATCAATTACATATTTAACCTCAATATATTATATCAATTGTCGTTTAACTCTAATGTATATTAGTATATCCAACATTTTCACTTTAAAAAAGAAAAAAATAATTTATTCCCTAGGAAATTCCTACACATTTCCTACTTCCTAGGGGTTTAGAACCTTCCCTAGGAAATCCCTCGGAAATTCCTACACATTTCCTACGCATTTGCAACAAATATAACTAGATTTTTGTTTTTAAGTGTCTATACACCATTTTTTTTATTTCAAACTTTTTCAAAACATCATTATACATGAAGGACATTCCTTTTATCATCTTACAAATTATATATATCTACGTCAATACGTATCCATTGTCGAACCTACACTATAAACATGTTTATCTCATTCTAATATAACTTGATGTATATGTGTGTAGATGTGTATGTACATATATGTACACATGTATAAGTTGGTGGTATAAAATAATATAGTATGTCACCAAATTTTAAAAAATATGGAATGAAGAAAAAGACATTTGAACCTTAAGAAAAGAAAATATATATTTTTCACTAGAAAATCCCTCGGAAATTCCTACACATTTCCGAGGGATTTAGAATCTCCCTAGGAAATCCTTCGGAAATTCCTACACATTTCCTAGGGGTTTAGAACCTCCCTTGGAAATTCCTACACATTTCCTACACATTTGCAACAAATATAACTAGATTTTCGTTTTTAAGTGTCTATACACCGTTTTTTTATTTCACGCTTTTTCAAAACATCATTATACATGAAGGACATTCCTTTTATCATTTTACAAATTATATATACCTACGTACGTATCGATTGTCGAACCTACACTAAAAACATGTTTATCTTATTCTAATATAACTTGATGTATATGTGTGTAGATGTGTATGTACATATATGTACACATGTATAAGTTGGTGGTATAAAATAATATAGTATGTCACCAAACTTTAAAAAATATGGAATGAAGAAAATGACATTTGAACCTTAAGGAAAGAAAAAATATATTTTTCCCTAGAAAACCCTCGGAAATTCCTACACATTTCCGAGGGATTTAGAATCTCCCTAGGAAATCCCTCGGAAATTCCTACACATTTCCTAGGGGTTTAGAACCTCCCTAGGAAATCCCTCGGAAATTCCTACACATTTCCTTCGCATTTGCAACAAATATAACTAGATTTTCGTTTTTAAGTGTCTATACATCGTTTTTTTTTTTATTTCACACTTTTTCAAAACATCATTATACATGAAGGATATTCCTTTTATCATCTTACAAATTATATATACCTACGTCTATAAGTATTCATTGTCGAACCTACACTATAAACATGTTTATCTCATTTTAATATAACTTGATGTATATGTGTGTAGATGTGTATGTACATATATGTACACATGTAGAAGTTGGTGGTATAAAATAATATAGTATGTCACCAAATTCTAAAAAATATGAAATGAAGAAAAAGACATTTGAACCTTAAGAAAAGAAAAACTATATTTTTCCCTAGGAAATCCCTTGGAAATTCCTACACATTTCCGAGGGATTTAGAATCTCCCTGGGAAATCCTCGGAAATTCCTACACATTTCCTAGAGGTTTAGAACCTCCCTATGAAATCCCTCGGAAATTCCTACACATTTCCTACGCATTTGCAACAAATATAACTAGATTCTCGTTTTTAAGTGTCTATACATCGTTTTTTTTATTTCACACTTTTTCAAAACATCATTATACATGAAGGACATTCCTTTTATCATCTTACAAATTGTATATAGCTACGTCTATACGTATCCATTGTCGAACCTACACTATAAACATGTTTATCTCATTCTAATATAACTTGATGTATATGTGTGTAGATGTGTATGTACATATATGTACACATGTAGAAGTTGGTGGTATAAAATAATATAGTATGTCACCAAATTCTAAAAAATATGAAATGAAGAAAAAGACATTTGAACCTTAAGAAAAGAAAAACTATATTTTTCCCTAGGAAATCCCTTGGAAATTCCTACACATTTCCGAGGGATTTAGAATCTCCCTGGGAAATCCTCGGAAATTCCTACACATTTCCTAGAGGTTTAGAACCTCCCTATGAAATCCCTCGGAAATCCCTACACATTTCCTACGCATTTGCAACAAATATAACTAGATTCTCGTTTTTTAGTGTCTATACATCGTTTTTTTTATTTCACACTTTTTCAAAACATCATTATACATGAAGGACATTCCTTTTATCATCTTACAAATTGTATATACCTACGTCTATATGTATCCATTGTCGAACCTACACTATAAACATGTTTATCTCATTCTAATATAACTTGATGTATAAGTTGGTGGTATAAAATAATATAGTATGCCATCAAATTTTATAAAATATGGAATGAAAAAAATGACATTTGAACCTTAAATAAAGAAAAAATATATTTTTCCCTAGGAAATTCTTCGGAAATTCCTACACATTTCCGAGGGACTTGAAATTCCCTAGGAAATCCCTCGCAATTTCGTACACATTTCTTACAAATTTCTTATAAATAAAATTTGTTTTTCCTTTTTTAAGGGTTTATACGTTATTTTCTTATTCCATACCTTTCATAACATCATTATTTTATGAAGGACATTTGCTTTATACAAAGTATAGAATGATGTATGTAAAGTGAAAAGAAAATTTGAACATTTCCGACGGATTTCCTAGGAAAGCAATGTTTTTAAACTTTGCTAGGAATTCCCTCGGAACTTCCGAGGGCTTTTCGAGGAATCTTTTTTCAAACGTAATGTTTTGAATTCCCTAGGAAATTTACGAGGGATTCCGAGGAACTTTTTTTCAAACACCATATTTTGAATTCCCTTGGAAATCCCTCGGAAATTCCGAGGGATTTCCGTGGAATCTTTTTTCAACCCCCATTTTTTGAGTTCCCTAGGAATTCCCTCGGAATTTCCGAGGGGTTTCCGAGGAAGTTTATTTATTTGAATTGCCTAGGAAATCCCTCGGAAATGTGTAGGAATTTCTAAGGGAAATTACTCCTAGGAAAATATCTATAGGAACAGGGGCCTTTTTCTAGTAGTGTCTCATGTCTTTAGTTTAATATAAATGACTAGTTCAGTGATAAAGTTACAATTAAAAATTGTAAAAGTCATTAAGTAATCAACACGAACAAAAGGAATAAGTAATGGTCCAGTAATAATTCTGTATCTATGTCCAGTGAGGAATAATACATGAGTTAGTATCATTGTTATTCAGACTTTGTATGTTTTACATTATCCATGAATAAAAGTCTATTTATTCAAGAAGATATAATCTGTGACAACTCGTCTTAGTGGGAACCTTCATGGGACGTTAACGTCATGGCGGTATTTGGTGGAGATTCGATTTTTCTCGAAGATAGCTACACAAGTTTTGTTGTTAACCAAATATCGGCGATATTCTGTCGTATCGACGAATGTTGGATTGACCACCGTGATAATACTTCGTGGTTGAAAACTTCAAGAGTATTTTTAAATTGATCAAAAAAGTTAGTATAAGTATATTCAACCTCCTTTTACACTTATTTGCACCTGTTACGGGACTAACACATTGTCTTAGCTATAAAACAATACTTTTTTCAAAATACGCAACACGTCTTGAAAGTGTTGCATGTGTTTTGGAATTGCAACACTTTTAGATGATATACTTTTTTCTTTTTTTTTGAACGGGAAGTTAGTAAGTTAGTGGTTCGAGTATAGACGGTGACATCCACAACGGGCAGTATGTCTTCCCTCAAACCTTCCACCTATGGGGAATAAATCCCACCACCAAAGTCCACGACGGGACTTGAACCCATTACCAATGAGTCATAGGCAACACCTTATACCACTAGGTTAGATGATATACTAATATTGCACTTTTTAGTTTTTACACTCTAATGCAACATTTCTATACCTAAATTCAACACTTTTTAAATTCCATTGCAACACTTTTTACATTCTAAAACAACACTTATTAGATTCTAATGCGACACTTTAATCACTTAAGTGCAACATTTTTTTACAATTCAATGTGACTATTTTTAATTTATAATACAACACTTTTTGCAAGAAAATGCAACACTTCCATTTATTAAGCCACACTTTAGATTGTTTTCTACCATATTAATGCTCAAACAGTTACCAATGCTTTTGTAACATCGAACAGTGTATTATAATTAAATGCTTTTTTCTTTTCCAATATATATAAAATTATAAACGACATTGTTAATATCATAATTTATTTTGCAAATATATTAAACTGTTAGGGTCATTTATATTGTATTCAATAGTTAGGGGACTAGTTGTGTAATATTGTATAAATAATAAACTAGTCTTTAGCCTTAATCATGATGATTAGTGAGATAGGTATTTAAGGGATTCTATCATTCACTAATTGTAAGCTTTCACACACTTAATTGAATTACATTTCAAAGCATTCCTCCCTCCATCTTTCTCTCTCAACTAAAACACCAAGAACACACACACTTCACACACTTTAATCTTCAATACTTCTCAAATCACCATGGATTAGCTAGATTTCAATTGCATACAATCTATCAAGTGGTATCAGAGAAAAAACTCTCTGTGAGTAGATCCAAATTCGTGAAATTCGATCAAGATCTAAGAATTTGAAGAAAACTCGTGTTCGAGCTCTGTGAAATTAAAATCGAAAATTTTTCAGTTCGAATCAATGAATTGAGTGAAGATTAATGTTTCTCCATTGATTCTAATAGGATTAGAATCAAATTTCGATCAATTCCATCAATAATTGATCGAGATTCAATGATTTTAGTGAAAAAGTTGAAAAGTTCAAAAAGCTTCTGAAAATCGAAGAATTCGAGCTGTGTTGTTATGGATTGAAGGATCTTATCAGATTGTTAGAATATCATTTTCGAGCACATTGTGGTTGGAATCGATGAATTTGGTCAAGTATTGAGCGAGATTGGATCGAAGTGGTGAAGAAAAGAACGTATTGTGTTGTCCGTCGAAGTGTTTGATCTCAAGAACACGAAGAAGGTGTTCGGAACATAACTGTTCGGCCCGAAGTAGTGCTCGGCCCGAACTTCATCATCTTCGGCTACCATATATGTTCGGCTCGGCTAGGTGTTCGACCAAACTTTGGCATTTCTGGAAGCTCGGCCCGAACTAGTGCAAGTCATCGGCTCGAACTAGTGCAATACATAAGCCCGTAGACAAGCCCATTTCTTGTTTGGCCCAACAAAATCCTCTGCCCAAAATCCTCGGCTCTTGCACCCGAACATTATCCTCGACCCAAAATCCTTGGCCCGAACTTATACTCTTCGGCCAGAACATAATTTGTTCAATCCAAGTCTTCGGCCCAATAACACAAGTGTTCGGCCCGAACTAGTTTAAGCCCAATAAAGTTTAAGCCGAATACAACATTTAAATCATTTTAAAATGACGTCTAAAGATGCTCTTTCAATCGGAACCGATCTCATACCTCCGGTTTTATACCGAGTTTAATATGCACAGTGGAAGAAACGATTCCTGGCAGCTGATATTATTGATTCTCTCGAAAATGGGGTAGCAGTATTCTATGAAGATGTCATTGCTGCACCAAATGCAAATCCACCAGTTCTTGGCGGTCGAACTCCACTTCCTCCGGCTCGATATGATGCTCAACAAAAACAAAGAGCTAAAGCTGATTTACAATCTTTTTCATTCATCCTCCAAAGTTTACCAAATGAGATCTTTAATAGTTTAGATAGTTTGGAAACCGGAAAAGAAATATGGGATGAAATAAGAAAGCAAATGGAGGGCACTGTTTTAGGAAACAAAGCCAAAATGGTTACCACTTTGAATGCATATCAATCGTTTAAAGCTACCACCGGGGAAGAATTAGAAAGCACATATCCCGGGTATTGCAATTTGTTGAATGAACTTTGAAGAAATAATCTAAAAAAGGAAAATCTTGAGATCAACATCAAGTTCATCAACAGTCTTCTTGCTGAGTGGGCTATGTTTGGAAACAATGCCATGCAACACAAGGATTTAAGCTCAATTGATGTTCATGAACTTTATGAGTATCTACTTCAAAATGCTCCCATGGTAAAAGACATCGTCAAAACTAAACAAGAAACCGCCAATACTCTTGATACTCTTGCTCTTTTTACAAAACAATATCAGTCTAATTCATCTAGGAAAATGAAATAACAAACAGAAGAACCTGTAATGGATACAAAGGAAGAAATGGAGAAAGAACTGGAACAAGTATTGCAAGCTATGTCTTTCATCTCAAGATATGAGAAAAAAGTACTATTCAAAGCCAACAAACAACAATCAGAGGTTTTCATCCAATTTAAAGTCTGCACCATCTGCTTCAAACACTGAAGGATTTATGTGCACAGATAAGTACACGTGTCACCGTGTCCGATGTTATAAGACACTAAAGGGTCACACCACTACACACCCAATAATGGACAACCGAATAAAGTAAAGTTGTACATAATAATTAATTAGTTGAGTTAATTATAAAGAAGAGAATAAATAATAATAGTTAATTATTATTTGTGAGGATGGTTAAATATTAAGTTAAGTATTTAACAGACAGTTAATTAATAGTTAATTAATTAACTAGTAAAAGTCTAAGGGTTTAGAGTGTTAATAGGAAGTTTAATTATGAGATTAATCATAATTAAACTCCAAGGACTAAACCGTAACATCTAGCCTTATAAATAAAGGGCTTATGTGAGGGTTTAGGGGTTAATCACTTTACACACTCAAAACCCTAATCTCCCTCTCCTCTCTCTCGGCCGAAGTCGACCGAAAAGAACCCTAGGGGTTTAGGTTTTAGTGTTCGACCGAACACACACACACACACAAGCCTTTGTATGATACTTTGTTGGTACAACCCGGTCTTGCAGCGTGTTCAGGTGGTGCAGTAGAGGTGGATCACTTCTTTAGCAATCTAAAGGTAATGTTCATCATCTCCTTCTTCTCGTGCTCTCATTGACTAGTAGAGATCTAGTAATGTGGTATACAAGTTCCGCCATGTGAATACTACAAGGTTTTCCTACAGTGGTATCAGAGCTCCCTACTAATCTCAATGAGATTCGGTTGAGTTTCTTTTCATCTAGAAAAGAACCCTAGAGAATTCGAAATCGAAGCATGTGTTCTTCAAGTTTTGAATGAACATTGGATTGAATTAGGTTTCTTTTTCTCCTTGATTTTTTTTCCAAAATTTCGTATACATATATATACATTATTAAGTTTTTTTTTATCTTAGAAAGAACCCTAGGATTTTCGAACCAAGCATGTGTTCTTCAAGTTTTGAATGAACATTGGATTGATTAGGGTTCAAGATAAAAAGAACTAGGTTTCTTTCTTTTTGATTAGTAAAATAAAACCTAGTATGTTTAATCCAAGCAAATTATTCAAAGTTCTTGAATAATTGGAATAAATGGGTTTTAAGACAAAATTAAGAAAAGGTTATGTTAAATTTTTCGTTTTAAAAAAATTTGATGTTTTATTTGTTTATTATTATTATTATTAACGAAATATTATATATATATATATATATATATATATATATATATATATATATATATATATATATATATATATATATATATATATATATATATATATATAGTGTACAATTCAACGCAGAACCAATTTTACCTACAGAACCGCAGAACCCAATCTTAGACCATTAAAATTTAAAATCAACGGTTAGATTAACTAATGGTATTTTCGTAAATAAAACAAATCATATTTCTGATAATAAATAAGTATAAAGGTTAAAATGGTAATTGTGTTAAAATAAGAATAAACAATAAAATAAAAAACCATAAATTTAGGATAAAACCGATTTCTCTCTCCTCTCTACGGATTAAAAATCGTGTCTCCCCTGTATACCCCCGTCTGTTATACGATCAATTTCCTCTAGGGTTTTTTTTTTCTTCTCTCCAGCCGCCATCTTATGATGTCCAAGTAATAGTTTCTTCAATTACATCGAGAAGATGTCTATGTCGTTCTTCCCTGGCTTCACTACCAACGGACGCGAAGCGGATCACATCTGGATTCTGGATCTTGAATCCGAGAACCGTCATAACGAATCCGAGAACCTTAACAATTGATGTTAAATCCAGCGATATTATCACGAGGTAATCACTTCCTCTAAATGACATGTTTTTAATTGTAACTTCTAATGGAATGGGATTTGACTATTGATTGTTGAAGGTGGTTAGCTAGGGTAGAACAAGGGGTGTGATCATGGAATCAAATGATGCTGATCCTAATTGCTCAAATCAACAAATATTATCGTGACTCTAAATTAATTTCAGAAACTATTACGGTTACACTAATCTGTAGAGGTCGTTAATTTCATTACAGCCTGAAAACTTATTGCATCATTCTAATTCCATTCGTGTGCAGATATTTCGGTGAACGTGATAGAACTACTCCTCAAAGTACGCTACTTCCTTTTCGATTAGCTTGAAATTTGTCAACCAAATCTCCGAAAAACTTTAGAATATTTGAGTTTATATGGAATAAAGAGTGAAATCACGGCAATCAAGTACATGCGATACTGGATTTTTCGATTTAAGGTTTTTATATGCGACGGACGAGGGAGATAGTCTGAAATTGAAGCTTCAATAAGGATGAACGGTTAGTTTACTGCTACAATTTGTTATTTCCTGTTATGATTACGTATTTTATCTGATGATTACGTTAACATCTGATGATTATTTGGAAAAGAAATTCAATTATTTGAGATGTTAAGTTGTTTCGTCATCATAAATTGCATAAAATGATCGATTTCAAAAACGACGATTACACAATGCATAAACATTATTTCAGTGTTTTTCGATTGCAGAGTACATGATCTGTACTGATTCATTGTATTATTTTGTAATACAATGGGATTAATTAAGCCATGTGGTGTTTGTGATGTTACAATTCTGTCATCTTTGAATTACACATCAGACATGAAAGACATTAATTGGTGTAATCATTTATGGCAAAGTTTAAAGTTGAGCAAAAAAGGATGGGTCAAGGGTAAGAGTAATTCGTTTTTCCGTGGTCCTTTAACGTTGCTTGTGGTAACAGCATTTAGTGTTTTGGTATTTTTATTTCTTTAAGTTGTTTGTATTAAATGTTTGTGTTGTTAATTTCTTTTTTTTTTGTCAAAACAGATGTGTTACGTCGTCTAGTGCAAATGTGAATGGTTAGGTGTCAACTAAGCGACCTCCTGTTTCAGGTTGGACTTCTGGACTTCTGAGTTATTAGGTCATCGGGAAATGGTAGAGATTAACAATGGTGGTTTTGGAATCGGTGTTGTTGATGACATAATGGTTGTAGATGGTGGAGAGATAATTCCTGAGGATAAAGATGTTAGGTTTGTTGTTATTTATTTATTTATTTATTATTAAATTCTAATTATTCTAGACCGGATTTTGATATATACATTATATGTTTTTCAGGGGTGTATTTGGAGTCTTAACCAATACATCAAAGCTGTTGGTAATGGAATTTTATATATTCGACAAAACTTTTGCAGCAACAAAGCAGATGTTCCCTGACATGGTCGAATATGATCATCTTTTGGACAAATCGGGCCTATCTGAGAGTAGGCTTTGTACATCTCATAACAGTCATCAAATGTATCATAAATCGTACCCACTTTAGGTTCATCATCATCCGGGACATCGGGAACCCAATACTGAGTACCTTCCGAGTTGGCAAAATCTCAAACACACTCGTGTCACCTATACAATCTGCATCATATTCAAATCAAAATATATTAAAAAGATTTACGACATTAGAATCAAATGTTTATAGCTTACACCAACTGTATATTTACATTCATATCAGATTTATGTCATTAACATCAACTGTTTACACCATACATCCATGTTCTCAAACATTTAATGTTACAAACATCGAGTGTTTCTACATGTTCTTACATTAAAAAACCATTCGTACACATTAAATGTCTTACATTCTTTAACACGTTCAGCCATTTTTTACTACATATACTGTCATAAACATACAATGTTTATGTTTGTTCGTCATCATATACTAAATACAATCATGCTGAACGTGTCAACTGTTTCTTTTATTCTTACTAATTACAGTTATGTCGTATACATTGTATGTTTCAGTTCTTACTAGACCTACATCACACATGTTCCAATTATATTAACAATACAAATATGCCCTGTTAAATCGTCACATACATGTAGAACCCTATATATACATTTCTGAAAACACACAAATTCTTAGCTGAAATAACTACAAAAAACATATCTTACCAACATGTTCATCCGGATTATCTGCTACATCAAATGTCGGACGTTGCTGATAGTCTTCTTCATAGGTGTTTTCATGAATGTCGAATTCGTTTGCCCTTTCTGTATCTACTAAACTTGTTGCATCTTCTTGATCGTTATTCATCTTCCTCAGAATGGTTTTTTTTTTCTTTCGATATTTAGGGTTCTGGGAACCTTCTGTGTTATCAAGTGAGAAACCGCTAAAAAAACTTTTAATGATTTGAATTGATTATGTGATATTAATTTGCAAACTAACTTTCATTATCTTTAGGAAATGATTTAAAGCCTTATATGGTTACCATACTTAACGAATTATGCCAATTCCCTAAAAGACCCTCCACGACTTCAATTTAAAATATAATTAATAAATTAAAATTCATGCATTCTCATTGGTTGATACATGGTTCTGTGGTTCTGTAATTAAAACTGGTTCTACACTGAATCGGACCCTATATATATATATATATATATATATATATATATATATATATATATATATAACGGTAGTCAAAACCGAACCAACCGAGACTCGGTTGGAACTCGGTTCGATGACCGAGTGGTCGCTCAAGTCCGAACTCACCGAGTGTCGGTTGGGTGGTGTTTATTGGAGACCAAAATATTTTTTTTTTTATTTTAGTCCAAGATATGGTCTAATTCAAGAAATAAAATCTACAAGTTATTATGTAAGATTTTATGTTTAAAAGACAATCTATAAGTATTTTAGTTGACTAGATTATATAATTTTTCGTCTAAATAATAATAATTAGTATTAAACATTTAAATTAAACCTAATGATTTTAATAGTTATTAAAATCAAGATAATTATAAAATTAAGGAGGAAATAAGAAACCAGTTTATAGGTAATTTATTAATTATCAGTTTGGTAATTTAAATTATCAGTTTATTTATTTAATTTGAATGACATAACCCAAAAGAAGTGATATTGTGTTTATTTTAACTTTTTTGAAATTTTTTTATTTTTCGGATATTTTATTAAGGTTTTATTTTTAAATACACAAAACACAAAACCAAGTCTTTGGGGTTATGGCATGGCAATTTTCCAAAAATTGCAAGTATTATACATTTTTCGTTTATTAATTATAATATGAAATATATAATGGTGATTATAAACAGTTTGTTTGGAAAACCAAGATTTAATTGATAAGATGGTAATTATAGATAGTTTGTTTAGAAAACCAAGGTATCAATTAATAAGATGGTGATTATAAACAGTTTGTTTAGAAAACCAAGTTTTAAATTAATAATGGTAAAGTAAACAGTTTGTTTATAAACCAAGTTTTATAAAGATAAATTAAAAAGGTGGAATTTATAAACAGTTAGTTTATAAAACCAAGTAATTAAAAACTGGCTAACTTTTTCGAACAAAGGAAAATCCTTTTTAGAAAATCTTAGATCAGAGTGCAACCCACCAAATGGAACACCTCACTTGTTCAACGATATTCACATTGTAAGGAGAAAGAACCATAGATGTGGATTTAAATCATTGCGAGTGTTAGGGTGCGTAGGGTCTTGTGATAATCGGGAGTCCCGGCGCAAGGCATCGCACTCTCTTAGGTGGTACGATCTATTTTGGTGATTATCGGGAGTCCCGGCCCTAAATGCACTAGAGGGATTAAAACATGTACAAGTTTGTTGTTCAACTTATCCCGAGGATCTAGGAATCGTTTCTAGTCTAGAGGCGATCCGTATGGCTATACCTACCAGAAATAGCGTGGCTCTAATGGGAAGTGCCCAAACATTGCATTAGAGGGCGTGCAATATGGGTCCTAGTCTAACTATTATTATTAAAAGGTAATAATGTTAGAAGTTATTTATTTATCTAATCTTACTAACAATTTGTTGTTTTTCTTATAGATGTATGTACCGTCAGAAATTCCGTTTTACTCACCAAATGAATCGCGAAAGTTCATTACTGGAAAATGGAAGCTTACTGGTCCGAACTACAAAGTTTGGAAAGTGCACTTTAGGAGTTACCTAAAAGCACAGAATCTATTGTTCGTGGTAGACGAGGTGCCTAAGTGACAACCAGGGCAAGATGCCCAGGATGATGAGCTTGACGCTTATTATCAGTATCTGGCTGATGAATCACAAGTTATGTCGATTCTTATTCTTACTTCATTATCAGAGCTTACTGATAATCTACGTAAGAAATCGTGCTATGAGTTTGTCCAGTATCTTGAGGAGACGTTTAAAGATAGTACTGAAGATAGCAAGCAGTTCATTTTGCAAGAGATCATTTCGTCAAAAATGAAAGATGATCAACCATTGAGTGACCATCTTATTAACATAAGGAGGTTACTAGATTGTCTCACCCTAGTTACTGGCACATCAAACGAGCATGAAAAAGTCTCGTTCTTATTTGGATCTCTCACTCGGTACTATCAGGACAAGGTAGTATGTATAGTCGGGAATTTTGATCTGAGTGTCGCAGGACTACACGAGAATCTCTTGTGTATACGCGATGTTCAAAGGTTAGAGGAAGAATCTCTCCCCGAGATTCAGGAGGATGAGTTCCAAGAATGGTTGAATGACTTTGCTGATTTGTGTTGCCCAGCTTGTGGCAGCAAGGATATTTGCGAGCACACGTCTGACGTGGGGCTGTTGGACGCTGACTTTGTCAGCGATTCAGGTATCTTTATGATTAATTGTCTCGTTACTTCTAGTGAATCCTGGGTATTGGATACCGGATGTGGTCATTGTAGGAAAACCTTGTAGTATTCACATGGCGGAACTTGAATACCACATAACTGGATCTCTACAAGTCAATGAGATCACGAGAAGAAAGAGATGATGAACATTACCTTTAGATTTCTAAAGAAGTGATCCACCTCTACAGCACCACCTGGACACGCTGCAAGACCGCGCTGTACAAACAAAGCAATACACAAAGACTTGTGCGTGTGTGTGTATTCGTCGAACTCGAACAAGAAAAACCGAAAACCCCTTTGGGGTTCTTTCATCGATCGGCCGAAGGGAGAGAGGAGGGTGTAGGGTTTTGAGTGTGTAAAGTGATTAACCCTTAAACCTTTATTTATTAGGGCTTAAGTTACAGTTAAGTCCTTGGACTTTAATTATGATTAATCTCATAATTAAACATCCTTTTGACACTTTAAACCCTCGGACTTTTACTAGTTAATTAACTGTCCGTTAAATACTTAACCTAATATTTAACCATCCTCACAAATAATAATTAACTTATTATTATTTATTCTCTTCTTTATAATTAACTTAACTAGTTAATTATTCCACACAACTTACTTTATTCGGTTGTCCATTATTGGGTGTGTAGTGGTGTGACCCTTTAGTGTCTTATAACATTGGACATGGTGACACGTGTACTTATTTGTGCACATAAATCCTTCACACTCCCACTTGTGCAAGTTAAGAAACACTTTCTGATCATCGTTGGCCTAAAGCGGTCCCTAGCCAGACATTTAGGATAACCATGTCATAAGAACTCTTACATCCAGAGATAATATTCATAAGATGAATAACACTAACAGATTTTCCTTTCGCATCATGATATTTCTTAATTTGAGTAATAGACATGGAGCATGGATCTTGTTCTATATACTCGAATTTTCTCGACTCTGATTTCGACTTTCTGCAGTAACGGATTACCGAATGATCTAATTATTCTCCGAGCGCGACCACGCATTTCAGTAGTCTTAATCGTCGAGCGGCCATGAAATATCTCTTCTAGTTAAAGAAGGTGCAAATTCCATCTTGACATTTGCGTTATCTTGCCCACGACTTCCACTGTCTTAGTCAAGTTCCTTATGATCACCCTTTTACGGTGTGACGGTAGATAAATGCTAAAGATCAGACGTCATCGTGTCTCAAACCAAAACGTCTCAGTTCAGAGGACATCTACTCGAAATTACTCATGCTTGGGCTCCATGAAGTAATCTCGATCTTTTGGTCACGTCTAATGTTTAGCAAACTCTGTAAACACTTACGAATATTTATTTTAACAACCCTTGTTTCTCTATTCAATAACTATGAAATAGATAAATATTCATAATGGTATTAACTCTTGAATCTAGCTCCCACTAAATTCAAGCAACCACAGACAATTTAGATACTTAAATACTTTGTGTATCAAGGATAGGTTTAAAACATGTTAAGAATAGACAATGTGAAAATATTACGTAAAACTTTCTATTTCAATCCCACGAAATGTTATTACATAATGTATCGATTTCAAACATGTCTATGATTCTAATCAAATTTACTAGCTACGAATATTTAGGTACTGCATGCCTATAGCGTGCGCATGTTTCTCATGCTTTGGTCCAGCTAGTGGTTTTGTCAACGGGTCAGCGACGTTGTCATCCGTTGGTATTTTCTTAATTACAATACCACCTTCTCTTACATACTCACGTATGCGGTGATATTTCCTGCGCACATGCCTAGTCTTTTGATGCTCTCTTGGTTCAACAGCTTGCGCTATTGTTCCACTATTATCACAGAATATTTCGATGGGTCTAGAGATACTGGCAATAACTCTAAGATCCTCGATAAAATTCTTAAGCGACATGGCTTCTTTCCCAGCATCATTTGCGGCAATGTACTCAGCCTCTATAGTCGAATCTGCTATCATATCTTGTTTCTGACTTTTCCAAGATATAGCTCCTCCGTTTAGTGTGAAGACAAATCCCGATTGAGATTTGTATTCGTCTCTGTCTGTTTGGAAGCTTGCATCTGTGTAACCAGTTACACGCAATTCTTTCCAACGAACCTCCAAAGACCAAGAACATTTTTTTCGTCCTTCTCAACTACTTGAGAATGTTCTTGACAGCCACCCAATGGGGCTCACCAGGATTCTTTTGATATCTACTTGTGTGACTTATGGAGTAAGCAATATCGGGCCTAGTACATAACATGGCATACATGATTGATCCAATTGCCGAAGCATATGATACCAAACTCATCCTAGCAATTTCCTTGCTAGATGTGGGACTCTGAGCTTTGCTCAGTGTAATGCCATGTGTCATTGGAATGAGTCATCTCTTGGAATCACTCATACTGAATCTCTTCAGTACTTTGTCAATGTATGTACTTTGACTAAGTCCAATAAGCCGCCTAGATCTATCTCTGTAGATCTTTATACCTAGTATAAATGCGGCTTCTCCCAAGTCCTTCATCTGGAAAGATTTACCTAACCAGGATTTTACTCCTTGTAATGCTGGTATATCGTTTCCTATAAGCAGTATGTCATCGACATACAAGACTAGGAAGATTACTATGCTCCCACTGAATTTTGTATAGACACACACCTCGAATTCACTCTTGACAAAACCAAATTCTTTGATTTTTTTTGTCAAAGTGTAAGTTCCAACTTCTAGATGCTTGCTTCAATCCATAAATGGATTTAAGCAACTTGCATACTTTATTAGGATTCTTTGGATCAGTAAAACCATCTGGTTGTATCATGAATACGTCCTCATTCAACTCCCCATTAAGGAAGGCAGTTCTAACATCCATTTGTCATATCTCATAATCGTAATATGCTGATATGGCCATAAGAATTCTAATAGACTTAAGCATAGCGACTGGCGAGTAGGTTTCAAAATAATCCACACCCTGTGTTTGCGTGAAACCCTTCGCAACGAGTCGTGCTTTGTAAGTATGCACTTTTCCATCCATGTCGGTTTTCTTCTTGAAAACCCACTTGCATCCAACAGCACGAGACTGTGGTGGCAAGTCTGATAACACCCAAACTTGGTTGTCATACATGGATTGCATCTCTGCTTGCATAGCCTCGAGCCATCTTTCAGACTCTATGTCGTTAGCAACTTCGCTGTAGGTTAATGGTTCTAGTAGACTTCCATCATCTTCATCGATCATGAATCCAAGATACCTATCTGGTTCTTGGCGTGGTCTACTGGACCTACCCGAATTGCGTGTCTCTTCTTCCTCAACCGGTGGGTCTGGTTGGGAATCAACAATTCTTTGTTGAACTACTGGTTCGACTGAAGTCGTCAGTGGATCTTCGTTCTCTTCAATTTATTGAAGCTCTATTTCTTTTCTTGGAGTTTCAGTTCCTAGAACTTCTCCTCCAAGAAGACACCTTTCCGAGCAACAAAAACTTTGTTGTCTTCTTGATGATAGAAATAGTATCCTAAGGTTTCCCTTGGATATCCAACGAAGATACACTTATCTGACTTGGGGTTTAGGTTGTCTGTGAAGTTACGTCTAACGTACGTTTCACAACCCCAAATCTTGAGAAAAGATAATTTAGGTTTTCTCCCCGCCCAGTGCTCGAACGGAGTCTTTTCTACTGACTTGGTCGGAACCCTATTACGTGTGAATGCTGCAGTCTCAAGTGCATGTCCCCAAAATGATAGTGGTAGTGGGGCGCGACACATCATTGAACGTACCATGTCTAACAATACGCCATTCATCTGAGGCGTATACGAAGGTGTGAGTTGTGAAACAATCCCACATTCCTTCAAATGATCGTCGAACTCTTGGCTCAAATATTCGCCTCCTCGGTCAGACCGAAGTGACTTAATTTTCTTGCCTAGTTGGTTCTCTACTTCCCTCTGATATTCTTTGAACTTGTCAAAGCTCTAAGATTTTAATCTCATAAGAAAGACATCACCATACCTACTGAAGTCGTCAGTAAAGGTAATGAAGTAGCGGTATCCTCCTCTGGCTTCTGGAGTAAAGGGTCCACACACATCTGTGTGTATAATCCCTAACAACTCGCCTGCCCTTTCATTGTAGTGGTTGAAAGGGTCTTTTGTCATCTTGCCAGATAAACAAGCTTCGCATATTGCATATGATTCCAAATCAAATGGTTCTAGAATTCCATCATCGTGGAGCTTCTTAATGCGAGTCACGTTTATATGACCTAAACGACAATGCCAAAGATAAGTTTGATTCAAGTTACTCTTGGATCTTTTACTTATATGATAAACGTCTCGTTCTATGTTATTTAGATTTAACGTGAATAGACCATTATGAGAATTTGCGTTTAAAATATAAAATGTCATCTTTTAAACACGAAATTGTTTTTCCATAAAACTCATAATAAAAACCACTGTCTATAAGTAAATCAAAAAAATAACATTCTTAATAAGTCTTCGAACATAATAACAATCTTTAAGTTCCAAGACTCTTCCTGAAGGCAACTTGAGAAGATATGTTCCTACGGCTTCAGCTCCAACCTTGGAACCTTCGCCTACTCGTAGTTCAACATCCCTCGTCCCAGCCTCCTGTTCTTCTTAAAACCCTGCAAATGATTGCAAATGTGATGACCACATCCGGTATCCAATACCCAGGATTCACTAGAAGTAACGAGACAATCAATCATAAAGATACCTGAATTGCTGACAAAGTCAGCGTCCAACAGCCCCACGTCCGACGTGTGCTCGCAAATATCCTTGCTGCCACAAGCTGGGCAACATAGATCAGCAAAGTCATTCAACCACTCTTGAAACTCGGCCTCCTGAATCTCGGGGATAGATTCTTCCTCTAGCCTTTGAACATCGCGTATACACAAGAGATTCTCGTGCAGACCTGCGACACTCAAATCAAAATTCCCAACTATACGTACTACTCTGTCCTGATAGTACTGAGTGAGAGATCCAAACAAGAACAGGACTTGTTCATGCTCGTTTGATGTGCTAGTAACTAGGGTGAGACAATCTAGTAACATCCTTATGTTGATAAGGTGATCACTTAGTGGTTGATCATCTTTCATTTTCGACGAAATGATTTCTTGTAAAATGAATTGCTTGCTATCTTCAGTACTATCTTTAAACGTCTCCTCAAGATACTGGAAAAACTCATAGCATGGTTTCTTACGTAGATTATCAGTAAGCTCTGATAATGAAGTAAGAATAAGAATCGACATGACTTGTGATTCATCTGCCAGATACTGATAATAAGCGTCAAGCTCATCATCTTGGGCATCTTGCCCTGGTTGTCCCTTGGGCACCTCATCTATCACATACAGTAGATTCTGTGATTTTAGGTAACTCCTAAAGTGCACTTTCCAAACATTGTAGTTCGGACCAGTAATCTTCCATTTTCCAGTGATGAACTTTCGCGATTCGTTTGGTGAGTAAAACGGAATTTCTGACGGTACATACATCTATAAGAAAAACAACAAACGGTTAGTAAGATTAGATAAATAAATAACTTCTAACATTGTTACCTTTTAATAATAATAGTTAGACTAGAACCCATATTTCACGCCCTCTAATGCAAGGTTTAGGCACTTCCCACTAGAGCAACGCTATTTCTGGTAGGTATAGCCATACCGATCGTCTCTAGACTAGAAACGATTCCTAGATCCTCGGGATATCAAGTTGTACAACAAACTTGTACACGTTTTAATCCCTCTAGTGCATTTTGGGCCGGGACCCCCGATTATCACCAAAATAGATCGTACCACCTAAGACAGTGCGACGCCTTGCGCCGGGACTCCCGATTATCACAAGACCCTACGCACCTTAACACTCGCAATGATTTGAATCCACATCTAAGGTTCTGAAGGGTTTTGCTACGCACCATGCGACTGATCAACCACTTGGGTCGACCTCCTAGTGTACTTGGTTCGAACCATGACTGACCAAGAACATGAACTTGTTCTTGACCGGTTAAAACCAACTAGCTGATTTAATCCCTAAATGCGGAATTGGGATTAAACCTAATTCTTAAACCCTAAAGGATTGGGATGTTGGAGTTCTAGATAAGGTTAACAAGAAAGAAACCTTGTACGAAGAACTCGAACACACACACTGCTTGTGTGGTTCGTTCGACTATCAACCAAAGAACCCTAGGGTTCTTTGGTCGAATTCGTCCAAGAGGGGAGAAGGGAGAAAAGTGTTTCCCAAAACATACCTTGTTGATTGTTTAAGATAGATCCATTGATGATGAACAAATCGAGCGATCTTCTAGTTGATCTAAGCAATGAACTTGGATCTTCAAGACTTGAAGAACACGAAGAACACGAAGAACACAAAGGCTTGTGTTGGTGTGTGTATTCGGTCGAAGCCAAGGAGTGGAGGAGGAAATATTTCGTGTAATGGTCTAAGGGGTTTTAGGGTTACCCTAAGCCTCTTATTTATATACAAATAAGTTACGCTTAGAACCCTTCTAGTTTAATTAATATTGGATCTTTAATTAAACTTCCTTTTAACACTTCCATCCCTTATAGTTTAACTAGTTTATTATTGTTGCACTTAACTATTAAATGTCTAGTATTAATACACTAATAATTTGGTACCCATATACACGAATTATATACTTGTATTTATACTTTCAGTAATTAATTATATAATAACCTTTATATAATTTGTACAACAATATTATCCAATTACTATATGATTTAATAGCTTTAAATCAAATCATGGATAACCTATAATTAACACATTGTATGTTTACTCAACTAGTAAATGTACAACTACTTGTATTAATCAGTTAGTTAAACTAATCTAGTAATAAGTTAAACTTAACTTAATACTTAACTGATTCATAATGACTATTATGAATCATTCCTCTTCGTAGTATCATTGCTTATCTTGCTCGTATTACATGCACTCACCGGTGTGACCCTTAAGTGTTTCGTAGGCATGGATGTATCATCATAGGTTGACTAACTGTGCACATAATTTCTTCAGGATCTTTCTCCTTACAATGTGAATATCGTTGAACAAGTGATGTGTTCCATTAGGTGGGTTGCACTCTGATCTAAGATTTTCTAAAAAGGATTTTCATTTGTTCGAAAAAGTTAGTCAGTTTTTAATTACTTGGTTTTATAAACTAACTGTTTATAAATTCCACTTTTAATTTGTCTTTTATAAAACTTGGTTTATAAACAAACTGTTTACTTTACCATTATTAATTTAAAATTTGGTTTTCTAAACAAACTGTTTATAATCACCATCTTATTAATTTATACCTTGGTTTTTTAAACAAACTGTTTATAATTACCATATAATTAAATCTTGGTTTTCTAAACAAACTGTTTATAATCACCACCTTATTAATTTCATATTATAATAAATAAATGAAATAAAATAAACAATGCTTGCAATTTACGAGAATTGCTATGCCATAACCCCAAAGACTTGGGTTTGTATTTTATGTATTTAAAAATAAAACTTTATAAAAAATTTCCGAAAAGTAAAAATAATTCCGAAAAAAACTAAAGTAAACACAATATCACTCCTTTTGGGTTATGTCATTCTAATTAATTAAATAAACTGATAATTTAAATTACCAAACTGATAATTATAAAATTAGCCATAAACTGGTTTCTTATTTCCTCCTTAATTTCATAATTATCTTGATTTAATAAATATTAAATCATTAGGTTTAATTTAAATGTTAATACTAATTATTATTATTTAGACGAAAAATAAATAAATAATCTAGTCAACTAAAATACTTATAGATTGACTTTTAAACATAAAATCTTACATAATAACTTGTACATTTTATTCCTTGATTTAGACCATATCTTGGGCTAAAATCAAAAAAGATATCTTGGTCTCCAAGAAACACCATCCAACCGAAACTCGGTGGACTCAGTTTTGGTCGACCACTCGGTCGTCGAACCGAGCTCCAACCGTGTCTCGGTTGGTTCGGTTTTAACTACCGTTATATATATATATATATATATATATATATATATATATATATATATATATATATATATATATATATATATATATATACATATATATATATATATATAATATTTTTCGTTAATAATAATAATAAACAAATAAACTGTTAAATTTTTAAAAGAAAAATTTAACATAACATTTTCTTAATTTTGTCTTAAAACCCATTTATTCCAATTATTCAAAAACTTTGAACAATTTGCTTGGATTAAACATACTAGGTTTTATTTACTAAACAAAAGAAAGAAACCTAGTTCTTTTTATCTTGAAACCTATTCAACCCAATTATTCAAAACTTGAACAATTTTCTTGGATTAAATTTTCTAGGGTTCTTTCTAAGATAAAAAAAAAAAAAACTTAATATAATATACATATATTTACGAAAATCGGAAATAACAAGGAAGGAAAAAGAAGCCTAATTTCTTTATCTAGAACCTTATTCAAACCAATGTTCATTCAAAACTTGAAGAACACATGCTTGGACGAAAATTCTAGGGTTCTTTTCTAGATGAAAAGAAACTCAACCAAACCTCATTGAGATTAGTAGAAAGCTCTGATACCACTGTAGGAAAACCTTGTAGTATTCACATGGCGGAACTTGAATACCACATAACTGGATCTCTACTAGTCAATGAGATCACGAGAAGAAAGAGATGATGAACATTACCTTTAGATTGCTAAAGAAGTGATCCACCTCTACTGCACCACCTGGACACGCTGCAAGACCGCGTTGTACCAACAAAGCAATACACAAAGACTTGTGTGTGTGTGTGTTCGTCGAACTAGAACAAGAAAAACCGAAAACCCCTTTGGGGTTCTTTCGTCGATTGGCCGAAGGGAGAGAGGAGAGTGTAGGGTTTTGAGTGTGTAAAGTGATTAACCCTTAAACCTTAACCTTAAGCCTTTATTTATAAGGGCTTAACTTACAGTTAAGTCCTTGGAGTTTAATTATGATTAATCTCATAATTAAACTTCCTTTTGACACTTTAAACCTTTGGACTTTTACTAGTTAATTAATTAACTATTAATTAACTGTCCGTTAAATACTTAACCTAATATTTAACCATCCTCACAAATAATAATTAACTTATTATTATTTATTCTCTTCTTTATAATTAACTTAACTAGTTAATTATTCCACACAACTTACTTTATTCGGTTGTCCATTATTGGGTGTATAGTGGTGTGACCCTTTAGTGTCTTATAACATTGGACACGGTGACACATGTACATATTTGTGCACATAAATCCTTCAGTCATCACATTTGCAATCATTTGCAGGGATTTAAGAAGAACATGAGGCTGGGACGAGGGGATGTTGAACTATGAGTAGGCGAAGGTTCCAAGGTTGGAGCTGAAGCCGTAGGAACATATCTTCTCAAGTTGCCTTCAGGAAGATTCATGGAACTTAAAGATTGTTATTATGTTCCTAGACTTATTAAAAATGTTATTTCGTTTGATTTACTTATAGACAGTGGTTTTTATTATGAGTTTTATGGAAAAATAATTTCGTGTTTAAAAGATGACATTTTATATTTTAACGCAAAGCTCAGAGTCCCACATCTAGCAAGGAAATAGCTAGGATGAGTTTGGTACCATATGCTTCGGCAATTGGATCAATCATGTATGCCATGTTATATACTAGGTCCGTATTGCTTACTCCATAAGTCTCACAAGCAGATATCAAAAGTTCTTGGTCCGTATTGCTGTCAAGAACATTCTCAAGTATTTGAGAAGGACTAAAGATAAGTTCTTGGTCTTTGGAGGATCGTTGGAAGAATTGCGTGTAACTGGTTACACAGATGCAAGCTTCCAAACCGACAGAGACGATTACAAATCTCAATCGGGATTTGTCTTCACACTAAACGAAGGAGCTATATCTTGGAAGAGTTTGAAACAAGATACAATAGCGGATTCGACTACAGAGGCTGAATACATTGCCGCAAATGATGCTGGAAAGGATGCCATGTGGCTTACGAATTTTATCGAGGATCTTAGAGTTATTGCCAGTATCTCTAGACCCATCGAAATATTCTGTGATAATAGGGGAACAATAGCGCAAGCTGTTGAGCCAAGAGAGCATCAAAAGACAAGGCATGTACGCAGGAAATATCACCGCATACGTGAGTATGTAAGAGAAGGTGATATTGTAATTAAGAAAATACCAACAGATGACAACGTCGCTGACCCGTTGACAAAACCACTAGCTGGACCAAAGCATGAGAAACATGCGCACGCTATAGGCATGTAGTACCTAAATATCGGTAGCTAGTGATTTTGATTGGATTCATAGACATGTTTCAAATCGATACATTATGTAATAACATTTCGTGGGATTGAAATAGGAGGTTTTACGTAATATTTTCACATTGTCTATTCTTAACATGTTTTAAACATATCCTTGATACACAAAGTTTTTGAAAATCTAAATTGTCTATGGTTGCTTGAATTTAGTGGGAGCTGGATTCAAGAGTTAATACCATTATGAATATTTATCTATTTCATAGTTATTGAATAGCGAAACAAGTGTTGTTAAAATACATATTCATGGATGTTTACAGAGTTTGCAAAACATTAGACGTGACCAAAAGATCGAGATTACTTCATGGAGCCTAAGCATGAGTAATTTCGAGTAGATGTCCTCTGACATGAGACGTAAGGTTTGAGACACGATGACTTCTGATCTTTAGCATTTATCTACCGTCGCACCGTAAAAGGGTGATCATAAGGAACTTGACTAAGACAGCGGAAGTTGTGGGTAAGATAACGCAAATGTCAAGATGGAATTTGCAACTTCTTTAACTAGAAGAGATATTTCATGGCCGCTCGACGATTAAGACTACTGAAATGCGTGGCCGCGGTCGGAGAATGATTAGATCATTTCGTAATCCGTTACTACAGAAAGTCGAAATCAGAGTCGAGAAAATTCGAGTATATAGAACAAGATCCCTGCTCCATATCTATTACTCAAATTACGAAATATCATGATGCGAAAGGAAAATCTGTTAGTGTTATTCATTTTATGAATATTATCTCTGGATGTAAGAGTTCTTATAACCTGGTTATCCTAAATGTCTGGCTAGGGACCGCTTTAGGCCAACGATGATCAGAAAGTGTTTCTTAACTTGCACAAGTGGGAGTCTGAAGGATTTATGTGCAAAGATAAGTACACGTGTCACCGTGTCCAATTTTATAAGACACTAACTAGAGCAAGGCCTAATTGAAAATGAATCGAATTATTAATTGTGTCATAAAGGCCCTTATGCCCACATCCCAATCGCCCTCCCGGAGGGATATGTCATAAAAATTGGGAGCAGTATAATCTTTACGTAAGGGCCATCCTATCCAACTTTCAGATCCGGTATTTTCTGAATCCTTATCTAAACTGGGAAACATTACCCTGCCATAATGTAATGTGCTTCCAATGCCAATAAAAAGTAACCCATCCAAACTTGATTTCGTTGGTCTTTCTCGTCTTTATCTCTGTTCTTAAGAAATACCCGATACAAGTGAATAAAAAAAATACAAACTTTTTTTTCTCCCGCCACTCATCTTTCTCATTTGTCTTCCAAAAAAAAAAATCCAAAGGAGGTTCATGACCAAGGGTAAAGATATGCGAATACCGGTTACACACCCAATAATGGACAACCGAATAAAGTAAAGTTGTTTGTAATAATTAACTAGTTGAGTTAATTATAAAGAAAAGAATAAATAATAATAGTTAATTATTATTTGTGAGGATGGTTAAATATTAAGTTAAGTATTTAACGGACAGTTAATTAATAGTTAATAAATTAATTAGTAAAAGTCTAAGGGTTTAAAGTGTTAATAGGAAGTTTAATTATGAGATTAATCATAATTAAACTCCAAGGACTAAACCATAACATCTTGCCTTATAAATAAATGGATTATTTACACACTCAAAACCCTAATCTCCCTCTCCTCTCTCTCTCGGCCGAAGTCGACCGAAAAGAACCCTAGGGGTTTCGGTTTTAGTGTTCGACCGAACACACACACACACACAAGCCTCTGTGTGATACTTTGTTGGTACAACGCGGTCTTGCAGCGTGTTCAGGTGGTGCAGTAGAGGTGGATCACTTCTTTAGCAATCTAAAGGTAATGTTCATCATCTCCTTCTTCTCGTGATCTCATTGACTAGTAGAGATCCAGTAATGTGGTATTCAAGTTCCGCCATGTGAATACTACAAGGTTTTCCTACAAACACAACTGACAAACCAACAATTACACCTTTGGATCCTACAAAGAAATGTTATAATTGTGGAATTGCTGGTCATTTCTCCACTGATTGCAAAAAACCGAATGTTCGAGATTCTGAATACTTTAAACGCAAGATGTTTATGGCCAAGCAAATTGAAACAGACAAGGTGTTATTAGTATAGGGTCTTCAGTGGATGGAAGAATCAGATCCTGGGGATAAAGAACATTCAACAAATTTATGCTTCATGGCACGTGAAAATGCTGAGATTTCTGATCGTTTAAATGAAGATGCCAACAAAAAAATAGAGGTAATTAATTCTTTCTTGTCTAATTCTTCACATTTAATTGATTCTGATAATTGTTTTGTAACGAACCAGATTTCTGAAATTGATTCTTTAAAACAAAATCTTTAGAATGAAAAGGAATTAAATACTAAACTCCTAGAAAGTTAGTTGATTTAGAAAAAGAAAATAAACAATTTGGTCATCATATTGCACAACTTGTTCATTGTATTAAACAAAATCAACATTTTGAGAAAGAGAATCTGAAGTTACAAAATCATGTATCAGAATTGACGGTTAAATATGAGAATGATATTAAGCATTTGTTTCATACAATTTCTGATAAAGAAATTGAAATAACCAATCTTCAAAATACCCATAATTCAATATCAAATGACCGAAATGATAAATATTACAAATTGTATATTGAAACATGGCATGAATATCAAATAACTAAAAACTGATTGGAACGCAAACAAAAAGAATTCGATGATAATGAGAAACAGTTTAAATCATTAAACACACAAATAAAAGAATTATCTGAAACCCTACATGAAAATGACATCAAAACATCACGAGAATTAAATAACAAACAAAATGTCATTCATCAACTTCAACATGATATAATTCAAGTTTCTTCTCACATCAAACACTTAGAAGAAATAATTGCCAAACGAGGTCAAACTGATCAAACAATTTATTTACACAAGCCTAAAGACTTCAAATATTTCAATTTAAGAGAAGGACTTGGAGCTAATAATCCATAATATCTTAAGATGGCTTGTAATGTGCTTCCAACACTGTATGATTCTAAATACATACATGTAGATGTTTGGCAGAGTTTCATTTGTGTGATAGATGAGGAAGAAGAAACTGAAGCTTTCAACATAGCTAAAAGGGAAAATCTACAAATTAGTTTCAATTACACTGAATTAAACAAAACATATGAAACTAAAAAGATAAAATTTGAAAATGAGGATTATTATCGAATTATTACACCAGAAGAATTTGAGATTAAGGGTAATGCTATACTTCAACAAAAAGTAACCCACAAAATTTACATACCCTCTCTAATTCTAGAATAGAAAATTTGTCAATTGGAAACCGAAATAGATGAAACACATAAGGCATTTGACAAAGAAAAATCTGCTTTACAAACAAAAATTCATGATTTAGAAGATAAAATTGTTGAAATAAAATCTGTTCCAAATCAAAGTGCTTCTCAAAGCCAACATCCGTCAATGATAATTTCTCTACTCCTAAAAATCCGATAATTTTAAAAAGAAATTCTAATTCCACTGTTTTAAATGTTTCAGATAGAAATTTAAATTCCAAGCTTAAGAAGCCGATGCAAGGCAGGGTGAAAGAAGTTGAGCAGTCTCAGAAGTCTAAGTCGTCTAAGTCTAGTATGCTTAAGTCCAATGAGCTTAAGAAGTCTAGATCTTCCTCGTTTTTAGCTTCTTCTTTTTCTAATTCGAATAAATGTAATAACTCAACAACATTTATTTCTCCTGCTACACTTTATGGAATTGTATATGATTCTGCAATTTATCATCCTGTTAATTTCACTGTTAATGGTGTTAATTTGATTGTTAAAACAGATAAATATGGCAAACAAGTTTATTATGATAGAAAAACTAATAAACCAATTTCTCAATTTGATGAACGATATTTTGTTAGAAAAGAGGCTCCTTGTGGTCGACGACATGATGTTCTTCATAAAAATGGTTCAATCATGTACCATTTGTTATCCAGAACCCTGCAAAACAATGCTCGCTCGATGTAACACATCCTTGACTACACGTTCTTCTCATAAATCGCCAAAATCTGTTTATCGTGTAGTTTCTACAAATAAATCTCCAAAAACAGTTGATCATCTAGTTTCTACACATCAATCGCCAAAATCTGTTTATCGCATAGTTTCTGCACCTAAATCGCCAAAATCTATTTATCGTGTAGTTTCTGTACCTAAATCGACACAATCAATTTATCACGTAGTTTCTACACCTAAATCGTCAAAATTCGGTTCCTCAACTCCGTCTCCCAAGCTAAATCAAAAACCATCCACGTTTGTTAAATATACATGGATTAAAAATGAACAATCAAACTGGATTTTACATTCTCCTAAGAAATCCTTAAAATGGTCTATCAAATTAACAAACCCAGAACTGCCTCCTTGCAGTTCTCCAAAACTCTAAATTCAATCCACTTTAAACATTCTTCATAAAACATCTTTACTAATCGTGCAAGACCCATATCTGATTGGGTACCTTTTTGTTTTAATTGTTTTATGTAGAATATATGGTATATTGATTCTGGTTGTTCAAGACACATGACCGGAAATAAGAACTTATTAACGAATTTTAGAGACAAATATTTTGGTACTGTTCGTTTTGGGAATGACCATTTAGCCGCTATTATGGGTATTGGAGATATAATTCGTCACAATTTAATAATCCGAAATGTGACCTATGTTGAAGATCTTCTACACAATCTTTTTAGTATTGGTCAATTCTGTGATAAAACTTTGGAAGTAAATTTCCGTACAAAGAAATGTGTTGTTCGCACCTATGATAGCGAAGAACTTCTTACCGGATCTCGTGAGACAAATCTATTTACTATCAATCTAAATGACGTAGTTACACTTGAAGAAGTATGCTTAATGTCAACAGCATCATCAGATGAATCTTGGTTATGGCACTGTCGTCTCTCTCACCTTAATTTCAAAAATATCAACAAATTGGTAAAAGGTGGCCACGTATCTGTTCTTCCAGATGTTAAATTTGTTAAAGATCATCTTTGTTCGTCGTGCGAAATGGGCAAAATGACTAAAAAATCTCATAAGCCCAAACCAGTTCAAAGTACTTCAAAACAGCTTGAATTACTTCATATGGACTTATGTGGCCCCATGAGCGTTCAAACTTTAGCCGGTAAACGGTATGTGTTGGTGATTGTTGATGATTATTCTCGATATACATGGGTTTATTTCTTGCGTTCAAAGGATGAAGCAGCTAATATCATCATAGCCTTCATCAAGAAAACTCAAACAAATTTGGATATAAAAGTTCATACCATTCGTACTGATAATGGGACTGAATTCAAAAATCAAACTTTAGATTCTTTTCATGAATCAGTTGGTATAACCCATCAATTTTCCGCTGCCCGAACACCTCAACAAAATGGGGTAGTTGAATGAAGAAATCGTACCATGGTTGAAGCTACTCGTACCATGCTTTCATTCTCTAAACTCCCAATATCTCTATGGGCAGAAGCCATTAGTACGGCATGTTTCACTCAAAATCGTTCAATCATCAATAAAACCCACAACAAAGCGCCATATGAACTGATCAACGCATTCCCAATGTTAACTATTTCCATAATTTTGGGAGTCGTTGCTTTATCCTGAATGATAAAGATATATTGAACAAATTTGATGAAAAAGCTGATGAAGGAATTTTTGTTGGATACTCACGTGAATCTGATTCTTATAGAATATATAATCGGTCAAAACGGACGATTAGAGAAAGTGTTAATGTTAATTTTGATGAAACCTTTCCTCTAGATTCATTAAGTTCAAATGCTGAAATTCCTTCACCTTCAACGTCGCCTTCCACGTCTGAAAATGATTTAGATATCTTGTTTGAACATTTTTATGATGATTATCATAACATCCGACATACATTACTTGAGGAGGTTGGCGTTCCATTTCCAACAGTAGCCGATGTTCAAAGCATGACAGTACCTGAAATGCAAAATTCAAGTTCTAATGATTCTCCTTCTCTTAGATCTGCTGCTCCAAATAACAACTTTTCTCCTTCCAATTCTGTTTCTCCTTTGCATAATCATTCATCTCCGGAGGATTCCCCACCCACGGATAATCAATCATCACCGGTCAATTCCACACCTTGTGGTCAAGCTGCTACTTCTTTAGATTTATCTTTAGTTCCAGCACAACCTCCACCTTTGGTGATTGATTTCTCCAAATTCAACGTTAAACGTATAGATCCTCCACCTTCTACATCAAATGTTCATACTGCAATAATCCCTCATCCTGAATTCACCGATACCTCAAACATCATTCCAGGGCAACTACCACTTCCACATTCTCTTAAATGGACAGGAGAGCATCCTTTACATCAGATAATCGGTGATCCTGAATCTTCTCAAACCCGTAGAGCCACTGCTGATGAATGTCATTTTTTCTGCATTTTTAAGCTCTAATGAACCAAAGAAGGTCAGTGAAGCTCTCTCTGACCCAGACTGGATTCTTGCTATGCAAGAAGAAATCAATCAATTTGAAAGATTAAAAGTTTGGCGTCTTGTTCCAAAACCATCTGGAAAATCTGTTATAGGTACTAAGTGGATATTCAAAAACAAGAAGGATGAGAATGGGATTGTGATTCGTAATAAAGCACGTTTAGTTGCAAAAGGGTATGCTCAACAGGAGGGCATTGACTTTGAAGAAACTTTTGCTACTGTTGCACGAATAGAGGCCATTCGAATATTTTTAGCATATGCAGCACATAAAAATTTTACAATTTATCAAATGGATGTCAAAACTGCATTTTTAAATGTTATTCTCAAAGAAGAAGTGTTCATTCATCAACCCGAAGGTTTTGTAGATCCACACTTGCCTAATCATGTTTATACTCTCGACAAAGCTTTGTATGGCTTGAAACAAGCTCCTCGGGCGTGGTATGATGTACTATCCAAATTCTTAGTTGAGTCTGGTTTTTCAAAAGGAAAAATCGATACAACTCTTTTCATCAAACGACAAGGGGAAGATATAGTTCTCATACAAATTTATGTCGATGATATCATTTTTGGATCTACAAATCTCAAATACTGCAAAAAGTTCTCTGATCTTATGGTTAAACGTTTTGAGATGAGCATGATGGGTGAAATGAATTTCTTTCTTGGTCTTCAAGTTTGCCAATTACCTACCGGGATCTTCATCAATCAATCCAAGTATATCACTGATCTCTTGAAGAAATATCTCATGGATGATTGTAAACCAATTCCGACGCCGATGTCCCCTGGTTCTAAATTGCATGCTGATCCTTATGGCAAACTTCTTGATATTACAAATTATCAGGGGATGATCGGATCTTTGTAATATCTTACTTCGAGTCGACCAGACATTATGTTCTCTACTTGAATATGTGCTGGCTATCAGGCTGCTCCTAAAGAATCACATCTTCAAGCAGTCAAACGTATATTTCATTATCTGAAGGGCACTCGAGATCTTGGTCTCTGGTATCCTAAAGAAACTTCTTTTGACTTGACTGTATTTTCTGATGCTGACCATGATGGATGTATGCTGGATCGCAAGAGTACATCTGGAAGTGTCCAATTTCTGGGAGATAAATTGGTGAGCTGGTCTTCACGGAAGCAAAATTGCGTGTCTCTATCCACTGCCGAAGCAGAGTATGTTGCTGCTGCAAGCTGCTTATCCCAGGTAATTTGGATGCGATCACAATTAAAAGATTATGGTTTTTCATACAGCCGTATTCCTTTATATTGTGATTCACGAAGTGCAATTGCAATTTCATGCAATCGTGTTCAATAATCCAAAACTTGATATCATTTTATAAAAGATCACGTTGAACACGGTAATGTGGAATTGTACTTCGTTTCAACCGATTATCAATTAGCTTATTTATTTACCAAGGTTTTAGATGAAAAACGTTTTAACTTTCTTGTGTCTAAACTTGGTATGCTAAATCTAAAAGCTTAAACCGTTTTATTTGTTTCAATAACGATGGCTTTCAAGTACATCAGCTTGGAACCCGCTCATAATCTTTTAATCACATAAATGTAAAAACTCTTTCCCACCCCTCTAAAACTGTAAATTTTTCTCTACCTTTATTTTGTCGAGGGGGAGAAATATTAATTCTAGGGGGAGAATTAGTATTTCTAGGGGGAGAAACTTTCTTATATGAATACTTTTATACCCGATTGATTTTTTTTAAATGATAAATTTTTTTTCTTTTTTTCTCTCAAAAGACAATACCTTCCCATGGTTTGCCAGAACCGGCCTTACCTTCCAAGGGAAATATTTTTTAGCTGCTTGGTAAATGTGAGGGTATAAGTCTAGGGTATAGATTTAGGTGAGTGCAAGGTGATGTGAAAACATGATAATATCAAGAAAACACACCTTTGAGTGCATCCAAACCGTCAATAAACCGGGCAACCATACTAAAATGTGTTCATTCATGTGTTGAATGTTTCACCAGACTTAACTGGCCTAGTCAAGCATTTGCACTCCACCACCAACCACTCAGATTCCTCCCAATAGGAATTTGTTTCAAATTCATCAGGGGACGTAGCACATAATCTATCGACTGCTCATTCGGAGTATGTTGGTACTGAAATCATTAACCTCCTGCCCGAGTTTCGTGTTTATTCAATGCACAAAGTGTCTAGATCTCACCGTCAAATATTTCCAATTTAGGACACATACACTTTTATAAATGAATCTCCGTGTATGCATCGGAACACTCATAGTGGCATCACAATCTGGTGTTTCACGAGGATTGAGTGGAAATCTTGCTAGAGCTAAAATCGTGCCAACTCTAAACGCAGGTCACACATTTGAATAAACGGTTGTGCAAACGACTATCGATTCATACTGTGTGTTAACAGATACTCTATGTGAGTCCTGTATTACCTTAATTTTTCAAGTTGCTGTGCCTAAATTTGATATCTTAAAGGCAACAACTTATGCCGGAAACACATATATTTCCGATGAAAAATCCATGTACTTCATTCTTACAACGATACATCATAAATGCTGATCATTTGCACATGAGCGTTATAGTTCACTCTGAAATTACTCCTATGATCTGCTATAACTGACATGATCTTCCCCAGGAGCCACCTACAATATAGGACATACTGTGAGGGTCTATAGGTCCATGGTAAAATGAAATGAGGGAGTAGTCGAAAATTGAAAAAGTAAGCTTGAGTGAGGACGGTGTGACAGGGTTAAAGAAAATGAAAAACCCTTTCCAAACCGATTAAAAGCCGGGTTGCCACGTCTCTATCAGATTGCATGTGTTGCTCTCAAGTATTTCTTAAAAAGTACTTGTTTCATTTTCACGGAGACAAGCTCATATGCTATCGACATCTCACTTGAAGATTGTTGATATTGAACAAGAAGACAAGTCTCTCCAGTCCTCGCCTTTGTTTGTCCACAAATTGAGTCTAGAACCGAAATACACTTTTAGGACACAGGCAAAATACCAAGATTATCATTGTGATATAGCCGGAACATTCATAGTGATACCAATATTATTAGTATTCCACGATGATTGAATGGAAATCCTACCAGTGCTAACATCTAAGCCAATGCTGAACGTTGGTCACACAGTTTTTGTAACTGTTGTGTTAACGGGCAATCTATGTGATCCCGGTTTACCCTGTTCGATTACGTGTACATTATTGATGACTGTATTCCAACGTTATCAACAACAGTCGGGACATCAGATGATAAACATGAGACTGTTCTTTTATGTCATCTACAACGGTCATTGAGATTAAACGATAAAAGATTTGATCGTATTTCTGAATAATCAACAATGATCTGGTTTATCTGTCAACATGTGTTATATATTGATACATTTAAAATATGAATATATCATTATTCAGCACATTTTTATCGATGGGCTTCGAAGTTTCTTTCTACTTACAACTCGAAGAACTTCAAATTTTACATGATGATTCCGATAAATCTTGTTCATCATGAGGGGGAGAAAATATTGCAGAAGTTCTTATTAGGGGAGAATATATTAGCTCAGTTTACTCCGCATTTAAAAGACATATGCACCGGTTAAGGGGGAGTAAACAAGAAACCGAAGATTCGTTAGGAAATAATTGTTTGTTTAAGGGGGAGCATAAACTTCATCAACATTTTACCTTAACAAACAATTATCAATAATCACAAATCGACAAAGTCACAAATTCAACAAAAGACTTCCGCTATAAAACAACTCTATCTATGGGTCTACATTTTCGTCGATTTACATTTGTGAAAAAGGAGAAACCAAGTCATTCACAGAAATGTCAAACCACAAATTCACATCCATTTCCATCCGAAATTTAATCGTTTAAATCATTCTTTCCAAATTCCATAACAACCCTATCCATTCAAAATCGTAACTGTTCTAATCTGTTGTTACATACCGAATACAAATTATCCACATTCATCCAAATCTTAAATCTACATATCATTCTTTCCTACATACAAACCGTTTACATTTCAATTCAAATTTTAAACCGATACAAATCATTCTTACCAAAATTTACACACACATCCAAAAACTTTAACTGTCAAAACATTCAAAATCATCATTATCCTATCCTTACAAAAACCTCTATCACAACATCTCAAAATCCCAGTCAAATCCTTACCTAACTGATGTTTCATTTCTAGAACCTTCAAATCTTTAATATATCAGTTGTAGGCATTTCTTACACTAACAAATTCACCGATAAAAATTCAATTCCTTTGAAGAAAGACAGGGATGAGGTTCTAAAACTCAAAAAGAGGGAGATTGGATAATGATGAAGACATATTAAGTCAAGAATTCATGAAATCTTCTGAGATACTTTATATTGGTTGAAAAGCCAATTAAAAAGTATTATTTTTCACTGTTCATCAAAAGCTGAAGTTGATACTACATCAAAACTACTCAACGGATAATTCAGTTTCAGACTTTGCTAGAGAAGAAAATTTCAAGAACAGGCTAATCCAAACTATTGATACAAAGGGGGAGATTGTTAGGTTCATTTATATTGTATTCAATAGTTAGGGGACTAGTTGTGTAATATTGTATAAATGATAAACTAGTCTTTAGCCTTAATCATGATGATTAGTGAGATAGGTATTTAAGGGATTCTATCATTCACTAATTGTAAGCTTTCACACACTTAATTGAATTACATTTCAAAGCATTCCTTCCCTCCATCTTTCTCTCTCAATTAAAACACCAAGAACACACACACTTCACACACTTTAATCTTCAATACTTCTCAAATCACCATGGATTAGCTAGATTTCAAGTGCATTCGATCTATCATAAACTTTGAAAAGAAAAATTCCGCAAATTGGACAATAACCAAAGAATATATTATTAGTTATAGTACTACTTTTTAACTACATGTATATGTGTATCATCTAATTTCTTTAAACCACGTTTTTCTGTTTATAACGGGCACTCCTAGGGTGGCCGAGATTTAATCGTGATGTATGCAAGCTAACCATTGACATTTTCATTTCCGCATCTTCCCCAGGTCATATGTGTATATATTTTCCTAAGAATTGGATCGACCCCGTTAGCAAATCGTTTCTGACGTTATGACTCCTAATCTATTACCATATTGTTTTAGCTAGGTGCATCTACATAAAATGTTAATCTACCCCTCTTAGAAGTATAAATTTTCATATTTATCATAAAAACTACGTATACAAACACATGATGTGGGTAAATAGGATAGCCAAATTATACCAAGTATTTTCTGTAATTAATCAAAAAAACTTTTTGTCATGTTTCCTCTCCTCTCGTGAATTCCCCATAATATATTGTGGTGGTGATCCATGATTTACAAACATTCTTCGTCAACTTTTTGAATCTTCGGTAGATCGTCATACCATTTTAACACACATTCAAAATTTAAATGATATATTATTTTTTTCATTTATAAATAGGTTTGGATCAATAACGTTTTGCTATTGTTTGTTTTCTTCTTCATCAAGACGATTTTTTTTCTTGATATTTATTTTTATTTTTGGTATTGATTTACGGTTTTTCATCACCTTTTTCTTTTCAAAGGTGGTTGTTTGTGTGGTTGGTAATTGTTGTGTTAAAGACATTTTTAATTTATTATTTGTATAGAAATATATTAGTTTTCTAAGATTAATCGGTAATCTATTCACAGGTTGCATTTCTCTGGAATTCCCAACAAATATTGTGGTGGTGATCTAGGATCTGCAAACATTCTTCGTCAACTTTTTAAATCTTCGGCAGATCGTGAGTCCTATACCATTCTAATAAAAACACATTTACGTTCGTCTTTTTTTATCAGTAATTCATTAGTTTATGCTTATTTAATTTTTGTATTTATGCATCAATCACTGCAAGAATTTAACCTTATGACGACAACATAGGTGGTCGCTATAGAAAACCCCATAGCGACGACATGTCGTCGTTGTAAAGTTGGCCAAGATTAATCTCGATGATTACATTTGCAGTTTTTTTCATCAAAAATATTTCTTTATTGATATTCACGATTTTGTTTATTCGGTATTATTATGTGGTTCTCTATTAATTTTCACTTTCGATAATTTTTCTTTGGTGGTAAAAAGATTTAAATGCTACATCCGTATCAAATTAAGTGATAGGTTTGAAATTTCACGCTTTTTTAGTTAAATATTAAAATGTTGGTTAAGATATATATACTTAAGTGGATAGTTAGTTGAAATTTAGTTCCACTCATTTTAATTTAGTGATATTAATGAGTTTTAAAAAAAGTAAGGGCAAACGATAATTTCCCTTTATAAAGTAGATAATTAGTAGAAAATATGTCCCACGTTATCATCAAATAATATAAATTTTAAAAATGTATCACTTATTTTGATCTAGCCATAAATACAAAGTATATCACTTATTTTAATATGAATGTAGTAATTATTTCTAAAAATTGTCGTATTTAAATGTAATGCCCATGTGTAATATGATTCTTCTCTCTAACTTTACTCAATCTTGTCATACATACACATATAAAGATATATGCCACTCGTTTGTTGAATGTGTATACTAATATTATGATATCTTATGATGGATTGAGTTTGTGTTTTTGGACGGATGGTATTCATAAATACAAAAGAAAAAAAGAAAGACTTTAGATATAAAATAAGTTTTTATTATCAACATACTTATTTAGATACATCAATTTATATTTTTGTTTACTTGTACAGTCTGCATTAAAACTTATTCAGTATGATGAATAAAGTATTTATTTGGTGTCGATATCACTTCCCATGGAATAATCGATAAGATATGCTTTATTTGTTAGATCTTAAGATGGGTCTGTCGTTCACCAAGCTATTTAAGCGTTTGTGCGCTAAGAAAGAGATGCGCATTCTCATGGTTGGTCTAGATGCAGCTGGTAAAACCACAATTTTGTACAAGCTCAAACTGGGAGAAATTGTCACCACTATTCCAACAATTGGTATGCTCGCATTTCATTTTGTTTCTATATAAACGCTCAAATCAGCTTGATAGAAACAAATTAAGGGAATCAAAATACACGTTAACAACGCCTTGCTGCTATTATATGCATACTTCCTCGGATTCAAAATAAGTAATACACTTTCCTTTTTGAGATGAATCAAACACTTTAAAAAATTACCTTATTTGTCAAAAATAGTAGGTCCACACACACTATCTACTTTAATATAGTTAAATGACTCATTCACCCTTACTTTTACTTTTAAATATTAATAACCACACTTTATTCAAAATGTATGCGACTCATTCACCACTAAGTACCCAATTGATCTAATTTAACACTCATTATAATCTTTTATTTCAAAAACTGTCATACCAACAATGTACCACTTATTTTAAATCAGAGGAAGTATATATCATGTAAATAATTAAGAATAATAGATTTTTCTGGTTAAACATATAGATTGTTCTGGTAACTGGAATTCTTACTACTATACTATATATAGTAGATGATTTTATTTTGTTACCGAAAATACTTTATTCTAGTCAAACGTGCATGACTTGTATTTTCGTGACAGATTAAGATTTACATGTACATGCATAATACCCGTATGAATGTGTTCTGAGTTCTGACTCAAGAATCATGTATTCTCGCAGGATTCAACGTAGAGACCGTTGAATACAAGAACATTAGCTTCACTGTATGGGACGTTGGGGGTCAAGACAAGGTAATTATATTGTGTCTTCAACTAATAAAAAAGATATTCTCACCCACCTAAATAATTGTTCTTTTCTAGTTATTTTTTAGAAATGTGATTTCCCCTGTTAGCATCTAGCTGACATTATTATGATTTTCAAACGCTTCATTGAGAGATCAGTTAGCAGCATTCTTGTTTTTAACATTTTTGGACCTTGTGTTGATTTGGATCCGCAATATATTTGAGCATTACTCTACTTTCGAGATGGCAAATTTTACACTGCTTACTTATGATCGGGTTCATCTGATTGTGTTGATCGAAAATGAGTCAAATGATAAATTTAGTAAAAAAATGAATGCGTCAAAAGGGTTGAATCATGGATACAACGGTATAACATCATAAAATGCTCTATTGAAAGGTTCATTTAAATTTTTGTTATCATAATCATATTGTTTTTTGTAATCTTAATTAACATATTATTCAATTATGTCAATATTTAAATATATGGATCAAAAGTGGTTGTGTGTCACCCAACTCATTGTAAAATGCTTCATTTTGAGTGCCCATCTTGTCAAAACAAAACATGGAGAGATCAACTAGGCTGTGTTTTTATGATAGCTTAATTACTCCTCCTATTTAACAAAAAATTTCTCAGTTTTCTTTGCCATGTTAGTAGTGAGGACCTTAATAATAATTTGATTAAAGTACAAGGTTAGTTTCGAGAAATAAAAGTATTTCTAAGAAATAGGTAGTGATGGGGTCTTTGATAATAATATAATTTATTAATTGGAACCACCAAATTTGGGAAATGAAATTTTTTGTGTGAGATAACAATTTAGGAAGAAATGAGAATATTTTTTGTGGGGTAAATTAAGTACTTTTGAATTTTGTGACAGGCATTTTGTTGACTTTACAAATAGATGTCAATCAAACCCTAACTTTAATTTTTAATTTAAGATTCGACCTTTGTGGAGGCATTACTTCCAAAACACGCAAGGTCTTATTTTTGTGGTTGATAGCAATGATCGTGACCGTGTGGTAGAGGCTAGAGACGAGTTACTTCGGATGCTTAGTGAGGTATTCGACATTGCTCTCCTTCTAGTGCCAATTTCATTAAATGTGGGAGCTAATATGTTGTAAATTATCTATTTTAGGATGAATTGAAAGATGCAGTATTGCTTGTTTTTGCCAACAAACAGGATCTCCCAAATGCTATGAATGCTGCAGAAATCACGGATAAGCTTGGCCTACAATCTCTTCAACAACGCTGGTAAATTTTCCTAGACATGAGAGACATGGTTCTAAATGGATCAATTTGATCTAATTTTTAATTTTTGAAAGGTTAACACACACACCTCCTAATTCTACCCAATTTTTTCCAAGCCGGGAGTTTAACCCACAACCTTTTGAGACACCATAAGCACCGGATACCATTGAGCTAGAAGCCCTTTGGCATCAATTTGGCCTAAGTAATGACGTTGACAAAAAAACGATTGAACTAACCGGGACCCATTGATTTTATGAATACCGAGATAATCTAACGAAAACCATGCTCATTCAGGAATACCATGGATATTGGGTCTTTAAAACAAATTCAACTCAAGAACGCAATTTTGGGAGACAGAATTCAATTTCAAAAAACTTCAACTGATTATTTCATTCACTAAAACACATTGTATGACCCAAAATTATGAACGCCCGAATAAGACAAACATGACATAAACTGGGTCTAAAACAAAGTCCAACATAATAAGAAAAAAAACATAAAAACACAAAAAATTCCCTAAAACAATGTTTTTGGTCCGGAAATGGTAAGTGTATCACTTATTTTGAAACGAATGTAGTAGTTTTTTGAAAAATTTAAAAGTGTGTCACTTATTTTGATCCACCCCAAAATGGAACGAGTATCACTTATTTTGATACGGAAGTAGTAGTTTTTTTGAAAAAAAATTTAAATGAAGTGTTGTGGTTAACGAGACCCATTTTGACTCGTGTTTAAATTAGGGTCATACTATTAGCATATCCATTCCTACCAACAACACATCCTAGTCAAAGTCCAACTATTTTTTACATTGGAAATTGTGATAAAAAAACAATAAATTACATGAGCACCATAATTATTTTACATTGAAAATTGGGTTTTGGTATGAGCTTTAAAGTATGAGTTAGAGATTTTAATGTTTCTTTTATAAATTTTATATCAACTAGTATAATCTTTACCTTTTTATCCTTTCAAAATTAATCTATAAATTAAATTTTTATCTAATTATTTAAAATTAAATATTATTTTTCAATAATGTGTAGCGACTACAGAAAAAACGTTAGCTTTCCGGAAAAATATCATCACCATTTTTTACGGATAAGATATGATACTTATAAAATAAATTAATATTCTCTTATGTCACGTTTGGAAATTTATAGACAACTGAGATTTTTTGATCGAATTTTTATGTATTTAGAGGATTTTAAAAATGAAACTTGTCATATATTTTTAAAATTAACTTTCAGGTTACTATTTTTTTTTGTTTCTAATACTTCCTCCGTATCACAATGAGTGATACACTTTTTATTTATAGGTGTTTCACAATAAGTGATATACTTTAAAAGTTATGTTATTTGGCAAAAATGTGGGACCCAACCTTCACTAACTATCTACTTTGACATATTTTAACCATACTTTAATATATTTTAACCTTACTTTAATCTTTTGCCTTAAACTCCGCGATCTTCTAAATATATCACTTATTGTGATACGGAAGAAGTATAAAATAAAAATTACAAATTACAAAATAAAAGTATTTAGTAAAATATAAAATACAAAATAATTATCCCCATAATAAATATGATATGGTATATAAATTAATAAAATAAATTAAGTTAACATGATATAGTATGTAAATTAATAAAATAAGTAATTATTATTAATTATAATTAGTAATCATTAGTTTGTAGTAAATTAGACGTACTAGTAATCATTACCTAATTTTAGGGGTGTGTATTTCGGTTTGTCAAAATTTTTGGATATCCGATTTTCAGATATCCAAATTTCAGATAGTGATTTTCGCTATCCGAATCCGAATCCGAAGTTTAGCCATTCATTGAATAATATTACCAGTAAATTAAGTCAATTACCGCAATTATATTAATATTTATAAACTAAAAATAAGATCTTTAGCTATATGGAACCTAATCCTATCATAACCATATTAATATAGGCACTATATGCGATTGGCTATTCGGAGATAGGGAGCATAAATATAAAAAAATGACAAAATATTGGATACCGGATATCCGAAATATCCGAAATTTCGTAATATTGGTATCCGAATCCGAATCCGAAAATTCGGATATCCGAAATTTCGGATATCCGAATTTTCGGATCTAATTTCGGATATTCCTTTCGGATTTTCGGATAGTAGATATATATGAACATCCCTACCTAATTTAATGCATCATGGTGTGTCCTAAAATAATTAAAGTGTGTTCTAATAGAACCCCTAAAATGAACATACTCATTTCTTGTCCTACTTCTTGTGACCTGTTACCTGTAGTCCAACTAGACTCACCCACATATATTTCTTGTCACCCCTAATACTATCTAACCGTATTGGTCCGATAGATTCTAGATCCTAGGTAAAAGAAATAAAAGTCGGCCCTCCTAAACTAATTTCTTTTTACCAAATAAGTAAAATTCTTCTTTGAAATGAAAATAAATGTGTATCTCAAGTGATATGTGTTGTTCTTTATGGCTCTTTAGTCCGCAATTTTTCAATATTTTGTTAGGCTTACCTTAATTCAAACAAGTTTATACATAAACACATACATTCTTTTTTTCGAAATGGCCCCTGAATTTTGTGAGCCCCTGACGGCTACCCTGGTCGCCCATGCACAGGACCAGTCAATCCAACCTTGTCCGTCGAATAAATTTTTGGGTCCTAGGCAAAATATTAAAAAACGGCTATATAAAAATAATTATATTTTACCAAATAAGTAAATTTCTTCCATCAAATGAAAAGGAATGTTAATCTCAAGTTATACGTGCGGTTTTTTTGGCCCTTTAGTGTGTCATTTTTCAATATTTCATTACGCTTACCTTAATTCAAGTAGGTATACACACATCTATACATACACTATTTTTTTTTTTGAAAATGAGCCCCCTGAATTTTATGGGCTCTTAGCGGCACTCATGTTCCCCAATGCTCATGACCGGCCGTGTATCCAACATACCATCAAAAGTTCATGAGTTGATCTAATAAATGATTGATCGGCTGACTAATGCTATATCTTTATGGATCACTGCATTTACATGTTCTTACTTCTTTAGATTAATAGAAAATGCTTATAGTTTTTATCATAGAGACAATGAAATAGTAATAATAGTATCAATTAACTAACTGATCTAAAACAGGTATATCCAGAGCACATGTGCGACTTCAGGGGAAGGTCTGTATGAGGGATTGGATTGGCTTTCTAATAACATTGCTAGCAAGGGGAAACATTAAACAATACACCAAAGTTAAGTTTGTTTTATAGGTGAATGAAAGTTAACTGATTTTTCTTCTAAATAATGTTTTAATTGTCATTCAACTTTACACTTTTATCACAATTTACACTCATTGATATGTGACTTGTTAACCGAATTAGTATTCTTTTGTTATGCATCAATGATAAATTAACTTCATAAATTTTATATAGACAAGTTATAGACGTTATAGTCTAACATGAACCCACATTTTAACTTAATAAATTTTATATAGACAAGATATATATGTTAGTTTCTTCTAACAGAGTTAGCGACTATTCAATAGTATCCACATTCTAGCGAGTTGGCGAATCGTAAAGCAATTTAATCAAGCAAATTGTCGTGCACCATTTTGTAAAACAATTTATGCATCAATGAGAAATTTATTTGACATTACAGTCTAACATGAGCCCACATTTTAACTTCATAAATTTTATATACACAAGTTATATACGTTAGTTTCTTCTACAAGATTAGCGACTCTTCAATAGTATCCACATTCTATCGAGTTGGCGAATCGTAAAAGTAAAATAAAGTTTATACAATTAAAGATAAAAATATTTTATCTTACATTGTAATATACTCCCACCTAACCAATTTATACTAAAATAAAGCATGAATCGCTAACGGTGTTAAACTTTATCGAATACGAAATTTAACATGCCATACAGAATACTGAACCCGATAATTTCGTAACCAAATATTAAACCACCAAGTAATCACCTACTAAAAATCTACAATACATTAACTAACAAATTTAACCCTATCGAAAGAATACAACTAATTAAAATGAATTAGTTCCAAAGAAAAATAAATAAAAATTGAAATACATAACACTAAATTCAATTGGGTCCTACAAAAAGCACTCCTATATATCAAAGGATCTTTGGCCTAGCGGTATGGTGTTTGCGTCTCAACCTTGAGGTCATGAGTTAGAGTCCCGTCGTGGACATATGTGGTAGTTAGGAGTAGATTAGATTTTTCCGTTTCAAAAAAAAAAAAAAAGAACTCCTAAATCTCAAAGTCAATATCTCAAAATCTGTATTTTTATTGGGACACAATATGTGTTAATGTCAGACTTTATTTAGCCAAACAATGAAATTCTTTAACTATTTATTACATCTCCCAACTACTATGATTTATATTAATTACTCTATATATGTTAATCATATCTTCTCAAATTACCCCATTAACCCCATTTTTAACTCTGTAAAAAACATTCTATATTTAACCATTTTAAAAACAAACAATTCCAAACCACCATTAGCAAAAAGATTTATTCTACATCTCAGATCGATTAATCCCATTTTAACCTTCATTAATCATAATTTAAATCCATCCAGACCTCCATTAACATCAGGTATTTCTTTTAAACGAAAGATTTAAAGAGCTAAAGAGAGATAATCGAACAAGACATGAGAGAGAGACAAAGACAGAGAGATCGAAAGAGAGAGAGAGAGAGAGAGTCGGATGATAGAGAGAGAGAGAGAGAGAGTCAGACGACGTGGAGATCGAACAGATCGAGAGCGGATCTGGCGTGGTGGACGGCGGATCCAGAGCGTCGGACGATGGCGTGGCGAACGGCGACGTGGCGGAGAGATCGAGAGAAATGATGGTCGGACAGTGAGATCGCGAGCGTGGCGGAGAAATCGATAGCGAACGGAATAGATCTCTGGTTTTTCAGCGGCGGTTGACGTCGGAGTGGTGGCCGGGGCGCGGTGGCCGTTGAGAATGGAGATCGCTGGCTGCTGGAGTGTTTAGGGTTTGAGTGTGTGTTTGAAGTTTGAGTGAAATGTTAATATTTTAGGGTAGATATCATTTAAATATTGTTAATTGGTAGAGGGTTAATGAGCTGGTTAATGGGTTTGGGGTTTATGGGTTTTGTAATAACCATTTCTTTCCAATCATTTTAATTATTATTTTATAATCACTTTTTCATTACGGAGTGAATTTAGAGTGACCCTTTCAATTTTGCAAAGTCAACATCGACCAATTCTATTTCCCATGCAAAATTCAGCCAGTTTCACATTGCAATGAACCTCACCTAGTTGGATACTTTCTTGATTTCCAACATACATGAATACCCACAATTTTGTAATCCCTTGGACATTAACCTTAAGCTATTCAAATGTTCACCATATTTCTATGTTCATCGTTCACTTTGATTCCTCCATTACGAAAATAACCGTACCTATCTCTCTTTTGAAAATCCAAGAGTCCAAGCAAGAACAAGGTAACTAACTCCAAATTCCTAACTTCTTTCCTTTAAAACTTTATACATGAATGCCTCAAAATCCCTCATTGTTGGGGCACATTTATTATAGAGAATAGTCTAGGGGTGTATTTGAACATGTTTAGAAACTAAAAATGATACCCAGCATTAAGTATACTTAATTAGTGGAGGTGGTATATGTATGGAGAGGTTAGGGAAATCATGTAAGTTATACATAACTAATTGCAACAAGTTTTGAGAAAAGTTCTCTCTCTTCTCTCTACTCTCTCTCTCTCTCTCTCAAACACACACTCAACACACACTTGAATCTTCAAATCACCATGAATTCTATAGTTTATGCTTGTTTTTGAATTTCACAATTGGTATAAGTGCAAAATGCATCTAGGAGTAGATCCAAATCACTGAATTCAACTACTTATTTGAAGAATTTTCAAGAGAAATGAAGATGTTGAAGTTTTTGAAGAGATGTGATCCTAAAATCAAAAAATTGAGGCAGATCTTATTGTTTTGTGTTGATAATTAACTTCCTCTATTGATTCTATTAAGATTAGAATCAGATTTCAATTCATTTGATCAACTATTGAGTCCAATTTGATGATTTTTGTCAAAAAAAAAAAAACATGAACACACCCTTTTTTACTGTAAAATCGAAATATGTGTTCCTTTTTGTTAAGTTTTGGTGTGTTTCATTGAACTAAAATGTGTTAAACTGATTTTCAAACAAATTGCATTGGAATCACTCAATTTGGTTAAGAATTGAAAAAGTTATGGTGAATTAAGTGGGTTTTTTGAGACTTTGTGTTCGTCACTGCTCTGCACATTGACGAAGAACAATCACGATTACATAAACGTTTTTCGATCTTCACGATCCATCGCAATTGTAAACCAAGATTGTGACCGTGAACGTCAATCGTGATCGTGAACTCTCTATCACAAAGCTAAAATCCATTATAATCGTGAACCTTCAATCGGAAAACACACACGATCGTAAACCTTTTACTATCGCATTCGTGAACCTTGCCATCGTGAACCAACTCACTATCGCAAAGTTTAAAAGTGAAAACCAGTCGTAAAAGTGAATTTTCTGTCGGAAACCATACACGCTTGTAAAATAATATCAAGATAAAAAACGTGAACTGTCTATCGCAATCATAAAGTTCCCAACCTATTGTGATCGTAAACCAAGAATCCCACAATCGTAAACTGTTGATCGCAAAACTCACAATCTCGAACCCGTAGTCATCGTGAACTGTCTATTTAAAATCGCAAACAGTTTGCTATCGTGAACTTTACTATTGCGAAACTCAAAATTGTAAACCCCTTACGATCGTCAATATCTTCACACTCGTAAACCATAGAGCATCGTAAACCGTTCACGATCATCAACAGATCACAATCCATCGTAAACTTTAAATAAAAGATTTAAAAATGACTTCTAAAGATGGTCTGTCCATTGTGTCTGATATCAAACCCTCAGTATTGTTTAGAGGAGAACTAAAGTATGTAACCTAAATTCCAATCCACCAGTCATTGGTGGTAGATATGAAGTTGCTGTTGCAGACTATACACCAGAACAAAAACAAAGAGCAAGAGCTGATTTACATGCACATTCATACATGCTTCAAGGTTTACCCAATATAATATACAACAGTCTTAATAGCTTTGAATCAGGTAAAGAATTGTAGGATGAAATACGAAAGCAGATGGAAGGAACTAATTTGGGAAATATAGCAAAGATGGTTTCGACAATGAATGCCTATGGTTAGTTTAAAGCTAATCCAGGGGAAGAACTCCATAATATTTATCATCGTTTCTGTAACATGTTGAATGACTTACGGAAGAACAACTTAAAAAGGAAAATCTTGAAATAAACTTTAAATTTATAAACATTCTTCTCCCTGATTGAGAAATGTTTGGTAATAGTGCAATGCAGCACAGAGATCTGAGTCAAAGCGACATTCATGAATTGTGTGAGTATCGATCTTGATCAAAATGAACCCATGGTCAAAGGAATTGCCAAGACAATGAAAGAAACAGCTGATACTCTTGCACTCTTAACCAAACAACATCAATTTTATTTGCTGCACAATCCAAGGAGATAAAGGAAGAGCCAGAGACTGTTACTCTCGTGGGAACAGAAGAGGAAATCGAATCAGTTTGACAAGCTATAACGCTCATTTCTAACTATAAGAAAAAATACTATACCAAATCAACCCACAACAATCCCAGATCTTCATCAAACTTCAAATTCAGCTCACCTTCACAAACTTTCAATGACAAAACATCATCTTCAACTCCTGAGACAACAAAGAAATGTTACAACAGTGGCCTTACTGGACACTTTGCGAAAGAATGCACAAAGCCAAAAGTTCGTGATTCCAGAGTATTTCAAGATGAAAATGCTCATGGCTAAGCAGATTGAAAGTGACGAAGTCTTACTTGCTGAAGACCCACAGTGGATGGAGGAGTGAGATGAACCAGAGGAGGATCAGTGCACTACAAATTTAGCTTTCATGAACTAATGAACTCAGAGCTGAATTGGGAGATCTAGAAAGTGCAGAAAATGAGGTACCACCATCTTCTGATTTAGACACTGATTTTTCAAATGCAATTTATACACAAATTGATAATTCCCTGATAAATCAAATTGAATCTTTAAACACAAATCTTTTATTTAAAACTGAAGAGAATGCTCAATTTACAAAACAAATACTTGATTTAGAAAATGAGAAAATTCAATTTCTACAAAATGTTAATCAACTTTCTCTTCAAATAGATCAAATGAATATTTTTGAACAATCAAACAGGGAGTTACAAAATCAGTTGTCTGCATCACAATCTAAATTTCATAATGAGAACTGTGTCTTAAAAGCAAATCTACAATAACAAATAGACGACAATAATTACTTAAATGAACAAGTCATGACATTAAAATAAAAATAAAAACTACATTTATTGAAGAAATTGAAATGCTCATTCCTCAAGTAAATCAAATCATCTCATGTAAACAAAAAACTTAGGATTTACAGAATCAACTGTCTGCTCTTCAAGTTATACATACTGATGAAATCACAAGATTAAATAAGATAATAAATGACAAAAATCTTGAACTAACAAACATACCTAAAAAGGAAATAACATCAAATGAAAATGACGACTATTGCAAGTGGTATTACGAAGCAGCAGCATAATTGCAAAAGGAACGACATTGGTCAAAAGAAACAGAGGCAAAGTTTAAACACTATAAAAAACAAATTTAGTCATCCGCTACACAAATTCAACAATTACATGATAAAATTCATGATTTTAATATTAATTCATCAAATGAAATCAACCATCAATCTTCAGTTATAAATACTCTTACCCATGAAAAAGAAAAAGTAAAAGAACAATGCAAAGAATTGGAAGAGATGCTTGCAAAACTTGGACATACAAATCAGACAATCAAATTTAACAAACCAAAGGAGTTTAAATACTACAATTCAAAGGCCTGGTTAGGATTAGATAATACACATTGTCTAGACAAAGCTCGTGATGTTCTCTCAACCTTGTCTGATTACAATTACATGAACAAGGGAATATGACAAAGCTTTCTACAAACTCAGGATGAAGAAATGGAGATTGAAAAATTCAACAAAGACAAGAAGGAATATGCTCAAATCAGTTTCAATTAAATAACGTTGTATAAAACTTATGAAAGCTAAAAGGCAAAATTTGTAAATGATGAATATTTCCCAATTATCACTCCAGAAGAATTTTCTTTACACAAGGGTGTTGTGTTAAAACAAATAGTTGAACCTAAACTTTATGTTCCAAATTTGATATTAGAAAAGAAAATTGTTCAAGTTGAATCTGAAATTGATGAAACTCATAAGGCTTTTGATAAGGAAAAATCCAATATACAAATAAAAATTCATAAATTAGAAGATATAATTTTAAAATTAAAAGCTTCCTTTGTTAAAAATGATTTTCAAAATTATAAAGCTCCATTACTCAGTAATTCATCAATTAATAAAATACCAATCATTTATAACAAGATATTCTAATTTACCTGTTTTAAATGTTTCAGATAGAAAACTAGAATTTCAGCTTAAGAAGTCCATGTCCGATGGAGTCCAAGGATATGTGCAGTTTAAGAAGTCTATGTCGTCTAAGTCTAGTATGCTTAAGAAGCCCAGCGAGCTTAAAAAGACTAGACCATCTATGTTTTTTAGTTTCTTCTTCTACTGTCAAAAATAATTGTAATAACTCCAAACATGTTAATTCTCTTGCAATGGCTTATGGAACTTATTATGATTCTTCTGTTTGCCATCCTATTGGTTATTCTGTTGGTTGTGGTCATGTGTTTGTTATATTTGATAAATCTGGTAAAAATGAGAAAACTTGTGATATATGTAAAAACAAAAAAATCTTCAGATCAATGATCGATATTTTATAGATATTAATGCTCCATGCGGTAAAAAAGTTAACATATTTCATAAATCTGGTAGAATTATTAAGTCATGCAAAACTTGTTTTCCACATCCATGTAGGAAATTTGTTTCTCATCCACATAAACCTAATCCAGTAGGTTTATCCACAAATGTTTTCAAACAAAAGAAGGTTTCTCCCAAAACACTACCATACTCTAATAAGCATTCATTTGTCTATCGACAAGTTCATCGAGGAGATTCCGCACCTAAATCGTCTAACTCAGGTTCCTCAAACAAACTTAACAAGATGAATAACAAACCTCTCACATTTGTTAAAGAAAACTGGATCAAAAATGAACATTTACACTGGATTATTCAATCCCCTGAGAAATCTTTCTAATGGATCGTCATTTCAACAAAATCTGAAGTGCCTCCTTGCAGTTCTCCAATGCTCTAAATCAAACATACACTAATTCTACATAAAACATATGTCAATATTTTTTAGGACCCATACATGATTGGGAATCTAATCTAAATTGTTTTCATTTTTTATGTAGAATGTGTGGTAAGGCACATAACTGGAAACAAAGAAATCTTAACCAACTATCGAGATAAATATTTGGGTACAGTCAAATTTGGTAATGATCATTTAGCTGTTATTATGGGAATTGGAGACATCATTAGTCCAAATCTTGTTATTCGAAACGTTTCTTACGTCGAAGATCATTCTCATAATTTATTTAGTATCGGTCAATTTTGTGATAAGTCACTAGAAGTAAATTTTCATACAAAATGGTATGCAGTTCGAACATATGAGGGAAAAGAATTTCTATCTGCAACACGTGACTCAAACTTATTCACCATCAATTTAAACGATGTTGTTCCACTCGAAGAAGGTTGTCTTGTTTCTAAAGCAACATCAAATGAGTCATGGTTATGGCATCATCGTTTATCTCATCTAAATTACCATCAACAAACTAGTGAAGGGAGGTCATGTAGCTGGTTTACCTTATGTCTCTTTTGACAAAGATCACTTATGCTCTGCATGTGAAATGAGAAAAATGACCAAAAAGTCTCACAAACCAAAACGAGTTCCGAGTACCTCTAAACCACTTGAATTGCTTCATATAGATCTTTATGGACCAATGAGTGTCCAAAGCCTTGTAGGTAAACGATATTTTTTGGTAATTGTTGATAATTACTCATGATATACATGGGTCCATTTCTTACGTTCAAAGGATGAAGCTACTGTAGTCATTATTGCCTTTATCAAGATAAATCAAGTGAACCTGGAATTAAAGGTTCAAACAATTTGTACTAACAACGACACTTGTTTCAAAAAGCGGACTCTTGATTCTTTTCTTGAATATCTTGGAATTACCCTTCAATTTTCCGCTGCTCGAACTCCTCAACAAAATGGAGTTGTTGAACGAAGAAACCGCACTTTGGTTGAAGCTGCAAGAACAATGCTCTCATTTTCTAAACTTCCATTATCTATTTGGGTTGAAGCTATAATACTGCGTGTTTTACCCAAAATCGTTCAATCATCAACAATAATACACTAAATCTCCGTACAAACTCATCTATAATCGTATCCCATCTGCTAAATTCTTCCACATCTTTGGCAGTCGGTACTTCATTCTTAATGATAAAGACAAACTCAATAAATTTGAAGTTAAAGCAAATGAAGGAGTCTTTGTTGGAAACTGAAAAGAATCGACATCTTTCAGAGTCTATAATCGTTCAAATAGAACAATCAGAGAAAGCGTCAATGTTACATTCGATGAAACCTTTCCACTTGATTCATTGACAACTAACATTGAATCTCCTTTATCTGCTTCATCATCTGATCCCTCAACTTCTCAAAATGATTTTGATATTTTGTTTAAACATTTTTATGATGAATATCATAATATCAAACATACCTCACTTTAGGAAACAAGAATTCCTATTCCAACAGTAGCTAATGCTCAGTCCATCACTGCCCCTAAAATGAACAGTTCCACATCTAATGACTAACCATCTCAAACAATTGCTGCTCCAACTTCTACTTTACATGCGTTGAATTCTGATTCTTCATCAGCTTCTTTAGAAAATCAATCTTCTCTGGATGTCCCTCCATGTCGCACCCCGTCAAAAATGAGTTTTACTTCATTTAAAATGTTTTGCGAAATAACGGAGGTGTAACGTTCATGACAACATAGAAAAAATTAAGGAAACAAACAACCACGCAATAACGAAATAAAATAGTTTCACTTTCTAAAATAGAAAGTTTCCAAAAATAGCAAGTTTCCAAAAATAGTAATTGTTTGAAAATGAAATGATTGTTCGTAAACTTAATGTTTTATTCATGGCTCACGCAATCCAATGATCATATCCTCCAGTCTCACTGTGCACCTTATCACTTGAAAAACATAAATATAAAAGGGTCAACAAATAATGTTGAGTGAATCCACAGGTTTATTGTTTATTGTAAAAGTAAAGTGTTTGCTACCCAAAATGATTGTTGTGAAAATAGTTTTATGACTGAAAAAGTATAAGTTCAACACTCATATGATATGAGAAATGAATATGAAAATGTAGTGTAATTGTAGATGATCTACAATTACTAGTTTTGTTTATTAAAATGTGTTGAACAAGTTGTTATGTTTGATATCGCATGACTGTTATCCCAAACAGGTAGCTAGTCTATTGAGTTAATATACCAACCCCTAAGTCCACAATCAACACTTCAACTCCAGTATGTTATCATTCTTTTATGGATATACACTCCCGAAAGATGTCTTGGATAACCAAGTAATGATCAAATAATATTGGGAGGATGAGTGTCAGCCAATAGTACTATCTGCATATCCATGGTCTAGATCCACTAGTTAATGATTGCTGGTAACCTTAGTCCGGTATAATATTTATTTGTCATGGCAACGTGATAATGAAAATGTAAATGTTGTACAGTCATAGTAAAGACTAGCATTATTTATGTTTTCCACCCCGATAGTCTATATAACAGTAAAAAAGTAGTAAAAGGGTTGTGGACTCACCTGGGCAAAGTTTAGAAACTGATAGGACAGAGGACTCCTTCACAGACTCCTAGCTTCCTAAACTATATAACGTTTCTAATTAGACTAAGCTAACACATGCGATCTAATAATGATATATATGATATGCGATTAATGTTATGTTTTATGTTTTGTGACATCGAATGAACTTGGGTCATCGGGCCTTAATGGGCCGAAATGAAATGAAATGAAAGGAAATGGGCTTCAAAATGAAATGAAATGGGCTTGGACTAGGCTTAATGGGCCTAGATGGGCTTAATGGACCTAATAGGCCACTAGGTGGGCCACTTGGGCCTCATGTTGGGCTTAGGTCAGACTCGATTGGGCCATGGATTGGGTTTGGGCCCAATTGGGTTCGGTTTGTGTAAATAATGGGCCGAATGTTTGGGCTTCGGTCCAAATGGGCTTGATACTAATGGACCGAATAAAGTTTGGCCCAATGGGCTTGCATAGATCGAATGGGCCAAGTACGGGGCTTGGCCCGATTAATTATTCGGGTTTGGGTCCACGATTTTGGGTCAAGAGCCGGCCTTGACCCGGTTTGACTTGTGGGTCAAAATTAGTCAAATCTAGAGGTCAACATTGGTCAAAATAGTCAATGAAAGTCAACAAAAATCAACTAGACCTAGGGTTTCGGTTTCTAGGGGTTGAGTTGGGTCTAGGGTTGGCCGAATAGGCCAAAACCCTATGGTTTTGGTAATGGTTCGGTTTTGTGGTGGTTTTGTAGAGTTAGTCACAAACAACGAATCTAGGGTTTTGGTCATCATACAATATAGATCTAGGGTTTCTAGGGTTTGTGGGCAATCAAAACAATGAACAAGACAATGATTAAAACGAAAGAATACCAAGGAAGTAACAAGAAAACAATCCCGTCGACTTGCATGCTTGCATGCATGTTGTTACCATGCTTGACATGGCTCGGGTTCGATCTAAACAACAAAATGCAGAGACCATTTGGCCTTTGGTTGGTCTCGGGATTGAAGGGTGCATGAAACCATGGAAAAAAACAATAAAAAGGGATCAGGTATACCTTGGATTTGTACGAGCGAGATCAAGAACGAACAAGGGGTGCTCGGGTTTGCTTGTGGACGAACAATGGTTCGGGATTGATGGTGGTGTTGCTTTGGCTGAATTTTTTTAAAGGGATTAGGGTTATGGTGTGTGTTGTATTTATAGTGTAACAAGGATTCATTCAAAATAAGATGGAGATAACAATTTAAAACAAGGATAAGATCAACACAAGTAAACCTCACACCTCAAGGGTGTTCGGCCGAGTAGGTAGGTTCGAGCAAGGGTGAGGCCGGCCACTTAGGTGGTCGGTCATGGTTCGATGTTGGTTTTAGACTATAGTTCAAATCGAGTCACGTTTATTAAATTAAATTCGTTAAATGTATAACTGATATAAAGCTACTAGTTTTAGAAATGTTTTAGCTCAAGTGTGTCACCATAAGTAGAACAATATGTTGTGTTGACTAAAATAGTCAAACACTAATGTATGGTGTAAAAATAAATGTTTTGTTGTGTGTTTGGATGCGAAAAATAGAAATGTCTAAATATAGAAACTTTCTAAATAAGGAAAGTCTTAGAAATGAAATGAGATTACATACCAGAAATATCGAGTTGTCACACTCCAGCTTCGTCCAATGTTTTTGTCCCTCTGGTGATTGATTTTTCTAAGTTTAATGTTCAATGTGTTGATCCTCCACCTCCAATTCCCACACCAAATCTATAAACTGCAATTATCCCACATCCAATTTTCACTGATACCTCAAATGTCATTACTGGTCAACTTCATCTTCCTCATTCATTAAAGTGGACCGAAGAACATCCTTGACATCAAATCATTGGAAATCCTGAATCATCTGTACAGACTCGTCGAGCTACTACCGATGAATGTCAATCCTTTTCATTTTTTTAAGTTCCACTGAACCAAAGAAAGTCAGTGAAGCTCTTTAAGATCCACACTGGGTAATCTCTATGCAAGAAGAAATTAATCAATTTGAATGATTAAAAGTTTGGCCTCTTGTTCCAAAACCACTGGAAAATCTGTTGTTGGAACAAAAAATAAGAAACATGAAAATGGATTTTTGATCTACAACAAAGCTCGTTTAGTTGATAAGGGATATTCCCAACAGGAAGGTACTGATTACGAAGAAACATTTGCTCCTATTTCCAGAATTGAAGCTATTCGTACACTCTGCCTATGCAGCACATAAAAATTTCACAATCTAATAGATGGATGTTAAGACCACATTTTTAAGTGGTTTTATAAAAGAAGAGGTCATTATTCATCAACCAGAAGGTTTTGTTGATCCTCAATTTCCAGATTATTTGTATATCCTTGACAAAGCTCTGTACGATTTAAAACATGCTCCTCGTGCATGGTATGATGTCTTATCAAAATTCCTAGTAGATTCTGGTTTTTCTAAGGGCAAGATCGATACCACACTCTTTATCAATCATTAAAGGGAAGATGTTGTGTTAATTCAAATTTACGTTAATGATATCATTTTTGGCTCGATATATCCAAAGTACTGTAAATGGTTTTCCTGATCTTATGGTTAAAAGGTTTGAAATGAGCATGATGAGGGAGATTAATTTCTTTCTTGGTCTACAAGTACGTCAATTACCAACTGTAATCTTTATTAATCAATCCAAGTACATTTCTGATTTGTTGAAAAAGTATCTGATGGAAGATTGCAAACCTATCTCTACACTGATATCTCCTGGTTCCAAACTACATGCTGATTCTGATGGAAAACCAGCATATGTTACAAATTAACGAGGTATGATAGAGTCCTTATTATATTTAACTGCCAGTCGGCCAGATATAATGTTTTTAACATTGTTGGAGTTCCAAGATGATTGAATGGAAATCCTACCAGTGCTAACATGAAAGCCAACGCTGAACGTAGGTCACTCAGTTTTTAAACTGACGTGTTAGCGGATAATCTATGTGAATCCAGTTTACGCTAATTGTTTGTAGTGCTAAATCTAATGATCATACTTTAACATCTTCAACTTTATCAACAACAGTTAGGAGATGAAAAGATAAACAATAGACCATACTTCTATGTCATCAACAACGGTTAAGAAGAATAAAATGATAAAGATTAGACGGTATTCCTGCACTATCAACTAGGGGTGAAAATCAGGTCGGGTTGGGTCATAAATGGATTGAACTATTTGGGTTCGTGGGTTGAAGATCCCAACCCACCCCAACCTTTTTATCTAAACGGGTTGAGATCTTGAACCCAAGCTGTTTACTAAGCGGGTTGGGTCATAAACGGGTTGACCCAATAAAACATAATTTTATACAAAAAATAGAAAAAAAACAACACACAAAATTAATGACTAAAATAACAAAATAAGTCGATTAATTGCAAAATACAAACAAAAGTTAAACAACAACTAAAAGTCATTCAAAATACAAAACGAAAGCCGAAAAATAAAGCACCCCGACCATCGTCTTCCATAACTGAACTTTAACTTCCAGAGAAATTGATATATGTGACTCATGCATGTGTATGCTAGATTTTACATTTTATTAATACATTATATTATGTATTTAAGATACATAAATAAATAGAGATATATTATATTATATTATGTAATTAAGTTATATATAATATTTAAAAGGGTTGACATGTCGTAACTGGGTTGTAAATCTAAACCCAACCCGACTTGTTTATATGCGGGTTGCAAACGGGTTGACCCGTTTAATAACCCAACCCGCTAATTTTGGGTTCTAAACTGGTTGGGTTAATAGGTCAGGTTTGATTTTTCCAGTCCTACTATCAACAACGGTTAGGGATGAAAGATTTATGTGCACAGTTAGTCAACCTATGATGATACATCTATGCCTACGAAACACTTAAGGGTCACACCGGTGAGTGCATGTAATACGAGCAAGATATGCAATGATACTACGAAGAGGAATGATTCATAATAGTCATTATGAATCAGTTAAGTATTAAGTTAAGTTAACTTATTACTAGATTAGTTTAACTAACTAATTAATACAAGTACTTATACATTTACTAGTTGAGTAAATATACAATGTGTTAATTAAAGATTATCCACAATGTGATTTAAAGCTATTAAATCATATTAATAATTGGATAATATTGTTGTATAAATTATATAAAGGAAATTATATAATTAATTTTTAAAAGCATAAATGCAAATATATATTTCGTGTATATGGGTACCGAAATATTAGTGTATTAATACTAGACATTTAATAGTTAAGTGCAACAATAATAAACTAGTAAAACTATAAGGGTTTAAAGTGTAAGAGAGAAGTTTAATTAAGAGATTGATCTTAATTAAACTAGAAGGGCCCTAAGTGATAGTCCTTATATTATAAACAGAAGGCATGGGGTTCCCTTATTCCTTGATCACTAATCACGAAACCCTAGCCTCGGCCTCCTCTCCCTGTTTCGGCCGAACAAGCAACAAGGGAAGAACACAAGTCTTGTGTTCTTCGTGTTCTTCGAGTTTCGAAGATCAAGATCGTTGCAAGTGATCATCTAGAGGATCGCTTGTCGTGTTCATCATCAGTGGACTAATCTTAAGCATTAACCAAGGTATGATTCATGGAACACCCTTTCTTCCCGTCCTCTTGTTCGATCGAACGAGAACACCAAGAACCCTAGTGTTCTTGGTGAGTGTTCGACGAACACACACAAGTATGTGTGTCTGTTCTAGTTTTTCGTACAAGGTTTCTTTCTTGTTAATCTAAACTAGATTTCCAACATCCCAATCCTTTAGGGTTTAAGGATTATGTTTAATCCCACTTCCGCTTTTAGGGATTAAATCAGCTAGTTGGTTTTAACCGGTCAAGAACAAATTGATGTTCTTGGTCAGTATGGTTCAACCCAAGCACACTAGGAGGTTGACCCATGTGGTCGATCAGGTTATGTGAAACCCTTCGGTGGTATCAGAGCGTTGGTTTAGAAATCTAAACTAGATTAACAAAGTTTGTTTGTTTATTTTAATTTCAAGTCTTTCTTTTTGTTCCAAGTTCTTTTTCTCCTTCATAATTATTCAAAAAGGGTAAGAACCCTAGGACCAAGAATATTAAACTAGCCTAGTTTAATTGGTCAAAAGGTTTCTAAGAACCCTAGAATTTTCAAAATCTAGGAAGAACCCTAGGATCAAGTATGTTAAACAAGGTTTGTTTAATTGATCAAAAGGATTCTTTACTTTTTCCCTAGAAATTTCGTGACCTAGGAAGAACCCTAGGACCAAGTATGTTAAACAAGATTTGTTTAATTGGTCAAAAGGATTCTTTCCTAATTACCTTTAGATTTTTGAAATCAAGGAAGATACTTGGACACCAAGTTTGTTAAACTAGCTTAGTTTAATTGGTGGAAAAGTTTCTTAGGCATAAGGTATTTTTTGAAATCTCTAGTAGTAACCCTAGGACCAAAAACATTAAACTAGTATAGTTTAATTGTTTAAAAACATTAATTAGGATGATAATCTAAAACCTAGTTAATTAAACAAGTTCATGGTTAATAGGTTTAATTATTATTTTGATAGATTTACTAAGACTAGTTCTTTAAACCTAAAAATTTAGACAAAGTTTTATTGTCTATAAGGTTTAAATTAAAAACTTTAAATAAATTTATTAAAGTTATAACCTATCTTAGAATTTTAACAAAGTTTATTGTTTAGATAGGATTGATTAGAATTAATCTTTTAATAAATAATGTTTTTGATCAAGAAAATCAAAACCCTAGTTTTGATTGATCAAGAACAAGATTAGGGTTTAACTAATTCAATTAGGGGTTAATAAAGATTATAAGAAATGTTAATTTTTAAGTTCTAAAATTAACAAGGTGTATTTATTTATTTAGATATATATATATATATATATATATATATATATATATATGTATATATATATATATATATATACACACATATATATATATTTTTTCGGAATTTTTAATATTTAAAGCAAAATGTATTTTAAAAGATAAAATAAGTTTATACGTATTGTATTTTAACTAGATTAAGTTAAAATACATACGTATAAATTAGATGTAATATTCTTATTAGAATGTTACAAGGTTATTATAAATAATATATATATACGAATATATTAAATACAAGATAAAATGGAACAATTAAATAGAAAATGTTAGTTTGATCTTAAAGGATAATAGTGTAACTAGCTATTGTATAAAGTTATTATATAATTAAGACTAGAAAGTACAAAGTTATGATTTCATTATAGCTAGAAATTGTATAAGTTGAAATTATATGATTAACTAGAAATATACAAAGTTATATAAGGTGTATAAAGTTATAAGTTATTATAACTAGATAATTATACAAGTATAATATAAGTATTTTACAAGTCATGTAATATACTAGATTAATGATCAAGTGATAAATAACAAGAAAACTTTATAACCTATATTTAACTAGTTCCAAGTTAAATGTAAGAAAGGTTTAAACACACTAAGAATTATTATATATAGTCTTTATATAATAAGTTTATTAGTTTCACCAAGTATAGACCGGTGATTGTGTTTGCTTAAGTTCCATCATAGTTGTTGGAACTAGTGGGAACTACACAAGAAAATCACAAAGTTTATAAGTGCGTTGAGAAGACACAAGTTTTGGTCGAATCTAGTAAGTCAAAACAAATGTTTAATTTCATTATTAAACATGTGAAAAACTAGGTGTGTTAAACTAGATTTATATTTCAAGTATATGAATCATAAAAGAAATAAAAGTTTAACATAAGTTTTAAAGTTTTCAAGTATGATAAAACAAGTAGGTTTTATTATAGATAAGGTTTTTCACAAAACCTAGTAAAACGCTTTGTACACATCGTTTTAGGTATACATATAAGTCGCGCAATTCTCGAAACTATAAGTTTTAAAGAGAAGTTCTTAAGTTTTAAAAAGGTGTCTTGTAGAATTCCTAAATTCACAAGTCGCACATTTTAAACAAGGATTAAGATTGGAATAAAGGTTTATGTTTAGTTTAAGACTTAACCAAACCCAAAAAAATCTTAGATCTAAGTACTATCCACCAAATTGAACACCTCACTTGTTCAACGATATTCATATTGTAAGGATAAAGAACCTTAGATATCAATTCAAATCATTGCGAGTGTCAGGGTGCGTAAGGTTCTTTCATAATCTTGAGTCCCGGCGCAGAGCATCACACTGTCTTAGATGGTCTGATCTACTTTGGTGATAATCGGGAATCCCGGCCCAAAAAGTACTTGAGTAGAATAAACATACTAGACTTTATTACTATCTTAGAAATGTACATTTAGATTGTACAAGGTTGTAATAAATTATAAGTCTAAAGATTCTACGACCCCTAGGAATCGTGTCAAGTCTTGACACGATCGGTAAGGATATTACCTACCAGAAACAACATGTCTCGTCGGGAAGTGCCCAAACCTTGCGGCGAGAATGTGATATATGGATCCTAGGCCTAAAATATAAATTATGGGTTTATAATATATTTTAGAGAATTTTTATTGATGATTACTAATTAAACTGGGTTTGATTTGTTGATGGCAGCAACAACCATAACGACACGTACCAACAATCTCTCACTACGCTTGTTTCCAGAAAATGACGAATTGGCTGGGTCAATGTTTCTCAATTGTAAGTGTGATCTTTAGATTATGCTTTGGCATGAGAGAAAAGGAACCAGGACAAGCATATTATGCTTGTAGGGTGTTCAAATCTCACAAGGTGATTAAAGGATCATCGGTGAGTGCTCACGTCATGGAAATGAAAGAGCACATGGATCATCTTGAATGAATAGGATACCCATAACCGTTGCAGTTAGCAACAATAATGATATTAAACTCATTGTCAGATGACTGTAAGCATTATATAGTCAACATGGAGCAATCCATTGATGAGCTACATTCCATGCTCATGACTACTGAATTGATTTGGGGACCAAGTTTAAGAATGATCTCATAATAACCGATGATGGTAGTGATCAGAGAAAGAGGCACAGTGGAAAGGCAAAGGATAAAACCGATCCCAGCCACGGCGTGCCTAAAGGGTAATGGAGTCAATTAAAAAGGTCAAGAAGGTAAAGCCAAACAAGGACCGAGACACGATGTCTTGGTTGTGGCAAGGGTCAAAGGGTAGGACGCAATGCTTGCTCCTTAGTTGATTTGACCAACTTCTAGACACTCGCTTCCTACTTGTAAAAGTTTATTACAAGTAACTCAACTTTAGCAATCGTTTATTGCATAAGATGATAAGTGAGATGACTGGCATGAGATGGTGATGATCCCACGAGCACCAAGATTTTATAATTCAGTATTTTTATGGATTCAGTAAAAACAATTTTATTTTATTGTTTGAATATTTTTTATTTATTTTATGTTAAAACAAAGTTTTCGGTTTTACTAAATTTGAATCTATGGTTGAATTATATTGTGTTATGTGTGCATGTGTGATAATTACACTAGTCAAGGTTTATGATTAGATTGTAAGTCAAGTTTTTTGATTTACTTAATATTTCATGTTTTATACTTGTTTGATAGTTGTATGAATAGATAATGTCTTGATAGCTCAAGGTACTTAGACACTAGAAATTAGAAGTTCTTCTAATACAAGTATTTGAACTTAGTAAACAGTCATTACTAAGTTATTGAACTTAGTTAAAACATCTTAAGTAATAGTCATTACTTATGATTGTACGTTTTAAAGTATTAGTATTAATATAGTATGATTATATTGGATATAATCAAGATAGACTTTAAGAGTATTATTACAAGTTTTTCATACTTGTAATAAAGAATTTGATGAAGTCATAATTCCCTAATAGGAATAATTGGATATTCGTAAAATCCAAGTGAAATGACTTAGACATTAAATGAACTCTTAAAAGAGACAAACTATATTAAAGTATTAAAGAATTAAAAAGGTATTATTGCAAGTCTTTTATACTTGTAATAAATACAATATTTAATCAAGTCATAATTCCCTTATAGGAATAATGGATATTTGAGAAATCCAAGAAATGACTTTGGCATTAAATAAAGTTCTTAAAGAAAAACTAATATGTTTAAGAATTGGAAGTATCGTATCAAGTGTTTTATACTTGTTAGATAAAGTAATCAATAAAGGTCATAATTCCCTAAACAGGAATAGTGGATATTCGCCAATCCAAAGGATGATCTTAATTATTGATATAATTCTTAAAAGATTTAACTACAAGTTATTGACTAGGTCAAAGTAGTAGTTTAAGTGATGCTTGAATTCCAAAAAAAATAGTGGGAGCTACGGCTAACATAATTCATTAAAGATATTAATGAATTTAGTGAGTTAGTAAGACATTAACAACGAGGTTTTACCAAGTCGTTAGCGAAAGAGTTAAGAGAAATAATAAATGATCGTTAATTAGATTATTGCAAACCTAATAGTGTGATCAGAAGTCTTGTGATTAATTATTGCATATCTAATAGGTTGTTCACACTCCAGTGGATAACATAATCATTTAGTGAAATTTCTTTAACTCGTAATGATATATCTACAAATCGAGTAACTAAAAGAGGCTTTAGTTAGAAGGAGAATTTTATGAATTCAATAAACTAAGGAGTTAATTTCCAGTCCTCCTATGTTTACCGAATTGCATAAAAGGCAAGACTGGAATATGTTCTAGAGTGTTGCAAGAATATAATTTAGCAAAGGCAAAAGAAATAGTATTTTTCAAATACTTGTCTTATGTCTTTAGTTTAATAGAAATACTGGTTTAGTGATAAAGTTACAATTAAGGTTGTAAAAGTCATTAAGTAATCAACACGAACAAAAGGAATAAGTAATGATCCAATAATAATTCGGTATCTATGTCCAGTGAGGAATAATACATGAGTTAGCATCATTGTTATTCAGACTTTATATGTTTTACAATATCCATGAATAAAAGTCCTTTTATTCAAAAAGGTATAAATCCGTGACTGCTCGTCTTGGTGGGAACCTTGATGGGACGTTAACATTATCGCGGTATTTGGTGGTAGATTCGAAGTTCTTCGAAGATAGCTACACAAGTTTTGTGTAAACCAAATATCGGTGATATTCTGTTGGAGGCTCAACGAATATTGGATTGACCACCGTGACAATACTCCGTGGTTGAAAATTTCAAAAGTATTGTTCACTAGGATTGTCCTTAACCCTGAGGTATTTGGTTTAGGATACGATGACTAATGTGCTTTGGTTCGTCGTACACAAGTCTGAACAATGGTTGTCATACGAGGCCTTACTGGGTACAAAGGAAGTTGTATTTTGAATCGAAATACAACAAGATGGTAGTTGCACCTCCTTTTTAGGAGAGATATTTATGGGTCCTTTGACATGATGAGATAACTGGAAAGTGCATGGCCATGCCCAAACGAACTGATTTGTTCTTTGTCGTTTATCACAATAGTTTGAATCAAAAATTCATGAAATGATTTCGAATACTGGAGTTGATAATTTCTACCATGCTCGTATTCATTATCACAAATATCGTGCTGCAAGGGATAAGCCTAACATAGTTGCCCAAGAAGTAGAGACATAGTGTTCTTTACTAGGAGACGCTATTAAAGAGTTTTTCATAAACTATACCTGGGTTACATAAGCTGTTTTTATGGGGTTGGTTACCTACATGCCCATCTAGAAGGCCACTATAGCTCATATCATTAAGACAAAGGTTACGAACTTGCACAGGTGGGAGTCTAAAGGATTTATGTGCACAGTTAGTCAACTTATGATGATACATCCATGCCTACGAAACACTTAAGGGTCACACCGGTGAGTGCATGTAATACGAGCAAGATATGCAATGATACTACGAAGAGGAATGATTCATACTAGTCATTATGAATCAGTTAAGTGTTAAGTTAAGTTTAACTTATTACTAGATTAGTTTAACTAACTAATTAATACAAGTACTTATACATTTACTAGTTGAGTAAATATACAATGTGTTAATTATTGATTATCCATAATGTGATTTAAAGCTATTAAATCATATTAGTAATTGGATAATATTGTTGTTTAAATTATATAAAGGAAATTATATAATTAATTACTAAAAGCATAAATACAAGTATATATTTCGTGTATATGGGTACCGAAATATTAGTATATTAATACTAGACATTTAATAGTTAAGTGCAACAATAATAAACTAGTAAAACTATAAGGGTTTAAAGTGTAATAGATAAGTTTAATTAAGAGATTGATCTTAATTAAACTAGAAGGGCCCTAAGTGAAAGTCCTTATATTATAAATAGAAGGCATGGGGTTCCCTTATTCCTTGATCACTAATCACGAAACCCTAGCCTCCTTCCTCTCCCTATTTCGGTCGAACAAGCAACAAGGGAAGAACACAAGTCTTGTGTTCTTCGTGTTCTTCGTGTTCTTCGAGTTTCGAAGATCAAGATCGTTGCAAGTGATCATCTATAGGATCGCTCGTCGTGTTCATTATCAGTGGACTAATCTTAAGCATTAACCAAGGTATGATTCATGGAACACCCTAGGGTTCTTGGTGAGTGTTCGACGAACACACACAAGTATGTGTGTGTGTTCGAGTTTTTCGTACAAGGTTTCTTTCTTGTTAATCTAATCTAGATTTCCAACATCCCAATCCTTTAGGGTTTAAGGATTTTGGTTAATCCCACTTCCGCTTTTAGGGATTAAATCAGTTAGTTGGTTTTAACCGGTCAAGAACAAGTTCATGTTCTTGGTCAGTATGGTTCGAACCAAGCACACTAGGAGGTTGACCCATGTGGTCGATCAAGTTATGTGAAACCCTTCAAGGGATTAAATATCATCAAGAACACTGGATCGACAAAGCCACATCGATCAAGAAAAGACTTACGCAGCGAACCAATCTATTAATGGATCTTAATTTCGTCGATCAAAGAAAAGTCTTCAAAAATGATTTTTGTCGGTTGAAAAGCCACATAAAGTACTCATCCTCACACGTAAAAAATGCTCAAGCTGATACTACAACAACACTATTCAACGAATTATTAATCAGGTGCATCTTTTGCAAACGACGAAGACTTCAAAGATATGCTTCCTAGACTAGTTACAAAGGGGAAGATTGTTGGGGCACATTTATTGTAAATAATAGTCTAGGGGTATGTTTAGACATGTTTAGAAATTACAAATGATACTTAGCATTAAGTATACTTAATTAGTGGAGGAGGTATATGTATGGAGAGGTTAGGGAAATCATGTAACTTCTCCATAACTATTTGCAACAACTTTTGAGAAAAGTTCTCTGCCTTCTCTCTAGTCTCTCTCTAAAACACACACTCAACACACACTTGAATCTTCAAATCACCTTGAATTCTATGGTTTATGCTTGTTTTTGGATTCACAGTCATACATTTTAGCAGGTGGCGATAGATATTCGTACATGCAAGATGCAAGAACCGATTATTGAGGTTTGAAGAAGTAGAAAAACCATAAAACACAAAGAAAATCAAACCACATTCATAGTGAGCAATCATCTCTTTTATGATTTTATAAACGTCTCATGTTAATGCTTGTTGCCTTACTCAAAATATTAAAAAAATCACATATGTATAAAATCTACAAAATTTAAAACCATGAAATACAACAAATCCCCCCCCCCCCAACTAGCAACCGTTTTCTCTGTCTTGTCTCTATAAGTATACTTGTATGTGTCATACACACGCACATAAGTATCAAACGTTCAGTTTTTGCTCTACATGTGTTCCCGAAACAAATACAAATTTAATACAAAAAGTAATATCACAGATCGCTTTTTTAATTACATAGACCAACAAATCTTCAAGAATGGATTTTATAAACCTACAAAAGAATTAATAATTTTAGAAACATATTTCAAAATCTACAATACACACTTTATGTTTTTTTATTTGGTTCAAATGTTAAGGTTGTCTTTGAATGTGGACTATTAACTAATAGTTGAGGTGTTTTTAAGATTGATTTGGTATATTGAATATGTTTCTAATCCAGAAAAATTTGAGTTTATAAAATTATATTATATTTTCTTAAATACGCCCTTTGTTTTATATAAAAAAAATCAATTTAAAGTATTAAAAAAGGAAAATATAGGAAAATGATTTGAAATGTTTGGACTAAAGATTTCTTTTTTTGAAATATATAGGGTAAAAAAAGAAAAAAGTTGAACTATATGGGCTGAAAAAAAAAGAAGAAAACTCTTGTAATATAGAGGCTTAGAAAGGAAAAAAAAAGTTGATATAAAAAATAAGCAACAACAAGATTCGAACTGGTGACATCCTTGTACACATGCAAGGAGTGCTACCCAGCTGCACTAGTAGACAAATGTGTGTTATTTCGCCTTTTTGGATATATATTAATGTATAAAAAATCCTATAACAATAAAAAAAGTCCCGAAATTTAACAGTACCGAATCTATTCGAGTAGTAGCACGTGTCACCGTGTGCTCTATACTACATCCGCCCCTGTCTATGTGACCTAACTAAGCCATTAAACATCATTATCATGTGAGCTAAACCATAACTTATAATGCAAGTAAAACATAATAACAAGAAGCATGCAATATTCAAGGTTCAAAACATACTAGATAAACAACAAATAAATTATTCTAAGTTAGATATACAATTAACATAAACTTGTCAAATTTATATTAAAAGCATAAATAACCTACCAACTACAATATGCAAATAACATAAATACACATAGACATATATTTATATTAAACACATAAAGTAGCATACAAAACATAAAATAAAATTGGAATAAGGTTTAAGTTTAGTTCAAGACTTAAACAAACCCAAGAAAATCTTAGATCTAAGTACTATCCACTCAATGGAACACCTCACTTGTTCAATGATATTCATATTATAAGGAGAAACAACCTTAGATATGGATTCAAATCATTGCGGGTGTTAGGGTGCGTAGGGTTCTGTGATAATCGGGAGTCCTGGCGCAAGTACCGCACTGTCTTAGATGCTCTGATCTACTTTGGTGATAATCGGGAGTCTCGGCCCAAAAAGTACTTGAGTAGAATAAACATACTAGACTTTATTGTAACTTAGAAATGTGCAATTAAAGGTTACAAGGTTGTAGCAAGTTATAAGTCTACACATGCTACGACCCCTAGGAATCGTGTCAATTCTTGGTACGATCGGTAAGGATGTTACCTACGAGAAACATCATGTCTCGTCGGGAAGTGCCCAAACCTTGCGGCAAGAATGTGATATATGGATCCTAGGCCTAGAATATTAATTATGGGTTTATAATATATTTTAGAGATGTTTATTGATGATTACTAATTAAAATGGGTTTGATTTGAAGATGTCAACAATAACCACAATCTCTCGTTTCGCTCAATCCTCTAAAAGGACAAGTTGACAAGTTGTGCCGAATGTCCCTGACGCAAAAGCTAGAGCTGAAACGAGGCAAGGTTATGATAAGCATGTCAGTGATGCACTCGATGTGAGCTGTTTGATGCTCGCAACCATGAGTCCAGAGTTACAAGCAGGACTTATGGATGTGCCGTCTTTTGAGACGATCCAGCAGTTAAGAGACTCATTTTAAGAGCAAGCTCGCACTGATAAGTTTGACATCAATTGAGCCTTCAACTCGTGCAAGATGGTCAAAGGAACACCGGTGAGTGCCCATGTCATGAAAATGAAAGGGCACAAGGATCACCTTGCTAGACTCGGTCACCTCCATTCCGTTGCAGATGGAAACGAACACTATACGCAACTCATTGTCTGATGACTACAAGCCTTTTGTGGTCAACTACAATATGCATAATATGGAGAAATCCATTGCTAAGCTACATTCTATGCACAACACCGCTGAGTTGAGTTTGGGATCGAAGACTAAGGATGTTCCGATGATCGGTAATAGCAGTGGTGGTGGCAAGAAGAGAAATATGCATGATGGTAAAAGGAAAGGGTAAAACAAATCCTAACCAAGGAGTTCCAAAGGGTAATAATGTCAAACAAAAGGTCAAGAAGGTGAAGCTTAACACAACGAGGACTGAGAATCGGTGTTTCAAGTGTGGCGAGGTCGGGCACTGGAAAAGAAATTGTCCAAAGGATGCTAGTGGTGGAGGACTTGCGAGTTCCTCAGGTAACATGACCAAACTTCTAACTCACTTTACGATACTTATAAAGTACATTACGAGTAATCTAACTTTTTCCATCGTTTATTGAAGGAGGAAATGGAAAATGATGACCGGCATGAGATGAAGATAATCCCACGAGCACCATGTTTTTGATTAAATATTTATCATTTGGATTCAATAAAACAATTTTTTGTTTATTTGTTTGAAGAAAATTACAATTTTATTTTTATGATAAATTTTTCAGTTATTAAGTTTATCATCGTTGAATCCATGGTTGAATTATATTGTGTGTGGCATATGTGATGATTATACTAGTCAAGTTTTATGACTAGATTATAAAGTCAAGTGTTGACTTAATAATGATCTCATTGTTTATACTTGTTTGATTATTGTGTGATGAATAAATATCTTAGAAGCTCAAATTACTTAGATACTAGTAATTAGAAAGTTTTTCTAATACAAATATGTAAACGTTTTATTGAAGCATAAGGTTCAAAGTTATTTAACTTAGTTAAAACATCTTAAGTAATAGTTACTTATGATAGTATGATTATATTGGATATAATCAAGATAGACTTTAAGAGTATTATTACAAGTCGTTTATACTTGTGGTAAAGGAATTTAATGAAGTCATAATTCCCTAATAGGGATATTTGGATATTCGCAAAATCCAAGGAGAATGACTTAGACATTAAATAAACTCTTAAAAGTTAAAACTATATTAAAGTATTTAAGAATTAAAGGTATTAATGCAAGTCTTTTATACTTGTAATAGAATACTATATTTAATCAAGTCATAATTCCCTAATAGGAATACTGGATATTTTAGAAATCCAAGAAATAACTTTGGAATTAAATGAAGTTCTTAAAAGATAGTAAAGTAATTTAAGAATTGGGAGTATCGTTTCAAGTGTCTTATACTTGTTAGATACATTGATCAATGGAAGTCATAATTCCCTAAACAGGAATATTGGATATTCGTAAATCTAAAGGATGACTTTAATAATTGATAAATTCTTGAAAGATTAAACTATAAGTTCTTGACTAGGTCAAAAGTAATAGTTTAAGTGATGCTTATATTCCATAAAAGTTAGTGGGAGCTATGACTAACATATTCATTAAAGGTATTAATAAATTTAGTAAGTTAGTAAGATATTAACAACAAGGTATTACCAAGTCGTTAGACAAAGAGTTCAGAGAAATAATAAATGATAATTAATTAGATTATTGCAAACCGAATAGCGTGATCATAAGTCTTGTTGTAACTGAAACCCGGCCTAGTGTTTTATCACTTTTGGTAAGTGACAAATATTAATTATTAATTTTTTGAATTAATTGTTATTTTAACCAAGGGTTTAAAATTAGTTGAAACTAAAATATTTAGATATTTTAATGATTTTTATGTCATTAGATTCATTTTTGAACCAAAGTTCCATATATATCTTCATTGTTGAAAACAAAGTTAATTAGGTATTTTAAATTAATTAATTGTGAATTAGATAACATATATCGATACAGTGTTTAAATGAAAATTAAATTTTTCTTCCTCATTACACGTGTGAAAGTGTAGGGTTGTGAGGGTGTCCCTTCTTTTCTTCCATAAGTGTACTACTCCAACAATTCCATTTCATATGTGCTTTTCTTTTAATACATATAATTATGTATATTGAAGAAAGTTCAGAATCAACCTCAATTCCAATCGTTCTGAATTAATCGAGGCCGCATAAGGTAATGAGTCTCTTTTATGTTAGGTTACAAGTTTTGTTAGAAACCTTAACCAAGTTTATGATTTCTTGTTAAATATGAAATTGATTATTCTAGTGACTATATGTGTATTACGATGTTATGAAACTTGAGTTCTAGTTGATTTTTGTTTAGGGTCTTTGAGTACATAGCATGATATTAAGTTTTGGCTTTCCATGGTGAAATACTAGATTTGTTAAATATGGGTTTTGGGTTTTTTTATTGTATGCGAGGAAAACAAAAAAAGAAAAAAAATGGAAAATGGTATCTTTTTGCTTTGTGTACTGCTCCTTCCTATTACATGGATAAGAAAAATAATAATAATAATAATAAGAAAGAAAAGGAATATGGCTTCAATTTGTGTCGTACAAATAAGGAAAAAAGAAAAAGAAAAAGGGGAATATTGTTTTGTATGTTACTTAGAATAAAATAATAAAAATTTGCAATATGGTTCCATTGTTGTTGTAGCGTGTCACCAAGAGAAAAGAAACACAATATGGGTTTCTTAGTGAGATTTACTGTTATGTTTACTTTAGGTGGTATATATATGTGGCATGATATTTTGAATGATATATGTTTAATTTGATCAAATTTGTATAAACACTTCTTGAATTTGACTTGAAAAGTCAAAGTGGTAAAGTTATGTTGTAATAGATGCAAGTATGCAAGAAATATGATATTTTGTTATATGAAATGTGTAGTAATGTAATTTCATTAGAATGCCTACTTTGGTTAAATTTGATAAATTTGGTACTAATTCGGTATTGTTTTGATTATCAGGAAAAGGAAAAGAGGCTCAGTGATATTAGACAACTGAGTGGAAAGAGATCTGGCAAATGTGAGTTGATTTATAACCTTTGTATTTTTTAAATTGCAATGGTTTTGGTTGCAATTGAAAGTGGTTAGTGCTGACCCCGTTATTGCTGATCAGTTAGTGCTGATCAGTTAGTTCTGACCCCGTTAGTGCTGATCAGTTAGTGCTGATCAGTTAGTTCTGACCCCGTTAGTGCTGATCAGTTAGTTCTGACCCCGTTAGTGCTGATCAGTTAGTGCTGATCAGTTAATGCTGATCAATTAGTGCTGATCCGTTAGTGCTGATTCGGTTAGTGCTGATTCGGTTAGTGCTGATCAATTAGTGCTGATTCATTAGTACTGCTTCGCTATTTCAGGACCGGTATTAATCGTATATGATAATTAACTGTGTTAATTAATTGAATGATATGTGCACATGGAAAATGATATGTGTACATGGAAATGTATGGAGGTCAGCCTGACTGGGTGGGGTTGGGCTTTCGTTTGCTGTTAGATAACGGTAATTGTACCTTGGCATATCCGTTGTGTCTTAAGGAAGCTTTACCATTGCTAATGAGTAAAGGGCTATCGGTAAGCTTTTGTTAGGCCCACAATAGTTGTAAGGTTCTGGAAAACCGCCGGACATCTCGTTATTTCTGAATCTGTAAAGATTGTCAATCTATAAAAGATTGTGAATCTGTGAACGTTGTGAAACGACATTCTTCTACTTGGACAATATAAAATATTATATTTTCATTCACTTAGCTTCGTGCTAATCCCCCACTATGATGAATCTTTTACAGGTTGTAGATGGATGAGTCTTTTGGAGATTAAGATTAGGAATGATTGACCAAGACTTAAAGAAATGATTTTTATGTCGAGCCGTAATGTTAAGTAACACTATTTTGGAAAGTTAACTTTTGTTAAATTATATATCTTATGTTTTTTATAACTTGTGAATAACAAGTTATATATATGTAATTTTGAAACGCTTCCGCATTTGTTGTAAAAAAAAAAAATGGTTCAGATTTTGCGGTGTTACAATTTGGTATCAGAGCCTTGATTTGGCTGTGTGTACACAGTTAGGTGTAGCATTCCCAAATCTTGGCTCAAGTTTGGTCAAACATTCCTAGTATGTGGGGATTTGGAAAGTGTGATTAGTATGTAAGAGGTGAGTATGTTAGGTACTAACGGTTTAAACTAAAAATTTGTGAGATGTTGTGATTGAGTTTACAAGTATGACAGATAAAGAGAATCCGACCTTCTTGACCTCAGGAATTGTTGGCGCATCAGGTGATAATGCAGAACTAAACATGTTTAAAAAAAATTATGAAACTACCGATGACCGAGGAAATGACAGTTGCAGAGTTGATAAAATTGTTTAAGTAAAAGTCGAAATTTATATAATGATGTGTACATGATGAGATTTCACAGGTACGCAATTTTTTTTTGGAGTTGTTTCCATAGTATAGGGGCACAATTAGGTTAGTCAGTACCTCATCTCGCGCTTTTATGACGGCCAAATCAGTTGAGAGTGATGTTAAAACCTGGAATGTAAATAATAAGGAAAACGTGTCATTAAAGAAAGCAAAATATAAATATTTTGGATTCTGACAAAATAGAACAGGGCAGGAAAACACAAAGGAATCAGAACGGAAACAAACATATAGTGTTAAGTTAAAGAGTTTGATGGTGTAATGGCTGTAGAATTTCTCATTCGGGATCTTGTAGTGTGTAGAATCTATGATGTGTTAGATATGAAATGATCAAACACGAGGTAAAGGATTGTGATTTTTCTCGTAGTGTGTAATGGAATTATCAAAGTGCGAGGCATAGATTGACTGGATGTCTTACAAAAAAAATGAAGTCGAAGACTAGGTCAAGGAATGGGGCGGTCGGGAGATTGTCATTTTCGAGCTAAAAGAGAAAGAATGCTATTTTACTTGGGAGGGGAGCTTACAGGATACCGGTGGATGATGCTACCGCCATTGATGATGATATAACGGGTATGTTTTCGATAAACTTAATACTTTACTTATGTCACTTAATAGTAGAGTAAATTGCTTATGCATGTTTTGTACAATATGTGATATATTGAAAGTAGTTGATTTTGTTGTTCCTTTACTTCATGGAGAAGTGAAGATGCTTGATGGTATCCTGATTTCGGTCACAATATATGTGATTGAAGTTGAATTTGATTAAATAATAATTGTTGTAAATTTCCTGAATGAAAGGCTTATACCTGAGATTGATGTAATCATAAGTATATGCTGAGTGGTCCGGGTGGGACTAGTGACTAAAGTAAAGGAATAGGTAATCATTATCGTGGTCTGTCGAGTCACACATAGTGACTTGCAGGGTGTGAGTTGCTCATTAATTGTTCGCGTTACTTAGTGTTGGAGCAGATAACTCATTTATGTCTTTTTTAAATCGGTGATAAATTGAAATTAACTATTTGGGTTGTTCCCTCGCTTCACGAGGAGTGAAGATGATGAGTTATATGTTCGTTTAAGTCACAATATATGTGACTGCAAATCAATTTGATTATAATAGTAATTATTGTAAACTCATGAAATATAAAAGTTATAATTAAAACTAATGTAATTATAGACGTTGGATGAAATGTCTAAGTAAGACTAGCGGTTGGTATAAGAAAGCGGAAATTGTTGCGGTGACTAGTTGTATCACATGTAGTGACGTGTAGAGTGAAGGCTGAATATATCGGTTCCATAAATGTGAATCTATTATTACCTTGGTTATAGGTGTAAATATGAAAGATAATGACAGACATCTGAATGATTTTGGAATAACCTGAAAGAATATATGATAAATTTCCCTAAATGTCTCCCGAAGTAGAATTGGAGAATAAAAAAAATCGACTTAACGAACATAGATTGGTGATTATTTCGGGTTGTTTTGTGATAATTGATTGGTGATATCCTCAACATGCTACAAAATTGGATTTAATTATGAAAATTACTTGAGAGAAGTGTTGGACAAGATGAGATTGGAGGCTGTTTCATGTTATAATTGATGCAAATTTTGATTAAGAAATATATAATCTGAAATTTAGTGGATTCTGACCGTAAGTTTGATAGCGGTGATTAAAATTTTGAGTAACGAGACAAGGTTAGACAGTAAAAGTGTACGAAATTTTGATGGAATGATGAACGACATGTAAAAATTATAGACTCTGAAATGATTGGTGTGACTGTAAGTAAGGAAACTTTGAGATTGTCTATGCTTCTGGATTATTAAAAGACATGTGAAAGATTATCTTAACTATAACTTGGGATTTATAATTGTTGTTATACCATAAAACTATGGAGATTTAATTGTATAATATGAGACTCACCGTTTATGCGAACAAGAAAAGGATGTATACTATTATAAAGGAGATGATAAGAATGTATTAGAGGATTATGGATTTTAAAACTAAAGAAAAGTTGTTACTACCTATGCTTGGAGTTGTAGAGAAATTATAGATAGTACTTATTTTGGAACACGTTGAGATAGTTTTGAGTTAGTAGATTGACTGAAAGTATGACAAAGTGGATTTCAAAAATGATTTTGATGATGTTAATAGAATGGAGGAATCGTATGGATTATTATTACATGAGTAAAGAAAACATTATTGCCTATGCTTTGAGATACAAGAAATCAAGGGAAAGTAACTATTTTATGTGAATTAGAACAAATTCGAAGGTGGGGGTGTAATAAATTTTGACAAAAAGAGATTGATTTAATATATAGAAGATTAAAGATTGATTAATATCATATTAGGTACCGATACTTGGGAGTTCTTAAATTTGATTTTATTAGTGATTTAAAGGAAAGAAAGATGATAAACGTTGCACAACTTGTTGGACGAGTTCATAACTTTAAAAGAAAATCTCGAATACTGATTGAGGTAGTTGGAATATTTAGATCAGTTATCAAGTGGGTATGAGAACATTGTGTATATACTAGTTTGCTGTAATAAATTAAGACCAAGATAAAAAAAACGGTTAATTGATTAGTTTGAGTATGATCAGATTCCAAGGATGGAATCTTTTTAAGGGGGTAGATTTGTAACACCCTGAAACCCGGCCTAGTGTTTTATCACTTTTGGTAAGTGACAAATATTAATTATTAATTTTTTGAATTAATTGTTATTTTAACCAAGGGTTTAAAATTAGTTGAAACTAAAATATTTAGATATTTTAATGATTTTTATGTCATTAGATTCATTTTTGAACCAAAGTTCCATATATATCTTCATTGTTGAAAACAAAGTTAATTAGGTATTTTAAATTAAATAATTGTGAATTAGATAACATATATCGATACAGTGTTTAAATGAAAATTAAATTTTTCTACCTCATTACACGTGTGAGAGTGCGGGGTTGTGAGGGTGTCCCTTCTTTTCTTCCATACGTGTACTACTCCAACAATTCCATTTCATATGTGCTTTTCTTTTAATACATATATTTATGTATATTGAAGAAAGTTTAGAATCAACCTCAATTCCAATCGTTCTGAATTAATCGAGGCTGCATAAGGTAATGAGTCTCTTTTATGTTAGGTTACAAGTTTTGTTAGAAACCTTAACCAAGTTTATGATTTCTTGTTAAATATGAAATTGATTATTCTAGTGACTATATGTGTATTACGATGTTATGAAACTTGAGTTTTAGTTGATTTTTGTTTAGGGTCTTTGAGTACATAACATGATATTAAGTTTTGGATTTCCATGGTGAAATACTAGATTTGTTAAATATGGGTTTTGGGTTTTTTTATTGTATGCGAGGAAAACAAAAAAAGAAAAAAAAAATGGAAAATGGTAACTTTTTGCTTTGTGTAGTGCTCCTTCCTATTACATGGAGAATAATAATAATAATAATAATAATAATAATAATAATAATAAGAAAGAAAAGGAATATGGCTTCAATTTGTGTCGTACAAATAAGGAAAAAAGAAAAAGAAAAAGGGGAATATTGTTTTGTATGTTACTTAGAATAAAATAATAAAAATTTGCAATATGGTTCCATTGTTGTTGTAGCGTGTCACCAAGAGAAAAGAAACGCAATATGGATTTCTTAGTTATATTTACTGTAATGTTAACTTTAGGTGGTATATATATGTGGCATGATATTTTGAATGATATATGTTTAATTTGATCAAATTTGTATAAACACTTCTTGAATTTGACTTGAAAAGTCAAAGTGGTAAAGTTATGTTGTAGTAGATGCAAATATGCAAGAAATATGATATTTTGTTATATGAAATGTGTAGTAACGTAATTTCATTAGAATGCCTACTTTGGTTAAATTTGATATATTTGGTTCTAATTCGGTATTGTTTTGATGATTAGGAAAAGGAAAAGAGGCTCAGTGATATTAGACAACTGAGTGGAAAGAGATATGTCAAAGGTGAGTGGATTTATAACCTTTGAATTGTTTAAATTGCAATGGTTTTGGTTGCAATTGAAAGTGGTTAGTGCTGACCCCGTTATTGCTGATCAGTTAGTGCTGATCAGTTAGTTCTGACCCCGTTAGTGCTGATCAGTTAGTTCTGACCCCGTTAGTGCTGATCAGTTAGTACTGATCAGTTAATGCTGATCAGTTGATGCTGATCAGTTAGTGCTGATTCAGTTAGGGCTGATTCGGTTAGTTCTGATCAATTAGTGCTGATTCATTAGTACTGCTTCGTTATTTCAGGACCGGTATTAATGGTATATGATAATTAACTGGCTAGGTGTTAATTAATTGAATGATATGTGCACATGGAAAATGATATGTGCACATGGAAATGTATAGAGGTCAGCCTGACTGGGTGGGGCTGGGCTTTCGTTTACTGTTAGATAACGGTAATTATACCTTGGCATATCCGTTGTGTCTTAAGGAAGCTTTACCATTGTTAATGAGTAAAGGGCTATTGGTAAGCTGTTGTTAGGCCCACAACAGTTGTAAGGTTCTGCAAAACCGCCGGATCTCTCGTTATTTCTGAATCTGTAAAGATTGTGAATCTGTAAAAGATTGTGAATCTGTGAAGGTTGTGAAATGAGATTGTTGTACTTGGACAATATAAAATGTTATATTTTCATTCACTTAGCTTCGTGCTAATCCCCCACTATGTTGAATCTTTTACAGGTTGTAGATGGATGAGTCTTTTGGAGATTAAGATTAGGAATTATTGACCAAGACTTAAAGAAATGATTTTGATGTCGAGCCGTAATGTTAAGTAACACTATTTTGGAAAGTTAACTTTTGTAAAATTATATATCTTATGTTTTTTATAACTTGTGAATAACAAGTTATATATATGTAATTTTGAAACGCTTCAGCATTTGTTGTAAAAAAAAATGGTTCTGATTTTACGGTGTTACAATTTGGTATCAGAGCCTTGATTTGGCGGTGTGTACACAGTTAGGTGTAGCATTCCCAAATCTTGGCTCAAGTTTGGTCAAACATTCCTAGTATGTGGGGATTAGGAAAGTGTGATTAGTATGTAAGAGGTTAATATGTTAGGTACTAACGGCTTAAACTAAAAATTTGTGAGATGTTGTGATTGAGTTTACAAGTATGACAGATAAAGAGAACCCGACCTCCTTGACCTCAGGAATTGTTGGTGCATCAGGTGATAACGCAGAACTAAACATGTTTAAAAAAAATTATGAAACTACCGATGACCGAGGAAATGACAGTTGCAGAGTTGATAAAATTGTTTAAGTAAAAGTCGAAATTTATATAATGATGGGTACATGATGAGATTTCACAGGTACAAAATTTTTTTGGAGTTGTTTCCAGAGTATAGGGGCACAGTTAGGTTAGTCAGTACCTCATCTCGCGCTTTTATGACGGCCAAATCAGTTGAGAGTGATGTTAAAACCTGGAATGTAAATAATAAGGAAAACATGTCATTAAAGAAAGCAAAATATAAATATTTTGGATTCTGACAAAATAGAACAGGGCAGGATAACACAAAGGAATCAGAACAGAAACAAACATATAGTGTTAAGTTAAAGAGTTTGATGGTGCAATGGCTGTAGAATTTCTCATTCGGGATCTTGTAGTGTGTAGAATCTATGATGTGTTAGATATGAAACGATCAAACACGAGGTAAAGGATTGTGATTTTTCTCGTAGTGTGTAATGAAATTATCAAAGTGCGAGGCACAGATTGACTGGATGTCTTACAAAAAAAAAATGAAGTCGAAGTCTAGGTCAAGGAATGGGGCGGTCGGGAGATCGTCATTTTCGGGCTAAAAGAGAAAGAATGCTATTTCACTTGGGAGTGGAGCTTACAGGATGACGGTGGATGATGCTACCGCCATTGATGATGATATAACGGGTATGTTTTCGATAAACTTAATACTTTACTTATGTCACGTAATATTAGAGTAAATTGCTTATGCATGTTTTGTACAAATATGTGATATATTGAAAGTAGTTGATTTTGTTGTTCCTTTACTTCATGGAGAAGTGAAGATGCTTGATGGTATCCTGATTTCGGTCACAATATCTGTGATTGAAGTTGAATTTGATTTAGATAATAATTGTTGTAAATTTCCTGAATGAAAGGCTTATAACTGAGATTGATGTAATCATAAGTATATGTTGAGTGGTCCGGGTGGGACTATTGATTAAAGTAAAGGAATAGGTAATCATTATCGTGGTCTGTCGGGTCACACATAGTGACTTGCGGGGTGTGAGTTGTTCATTAATTGTTCGTGTTACTCAGTGTTGGAGCAGATAACTCATTTATGTCTTGTTTAAATCGGTGATAAATTGAAATTAACTGTTTGGGTTGTTCCCTCGCTTCACGAGGAGTGAAGATGATGAGTTATATGTCCGTTTAAGTCACAATATATGTGACTGCAAATCAATTTGATTATAATAGTAATTATTGTAAACTCATGAAATATAAAAGTTATAATTAAAACTAATGTAATTATAGATGTTGGATGAAATGTCTAAGTAAGACTAGCGGTTGGTATAAGAAAGCGGAAATTGTTGCGGTGACTTGTTGTATCACATGTAGTGACGTGTAGAGTGAAGGCTGAATATATCGGTTCCATAAATGTGAATCTATTATTACCTTTGTTATAGGTGTAAATATGAAAGATAATGACAGACATCTGAATGATTTTGGAATAACCTGAAAGAATATATGATAAATTTCCCTAAATGTCTCCCGAAGTAGAATTGGAGAATAAAAGAAATTGATTAACGAACATAGATTGGTGATTATTTCGGGCTGTTTTGTGATAATTGATTGGTGATATCCTCAACATGCTACAAAATTGGATTTAATTATGAAAATTACTTGAGAGAAGTGTTGGACAAGATGAGATTGGAGGCTGTTTCATGTGATAATTGATGCAAATTTTGATTAAGAAATATATAATCTGAAATTTAGTGGATTCTGACCGTAAGTTTGATAGCGATGATTAAAATTTTGAGTATCGAGACAAGGTTAGACAGTAAAAGTGTACGAAATTTTGATGGAATGATGAACGACATGTAAAAATTATAGACTCTGAAATGATTGGTGTGACTGTAAGTAAGGAAACTTTGAGATTGTCTATGCTTTTGGATTATTAAAAGACATGTGAAAGATTATCTTAACTATAACTTGGGATTTATAATTGTTGTTATACCATAAAACTATGGAGATTTAATTGTATAATATGAGACTCACCGTTTATGCGAACAAGAAAAGGATGCATACTATTATAAAGGAGATGATAAGAATGTATTAGAGGATTATGGATTTTAAAACTAAAGAAAAGTTGTTACTACCTATGCTTGGAGTTGTAGATAAATTATAGATAGTACTTATTTTGGAACACGCTGAGATAGTTTTGAGTTAGTAGATTGACTGAAAGTATGACAAAGTGGATTTCAAAATTGATTTTGATGACGTTAATAGAATGGAGGAATCGTATGGATTATTATTACATGAGTGAAGAAAACATTATTGCCTATGCTTTGAGATACAAGAAATCAATGGAAAGTAACTATTTTATGTGAATTAGAACAAATTCGAAGGTGGGGGTGTAATAAATTTTGACAAAAAGAGCTTGATTTAATATATAGAGGATTAAAGATTGATTAATATCATATTAGGTACCGTTAATTGGGAGTTCTTAAATTTCATTTTATTAGTGATTTAAAGGAAAGAAAGATGATAAACGTTGCACAACTTGTTGGATGAGTTCATAACCTTACAAGAAAATCTCGAATACTGATTGAGGCAGTTGGAATATTTAGATCAGTTATCAAGTGGGTATGAGAACATTGTGTAGATACTAGTTTGATGTAATAAATTAAGACCAAGATAAAAAAAATGGTTAATTGATTAGTTTGAGTATGATCAGATTCCGAGGATGGAATCTTTTAAAGGGGGTAGATTTGTAACACCCTGAAACCCGGCCTAGTGTTTTATCACTTTTGGTAAGTGACAAATATTAATTATTAATTTTTTGAATTAATTGTTATTTTAACCAAGGAGTTAAAATTAGTTGAAACTAAAATATTTAGATATTTTAATGGTTTTTATGTCATTAGATTTATTTTTTAACCAAAGTTCCATATATATCTTCATTGTTGAAAACAAAGTTAATTAGGTATTTTAAATTAATTAATTGTGAATTAGATAACATATATCGATATAGTGTTTAAATGAAAATTAAATTTTTCTTCCTCATTACACGTGTGAGAGTGTGGGATTGTGAGGGTGTCCCTTCTTTTCTTCCATACGTGTACTACTCCAACAATTCCATTTCATATGTGCTTTTCTTTTAATACATATATTTATGTATATTGAAGAAACTTTAGAATCAACCTCAATTCCAATCGTTCTGAATTAATCGAGGCTGCATAAGGTAATGAGTCTCTTTTATTTTAGGTTACAAGTTTTGTTAGAAACCTTAACCTAGTTTATGATTTCTTGTTAAATATGAAATTGATTATTCTAGTGACTATATGTGTATTACGATGTTATGAAACTTGAGTTCTAGTTGATTTTTGATTAGGGTCTCTGAGTACATAGCATGATATTAAGTTTTGGCTTTCCATGGTGAAATACTAGATTTGTTAAATATGGGTTTTGGGTTTTTTTATTGTATGCGTGGAAAACAAAAAAAAAAAAAGAAAAGAAAATGGAAAATGGTATCTTTTTGCTTTGTGTACTGCTCGTTCCTATTACATGGAGAAGAAAAATAATAATAACAATAATAAGAAAGAAAAGAATATGGCTTCAATTTGTGTCGTACAAATAAGGAAAAAATACAAAGAAAAGGGGGAATATTGTTTTGTATGTTACTTAGAATAAAATAATAAAAATTTGCAATATGGTTCCATTGTTGTTGTAGTGTGTCACCAAGAGAAAACAAATGCAATATGGATTTCTTAGTGAGATTTACTGTTATGTTAACTTTAGGTGGTATATATATGTGGCATGATATTTTGAATGATATATGTTTAATTTGATCAAATTTGTATAAACACTTCTTGAATTTCACTTGAAAAGTCAAAGTGGTAAAGTTATGTTGTAATAGATGTAAGTATGCAAGAAATATGATATTTTGTTATATGAAATGTGTAGTAACGTAATTTCATTAGAATGCCTACTTTGGTTAAATTTGATAAATTTGGTACTAATTCGGTATTGTTTTGATTATCAGGAAAAGGAAAAGAGGCTCAGTGATATTAGACAACTGAGTGGAAAGAGATCTGGCAAAGGTGAGTGGATTTATAACCTTTGTATTGTTTAAATTGCAATGATTTTGGTTGCAATTGAAAGTGGTTAGTGCTGACCCCGTTATTGCTGATCAGTTAGTGTTGATCAGTTAGTTCTGACCCCGTTAGTGCTGATCAGTTAGTGCTGATCAATTAGTTCTGACCCCGTTAATGCTGATCAGTTAGTTCTGACCCCGTTAGTGCTGATCAGTTAGTGCCGATTAGTTAGTGCTGATCCGTTAGTGCCGATTCGGTTAGTGCTGATTCGGTTAGTGCTGATCAATTAGTGCTGATTCATTAGTACTTCTTCGTTATTTTAGGACCGGTATTAATGGTATATGATAATTAACTGGCTATGTGTTAATTAATTGAATGATATGTGCACATGGAAAATGATATGTGCACATGGAAATGTATAGAGGTCAGCCTGACTGGGTGGGGCTGGGCTTTCGTTTACTGTTAGATAACGGTAATTGTACCTTGGCATATCCGTTGTGACTTAAGGAAGCTTTACCATTGCTAATGAGTAAAGGGCTATCGGTAAGCTGTTGTTAGGCCCACAACAGTTGTAAGGTTCTGCAAAACCGCCGGACCTCTCGTTATTTGTGAATCTGTAAAGATTGTGAATCTGTAAAAGATTGTGAATCTGTGAAGGTTGTGAAACGAGATTGTTGTACTTGGACAATATAAAATGTTATATTTTCATTCACTTAGCTTCGTGCTAATCCCCCACTATGTTAAATCTTTTACAGGTTGTAGATGGATGAGTCTTTTGGAGATTAAGATTAGGAATGATTGACCAAGACTTAAAGAAATGATTTTGATGTCGAGCCGTAATGTTAAGTAACACTATTTTGGAAAGTTAACTTTTGTAAAATTATTTATCTTATGTTTTTTTATAACTTGTGAATAACAAGTTATATATATATATATATATATATATATATATATATATATATATATATATATATATATATATATATATATATATATATATATATATATATATGTAATTTTGAAACGCTTCCGCATTTGTTGTAAAAAAAAAATGGTTCAGATTTTGCGGTGTTACAATTGTGATTAATTATTGCAAGTCTAATAGGATATTCACATTCCAGTGGATAATATAATCATTTAAGGAAATTTCTTTAACTAGTAATAATATATCTACAAATCAAGTAACTAAAAGCGGCTTTAGTTACAAGGCAAATTTTATGAATTCAAGAAACTAAGGAGTTATTTTCCAATCCTCCTACGTTTACAAAATCTAGCAAAGACAAAACTAATAGTGTTTTTCAAATACTTGTCTTGTGTCTTTAGTTTAATAGAAATGACTAGTTTAGTGATAAAGTTACAAGTGAAATTGTAAACGTCATTAAGTAATCAACACGAACAAAAGTAATAAGTAATGATTTAGTACTATTACTGTATCTGTGTCCAGTGAGGAATAATACATGAGTTAGTATCATTGTTATTCAAACTTTGTATGTTTTACAATATCCATGAATAAAAGTCTATTTATTCAAAAGATATAATCCGTGACTACTTGTATGAGTGGGAACCTTGATGAGACGTTAACGTCATCGCATTATTTGGTGGAGATTCGAGTTTTCTTGAAGATAGCTACACAAGTTTTGTTGTAAACCAAATATCGGTGATATTCTGTTGAATCGACGAATATTGGATTGACTACCCTGATAATGCTGAGTGGTTGAAAAGTTCAAAAGTGTTATTCACTAGGATCCCAAGTCAAGGAACCACAGATTCTATGTAAAACAATTAAAACATGTTTGGTACCCAATTATGTATGGGTCCTGAACGATTAGTGACATATGTTTTATGTAGAATTATTTTATGACCAAATTTGAGCTTTTGAGAACTGCAAGGAGGCAGTCATAAGTTGTGGATCTGACGACTCGTTTGAAAGATTTTTCAGATGATTGAATAATCCAGTGAGAGTGTTCATTTTTTATCCAAGTGTATTTCACAAATGTTGAAGATTTGGTCGGTGTTTTGTTGTCTCTCTTTGATGAACCTGAAGATATTGGCTTATGTGCGGAATTTTCTCGAGAGACTTTGTGACGAGAAGACGAGTGTGTATCAGAGGTTGGTGGGTTTTTGGAAGAATTTTTCGATTGTTTGGAAAAAGGTGAAGATGAACTTTTTAGATTATGTTTTGGTGGACTAGAGATAGACGTCTTGCATGGGTGTGGAACACATATTTTGCATTATTTTATAATTTTACTGGATTTATGAAATACATTGATTTTTACACCACATGGAGCATTTAATTTTACAAAAAATCGATCATCAGTTTGAGAAATTTGTTTCTTTGTAATTTTATCATACAATCTCTTTATATCAAATTTATCAGTTTTAACAAACACAGTATCATAATCAGTTGAGTAACTAATAGGAAGATAACGGAAGCATCATAAACAGTTCAAAAAGCCTTTGCAGGAGGTTTAAAATATCTAGAGTTATTACAATTGTTGTTAACAGAAAAAGTGGAAACAAAAGACGTAGATGGTCTAGACCCCTTAAGCTCGCAAGGCTTCTTAAGCATACTAGACTTAGACGAACTAGGCTTCTTAGACTGCACATCTCCTTTGACCCCATCGGGCTTGGACTTCTCACTCTGAGACTTTAATTTTCTATCTAAACCATTTAAAGTATGTGAATTTGAGTTTCTTTTCAAAATGATTGGCACTGGATTAACAGGTGCCTGACCTATTAATGGAGCTTTAAAATTTTGTAAAACATTTTTATATGTTAATGGTTTAAATTCTAATATTGTATCTTCTAATTTATGTATTTTTGTTTGAAGATTTAATTTTTCCTTATCAAAAGCTTTATGGGTGTCATCTATTTCAGTTTCAAGTTGAACAATTTTCTTTTCTAAAATTAAGGGTGGAACATAAAGCTTTGGTTCAACGGTTTAGATTAAAACTGCATTATCAGGTGTTTAAAGCAGAATAGTAGAAACTGATTTGAGCGTATTCTTTCTTTTCTCTATTGAATTTCTCAATCTTTGCTTCTTTATTTGGCATATGTAGAAAGCTTTGCCAGATTCCCTTGTTCATGTAGTCATAGTTATACAACGTTGGAAGAACATCAGCAGCTTTCTCCAGATAATGAGGATTATCCGCTCCAAATCCTGGTTTAAATTTGTAATATCTGAAATCTTTTGGTTCATTGAACTTGATACTTTGTTTTGTATGACCTGATTTGACAATTATCTGCTCCAACTTTTTTGCAGTGTTCTTCAGCATTTTCTTTCTTGATTGTGAGATTATATATTGTGGACGATTAATCATCGATTTCACTTTTAAGAGTTTTAGTAACTTCTTGAATTTATTCATTAATTTTTGAATTTTGAAGCTTATGTCTTCAATTGTTCCTGATAATCATTCATCTTTGCTTCAATGGCTTTTGCCCAGTCTCGTTTCCTTTGTAATTCAGCTGCTGAATCAAGGAACAACTTGCGAAAATCTTCTTTCTCACTTGATATTGTTTTCATGTTCTTAAGATTTGATATTTCAATATTTTGTCATTGATTATCTTATTTAATATGGTGACCTCACTAGTGTGAGCAACATGAAAATTTGACTACTGATTCTTTATGATTACTCATTAATACATTTTAACTTAACAATTAATTAAACACATAACTAACTAAGTAATTATTGTTTATGTAAATAATATAATTACCCTAATTATATTATATATATTAAATGGTGTTTGGTGTATAAGTGTGTGACCTTTTAGGCTTACATATGTCTAGCCATATAACTATATGTCATGAGCGTGAAGCATATTCCAAAAGCTCCCACTTGCATACGTTATAACATCAAATACTTACACAAGCAAAGGTTAGAATCTAGCAACCCGCCAATGCCCCTAGAATTACATGAGGAGTTTCATAAAATCCATGTTCAAAGATTTTCAATCAAATATCCTTTTGTTACTGATACCATGTTGAATTTTAGACAAGGATTAATGTCAATCTAAAATTTCAACAATTCTGTTTCTCGATCTTTACATTGAAGTAGATTACCAAACCAATCAAGATTCATCTTGATTACCTTTGGGTACAGCCGTACAAGCATCTATTCAAATCATCGAGGGGCCCAATAGTATCTAACCCAAACACGTGGAGGAACAAATTCTTTATTGACTACACGTGTTTGATATATGCTTAATGTCAATCCTGAATATGATTGTTATAGCAGCCTTATTCAGGTCAGCGTTTAACCACATCAAAGTTTGACACTCCACATATGCAAACCAACATGCATCTCAAGTTAGAGGATAAGCGACAAAGCCTTTGTGATATTCACTTGTGACATAAATCTAGGAAGTGATTTCTCATAGGTTGGGTCAGTCCAATTGTGCATCACAATGAACAACATGTGAGTTTGATTCCATCATCCTTAGTATTCATGCTAAGATCATGTCATCAATGCCCTCATATTTGTCTTGATAATATTACCATATTATTAATATGACAATGGACAATTTAGAATATAAAACATAGTAAATATTTAAGGATATAAACATGCAAATATAGAACACAGTAGATATTCATATAAAAACGATCATATCAAATATATCAATTTATTCCAATAAAAAATGTTCAATGTTCCATCATTCAAATACTAAAACAGATTTACATGAAACTACTAGCTTGTCGAAGTCCAATGTTCTATTCTTATTCAATATGTTTGGTACAAGACATTGAGTTCGATAAAGTGTTAGCTAGTTAGTTATCTGTTCTAAACCGTCCATTTTGTTGCATACGAGGAATTCCTCGCGTGGAACCATCCATTCTAAATTGTTTTAGAATTTTGTCAATGTAAGAACTTTGACTTAAACCAATTAACCTCTTTGATCCATCAAAATAGATTCTTGACTTCAAGTATGTGCGTCGTATTCCACCAATCTATCAGGTAAAAACATTTTCCAAGCCAGAATTTTCATCTTGTAGTATTGGTATATTGTGTACATGAGTGTCATGTTATCAACATGTATGACTTGAGAAACGACAATGCTCCCACTAGCTTTCATATATACACGTGCTGAGTTTGGGTTTAGGTGATACAAACGTTTTGATTTTATCATTAACCAAATTTCATAGTCATAGTACACTACCTTGGCTATAAGAATCCTAATGTCTTTAGTAACAGGCGAGAAGGTTTCATCATTTTCAATCTAGTAGGATTGAGTGTAACCTTTTGTTACTAAAAGAGCATTATATGTGTGTATATTTTCATCCATGTCAATAGTCTTACTATTTTGAGAAAGATCAACTAAGCTTAAAACTTGATTGTCTCTCATGGATTTCATTTTCGCATTCATAGCTTCAAGTCATTGTGTCAAATTCAAATTTCGATAATGCAACTTGATGGTTAGAGGGTTCATTATGATCCTCGAAAATTTGCTCCTCAACATCGACATAAATCTATATCGTTCAGGTGCATGAGGTGTCCTTGCGGATCTATGAATGGGAACAACATCATCATGTGGTCTAACATCTATATTTTCAGCCTCATTGTGATATTTTTGCTAGTGTTACCAGAAGGTTGTGTATCTTCGCTTTGAATCTTGTTAAAGTCTATAGTGCCCCCACTTGCTTTGTGAAGTGAGAATGTTCTCAAGAAACTCAGCATACCGAGCAACAACAATTTATTCTCAGGTGGGAAGTAAAATAGTAACGAAGATATACTTGATAGATATAGGCTCAAGTTTGTTCGGCATGTCTCGTTCCACGAGATCCTCGCAACCCAAGATCTTCAAGTAAGACAAATTAGGGACTTTCCCATGCCATATTTCATATGGTGACTTTTTAACCTGTTGGTCGGAACCATATTAAGTATTCGAGCAGCAGACTTCAGTGCATGCCCCTTGAAAGGATAGTGTAAGAGTAGTAGGACTCATCATAGATCGAACCATGTCACGGAGGGTCCGATATCTCCTTTCAGACACACCATTATCTTGTGGAGTGTATGGAGGAGTGAATTGTGAGACAATCTCACGTTGTGTTGGATGATCCAGAAACTTTTGGCTCATGTACTTTCCTCCTCGATCAGGACGGATATCCTTTATTGTCCTGCCGAGTTGATTTTCTACTTTACTTTAGAAAGCTATGAACGCTTCAAAGATTTAATGTTTATGCTTAATCAAGTAAACATAACCATTGCGACTGATATCATCAGTGACAGTGATAAAGTATGTGGCACCTTTCCTAGTCTTAGTTATAAAAGTACCGCATACATCAGTATGTATGAGTCCATGTAGATTTTTAGCTCTTTCCCCAACATGGGAAAAAAGTTTTCTTGTTATCCTTCCAAATATACAAGAGATGCAGTTATTAAACGATTCATAATCATTTGTTAAGAAGTCCATCGTATTGCAACCTCAAAATGCGTTGTTTATGTTGCAAAGATAACAATGCTCTAGCTAAGTGGAATCCAAACCAATTTGGATTCTTGAGTGCTACATTTGTCTGTAGAACAATCGTTTAATTTAGGATCATGCATATTAATTTCAAATCTACTATTACAAGGAATAATTATAAAAACATGTTATTTTTCATAAAACAAAATAGCGTAATCCAAAATAGTTTGAATAAATCATTATTCATCAAACAATAAAGCTAAACAATGCACAATTGACAATTGTTCAAAATAATAATTAACGCATTAGGAAGGATTAGATCACAACTTCCATTCTTTTAGCTTTCCACTTCACTTTTAATCTTTCACATTTGTGTAAATGTGAGTTCCACAACTAGTGTCATACACTCAAGATTCATTAGTAAAAGTATAGAGTTTTATAATGAAGATACCAAATGTGCTAGCCAGAACACATTTGTCCTTCATCAACTCTGCCAAATAGGCAGGACAGTTCCTCTTTCAATGGTCGGTTTCATCGCAATGATGGCAAGATATATCCTTTGTAGGGTGCTCATTTTTAGCAGGAGGGGGAATCGTAGGTTTCGAAAAGTAAACTAGCTCACCTTACCTAGAATCTTACCTTGTGCTTGGGGTTCATCTTCCATAATTGCTAGAAAAGTATTGGGTAACCCTTGCTCTGCCAGTTTTACCATAGCATGTAATTCACCAATTGTCTTCCTCATGCTATGTATTTTTAAAACTCTTTTCAAACTGGTAATAGTCCTTGGATAGTGAGGTAAGAATCAAGCTCATTCCAAGAACTTGTGGCAATGGGTAACCAAGACGCTCCATTTGATCAAGATAGCATTTCATATTCAAGATGTAAGTGCTAACTGATTGGCCTCCCCTACTTGTAAGCGTGGAATGCTTTGACTATTTTGAATTGTTCATGTTCTTCTTGTTGTTGATATATCATTTTCAACTCGCTTAGCGTGCCATATGTTGTGAGTTCCTCGAAATTCTTTCGGATCTCGGGGTTCATGCTCACAAGCATAGGAGTAGCGACTTCTTGGTGTTCGTTAAACGTTTCGGTAAAGGCTTGACGAACAACAGCAGAAGCATTGGAAGGACGTGCGTCAGGTAAGGCCTCTTATAGGTGTATCAACTTGTTCTCATCTCTAAGGACAATCCTTAGAGTTCGATATTAGTCGATAAAGATGATATTAGTCAGTTTCAGTTTTCAAGAACTGATTTTAGAGTGGAGATACTTAGGTTTTGATTTGTGGTTGTTATCTGTATAACACACAAAGTTCTAAAAATAATACATTCAATAATATGTTTTTTTCTTTATATTTACTAACCAATTAATTTTAATTAAAAGCTAAGATCCCATTAAGCTTCTATCACCGCATAAGTTGATCTGTTAGTGATGAATAGGTAGATGACGATCAACAATTGCATTACAATTGCAACTCTTAGAGTTATGGGACTTCATGGCACCTAGTGAACAAGCATCTAGGGTCAAGTGGCATGTTTGTCGCATCTTCACCTCGTGTCAAGGTCTCACCATTAACTAGATTAAGTTATCCAATGTGAAGTTGTTTCAAAATAAATATAGGTCTCACGCGTAGACAATAATGACCTCGGATCTAAATTCAAATAACGTCTAACGTGAATTTAAAGGTAGAAGCAAGTGATTTCAACCAATTAGACGGCGTGACTTAAATTTTAGGTATGAAATTTTAAGAAAAATTTATTAAGATATGAATGAATCATGTACTTCATTCATACCACTTCATAAGTCGGTTTAATAAGCGATAAAAACGTCGTTTGAAGTTTAATTCGTATTTGAACTTATTGTATTAATCTCAAAAGAAAATTTTAGACTAATTTTTGTTTGGATGTTTTTAATATTTGTGTTTCAAAAATCATATTTTTAGTTGTTTATTATTTGTATCAAATAGAAATTATTCAGAACCACAAACATACAAAAAAAACATGCAACACAATCTGTCCAAAACCACGACCGATGATAACCTAAGTTCGGTCACGTGAGTCATCACAATGGACCGAATGGGCAAGCTAGGGGACGGGCAAACATGAACCCAGGCGGGCCTACATAAATACAATGGGCTCCCACTTGCTCCAAGAGCAAGTAGAACCCCAAATAACCCAAAACAGTGAAGTGAAGAAGCTGTTTGAAATTTCCAGTCGTGTTCCCAGTGAAATTCGCCCTAGACGACGCCTGTTTCAGTCTTCCCGGCCTTCTTGACTGTTGTAGATCTTTGAGATACGGAAAGTTTGGCGGTAGTTTCAGGTCCAATGGAATTCGGGAACTCCTACAGTTTTGTTTTGTTTTTCATGCAGCTACGCAGGAGGTGCCGAAAATCTTGTTTTTCTTCATTCTTGGTCATCAAATTACAAGAAATAAAAGTAATAAAATACAACTATTATAATACATTTACAATTGAAATTTGCCCCAAAAATAAATAGAAATTGAAATTACAACAAGAGCCATAACACGACTTTTCCCAACAACAACAATCGCAAACACAATCATTCACAACACACAATGGGTCTAGGTTTTCATCAGTTTTGCACAGTCAAACAACAATTTGATAAGGTATTGAATTGGGATATGCCAAAAAAATAAAAGTTTAATAAAGAAGTTTAAATTTTTATAAAGGTCTTTGTAACTAGTAGTGTTTAGGGTTCCAAAAAATAAAAAAATTTAACCCAATTTTATATTTTTTTCTACTTTTTACAATAGACTTACTAATTAAATCATCAATATGATGACTCGTGATATCACTGTTAGTGATTTACGGTTTAATCAAAGTAAAATGCAGCGGAAAATTATAAATAAATCACTAATAACGGATCTACATATTGACAAGATAATTAAGCGATAATTAACAAAGAGTTTAGCATGTAGAATCCATACCCTTGAAGCCTTTGATAATAGATGTTTCGGATGGTGAAGAGAAGCAAACGAAACCGAGAATTCCAATTGGGAATTCATCTAAGACCCCTGCCAACGGGGTGCGTCGGGGACACGTCTTCGACACGTCGGGCGTCGTGGCGTTGGCACGGGCACGTCGGGGGCCGGCGTCGTGCGAAGGCGTCCGCAGGAGGACGGTGGCGGAAGGCGTCGAGGAGAGAGGGCGGGGAGAGAGAGAGAATGAGGAAGATGAGGTGGGGGTAGTGGGACTTGTACCTCCAGCATTATAACTTGTACAATTTATATATTTTAATAAAAACCTTTTCTTTTTTTCTGTTTTTTTTTAATTTATTTTTTTAATTTATATTATTTATATATATTTGTTTTAATAATAAAAATATATAACTTTTTTTCAAAAAAATTAATTTTTTTTGTTCTTTAAATTTTAATAAATGTAATATATTTATTTTATAATTATTTTATTAATAAAAAATGATGATGTGGAAATGATGATGTGGAAAGGATGATGTGAAAAGGATGGGTTTAGTGATGGGTTAGTGATGGGTAGGGTTGGCACGACTGTGTTAGTAGCGTGTCAGTAAGGACGTGATGACGTGGCGCTAGTGATGGGTTTAGTGATGGGTAAGGGTTGGGAGAGGCCTAACGGTATCCACACAACACCTTATCTAGAAAACCAATTGGGATGCTAGTCCCTTTAATAACAAAACACGAACTAAGTAACAAAAACACCACCAGACGAAATATCTCGTTTTTCTTAATCACTGTTTGGACGCAATATGTTTTTGCCAAAAGGAGATTTACTCCTTCTCATTTTTATTTTTGTGACAACTCGAAATTTTGGGTACATCAAAACTTTTCATTTCATACTTTCTATATCTAGAAACTTTCCTCGTTTCATATCATTTCTATATTTTTGGCACATAAACATAATAAAACATCATCATTTTCACCGTACATTAGTGTATGACTATCTTGGTTAACACAACATTTCATTTATATTATTATGGAGACATTAATCAAAATTGTTTCTAAAACTAATACTTATGAACCAAAAACAATAAAAATCTATTAAACGCGAAACGTAACGATTTTAATCCTACACCGACACATTTAACTTTAACCCGACTACCTTGTGACCGAGTCCCCAACCCGTGACCCCCCATGTTCGGTCGAAAACCCCTTGTGGTGTGGTCATTTTTGTTGGATTTATGTGCACAGACAATCACACGTATCATCGTGTTCAATGTTATAAGACACTAAAGGGTCACACGCTACACACCCAATAATGGACAACCGAATAAAGTAAGTTGTGTGGAATAGTTAACTAGTTAATTTAATTATAAAGAAGAGAATAAATAATAATAGTCTAATTTTTATTTAAAAGGAAGGTTAAATATTAAGTTAAATATTTAACGGATAGTTAATTAATTGTTTATTAATTAACTAGTAAGTCCAAAGGCTAAAAGAGACAAAAGGAAGTTTAATTATAATTAAATAGAAGGTCCCTAAACGTAACATGTAACCTTATAAATAAGAGGCTTGTGTTAAGGGTTTTAGGCTAATCACTTTGTCACCACTCAAACCGTAATCTCTCCCTCTCCACTCTCTCTCGGCCGACGGACGAAAAACCCACAAAGGGTTTTCGTCGACTTCTTGGTTCGACACACATACATACACAAGCTCTTGTGTATTTCTTTGTTGGTACAACGCGGTCTAGCAGCGTGTTCAAGTGGTGCGGTAGAGGTGGATTACACTTTAGCTATTCAAGAGGTATTATTCTATTCATCTCTTTCTTCTAGTGATCCCATTGATTAGTAGTGATCAAGTATGTGGGGTTCAAGTTCCGCCATGTGAATCCTACAAGGTACTCCTACAGAAGTATCAGAGCTTTCTACTAATGTCAATGGGATTCAATTTAGTTTCTTTTTGTGACAACCCTCGGAAATCGGATATATAAATGTACTCAGAAAATGTAAGCCAAGACTCCTTATCCAATTGATCACTAATGAAATCCATTTATATCCTTTAAAAGTCTTGCACAAGTCCAAGTCATATTTGAGTCCATATATGGGTTCATGAGCTTCATTATCATTTGATATGTTAAAACTCGAATATAATGGTATACTGTAATCCCGAATCTTGGTTACCAACATGTGTATGTATTACATAAAATTATATTTATATAAGTTTTATATTACTATTATATAATATAATAAAATTTTGATAGTTTATACGAAAAGCGTTCCCAAAAGCTAAAATCGTCAACTATATCGTGTACTAGCCTAAAACTGCCTACAACGTTCACCTTTTTATTAAAATTTTAAATCAAAAATATCAATTTGATGTCCAATCAATAATGATCTATAAAATCACAAGCTCATACGAACAAAAAACTCTAAAACATTAAAAACGACAATTTCAACGTCAAATCGATGAACTCTGCTCAACGTAAAATAAACGTGCATACTTAACGGGATGAATTAACGATTGATTTACCCAAACATAACAAATTATAATATAGTAATATAATCAACTAATAACATCCTATAATCACATAATGATCATCTAATACTCAGTAATCATCTTTAAGCACCCGATGAGCCCTAATAAATTAAGAATGAACCCCTAATGACCTACTTTGCTAACCTAATCTTCCTTGGATCCTTCCTAGCCATGAAAGATGTCAAAAAGGGCCCCACAATCTGGTAAAAAACGTGCACCTCTGACACCCCTCTTTTCCTTTGCATACTTGGACACTTACTCTTACACACCACCATGTTAAATTCTTACATGTTTACTTGCACACTTAAGACCCATGTGGGCAATGCATGGCATTGGAAGAGCACTCAAGTGACCTAGAAATCATCCCATTAAGATCTCCATATCGTCACTCACTCACTCCCTCATTTCTCTTCCACTCTTGCAAACATCTACAAAATTCTGCACACTTTTTCTCTCTATCTTTCCTCACTAAAACTATCATAACTCCTAGCTCACACATCAAATCCCCTACCTATTTAAGGTCTTGCTTTTTCGAAACCCATCATGTAAGTACTCCTTTTCATGTTGTTTCCTACTACAACGTTTTCTGGCAGATTACGTATACTTTTGTTTTCACCATCTCTCCAGGCCGTAAGCCCAATCTCTCCCGGAGAGATTCAGATATATTATATTTAAGACTCCTGGGAATCATATAAAAAAGAATCAAGTCATTTGGAGCTCTGTGCAAGGAGATACACCTCTTCAAATTTGAAAATCATAATCTAAAGTCTTGTGAGAAAAATCTTAGTTAAAATTACCATTTGGGGTGATGGGATTCGACCGAGTCACCAGTCGAATATCATCTCAAGATCGAGAAAATTTATGTAATTTTTATTATTTATAAAGTCAATTTTTTATATGTATATTTTTATTTTGATTCATTATCAAGATAAAATCAAAAGGGATATATATATATATATATATATATATATATATATATATATATATATATATATATATATATATATATATATTGTACAATTCAGCGCATAACCCATTTAAGTTACTGAACCACAGAACTATTTCTTAACCAATTAGAATTAAGATAATTCAATTTAATATAGTTATTTTCTTTTTGTTCATGAGGGCATGATAGGAATTTCAACAACCAAGTTATGTATAGTAACTGTCCCACGTACTTTTAAATGCCTCCTAAAAATAGATGTCTCCTAAAAATAGGGTAAGTTCGTTTGCATATAACAATCCAATTAATCTGGTACTACTATATTCATTATCATCGCCATCTTCTCCGGAAAACCTGCAAAATTCAGTAAACTCGTATAAAAACGATGATGAAATTTTACCATACATGGATGTTTTACCATTACTACATTTTAAACATAAAATCTTTTACGTATACATCATTTGTACATTTTCATCCATGTTGTAACACATTTTCACATTCAGTGTATTATTGTTTTTACATCCAATGTTTTTTAATTTGTCGCCAGTGTACAAAAACGTTATAAACATCTCCTGTTTTTTATATTCTGATATACGTACATCCATGTCATGCGACACTTAATGTCAGAAACATGCAATCTCATGTTTTTTATATTCTGATATACGTACATCCATGTCGTGCGACACTTAATGTCAGAAACATGCAATGTTTAGCCAACTCCAAATATTTATTAATAAAAATTCATGTTCAAAACATCTAATGTTTTTAACTTTTGAATATATATAGTTACGTTGTATACATTAACTATTATAATAATTAACTAGGATAATTATTTGAATAACTTAGGTGATAATAATTTTAGAAAACAATATTTGCATAATTTTTAATATCCCACGTTTGGAATAATGAACATACATTGATCATTGATGTATGTCACACACACATTCATGTCCCACGTACGGAAATAGATTGGTTTATTTGGTAGGTGCGTGATTAATGATATTTTACATATTTAAAATATAAAATATTAACACAGTACCAATTATACCCTTCTTGAAGATAAGAACCCGTTTTTAACTTCCTATTAGTTACATTAATGCCATCTAATATAATAGCCTTACATTACAAAGATTAACGGTCAAGATCAATTCAAAGAATAGTTCTGCGGTTCTGTACCTTAAACCGGTTCTGCGCTGAATTGGACCCTATATATATATATATATATATATATATATATATATATATATATATATATATATATATATATATATATATATATATATATATAGTGAAGGGCTAGTTATAGAACCCATTTTAGGCTACAGAACCCGAAGAACTCAATCTAAACCATTGAATTTAAAAATGAAATGATCATGGAAGATACATGAAGTGATTTAATGAGCGACCCCCATGCATGTATGTTATTCATGCACGAAAACATATATGTTTTTGTGCATGTATGTATTCATGTATATATACATAAGTATTATTTTTGCATTATTTGAACATATATGTTTTTCAGTATTTTTGATGGTTTTCTTAAAGTATGTTATTGATTTGGGTTCTACGCAAAAAATGGGTATTGTAAATAGCTCGCCCCCATACACACACACACACACACACACACACACACAGATATATATATATATACATATATATCAAAAAACGGCGAGGACTCGCGAGGACACCTCAAAAAGATTTCAAAAATTTCTGAAATAAATACTTATAACTCCCCATGATTATTACTACATTTGACGAAAAAAAAATTAAAAAAAATTATGATCCATTTTTTTTGTATATCCATATTTTTTTTGGATCAAAATAATGATCCATATTTTTTTTTTTGGATCATTTTTGAATTTTTTTTTGGATCTCATAGGCTGCGAGTTTGATATTTAAAAAAAAAAAATTTTGAAAAAGTTTGTTTTGGATCATTTTTAGAGTTTTTTTTGGAGTCCTCACCGAGAAAAGAGTTCTCACCGGATCCGGACCCTATATATATATATATATATATATATATATATATATATATATATATATATATATATATATATATATATATATATATATATATATATATATATATAGGGTTGAATTATTTTCAGAACCAATTATAGGCTACAGAACCAGCAGAACTCAATCTAAACCATTGATTTTTGAAATGAAATGATAATGGAAGACAAATTAATGTATTCGATGAGGGACCCCCAAATATTGGTTTGCATGGATGTCATTCATGCATGTATACATAATGTATAAATAACACTTATGTATACATACATGAAAACATATACATATATGTATACATGCATGAATGACATCCGTGCAAACCAATATTTGGGAGTCCCTCATCAAATACATTAATGTGTCTTCCATGATCATTTCATTTCAAAAATCAATGGTTTAGATTGAGTTTAGTTGGTTCTGTAGCCTTAATTGGTTCTTATTTTAATTCTACACTATATATATATATATATAGTGGGATCATGTGAGGACTCAAAAAACGGTGAGGACTCGCGAGGACACTTCAAAACATTTTCAAAAAATTCCGAAAAAAAATATATATAAATCACCATGATTACTACTACATTTGACAAAAAAAAATTGAAAAAAAAATTATGATTCACTTTTTTTTGCGGATCTTAATAATGATCCATATTTTTTTTGTGGATCAAAATTATGATCCATATTTTTTTTTTTGGATCATTTTTGAATTTTTTTTTGTTTTGGATCATTTTTAGAATTTTTTTTGGATCCGGTGAGGACTCTTTTCCCCGCGAGGACTGTGAGGACTCCAAAAAAAAACTCTAAAAATGATCCAAAACAAACTTTTTTCAAAAAATTCCTTTTTTAAGCATTAAAATCGCTATGTATAAGATAAAAAAAAAATAACAATTTACAAAAATGATCAAAAAAAAAATATGGATCATAATAATGATCCACAAAAAAATCTGGATCATTGTTATGATTCGCTAAAAAAAGTGGATCATAATTTTTTTTTTTGAATTTTTTTTTTGTCAAATGTAGTAATAATCATTGTGGGTTATATATATTTCTTCAGATTTTTTTGAAATTTTTATGAGGTGTCCTCACGATTCCTCACCGAAAAAAGAGTCCTCACAGGATCCCACTTATATATATATATATATATATATATATATATATATATATATATATATATATATATATATATATATATATATATATATATATATATATATATATATATATATATATATATATCCGGATCCGGTGAAGACTCTTTTCCCGGTGAGGACTGCGAGGACTCCAAAAAAAGCCCTAAAAATGATCCAAATTTTTTTTTTCAAAACCTTTCTTTTTTAAACATTAAAATCGCAGCATATAAGATTCAAAAAAATAAAAAAAATTTAAAAAATGATCCAAAAAAAATATGTGGATCATAATAATGATCCACAAAAAAAAATATGGATCCTTGTTTTGATCCGCAAAAAAAAGTGGATCATTATTTTTTTTTTCAATTTTTTTTTGTCACATGTAATAATCACGGGGAGTTATATAAATTTTCTTCGGAATTTTTGGAATGTTTTTGAGGTGTCCTCGAGAGTGCTCACCGTTTTTTGAGTCCCCACAAGATCCCCCTTCTAGTGGCCCTAATTAGTTTTCCCAGTTCTCGCAATTTTAGTGGTTCTCGATCTCACTACTATATATATATATATATATATATATATATATATATATATATATATATATATATATATATATATATATATATATATATAGTGAGATTGAGTGAGGACTCGTTTTAGGGTAAGGACTGCTAGGACAAATTTAGAGGGTTAAAATAGTCATTTGCAAACACTTTCTCTCTCCTATTGCCACATGTCAAGCTTTGATTTGATGAGATTTTTTTTTACCCCCACCTTTTTTTTTCGGCCATAACTTTTTTTTTATTTGTAAAAAACAAAAAAAACAACTAAAAATGCCAAAGTTCTTAAAATTAAATTATCTACAATATGAGTACAGTCATGAAAATTTGAAAAACAAAACCAGGATAAAATATTAAATCATTTTGTTAAATTTGGGATCATTGTCAAAGTTTTGAATCATTTTGTTAATTTTGGATCATTGTCATAATTTTGGATCATTTTGTTATTTTTGATCATTGTTAATCTTGCATAAACATAATTTTGCGTAAATAATTAGTTAAATAATATATCATATATAATCTTGGATTATTTTGTTCATTTAGGATCATTTTATTTACTTTGTACGATTGTTAATTTTTGAATCATTTTGTTATTTATGGATCATTGTCAATTTTGGATCATTTGTTTTTTTAAATTTTCGTGACTATACTCATTTTGTAGAAAATTTAATTTTAAAATTGATGGCATTTTTAGATTTTTTATTTTACAAATAAAAAAAATTTATGGGCGAAAAACGAAGTGCCGGGGAAAACCCACTTCCAATTATAAGAGGAAAAGTAGCAAAAGGAGGAAAGTGGGGTTTCGAAAATGACATTTATGCCCTTTTTAAGATGAGTAGACGAAAATTGTCCTCGCAGTCCCCACCATATATATATATATATATAGGGTCCGGATCCGGTGAGGACTCTTTTCCCGTTGAGGACTGCAAAGACTCCAAAAAAAACTCTAAAAATTATCCAAAAGAAAGTTTTTTCAAAAACTTTCTTTTTTAAACATTAAAATCGCAGCATATAAGATTCAAAAAAAAAAAATAAAAAATTTTAAAAAATGATCCAAAAAAAACAATATGGATCATAATAATCATCCACAAAAAAGATATGGATCATTGTTATGATCCGCTAAAAAAGTGGGTCATAATTTTTTTTTTCAAAATTGTTTTTTGGTCAAATGTTGTAATAATCATGGGGAGTTATACATATATTTTTCGGAATTTTTTGGAATGTTTTTGAGATGTCCTCGCGAGTCCTCACCGTTTTTTGAGTCCTCATAGGATCCCATTTCTCTCTCTATATATATATATATATATATATATATATATATATATATATATATATATATATATATATATATATATATATATATATATATATATATATATATATATATATATATATATATATATATATATATATATAATATTGATTAGTTTATTATTTTGGTCATCACATTTGCAATCATTTTCAGGTATTTAAGAGGAACAGGAGGCTGTGCACTGAGATTGGTACAACGAGTAGGCGAAGGTTCCAAGGTTGGAGCTGAAGGCGTAGGAACATATTGTCTCAAGTTGCCCTCAGGAAGAGTCTTGGAACTTAAAGGATTGTTATTATGTTCCTAGACTTATTAAAAATGTAATTTCTTTTGATTTACTTATAGACAGTGGTTTTTATTATGAGTTTTGTGGTAAAACGATTTCTTGCTTAAAAGATGAAATTTTATTTTTTAAAGCTAACTCTCATAATGGTCTATATGCTTTCAATCTAAATAACATAGAACGAGACATCTATCACATAAGTAGAAGATCCAAGAGTACCTTGAATCAAACTTATCTTTGGCAATGTCGTTTAGGTCATATAAACGAGACTCGCATAAAGAAGCTCCATGATGATGGAATTCTAGAACCATTTGATTTAGAATCATATGCAGTATGTCAATCGTGTTTATCTGGAAAGATGACAAAAGACCCTTTCGACCATTACAATGATAGGGCAGGCGAGTTGTTAGGGACTATACACACTGATGTGTGTGGACCTTTTACTCCAGAAGCTAAAGGTGGATACCGCTACTTCATTACCTTTACTAACGACTTCAGTAGGTATGATTATGTCTTTCTCACGAGGCTAAAATATGAGAGCGTTGACAAGTTCAAAGAGTATTAGAAGGAAGTAGAGAACCAACTGGGCAAGAAAATAAAGTCACTTCCGTCTGACCAGGGAGGCGAATATTTGAGCCAAGAGTTCGACAATCATTTGAAAAAATGTCGGATTGTTTCACAACTCACAACTCCATACACACCTCAGATGAATGGTGTATCAGAAAGGAGAAATCGCACCTTGTTAGACATGGTACGTTCAATGATGTGCCCCGCTCCCTACCACTATCTTTTTGGGGATATGCACTCGAGACTACAACATTCACACTGAATAGGGATCCGACCAAGTCAGTAGAAAAGACTCCGTTCGAGCATTGGACGGGAAAAAAAGACAAAATTGTCTTTTCTCATAATTTGGGGTTGTGAGGCGTATGTTTGATGAGCATTCACAGACAAACTCAACCCCAAGTAAGATAAGTGTATCTTCGTTGGATATCCAAGGGGAACCTTAGGATACTATTTCTATCATCAAGAAGACAATGAAGTTTTTGTTGCTCGGAAAGGTGTCTTCTTGGAGGAGAAGTTTCTTGGGATAGTAACACCAAGAAAACAAATAGAGGTTCAACATACGACTTCACTCGAACCAGTGGTTCAACAAAGAATTGTTGATACTCAACCAGAACCACCGGTTGAGGAGGAAGAAACACGAAATCCTCGTAGCTCTAGTAGACCACGCCAAGAACCAAATAGGTATCTTGGATTGATGATCGATGAAGATGTTGGAAATATACAAGAATCATTAACCTATAGTGAGGCTGCCGATGGCAAAGATTCCAAGAAATGGCTCGAAGCTATGGAAGTAGAGATGCAATCCATGTATGACAACCAAGTTTGTGTGTTATCAGACTTGCCACCACAGTCAAAAGATGTTGGATGTGTTAAGGTAAAAAAAGCCTTACCCCCTGGGGTCTCAAAGATAACAAGACAATGTAGACTAGCTTAGATTAATAGTAATAGAAATTAGCTAAGTCTCGGTGCAATACTGAGTAGGCAGTGTTGGCCACTTATTATTGGAACTCAGTATTGAAACCCAATACTGAGTAGAAGGACTGAGTAAACATTTCCATGTTTACATGACCAGATCAAATCCCTTTGATCTGGCTCACTTTCCTTTTCTCGGTCCTTCAACTACTCCTTGCCACTTTTATAAGATCTCTATAACGCTATAAATTGAGATCACTTGGCATAAGAGTACACAACAATTTAAGTATTCACTTGCAACTTTGTAATTGATCAGTGGTCTTGTTATTCCGCAACAAGCCACACTTAGTGGATTTATACATTGACTCTAATACTGTGTTCATCACTTTTATTGTCTTAAATATATTAAATCTATCAATTAACAAACAAACCAGGGTTGTTGTGATCTAACAATTGGTATCAGAGCAGGCTAAATTAAATCTTATTTAGTCGATCTATTACCCTAGCTGCCATTCCATATACCTACCCTTCCCAAACTACAAAATCCAAAATGTCTTGAATCTATCCATTGTAAAATGCTCACAGTGTTGACTGATGGTCCCATCATTCCATAAACTGTGGAACCCGTTGCAGTTACTGATGATGTTCCTACAGGAACAAAAACCATTCCAAAACTGAAGCACACATGGACTGATACTGATCGTCAACTATTCAGTCTTTACTCTAGAGCAAAAGGTGTGATTTGTAATGCAGTTACCAAGGAGATACTGAGTGCAATTATGCAGTTACCAACTGCTAAAGCTATGTGGGGTAGCTTAACCATCACCTATGAAGGCACACCAAAGGTGAAGTTGCAAAGAAAAGGCAACATGAGAAGAAAGTATGAAAATTTCTTTTCAAACCCAAATGAAGATATCACCTCTCTCTACAACAGGTTCAATACTGTTGTTCATGATTTGATCAGTGTTGGTATTGTGAAGGAAGAGGGAGAACTTTGTCAAAAATTTCTGGACAGTCTTCCTCAATAATTCCTTGATATGACAAATTCTGTTAATGCTGCAAACAACATTGAGACATACACACTTCAAACGTTGTATGGCTTAATGTTGAATCATGAAGAGAACAATGCTGCTAGACTGCTCAACTGGAAGAAAACTAACAAGACTTCCACTGACATGGCTATATTGTTAAACCAGTGCAACAAGCCTACAATGTCACTGAGCCAGATGAGCCAGAGGTTGAGAATGATGATGCTGAGGCAGAAGAGCTTGAAACTCAAATGGCTCTTATGTCTATGAAGATGGACCAGTTGAAGAAGAAGAGGCTTCGTGGTAGCTCTTCTAATACTGACCCCAGATCCGGTCTATGCTACAGGTGCGGGAAGTCTGGACAATTGCTGCCAACTGTCATAGTAAGTCTTCTGAAACTGACCAGAATGATAAGATTTCATACCTATTAAGGCAAAAAGCATTACCCCTTTAGGATCTTAAGATAACAAGATAACCTAGACAAGCTTAGATAAATATGTAACAGAAATTAGCTAAGTCTCGGTGCAATACTGAGTGGGCAGTATTGGCCACTCAATATTGGAACTCAGTATTGAATCTCAATACTGAGTAGAAGGACCGAGTAAACATTTCCATGTTTACATCACTCGATCAAATACATTTGATCTAGCTCACTTTCCTTTTATCAATCCTTCTTGTACTCCTTGCCTATTTTGTAAGATCTCTATAACACTATAAATAGACATCACTTGGCATATGAGTACTCACCAATTTACTTTACACGTTCATACATTTGTAATTGATCAGTGGTCTTGTTATTCCGCAACAAGCCACACTTAGTGGATTTATACATTGACAATATTCTTGTGTTCATCACTCTAATATTTCATTAAGTATATCTAATCTATCAATTACCTTACAAACCAGGGTTGTTGTGACCTAACAACTGGTATTAGAGCAGGCTAAATAAACTCTTATTAAATCGATCTATTACCCTGGTAGCCATTCCTTATACTTACCCTTCTCAACCTACAAAAACGAAAATGTCTTCATTCACTACCCCAGTTATGTCACGAAAGGGTGTGCCTATCTTTGATGGAGAAAACTTTCATCAATGGTAGTTGAAAGCACAATGGTATCTTGACTCTATCCATTGTGAAATGCTCACAGTGCTGACTGATGGTCCCATCATTCCACAAACCGTGTAACCCATTGCTGCAACTGATGATGCTCCTGCAGGCATAAGAACCATTCCAAAACCTAAGCACACATGGACTGATACTAATCGTCATCTGTTCAGTCTTGACTCAATAGGCAAAGGTGTGATTGGTAATGCAATTACCAAAGAAATACTGACTTCAATAATGCAACTACTAACTGCTAAATCTATGTGGGATAGCTTAACCATCACCTATGAAGGCACAACAAAGGTGAAGTTGCAAAGAAAAAGCAACATGAGAAGGAAATATGAAAACTTCTTCTAAAATCCAAATGAAGATATCACCTCTCTCTATAACAGATTCAACATTGTTATCCATGATCTTATTAGTGTTGGAATTGTGAAGGAAGAAGGAGAACTCTGTCAAAAATTTCTGGATAGTCTTCCTCAACAATTCCTTGACATGAAAAACACTGTCAATGCCGCTAACAACATTGAAACATACACTCTTCAAACTTTGTATGGTTTAATGTTGAATCATGAGGAGAACAATGCTGCTAGACTGATCAACTAGAAGAAGACTGACAAGACTTCCACTGTCATGGCCCTGATTGTTAAATCAGTGCAACATGCCTATACTGTCACTGTGCCTGAAGAGCGAGAGGTTGATCTTGATGATGCTGAGGCAGAGGAGCTTGAAACTCAAATGACGCTTATGCCTATAAAGCTAGATCAGTTGAAGAAGAAGATGCTGGGTATTAGCTCTTCTAATACTGACCCAAGATCGGGTCTATGTTACAGGTGTGGAAAGCCTGGAAACATTGTTGCCAACTGCCATACTAAGTCATCTGAAACTGATCAGAATGATAAGATTGCATACCGAGCTAAACGGTATAGGGACAAGTATGTCAAGTTGAAGAACTGGAGCAAGGGCAAGGGTGCAGCAGGGAATGGAGCACCTCATCAGGCATTGTATTCTGAAGCTTGGATGGATGAGGAGCTAAGTGATGATGAGGAAGAGGTTGAAAACAAAGCCTTTTATGGCTTTTATTGAAGAAGATTTGAAGAGTACCTTTGATACAGATATCAAAGAAGCTGAGAGGATGAGTGTCCATAGTGATTGGGACTCCACTCAATTGTACAAGGTGGGTGCCTATCAAACTTACTCTTTGAATGAAAAAGAAAGATTTTTGAGTACATGATTGTTGATAATAAAACTTTAGTACAGAAAGAAAAAGCGTTAAAATAACAATTCTTGAACTTGAAAGGGTAAATAATGAAAACCTTGATAAATTAGCAAAATTAAAAGATCTAGAGTTATTTTTTAAACTTACAAGAAATGAATCAAAGATTAGCTGATAAAGCACACTTACATAAATTTAAAAAAGAAAATTTTGAAAAGCAATGTAAATCTTGGGAAAATGCTTCTATGAAACTAAATAAATGTCTAAATCAACAATTTCCAGAAAATGTGAGGGCTGCACTCGGTGTTGATCCTCAGTAGAAAAGTAGAAACAATTTTGCTGATTTATTTGAAGAGTTTTTAGACATGAATCCAATTCAGTTTGTTAAATCTAAAACTTTTTGTGAAGTTGGATGTCAAACTGAGTCAAATGATGAGGAGAAAATCATTTTTGATCAACCTATTGGTCCCTCAATCTGCTCAAAGTGCTATACTGAACTACAAGAGCTCAGTATTGAATTTCCTGCAACAAAAAATTCTGATACCGAACCCAATGTAGTGTAGTATGACACTCGGGCTGTTCCACCATTTGAATTATTATTTAACACTAATACTTTTGAAAAATATAATGCAAATGAAACAACTTCTACACCTACTTTAATAACTGATACTGAAGTTGCAGGAACATCTGATTCATGTACTGAAGAACCCAAAGAGCCTGCTAAAGTTGTTATTTTAAAACATAATAATCAAAAACCAACTTCAACATGATCTTCAAATGGTAAAGATAAAAAGTCTAAACAAAATAAGACTTCTTTACCAAATAAAAAGAAAAAGCGAGATCCATCTCCTAAAAAGACTGTTAAAAAGGACATCAAATCTTGTGATAAAAATAATAAGAACAGTAGTCTAAAACCTATTGGTGATCAGATTAAGTTTTTTAAGCCAAAAGTTTGCTAAACTAACTCATACTGATCAACCAAAAGAAAAACAGCTTTCTAGTATTCCTTATGAAAACATGTTCAGAAATAGGCCTAGAAAATGTTACATCTCTCAAATCCTAGGTACTCAGTACCAAAGAAAAAGAGAGAAAATAAGTCAGTATCACCAAAGAAAACCTCCAAGATTTCTCCTGATGTGATACTGACCCCTCCAACTTAATAGATTAAATCTAAAACTGTTACCCCTATCAAAGGTCCCATTCAAAAATGGGTTCCTAAAAAGACCTAATCCTTATTTTGTGTCTTGTGCTGGGTGATAGAAAATGGTACCTTGATAGTGGCTGCTCAAGACACATGACTGACAGTATGGAGTACCTTCAACATTATACACCAGAGAAGGGTCATTCTGTCAGGTTTGGGGATGATTCAATAGGGAGAACAAGGGGATATGTAGTGTTTAAAGCAAGCAACATAACTTTCAAACATGGAAGGTCTTAAACACAATCTGCTCAGTATCAGCCAGATGTGTGATGATGACAAGGAAGCCCGATTCAGGAAGACTGCAGGAATCATCTATAACGAGAAGGGACAACCTGTTCTCATTGCTCGAAGAGAGAAAGATGTTTATGTGGTCAACTTGTCTGAACTAGACCCTACCATAAAAGTATGCCTGCTTTCAAAAGTCAATCCAGAACTGGATGTGGCACAAGAAACTCTCTCATATCAACTTCATGAACATCAATGAACTCAGTATGAAGAAGTTGGTGAGAGGGTTGCCCACGATTACTTATTCAATAGATAATTTGTGTACCGCATGTGAAATGGGCAAGCATAAGAAGAGTTCATTCAAATCAAAAGTCAACCACTTAATTAATGAACCTCTTACAATGAAACATATGGATCTTTTTGGCCCCATCAGTACACCATCTCTGGCCAAAAAGATCTATACACTGGTCTTAATTGATGAATACTCAAGATACACTTGGGTGATCTTTCTTAAGACTAAATCAGATGCTACCACAGAAATCATTGCCTTTATCAAAAGAGAAGAACTTCAGAAAAGCAACAAGGTCAAACAACTTAGAAGTGACCATGGTATTGAATTCAAGAACTCAGTACTGGCAGATTTCTGTAAAGACAAAGGAATTGTACAAAACTTCTCTGCAGCCTACACAACACAATAAAATGATATTGTAGAAAGGAAGAATAGAACACAGATTGAAGCTGCAAGAAATTTGTTATGCCATGCTGGACTGGCACTGAGCTTCTTGGCAGAAGCTGTAAACTGTGCAATCTTCACACAGAACAGAGCCACAGTAGTCCAGAGACATCACAAGACTCCTTATGAGTTATATCATGGCAGAATTCCTAATTTGGAATGCTACCACATGTTTGGGAGCAAATGTTTTATACTCTGTACCAAGCAAAATCTAAATAAATTTGCTCCCGATGCAAATGAAGGAATTTTATGGGCTATTCAACACACTCCAAGGCCTTCAGAGTGTATGTTATCTCAACACAGGTGATTAAAGAATCCATCCATGTTACTTTTGATGAAAATCCGGATGAGCATTCTACTTCAGCAAAGGAGGACATAAGTGGTATTGAAACCTTTTGTAATTCAGACAACTTCAATGTTGAATAGCCCAAGAATCTCCTATATGAAGTCTCACATGATATGAGTGATTGTGATCAAGATCTAACTCAGTATGATAAAACTCCAACAATTACTGAGGTCCCCAACACTGAGAACCCCAAATCTGAGTTCTCAAATCTCGATCTCAATAATTCCATTTATGAAAAGGGTGAAACATCTAATCCACTTCAAGAATCCACCATAAATATTTAAAATGAAGAAAACTAGCAGCCTGAACTGTCTCATACTGAAAATAACACAGATCAGTATCAGACAGACAACTCTCCAATTCAACAAGATGTTGATCTTGCTTCAAATGCTGCCTTAGGAAACAATCTAATAGAGAATAGAGACCATATTCATTCAAATATCATTGGTCCTATTGAACAAGGTTTCCAAACTAGAAGAAGATTAGCTTTTGAACCCCAAGCCACTGCCAACTTTTGTTTCTTTTCAAGCTTTCTCTCTAACATGGAACCAAACAAAGTTGATGAAGCTTTATTAGATTAAGACTGGGTACAAGCTATGCAAGAAGAGCTTACATAGTTTGAAAGAAACAAAGTTTGGAGCTTGGTACCACCCCCTACTCGCAAGACTATTATTGGTACTAAGTGGGTGTTCAGAAACAAGATGGACAAAGATGGAGTTGTAATCAGGAACAAGGCAAGACTGGTTGCTCAGGGTTACAGGAAAGAGGAAGGAATTGACTACGATGAAACATTTTCACAGTTGCAAGAATTGAAGCAATTAGGTTGTATCTTGCATATGTTGCTTTCAAGAACTTCAAGGTTTACCAAATGGATGTCAAGAGTGCCTTTCTTAATGGAAAACTGCAAGAGAAAGTTTATGTTAAACAACCCCCAGGTTTTGTTGATCCTAAATTTCCTAATTATGTTTTCAAGCTTGATAAAGCTTTGTATGGCTCAAACAAGCTCCTAGAGCCTGGTATGATACCCTGTCTGAGTACTTAATTGAAAATAAATTTACAAGAGGTAAAATAGATAAAACATTACTTTCAAAAAGAAAAGGGTCTGACATCTTACTCATTCAGATATATGTAGATGATATTATTTTTGGCTCCACTAACAAATCTATGTGTGATTGGTTTGCCAAGATATTGTCAGCCCAGTATCAGATGAGTATGATGGGAGAACTTACTTATTTTCTTGGTTTACAAGTTGATCAAAAGCCTGATGGCACTTTCATAAACCAAAGTAAGTATGTGCATGACATGATGAAGAAATATGAATTTGAAAACTTATCTTCTATGCACACACCTATGAGTACCCAAGATAAAATTAGTAAGGATGAGACTGGTAAGGCAATATGTCAATCCACATATCGAGGTATGATTGGTTCCTTACTTTACTTAACAGCTAGCAGGCCTGATATCATGTTTGCAACATGTTTGTGTGCTCGGTATCAGGGTGATCCCAGGCAATCACAAATGAAAGCTGTTAATAGAATTTTTAGATACCTTTCTGGTACTCCTAACATGGGTCTTTGGTATCCCAAAGACTCAGACTTTCATCTTGAAGGATACACAGATGCAGATTATGCAGTTTGCAGGTTGGACCGCAAAAGTACAAGTTGAGGTTGTCAATTCTGTAACACCTCAAATTTTAATACAAAACATTTGCCCAAAATAAATCATTTTTCATAAATAGAAGAACTATTCCAAAAATATGGATTTACAAAAACCTTTGGTATGAAAATCAGAGTAATAAGTTTGGTGTTACAAAATAGATCAAAACCAAAGCTAAGCATAAATCCAATCTAAGTTCTTCTACTCTAGGCCCCGCATCTCTATCCATGCGAACCTAAACCTTCGATCCTGAACCTGAGTACATAGCAAAACAAAAAGGAGTACGTGAGACAAAATGTCTCGTGAGCAACATGGGTTTAGACCCAATAATAAATATAATCGAATGACATATAAACAAACATGTAAGTATATCATCCATCTAACTAGTCACCCTATTGTGACTCTAATACTTTGCTTTCCTAGCAATCATATCTAGTTATCGGGTTGCCCCCAAACTAACTAGAACCACCTTGACTTATTAACCGAAATCCATCGCCATTAATAAGCCTCAAGATACCGGCAAGAGGGATTCGCCCAATCTACCAATACCTGCCTTACTCACCGGACTACCTCCAGTTAGCAAGACTACTATCGTGGTGGAGTGGATGGGAATCCACCCAACTGCCCCTCACACCACACCTCATGACCGGGGGTCCCCCGCATCATCACATCATCTCAACATATCATAACTCCATGGTTATGTCAATCTAGCTCTTGGCTATCATGTCTATCATCAAACAAGTTAGTTCAATACTATTATCAGTACAACTAACTACTAACTACTAGTCTACACAATTAAGCAAATAGACCATAACACAAGTAATAAAGGTATTTCATAGGCTATGTACTCAGTAAATTTCCACACGTACTCACCTTAGCAATAAGATGCTCCAATCGAATTCTTGCCACCAAAATCTCTTGCTTCACAAATTCACCGACTTTCCAAGATGTCACCGAAAGCCTAATACAATGATCACAAGATGTTCAACATCTCATACTACCAATAATGTATCCATTAACCTCTAATTACCATTAACTAACATTTTCCCCAATTATGGTGATTTACCAAACCCTAGCTAGGTTTAACCAACCCTTAAGATTCTTACCAATCGAAATCATACACTTGTTTCCTTTGTTAATATACCATCTATTAAGTGTATACATCATTTATTCACCATAAACCATAACCCCCAAAAAGTAGGGTTTCAAACCCAACCATCAAAATACATAGATCTAAAGCTACAAAGATCAAGGAGTGAAGATATACCTTTAACCTTCACCTAGGAGTGAAATCTACCAATGATTTGTGAAGAGATCAACCAAAATCTGCACTTGAGCTCCAAAATCGGCAAACCGGGCAAGTCATCGGGAAACACCTCGGGGAAATCCCGAATAATTTTGACGTTATCCATCGTCTTCTTTTCTTTTCGGCCATCTAATACATATGCAATAAACGATGCACAACCTTTCGATATACTTTTCCTCGCCTTAATGGCGGTAATCACATTAGGCATGTGATGTTGTTTCTCCCCATACACATACACCTTCTCATTCTCGGGTGTCCTAATCGACACTATCTTCTTACCGCACAAAATTTTGGCTTGGTGCATACCCAACCAATCCATACCGATTACCACATCAAACGGTTTTATTCCCATGGGCAACAAATCCACCTTAAACTTTCTACCGTCTATTTCTATTTCACAATTTCTATAAATACATTCAACCATAGACGTTTTCCCATTGGCTACTTCTATCTCATAAACCTCATCTAACATCTCGGACGGCACATTCAACTTACAACCGAACTCGTAAGACACAAACGAATAATTGGAACCCGAATCAAACAAAATATGAGTTGGCAAGGAGTTAATGAATAAAGTACCTGACACCACATCGTGTGCCTCCTACGCCTCCTCCCGAGTGAGTTGGAAGGATCGCCCCTTCACGTTAGCCGGCTCCACTTTCTTTTGAGCCGTGGACACCATCGACTCTATTCCCTTCTTCGGGCATACATTGCAATAATGCCCCTTTTCATGGCATGAGTAGCACTCCACATCGGCCGACAACTTGGCCTTATAATCCCGGGCTATATGCCCCATCTTGCCACAACTATAACAAGCCTTTGACTCTCCTCGGCATATGCCGGTATGATTTTTCCCGCATTTCTTGCACGAGCCAACACTTCCTTGTTTAGAGAAGCTCGAAGTGAACTTCCCTTTCTTGAACAAACTAGAGCCACTCTCGGCTTTCCTTTTCTCGCCCACATGGGCCCTCTCAGCAACACGTGCCTCATTCACTTCCTCAACACCCCGGGTGGCACTAATGGCCTCATCAAGTGTGACCGCCCTCTTAACTTCCAATTGGTAGTCCCACGGTAACCACTAGCATACCAGACCACCCTCAACCTCTCATCCGAGTAGGTTTTAGCAACAAACGGGAGCAATCCCGTGAACTCTCTCGAGTACCCTTCGATTGACAAATCACCCTTCTTAAGGGTCACGAACTTCTCGTGCATCTTTTCTAAATCCCTTTTGGGATAAAATTTCTTTTTCAACCTCGTGGTGAATTCATCCCACGTCATTTTGTCAACCACCTCCCTCCCGAGGGTTTCATACACGATATCCCACCAAACCATAGCATCTTCTTTTAACAATTGTGACGCATACGTCACCATATCGGCATCCTTACACTTGCTACTACCGATAACCCTCTCGGTCTCTCGGATCCACCTCATAGTTACTTTCGGGTCCGAACTACCCGTATACACATTCGGCTTACATGCCATGAAGGATTTAAACGAACAACCTTCTTTTACAACGGGCTTTGCCCTAGCAACACTTTGGCCACCCGTTGAGGACTTCCCTTCACCGGTGCCACTACCCCCGGTTCTCTCATCCGACCTAGCCTCGGATTCACGGTCTCCACCCGACCTCTCACGTTCTACGATAATACGGTGCACTTCTTCGGCCACCGTTCCTTTGATTTGATCAATAATAGTTTGGAGATCCGCCATGGTTACCGGGGTTCTATTAGCTCCAACCTCCGACTCACCCATTCGATGCATCGACGGTTGACTTTCTTGTTCAACCACAACCTCAACATGAGGTATCTCTTCCTCCCGGCCCTCCGGGGCTCTACCACTTCTACGCGTGGTCACCATTTCTTTCAATCAAGACTATACGAAAGACATTAAACATTTAGTACCTTATGTACAACCCATTAGTCGCATAAGACTCAATATCCATAATCATATCAAATTTCATCGGTCCCCCTAGGTTCAACCCTAAACTTAACATAAAGTCTCAAGGTCAACCTATGATCTTAAGGAATCTTATATTCCTAATGCTACAGTCTAAGACTAGGATGGTCATCCAACCTAATTCACTTAAACAGTACCTCTGATACCAAGTTGTAACACCTCAAATTTTAATACAAAACATTTGCCCAAAATAAATCATTTTTCATAAATAGAAGAACTATTCTAAAAATATGGATTTACAAAAACCTTTGGTATGAAAATCAAAGTAATAAGTTTGGTGTTACAAAATAGATCAAAACCAAAGCTAAGCATAAATCCAATCTAAGTTCTTCTACTCTAGGCCCCGCATCTCTATCCATGCGTACCTAAACCTTCGATCCTGAACCTGAGTACATAGCAAAACAACAAGGGGTACGTGAGAAAAAACGTCTCGTGAGCAACATGGATTTAGACCCAATAATAAATATAATCGAATGACATATAAACAAACATGTAAGTATATCATCCATCTAACTAGTCACCCTATTGTGACTCTAATACTTTGCTTTTCTAGCAATCATATCTAGTTATTGGGTTGCCCCCGAACTAACTAGAACCACCTTGACTTATTAACCGAAATCCATCGCCATTAATAAGCCTCAAGATACCGGTAAGAGGGATTCACCCAATCTACCAATACCTGCCTTACTCACCGGACTACCTCCAGTTAGCAAGACTACTAACGTGGTGGAGTCGATGGGAATCCACCCAACTGCCCCTCACACCTCATGACCGGGGGTCCCCCGCATCATCACATCATCTCAACATATCATAACTCAATGGTTATGTCAATCTAGCTCTCGGCTATCACGTCTATCATCAAACAAGTTAGTTCAATACTATTATCGGTATAACTAACTAGTAACTACTAGTCTACACAATTAAGCAAATACATCATAACACAAATAGATCATACCATGTATTAAGTGTATACATCATTTATTCACCATAAACCATAACCCCCAAAAAGTAGGGTTTCAAACCCAACCATCAAAATACATAGATCTAAAGCTACAAAGATCAAGGAGTGAAGATATACCTTTAACCTTCACCTAGGAGTGAAATCTACCAATGATTTGTGAAGAGATCAACCAAAATCTGCACTTCAGCTCCAAAATCGCCAAAGATGAGCCAAAACCCGACTTTAATGCTGTCGACCAGAGTTCACGGCGCGAACTTAGTTCGCGTCGCTAACTATGCGAATCGTGAACTTCTTCCCGATCGTTACCTAGTCGTGAACTTCGATTGCCAGATCCCATAATCCCTGTAGGGAGTTCACGATCGTGAACTAAAGTTAACGTCGTGAACTTCCCTTGTACATCAGGGCTGCACTTTTCGGTCTAGGTCTCGACCCGGTTTCGTCCATAACTTTCTCGTAATGTCTCCAAATGACACGAAACCAATTCATACGCTCTTTAAATGATTTATCCTTATTTATCATATTTTTTATAAATTTATTTTTTTACAAATTGCGGGTCGTTACAAATTACTCGGTGGAAGATTAGTTGGTTGGTCATCCAAGAAGCAAAATTCAGTAGCAACTTCCACTGCAGTACCTACTCATGGACTATGGGTTTGATTTTCAGTAGACACCTATTCATTGTTAAAACAAGAGTGTTATTATTACCACTGAATTCCCAGTCCATGATTCAAGGACCAAGCACATTGATATCAAACACGATTTTATCTGAGATAATGTGGAAAAGGGTAAGGTTCAGGTAGATTATATCCCTACAGAATACCAACTAGCTGATGTGTTACTAAACCTCTTTCAGAAGAAAGGTTTATGTATCTACTAGGCCAATTGGGTATGCTGAATCCTTAATTTTTCCAAAATTTTTCTGATATTGTCTGCTCAGTTTTGTTCAATACTAACCAGCACAATATAGCTCACCTGATTTATCAAATTTAAGTAACTTTTATTTTTTTGTTAATTTATAGGTAAAATTAAATGTTTCTATAATTTATTTTTTTAATTTAATTAATTTTTTACTTATTTCGTATTGGAAGTCCTGGAGTACAAAACTGATTTCTAATCCTTATACTCCCCAATGGTAACTTTCCTTAATAGAAAAGTTACCGTTGGAACAGGATAAGGCTGTCATTTCGCCGTTTTTATTTCCCAATACCGTAATGATTGAAATTTAAGGTATAAATAACCGTTTTTTTGTAATTCAAACTTTATTTATCAGTTATTTGGTTTCAATTTCTCTCCGCGTTTAACGATTTCACTCTCCTTTTGCAAGCAAATTCTCGAATCGTAATCACAGATAGATGGAAAACTTCAGATTCGTTGCAGCAGAGAAGGATTTTCAAAACGATGAACTTCCTAAGTTTTCAAGGAACAATATCACTGCAAATTTCAATATTCCTCAAGGTTGGGTATGCCATCAATTTCGACAAATCATTACATATCTGAGGCATAGCCCACACTCACATGCTCTTCGAGCTTCCCCAAGAGAAGTATGCCCTGCAATGCTGTGTGAATTTTGGTACACTGCATAAATGGATTCACCAGACGTGATTGCAGGGTGGGTTATTAGAGATCAACGAAGGGCGTTTATAAACACATCAATCATCAGGGAAACACTTCGATTGCTTGCACACGCTGAGTATGATGAGTTCATTTATTCGTGTACCCGAGATCATGGTCGAAGGCCATATAGTATCGGCAACCTGTTGACACTTGCCGTGTCATGCATGGTTTCCCATGCATGCATACGTGCGGGTTTGATGTATTTGTTTCTTGTTATTTGTATTGTTTTCTTGGTTTTCATATAGCCTTAAAACCCAAATTTTTCATGCAATTAATCATCTTTTTAAAACCTTCAAAACCCTAGAAAATCATAAATTTTGGTATTACCTTTAACTCGTTTTGGATCCAAACTGGTATGAAACCCTAATGACCGAAACCCTAACTGAACCAAACCCTAGATCCGAACTCTCATTGCCCCATTTCAACCCTTGGCATGTGACCCACTGAGTTGACTCTTTCGTGACTGAGTTGACCCATTCGTGACCCGTTTGAACCGTGACTGATTTTACCCGCAAATTCGATTCGGGCCAAGGCTTGAACTCGGCCCATTCGTGAGACCCGAACCATAAACCGACCCATATCATTAAACCCTAATCCGCCCGAGCCCGTTTAATGCGACCCAAAACAGATCCGAAAACCATTGTGCTGAGGCCCGTACTCTGTAATAAAACTAGCCCAAACTGAAGCCTTTTTCCTTATTGGGCCGTAATCCATTATGCGGCCCATGTGGCCCATTTCATGGCCCATTGAAAGTCCAATCCATTTCAATTAGCCCATCTAACCCAAGCAAGCCCATTATGGCGGGCATTAGCCCAAGTGCTGGCCCGTTAGCCCAAATCTAGGCCTAATAACCCTAAACTGTTACAAGTCGCGTAAACACACACGTTTTAATAAATCAAAACTCTTTTTATAAAAACCACTCAATACATTTCATTTTCATTTTTGCATGACAAACAATTCATTATACCGTACTAAGTTCCAGCTTTCATTAACTAGAGTGCCTAGACCCTGGATATACGAATAGTACTATTGGCCAATACTCAGCCTCGTACATATTTTGCTCATACTTGGATTATCCAAGACATTCGGGAATGTATATCCATGACTTTATAACATAACCATGGGAGTTGCAATGTTGATTGTGGATTAGAGGGATAGGTATAATACCTCGATGGGAGTAGCTACATGTTGGGAATAACAATCTTGTGATGCCAAACTACTTTATGAACCATTTTATTACAAACGGTTTTACTTAAACTTTGGAATTGTGGTCCATCTACAATCTCCTTTGCATAATATTTCAATATATGGTTTATCAGAATATTTTTATAACTATTTATTCCAAACCAGTCATTTTCACATTTTATCTCACTAATAGTAGCAAAAACAACTATTTTCCATACATCTTTTATTAACCATGTGGATTCACTCAACAATTTAGTCCACCGTTTTAGTTATGTTTTTAGGTAGTTAGAGAATTGGTGAGCAAATGGGATATGAGCAGCGATTGTCTTCTGGCCATGAACTATATTTTGCACTTTAGTTTTCAAACAATCATTTCATTTTAAACTTACCATTTTCGGAAACTTTCTATTTTTGGAAATTTCTATTTTTAGCAATGAAACTGATTTTAGATTTTATTGCTTGGTTGTGTGATTACTATAACACGTGTTTCTATAACATGAACGGCGCACCTCTGTTCATCCCAAAACATTTTGAATGACGTAAAACTCACTTTTGGTGGGGTGTGATAGTAGATCTCCCGCAAAAATAGTGAGGCAAGTGAAGCGGCGGTATAGTGGGTGGTGAGAGATAAAAAATGTGCAAATTTGGAAAGGCGATCAACGATAACCCAAATTCCAGTTTTACCGTTTGAGTTGGAAAATGTGTAATAAAATCCATCGATATAGCTTCCCATGCTTTGGATGGCATTGGAAATGGTTGGACAAGGCCGTAGGTAGGTGATTTGGTGATTTTGTGGTTTGGCATATGGTGTAGTTATGGACAAATGCAGTGACCTCTTTCTTGAATGAGGTGGTTCGTTGCGTGCTTTTTTATTATATTTTTATAATGGTTGAGCAAGCCGTCAAATCAATCACACTTCCGAGTTTTAATGTTATTAACAAATTAGCTTTTACACACATGAGGGCAGTGAACCCACCTTATAGTATAGGCTTTATGGTGGTACCAAATTTATATTCGAACCCATGGGAAAGTAAGATTTGGCTTATTTCTATCACATAGACAATTAAATTAAAGTTCTAAAAAAGGTTTGTTTAGTCCTAGAAAAAGGTTTTAATAAAAAGAAAAAGCAATAGTATAGAACATTTACTTAGGTAGAATCCACTTATGTAGTTTATTATGTAATTATTAAGTTTTATTATATATGGTTTTATATTTATAAAAATGTATACATAGCTTACTTATACCCCCACCAGGTTATCGTATAAGGTCCACTACTCTACATAAAAGCTTTGTTCCTCTATTTCCAATACGGGTCGTTGGATCAATAAAAAGAAAATTGCATAACCTTGTAGTGGCGGTACTTCAACTCAACACCCCAAGATGGTCAATGGGCATATGTCATATACTAGTGTATCAATCCAACACCCCAACATGGTCAATGGGCATATGTTGTATTGTTTTGTCAACACACTAGCATATCCTCAATAATACAAGTACTAATGAGAGGGTCACCATATGACCTAAATAAACCATGGAACTTTTTATCACGCGAACATAATCCATAACATAAATATAACCACACATACAATAAAGTTATAATATCTACATACTATACTACATAAGCTTCATCTAACTAAGTAAACAAGTAATTTAACTTAAGTACATCATAACAAACAAAGCAAGTATAATCATAACCCTAATTAAAAGATTAAGGAAAACAAATACCCAAGAAGATGATATGACCAAAGAAGAAACTTGTATTCTAAATGCCTTCAATATGTTACAAAGCCAACACACAAGAACTACTACTAAAATGAGAGAATTACAAGACAATTGAGAGAGTAATCAGTGAGAGGGGTGTCAAATGAGAGACGTTTGGGTCTCTATTTATAGTCAAAAATATGCACTACTACGCTTCGCGTTCTTGGGCTCCATTAATGAGATTGTGGGGAAGATGGTTGGTCGCGATAACGGACACAAACGCGTCGTGTTCTATGTCATTAGTTGCGTCGCATTCTTGCTTGTGTACGCTTCGTGTTCTGTTGGAATGCGTCGTGTTTGTTGATTTGAACGTGTCGTGTTAGGCCTTCGTTTTTATGCTCCGGTTTGTGATGAACGCGGCGCGTTTGGTATACCTTCGATGCGTCGTGTTCTACGTCAGCTTTTGCATGTTTTTCCCATCCTTAGCAAATCTTCTCTAAAATTAATCATTCTTCTATAAACTTACACTTTAGCCTGAAACACTAAGAAAACATGTTTTTGGAAGTATATGTCCCAATTCTTAACATATTTCTAACTAAAACGCATTAGATATGACCAAAATTTGATATGTTTTTATGTATAATTTTGGTCATATCAGTCCGGAAGAGACGATGGATCGTTGGAGACTTGGTGCATTATTTGGATCCCTGCCATGTCGGTGATATTTGGGTAACTCATCTAACAATGTGGCTGTTGGACCGGTGAGAGAAAGGCAACCTGGTATGTCTACACGTCTTAACGCGGCGGCGACAACATTTTCTTTTCCCGGTTTATAGTGAAGTTCGAAATCATAGCCCATAAGTTTGGTGATCCATTTATGTTGGGTGGGTGTGTGTGGGGATGGATTGTCTTAAGAGGTGTTTGAGGGAATGATGATTGGTGAAAATGCAGAACTTATGGCCCAATAGGTATTGACGCCATTTTTTTGATGAACTTGGTGATGGCATAGAGTTTGAGGATGTACGTCGATTCAGATTGCATGCGGTTGGTGAGTTTCTTGCTAAAGAAAGCAATGGACGTATCTGTATTACACAAAACGGCGCCAATGGCATGCCCGGAAGCATCGGTGGTGAGGTCAAATGGTTTGGTGAAATCGGTTAGTGCCAACGTGGTGACTATTTTCATGGCCTTTTGAGGTTTTCAAATGCGGTCTCAGCCTCGGACGGTCAAGAGAAAGTGGAATGTTTAAGTAGATTCGTTAATGGCGTGGTGATGTGTCAGTAGCGGGGAAGAAAACGACGATAAAACTCATTAATCCAAGAAACGCACGTAAGGTGGTGAACGAGTGGGGTGGTGGCCAGTGTTGGATGGAATTCAATTTCTCAGGGTTGGTCGATACACCCTTTGATGAAATAGTATGACCCCAAGAATTTTAATTGAGAAGTAGAAAATGCACACTTTGTAATTTTGACTTTGTAGTGATTGGTGATTAAGGTCTCAAAAATAGTTCGGAGGTGCTCGTAGTGGGATTCCATGGAATTGCAATAGATAAGAATATCATAAAAAAAAACTAATACAAACCGTCGCAAAAATTTCCTAAAAAGATCATTCATAGCGGCTTGAGAGGTGGAAGGGGCATTGGTGAGCTCGAACTGAATGACGAGAAACTCGTAGTGACCGTCGATTGTACGAAAATCCGGTTTATGAATATCGTTTGGTGGCACACGGATTTGATGATAACCGGCGCGTATATCGATTTGGAAAAAATAATGGCATCGTGTAACTCATCGAGTAGTTCATCGATAGTTGGAATGGGGAAACGATCGCGGATTTTGATAGAATTTAAACCATGATAATCGACACAAAAGCGCCAAGTGCCATCTTTCTTTCGAACGAGTAGTACCGGGATGGAAAATGGACTTTGGCTAGGGCGGATGACGCCATCGATTAACATTTCCTTTATGAGAGTGGTCATGATTTGTTTTTGTTAATGCGGTAATGGTATGGTTTATGGTTTATGCGGTTGGTGATTGGTGTTAAGGGGATGTGGTGGTCATGAGCTCGGGTGGCGGTAGGGATGTTGGTGGGTCGAATAAGGTATAATATTGGTGGAGTAATTTGGTAATTGTGATGCGGTGTGGAATAGTGGGGTAGGGGCAGTTTGGGTGTGAAGTGAGGCGACAAACTGTTTGCGAATGAGAGTATGGATGGAACTAGAAGAGACTTGGGTTGCTAGTGGTTCACCTTTGAGGGTACAAGTTTCCCCATTCACTTGAAATGAGATTTGAGGGACTGAGAAATTCATCATGAGCGTACCTAATGAGCTCAGCCATGCGACCCAAGCACAATGTCGGCACCTTCCACTGGTAACACAAATAAAGGGACCGAAACTTGGTTATATTGAGGTGAAGATCGGCATCTGAAACAAATCGTCACATTGGATGAATATTCTGTTGCCAATCATGACAGGAAATGGTGTGATGTTTGCGAGGGTTGAACGGAGGAGGTGGGAGATTCGGGGTTGGATAATGTTGTGGGTACTACCACAATCTATTAATGTGGTGACGAGATGGCAATTTAGATAACCGGTAACATGAAGAGCGTGCGGTGATTGTAGCCTGAAAAAGGAGGCATCCGATAACGCCAAAAATTGTGGTGGTGGCTAATTGAGGTTCATCGTTGTTGGAAATTAACAAGAAGTGTGGTCGGTTGTACTTGTGTTCCGGGGTGTACTTTTCGGGACATTGAAAACAAAGGTCCTTGGCTCGGCGGTTATGTAGAGCTTCGGCATAAGCGGTAGAATGGTAATGTTTTCTCTCTTTGTGGGTGTCGATGAGGGGTTGTGTGTAGGTGCGGGGGTGAGTGATTGCGGTTTATGAGACGTGTGGTGGGGTTGCTGAAACTGGAGAAGGATGAGAAACGAGAGGGGCATGAGTTTAATTTGTTCTCGATGAGTTTAGCGAGGCCATACGTTTGATGTAGGGTGGTAGGGTTGTGAAGGGTAAGTTCGGATTGAATGTCGGAACGAAGAGCGGAAATGTAGAAATTACGCAAAGTTTGAGGAGATAAACCGGTAACACAATTGCTAATTATCTCGCTCTCGGCTTGGTAAGCGGAAACGGTGGTTTTTTGGCAGAGCTTGAAAAGGGTGGCTTTTTGGTTTTTATAGGACGAGGGGCCAAAACGTAGCTTGAGGTCTCGAGTGAATTCAAACCAAGTATGGAGCAGATTGTTGTTGGCGAGGTGGTTGTACCAAAATAATGCTTCGTCGATGAAGTAAAAAATGGCTAAGGGTAGGCGTTGATTTGGGTGGATGGAGCAGTAAGTGAAATAATTATTGGCTTGGAACACCAAATCAAGTGGGTTCGATCCATCAAAGTTAGGAAGAGAGATTTTAGGTGGGCGGGGTTGATGGTTAAAAAAAGGGGTAAAGGAGTGTACCACTGACACTGGCCACATATTGTGACCGGACACCTGACCCAGCAACAGGTGCATTCCCCGACAAATCACCTAACAATGATATCCACACCTCTGCTTGGGCTCGATATACGGGACCCAACATTTTCAGCACAGAGGGGGACCCACGTTTCAAAGGGGCTGGTGGCCACAAGGGGGGTTTCACGGGGTTTGAACCCGGGACCTCCCACATAGGAGGCCCAAGTCTTACCAACCGCGCCCACCCTTGTGGTTATGGGAGGGGTTGATGGTTGTAGTGCCTTGTTGGGCGTGGAGGAGGGGATTGAGAGAATTGGTGGTACGGTGGTTGTAGAGGTGGACTTTGGTTTTGTAGCAGTGGATTTTGATGGACTAGGTTTTTGGTTGGTGGATACGGTGGTTGGTTTTAAGGTATAGGAGATTTTGGAGGTGGAGAGGGGCACTTTTGTGAAGGTGAAGGTCCGGTGGAGGTGATGGTTTTGATAATTGCGGAGTTTTGATTTGATTGAACGGCGAGTTATTTGACAATAAGATCGAGTGGAGTTTGGGACGAGGACTGGCTAGCGAGCAGTTTGTCGGTGTTGGCGGTGGTGGTTTGGATGAGGCGATTTAGAGAATCCAAAACAAGTTGCATGGAAACTTGTTAAGTCACAACAACTCTTGATTACTTAGTTAATTGATAGAATTAATATACTTAAGACAAATAATGTATTGAACACAAGATTTAGTTAAATGTAATATTCCACTAATTGTGGCTTGTTGCGGAAAAACAAGACCAGTGATCAATTACAATGTATGAACGTGAAAGAGTGAATTAGTGAGTACTCCTATACTAAGTGATCTCTGTTTATAGTGTAAAGAGATCTTACAAAGTCGGCAAGGAGTAGTGGAAGGACTGAGAAAGGAAAGTGGCCGAGATCAAAGGGATTTTATCTGGTCATGTAAACATGGAAATGTTAACTCAGTCCTTCTACTCAGTATTGGGTTCCAATACTGAGTTCCAATACTGAGTGGCCAGTACTGCCTACTCAGTATTGCACCGAGACTTAGCAATTTAATTCTACAAACTATTCTATGCTAGTCTAGGTTATCTTGTTATCTTAAGATCCTAAGGGGTGGCTTTTTGTCTTAACAATCTCCCCCTATCTATTGATAACAAGACAACATTACAAAGAGAAGAAAATGCAAACATAAACAAAAAATTAAGAAAATTGCAGAATCTTCTTCTTCATCTAATAGCAGAGTCTTCCTCTTCATTCTATGTTGATGAACTCGTGCTCATAGAAGACTTCCTCCTTCTTGGTTATCATCCACTTCAACCCAACTAGATGGCTGATATGAGCCTTTAGAACATCTTCTTCTGTTATAAAGCATTCCTTGTCATCTGAGTCAGTATTGTTGGATTTATGTGCACCGCTAAGCACATGTGTCATTGTGTCCAATGTTATAAGGCACTAAAAGGTCACACCACTACACACCCAATAATGGACAACCGAATAAAGTAAGTTCTGTGGAATAATTAACTAGTTAAGTTAATTATAAAGAAGAGAATTAATAATAATAGTTAATTATTCTTTAAGAGGAATGTTAAATATTAAGTTAAATATTTAACAGACGGTTAATTAATTGTATATTAATTAACTAGTAAAAGTCCAAGGGTTTAAAGTGTTAATAGGAAGTTTAATTATGAGATTAATCATAATTAAACTTCGAGGACTTAACTGTAACTTAAGTCATTATAAATAAACGCTTAAGGTTAAGTTTTAAGGTTACACTTTTACAACACCAGAAAACCCTAATCCCTCCTCCTCTCTCTCTCTCGTCCGATCGGAAAGAACCCCAAAGGGGTTTCGGCTTTTGTTTGTTCGGTCGATGAAGAACACACACAAATATACGAGTTCGTGTATTGCTTTGTTGGTACAACGCGGTCTAGCAGCGTGTTCAGGTGGTGCGGTAGAGGTGGATCATTCTTTAGCAATCTAAAGGTAATGTTCTTATTCATCTCCTTCTTATGATCCCGTTGTATAGTAGAGATCCGGTATATGGGGTTCAAGTTCCGCCATGTGAATCCTACAAGGTATTCCTACAGTGGTATCAAAGTTTCCTACTAAATCAATGGGATTCAGTTTAGTTTTTTTTTTCGTCTAGAAAAGAACCCTAAAAGAAATTAGGTTTTTTTTCAAGTTTTAAATAAGCATTGGATTGAATAGGGTTCTAGATAAAAAGAAATTAGGTTTCTTTTTCCTCCTTTTTTTCGATTTTCGTACGTATATATATATATATATATATATATATATATATATATATATATATATATATATATATTTATATTTATATATATATATATATATATTTATATATATATATATATATATATTTATATATATAGGGTCGAGTTATATTGAGAACTAGGGCCGTCAAAATCTGACACGACACGACAAAAATACACGAAATGAAACGAAATTGACACGAAACTAAAATTTAAATTCGTGTTCGTGTCGTATTCGTGTTGTGTAAAACAAACACGAAGTCGTGTCGTGTCGTGTTCGTGTTCAGAGATTAACACGAAATTGGCATGATAGTTATGATTTTGTCGTGTTTGTCGTGTTTTTCGTGTTTGCCGTATTTTTAGCATGTAATAAGTAAGAAATTTGTTATTTATTTTGTGTTGTCGTGCTTGTCGTGTTATCGTTTTTTAATCGTGTCGTGTTCTTGTTACCAAAATAAAACACGACTTCATGTCGTGTCGTTTTCGTGTTGAACGAATTTGTGTCGTGTCGTGTTAGACAGAAACACGAAACGATAGCACGATTTGACAGCCCTATTGAGAACCCTGGTTGCAAAAAGAACTCTGAGAACTCTTATTAACCAATCAAAATTTAGTAAATTAATTTTGATTTATTTAATTCATATTTATTATTCAGGGTTATTTAGGACATTTTATACTTTTTCTTTGGTTTCCTTTTTTGAAAATTCCCTAAAATTTACACATTAATTTTCTAATATTTTGTGTTGCGTATATGTTATTTTACTGGGATGCATTTATTTTATTTTACGGTTATGCATATATGTCATTTTACAAATATACATATATGTTTTTTGCATTAATTTCAAAATTTTGTTTTATTTACGGTTATGGATATATGCTATTTTGTGGATTTGTTGAACATATATCTAACATAAAACAAAAAAATTTAACAAATGAGATTTATATCCAAATTCAACAAAATTGATAAAAATAAACATAATACATACATGTTCGTGTCGTGTTCGTGTTTTGTAAAACAAACACGAAGTCGTGTCGTGTTCGTGTTCAGAGATTAACACGAAATTTGCATGATAGTAATGAATTTGTCATGTTTTTCGTGTTTGTCGTGTTTTTAACATGTAATAAGTAAGAAATTTGTTATTTATTTTGTGTTGTCGTGCTTGTCGTGTTATCGTTTTTTAATCGTGTCGTGTTCGTGTTACCAAAATAAAACACGACTTCATGTCGTGTCGTTTTTGTGTTGAACGAATTCGTGTCGTGTCGTGTTACAGAGAAACACGAAACGATAGCATGATTTGACAGCCCTATTGAGAACCCCGGTTGCAAAAAGAACTCTGAGAACTCTTATTAACCAATCAAAATTTAGTAAATTAATTTTGATTTATTTAGTTCATATTTATTATTCAGGGTTATTTAGGACATTTTATACTTTTTCTTTTGTTTCCTTTTTTGAAAATTCTCTAAAATTTAGACATTAATTTTCTAATATTTTGTGTTGCGTATATGTTATTTTACTGGGATGCATTTATTTTATTTTACGGTTATGCATATATGTCATTTTACAAATATACATATATGTTTTTTGCATTAATTTCAAAATTTTGTTTTATTTATGGTTTTGGATATATGCTATTTTGTGGATTTGTTGAACATATATGTACCATAAAACAAAAAAATTTAACAAATGAGATTTATATCCAAATTCAACAAAATTGATAAAAATAAACATAATACATACATGTTCGTGTCGTGTTCGTGTTTTGTAAAACAAACACGAAGTCATGTCGTGTTCGTGTTCAGAGATTAACACGAAATTTGCATGATAGTAATGAATTTGTCGTGTTTTTCGTGTTTGTCGTGTTTTTAACATGTAATAAGTAAGAAATTTGTTATTTATTTTGTGTTGTCGTGCTTGTCGTGTTATCGTTTTTTAATGGTGTCGTGTTCGTGTTACCAAAATAAAACACGACTTCATGTCGTGTCATTTTCGTGTTGAACGAATTCGTGTCGTGTCGTGTTACAGAGAAACACGAAACGATAGCACGATTTGACAGCCCTATTGAGAACCCTGGTTGCAAAAAGAACTCTGAGAACTCTTATTAACCAATCAAAATTTAGTAAATTAATTTTGATTTATTTAATTCATATTTATTATTCAGGGTTATTTAGGACATTTTATACTTTTTCTTTTGTTTCCTTTTTTGAAAATTCCCTAAAATTTAGACATTAATTTTCTAATATTTTGTGTTGCGTATATGCTATTTTACTGGGATGCATTTATTTTATTTTACGATTATGCATATACGTCATTTTACAAATATACATATATGTTTTTTGCATTAATTTCAAAATTTTGTTTTATTTACGGTTATGGATATATGCTATTTTGTGGATTTGTTGAACATATAGTTAACATAAAACAAAAAAAATTTAACAAATGAGATTTATATCCAAATTCAACAAAATTGATAAAAATAAACATAATACATACATGTTCGTGTCGTGTTCGTGTTTTGTAAAACAAACACGAAGTCGTGTCGTGTTCGTGTTCAGTGATTAACACGAAATTTGCATGATAGTAATGAATTTGTCGTGTTTTTCGTGTTTGTCGTGTTTTTAACATGTAATAAGTAAGAAATTTGTTATTTATTTTGTGTTGTCGTGCTAGTCGTGTTATCGTTTTTTAATCGTGTCGTGTTCGTGTTACCAAATAAAAACACGACTTCATGTCGTGTCGTTTTCATGTTGAACGAATTCGTGTCGTAGCGTGTTACAGAGAAACACGAAACGATAACACGATTTGACAGCCCTATTGAGAACCCTGGTTGCAAAAAGAACTCTGAGAACTCTTATTAACCAATCAAAATTTAGTAAATTAATTTTGATTTATTTAGTTCATATTTATTATTCAGGGTTATTTAGGACATTTTATACTTTTTCTTTTGTTTCCTTTTTTGAAAATTCCCTAAAATTTAGACATTAATTTTCTAATATTTTGTGTTGCGTATATGTTATTTTACTGGTATGCATTTATTTTATTTTACGGTTATGCATAGATGTCATTTTACAAATATACATATATGTTTTATACATAAAACAATAATATTTAACAAATGAGATTTATATCCAAATTCAACAAAATTGATAAAAATAAACATAATACATACATGTTGGACTTATTATTACAAAAAGTCAAACGCTATTTCAAAAAACATATATGTATCCGAGGAATAACATATATGTATCCAAATGGTTGATGGCGGGCAATTGTATTCTCTTCTGAAGCAACTTTTTTCTTTATATATCCTAACACAAAATGCTCATTTCCTCTTTATTTGTATAACTTGCCAATATTCTTTATACCAACCACTGCAACAATAACAAAAAAAGCATATTTGTTTAATGAAGAACATATATGACCTAATCAAGATCTTATATGGAACCAAATCAAGAACATTAATATTACCTTAATAAATAGTTTTCGATTTAACCTACTTTTTAACATCTAAGTAAATTTACTAGTTTAATAAAAAATATGAGGTAGGTGTCGTAGGTGTCTTAAAGGGTGAAATGCCTTTACATTCTGTCATGCATTAATGTAAACAATTATAATATTGATAACATGTGTCTGACATTTGATATACTAGTACATGGATTCACGCATGTGTCTCACTTTTATATACATGGATTCACTCATCAATTATATATTATTCACTTGATAAGATAGAGTACCTAAATACCTCTAAATGGTCTAATGGGTACTGCATCTGAGAAACATAAACACAGTAAACTAAGAAATTTTTAAAATTGGTGCTTACAAGAAAGAAATGTGATGTCTTGGATGGAGAACCAGGTGAGGTTTTGAGTTTTAAAACTCATTCCCTTTCATACCAAGGCTTCCAGATTTTGCGGTAGTTTTCTGCGTCGTCTTTCTCATAAATATGGCAGATCTGGTGGAAAAAAATAGAGATAGAGAGAGATGGTTTCCAATTATTTTTACCGATGGCAGATTCGACGACAGTTCTTTGAACGACAACAAGCGGTCTTGAAGAAAAACCTCGTCGGGCAGATCCAAAGAAATATCCGATGGCAGCTACTTGACCGGAGAAGAAGATGGTGGTCATAGCGGCGGGTGACTAGTATTCCGCCGGGGATACATATAGCCCGAAGGTCAGAAAATTGAGGTTGTTTCAATGGTGGTGGTGGTGGTGTACCCTGGTTTGGCCGGTAAAAGGCAGGATTCGGGGTTTGAACGAAAATGGAATGGAGGCTTGAGAGAAACGAGAGTGAAGGATCTAGGGTTTGGTGCAGGAGAGAGAGACGGTTATAAAAAAGTGAACAATATTGGTTTAACAAAATGGAGAGATAGTGGAGAGAGAGAGAGAGAGAGCCGATCTTCAAGGGAGAGAGGGTTTTTCCTTTTTGTAAAACTAGCAGTGTACCCGCGCAATGCGGCGGCGGATACCCTGACACTATATTTTGCGGTGTCAAAATGATGGTAATGGTATGTCTGGAGCGGATCAATTAGTAGGTGGTGGTGGCTAGTGGTGGCCGCAAATGGTGGGTGGAGGTCATCACAAATGGTGGTGGGTGGTGGGTGGTGGTAATTTTAACTTTTAAAGTTTAATGAATCAATAAATATAATTATAATCAAGTAATGATTATGTAATCTAGTAGCTTAGTTGGTTAAGACATTGTCTTACTAATGCATAAGTCATGAATTAAGAATTGTTAATTGAGAAAGTTTCAAATGCATTGAGTAAAGTAGCAATGTACAGCGACAATGCGGGAGCAATACAGTGTGGAAAATATTTTAAATTCATTATAAACGGAAAAAATTATCTTTAAATGAAAAAAACCAAGTCATCTATGGTTATGGGTATTTTATCTTACAGGTGAAACAAGTAACAGGTTAGACTAAAATATTAACACATTTCTAAATTTCTAAGGGTAATAAAATCATTTCCAATTCCCATGACAGAATACTCGAAACCAAAGCCATATATCTAATATATAAGAAATATATTTCAACCAAAAAACTTTGGTCCAATTTTTTTTTTGTATACACGAGTTAAATAACATACTATTTTAATAATCATCAAAAAAATCAAAATAATATGACCTAGTTAGTGTTGTAAAACAAACAATCTTTGAGGCCCATTAGCAATTTTTTTTTTTTTTTTGCTCTCATAAAGTTTAATTTCGTCAACTAAAACCCCATTTTGGATGTGCACCTGCAAAGATGAGTAAAAACCAAAAATCATGCAACAATAAAATTAAGTTCATGAATCCCCTTCAACAGTCCAGGTGCATCTTTTTCCAATGTTGTCTCGATTGAATCCCTGAATTTAATCAATTTAATATAAGTAAATATCAATTATTAGATTCAATATGAATTTTACAAATGTTACAACTCCAAGCTCAGAGTTGCAACACGCTCCTCAGAATGTTCACTCTTAAACGCATTACCCTTAATTCTAGCTCAGCTTCCTGCATTTAAGCAAAAAAAGATCAAAACATAAAAATAAAAAATCTCACCTTAATACCTTTCAAGGATTAATGTAGCCATTTGGTAATTGAAGCACTCAACATACACCTAATACACAGATTTTATTAGCATATAAACTTTGTTTTTTACTAACAATAAAGATGAGATGGTTACAAGTGCATTAGCAATTATATTTAGCTTAGCCTTAAATTCTCCAGTTTTTAACAACTACGCAGAAGCATGCTGGTATATGCAACAAAACTTTAAGAAAAATTTAAGTTTTCTTGGTTCACGCTCCTATAACAATAATCAGAACAACTTTTCTAAAGGCACTATTACACTCAGATCTACTAAAATCAGCTCAATTACACCCAGTGTTATATATTTATTTAAATCATATCCATATGACTAACACTTCAAGCTGATCAATCATAAAATAATTTATATTACTACAAATTATTATATTTAATAAAATACAAACATACCTTTTTAAAAGCTCATGATTGGTAAAGCTCACGATTGGTAAGCCGTTTTTCCAAAGGCACAATTTAGAAAAAAAAAGCCTAATAATCAGAAGTCTGCTTCATGTACTCGTCATCCCAAAAAAACAGCTTGATTGATAAAAAAAAAAGTAACAATAATTAGATGTGTTTTGGTAAGGACTCAAACTCATTTCAGAAGGAAAAAATTATTCGACCGGTTTAATATAAACATAACTGGAAACAACATAACAAAAACTTAGTACCTTCATCACGACACGAAAAGTTGAATGTTTTATCATTTTGGAAAGATATAATGTAATTAAAAAGAAAATATATAAAGGATAGTAGCAAACCGATTGTAATGGTCAAGAGTGGATAAAGAACTCTATGTTTGACCTAAATCACCTGAAACACATAATCAATAATTAGTCGGAATATATGTTATGTTAATTAGAGGTTGTAAAATGGGTCAAATTTACCTCATCAAATCAAATACAAAAGACGATGTAACTCACCTACAATTCTAAATTTATAAGAAGCATTTGGGTCGTCTTAGGGGTGTTTGTAACTGTTGGTACGTATTGCTTCAAGCATGTTTATAATGATTTCTTCAAGCAAAGCAAACCCTTCCCATCTTCAAGCAAAGCAAACCCTTCCCATCTTCAAGCAAAGCAAATCCTTTCCGTTGCAGTCATCATCAGTTAGTAGATTGAATTAAAAGAGCTTCAAATCAATTTTATTCCATGCTCAAAAGGAAATAATCAGACAAGATATGAAGTCGGTAAGCATATATTAGCGCAGATTCGTTCAGACTTTTTATCGAACACTTTGAACGCATGATCAAAAAACTAAACAAAATGGATATTAGCGTAATTACAAACTATCGATTCATTCTAAGGTATAACATAACAATTGTTCGATAAATCTGGAATAATTAGTATCCCAAAGAAAACAAAAAGCACATACACAGAAACTAACAAATTGACTTCAATTCATTAATCAAAATCGATATAGCGAGTGATAGAAAACAGGAGCATTCCTCATCCTTACCTGGATTTTTCAAAGTCGACATGGTTGAAGGGGAGATCTGTAACTATTCAAGGTACCGAGGGTGTTTTGCAGACGCAATGAACTTTGAAGTAACCAAGGTATTGGAATCAAGGAGCTTTCATGTAATCGAGGGTGGCTTTCGTGGAATCGAGGGGTTTTTTTGGAATCGAGGAGCTTTCATATGTAATCAAGGAGGGTGAGAACTGATTTGGGTTTTAGGGGCAGATCTTTAGAGATTTAACTAGGTTTTGTTTAGAATTAATATCGCAGCCGAAGGTCAGACCATGTGGTTTGGGTGTTTGTATGAAACCAAAAGGTTGCGTGTTTGTAACGCCCCGAAATTCGGTAAGTGATTATTACCGTATTGTATTATTTAAATTTGAATCAAAATATACGTAAGTGTTAAAATTTATTTAAGGTTAATACCACCTTTCTTGTCTAGCTAAAATATGTGAATTATTACTTTATTGATATAATATAATTATGAGAACAAAAGTTAAAGTGTATCATCGCATTGGTATTTTTCTGTTCATAGGATTCGAGTGTATTGGGTGTGGGCCGGCCTTGGGAATGTGTGCTGGACTTATCTGACTTCTAGAATATGGTCCATGGAGTGTAGGGTTATTAGCTAGGTCAGATTTTCCCAAAATGGTAGGAATATAAATACACTGCATTGGATTTCTCACCAGCCGACAACCCTAAATTATTTCTTGTCCATTTCGGCGCCTACTCCTAGAAACTATCACCTCCGTCGTTTTCTAACACCACCACCACCGTAAGCCTCTCCACCGCAGTTACCGCTTCCTACATGGTTCATTGCGCCGGAGAGCTCCACCGTTGATACCTTGTTCCGCTCCGCCGTGAGCTTCCGATCGATTTCCGCCGTCCGAGCTGCGTCCCATTCGTGCTCACCTTTTGAGCTGTGTTTCGATTTCTGTTGAGAACTTAGCTCCTCCGTTTTCTTCCGGTTCGCCATACACGTTGACCAACACTTCACCACCGTTGTTTCTACTCTCTCCGGAAAAGTTCCGTCCACCACCGTTCGTTTCTATCACCACCTTCTTGGTTTCTGTTTTCACAGGTAAACAATACATTCTCCGCCCGTTTTCTGATTTCCGGCTAAACTCTTTTGTTTCTGATTACCGTCGCATGTTTTTTTGAAGCTCCGCCGCCACCGCTGTGATTCTATACTATTCCCGGTGAGCCATCGTGTTCTTTGTTCCCGTGAGCTTCATTTCCGGTGAGCTTCGTCTCCGGCGAAGCTTTAAATTCCAGTGAGCATTGTTTCTGTTTTAACCATACTTTATAGTTTCTTGTGTTTTCTATTCCGCTATATTGGTCCCTTGTCTCGTAATGCAGTCTAGAGTAACGGGGTTCGAAGAGGAGCATATTACTAGCCTAAGTCACGAGGTGATCACAGCTCGAACAAGGGTGGTAAAACGTTTTCCTCACCGTCTTTTTCCTTTATGTCTCGATTTAGCACACAAGATTAGAAATGGGTTTTAAGTCTTATTTTAGTATGAAGTTTCATGCCATGTGGGTTTTGTCTTGATGATGATATTAAAAAGGGATAAACTCCTACAACCTTTTCTTTCATTTTTATTTAAATCAAGTTTGGAAAGTTTTGTATCTTTTTTTTTTCCGAATAAGGGTTGTTTAAAAGGTTTTCGACGTACAAATTTATAACTGAGTTGGTGAAACTTTTGGGAAAGGCCTTTTCAATTTTTTTTAAAACCCCAAACTGTTTGGCAGATTATGGGTCTCATTAAAGTTGCATTTTTATAAAATCATAAACTTTAAATGAAAGAAATCGTAGCTTTATTGATTAATTGGGAAAAACTTTTATATTTAAAAATAGCCTTGAGTGGGGTCTAATTTGAGTCATCTTACGTGCTATAGGACCGTCTAGACGCTAGCCGTGCAGTAGCGTAGGGTGCTGAGAGACCTTTGGAGCTTACGTTTTCGAGGTGAGTATTCTCACCGTGTTTCCAGTTATAGCAATATACATGCATGACTTATGTGTTTTGAAATGTTTGAACTGTTTATGTGATTGAACTGCTATCTTGGAATCTGAGTTATCTGGGTTATCTGAGTTTATTATGTTAGAGAGATAAACACATAAATAATAACAAATCTGAGTTCTAGCCTGGGTGGCAATCTGAGTTCTAGCCTGGGTGGCAATTTGAGTTTTTAGCCTGGGTGGCAATCTGAGTTTTAGCCTGGGTGGCAATTTCACACAAGCGCGCTATATAAATTTAAAATCTGAAAAATAATTAATCTGGGTGATTAACTGAGTAGAATCTGAGTAGGAGTACACTTATGTGCCCTCATGTTTTGTATGTTATGACTGTGTTGCATTTTGGGAATATTCACTCAGCGTGTGGCTGACCCCAAACACCCCCCCCCCCCCTCCATTGTGCAGGTACTAGCAAAGGGAAAGGAAAGGTGGAGTGACGGTTGTTGGATATCTGATGTGGAGTCATCTTTTATTTCTATATGTTATGACAAACTTATTTTAGTTTTATTTTAAAACTTCCGCTGGATCAAACATGTTTTAAATATTGACTTATCATTTGGGTTTTATAATTACTATTGGGACCTTTTTACTTAATTATCAAATTTAAAAGTTTTAAATTTTAAGAAAATTTGGGTGTTACAAGTTGGTATCAGAGCGCTGATTTGAGGGATTTGAATTTACAAGGGATGAATTCAAACTCAAGTTTGAGTTTCGAGTTTTTAAAATGAAAAAAAAAAAAAGACGAGTTAAAATCTTTTCTGAGTAATCTTTCCACATCAAGTATACAACATGTCACGTCAACCTCTCGCTTTCCTGCTGCCGGTAATATTTAATAGTTTTATTTGAGATTTCTATATATCATATTTTGAGTTTCACCGAGAAGGCAATTTTGAGAATTTTGAGTTGAAAATCCATGGAGTAATCAGATCATATTTCGCGACATCGACGCCGAGAATATTATATATAAATATATACCTTCTGTGAAAATTATGTGTGATGTGTGATGGATATGGAAACGAAGAGTTGTGATGATCTCAATTTTTACCGGAAACTAGTTAAGGGTAGGTGCCGAAAATAATAGAGGGCCCCTATTATTGTACGCACAGGACCTAAGACTACGTTTCCGGAGAAATTGAGAAAGTCATTAACTTGACGTCTAAGTATCCTTATAAGTGATTATTATTTGATATTTATTCCCTTTTTCAAATATAGCAAGATGCCGCCGCCATCACGAGCTACCATGGAGCAGATGAAGAGTATGATGAAGCAGCTGTTGGGAGAGATGTGACCTGAGATGATCCAAGATATGTTTGAGGATATCACTGAGCAGGTCAGTGACATGATGAAGAAAGCGTTCGACGCCAGGGATGCCGCAGCACCGCCGCCGCCGGCCAAGGCCTTCACATACCGAGATTTTTCTGTATGCTCGCCGCCGGAATTTGATGGCAAGTCGGGCCCAAAGGTGGCCATACGATGGGTCACCGATATGGAGGGTGTTTTTCGGATATCCAGGTGCCCCCCCGAGTTGCAGACGGCGTACGCATGTCACTCACTGAAGGATACAGCGAATGACTGGTGGAGAGGCCAAGCAGCCAGGATGACTGAAGCGGAGTTGAGTGCTTTGCCATGGGAGGCATTCGTTGAGAAATTTAAGGAACAATACGTGCCACGGGTAGAGGTGGAACGGATTACCCAAGAGTTTCTAGAGTTGAAGCAAACACATGAATCTGTCACTGCCATCACCACCAAGTTCAGAGAGATGGCTTCGTTTTGTCCCGACTATGCGGCTACCGAGGAGATGAGGATGTCTCGCTACCACTCCATGCTACGTAGCGATATTCGAGAGTTTGTAGGGATGATGCCTCGTAGTTCCCTGGAGGAGATGATCGAGGCGGCACGTAGACGGGAGCTCGAGATGGAGCAACAAAAGAAAGAAAACAAAAGGGCGATGCCATCCTCATACGGGAACTCTAGTCAGGGTAGAGAGAAAAGGCAACAGTTCGAATTCAAACCGTATAAGGGAGGAAATTCAGGTAGGAGCGGTCAGTATGGGAGTAGCACACGTGGAGGTGATATGAGGATTAAGCCACGTGAGGCACCTATCAGAGATGAGGGGAGGTTATGCTACAAGTGTGGGAAATCCGGGCATATGGCGAATGCTTGCCCCATTCTGGGAAAAGTATGTTTTTATTGCAAGGAGGATGGTCACATGAAAGACGATTGCCCAAAGAAGAAGGACAGCGACAGAGGTGCCTAATTTTTTTTTATTTATTTATCTATATCATGTTGTGTTATATATATATTCTTTAATCTGACTATGTGATTGTTCATATGCTTATAAATCGATCCTAGGAGGTTTTCGGAGCGGGCCAGTGGTGAGCCCGACTCCCACTACTTATAGGGCTCCTGAGGGAGCACAGACCAGAGCTCGAGGACGAGCTTATTTGATGACTGGTGAGGAGACCAAGCGTGCTCCAAATGCTGTTGCTGGTAAATATTTTTACCTTATGAGTTATATTCTGGGTCATATTTCTGAGTTACAATCTGAGTAAATGCATAAGTACTTATCGTGTGAATATGAGTACTTACTGTGTGAATATGAGTTCTGTGTGCATTATCTGAGTATATGAGATTTTGTGTGATAGGTACATTCTGTGTGAATAATGTGCCTGCTTTTGTGCTATTTGATAGTGGGGCGACCCACTCGTTTGTTTCTTATGCTTTTAGCAATATGATGTCCCATAGAGTAGAGGACCTTCCTGAGCCATTATTGATAGAGGTTGCGAACGATAAGACGGCACATGTTTCTAAAGTGTACCGTGGGTGTCTGATCGAATTGTGCGGGGAGAAATTCCCCATAAATCTTATTCCTATTACTATGAGAGAGTTATGTGTGATTGTGGGGATGGATTGGATGACCAAGTACCACGCTGAGATCTTATGTCATCAAAAACAAGTCCGTATCAAACCTCCAAGTGGGGTTGAGCTAGTGATTCAAGGCGACCTTAACCGATGGGTGCCGGCACTGTGTTCGGCTGCGAGGGCAAGAAAATATCTTCAGCACGGTGCCGTGAGTTATTTGGCGTATATTGTCGACACTGTACTTGAGGTGAAACCGAGATCAATTGGAAGTGTTCCTATTGTGAGTGATTATGCCGATGTATTTCCCGAGGATTTACCGGGGATACCGCCAGACAGACAGGTGGAGTTTCGTATTGATTTGGTACCAGGTGCAGCGCCGGTTGCCAAGGCCCCTTATCGACTTGCACCGCCAGAGATGAAGGAATTATACGATCAGTTAAAAGAGTTGCAAGAGAAAGAGTTCATCCGGCCGAGTAGTTCACCATGGGGAGCTCCTATTTTATTTGTGAAAAAAGAAAGATGGGTCGCAAAGGATGTGTATCGATTACAGAGAGCTGAACAAATTGACAGTGAAAAACCGTTATCCATTGCCGAGGATTGATGATTTATTTGACCAACTCCAGGGTGCGTCATGGTTTTCAAAAATTGATTTGCGTTCCGGGTATCATCAGATGCGGGTGAAAGAGGAGGACATTGAGAAGACCGCTTTCCGGACGCGTTATGGTCATTATGAGTTTGTAGTGATGCCTTTCGGACTCACTAATGCACCAGCAGCCTTTATGGATCTTATGAATCGGGTGTGTAGTAGTATGTTGGATCGCTCGGTTATCGTGTTTATTGACGACATCTTGGTCTATTCAAAGACCAAGGCAGAGCATGAGGTTCATCTTCGCGAGGTACTAGAGACGTTGAGGCGTGAAGGTCTTTATGCAAAATTTTCCAAATGTGAATTTTGGCTACGCGAAGTGCAGTTTCTTGGCCATGTTGTGAATGCCGAGGGTATTAAAGTTGATCCGGCAAAGATTGCGGCAGTAATGAAGTGGGAAGTACCGAGGACACCATCAGAGATTCGTAGTTTTCTGGGATTGGCTGGGTATTATCGTCGTTTTATCCAGGATTTCTCCAAAGTCGCGTCACCATTGACAAAGCTGACCAAGAAATCGGCTGCATTTAGCTGGGGTGAGAAACAACAGGAGGCTTTTGAAATTTTGAGGAAACGTTTATGTGAGGCACCGATTCTAGCCTTGCCAGAAGGTGTAGAAGACTTTGTGGTTTATTGTGATGCGTCTATTCAGGGTTTGGGTGCGGTATTGATGCAGAGAGGTAAAGTGATCGCATATGCTTCTAGACAGTTGAAGCCTCATGAAGGCAATTATCCTACACATGATCTTGAGCTGGGTGCAGTGGTTTATGCTTTAAAAATCTGGAGACATTATTTATACGGCGTGAAAATCACCGTCTACACTGATCATAAGAGCTTGAAGCATTTGATGGATCAACAAAATTTGAATATGAGGCAGAGAAGATGGCTCGATGTGTTGAAAGATTATGACTGTGAGATTCTTTATCATCCGGGTAAAGCTAATGTGGTAGCTGACGCATTGAGCAGGAACCCTATTCGGGGCATTTGTATGAGATTGACCGCGGTGGCACCATTGTTAGAGTCCATTCGTGTTGCACAGGTAGAGGCTTCAGAGACCGAGCAGGCTAAGAAAGAACGAGTTACAGGGGTGATTGCCAGTTTTGTGAAAGATAGCAGGGATTTGTTGACACATATGGGTAGAGTATGGGTACCCTTACATGGCGGTAATCGTGATATTTTGTTGGATGAGGCTCACAAGTCCAAATTTTCTATTCATCCGGGTGCAACAAAGATGTATCGAGATCTTCGTGAGAATTATTGGTGGCCGGGCATGAAGTTAGGAGTAGCTCAGTACGTTGAGAAATGCTTGACTTGTCGCAAAGTCAAAGCCGAGCACCAGAGACCGCATGGTTTATTGCAACCATTAGAGATTCCAGTGTGGAAGTGGGAACAGATAACCATGGACTTGATCACCAAATTGCCGAAAACGCCGGGAGGTTATGATGCTATCTGGGTAGTTGTTGACCGTTTGACTAAAAGTGCCCATTTTATTCCGATTAAAGAGGCTTCATCAGCTGAGAAGATGGCAGACATCTTTGTTCGTGAGATTGTAGTGAGACATGGTGTACCGGTGTCTATTGTATCAGACAGAGACACTCATTTTACGTCGAGATTCTGGGAGAAATTCCAAGAGGAGATGGGCACGATGCTTCATTTCAGTACCGCGTTTCATCCACAGACTGACGGTCAGAGTGAGCGTACGATTCAGACACTCGAGGATATGTTGAGAGCATGTGCACTTGATTTTGGAGGTAGCTGGGATAAGTACCTACCGTTGGCAGAGTTTTCATATAACAACAGTTACCACGCGAGCATTGGTATGTGTAGCTAATTCTTTTCTCTCTTTAATTTTTGAGTGAGTAATTTAATAATTTCTCTAAATTAGATAAGGCGCCGTTCGAGATGTTATATGGCAGAAAGTGTCGGACACCTATCTGTTGGGGCGAAGTTGGGCACAAAGTGCTGGGTAGTACCGAGATCGTGTTAAAAACTACTGAGCTCATTCAGATAGTTCGCGAAAGATTGGTTACTGCACAGAGTCGTCAGAAGAGTTATGCTGACAAGAGACGGTCTGTTCTAGAGTTCCAGGTTGGAGATTATGTGTTGTTGAAAGTTTCCCCGTGGAAGGGCGTGATCCGGTTCAGAAAGAGAGGAAAATTGGGACCCCGTTATATTGGTCCCTATCGGGTGGTTGCCAGGGTTGGCAAAGTAGCTTATCGTTTAGACCTGCCGGAGGAGTTACATCTTATTCATAACACTTTCCATGTTTCCCAATTGAGAAAGTGTATCGTTGACGAGTCTGTGGTTGTGCCCTTAGAAGATATTCAGATTGATGAGCAGCTAAATTATGTTGAGCGACCAATTGCGATTCTTGACCGTAAGGTTAAGACTTTACGCAATAAAGATATTGTATTGGTTAAGGTGCAATGGCAGCACCGAAAGGGTTCTGAGTGGACCTGGGAGCCTGAGTCTGAGATGCGTGATCATTATCCTGGGTTGTTTCCGAGTGATGACTTCGAGGACGAAGTCTGATTCAAGTGGGGTTGAGTTGTAACGCCCCGAAATTCGGTAAGTGATTATTACCGTATTGTATTATTTAAATTTGAATCAAAATATACTTAAGTGTTAAAATTTATTTAAGGTTAATACCACCTTTCTTGTCTAGCTAAAATATGTGAATTATTACTTTATTGATATAATATAATTATGAGAACAAAAGTTAAAGTGTATCATCGCATTGGTATTTTTCTGTTCATAGGATTCGAGTGTATTGGGTGTGGGCCGGCCTTGGGAATGTGTGCTGGACTTATCTGACTTCTAGAATATGGTCCATGGAGTGTAGGGTTATTAGCTAGGTCAGATTTTCCCAAAATGGTAGGAATATAAATACACTGCATTGGATTTCTCACCAGCCGACAACCCTAAATTATTTCTTGTCCATTTCGGCGCCTACTCCTAGAAACTATCACCTCCGTCGTTTTCTAACACCACCACCACCGTAAGCCTCTCCACCGCAGTTACCGCTTCCTTCATGTTTCATTGCGCCGGAGAGCTCCACCGTTGATACCTTGTTCCGCTCCGCCGTGAGCTTCCGATCGATTTCCGCCGTCCGAGCTGCGTCCCATTCGTGCTCACCTTTTGAGCTGTGTTTCGATTTCTGTTGAGAACTTAGCTCCTCCGTTTTCTTCCGGTTCGCCATACACGTTGACCAACACTTCACCACCGTTGTTTCTACTCTCTCCGGAAAAGTTCCGTCCACCACCGTTCGTTTCTATCACCACCTTCTTGGTTTCTGTTTTCACAGGTAAACACTACATTCTCCGCCCGTTTTCTGATTTCCGGCTAAACTCTTTTGTTTCTGATTACCGTCGCATGTTTTTTTGAAGCTCCGCCGCCACCGCTGTGATTCTATACTATTCCCGGTGAGCCATCGTGTTCTTTGTTCCCGTGAGCTTCATTTCCGGTGAGCTTCGTCTCCGGCGAAGCTTTAAATTCCGGTGAGCATTGTTTCTGTTTTAACCATACTTTATAGTTTCTTGTGTTTTCTATTCCGCTATATTGGTCCCTTGTCTCGTAATGCAGTCTAGAGTAACGGGGTTCGAAGAGGAGCATATTACTAGCCTAAGTCACGAGGTGATCACAGCTCGAACAAGGGTGGTAAAACGTTTTCCTCACCGTCTTTTTCCTTTATGTCTCGATTTAGCACACAAGATTAGAAATGGGTTTTAAGTCTTATTTTAGTATGAAGTTTCATGCCATGTGGGTTTTGTCTTGATGATGATATTAAAAAGGGATAAACTCCTACAGCCTTTTCTTTCATTTTTATTTAAATCAAGTTTGGAAAGTTTTGTATCTTTTTTTTTTCCGAATAAGGGTTGTTTAAAAGGTTTTCGACGTACAAATTTATAACTGAGTTGGTGAAACTTTTGGGAAAGGCCTTTTCAATTTTTTTTAAAACCCCAAACTGTTTGGCAGATTATGGGTCTCATTAAAGTTGCATTTTTATAAAATCATAAACTTTAAATGAAAGAAATCGTAGCTTTATTGATTAATTGGGAAAAACTTTTATATTTAAAAATAGCCTTGAGTGGGGTCTAATTTGAGTCATCTTACGTGCTATAGGACCGTCTAGACGCTAGCCGTGCAGTAGCGTAGGGTGCTGAGAGACCTTTGGAGCTTACGTTTTCGAGGTGAGTATTCTCACCGTGTTTCCAGTTATAGCAATATACATGCATGACTTATGTGTTTTGAAATGTTTGAACTGTTTATGTGATTGAACTGCTATCTTGGAATCTGAGTTATCTGGGTTATCTGAGTTTATTATGTTAGAGAGATAAACACATAAATAATAACAAATCTGAGTTCTAGCCTGGGTGGCAATCTGAGTTCTAGCCTGGGTGGCAATTTGAGTTTTTAGCCTGGGTGGCAATCTGAGTTTTAGCCTGGGTGGCAATTTCACACAAGCGCGCTATATAAATTTAAAATCTGAAAAATAATTAATCTGGGTGATTAACTGAGTAGAATCTGAGTAGGAGTACACTTATGTGCCCTCATGTTTTGTATGTTATGACTGTGTTGCATTTTGGGAATATTCACTCAGCGTGTGGCTGACCCCAAACACCCCCCCTCCATTGTGTAGGTACTAGCAAAGGGAAAGGAAAGGTGGAGTGACGGTTGTTGGATATCTCATGTGGAGTCATCTTTTATTTCTATATGTTATGACAAACTTATTTTAGTTTTATTTTAAAACTTCCGCTGGATCAAACATGTTTTAAATATTGACTTATCATTTGGGTTTTATAATTACTATTGGGACCTTTTTACTTAATTATCAAATTTAAAAGTTTTAAATTTTTAGAAAATTTGGGTGTTACAGTGTTCGATTCCCTGCTAAGACATTTTTAGCAAAATAACTAAATTCCAAAATTAGTAAGTTTTGGCTGAATTTTCAGCCGGTTATTTATAGAAAGGTCCTAAATACTTTATATATAGTAGAAATACCTAATATGCCCTTGTTATTAATATATTACTAAAAGTATAATTTATTTTATTTAAAAAAATACCATAAGAAATCTTGACTGTTAATCTTAAATCCAATGGTCTAGATTGGTTAATTAAAAGTTCTCAGAATTCTTTTTGAAATCAGGGTTCTCAATATAATCCTACACTATATATATATATATATATATATATATATATATATATATATATATATATAGGGTCCGGATCCGGTGAGGACTCTTTTCCTAGTGAGGACTGCGAGGACTCCAAAAAAAACTCTAAAAATGATCCAAAACAAACTTTTTTCAAAAAAATCCTTTTTTAAACATTAAAATCGCAGCATATAGGATCCAAAAAAAATATGGATCATAATAATGATCCACAAAAAAAATATGGATCATTGTTATGATCCGCAAAAATAAGTGGATCATAAATTTTTTTTAAATATTTTTTTTGGGCAAATGTAGTAATAATCGTGGAGAGTTATATATTTTTTTTTTTGGAATTTTCTGGAATGTTTTTGAGGTGTCCTCGTGAGTCCTCACCGTTTTTTGAGTCCTCACAGGATCCACTTCTATATATATATATATATATAATAAGGATGAAGAAAAAAGCATCCTTATTTGAAGAAGTTGAAGAATCGATGCATTTTCGTAAAATATAGATATATGTATATATACATATATATGCATACCATAGATATACATATGTTCATAATTATACTGTATATATGTTTATATATACACATATATATACGATATGCATATGCATTTTCGTAAATGAAAATGCAATTTCCGATTGAAAATGCAAGTTACGACTGAAAATGCAAGTTACGTAAAATGCATGTGTATATATATATGTGTATATATACATATATATCGGGCATTAATATGCACATATATAAATTTCTATAGTATGAATATATAAATATATATACATATATGTATGTATATGTATACATATATGTATATTTTACGAAAATGCATTACTTCTTCAACTTCTTCAAATAAGGACCCTTTTCTATGGATAATTACCCTATATATATATAAGTTTCTTTTTTATATTAAAAGAAGCCTAGAAAATTTAATCCAAGAAAATTGTTCAAGTTTTGAATAATTGGATTGAGTAGGTTTCAAGATAAAAAGAATTAGGTTTCTTTTTGTCTAGTAAAAAACCCTAGAAAAATTAATCCAAGTAATTGATTATATAACCAAGATTTGGTAGATCATTGGACAAATTAGGCTTTAGACAAAATAAGGAAAGATGTGTTATTCTTAGTATTAGAATAACACATTATATTTATTTGTTATTCTTATTATTTTCGGTAAATATAAAATTAAAAAAAATAATAAGGACAAGGGGTTCGACCAAACCGAGTACGACCGAGCCAGGGTCGAACTCGGGTTCTGACGAACGGACCGATCGGACAAGCCGGACCGAGCCACGGTTCGGTCTTCGTCTAAACGATCCAGTTTTTTCCCTCGTTGTGCATTTGATCCAGTTTCGTTTACCCAAGGCTCAGTTTCGGGCATACGGATAAGCGGGATCAAATCAGACGTTAAAAAAAATTTCCTTTTTTTTGACGAGTTTTAGTATTTTCAGTTATAATAAAGTTAATAACATTTAAATTAAAACTGGTTTTAATAGTCTATTAAAATCAAGATAATCACTAAATTAAGGGGGAAATAAGAAATCAGTTATGGGTAATTTAATTATTATCAGTTTAATTAATCATTTAGAATGACATAACCCAAAAGTCGTGACATTGTGTTTATTTTAAAAAAGTTCCGAAATTCTTTATTTTTTTCGGGAATTAATAATTTTTTTTTTAAATATACAAAAACCCAAAACCAAGACTTTGGGGTTATGGCATAGCAATTTTTGAAATTGAATTTATTTTTTATTTATTTAATTCATTTACTTGAAATAAAAAGATGGTAATTCTAAACAGTTTGTTTAGAAAACCAAGTTTTAATAAAAGGATGGAATTTATAAACAATTAGTTTATAAACCAAGTTTAAATTAATAATGGCGATATAAACAGTTTGTTAATAAAACCAAGTTTTAAAAGGTAAAATTAAAACTGGAATTTATAAACAATTAGTTTATAAAACCAAGTAATTTTTAAATTAAAAAAACTGGCTAACGTTTTTCGAACAAAGGAAAATCGTTTTTAGAAAATCTTAGATCAGAGTGCAACTCACCTAATGGAACACCTCACTTGTTCAACGATATTCATATTTTAAGGAGAAAGAACCTAAGATGCGGATTCAAATCATTGCGAGTGTCAGGGTGCATAGGGTCTTGTGATAATCGGGAGTCCCAGCGCCAGGCATCGCACTGTCTTGGGTGGTACAATCTACTTTGGTGATAATCGGGAGTGGGCCCAAAATGCACTAGAGGAATTAAAACATTTACAAGGTTGTTGTTCAACTTGATATCCCGAACATCTAGGAATCGTTTCTAGTCTAGAGGCAACCGGTATGGCTATACTTACCAAAAATAGCATTGCTCTAATGGGAAGTGCCCAAACCTTGCATTAGAGGGCGTGAAACATGGATCCCAGTCTAATTATTATTCTTAAAAAGTAATAATATTAGAAGTTATTTGTTTATCTAATCATACTAACTGTTTGTTGTTTTTTTTATAGATGTCTGTACCGTCAGAAATTCCATTTTACTCACCAAACGAATCGCAAAAGTTCATCACTGGAAAATGGAAGCTTACTAGTCCGAACTACAAAGTTTGGAAGTGCATTTTAGGAGTTACCTAAAAGCACAGAATCTTCTGTATGTGATAGACGAGGTGCCCAAGGGACAACCAGGGCCGGATACCCAAGATGATTAGCTTAATGCTTATTATCAGTATTTGGCTGATGAATCACAAGTTATGTCGATTATCATTCTTACTTCATTATCAGAGCTTACTGATAATGTACGTAAGAAATCGTGCTATGAGTTTGTCCAGTATCTTGAGGAGACGTTTAAAGATAGTATAGAAGAAAGTAAGTAGTTCGTTTTGCAAGAAACCTTCTCGTCAAAGATGAAAGATGGTCAGCCATTGAGTGACCATCTTACTAACATAAGAACGTTGCTAGATTGTCTCACCCTGCTTACTGGCACATCAAACCAGCATGAACAAGTCTTGTTCTTGTTTAGATCTCTCACTCAATACTATCAGGATAAGGTAGTACGTTTAGTTGGGAATTTTGATTTGACTGTCGCAGGTCTACACGAGAATCTCTTGTGTATACATGATGTTTAAAGGCTAGAGGAAGAATCTCTCCCTGAGGTTCAGCAGGATGACTTAGATGATTGGTTGAATGAATTTGCTGATTTGTGTTGCCCAACTTGTGGCAGCAAGGATATTTCGAGCACACGTCCGATGTGGGACTCTTGGACGCTGACTTTGTCAGCCATTCAGGTATCTTTATGATTGATTGTCTCGTTACTTCTAGTGAATCCTGGGTATTGGATACCTGATGTGGTCATCACATTTGCAATCATTTGCAGGGATTTAAGAAGGACAAGAGGCTGGGTCAAGGAGATGTTGAACTACGAGTAGGCGAAGGTTCCAAGGTTGGAGCTGAAGACGTAAGAACATATGTTCTCAAGTTGCCTTCAGGAAGAGTCTTGGAACTTAAAGATTGTTATTGTGTTCCTAGACTTATTAAGAATGTTATTTCTTTTGATTTACTTATAGGCAGTGTTTTTTATTATGAGTTTTGTGGTAAAACAATTTCGCGTTTAAAAGATGATATTTTATATTGGTCTATATACGTTAAATCTAAATAACATAGAACGAGACGTTTATCATATAAGTAAAAGATCCAACAGTAACTTGAATCAAACTTATCTTTGGTATTGTCGTTTAGGTCATATAAAGGAGACTCACATAAAGAAGCTCCACGATGATGGAATTCTAGAACCATTTGATTTAGAATCATATGCGATATGCGAACCTTACTTATCTGGCAAGATGACAAAAGATCCTTTTAACCATTACAATGAAAGTGCAGGCGAGTTGTTAGGGATTATACACATAGATGTGTGTGGACCCTTTACTCCAAAAGCCAGAGGTGGATACCTCTACTTCATTATCTTTATTGACGACTTCAGTAGATATGTTTATGTCTTTCTTATGAGACTAAAGTCTGAGAGCTTCGACAAGTTCAAAGAATACCATAATGAAGTAGAGAACCAACTAGGCAAGAAAATAAAGTCACTTCGGTCTGACCGAGGAGGCAAATATTTGAGCCAGGAGTTCGACGATCATTTGAAAGAATGTGGGATTATTTCATAACTCACACCTCCGTATACACCACAGATGAATGGTGTATCAGAAAGGAGGAATCACACTTTGTTAGACATGGTACGTTCAATGATGTGTCGTGCTCCCCTACCACTATCATTTTGGGGACATGCACTCGAGACTGCAGCATTCACACTGAATAGAATTCTGACTAAGTCAGTAGAAAAGACTCTGTTGGAGCATTGAACGGGCAAAAAGCCAAAATTGTCTTTTCTCAAGATTTGGGGTTGTGAGGCGTACGTTAGACGTAACTTCATAGACAAACTCAACCCGAAGTCAGATAAATGTATCTTCGTTGGATATCCAAGGGAAACCTTAGGATACTATTTCTATCATCAGGAAGACAACAGAGTTTTTGTTGCTCGAAAAGGTGTCTTCTTGGAGGAGAAGTTCCTCGGAACCGAAACTCCAGAAAAAGAAATAGAGCTTCAAGAAATTGAAGAAGATGAAGATCCACCGACGACTTCAGTCGAACCAGTGGTTGAACAAAAAATTGTTGATCCACAACCATAACCACCGGTTTAGGAAGAAGAAACACGCAATCCGCGTAGGTCCAGTAGACCACGCCAAGAACCAGATAGGTATCTTGGATTCATGATCGATGAAGATGATGGAAGTCTACTAGAACCATTGACCTACAGCGAGGCTGCTGACGCCTTAGAGTCTGAAAGATGGCTCGAAGCTATGCAAGCAGAGATGCAATCCATGTATGACAACCAAGTCTGGGTGTAATTAGACTTGCCACCACAGTCACGAGCTATTGGATGCAAGTGGATTTTCAAGAAGAAAACTGACATGGATGGAGAAGTGCATACTTACAAAGCATGACTTGTCGTGAAAGGTTTCACGCAAACACACGGTGTGGATTACTCTGAAACCTACTTGCCAGTCGATAAGCTTAAGTCTATTAGAATTATGATACTTTTTCCCTTTGTAATCAGGATTAGACTGATTGTTGTTGTTCTGATTAGAGGCAGCTTAATACTTAGTCTTCTGATACTTAACGTATATAGAACATTATGAGAACTTGTCGTTCTGATAAGACTTAGAATCAGGATTAGACTGATTGTTGTTGTTCTGATTAGAGGCAGCTTAATTCTTAGTCTTCTGATACTTGTTCCCTTTGTAATCACGCTTGTTGTCGTAGGAACGCCTCCCATTTTCATTGTTCGAATTCTCAGAGGATTTGCTAGACACAACTAGCTTGTCTTTGAACGATCCACTTCTCATAGCATCATCAGTCAACCTTGTTGCACGATTCACAACATCTTCGAATGTTGTCGGTTCAGAAGCAATAACATGAGTACGAATAAGATCATGAAGACCTTGAAGATATATCTCGATACGCTTAAATTCAGGGGAAACCATATGAGGAACGAGACGAGCGAGTTCTTGGAATTTAGTCGTGTAGGTAACAATATCAGATCCAATCATGGATAGATGCCATGGTTCCACTTCAACTTTTTGTAGCTCTCTCCTTGGACAAAACTTCTGAGTTAACTGATTCTTGAATGTATCCCAAGTCATAGCATCAGCATTTTCACGACCTAAGACTTGCACTTGAGAATTCCACCAGGACAACGCTTCCTTGGACAATGTGCTAGCAGCAAACTTCGCCATATTCTCAGGGGCACATTGGATGATACTGAAAATAGATTCCACCTTCTCAATCCAGTGGATGATAGCAATGGCACCTTCAGATCCAGAGTAGGTCGGAGGATGACAGGACGTAAAGGTCTTAAATGACTGACCTTGACGATTTGCATTGGGATCTGAAGTTTAAACAAATAAGGAAAGAAAATGAAAAATGAGTTAAAATGAAATGATAATAAATGAATCTTCTCTTGTGGAGTCGAATGATATAACCATTGTTTCCACCATTAGATGCACCAGCGGCATTTCCTCTTGCAGCGTTCATTTGAGCCATCGCTTCAGCGATTCGGCATTCCACCATTTGTTCAATAGTCTCTGCATTTCCTCCTCGAGCCATTGATGAATTGCTGATACAAATAATACGATTTAAACAAAGAATTAAGAAAATAATAATATAGAAGGATTTTAAAGGAAATATATACTTATTATAAGAATTGAAGAATTAATATATAATAGACGTAATAGTAGTAGTAGTAGACGTAGATATAAATAGTCGTAGATATAGTAGTAGTAGTAGAGACGTATAGAAAATACAATTTATGGAAATAATAAAATTTACTAAAATATCACTTTTATTAAACACATTCCTAATACCTAATATATTTTTTTTTAAAGTATGGCACATACGCCAGTACTGAATAAAAGAAAATACTAAAATAGCTAAATATAAAACCTAATAATAGTAATAGAAAACAAATATAGACGATATGTAGACGACTAATCATCTTCCTCTTGCTCAGAGTCCTCCATAGGCTCTGACTCTTCTTTTGGCTCTTCCTCTGGTTCTGATTCTTCTTCTGGCTCACAGTCTTCTTCAGGCTCTGATTCTGATATCACATCTGGATCTGGTTCTTGACGTCGTGGAGTTCTTGGAGCAACATAACGCTTTGGTTTCGCAGGCGAACATAGGAAGATCATACCTCGTTCACGAATATGATTAAAGATAGGACGTTGACCATGAGCTGGAGTAGGAGGACCATTAGGAATAATGGGAAAAGGACGTCTTCTAGGGCGACGATGCGATGGGACAACAGGAGGTTGTACCACTGCTGGCACTGGCGCAACAGGCACTGGGACTACTGGGAAAACATCGCCACGATCACTATCGGAATCAGACGAAATATCGAGGACACTAGCAGGCGACATTCTACTGATCACGACGCGTAAAATTATCAGATTATGAAAATTTTGGGCTCTCTAACGCATGCTAACTATAATACTAAGGCAAAACTAACTAGGGCAAATGTTCTAAACTAAGAACAATGAAACTTCAGGATATGAGACCGAGCGTGCCATGATTATTTTTGTTTTGTAAAATTTTTCGTTTTTCCCAAAAATCTTTTGTAGTTATAGACTAGGCTTGCTAATTCACTATAATTTAAGCTCTGATACCACTCTGTCACACTCCCGCCAAAAATGAGTTTTACTTCATTTAAAATATTTTGCGGAAGAACGAGAGTGTAAGGTTCATGATTACATAGCAAAAATTAAGCAAACAAACAACCACACAATAACAAAAAATAAAAAGGTGTTTCACTTTCCAAAAGTAGAAAGTTTCCAAAAATAGTAAGTTTCCTAAAATAGAAATTGATTTGAAATGAAATGATTGTTCGTAAACTTAATGTTTTAATCATGGCTCACGACAATCCCACTGCTCATATCCTCCAGTTCCACTACACCTAATCACCTGGAAAAACATAAATAATAAAAGGGTCAACAATAATGTTGAGTGAATCCACCGGGTTATAGTAAAAGTTAAAGTAAAGTGTTTTTGCTACCCAAAAATGTTTGTTATGAAAATATTTTATGACTAAAAAAGTATAAGGTTCAACACTCATAGGATATGAGGAGTAAATACAAAAAGTAAAGTGCAATTGTAGAAGATCTACAATTACTAGTTCAGTTTATGAAAATGTGTTGAACAAGTTGTTATGTTTGACATCGCATGACCGTTATCCCCAACAGGTAGCTAGTCTATTGAGTTAATATACCAACCCCTAAGTCCACAATCAACACTTCAACTCCAGTATGTTATGTTCTTTTATGGATATACACTCCCGGAAATGTCTTAGATAAACCAAGTAATGATCAATCGTTCGTTGGGAGGATGAGTGTGAGCCAATAGTACTATCTGCATATCCATGGTCTAGATCCACTAGTTAATGATTGATGGCAAACCTTAGTCTGGTATAATAATCGTTTGTCATGCCAACGCGATAATGAAAATGTATATGTTGTACAGAAATAGTAAAACAGTAGCAATTGTGTTTATGTTTTCCACCCTAAAGTTTGTAAAACAGTAAAAGAGTAAAAGGGGTCTGTGGACTCACCTGGGCAAAGCTTAGCGATAGTATTATGACAGAGGAATCCTTCAGAGACTCCTAGCTTCCTAAACGATATAACTTACTAATTAGACTAAGCTAATACAGGCGATTCTAGATACGATATAAGTTAAATGATATGCAAGTTATGTTATGTTTTAGGTTTTGTGACATCGAATGAACTTGGATCATTGGGCCTTAAAGGGCCGAAATGAAATGAAATGAAATGAAATGAAATGGGCTTCGAAATGAAATCAAATGAAATGGGCTTGGATTAGGCTTATTGGGCCTAGATTGGGCCTAATGGGCTTAATAGGCCTAGATGGGCTTAATGGGTCACTAGGTTGGGCCTCTTGGGCCTCTTATTGGGCTTAGGTCCAATTAGATTGGGCCATGGATTCGGCTTGGGCCCAATTGGGTTCGGTTTAGGTATAAATGGGCCAAAGGTTTGGGCTTTGGTCCAAATGGGCTTGGATACTAATGGGCCAACTAATGTTTGGGCCTGATAGACTAAGGTAGATCGATATGGGCCAAGTACGGGCCTTGGCTCGATTGGGTATTCGGGTTTGGTCCATGGTTTGGGTCAAGATCCGGTCTTGACCCGGTTTGACTTATTGGTCAACATTGGTCAAAATTAGTCAACAATAATCAACATTTGGGTTCTAGATTTCGGTTAGGGTTTAGTCTAGGATGCTATTTGGCCAACCATGGTCAAACATGGTCAATCTAGGTCAACTAGGATTCGGTTTTGATAGTAATTCAGTTAGGGTTGGCCGGCTAGGCCGAAACCCTACGATTTGGTGCTTGGTCGGTCTAGATCAAGTCTAGGGTTCGAGTTTAGGTACTAGATGTTCATAGGTTCGTATCTAAAGACTAGATCTAGGGTTTTTCATGACATGGTTCGAGATCTAGGGTTCGAGCAATGGATCAAGCAAAATTAAACAAGGGAATTACGATATAGCATATTTGGGACGAGAAACCGTATGCATGGTGTGACCATGCACCCGTTCGGATCTAGATCAATATAACAAGCAATTTTCGAGACCTCTTGGCCTTTGGCCTACGTCTCGGATCTAAACTAAAGATCGAACAAGATGGAATCAAGGAAGAAAATAACAAGTAGGGTTTAAGTTTCATACCTTGCGATCAAAAATCAAGAAGATACCGAATGGGGTTTGTGGATTGCTTGCGATCGGTCGAAGGTGAAGGGAGCTAGGGTTCGGCTGATTGGTGATGGAAAAGGATTTAGGGTTTAAGTATTGAATGGTATATATAGTGATCAAGGAATAAGAGTTTCACTAGAATTAGGATTCTTTTAAATCAAACTAGAAGATAATATCACTAGGATTAGATCAAACAAAATTCAACCTCACCCCTAATAGGGTTCGGCCGAACTAGAGGGGCACGAGCAAGGGTAGGCCGGCCACATAGTGGTCGGTCAAAAGATCAAGGTGCCGGGTTTAGATGGTTTGCTCAATTCGAGTCACGTTTATATTAAGTTTATTCGTTTATTGTTTAACCGAGAAAGTTATTGTTTTAGAAATGATTTAAGCTCATATATGTCACCATAAGTAAATAAAAATGTTGTGTTGACTAAAATAATCAAACACTAATGTATGGTGTAAAAATATGTAAGTTTGTTGTGTATTAGGATGCTAGAAATAGAAATGTCTATAAATAGAAACTTTCTAAATGAGGAAAGTTCTAGAAATGAAATGAAGTTACATACCAGAAATATCGAGTTGTCACATTTAGACACCCCACATAGGCAACCTTTTTGAAAGTGATGTTCCCAGCTTTAATCTCTCCATATCCTCTTGTCTTTCATATAGAATCATCACCAAATCTGACAGAAGGACCCTTCTTTGGTGTGTAATGTTGAAGGTACTCCATACTGCCAGTCATGTGTCTTGAGCAGCGACTATCAAGGTACCATTTTCTATCACCCTGCACAAGACACAAAATAAGGATTAGTTCTTTTTAGGAACCCATTTAAAACTGGCACCTTTGGTGGGATTTACATATTTATCTTTCTTAATCTATCCATTTGATGGAGTCACTATCACCTTGGGGGAAACCTTAGAGGTTATCTTTTGTGGTACCGACTTTGTGTCCCTCTTTTTTTCTTAGGTACTGAGTAACTAGGATTTGAGAGACTAGTTCTACATTCTTCTCCTTTATGTCCAGTATAATGACACCTATAACACTTTCTAGGTCTATTTCTGAGCATGTTTTCATAAGGAATTTTTGAAAACTGTTTTTCTTTTGGATGATCAATATTGGTCAGTTTTGCAAACTTTTTACTTAGATTTTTCATTTGATCACCAAGAGTTTTCAAAAGACTATTTTTGTCATTTTTAGGAATACATTTTACTTCCTTTTGAGGAGAAGAGTTTTTCTTTTTATTTGGTAAAGGTGTCTGTTTTTTTCTTTTGTTTAGACTTAGTTCCTTTACCATTTGTAGAACCTGTTGAAGATGGTTTTTGATTTGTATCATTTTTTATAATAACCACTTTAACAAGTTCTTTGTGTTGGATTTATGTGCACAGATAAACACATGGGTCATCGTGTCCAATGTTATAAGGCACTAAAAGGTCACACAACTACACACCCAATAATGGACAACCGAATAAAGTAAGTTGTGTGGAATAATTAACTAGTTAAGTTAATTATAAAGAAGAGAATAAATAATAATAGTCTAATTATTATTTAAGATGAACGGTAAATATTAAGTTAAATATTTAACGGACAGTTAATTAATTGTTTATTAATTAACTAGCAAGTCCAAGGGCTAAAAGAGACAAAAGGAAGTTTAATTATATTTAACTTACAATTAAACTAGAAGGTCCCTAAATGTAACATGTAACCTTATAAATAAGAGGCTTGTGTTATGGGTTTTAGGCTAATCACTTTGTCACCACAAAACCCTAATCTCTCCCTCCCTTCTCTCTCTCGTTCGTCGGCCGAAGAACCCACAAATGGTTTCGAACCCTTGTTCGTTCAACACACACACATACACAAGTCATTGTGTATTGTTTTGTTGGTACAACGCGGTCTTGTAGCGTGTCCAGGTGGTGCAGTAGAGGTGAATCGTTCTTTAGCAATCTAAAGGTAATGTTCTTATTTATCTCCTCATTCTAGTGATCCCATTGTATAGTATAGATCTGGTATGTGGGGTTCAAGTTCCGCCATGTGAATCCTACAAGGTATTCCTACAGTGGTATCAGAGCTTCCTACTAAATCAATGGGATTCCCTAGAGTTTCTTTTTGTCTACAAAAGAACCCTAGAATTTTCGAATTCAAGTATGTGTTCTTCATGTTTTGAATGAGCATTGGATTGAATAGGGTTCAAGATAAAAAGAAATTAGGTTTCTTTTTTCTCCTCCTTTGTTTTTTCGAATTTCGTAAATATATATGTATATATTATTATTAAGTTTTTTTATCTTAGAAAGAAGCCTAGAAAATTTAATCCAAGAAAATTGTTCAAGTTTTGAACAATTGGATTGAATAGGTTTCAAGATAAAAAGAATTAGGTTTCTTATTTTTGTTTAGTAAAATCCCTAGAAAAATTAGTCCAAGTAAATGATTAACCAAGATTTGGTAGATTATTGGACAAATTAGGCTTTAGACAAAATAAGGAAACTTGTGTTATTCTTAGTATTAGAATAACACATTATATTCATTTATTTATTTGTTATTATTACTGTTATTATAATTTTCGATTTAAATAAAAATAAATAAATAAAAAGGGGAAGGGGGTTCGGTAAAACCAAGCAAGACCGAGTTTCGGTCGAACTTGCTTCGGACGAACAGACCGATCGGACAAGCCGGACCGAACCACGGTTCGGTCTTCATCTAAACGATCTAGTTTTTCCCTCATTGTGTATTTGATCCAGTTTCGTTTACCCAAGGCTCAGTTTCAGGCATATGGCTACGTGAGATCAAATCGGATGTAATATATATATATATATATATATATATATATATATATATATATATATATATATATATATATATATATATATATATATATATATAGTGTAGAATTAGAATTAGAATCAGAACCAATTAAGGCTACGGAATCAGCATAACTCAACCTAAACCATTGATTTTTGAAATGAAAGGATCATGGAAGACACATTAATGTATTTGATGAGGGACCCCCAAATATTGGTTTACATGGATGTCATTCATGCATGTATACGTACATGTATAGATAACACTTATGTATACATACATGAAAATATATACATATATGTATACATGCATGAATGACATCCATGCAAACGAATTTTTTAGGGTCCCTCATCAAATACATTAATGTGTCTTCCATGATCATTTCATTTCAAAAATCAATGGTTTAGATTGAGTTCTACTGGATCTGTAGCCTTAATTGGTTCTGAAACTAATTCGACCATATATATATATATATATATATATATATATATATATATATATATATATATATATATATATATATATATATATATATATATATATATATATATATATATATATATATATATATATATATAAGGTCCGGATCCGGTGAGGACTCTTTTCCTCGCGAGGACTGTGAGGACTCCAAAAAAAACTTTAAAAATGATCCAAAACAAACTTTTTTCAAAAACTTCCTTTTTTAAATATCAAAATCGCTATGTATAAGATCCAAAAAAAATTCCAAAAATGATCCGAAAAAAAAATATGGATCATAATAATGATCCACAAAAAACATCTGCATCATTGTTATGATTCGCTAAAAAAAGTGGATCATAATTTTTTTTTTTTTTTTTGTCAAATGTAGTAATAATCATGGTGGGTTATATATATTTTTTTGGAATTTTTTGAAATTTTTATGAGGTGTCCTCCCGAGTCCTCACCGAAAAAAGAGTCCTCACAGGATCCCACTTCTATATATATATATAATAAAGTTAATAACATTTAATAAAGTTAATAACACTTAAACTAGTCTATTAAAATCAACATAATCATTAAATTAAGGGGGAAATTAGTAATCAATTATGGGTAATTTAACTATTATCAGTTTAATTAATTTATTTAGAATGACATTACCTAAAAGTCGTGACATTGTGTTTATTTTAAAAGTTCCGAAATTTTTTATTTATTTTTTGGAAATTAATATTTTAGTTTTTAAAATATTAAAAAAAACACAAAATAAAGTCTTTGGGGTTATGGCAGAGCAATTTTCGAAATTGCAATTTATTTCTTTATTTTATCTACTTGAAATAAAAAGATGGTAATTATAAACAGTGACTTTATTAAACCAATTTTTTAATAAAAAAGATGAAATTTAAAAACAATTAGTTTATAAAACTAAATTTAAATTAATAATGGTGATATAAACAGTTTGTTTATAAAACCAAGTTTTAATATGTTAAATTAAAAGTGGAATTTATAAACAGTTAGTTTATAAAACCAAGTAATTTTTTAAATTAAAAACTGGCTAACGTTTTTTGAACAAAGGAAAATCCTTCGATGTGGAACACCTCACTTGTTCAACGATACTCACATTGTAAGGAGAAAGAACCTTCGATGTGGATTCAAATCATTGCGAGTGTTAGGGTGTGTAGGGTCTTGTGATAATCGGGAGTCCCGGCGCAAGGCATCGCACTGTCTTAGGTGGTACAATCTACTTTGGTGATAATCGGGAGTCTTGGCCCAAAATGCACTAGAGGGATTAAAACATGTACAAGTCTATTGTTCAACTTGATATCCCGAACATCTAGGAATCGTTTCTAGTCTAGAGGCGATTGATATGACTATACCTACCCGAAATACCGTGGCTCTAATGTGAAGTGCCTAAATCTTGCGTTAGAGGGCGTGAGATATGGATCCTAGTCTAACTATTATTCTTATAAGGTAATAATATTAGAAGTTATTTATTTATCTAATCATACTAACCGTTTGTTGTTTTTCTTATAGATGTCTGTACTGTCAGAAATTCCGTTTTACTCTCCAAACGAATCGCGAAAGTTCATCACTGGAAAATGGAAGCTTACTGGTCTAAATTACAAGATTTTCAAAGTGCATTTTAGGAGCTACCTAAACGCACAGAATTTATTGTACGTGATAGACGAGGTGCCGAAGGGACAACCAGGGTAAGACGCCCAGGATGATGAGCTTAATTGTAACACCTCAATTTTTAAAACACTTTTTAAATCATATTTTTAAATAAAAATATTACAAGTTCAATATTCCCAAAATACGGTTTAACAAAAACCTTAAAAACATTTATCAGAGTATTAAAACCGGTGTTACATTATAATATCATAACCATAGGATAAACGGGATCTACCTACGAGCTCCCGAGCTAATCAACACTAGGCCACTTCTATCGCGACCCTCTAATCCATTGATCTCGAACCTGAGTACATAGCCAAAAACAAAGTAGTACGTGAGACAAAAATAGTCTCGTGAGATACATGGGTTTTCGACCCATTCTCAAAAATAATAAAAAGTCCTTACTATTTAATTCTTTTCTTTATTCACTTATTAATTATCAACTTATTATCTTATCTTTATTCATACTTACTAGTAAGCTAACCGTAAGCTTACCCATCACATAATCACATACATATAAGCTATCCTTAAGCTTACCCCTTTTATCACATACGCCCCGAATCATTCCGAAGCAAACTCCCCCGATGTGGGTTATCATTAAGATCTCATGGTAATTGGGGTTCTCCCAAACTTACCAAGATCACCAAATCCCCCGTCTCGCTGGTTATCGTAATCCCCCTTTTTATCGGGTTATCATAATCCCCCTATTATCGGGTTATCATTCTCATAGATATACTACCCTTGCGCAGGGAGGTACCGCCCCAAGTAGTAATCTCACTCCCCCATAAATGGGTTATCGTTACCCGGATACTTTTTTTACACACATTGAATCATCAAATACGGGTCTATGCCCCACAAATTCATAATCAAACACAAATTAGAATACATCTATTCTAATTATCATAATAGTCTCTTTTAACATAATCATATTTCATTTATCTCTCCTGATCATTATCATCATAGACTTTATCCTTAAATCTACTAATAAGGTTCATTTCTTATTATCCATATTCATAAATATGTTACCTTTACATTGACTAGGGCGCATACATAATACTAGTCAAATCATACTTGTTCTCTTAACGTGATATCACTACTTTCATTAGTATATTTTACCAATAAACGTTATTACTTTAAGATCTTTGTCATTTGCTTAATTATTAATTCTTACTAATAAAAGCCAATATCATACTCTTTTAGCCATTATCATTATTAATACTTTTTATCAATAACCTCATTAATCAATTAATCTAATCACACTTACTTGCAAAATCATCAATTTCAATAACTATGTTCTATTAGCAATTCAATAAAATTTCATTATCTTTCTAATCACTTTCTATATTAAAAATATGTATTAATAAAGACTCGATAGATATTATCCATTTTCAAAACTCTTTTACTATGTAATCAGTTTAAAAGTTCACATGTACTCACCTTTGCCAAGCTAACTCCAATTCGTGTCCATTGACACGAATCCATGCTTTGCATCTTGTGCAATGACACCAAATCTTTAGGTCTTCTTGACCTACCATCAATACCATCACAATAACTAGATATTATCCATAACTAATCACCAAACAATCCATATTTAGATTCCTAACCACCATGTTTATCCAACTTGGTGGGATCTCAAACCCTAGTTCAAGATTTCCATCAACAAACTCAAATCCAACTTGTACACATCGATTACAAGCTTACAATGAGTGTTCTACACCCATGTTTAGTCATCTTCCCCAAAGATGACATGGTTGGTTCCCCAAACCACCATTTTTACCCATACAAAGCTCACAATCAAGGTAGATAAGCAAGACAATCAAGAATACTTACCCTTGATGTTTCAATCCTTCAAGATGGTGCAGATATGAGCTCTTGAGCTCCAAAATTGACCAAGAACACTCCCAAATCGCCTGCACTATGTGTGGGGTTGAAGGTGAAATGAAACCCTAGCTCACACACAAGTTTATGTATTCCTGACGCTCCTCGCGCCCCGCTCGCGCCCACCTCGCGCCGCGAAGTGACGCGGCTTTGCCTGCTGGTTGCCGCTGAAATACAGACCTCGCGTTTCGCTCGCGTTTCGCTCGCGGCTCTTGTCTCAACTCGAGCTTCTCGCGTCTGAGCTCTGAACCCACTATTCAACCTCGCGTCTGGCTCGCGCCTGCCTCGCGCCGCGAGGGCTGTCTGGGTCAGTTTCTTGCCTTTTAAACTTGTTTCCATCCAAGTCTTGACCCATACTTGGTTACACCAAGTCCCAAACATCCAAACACTCGATAAAACATAACGGAGACTCGATTAAATATTTTACCTCCTTTATTCCTCAATATTTCCATCTAATTCATTAATCGAAAATTCCGGTCGTTACAACTATCCACCCCTTAAAAAGGATTCCGTCCTCGGAATCAACTCAAGGATTTCCAATCCTCATTACACTTCCAAATTATGATCCAATAATACTTATGCATTTGATTGCCTACTTGACTCCGTTATACTCAAACGGGTCACAAACCAACTTGAGGTCTTAATACCCGAACGGGTCAAAATTTCATCATCTGGCCTTAACATGTTCAATTATTTAACCAACCTTTTTATCCCAATTGGAATGATATGACCCAATCATTACTAATAACCAATTTCCCAAAATAATAGTCAACCCCTCGCTTTGACCAAATTGTCAACATTGTTCCATCTTTGACTTAAGTACAAAGTCAACCATATCTTGATAATTTCTTTATCCACTAGTGGTTCCATTAACCATCAATTCCTTAACAATCGACCTCACATTCATGGTCCAACAACAATCATACTCGATCCCTAAACTCAACCCGAAATACTCAACGGTCAGAGTCGTACCCTTTGACTACCATTTTTTCCATCAATCCATTAACCACTATCATACACATGTAGATGATATATTATGCCCTTATCCTTGACTAACCATTATAAACAAAAGTCAAAACCCAATTTTGACTAAAGTATACAACCCACTAGTTGACCAACTTTGACTTATGAATAAAATCAAACTTACTTTGCAAATTTCACATATTCTTTATTACCGAGGCATCTTTTCCCAAGCTTTTCATTCCCGATTTACATATTTAAATTTCCTTTCTCATTTGTTCCCTTTTTCCTCGATTTCGATTTCCACAATCGATTAATGATTTTCATTTAAATCGATATCAAATCTCTATTACTTTTTAACTTTCATCCAATTACCTATACCATTTATAATTTCCTTCAAATATCCTTATACCATACTTGAAATTCCCGATTACCGGCTCTAGAGCCTCAATCATATCCAATTGTGGCCTAACGACCCATTATACATCTTTCACCACTCATTGGTTACTAACAAACTTTGCTTCCTAAAAGCATTCCTTTTTCCTAAACCATGAACCTGTAGGCACCTCCTACACCTACTTATACTTAAACACTACCTGTGTTTTCAACCCAATTTCTCACTTGCCATAAAAATCAAAACAACAACTAACCATACGATTCTACATACATTAGATACAAACATCATATCCCTGATATAACAAATTATACTTTATCTATCTTATCGAGATGACCGGAAAGCCTCCAATCCATCACGATTCCAACTGTCACAATGATCGGAAGCCTCCAATCCATAGTGACGCATCAAATCTCGTTAACCGGAAAGCCTCTGATCTAACAAGATCCATGCAATACCATTCTATCTTGCATACAATTCATGTACGCATCATTCACTTAGCATCATGCTAACATTTTCTTTCATAACTAAACACATTCTCTATACAATTTACATTTCCTCACATTTCACATAACATTAATTTCTAAAGTCATATTCTTTTCATAGACAATTACTCCCACTTATCCCTTTATACCACCCGGTATACACATAACATTTCTCATGCTTTCCACCAATCTACTCTTTTACCAATCGTCTTTAGTCGATTCATTTTCTCATTATTAAAATTCTCAATCTTTCTTTCACCACCTAAGTAACCACCATTTCATTCCATTATCCATATTTTTACTGAATCACCCGGTCAACTCGAGTCAACAAATTGACGCCAATCCATAATCCAAACATAACCTTTTACATTATTTCCATGTCTTTTTTCCAATATTTAATTATTACCCTTCACTTAGCATATCATTTCTAGGACAATTTACCATTAATTAACCTTTTTCCCTTAGCATCGAATCTATCATTCATGATACAAACTTTTGTCATGACTAATTGTCAATTTGTTCACTCAACCATTTTCGAATACTAAATTCTGTCATCCCCGATGCTTATCCCTTCCAACATGTTTTCTATTCACGAGTTTGGAACTTCACTATATTTTTCATCATTCTCTTCTTTACCGTTATCATATGGTAATACCACATCACTTATCCTTATTCCCGCCAAGTGTTACAATTTTACTTTTGAGCTTTCTCCTTACATGGTTTCCCATCCATATATATCATTCTCACCGAGTCTTAGTACTTTCGCATACTACCATCCTTTCATTGAAATCATTTACTATTCTCGTGATAATATATCTTTTAATATCCTAATTATCCGCGACATACCAATCGCCAACTCTCCCATACTTATACATGCCATTTCACCTTAACACCAAATCGTGCGACAATTCACCAATAAAACACGAACCTCATACGTTAAATTTTATATTTGAGGAAAACTTACCACACTTTTGCACCTTTCCCATCAACATAATTTGACGAATTTTGAACGCGTTTTTCTTCCTTTGTTGACTCCAAGCTACCATCGAACTTCCTCTTTTCTCCACTTGATGACGATTCGTTGACCCTTCGGTGAACTCCCTTCTCCACATCTCTAGCAATAACTCCTCTTAGAAATCTTTCTAGTACACTCTCGGGACAAAACTTCCCCAACAATCTACTCGCGAACTCCTTCCACGATATCTTGTACCATACTCTCATTTCCAATGCCTTGAACATCGCATCCTACCGCGACCACGCGTCACTCTCCTAGAAGACGAGCTGTAGAAGTTACCACATTTCCTCCTAACACTTGCTACTCTTTAGCATTTGCTCAGTTTCACGAATGCACCGAATCACAACCTCCAGTTCGGTGCTTCCCAATTATACATCTAGTTTACACGCCATAAATGTCTTGAACGAACATCATTCCCTTTCTTCCGACTCGAAATCACTACCATCATCACCACAACATGACGAAACTCAATTATGATTTCTCTTCTTGTCTTAGAGGAGCTTGTCCTCTTCTCGAATTCACCCTTTTGTTATACCGATATTTTCACATTCAAAATTCAAACGATGACTCAACAGTCAAATAACACACATTTATATCAAATCATGACATATCTCTTAGGGATCGACCCTATCATACCCATACTTTACGATCTCAGAAGACTAATCATGGACATCCTATGGGAACATGTGGTCCTACTTAGCATAGCTTAAGACTAGGGAGGTCAAACCTACCTAATTCACTTAAACTATAGTTCTGATACCAAGTTGTAACACCTCAATTTTTCAAACACTTTTTAAATCATATTTTTAAATAAAAATATTACAAGTTCATTATTCCCAAAATACGGTTTAACAAAAACCTTAAAAAACATTTATCAGAGTATTAAAACCGGTGTTACATTATAATATCATAACCATAGGATAAACGGGATCTACCTACGAGCTCCCGAGCTAATCAACACTAGGCCACTTCTATCGCGACCCTCTAATCCATCGATCTCGAACCTGAGTACATAGCCAAAAACAAAGTAGTACGTGAGACAAAAATAGTCTCGTGAGATACATGGGTTTTCGAGCCATTCTCAAAAATAATAAAAAGTCCTTACTATTTAATTCTTTTCTTTATTCACTTATTAATTATCAACTTATTATCTTATCTTTATTCATACTTACTAGTAAGCTAACCGTAAGCTTACCCATCACATAATCACATACATGTAAGCTATTCTTAAGCTTACCCCTTTTATCACATACGCCCCGGATAATTCCGAAGCAAACTCCCCCGATGTGGGTTATCATTAAGATCACATGGTAATTGGGGTTCTCCCAAACTTACCAAGATCACCAAATCCCCCGTCTCGCGGGTTATCGTAATCCCCCTTTTTATCGGGTTATCATAATCCCCATATTGTCGGGTTATCGTTCTCATAGATATACTACCCTTGCGCAGGGAGGTACCGCCCCAAGTAGTAATCTCACTCCCCCATAAATGGGTTATCGTTATCCGGATACTTTTATTACACACATTGAATCATCAAATACGGGTATATACCCCACCAATTCATAATCAAACACAAATTAGAATACATCTATACTAATTATCATAATAGTCTCTTTTAACATAATAATATTTCATTTATCTCTCCTCATCATTATCATCATAGACTTTATCCTTAAATCTACTAATAAGGTTCATTTCTTATTATCCATATTCATAAATATGTTACCTTTACATTGACTAGGGCGCATACATAATACTAGTCAAATCATACTTGTTCTCTTAACGTGATATCACTCCTTTCATTAGTATATTTTACTAATAAACGTTATTACTTTAAGATCTTTGTCATTTGCTTAATTATTAATTCTTATTAATAAAAGCCAATATCATACTCTTTTAGCCATTATCATTATTAATACTTTTTATCAATAACCTCATTAATCAATTAATCTAATCACACTTACTTGCAAAATCTTCAATTTCAATAACTATGTTCTATTAGCAATTCAATCAAATTTCATTATCTTTCTAATCACTTTCTTTATTAAAAATATGTATTAACAAAGACTCGATAGATATTATCCATTTTCAAAACTCTTTTACTATGTACTCAGTTTAAAAGTTCACATGTACTCACCTTAGCCAAGCTAACTCCAATTCGTGTCCATTGACACGAATCCTTGCTTTCCATCTTGTGCAATGACACCAAATCTTTAGGTCTTCTTGACCTACCATCAATACCATCACAATAACTAGTAATTATCCATAACTAATCACCAAACAATCCATATCTACATTCCTAACCACCAAGTTCATCCAACTTGGTGGGATCTCAAACCCTAGTTCAAGATTTCCATCAATAAACCCAAATCCAACTTGTACACATCTATTACAAGCTTACAATGAGTGTTCTACACCCATGTTTAGTCATCTTCCCCAAAGATGACATGGTTGGTTCCCCAAACCACCATTTTTACCCATACAAAGCTCACAATCAAGGTAGATAAGCAAGACAATCAAGAATACTTACCCTTGATGTTTCAATCCTTCAAGATGGTGTAGATCTGAGCTCTTGAGCTCCAAAATCGACCAAGAACACTCCCAAATCGGCTGCACTATGTGTGGGGTTGAAGGTGAAATGAAACCCCAGCTCACACACAAGTTTATGTATTCCTGACGTTCCTCGCGCCCCGCTCGCGCCCACCTCGCGGTGCGAAGTGACGCGGCTTTGCCTGCTGGTTGCCGCGGAAATACAGACCTCGCGTTTCGCTCGCGTTTCGCTCGCGGCTCTTGTCTGAACTCGAGCTTCTCGCGTCTGAGCTCTGAACCCACTGTTCAACCTCACGTCTGGCTCGCGCCTGCCTCGCGCCGCGAGGGCTGTCTGGGTCAGTTTCTTGCCTTTTAAACTTTTTTCCTGCCAAATCTTGACCCATACTTGGTTACACCAAGTCCCAAACATCCAAACACTCGATAAAACACAACGGAGACTCGATTAAATATTTTACCTCCTTTATTCCTCAATATTTCCATCTAATTCATTAACCGAAAATTTCGGTCGTTACATTAATGCTTATTATCAGTATCTGGCTGATGAATCGCAAGTCATGTCGTTTCTTATTCTTACTTCATTGTCAGAACTCACTGATAATCTTCATAAGAAACCATGTTATGAGTTTGTCCAGTATCTTGAGGAGACGTTTAAAGATAGTACAAAAGAAAGTAAGCAGTTTGATTTGCAAGTCTTCTCATCGAAGATGAAAGATGGTCAACCATTGAGTGACCATCTTACTAACATAAGAAGGTTACTAGATTGTCACACCCTAGTTACTGGAACATCAAACCAGCATGAACAAGTCTTGTTCCTGTTTGGATCTCTCACACAATACTATCAGGATAAGGTAGTACGTTTAGTTGGGAATTTTGATTTGAATGTCGCAGGACTGCACGAGAATCTCTTGTTCATATGCGATGTTCAAAGGCTAGAGGAAGAAATACTCCCTGAGGTTCCCATGGATGAATTCAATGATTGGTTGAGAGACTTTGCTGATTTGTGTTGCCCAACTTGTGGCAGCAAGGATATTTTCGAGCACACGTCCGATGTGGGACTGTTGGACACTGACTTTGTCAGCGATGCATGTATCTTTATGATTGATTGTCTCGTTACTTCTAGTGAATCCTGGTATTGGATATCGGATGTGGTCGGCAAATTTGCAATCATTTGCAGGGATTTAAGAAGGACAGGAGGCTGGGGCAAGGAGATGTTGAACTACGAGTAGGCGAAGGTTCCAAGGTTGGAGCTGAAGCCGTAGGAACATACTGTAACACCGCAAAATTAGAACCCATTTTTTTAAAGGTGTGCGGAAGCATAAAGATAATAATAAGTTCTAGGTTTAGGTTTACAATCCAAACGTCCCAAAATAACAAGATTGTTTAAACGGTGTTACTTAACGAAATGGCTCTTTTTACAAAACATATCAAACTGAGCTTGGTCAATCATTCCCCGCAAAGCACCGATCAACCTGAAAAGAGTCAACGAGGAAGGGATTAGCACAAAGCTAAGAGAATGAATATAATCTACAAATTCTGTAAAGCACAACAAGCAAGCATCAACATCTCCACGATCGAAAAGCCACATAACCACATAATCACTATTTGTTCTAGAAGCTCGGTGGTCCTGCAAGAGCCTAAAACCATCATCGGCCCAATGACGGTACCCGAAAGCGTTGTACCCAACTCCCCGGTAAACCCCCTTACATATAACATATACAGGTAAGGTCCATATGAGTCGATAAACTATGCCCAGACACTGACTTCTCAAGCCTCGGTTGCCCACTAACCGAGTTGTTGCTACCAATCAAGCAAAGTTGTTGCTACCAATCAAGCAAAGCCTCTTCACATATGTGCACATAACCTATTTAACTTAACACAATCAAATAGGTTCCAAACAAGCAAGTTAGATACAAAAATCGCATCGAAAAACATCGCACAAAGAAACTTCCACGGCGATCCCCAATGTTAGTGCTACACGAAGAAAGTTAGTGCTGCACGAAAAAGTTCGTGACATGAAATTTTGGTTTCGTGACACGAACCCTATTCGCGCTGCATGAAAAACTTCGTGTGGCACGAAAACGAGTTTCTGTCCGACTTCGTGACAAGAACCTTCCGGTTCGTGCCACGAACGCTGAAATCCTACATTTTTCACCACAAGTATGCAATACCTAACCGCTTGTAACCAAACACAAGTTGCAGGTTAAATCCACTCACCGTACCCTTCAACTTGCCAAACTCAGAGGTCTAATATTACTGAGTCTCGATCCCGGTTCCTGTACACCAAACAACACCGAGTTAATAACCGGTACTTATCAATAATCACCAATATTAAAAATAATGAACACTAACTTTCCACCAAGTGTTATAAATACTATTTTTAACACATAAGCATATTAAAACCACATATACATACAAAATTCAACAATTGAGTCATTCCACCACTTAATCACCCGAACGGGTCAAAACCGGATTATTAAACAATAATACATCATACTACTTCAATCATATCATCAACTTACAATTCACCAAAATACATAACACTTAACAACCACTAAGTCTTATCAATAACATTTCTAATACATAAACCTAACAAGATACTTACACTTTCACAATCCACGTTCCTTAAGTCATTTTACTACCAAATGGCCCAAACGGGCCAAAACCCGAACATAATTATATACTTACAAGACTCCACCGTCTAGCACCCATTTACTACAACTAACAAGTCATAATCATGTAATAATTCATAAAGTTCATAACTACCAACAGTCCATGTATTTTACCTCCAAATTACTAGTTCATCATTTTAACCAAAAACATCCAAACACTAGTTAGCATTTCATCAATCTCACCAAATCTTAAGATAATCCATAACTAACATATCCAACATATCATTTTAACATATCCAAGCAACAAAACCCATAAAACCTATTTTGACATAATCACGCCAACTTGTCACAAAAACCCATTTACTAGTTCATAATTTAGACATCAAATCCATACCATCTTTTAACTAACAATTTCATCCAACAAGTCATAATTCATCATCTTAACAATTTATACATACAATACATGTCAAAGCTTGTATAAACACTTAATATAACATCTAACACAACATACACCAACAAAACTTCAAGAATCATAAAACCTAATTTCAACAAAACTCAAGAACTTCAAAACAAACACATATAGGTCGAAGCTTACCTCAAGGCCTTCACAAAAACGTGTTTAGATTTAAGATAGGGCAGAAAATGAGCTAGCAATCTCTCTTGGAAGCTCAAGAACACTAAGAAGAAGATATGGGGTTTTTTAGAGAGAAAAAAAAGAGAGATAAGGTAGAGAGAGAGGGAGATGAAAAAATGAGGAGGAAGGGTACTGTTAGTCCCAGGACTAAGTAAATAAGATTTGATGCTCGACAGCAAGAAGAATAAATAACAGCTGAAGTAAGTATCTCAGCTAAAGCAAGTATATACAATAAACCTTCAGCTGAGTACGTACTTAGCTTTAGGATACAAGTCAAATCAGCAGCTATTTACGAGAGTTCATTTGAAGTCTATGGCCAAAGGACAGAGACAATAAGAAGACTATTCAGCTGATTGTGGAATCAGCTGATAGTACCTGCTGCAGATGAAGACTTAAAGGAAATGTTCATTGACACCTTGAACATTTCCCTTTCCCGCTCAAAGAAGAAGAAAACGATGAAGATCTTCTATTTTGGAATAGAAGATAATGTCAGTACAACTTCATCGTTTGTCCCTCAAGCATGTAAAGAGAAAGTCAACAACTTCTGTATTTGTGTAGTACACCTTTCATTGTGCGTCAGAAAAGGTACCGGAAGAAGTGGACACAAAGTACACTCGGGACGATAACTTGTGCAATCGCATTTAATGATCCATGACAAGTCTACATCGACGAATAATATGTTTACACGTCGTCAAACTTGTGGACTAAGGAACATGGATCTTTGGCTATAAATGCAGATGTAAATGCTTGCATTTACAACACACCTTTAGCCCTTTAGAGCATCTTAGAAATCATAAGCACAAGAACATTCTCTGAGAGTTAGTTATTGTCTAAGTATTAACTCCTCCATAGTTATTACTAAGGCATTAATATCAGCTGTTAGTATCAGCTGATATAACTCTCAGTGTATATCTCTTCTAGTTTGAGAGGTCTAAAGTGTCAACTCAAGTATAGAGTTTTAGGTAGTGTGTACTATCTATTTCCGCAAACTTTGTATTGTATTAAGCTATTTTTAATAAAACTCTTAATCATTGAAACCTTGTTGTTATTTACTTATCATATCTTTGTCACTCGGCCATAACGCAACACGGTTGTGTTGTTGGGATCCAACAGGTACCCCTCCCTCCCATGGCTGCCGGGAATCACAAGGGGGGGGGGGGTACTTTGATTGTTTTCCATTTTAAATAATACATCACAAAAGGTCCCGTTCGTAGTTAATTTATTTATAATACCAAACGAACTCTCTTTTTAACAACGAAGATATTTTTGGAATCATAATTCAAAAGAGGATCTAAAAATATAAAAAACATACAATCATTCAAACATTTCAGTAATCGGATATTTTAATCCCTTGATTAAAATATCACAAAATGACAAAAGGTCAAACAATTCATTTAACATTTAGTCAATTTATTTCACATATGGTCAAATAGATATTTATCAAATATCAATATATACCTAAAACTACTAGGCTGGTTTTAGGATGTTACACATACCTTCTCAAGTTGCCTTCAGGAAGAGTTTTTGTCAGGATCGAATAACTCAATAAGTTATTGAATCACAGATCTACTCAACAATAGAAGTTACAGCGGATTAACACTATGTTGATTGAATAAGAACAATGTAAACTGGAAATCGAATAAGAAAAACAAGAACACGGTTTATCACAAAAAGCTTCAATATATTCACGTATGTTTACAATTCATAAGGAACTATATATAATAGTCCTTGAAGCCTAACATTATACCCTAGTTATTCTAGGACTAGATTACAATTCGAATTACAAAAAGATTTAAATTCTAAACTAAATCTGCTAGAATCTCGGACAAGATCAGCTCCATATATCGACATCAGTAGTTGACTTGATCATCAGTAGTAAGTCCAAGATGAGTAGTGTTTCTTGTAATTCTGCCCCATCAGTACTAAGTCTTCTTCAGTACCAACTGGAGCATCAGTAGTATCACTTGTATCCTAACAGTTTTGGAACTTAAAGATTGTTATTATATTCCTAGTCTTATTAAAATGTTATTTCTTTTGATTTACTTATACACAGTGGTTTTTATTATGAGTTTTGTGGAAAAACAATTTCGTGTTTAAAAGATGACATTTTATATTTTAAAGCTAACTCTCATAATGGTCTATACACGTTAAATCTAAATAACATAAAACGAGACGTTTATCATATAAGTAAAAGATCCAAGAGTAACTTGAATTAAACTTATCTTTGGCATTGTCGTTTGGGTCATATAAACGAGACTCGCATAAAGAAGCTCCACGAAGATGGAATTCTAGAACCATTTGACTTAGAATCATATGTGGTATGCGAAGCTTGTTTATCTGGCAAGATGACAAAAGACCCTTTCAACCATTACAATGAAAGGGCAGGCGAGTTGTTAGGGATTATACACACTGATGTGTGTCAACACTTTACTCCAGAAGCCAGAGGAGGATACCGCTACTTCATTACCTTTACTGACGAATTCAGTACGTATGGTTATGTCTTTCTTATGAGACTAAAGTCTGAGAGCTTTGACAAGTTCAAAGAATACCATAATGAAGTAGAGAACCAACTGGGCAAGAAAATAAAGTCACTTCAGTCTGACCGGGAAGGCGAATATTTGAGCCAAGAGTTCGACGGTCATTTGAAAGAATGTGGGATTGTTTCACAACTCACACATCCATACACACCTCAGATGAATGGTGTTTCAGAAAGGAGAAATCACACCTTGTTAGATATGGTACGTTCAATGATGTGTCGCGCTCCCCCACCACCATCATTTTGGGGATATGCACTCGATACTGCAGCATTCACACTAAATAGGGTTCCGACCAAGTCAGTAGAAAAGACTTCGTTCGAGCACTGGACGAGAAAAAAGCCAAAATTGTCTTTTCTCAAGATTTGGGGTTGTGAGGCATACATTAGACGTAATTTCACAGACAAACTCAACCCCATGCCAAATGAGTGTGTCTTCGTTGGATATCCAAGGGAAACCTTAGGATACTATTTCTATCATCAAGAAGACAACAAAGTTTTTGTTGCTCGGAAAGGTGTCTTCTTGGAGGAGAAGTTTCTCGGAACTGAAACTCCAAGAAAAGAAATACAGCTTCAAGAAATTGAAGAGGATGAAGATCCACGTACGACCTCAGTCGAACCAGTGGTTCAACAAAGAATTGTTGATTCCCAACCAGAACCACCGGTTGAGGAAGAAGAAACACGCAACCCTCGTAGGTCCAGTAGACCACGCCAAGAACCAAATTGGTATCTTGGATTCATGATCGATGAAGATGATGGAAGTCTACTAGAACCATTGACCTACATCGAGGCTGCTGACGGCGTAGAGTCTAAACGGTGGCTCGAGGCTATGCAAGCGGAGATGCAATCCATGTATGACAACCAAGTTTGGGTGTTATCAGAATTGCCATCACAGTCACGAGCTGTTGGATGCAAGTGGGTTTTTAAGAAGAAAACTGACATGGATGGGAAAGTTCATACTTACAAAGCACGACTAGTTGCGAAGGGTTTCACGCAATCACATGGTGTGGATTATTCTGAAACCTACTCGCCAGTCGCAATGCTTAAGTCTATTAGAATTCTAATGGCCATATCTGTCACACCCCACCAAAATGTTGAGTGAATCCACAGGGTTAATGTTTATGGTAAAAGTATTATGTTTGCTACCCAAAATGATTGTTCTGAAAATAGTTTTATGACTGAAAAAGTATAAGTTCAACACTCATATGATATGAGAAATAAATATGAAAATGAAGTGTAATTGTAGAACATCTACAATTACTAGTTTTGTTTATGAAAATGTGTTGAACAAGGTATTATGTTTGACATCGCATGACTGTTATCCCCAACAGGTAGCTAGTCTACTGAGTTAATATACCAACCCCAATCAACAGTTCAACTCCAGTATGTTATCGTTCTTTTATGGATATAAACTCCCGAAAGATGTCTTGGATAACCAGGTAATGATCAAATAATGTTGGGAGGATGAGTGTCAGCCAATAGTACTATCTGCATATCCATGGTCTAGATTCACTAGTTAATGATTGCTGGTAACCTTAGTCTAATATAACAATTGTTTGGCATGCCAACGTGATAATGAAAATGTATAGATGTTGTACATTCATAGTAAAGTAGTAGCATAGTTTATGTTTTCCACCCCGATAGTTTATAAAACAGTAAAAGTAGTAAAAGGGGTTGTGGACTCCCCATGGCAAAGCTTAGCAACTTGATAGGACAGAGGACTCCTTCACAGACTTTTAGCTTCCTAAACGTATTAACGTTTCTAATTAGATTAAGCTAACACATGTGATCTAATAAGAATTATGATATATGATATGCGATTAATGTTATGTTTTATGTTTTGTGACATCGAATGAACTTCGGTTATTGGGCCTTAATGGGCCGAAATGAAATGAAATGAAATGAAATGAAATGGGCTTCGAAATGAAATGAAATGAAATGGGCTTGGGTTAGGCTTAATGGGCCTAGATGGGCTTAATGAGACACTAGGTGGGCCACTTGGGCCTCATGTTTGGCTTAGGTCCGATTAGATTGGGCCAAGGATTGGGCTTGGGTCCAATTGGGTTCGGTTTGGGTAAGTAATGGGCCAAAGTTTTGGGCTTTGGTCCAAATAGGATTGGTTACTAATGGGCCGACTAAAGTTTGGCCCAATGGGCGTAGATAGATCAAATAGGCCAAGTATGGGCCTTGGCCCGATTAAATATTCGGGTTTGGGTCCACGGTTTGAGTCAAGATCCGGCCTTGACCCGGTTTGACTTGTGGGTCAAAATTAGTAAATCTAGAGGTCAACAATGGTCATAATAGTTAACAAAAGTCAATTAAATCTTGGGTTTCGGTTTGTAGGGTTTAAGTTCGAGTGGGGGTCGGCTGAATGGCCAAGACCCTACGGTTTTTGTGTTAATTTCGGTCTAGGGTTCGAATCTATGGTTAGTTTCGGCTAGATTTCGGTATTTTGGTCATAACAAGGTATTAGATCTAGGGTTAAACAATTCATCATCAAGTCTAGGGTTTCTAGGGTTTAGCAAGGATCAACAACGGACAAACAACGAATCAATTAAACACAACTCTTTGACATCTTTGTACATCTTGTCAGCACCAGGATGAATAGAATAATTAGATTTATGACCTTCATTCAAGATGATGTCGCGAAACTTCCAAGATTAGGGACCCATAAACGATCCATAAAATAAAGGGTTCCATCCACATTTGCTTCTAACTGATTTCCCATACCACGCAGTGCTTCACTTTTTATGTTCTCTATCTTTAGGCCTTCCAATTGGAATTCATGAACTTGGGAAGATAGATTAGAACGAACAGAAATTGGAAGGGCTCGAACACGACGAGGTTTAGGATGCTCTTTCGGACTTAACGCATCAGCTACCACATTAGCTTTATCAGGATGATACTTGATCTCATAGTCGTAATCATTTATCAACTCTACCCATCTGCGATATCTCATGTTGAGCTCTTTCGAATTAAATATATGTTGCAAGCTCATGTGATCAGTGAATATTGTGCACTTGGTACCGTAAAGGTAATGTCTTCAAATCTTCAATGCGAACACAATGGTACCTAACTCGAGATCATGTGTTATGTAGTTCTTCTCGTGATTCTTCAGTTGTCGAGAGGCGTAGGCAATCACTTTGTCATTCTGCATCAATACACAACCTAGCCCTTGGTGCGAAGCATCAAAGTACACCACGAAATTGTCGGTTCCTTCAGGCGGAGATAGAATAGGCGCGGAACATAATTTGGATTTTAGAGATTGGAAGGCTGATTCTTGTTTTTCACCCCAAACAAATATCTCATCCTTTTGTGTTAACACCGTTAAATCCTTTGCAATCTTTGAGAAATTTTCTATGAACCTTCTGTAGTAACCAACAAGACTAACGAATTGTCTTACTTCAGTTGGGGTCTTTGGAGCTTCCCACTTATTAATAGCTTCGATCTTTGCAGGATCAACGTGGATACCTTCCTCGTTGATAATATGACCCAGAAATTGGACTTCACGCAACCAGAATTCACACTTGGAAAATTTGCCATATAACTTCTCTTTCTCCAACAACTCAAAAATGATTCGTAAGTGCTCTTCATGCTCTTCTCTTGTTTGCGAATAGATGAGGATATCATCTATGAAGATGATAACGAATTTGTCGAGATATTGCTTGCACACTCTGTTCATGAGATCCATAAACATAGCAGGTGCATTGGTCAAACCAAATGGCATTACCAAGAATTCGTAATGACCATAGCGAGTTCTGAAAGCAGTTTTGGGCACATCTTCATCACGAACTTTTAACTGATGGTAGCATGAACGAAGATCAATCTTGGAATAGAAACTCGATCCTTGGAGTTGATCGAATAAATCATCAATACGGGGAAGAGGATATCGATTTTTAATGGTTACTTTGTTTAATTCACGATAGTCAATGCACATTCTCATTGAACCATCTATCTTTTTAACAAAGAGGACCGGAGCTCCCTAGGGCAAGAAACTCGGTCTAATGAAACCAAGATCAAGAAGTTCTTGTAATTGCGATGAAAGTTCTTACATTTCAGACGGTGCAAGACGATAAGGAAAACGCGTAATAGGTGCGGCTCCTGGAACCAGATCGATACGAAATTCAACTTGTCTCTGAGGTGGCAGTCCAGGCAATTCGCCAGGAAAAAATCCTGGGAATTCATAAACGATAGGAATGTCCTCAATCTTACGATCTCTGGAATTTGTGTCAATAACATGAGCAAGAAAGGCTTGGCATCCTTTACGAAGATATTTTTGAGCTTTCATAGAGTTTATGATTTTCATGCTTTTGTTTCTTTGTTCACCTTGAATTATTAATGTTTCTGTTTTGGATATAGGGATTCGAATTTGTTTGTTGTAGCATATTATTTCAGCACGGCTTTTGGATAACCAATCCATCCCTATGACGATATCAAAACTACCTAGCTCTACAGGCACAAGGTCTATATGGAAAATATGATCATCTAGGTCAAACTTACAACCTTTGAAAACTTCATTAGACCTGACAACTTTGCCATTCTCTAGTTCGATCTCATATTTCACTTTCAAACGTTCAGGATTTTGATTTAAGAAACTTTTAAAGTCGGTCGATACGAAACTCAAGTCGGCTCCCGAATCAAATCAAATAAAATCAAAATGATTGTTGACGATAAATGTACCGGTAACGGTATCAGGATTTTCGTGAGCTTCCTGAGCATTCATAACAAATGCACGACCACGACCATTCTGACGATCATTGTTGTTGTTGGCATTGCGGTTGTTGTTGCGATTGTTGTTACGATTGCCGTTGTTGTTGTTGCCATTCTAATTGTTATTGTTGTTCTGAAGCTTAGGGCAACGATTACGATAATGGTTGGGATCACCACACTCGTAACACACAGGATACTTAGGAGGATTGTTGGATGAACATTTTCTGAAAATGTGACCCCAATGGTCACACTTGTAGCACTTCTCACACTGACCATCATGATGCCAGTTACATTTGTTGCACTTGGGCTTGCTTCCAGCATAAGGTTTTGCATCAGTATTAGACTGATTGTTGTTCTGATTAGAGGCAGCATAATTCTTAGTATTTTCATTATTGTTCCCTTTGTAGCCTTGTTGTTTGTTGTCCTAGGAACGCTTCACGTTTTCATTGTTCAAAGTTTCAGAGGATTTGCTAGACACGACTAACTTGTCTTTGAACGATCCGCTTCTCATAGCATCATCAGTCAACCTTGTTGCTCGATTCACAACATCTTCAAAAGTCATTGGTTCAGAAGAAATGACATGAGTATGAACAAGATAGTTTAGACCTTGAAGATACTTCTCGATTCGCTTAAATTAAGGAGAAACCATATGAGGGACAAGACGAGCGAGTTCTTGGAACATAGTCCTGTAGGTAACAATATCATATCTAACCATGGACAGATTCCATAGTTCCACTTCAACTTTCTGTAGCTCTCTCCTTGGGAAAAACTTCTGATTTAACTGATCTTTAAAGGCAGTCCAAGTCATAGCATCAGCATTAGCACGACCTAAGACTAGCACTTAGGAGTTCCACCAGGATAACGCTTCCTTGGACAAAGTGCTAGCAGCAAACTTCACCATATTCTCAGAGGCACATTGGATAATACTGAAAATAGATTCCACCTTCTCAATCCAGTGGATGATAGCAATGGCACCTTCAGATCCAGAATAGGTCGGAGGATGACAGGAAGTAAAGGTCTTAAACGACTAACCTTGACAATTAGCATTGGGATCTGAAATGTAGACAAATAAAGAAAGAAAAAGAAAAATTAGGTTAAATTAAAGCAAAAATACACAAATTTTCTTGTGGAGTCGAATTTTGTACCATTGTTTCCCTTGCTAGCAGCACCAGCGTCATTTCTTCTTGTTGCATTCATTTGAGCCATCGCTTCAGCGATTCGGCGTTCCACCATTTGTTCGACAGTTTCTGCATTTCCTCCTCGAGCCATTGATGAATTACTGATACAAGTAATACGATTCAAAATAAAGAATTAAGAAAGAAATATTATATGAGGATTATAAAGAAAGGACATAATTAAAATAATCAAGGAATATATACAATAGACGTAATAGTAATAGTAGACGTATTATAGATAGACGTAATGATAGTAGTAGTATAGACGTATAGCAAATACAATTTATGGAAACAATAAGATCGTATTAAAATATCAGTTTTATTAAACACATTCCTAATATATAATAATTTTTTTTCAAAAAAATATGGCACATTCCGCCAATACTAGATAAAAGAAAATACTAATTTTAAAAACAAACTTTTTTTAAAAAAAAATAGGTAAACATAAAAACCTAATAATAGTAGAAAAACAAATATAGACGAAATGTAGATGATTAATCATCTTCTTCTTGATTCTGGTTGTCGTCTTGTTGTCATATAGAGATCACCATCTTTCACTAGCCAATAAAGATAAGGACGCTCTCCACGCTTGAGATCAGGGGGTCCATTGGGGTACACCGGGACAGGAGGCTGGTTGGGACGAAGCCAATATACTGACGATATCGGGAACGGCGTCGACCCAAACATCGGTCTTGGAGATGAAGGAGGGGTATCACGTCTTTTTGACGTAGCAGTACTCTGATCACTATCGTACTCTGAATCAGACGAAATATCGAGGACACTCATAGGCGACATTCTGCTTATCACGACGTATAAAACCATTAGATTATGAAAATTTTGGGCTCTTTGACGAATGCTAAATATTACACTAAGGCAATGCTAACTAGGGCAATTGTTCTAATCTAAGAACAATGAAACTTCAGGATATGAGACTCAGCGTGCCATGAATACGTTTGTTTTGTAAAAGTTTTGTTTTTCCCAAAAATCTTTTGTAGTTATAGAGTAGACTTGGTAATTCACTATAACTTAAGCTCTGATACCAATCTGCCACACCCCCCCCCCCCAATATGAGTTTTAATGCATTTAAAATGTTTTGCGGAAGAACGGAGGTGTAACGTTCATGACAACATAGCAAAAATTAAGTACACAAACAACCACGCAATAATGAAATAAAAATAGTTCCACTTTCTAAAAATAGAAAGTTTCCAAAAATAGCAAGTTTCCTATAATAATTGTTTGAAAATGAAATAATTGTTCGTAAACTTAATGTTTTATTCATGGCTCACGACAATCCACTACTCATATCCTTCGGTCTCCTTGTGCACCTAATCACCTGAAAACATAAATATAAAAGGGTCAACAAATAATGTTGAGTGAATCCACAGGGTTCATGTTTATCGTAAAAGTATTGTGTTTTCTACCCAAAATGATTGTTATGAAAACAGTTTCATGACTGAAAAGGTATAAGTTCAACACTCATATGATATGAGAAATATGTATGAAAATGAAGTGTTACTGTAGAAGATCTACAATTACTAGTTTTGTTTATGAAAATGTGTTGAACAAGTTGTTATGTTTGACATCTCATGATTGTTATCCCCAACAGGTAGCTAGTCTATTGAGTTAACATACCAACCCCTAAGTCCACAATCAACACTTCAAGTCCACTATGTTATTGTTCTTTTATGGATATACACTCCTGAAAGATGTCTTGGATAACCAAGTAATGATCAAATAATGTTGGGAGGATGAGTGTCAGCCAATAGTACTATTTGCATATCCATGGTCTAGATCCACTAGCTAATCATTTCATTTCGGCCCATTAGGGCCCAATAACCGAACTTCGTTCGATGTCACAAAACATAAAACATAACATAAATTGCTACTGTTTTATTATGACTGTACAACAACTTTACATTTTCATTATCGCGTTGGCATGACAAACAATTATTATACCGGACTAAGGTTACCAGCAATCATTAGCTAGTGGATCTAGACCATGGATATGCAGATAGTACTATTGGCTGACACTCATCCTCCCAACATTATTTGATCATTACTTGGTTTATCCAAGACATCTTTCGGGAGTGTATATCCATAAAATAACAACATACTGGAGTTGAAGTGTTGATTGTGGACTTAGGGGTTGGTATATTAACTCAATAGACTAGCTACCTGTTGGGGATAACAGTTCATGCGATGTCAAACATAACAACTTGTTCAACACATTTTCATAAACATAACTAGTAATTGTAGATATTCTACAATTACACTTCACTTTTCATATTTACTTCTCATATCATGTGAGTGTTGAACCTTATACATTTTCAGTCATAAATCATTTTCATAACAAACATTTTGAGTAGCAAAAACATTCACTTTACCTTACACTTTACTTTAACCCTGTGGATTCACTCAACATTATTGTTGACCCTTTTACTATTTATGTTTTTCCAGGTAATTAGGTGCAGTGGAGTTTGGAGGATATGAGCATTGGGATTGTCGTGAGCCATGATTAAAACATTAAGTTTGCGAACAATCATTTCATTTCAAACAATTTCTATTTTAGGAAACTTACTATTTTTGGAAACTTTCTACTTTTGGAAAGTGAAACAAACCTTTATTTTTCGTTAATGCGTGGTTGTTTGTTTACTTAATTTTTGCTATGTTGTCATGAACGTTACACCTTCGTTCTTCCGCAAAACATTTTAAATGAAGTAAAACTCATTTTTGGCGGGGTGTGACACTTTCATTCGCCATCAATATTACCGACCTGCTCTTCTCTGTCTTCGTCATCTTCATCGGCATGTTCACCGTCGCCGCCCTCTTTCCCGATGCATTCTCCGTCACATGCCTTTTTCGTATAGCTTTTTGTTCATTATAAATTTTATTTAACAAATATAAGTTGTTTCGAAATTTTAATTTTGTCATTTAATGTTCTAATTAAATTCATCCACAATTATAGCCATGAATTAATGTGCGTGATCGGATTTCAAATTTGAAACTTACAATGATGGTGTATAAAATTCAGATGGATTTGATGTGGGTGAAGCAGGTAAGGGTCCTCCTATTCAAACACTCAATCCTACCAAATACAGACCCTTAGTCATAGTCTTGTCTTGGAAATTTTGTTTAAGAATATTAAATTCTATTGGTACCATAAAATATTTTTTTTTTTAAACCAAAAATTAACAGATACATATCTATTATAAATTTAGTAATTAAAAATCAACATTTACATATAAATTGATGATCAGCAAAACAAATAAATTATCACTTTGAATATTGAGATAAATATTGCAAAACTATAAATTTAGTAATTAAAACCAACTGTTACAGGAGCTATCAAGTTCATACGATTAATATTGTGAAGTTTTCAATGATGGAATCACTGAACTTTATAATTCATTGAACTTCTTACAACCTGGCATGGCACCACAACGACACTGGATGAGTATGCCTCACATGGGCATCCTAATTGCTAACACGTTCGGTGTGGTCCTCACTTTTTTAACAAACCGAGATTGTCTGACTTTTTTTCCTCTTTGGAAAGGCCCAGAAGAATACTTTTACCATCAGAATATTTCAATTGCACATGTACATGGTAACCATTATGTGATAGTACAACTAAATGAAGATCTTTTGATGCCTACCATTTCAACTTATTGGAACCGCCCTAGAGCTTCGTGTGCAGGTGGATGAGAAACAATGTACATGCCACGTCTAGAAATTTACAGACAGCGGAAGTCTTTTGATCAAGATTTTATAAATTTAAAAGATTTTAAAATAAACTTTTCATATTTATTGTATATTTTGTTTTTCTTATTATAAAATATAAAATAAGTTTACAAATTAGAAGTTACAAAATAAAAGTTATAAAATATAAAATAATCAATCCCATAATAAATAATGTAATAAATAAAAGTGATGATACTTAAGTAATAACGAGGATATTTTTCTCCGCGTGTTGCTGCGGATTTAAAAATATACATTTTTTACGTTAAAATTGAGGCCGAAATTTTATTAGATTAATTTCTGATGTAGTTTTGAATAAATAAATATATACGACCATATATATTATATGCACAACAACAATAAAAGTATTATAGGTGGTTTCTTAAAATTTTAAAATTTAATTTGAAATACGTACTACTTATCATTTATATTGTGTTTGATTTATGTCACTTGTTTTAACTTTGCTATTAAAGAAATATCATGTTTTTATTATGTATAAATTGAGACAAATAAATATCATGTTTTTATTAAGTATTTAAAAATGAGTTGTTATTACTAACTTTTAATAAATAAGTTTTTGAATACTATAAACATAAAATAAATTAGTCAAATTTTGTATAGCAAAAAATGAATAAATATCTTAAATTGAGGTTAAAATTATAGATTAAAAATATTTAGATTTTACAAATATAATTATTGGAAACTAAGTGAAGGATGCTTTTAAAATAATATAAAGTTATTTCTTAACTTTTAAAGTATAAAGGTTATTTTGTAACTTCAAGTAACATCAATAATAAAAAAAGAAATTAACAAAAAATAAAAGGATTGGCAGGGATGAAGCACGGGTCAATAGGCTTGTATAGCCTTAAGTTGGCCCAAGACAACCAATTGCACTAAACAACGGTTCTATCTTATAATCAAATGAAAATAACTTTATTATCTGCTTCCTTTAAAAGCCTCTTTTTAAAAACCCTTATGAAGGGTACAAGTGAAATGTGAAATGTATATATAAGTAATTAGATTGGGGTGTTAATAAATAAATGTAATAGTAATTTAGTGATCATTCAATTGATGTGTTTGAATAGATTAAAGGGGTGTCTTAATAGGCAAACCTATCAGGTAAATCTTTACCTATGTGATATAATACTTTGGAATTGCAAACTGATTTAATTTTTAAAATGGTTTTCCTTAATATTGAATTTTCGCATTTTTTTTATGATTTTGCTTTTCAATGTGGAACTTTGCTATTCTTTTTTATATGAATTAATTTGATTTTGTTTTTCCGACTTTGTTTTTCTTTCTTGGATTTCTTTTATGACAGTGAATTAAAACTTCAAACTAAAAATTGATATGGATTTCAATGTTTTTTATTTTATTTCTGTTGGTTTTATGTCCAACGTTATTGATCTTTAATGTTTAATGGAAGTAACTTATTAATAAGTTTGTTTTTTATGCTTAAACTATTATCCTTCATATACCATTAGCATAGAAATTTTACTGTTCATTATAAAAAGTAACGGAACGGAGCCTTCAAAAAACGGTGTTTACACTTTAAATGAGAGATAAAAGGTGCTTTTACTTCTTGTAGTGACAATGACAGGCAAGGTGATCTATTAGCTCATAGTATATTAAATTATGATTTTATATTTGTTGATTTTATTTTACTTTTAGTTTTAGTTTAATTATCATAAATACAAAATGAGAGAGTCAAATTTCTTCGGACCTTAGATTCTATTTACTTGAAGCAATTTGATATTAAATAATAAATAAAACAAGAAAAATAATTTTGTAATAATATTTACTTGAAGCATTTTGATATTAAATAATAAATAAAACAAAAAAAATAGTAAAATTAAACCTCATTTATAATTAGAACACCTTTGACCGTGTATATAAATGATTGAAGTTTAGTTATGTAATATTTAGTTTTGTTTTACAATAGATTAAGTTATATAGTGTTGAATTATGTTTTATTAAGTGGAGGAGTTTTTAGTGAAGGGTGTGATCCCAAATGGGTGTAATGCATCTTTTATCACACTTATACCTAAAATTCCAAACCCCACTCAGGTGAAAGATTTTCGCCCGATTTCGCTCATTGGAATTCAATATAAAATTTTTGCAAAGTTGCTTGCGTTGAGACTTGCAAAAGTGGTGGATAAATTAGTGAGTCCCGAGCAATCCGCTTTCATTAAAGGTAGGCAAATTCTGGATGGCCCGTTAATGATTAATGAAATCATGGATTGGTACAAACTGAAGAAGAAAAAGTTACTTTTATTTAAGGTGGACTTTGAAAAAGCGTATGATTCGTTGAGTTGGGAGTATCTTGATTTGATGTTATTGAAGATGGGCTTCGGGTCTCGGTGGCGGGGCTGGATCCGTGAGTGTGTTGGTACGGCCCGTCTCTCCGTTTTAGTTAATGGTAGCCCAACGGAGGAGTTCATTATGGGTAGGGGCCTTAGACAAGGTGACCCCCTTTCCCCGTTTCTCTTCATTTTAGCTATGGAGGGTTTTCATGTTATGATTGAGAAAGCGGTTAATGTTGGTCGTTTTAGTGGGGCGTCTTTTGGTACAAATTATTTTTCTTTGTCTCATCTTTTTTATGCCGATGATGTCATGTTTATTTCGGACTAGAATCAATCCAATTTAGAAGTAATTGTTGAGGTTATGTTGGAGTTTTATTCGTATTCGGGCCTTAAAATCAATTTGTCCAAATCAGTCTTTATGGGCTTGGTGTTTCGGATATGGAGGTGGAGGCAGCATGCACGGCAATTGGTTGTGCTCGAGGAGAGCAGGTGTTTGATTATCTTGGTATGCGTCTTGGGGGTAATAGAAGAACATCTCGAAAATGGGATGTGATATTGGATAAAATGAGAAAAAAATTATCAAATTGGAAGGCTAATATGCTTTCTATTGGGGGGCGATTAACCCTGATTAAATCTGTTTTAGGGAGCCTTGGTATATTTTGGATGTCGTTATTTCGTGCTCCGGTTGGTGTCATTAAAAAGATGGAACAAATTAGGGCCAAGTTTCTTTGGGGAGGTAATGAAACGGTTAGAAAAATGAGTTGGGTTAAATGGGATTTGTGTTTGGCGTCTAAAGAAAATGGAGGTTTGGGCATTGCAAGTCTTGATGCTCTAAATTTGGCTTTACTTGTTAAGTGGAGGTGGAGATTTCATAATGAAGGAGATGCTCTTTGGGGTCGGGTCATTCAATCTATTCACGGTGAGGATGGTGGTTTTAGCATTATGGATTCACGGGGTCAAAATGGTATTTGGAATGATATTATTGTCGCTACTAGATATTTACATGTTCATAATATTGTGGATTATAATGCTTTAAACTATAGATTATGTAGTGGTGACTCTATTAATTTCTGGATGGATCCCTGGAAAGGGAATGTTCCTTTTTGTCATCATTTCAACCGTTTATTTCGGTTGGAGCTAAATTCGTTTTGTAAAGTTAAGGATAGATGGCGGAATGGAGAATGGTGGTATAATTGGAGACGTCCCATTCGTGATGGGGTAGAGAAAGAGCAATTTCACAGCCTCGTTTCTCTTATTAGGGAGGTGGGTATTACCGAAGGAAAAGATAAAGTTTGTTGGAATTTGGGTGATCATTGTGATTTTACGGTAGGGGGAACAAGAAATGTGATAAATAATAGTCTTTTTCCCGGAACGGGGGTGAGTTTAAACTGGTGTAAATCCGTTCCTATCAAAGTTAATATATTCGTGTGGCGTCTTTTGATCGACCGTTTACCTACGAGACAAAATCTTTCAAGAAGAGGGATGGAGATAGAGTCGATTTTGTGTCCTATGTGTAGTGTTACTATGGAATCGATTTCACATTCTATGTTCATGTGTGGTGTTGCAAAAGAGGTTTGGAGGGCTGTTTATCGTTGGTGTGGGTTAGAAGGTTGGGAGTGTAACTCGTTTAATCAGTGGTGGGGGAAGTGTCAAAATATTTCGAATGGTAATTACAATAGAACGAAGATGCAGGCGATCGGATTTACGACTGGCTGGTTGTTATGGAGGTTTCGGAACTCGGTGTTGTTTGATGAAAATAAGATGCGTAAATCTGATTTAGTAGATAATATTGTGGTTTTTTCGTTTTCGTGGATCACCCATCGTAACCATAAAATTAAAATGTCGTGCAACGATTGGGTGAGAAAACCGTTGTAATGTACTTTGTTTTAGTCTAGTTTTTTGCTAGACTCTCGTTAATGTTAGTTTGGTGGTCTTCGGGGGGGTGATGGCAATGCCGAAGCTCAACCCGTTGCCTTCTTTTTTGCTGCTCAAAAAAAAATAAACTTTAGACTTTTTAAAACAATTTTTAATTTGATGTTACATTTAATTTGAACTAACTCTTAATTATCATAGCAAATATATTTAGTAATTTGCAATTTTTTAATTTCTTTGGCGGTTTTCAAAATTCACCGGAACTGGTTGAAAGTGATCGTTGGTGGTGATGTATATATTTATAGGATTTGATAGTTGTAACTTTTAGGGTTGTCAATAAGAATACATAAGACCCATATTTTTATTGTTTACAGAAAAGATTATGTGATTGTAGCATACTAAATATGTGGTAAGTTTGTAATGAGGTAATGCGTATGTTAATATAATTTGAAGATTTGAGTTAGTTTATATATATATATATATATATATATATATATATATATATATATATATATATATATATATATATATATATATATATATATATATATATATATATATATATATATATAGCGGTTGATGCGAGAACCACTAAAATTACGAGAACTGCGAGAACCACTTTCTAACCAATCATTTTGCTTAATTATATTTTTTAATCTAAAGGGTATTGCAGTCTTTTTAACACTAAAATCTTTTTATTAAATCTAGTTTCCTTAATTAAATTAATTCATTTTTAACCTCAATCCTACTTTTTAGGATCCGAATTTTGTAATTTGTAATTTTTTTCGCAATTCGTATGTGTTCATTGATGAACGCCTAAAACTAACTAATATTTTTTTACATATTTAACTTGTTCAGCATAATAATAATGTGTTCAATTTGCAAAATTTACAGATTTACTAATGAACAAATCTACAATATACATAATGAACATAATGAACAAGTCTGATAGGGAATTTTATTAACCTTATTTAATGTATTCAATGATGAAAGAATGAACAAAGTTACAAACTATGAACTGAAACCTTAGATTGATACAAAGAATTTTATTAACCTTATTTAATGTATTCAATGATGAACGAATGAACAATTAAGCCATAATTAAATACGGTAAAAAAATATTTTTGCCAAAAGCATATGTGTGTTCACTACACAGATTCGAGAGATGGGTGATGAACAACACCGGAGGAGAAATCCCTAAATCCGCCGCTATAGAGATTCAAAGCTAGAAAAACCCCACAAAATTAGTAGCAACTTCAACCAGTAATCTGCATACTTCGATTTCCCTAAAATCAAAAATTAAAAACCAGTTAAAAAAATCCCTTTAATGAAATTAATTATTAACAATGCAGTGGAATCTTCATAACCGCCGTACTCGATTAAGGCTATATCACCACCGCCAAATAATATTAATTAATAACAATTTAAATGTTAAACCCATTAATTTAATACAATTAAACCCATAACCCAACATTTTCATCTAATTATTTTACCTATTTGTGGTTTTTCTCATTGACAGTGTCCTTTTTCTCTTCAACTCCACCGCTTCCGTTTTTTTGGTTATGTATTCAACTGTCTCTCTTTCTATCGTCGGTGGCGATTCCATCCCTCTACTGTCAGAATTCGATGGTAGTGTATTTCGCCAAGAATATGACGGAGATAGTGGTGTTTGTGGCCGGAAAAACAACGATTCGCCGGAAAGATGGAGAGAAAACCGACGAGTGGTTTGTGTTGTGAAGGATATACGCCGTCAATATTAGGTTTTCATGAGGGTTTTCATTTTGAATTTGAGAGTAGAATGAGTAAACCGGATTTTTTGGGATATTAAACCCACGTTCAAACTTCTCTCTCTTTTTTTCCATGAATATTAAAATAATTCCATAAATAACGTCGTTGTTATTTTACTAGATTATCCTTCTGTGTTTTATTTTTAATTTTCTTATGTTCACTTTATTACCATTATGCCACCTCAAATCTAAGCCATCCATCTCAAAATCTAAAAGCCAGAAAGTTGTTCTCGCAGTTCTCGTAATTTTAGTGGTTCTCGCATGAATATATATATATATATATATATATATATATATATATATATATATATATATATATATATATATATATATATATATATATATATATATATATTTCTGGAAACAGCTTTCAATAAAAAACTAGCAAAACGCTAGGAAACCAAACAACATTTAATTACAAGGAATAATAAGCCATTCAGGCCAACTAACTTTAAACTTTTCACGGCGGTTACAAATCCAAAGGTACGCTACTTCTTTTATAGAATCAACTAGAAGACTTCTACGATTTTCGCCACTATTAAACGTGATCGCAATTCTATGCCGCCAAATCATCCAAATCGCCGTTAAAACCACCGCCTCTACAATCAATTTAGACTTAGCACATAAGGAGCTAGAATCTAAACCGAACAAAAGATCATCCAATGTATCAACATTCGTATTTATAACTTGTAACCATCGACCAATCGCCCGCCAAACACACTTGGCAACGTCACATTCCCAAAAAATATGATTCGTGGCATCAATCCCATCCCCACACATTACACATTTAAAATCATCAAAATGAATTCCTCTCACCGCAAGATTCACTTTCGAAGGAATCCGATTAATATTAATCTTCCAAAATAAAATATTCACTTTACGTGGGACCAAAGAACTCCAGCTAGTAGGAACGAGCGACGAAGGAAGCATTAGACTATCAAGCCACTTTCTTGTATTCTTCACCTCATACTCTCCATTATCCCCGATATCCCACTTCCACTTGTCCGGCTCATCCGAGAGCTTGACACCATCTAACAAACGAGTCATATTAAGCACTTCGGCTTCTTCTCTCCCACCACGAATTTCTCGCCGCCACTCCCACAAAACCGAATTAAGATAAAACCGATTCGCCACCATACAATTACTATTACGGTCGAGCAAACACAACCTAGGGAAATTGGATCCCAACGTGTGCGGCCCTAACCACACATCCTTCCAAAACCGGGTTGATCTTCCATCCCCCACTTGCTTTTTTAACTGAGACAATAAATCAATACTGCCCTCTTTGAGTCTCAGAATCATTTTCAAGATTTGAGCCCACGGGGTCGCGCCTAGTCGACGACCATTACTCACAAAAATCGCCCCATCGTCTCCATATATCATTTTAACGACCTTAGACCACAACATATTCTCATGTTTCACAAACCTCCAAATCCACTTCATTACAAGTGCAATATTAAAAGCACAAAGACTACCGATATTTAGACCTCCATTTTGGAAAGATGTCAAGACCATCTCCCACTTAACCCAGTGTATTTTCCTCTTCTCCTCGGTACCACCCCAAAAAAATGAGGCTCTTAATTTTTCGAGAATACTTGCAACATTCTATGGCATCACATACATGGACATATAATAAATGCCCAACCCGCCCAAAACCGATTTTAACAACAAAGACCGCCCACCAACCGATAGAGTGTTAACTTTCAACCCCGATAACTTACTTTTAAATCTATCAATCAACATATCCCAACTTTTCTTTCTAGACATATTTGCCCCCACCGGTAACCCAAGATATGTAAAAGGAAGCTTACCATGGCAAACACCGATCATGGCCGCCATTTGAGCTACATCCCCATCCGAAACACATACACCATATAAATTTGACTTGTGCAAATTTAATTTCAAGCCCGAAACCATATGAAAATAATGCAAGATAATAAGAAGCTTTTGCATATTACTAAACGACCACTCACCCAAGAATATGGCATCATCAGCATAAAATAAATGGGAGACAATCAAAGAATTTTCTTTCACCATAAACCCTTTAAACAAGTATTGAGAGGTAGCCTCTTCCATAGCCACATGAAGACCTTCCATTGCTATAATAAAAAGAAAAGGCAAGAGTGGATCGCCTTGTCTAAGACCTCTTTCTAGTTTAAATTCCTTAGACGCATTACCGTTTAGAATAACCGAAGCTTTCGAAGAATGAAGCAAAGCTTTTATCCAATGCCGCCACTTAGCCGGGAACCTCATGAATTCCATCATTCGGTCTAAGAACTCCCAACTAATAGAATCATACGCCTTTTCAAAATCAATTATTAAAACCATAGCACTCCTCTTTTTCTTCTTGTACCAAGCTATAATCTCATTCACAATCATCGGGCCGTCCAGAATCTGCCTCCCTTTTATAAATGTCGATTGCTCATGACTAACCACCGAGTCCACCACCATTGCTAGTCTAAGAGCCAAAAGTTTAGCAATAATTTTGGTTTGCACCCCAATAAGGCTAATCGGCCTATAATCGTTCACCGCGAGAGGATTTACCACTTTTGGAATCAAAGTGATAAAAGAAGAATTACACCCAGAGGGAATGAAACCTGTTTCAAAAAACTCAGCAACGAAATTAAATATATCAATTTTTAACATCTCCCAAAACTTTTTTATAAACGCAAAAGTAAAACCGTCGGGGCTCGGGGCCTTATCGTTTCCGCAACTCCACACCGCCGCTTTTATCTCCACCATCGTGAAAGCACTCGAAAGCATATCCGCTTGCTCTTGAGACACGGACTTGAATTTATCGCTCCGTCTCGCCACTCGTATCACCTGCACAGATTTAAATTTGTTTGCATAATAATTAAAAAATATATTTTTCACCTCCACCGGGGTCGTAATCCAAACACCATCCTGCTTCACCCCAAGAATCATGGAATATCTTCTTTTACTATTAATAATCTCGTGGAAATACTTGGTGTTTTCATCGCCTTCAATGCACCATTTAACTTTTGCTTTTTGAGATAAGTCTTTCCACTCCTTCGCCTCTAATTTATGTAAAGCAAATTTAGCCGATTGCATATCAAGTAACTCCTCATCTGTCGCCATACATGCATCCATATTCTTCTCAATTGAACTCAGCTGATCGATTAACTTTTTTCTCTCTTCAAGTTGTTCATCACTTATCTTGCGCCACCAAGCTCTACAATTTTCTTTAAGAACCTTAAGTTTATTCTTGAATTTGATAAAATGACTACTAGAAGAATTTTCCTCAACATCCGCCCAAGAGGTCTTAACCACCTCCTCAAAAGAGTTATCATCCATCCACGAATTAAAGAACCGGAACACGCGAGGCCCATAATCGACCGGGCTTTGGGCCAAAACAATCGGTCTATGTTCCGAAATAATATCCGACTTCACATTAGCCGTGAGGTCATTACAACATTCAAACACCCCTTCTGTAACAAAAAAACGATCTAACTTACTCATTTTTTTACCGTCCGAATTGAGACTAGTAAACGCCGACCCCCCCCCCCCTAGGAACTTCAACGAGACTAGCTGCATCCACAAAGCCGTTAAAATCAAAAATTTCCCTGTCGTTCAAACCACAACCCCATCTTTCCCCTTCTTCCCGCACTGCATTAAAATCCCAAAACAAGATATAATTCCCCTCATTATCTTGCATACATTTAACAATTTCTTCCCATAATCTTCTTTTATCAACTACACTTTGGGGCGCATAAACATTGCCCATAATACATTTAAAGTTATTTACCCTCCACTCCCCATGCACAAAAAGTACATTCTGAAAACTAACTATCCGAGAACTAACAAACAACGACGGGTCCCATATAGATACGATACCACCCGACATACCCACGGCACTACTTATCGCAAAATCAAAAGACATATTCGCCCAAAGTTGCTTAATCATGAACCAATCAACTTTAGACACTCTAGTCTCTTGCACACCAAGAAAAGAAATCTTATACTTGTTACATATACCACCAATACATTTTCTTTTAAACATATCTCCAATACCACATGCATTAATGGACATAATATTCATTAATGACCATTAGCATCTCCCATGCTACTGATCATACGTTCAAGAGACATTTTACACCCTTCCATATCAAGGCCAATGGCGTGACCAATATCAATATACCTACTCAAATCATCAATCAAAGAAATCGTTTTTACCGAGTTCGATTTAAAACCTGTTGAAGCACAAGACTTTTGAGACGACGACCCTTTCTGTATAGTCTTTCCTCCCATACTTGCGTGATTAGGTTTAATAAAAGCATTTTCAAAACCCGGAGGTTTTGAAAGGAAGTCCCCGTCTTTCTCACTATCTCTACCAATGTTTTCATCACATTTAGTCTCTTTTTGTGACACACCATTCACGTTCCTTTCTGATTGGTGCGACCCCCCCCCCCCCCACGTTTTCTGACTTTGTTTCCTCCGCCTCTACTTTATTAAATTCACCTTGCGGTCCCGGATTTGACCCACCAACAATTGGCTCACACACTCTGTCACCCTTTTGTTCAAGAACCGTCTCCTGCCCCATCTCATTTTCCTCCTTATTTTCTTCTTCATTATTATCAAAGTTGGAGCCCAACGAGCCCTCTTGATACACTGAATCAATATCATCGTCTTTTACACTAATTGTCTCCACACTTCTTATACATGGCTGCCATAGAGCGATTTCGTAAACCCAAACATTGTATTTTTTATCGCCCATACAAACCTCTACTTCATCATTAATTAACCCCCCACGAGAAGTTTTTATGCAAACCTTCCGGTATTTCCTTCCCCATCATCCTCGTCAACAAACATGACCTTTCCCCATTCATGAATAATTTTTTTAATAGTATTCACGGTACCTGCCAATAAGGGGAGACCGTCTATACGAACCCAAACAACCTTGTCATCAACGACAAAATTTTCATCAACGTGACGAAGCTGTGTAAAATAAAAAACCATATCTTTATGAACCTTAAACCTATCACACGACATGCGATCATCAAACTCCATCCAGATCCAAGAACCGCCAATATGATGAAAATCTATATCGCTAAACCCTTCTTTATCACAAACTATCTTTATGTTTTCTATCAAAGAGAGGTCACGAAGTTTACCTACTAGAACAGTACCTTCATCTTTAATCGGCATGACATCCTTTTTCTCTAATGTGACAGCCTTCTTCTTCTTCATTTCCACCTGTTCTTTTATGATTTGATGCTTCGGTTGCACTCCATATTTCGACTGTCCAGATTCAGCCTTAAACAGATCAACGAATTTCACATTCGCCTTAACTTCTCTAGCATTCGTTTTATTGTAACCCGATTTATAATCACCTTTACGTGCTTCCGCATTGACCTCGTTACTAGGTTTACGATCAAACCTTGTTTCTGACGCAAAAAGATGGTATGACCCATACCATGTAGAGTTCAACTGTTCGACTAGGGTTCCAGAGTTTTCTATCCTAATAAAACGAACAAAAGCAAACCTACGCCCTATCTTCGATAATTTCCGAGGGATGAACACATCGACGACCGTACCAAACACTTGCATTGCTTTCCACAAATCATCCAGATCCCACGCAGACGGAAAGTTCGTAACGTAGAAGGATTTTGCAATCCTTTTCAGGTTCACCTCTTCTCTGCGATATACCGAGCTCTGCTTCCCATTCTGGACCGAGAAACTGCGCTGCCAATTCTGTAACACCATTGAAAGGAACCCAACCCAGCCCCCCTCCCCTCCCGATCAATGGGAAAGAGACGACGATCTCACGGCGGACGCAAAGAACCCTAGGTTCGACAGAATCGCCCTAGAATACCGGACGCAAAGAACCCTGTTATATATATATATATATATATATATATATATATATATATATATATATATATATATATATATATATATATATATATATATATATATATATATATATATATATATATATATATATGGAAGTGTAGAAATAGATATAGACTCGTAAAATAAGTAATTCGCCTATTATACAATCATGATGATAATTATGTAATGTTCATTAGGTTTTTAACATGAGTGGGTTTGGTAAGTGCATATAAGGTTTTAATTCTCACCCCTTAAAATGTTATTAATTACCGAATGATTGTAGAATATAATGTTTTAATTTTCACTCCTTAAATTTTATTAATACTATACCATTCAATAATTTAAAATTTTAATAATATTTAAATAAAATAAAAGTATAACTAAAAGTCTAAAATTGCCGACATAAGATATTATAATTATTAAGTTTTGATATTTTTAAATAATAGGTAAAACGATGATAAATATTATAATGGCTCACTAATTATCAAATAAATTTATATATTCAAGTATTTTGTTATCTTCTTCTATATATGAGGCTTGAATTTGAGTTTTCTTTATCAACTCATCAATTTAAAGCATCCACATTGGCTCCCAATGCCACCTCATATGCCACTGGGCATTGTAAATAACTCATTCATTATAATATATTTTAAATAAAAATAACTCCGGTAGATTATGAAGTTTTTAAATATACTTTAAATAATATTCGGATTAATTTTGGTAATTTGTTGAATTCCATTCGAATTAATGGCAATATAAGGAATGAATTCATAAAATACGCAGGCTTAGTATGGGCAATTAATAAAAAAAATTAAATTTGGAAAGTTCCTAACTTTTGAAACTCGTTTAAAGCAAATCTTTATCCCTATTAGTCCGGAAATATTTACACCAAGTATACAACAAACCAATAAGGAATTCCGAATTCTATGGATTCCGGAAATTTACAGAACACGAATTCAAAACATACTGGCCTAATACGAATCTTCCTCTATATTATCTTTAAATAACAGAAACTATTCAAAATTTCTGTAACATTTATTCATGTATCAAAATTTGTACAAACTTATCATTACAGATATGGATTCTTATATCATTGTAAACGTATTAATATTTGTTGTTCTTTTTCTTTAATATATCTCTTGAAGCATGCCCGCACAGTCGGGCGGGCTATGAAGCTAGTTATACTAATATGCATATATCATTTTTAAAGTTTCACGTAAATTTTAGTTTTTAAAAAGTAAACTTTTCAATCCCGAGCGAAGTCGGGTAACTAAACCTCGTATAATACACTTATGGTTAAAAAACCACTGTTCATTTGGATTTCAAAACGCCGTTTGAAGAAAAGTCTATGTTCCGTTTTGAATTTAATGAATTTAACAATATATTTATTTAAATAAATGATATTCATTATATATATACTACCTAATAGTATTTGATCACAACCTTAGTGGCTAGAGGCACTCTTGATAGTCGTGTATTTGATCATGGGCATATGCCGCATATCTTCTTTTCCTATATATTCATTTTATTTAATAAATTGACAATTTAATTTATGAACTTTCAGTGTTTTCAAAATATTATATAAACCTTTAGTTTAAGTAGATTTATATAAATTATGGGTTTTGTTAATGACAGCCCTTAGGGCTGTCGCTAACATGCATAAAATGGTTGTACATTCATTGATAGTATAATGTTCCTAAAATTCAGGAGGCGGTTTTTATATTAGTTTTGTCTTTTTATTGAGAGCCATATGGGCTGTCGTTATCATTTTCCATAAATTATATTATTAATAATATCTGATAGTATCTTTTTGTAGTTATTACAAGTAAAATATTTGTAATAAATTAGCAACATAAAAAATATTTATAAAACAGTGGTTCATTTTAATATAAACATACCAAAAATTAAACTAATATTCATATATTAAATGGTGAAATTGAAGTTCTGTTTTTGTGTAGCTATTAGAAATAGGAAAATGACTTTCAACATATTTTATTCATGTCATATAGTTGTCGCTAAAAACGTATAAGAAAATATATTAGGATAGTTTGTGTTTAGTTAATATATCAACCATATTTACTCCTTCCGTCCCTAAATAAAGTTCTCATTTCTCTTGGGCACAACTTTTTAGGAGATAGTTAGTGGTGGGGTATTTGATATTACTTTTGATTAAAATATAAGGTTTGATTGGAGAGAGAAAGTGTTTTAGGAGATAGTTAGTGGTGAAAGTATTGGCAATAATATTATTATATTAAGTGGGCCCCTTAAGTTTAACAAATGAGAACTTTATTTAGGAACAAAACTTGAATGAGAAATGAGAACTTTATTTAGGGACGGAGGAAGTATTTATTAAATTTGATTCATTTTTAGTATAAGCAAGTTTATGTTATTTAATATAAATGAACCATCTACAATCATTTGATGTTTGATTTATTACTATTAAAGATAATTTAAGGACTATTATTTGCAGAAACTCTTGAAACTAAATACTTAATTAAAACATATATGATTTAAAAATCCGCGCAACGTGCGGACAATCACAATCCTTGTTTATCTACAAACTTTATTCAGTCAGAAAAAAGACCAACAATTTTAAAAAGAACGGATAAAATCGTCAATTTTTGTATTCAGATCATTTATTCAAGGGTTTTGCTAATGACAGCCCTTAGGGCTGTCAATAACATGCATTAAAATGTTGTACTTTTATTACCGGATGGGTGATACCTAAAATGCAGGAGGTGGTTGTTGATTAATTTACAAGTTTTAATTCGCTTATTGACAGCCCTTGTCATTAGCAAAAACCTTTATTCAATATAAAAAAACATAATTTATTCATTTAAAACTAAATGCATACAGCCCTTCCAAACCCACCCAGCCTCTTATATCCATATAGGACTAAATGGGAAAATTAACAAACAAGCCTTTAGTATGGTTTCAAATTTGTACAAAACCAATAAAGTTATTTGCCTTTATGTTTGGCAGTTATTATGTTTTGTTGGTATTGACGTACCAATCAAGTAGTTATGGTACGGTAATTGTACAAAATTTTAAATATTGGGGTTATACGTACCAATTAGATAGTCTTGATACGGTTCGGTAGCTAGATTAGTTTACCAAGTATAGTTAATACGATACATAATATGAAGAAAATACACTTGGTACCGTACCATGTTCACCCTTATGTAGTTATGTGCCCATACCGAACCAGAACCGAGTTATTAAAAATCGGTTCGGGTATCAGGTCCAACTTTTACATGAAATCGTGCCTTGGATATTTTGGGTCGGGGTACATCGGATATAGGGCAAATCAGGTCTAAGACCCGAAACCGACATTTAATTAACTTTTTTATAACCCTAATTTAATTTATTAGATACATGTGCATGCAAGGCCCATTAGGGAGTTGAACGTTTAGTTGGTATTTGGACAAGTTGTGATTTGTTATGATGTTATCATCCGAAACCGGCTCTAACTGCTATTTCGGTTCCAATCGGATCTATACCCGATTTACCTGAACTGAAGAAGGACCGGATTCTATAAAACGGTTTGATTCTCGGGTCTGCTAATCCTCTGAAATCAGGTCTCAATTATTTCGGGTCGGTGTCCATCCGGGTTGGTTATGGACCCGATCTCGTCCCTACCAGGCAAGACCTAGCCAGCTCAATAAATTTTTAGAAGACATACTATATTACCCTTATTGGTTATAGCTAAGAATATTGGCTGAGTAAGTATGATTCGGGGTCCTTTGATGATGGCAAACTATGAAAATAAATTATGATTGGATAACTAAGTATTTCAAGTTCAACATAAGATATTAATCTTACGGGTTTGTTTTGATTTTCTAAGTTTAGAGAATACAAAGTAATTAAATCAGGAAAATACAAGTAAGCAGATAAGTAGAATGTAAACGATGTTCTTAACGATTTCTATAGTTTAGACTTCAGGGTGAATGGTGATGATGTAACTACTAGATTCTCTACTAATTAGTTACGGATAACATGTTGTTGTCCTCTATATACGGCACAGTTTTAAATTCTAATCTGTAGAATTTGTTTCTGTTGTTGACTATTTTAAATGGGAGCTGATTCGTACAGAGCAACTTTTATCTATACAGATCAAATTCATCACAAATGACAATCATGCCCTTAATGGGAGTGGTGAAATGTAAAATGTGTTAAAAGTAAAGGAATGACATGATTGTCATTTGGGATGAATTTGTTCTACATGGATAAAAGTTGACGAATCAGCTCCCATTTCGAATAAGCTTTAAATGTTATTTAAACAAATAAATTCCCATTTAATTTTCGTTAAATTCGTAAATGTCCGCGTCACTATATTTCAAATTTACTATATAACATTTAACAACGAATGAATAGTACGCATTCCATTCACGCAGCTCCAGCTCCACCTTCCACCGCCCCAATTCCACCTCCAGCTTCTATCGCTCCATTCCACCTTCTACTTACATCCAGTGCATTCGAGCTCCTTCCTTCCTACCAATTCATGCCATTCTTATTCCTCCTCCTTCATCAGGTATATTTTTTATGTATCTCCCCCCTCTTTCTTCTTCTTCGGTTACTTAATTTGAGTTTGTCACTTTCGAATTATGGTTCCCAGAATACTTTCAGGTCATCTTCTTCAGCTATCTATCGATCATCTATTACTCTTTAAACCTTCTTCATTAATTTGGCCGTTTTTTTTTTTTGAAATTACAGGTCCTCATCCAACAGTTTCAATCTTACAACCGGTAAAGGTAACCTTGATTCCTCAATATTTTCTTTAAGCCTTCACTTTCGCTGACTTATAAGTTGATATTTTTGCCGATCGTTAATCTTTTTTGCCGATGACACTACCATCGTAATCCTTTTTGCCGATTATACTATGATGAAACATATCCCCAAATTTCTCACTTAATCTGTATTTTGCCCTAGCTACTGATCACACTTACAACTAGCCATGGAGAGTAAATTTGATCTTTCAAATCATAGTTCCCTCCCCTGTCTCTAAAAGGACTTACAATCCCCGCCTTTAAAGGTGTGCTTAATCCATAACCCTTTTCTTTTAACTTTTGTGTTTTTAGTTTTTACCTTTGTGCTTTCAGATTAGGGTTTATATATCTGCTTTCATATTAAGGTTTATAGATTTTTTTTGTCGTTAATTTGCTTGATGTTTGACCTACAAAGCAGTTGTTCCAAATTTACAAGCAGAAAGAAACCAGCTCACTCAACTTACTAAAACACCAGAAGATGATAGTCGATAATTTTGGCGACCCAAACTGATGTAAAAAGGTACCACTAAGACCTTTTCACTTTCTTCATATTTGTTTACTTAAATTAAGTTATGTTATTTAACAGACAAGGGAAAATTGATCATCATTTGTTACTATATAATCTGTTATGAAAAATTAAGTTCTTCATAAACTGCAAATTGATCATCATCTGTTACTGTATAATCTCGATGGGGGGTTTTGGGTGTGTTGAATCTTGCAAGTGTTTGTTAATTGATTATGACGTGTAAATTTTTGTCATTAAAAGTTTTAATTTCAAGTCTATTGGATTTCTTTTATAGATTTTGAGGAAAAAAAACAGAGATTTCCTTAAATTTTGTTAAAGGGAAGCAATTTATACGTGTTGATCGTTGGCCCGGGAAGCAAATTCACAGTGACAATTACCGTGTGCCAGATCCTTTCCGAGAACAGGTAACCGTCTTTATTGTTCAATCTGTAAAGGTGACCTTCAACCGTCACATTTTCCTTTTAAAAAATCACAAAAAATTACTCCAAAAATCACAAAAAATTGCTGACTGTTTTTTCTCACTTATATAGATACCAAGGAAGGGCCCGGAATAAATGCCACAATCAGCCGAATAACAGAAGTCGTGCAAATAGCTACACATGTGAAAATCCCCGCGACAACGCGCGGGGTATGACCAACTAGTTCAATACAAAAAACTGTAATAATATGTTTGGAAAATAATAGCGCCCAGGTGTGAGATCAATATAGAGTCATGCTAATGACATTTTTGTCTCTTTAACGTAGTTGTAACACCTACTGCAAAATTAGTCTCATTTAAAATTTCTATAACATTAATTTAGTCAAAAATAAAAAAGCAAATCTTTTTCTGAAACGACAAATATATATAAAAGAGCCAACTTAGCAAGTAACTAAGAGGCAAGAGTACAAAAGCATAGAATTACAAAAAACTTATTTTAAAAAGGAAAAATACACCAATCTGCCCAATTACGTACTACCTTGCTCCTATGTTTCACCCACAAGAAAGAAGTGGTAATGATGTCTCCCGCAGACCTCAGTAATTGTATACGCCTTTCAAACTTTGTTGAAGACCACATCATTTCTTGCTTTCCATATATGCCATAAAAAACATTGAATTATTGTGTTCAACACCTCTTTCTCCTTGTTACTGTTACCCCAACCTCCTCCGTATTCAATAAGTTCAGTGATCGAATTAAATGAAGGAAGTGTGATGTTGCACCATCTGAATATCCATGCAAGAGTTTGTATTGCAAAAGGACACCGAAGGAATAAATGCTCCACTGATTCATCATTTATATTGCATATTGGACAAGTAAGTGAACCAATATTTATACCTCTATTGTGTAGACTCCTAGCCACCAGAATACGATTCAATCCTAAACGCCATACAAAACACTTAACCTTCAACGAGGCATAACTTGACCAAGGCATATTTGTATATCCCATAGACGTGTATTTTTTGTCCAACCATCGTCTGATCCGGTGAACCACATACGACCCATCAGTAGATATGTTGCAGTGTATACGGTCAGCAGTGTTGTTAAGAATCGAGGAGCTGATGAGGTCCGTTAGTTCAAGAAGTTCAGCTGATGCATCGGGAGAAAGTGTTCCCCGAGACCAGTTCCAATTGGGATCATTTGGACCAATCGATCACAAATGCGACATGATTTGATCGATTCCAGGGAGTATAAGGTGGGAAATCTAAGTTGAAGTGGTATAGACCCCACCCATACATCTTTCTAGAATAGGAAGGTGTTCCCATCACCAATTTTTAATGAAAAAACACTGAAAAAATCAAAGCCTATTTTTTTAATATCCACTTCCACTTTAGCAATATTATTCCATACACCAACAGAATTGTATTTCACCAACCGATTAACAGGTTTTTTCTCCAGATTGTGTATTGCCATAATGACGTCCTTCCAAATGCTATATTTTCCTTCACGGATTTTCCACCACCACTTAAGTAATAAAGTTTAGTTTTGGGCCCTCAAAGAACCGATACCAAGGCCAGCGTTTTGTTTTGATGCCAAGACAGTGTTCCATGATACCCAATGTATTTTTTTTTTTTTTGTATCAACCGAGCCACCCCATAAAAATATTCTCCGTATTTGTTCTAACTTTTCTATTATACAAACGGGAGCTTTGAACAATGAGAAGTAATAAAGTGGAAGGCTACTTAAGACCGGTTTCATTAATGTGAGCCTTCCGCCAAAAGATAAGTTCTTGGACTTCCATCCGGATAATTTAGCTTTGAGTCGATCAATAACCGGCGTCCAATTCTTCTTGAAACTCATGTTTGCACCAACCGGGACACAAAGGTAGATGAAAGGGAGTGTACCTGGGATGCATCTAAGGATTGACGCCCACGTGTTGAGCTCAATCGAAGAAATACCAAAACCGAAAACCTTTGATTTATGAAAGTTAACTTGAAGACCGGAAGAGGCATGGAAACAACGAAGAATATGAGCGAGATTTTCCATGTTGTTGATGGAGCCCTCACCCACAAATATAGCATCATCCGCGTAGAATAGGTGTGAGATGGATGAGCTTGAAGTACCGATCTTTTGACCGAGAAATAAATTCTTCTCGCATGCCGTTTTCATTGCAATGTTTAAACCTTCCATGGCGATTATAAATAAGTAAGGAGACAATGGATCGCCTTGTCTCACACCTTTAGATATATGGAATTCTCTTGTGGGTGAGCTGTTTATAAGAACTGATGCATAAGAAGATGATAGACACCCTTGAATCCAACACCACCATTTTCCACCGAAGTTCATTTGTTCAAGAAAAGAATCTAAAAAGCCCCAATTGATGGAATCAAAGGCTTTTTTGAAGTCAACCTTGAACAAGAACATTTTTTGGTTGGTCTTTTTTGCCCACGAACTTAATGTAGGAAAACCTTGTAGGATTCACATGGCGGAAACTTGAATCCCACATTACTGGATCTCTACTACACAATGAGATCACGAGAAGAAGGAGATGATGAACATTATCTTTAGATTGCTAAAGAATGATCCACCTCTACTGCACCACCTGAACACGCTGCAAGACCGCGTTGTACCAACAAAGTAATACATGAACTCGTGTATGTGTGTGTGTTGTTCGTCGAACTCGAACAAGAAAAACCGAAAACCCCCTTGGGGTTCTTTCGTCGATCGGCCGAGAGAGGGAGAGGAGAGATTAGGGTTTTGAGTGTGTAAAGTGATTAACCCTAAAGCCTTAACCTTAAGCCTTTATTTATAAGGACTTAAGTTACAGTTAAGTCCTTGGAGTTTAATTATGATTAATCTCATAATTAAACTTCTTATTAACACTTTAAACCCTTGGACTTTTACTAGTTAATTAATTAACTATTAATTAACTGTCCGTTAAATACTTAACCTAATATTTAACCATCCTCACAAATAATAATTAACTTATTATTATTTATTCTCTTCTTTATAATTAACTTAGCTAGTTAATTATTCCACGCAACTTACTTCATTCGGTTGTCCATTATTGGGTGTGTAGCGGTGTGACCCTTTAGTGTCTTATAACATTCGACACGGTGACACGTGTACTTATCTGTGCACATAAATCCTTCACTTAATTCATTTATAACAAGTGGGCCCTCCAATATGTTTCTCCCGTTACTGTAAGCCGGTTGCGTGTTATCCACCACATCATCAATGACTGATTTTAACCTGAAAGATAAAGCCTTTGTAAGTATTTTATACATGCAGTTAATAAGAGATATTGGGCGATAATCAGCAAGGTTGACCGGGTCCTTTATTTTGGGCACGAGAGTGATAAAGGAGGAGTTGCAGCCTCGAGCACTGACACCATAATCTTCAAAGTGCCGCACAACTCCCATAATGTCACCGATAAGGTCATCAAAGTGAGTTTTGATGAATTTGAATGTGAATCCGTCGGGACCTGGTGCTTTCTCCCCACCACAAGCCCATATAGCATTTTTGATTTCCGCTACGGTGAATGATGTCTCAATACTTTTAGCCTGCAAATTAGATAATCTAGAAAACATATCATTAGTAAACTTTGGCCTATTCGGCCATTTTTCAGTAAATTTAGATGAGAAAAATCTAAATGCTTCGTCCTTGATCACGGAAGGATCAGTGGACCAGTTACCGTTAACCGACAAACCATGAATGCGATTATTCATGTTTTTATTTTTGAGTGTCCCGTGAAAGAAAGCAGTGTTCTCCTCGCCATCAACCGTCCATTTGATGTGAGCTTTTTGTTTCAAATCAAGCTTGTTATATCTTTCTATTTCAGTAAGCTTTAGTTTGCCCACTTTTGCCTCATTTATCTCCAGATCCGTTAAACGTCTAGATTCCACTAGTAGATCAATTTCGGCCAGTCTTGATTTAAGAACAGTGAGATCCTTGTTTTCTTTTGCATGTTCAACACTTCTCCAGTTCCTGATTTCTTTTTTGATGTATTTAAGTTTAGCAGATAGGAATGCATCAGGTGTACCGAAACCTTTAAAATCAATGCAAGCGGACTTCACCAAATCTGAAAATCCCGGTCGAAGCAGCCAGGAATTGTAGAATCTGAAAGGAAGTGGACCAAAATCGACCCTATTATGACATAGAGTGATGGGAGAGTGGTCAGCGAATTCTCTGGGAAGTGCAGTGACCGAGGAAGCCGGTTGAACGTTCATGAAGTTGCAACATACAAGAACCCTATCAAGTTTACTAAGTTTATGACAATCCGGGCTCAGATACGTGAACCGACGGCCACCCATGTTGTATTCTTTTAGACCGGCTGAATTGATAAAGTTGTTGAAATGATTGGCCGAAGAGCGACAAAAAGTGGAGTTGATTCTCTCTTCAGGCCATCTAACAGTGTTAAAATCTCCAAATACTACCCATATACCGTTTAGTGAGTTTTTCAGTGTAAGTAATTCAATCCAAAGAAGTCATTTTTCAACAGTTGATTGTGGAGCATATATATTGACCAAAAAAGTTTGACCGTCGAAACCTGACCACTGTCCACCAACTATTAGGTAAAAACGAGATTTTTTGCAGAAGTTTTTATTGAATACAGTAGAATCCCAGATGCTCAATAAGCCACCCGGTCTACCTATGGAATTTATTGCCTCAAAGTTGAAATTAGAGTTACCTCAACATCCAGCTATATCAATATCAGCTGAATCGGACATGTGCGTCTCCTGAAGTCCCACAAAATCAATGTTGTTTTTCGTTTTTAGATTCCTTACCCAGTCTACTTTGTGAGTTTCACTCACCCCCCTTATGTTAAAAGATAATAAATTCATTGATGACCGTTGCAAGCACCGTCACCAGAGAAAATCTCACGCAAAATTGGGTCATTTTCTTGAACCTGGAACCCAATTTCGGCTCCAATTGTAACTGCTTTACCAATTTCCGAGTTCAAAGAACCTGTTTGAGATGAGGTAGAGGAAGATGAGGGATTACCCGATGAAGGATTGCAGTTTAAATCGGTATTATCATATTGAATCGGAGCCTGGACGTTCACCGTAGAGTATTGTCTTTTTTTTTTTGAAACGAGGGTATTGCCTGATTGGAGAATATCGTCTTCTCTTCTGACGTATGAGCCCCAACTGATTGGGCCAGACCAAATACAGACGGACTAGGATTAGTATTCAAAAAATCAGACCCAACAGGACCAGTTGAGGGAAAAGGGCCGAAATTAAAGCAAGGTTCATCCGGAAAAGAATTGACCAACGTCACATTCTTAGGGGCTGCTCCAATACCATTAATTCCATCAAGTGGAGAGGTGCACGGGGGACCCACATCATTTATACAGTTAACATGGGGAGATACAAGAGTCTCCTCGACTTCTGGATTATTCCCATCACAAATTATATATATAAATAAAAAACGAAAAATGCTACCTATGGCGCTATCGCTTTTGGCGCCATGTCTAGTGTCGTTTGGCGAGCTTCGACACCGCCAAAGAGCCTTTGGCATGGCTTTAACGTACTGATACCTTGTTCTTTAAATGTTATTATTAAAATGTTAAAAATGAATTAAGGAATTTGTATATCAATAAATAATCAATCTCTGTATATTAAAATTGGGTTTTAATAATGACAGCCCTTAGGGCTGTCAATAAGAGCGGATAAGAATGAGCAGTCTTGCATCTGATTGAAGGAGAAATTTGAATGTTGCTAAAAATAAGGAACATGATTTGACTAATGAAGTTAAAAGGAGGTAACTATGAAAATATTCATCCTATTATCCCTTCTTATTAGCAGCTCTGTCATTATCAATACTCATTCAAATTTACATTTCAAAATCTTTTAAAGTCAACTTTTGTTAACAAAATTCCATATATTTTAACCGTTTTTTCTGAAAAATTGTTCAATAAAAAGCCGTTAAGAGTATATTCAAGTTTTGGCCACGTAACCAGAGTCACGCTAGCAACCAAATTCCCCATATATCTGCAACACGTCACGTGTCCTTCCTCCCATAAAACGAACCCGTTATCCTCCCGCCATCTTCGCTTTCTTTGCGCCAAAAGCTCTCAATCTCCCCTCACACACTCACACGCATGATTCCTCGATGAAATCACCAGCCTCCTCCCAATTTGATTCTCGATCTTGCTCCAGGTCTCTAATGATTCGTGCCATTTCTTGTATATTTATACGTTAATTCATTGTAGATCTGTAAAATTAGGGTTTAATCATGAGCCGAACGAGAGGAATTCCGCCTGGAATTTTATTAATTAGAAACATTAGAGGTAAAGATTGGAGTCTAAATACGTATCGATATTTAACTCTGTTCGTTACATTTATTGCATACGCTGCTTATCATGCTTCGAGAAAACCTAGCAGTATTGTTAAAAGCGTGTTGGATCCTCATCCAAATACAAACAACGATTCCGTTAATGCTCTTCCATGGCCAATGGGAGACATGTTTTTGAAATCCGAGAAAAATGAAACTTTAATTCAGAATTATTCCTATGAACAAGGGTGGGCTCCATTTAATGGAAAATACGGTACATACAAATTAGGCGAGATTGATGTTGCGTTTCTTGCGGTTTACTCGTTAGGAATGTATGTTGCTGGACATTTAGGAGATACGTTAGATCTTCGGTTGTTTCTAACAGGTGGAATGATCGGAAGCGGGGTATTTGTTGCCATGTTTGGTATGGGTTTTTTCTGGAATGTTCATCGATTTTGGTACTTTTTAGCAATGCAAATGGTTTCAGGGTTGTTTCAGGCAACCGGATGGCCGTCGGTTGTTGCAGTTATGGGAAATTGGTTTGGGAAACGAAAACGGGGATTAATTATGGGAATATGGAATGCTCATACGTCTATTGGGAATATAAGTGGTTCTCTTCTTGCTGCTAGTGTTTTGGATTATGGTTGGGGTTGGGCGTTTATTCTTCCTGGTTGTTTCGTTGTTGTGGCTGGTATTATGGTTTTTTTTTTTTTGGCGGCTTATCCTGAAGATGTTGGATTTCCATATCCTAGTGATTCTTCTCCAAATGCTAGAGGTGTGATCCGTGATGATCATATGTGGGATGAATATACTTCAAATGATGATGAAGAAGCTCCTCGAATTACGTATGTTAATCGGAAAGGGGTTGGATTCGTTGGGGCTTGTTTTATACCTGGAGTTATTCCGTTTGCGTTGTGTCTTTTTTTCTCCAAACTTGTAGCTTACACGTTTCTCTTTTGGTTGCCGTTTTATCTCAGTCAAACAGGTACTTTCTCTACACAAGTTTAAAGATATCTTTTGTGATGCAATACTCGAGACCTAATTTTAGATGATTAGTAGATCCAAGAGTATTTGGATAAGCATATTAACATATATAGAATGTAAAATAATATTATGTAGGAAAGGTAACTTATAATGTAGTTCTATCTTTAAAGGTGTAAATGCATAAATTGCTTAGAATAAAGGGAATGGTGCCATCTTTCCAGTGAAATGAGATGAAAACATAACTGGAAAAGTTAATGCTTGTTAGAAGATAATTGCTATCCGTTCTTAGGGGTGTTTTGACTTAGATTTAAACTGATTATTGCAATTTTAAGTGCTTTACTGTCATTATTTAGAGTCATCGTAACAGAATTTGGATAATCCGGTAAAGGGTAGCTATAAGAAATTATGTCAGGGTCTTTTGATGTGTGTTTCAAAACCACAACAATGATACTTAATCCCTTCAAAGGAAGGATATGAGGGAGGTAAGATGCAGACAATCATACATCTACCCTAAGGTAGAGAGACTACTACCTCCAGCAAGAGTGCAAATGAGAGAATATGAGATGAGTGGGCGTGCCTATAAAAGCTGAAAATGTGTGCGAAAAATATATGCATGTGGCACGTGTGTGCAATAGTGTGGTGAGGATCAAAGAAACATATAAATAAGTGTACGGGTACACGCGGCGGTGTTCAAGTATGCAAATAACATGCAACCAAAATCATCACTCAAGGAATAAACATATTAGTGTTGTAAATATCGGTCGAGGCGACCGCCTAGGCAGTTATCAACGGCCAACCTAGTAATCGGTGCAATTTATAGGTCAAGGTCAAAAGCGGTCCAAATCAGTCAAAATTGGTCAAAGTCAATGAAAGTCAAACTTACTTTAAAAAAAATTAAAATTAATATTAGGGTTTTTTTTTACTAATTTAGTTATTTTTATGGACTTATGATTTTTAATTTGAACATTGTAAAAAAAATCATGGTTATTAACTAATTAGTTATTTTGTTAGGATATTGCTATTATTTACATAATATCAAAACAGATTTCTTTAAAATTTATGGTACCCACCTGGAAACCAATTAGTCACTGCTGATACCGATTCAAGTCGACCTCCTAGGTACCATCGACTGATTTTTACAACCTTGAAACATATAAGAATACAAGCATATAGATCATGCAATCATATATGTCTGCAGTCTCTTAGCAATCTTATAATTAACTAACCTACAAACTCGATAAGACATACCTCCCTATACATATGTCCTAATTCTAAACCTTCAAGAGTCCCTGTTAAAGATCACATCGGTCATGCTGAGATCCTTCAGATCGCGGTTGACTACGTCCATCCTGGAGCCAATGACTATGAGAGTTTACATTCTCCCTATACATATGTCCTAATTCTAAACCTTCAAGAGTCCCTGTTAAAGATCATGTGAAGATCGAATAACTCTTCATAAACGTAGATCTTTAGGCTCAAGAATAGTTAGTTCTTATCTGGAATAAGCATATACAAATAACAAAATTGCGGAATTAGTTGAACATATATGTATAGCTAAACAAGTTTTCATCATTAAAAGCCTCAATTCTATATATAAATACATAGAACGGTTCTTCGTTAAACAGGATCAAACGATCTTGAGGCTTAGGTTTTACACATAAAAACACGTTAAAACGTGGGTTCCAAGAACATCTAATTCTATGTCATTAGGTTTCTTTATATACTAGAAAACCCAAGACTTACAAGGAAAAGATAATGACTAAATCTTTTAAACTAATAAAGATATACTATATCTTTTACAATTATCATTATCTCCTAAATCTTTTTCAAATCTTGAACTTCATATTACCGACTTAGGTCCTTGTAGTTTAATAGTTTTGACTAATCAAATCAATATATGAATATTAATAATAATATTCCTAACAATCTTCCCCTATTTGATTTGACAAAACTTGTAGAATTAGCTAGGAATCTTCAAGTCTCTTCCCCTTTTTGACATAATCAAATCAATCCGAGAAACTTGAACTTCCCCTTGAATGATCAACACTTTTTCTTCCCCTAAAAGTGTGCTATCATTCTTGTGTTCTTCAAGGCTATATTAATTACATTGAAAACTAACTATTTTCTATTTGAAGTTGAAGTAGAAACTCAAACTAAGCATCACATTCCATCTAAATATAGTAATTAGCAACGTCATATCTTGTATGAGGGACATCTTGGTCTTCAATCAGATCTTTTCGTTAAGATTCTGTTGAATTGCATTTACATCTTTACATAACATCTTATGTAGTAAGACTTTCAACTTCATCTTCAAATAAAATATAATCAATTATCTTCTGTAATCAATTGATAAAGATCAAATATGTAGCAAATAAAACTTTCCTTTATCTTTATCATGCCTTCAACCTGTGTGTGTGAATAATGTGATTCGTTTCACATTATTATCAGATACGATCAATAAACCGTGGTATGGAATGAGCATGGTGTGTGTCATGCTTTCCAAAGTATGATGTATCAGTTGTATGGAAGAAATCAGTAAAAAAAATTTCTTCAGAACTGTGTAATACTGATCAGTCAACGCAGCAGTAGTAATATGTATACTACTGATCAGTAGTGTTGATTCTTCATTTACTACTGATCAGTAGCAAATTCAGAATATGTTACCAGTAGTGATTTTGAATCAAGGCATTAGTATTTTGATATACTACTGACCAGTAGTATATTGTGATACTAAGATCAGTAGTAATCAATTCCTCCTTCCAATTGCCACATTTAACTTCTTTCTGTGAGTTACAATAACTTACATATTGTAAGTCAATTTGTCATATGTAAGAGATCACTTGGTATCAACCCCACCAGAGAGAGATTAATTACTTTGCTCAACTCCAACAACAGCCACAAATTAAAATATTTGAAGTTATGACATCAGTAGTAAAACTTAACTTTGGGATCAGTAGTAAAATATGCTTCTTTGTATGGACCAGTAGTAAAGTGTTGTTACCAGTAGTAAAATCGAATTGAGCATCAGTAACAAATTTGGTGTTTTACTACTGCCCAGTAGTAGTTTAAAGAGGATCAGTAGTACATGGAGCAGTAGAAATTTTTTTAAAGAGCATACATCGATCCTCCCTTTGTGGAGCAGTAATAAAAAAAAATAAAGAAGCCTTGATCCTGCAGGTGCAACCTTTAGTAGAGATGGTTTGGCTAAAACCTTATATTCTCGCTTGTTTGACTGGTTGGTTGATAAAATTAATGTTTCAATTGGGCAAGATCCAAAGTCAAATTCTTTGATTGGTGTCCTTGATATATATGGTTTTGAGAGCTTTAAAAAACAATAGTTTTGAACAGTTTTGCATTAGTTTCACTAATGAGAAGCTGCAACAGCACTTCAATCAGCATGTCTTCAGGATGCAGCAAGAGATATACACTAAAGACGAAATTGACTGGAGCTACATAGAATATGTAGACAATAAGGACATCTTAGTTCTTATTGAAAAGAAACCTGGTGGGATCATTGCTCTATTTGATGAAGCCTGCATGTTTCCAAAGTCAACTCCTTTAACGCATGAATATTGCTCAAAAAAATCGTAATATCTTCATAACTTTTTATACTTGATTCTTCCACTAATCATTAATAGATCCTTGTTTATTCCAGATCTGAGCCACCGTGCTCTGATACCAATTGTGAAGATCGAATAACTCTTCATAAACGTAGATCTTTAGGCTCAAGAATAGTTAGTTCTTATCTGGAATAAGCATATACAAATAACAAAATTGCGGAATTAGTTGAACATATATGTATAGCTAAACAAGTTTTCATCATTAAAAGCCTCAATTCTATATATAAATACATAGAACGGTTCTTCGTTAAACAGGATCAAACGATCTTGAGGCTTAGGTTTTACACATAAAAACACGTTAAAACGTGGGTTACAAGAACATCTAATTCTATGTCATTAGGTTTCTTTATATACTAGAAAACCCAAGACTTACAAGGAAAAGATAATGACTAAATCTTTTAAACTAATAAAGATATACTATATCTTTTACAATTATCATTATCTCCTAAATCTTTTTCAAATCTTGAACTTCATATTACCGACTTAGGTCCTTGTAGTTTAATAGTTTTGACTAATCAAATCAATATATGAATATTAATAATAATATTCCTAACAGATCACACCGGTCATGCTGAGATCCTTCAGATCGCGGTTGACTACGTCCATCCTGGAGCCAATGACTATGAGAGTTTACATTCTCCTAACTGGCGTTGTTTGTGGTCTTTTTCTTGACATGGCCAACCAATCTCACCTTCGAACACTCACATTAATCAAGATCTGATAATATTTATAATTGTTCGGTTTGTATTGTTAGAGTACATATGTCGATCAACTTGTGGAGATGTAGTTTTCCGGAGAGAATTCTGGTGATGTACAAACAGAGTATCAATATGTTAACAAAGGAATAGAAAACTCTTATAAACTAACTATTGTTATCATCGATGAGCTTATTACAAATATTTACAAGGCTATATTTACAAGATGAAAGGGTGCCACCCCTTTGTTTGGTGGAGGTTGCCGGCGGTTACACCGGTTGAAGTTGACGGGAAAGAACCAATGGTTCATTATGTATGTTTGTGTTTATTACTTACACTTATCTATTACTAATATAATACATATAATATTGTTTTCTTAATAATATCAATAATACTAATAATATCAATTTGTCATTTAAAGGATTTCCAAAATTCCCCCTAAATGGCAAATTGTTCTTGTTGTTCTCGGCTAGCTTCACTTTAAAAGATGACGTTGTCATCCTCTTTGACTTTCACTTTTACATCTTGTCGAGTTAGGTCTTGGTTTGGTGTTTCCTCTTGGAGGTGATCATTGTCATCATTGCTTAGACATCTTTCCTTAGCAAGTATCGGGAGTCCGAACTCATATAATTGTTGTGGTATTAAGAAGTAATCTTCATATAGTTTTTTGAAAGCTTGACCATAACTTACGGGATAACCAAATACAATATCAACCTCATCCCACTCATCTTCTTGGAGGTGATCATTGGCATCATTGCTTAGACCTCCACGGTTAGTTTCTATAACTCAAGTAAACTAATGTCAAGTCCTCCAATCATTGGTGGAAAACTTGGTGTTTCTCCCTTTTTTATTTGGTGAACCCATTTTATCGCTTCCTTAAACTTCTCTCGAATAAACCTTTGTTCTTACAGCATATCGAATCATAGATAGTATAAAATATATAGATAATGAACTCATCAAGTGAGTCTATACTTATTCGTATGGACTTTCCTTCGTATTCGAAACGATCTTCTAGGTTTTCTTCATTGTTGTTATTGTTTGATTTAACCAATGCTTGTGATTGATCATCACCGGAATTCTCACCGGAAAACTGAATCTCCACAAGTTGATCGGCATGCATAGTAACAATCTAAACCGAACATGGTATCAGAGCCCAAGGGCACATTCCTTGGGATTTTAGGCACCGTCGTTGTCTTATTCGAACACACGAAGTTCGCAGACGTGGTCTCCGATCGAAAACCTGCAACACGCACGTTCTTCCTTCCTGGTCATCCCTAATTCATGACATCATCTAAATAAGAATCCGCGTTCATTTAACCTGAAGAAAAACCATAACCCACGTCGATCAACACTTCACCAGGTTTCCTCGTCACCGGCGACGACTTCTGTTTCATTCCCAAAATGTGATAAGTCTCACATCAAATGTTTTAGATGTTTAGATTACGGACACTACACCAACAAATGCGCATGCAAAACGGCGAATTGGCAGGCTTCACATCCGTTACCGGCAACCACCGTAGCCGGAAAATGGTCACCGATTAATGTTACCGGGAATTACATGACATTACCGTCACCAACACCTTTACATGAAAAGAGTGAAAATGCAGGAACTTTGGATGTAGAAAAGTGGTATGAAGAATAACAGTGATCGTATGCATGTTTGTAAAAATAACAAAACATATGCACAAGTGGTCAAAACTCCATACAAACCAGGGAAGAAAAACCCAATTATTTACGAACATGGTTCTACTAGCAATTACAAATTAAAACCGAACTTTGATTCATTAAATAAAAGGGAGAAAAGGCTAAGAAATATTAGCAACAAGTTGCACAAAGTGGATCATCAAATCAAATTTAAAAGAAGCAAATTCTTTGCAAAAATACAACAAGATCTCAACAACAATAGCAATGACAAAGGGAATCACCCTATTGTAAGTCCACTCGAACCGTTTATTATTACTCATGTCGATCGAGTCATCATTAATGGTGATTATGTAGTAGAGGGTACCGACAAAGGGAATTGGAACACTACTTGGTATGTAAATTCTAAAATTAGTAGGCATGAACTCAAGTATGTTTGTACATTCGAAAGATGTGTTTACAACCCAAAAGGAAGACACTTACACTATTCCAATTTTTAAAATTGGAGAAGTGGAACTACAAATGCAAGAAATGGCGTTCGTAATTGTGACAACCCTCGAAAATGAGGTATTTTCCAGACACTTGAATGTAGCCGAGCACGAACCCTAACCGCGTTAAAGATGTACCAGATATGAAATTGAATAAAAAAAAATAGCGAGAACTGCTAACATGTTAAAATGAACGAATACAAAATTTTAATATGCGACAATGGAAATTAAACCTGATAATTCACGGAACAGATCATTCAACCAGCACTTGTTAAATAATGTGCTAAATACATAATGTGTAAAATTAAACCTAAGTTAAATAAGCAAAGCTCTACCATGCTTCTTAAATAAAACCACCATACTTCTGTCATATCTATATGACGTGTAAATTTTGGGATATGACATGAAGCCATACTCCATTATTAGTTATTAGAAAGTTGGCAGTATCCATATCTTGAAATTTTGTTTAAAAGGTTATAATAAACATAATAACCAATGAATCAATGCTTTTAATTATTAACCCTCATGCAACAATGAAAAGTGTACCTTTATCTCTTCCTCTTTTCTTTTCTCTCATTGATTTTCGGTGAAAGCAACACCCAACACATCTTCCAACACTCAAAGTAAATCCAAAAGATTTCTTGTCCCATCCCCCATACTTGCTTTCGGTAACCTACTAACCAAGAAGTCAAACCCTACCCAAACTTTTCCCCTTTTTACGAATTTGTCTGTCAAAATTCCAACCACTACATCAACTTTTGACTACTTGTTCCATGATTCATGATTTCCCTATGACCATGAAAACCCTCACCAATCTTAACCTACTGGCCAATAGCTTACAATCTATTACAAAACGTTACATCGATCACTATCTCTTTCAATTATCTATCACCACTAGAAAACTAGATGAAGATACTCTCCCAACATAAAAATTTCGGCCAAGGCAAAATACCCCACAACACCAACTTCAAACACACATAACTTTCTCATTTTAACTCCAAATTGGGTGATTCAAAGCTCCAAATCATCATAGGAACTGCCTCAACAATATCCAACTCTCAAAACCCTCAAAGTACTGCTGGAACACTGTCGAATTTCAGTTAGAAGCTGCTGTCCAGATTTTCTTTTCCTCTCATTTTTGTGTAAGTTTTAATATCTTGATTTTCTACTCATTCCTAGCCTACATCTTCATGTATACTCATTTTCACTTCATTTAAAGAAATTTATCAAGAAGAATCATCACTTTGGTGCATTGAAGAATAAGGGTGAACGCACAAAAGTCTCTAACATCCATACCAAAAAGGTTGGTGAGAATCACCACTCTATTCTTTTAAATCCTTGTGTTTATGCTAGAAATGTTCACTCACAACTAAAAACTACCAAAACCATGTTTAAATAATGTTCCACAAAATCTTACAAAGTTCAAGCCGTGAAAAAGAACTACCTAAAACCGAAAACAAAACCGTTGTGATATTCAAAAATGATATAAACTTTGTTGTAACCATATTTTAGGTATGAAAACTTTACCTACTTAAAATCTATGAAATCTATAGTAAATAAACTTATTTGATTGTTAGAAGTCTAACTTTGGTGGTCAAAATACAAGAAATCAAACTTTAGGGTCCATAATGTCAAAAAGGGAAACTATGAGGACCATTTGTGTAAAAACCGAAACATAAGAACCTGATATCTAAAAATTTGTGTATAAATTATCTTATGTATTTTAAGTAAGAAAACAAGTGTTAAAACATAATCCTTGTGATTTTAAAACAAAGAAATTAAACCATTGTGCCAAAAATGTCAAATTCCAAACTATAGGGACTATTTTTGCATAAAACAGAAGTTTAATTTCTGAATTCCAAAAATTATATGAATTAATGTTTTTAAAAGGAAATAATAGCTTAAAAGTGTTTACAAAATGACCAGACCGACCAAAAACTGTAAAACCGAGAAAACGAGCTAAATATGACGTTTTATAAACTTAAGGGACTAAAAGTGACATAAATGTAACTTTACGAACTGTGATGAAGTTATGGAAAGAATAGTGTGCAGATATGAAAACATAGTTCAACACGTGATTAGTACGCAAACCGAGAAAACCGGAAAACCGAACGTTTGGTTAACTAACACGTAAAATGAAAACTAGACAACTAAAAATGTAATATTGAGAAGCTTAGGGACTAAATCTGTAAATTTATAAATCAGTAGCTTGATTGAGATAAAATATGAAAAATAAGTATTTAAAAAAAAAGGGTATACAAGTCTCGTTAGCTCAATACAAATCACCCCCAATTTTCGACAATTTAACGATAATAAGGAATAGCTATAAATAAACTATTTGTATTCCGAGGAGAACAAAATGGATACATTTTAGAACTTATAAAACTATGTTTGAATAGAATATTAATCATTAAACACAGACTCTAACTCAATATAGTTAGATACCAAATGACAATATTACAACGAACAATTGGAATACAAGTTTACAACTTATGAATCCTATACTATCATGATTTCTATCATCACTATTAATTTAAGTGTATATAATACTTAAATTATTTGAGAATACATATATAATACCAAATTAAGCTTAATAAGGATCACCAACACTTAACCAAATTGAAGATCATTAAGTGAGTGAACCTTTAGCATTCCTATGATAGTAGGACCGACTTCTAAGCTGCTTGACCTCACATATTTAGGTTGTTGAGGCGTATTCATCGGGCAATGTATTCACGTTTATTGATTGCTAGCATTTGACTCGGGTGAGTTCACAGCCCCACATTTTACTGTATTTTACTGCTTTACAAACTTGGGGTGAAAAACATAACAAATGCTTTTATAAATGTTCCAATTATACATCAATGTGTATTTAATAAACCTTATTGTAACAGTGAGTTCACAGCCCCACATTTTACTGTATTTTACTGCTTTACAAACTTGGGGTGAAAAACATAACAAATGCTTTTATAAATGTTCCAATTATACATCAATGTGTATTTAATAAACCTTATTGTAACAGTGAGTTCACAGCCCCTTTTTACTCTTTTTTATATTGTTTTACAAACTAGGGGTGAAAAACATAACAAGTGTTTTATAAACATTCAAACTATTTATTAATGCATATTTAATAAACCTTATTGTGACAGTGAGTTCAGAGCCCCACTTTTTACCACATTTTATGTACTGTTTTATAACTTTGGGGTGGAAAACATAACAACTTCATGTTTACATTATTTATCACATCGTATTTAACAAATCTTATTGTGACTGTAAGTTCACAACCTCTCTTTTACTACGTTTTAACTATTTTAATTACTATTGGGGTGAAAAACATATAAACTATTATTGTTTTCGATTATTTGTGATGAAACTATTTTTGGAAAGTTGACAACGAATCCTTATCTCGGACTAGGTTTAGATGTAGTGCATGGAAGTGCGTATATGCTTACATACATAATCATTAGCTAGTTGCGACTAGGCCCTGGATATGCAAATAGTACTATTGGCTGAGACTTACCCTCCCCCGTATTTAGTTGGTCGCGTTAACTGTCGATGTTTATCGAACCCGTGGAGTGTATATCCAGAAAGTGAAATACGTTTGAAAGTTGTTGTTTTGGTTATGGGCTTAGGGTCGAGATTTTAACTCAAAAGGGTATAGCTAACCTTTTGGGGGATCACCGTCATATGTTTTCTACTTTGCGATTTTGATCGTACGTATTGCCAGTGAGGCAACTATATTAAAATGTTTCATCATCGTACAAATTATGTCAAGTTTAATATACGAAAACTCCCCTGTTCTCGGAGCAGGTCATTTTAATTTTTATATCATCACTCTATTTTTGCCATGATTGGCATACGAAAACTATGGAACATATTGAACTTATTATAAAACCTGTGAATTCACTCAACAATTTTGTTGATACTTTTACTTATGTTTTTCAGGTATCTAAGCTAAGCATTGAGTCACATGCATTGGAGTCAAGCTTTCGTTTTGTAAAGATGTCACCTCCAAATTTTAGTTAAAAAAATTATGTTTTGGTTCAACTACTTTGTTTACTTTAAATTTTGGTGACATTATTTTTATCATACATTTATTGTTGACGATAATCATATGCTATGTTTACTCATGATAGTCGCACGCCCGTTCTTCCGCAAACCATTTTTGGCGGGGTGTGACAGTAATACCACATATGTCATATGCTCCAAACATCAACATAAACATTCTTAGCATGAGCCTAATTTTACAAGGTTGTGAAGTTACAATAAAAGACTCCAAGTGTGTACTATCTCGTAGTTTTCAACAAATCGATGATGATCAATCACAAGCATCAGTTAAATCAAACAATAACAACAATGAAGAAAACCTAGATGATCGTTTCGAACACGAAGGAAAGTTCATACCAATAAGTATAGACTCACTTGATGAGTTCATTGGGTTTATATTTTATACTAACTACGATTCGATATGCTATAAGAGCAAAGGTTTATTCGAGAGGAAGTTCAAGGAAGCGATAAAATAATTTCACGAAATAAAAAAGGGAGAAACACCAAGTTTTCCACCAATGATTGGATGACTTGACATTAGTTTACTTGACTTATATAAACTAACTTTTATTATCATCGATGGTCTTATTACAAATATTTACAAGGGTATATATACAAGATGAAAGGGTGCCACCCCTTCGTTTGGTGGAGGTTGCCGGCGGTTACACCCGTTGAAGTTGGCGGGAAAGAACACAACGGTTCATTATGTTCGTTTGTGTTTATTACTTACACTTATCTATTACAAATAAAATACATATAAAATTGTTTTCTTAATAATATCAATAATATTAATAATGTCAATTTGTCATTTAAATGATTTCCAACAATAATATAGGTTGTAGAAATAGTAATTTGGATGTGCTTATGTTGTTAAAATCTATAAAATTACTAAATTAGTGTGCGGAAAATCTGCTTATGTAAGGAATTAATAAACTTTCCAAAATCTCTTTACTCAATAAAAACTTACTATTGCAACTTCTCAAAATACAAATTATCTTTTTCATTTTTCTTTTTGTAAAGGCAAGAATTTTGTTTTTTTTTTTTTTTTTTTTGCAGAAATCGGTGGAGAGAAAATGTCAGTAAAATCAGCAGGAAACCTGTCAACTCTATTCGATGTAGGTGGAATCGTGGGCGGGATATTAGCCGGATACATATCCGACAAACTGAAACCACGCGCCACAACAGCAGCCAGCTTCATGTATGCAGCAATTCCATCAATGCTTTTATACCGTTCATATGGAAACATTTCAAAAACCATGAATACGATCCTCATGGTTATTACTGGCTTATTCGTAAACGGTCCATACGCACTCATAACTACTGCGGTTTCTGCTGATCTCGGGACCCACAGTTCCTTAAAAGGCGATTCCCGAGCATTGGCTACAGTTACTGCTATTATTGATGGCACCGGCTGTAGGAAATATAGAGATATTGCAAGTTGGTAATTTATACTCTATCCCACATAGGTGGGAGGAAGAAACTTAAATGAGTTTATAAGGCAATTAATTCTTTAAGCTTCCAAAAGGCTTTAGTGGAGGATTAAGGGCTAGACCCACACGCGCGCCGAGCCGAGACCGATGACGCGAAATGGCGCGATTTAGGCGCACTTTGCACTTCTTTTTGGCCCAAAAAGATACATCGGTCGCTGGGAGCTGAGGAGCTTTCTTTTTGGCCAGTTCGTTGATTGTCAAAACGTAACGTTCGAGCATTAAGACGGGCTGTTAATTCCTTGGGCGTTTTCATCCGGTTTTTGACTGTCCATTATCAGTCTTAAAAGACTGTATTGATGGTTTACGTTTTGGATCGCTGGCCTATAAAAGAAACATCATTTCAGTGTTAGAAGACACACAAAAAAGCTCTCAAACTCTCTGCTGCTCATACTGTTCGTTCTTCCTTTGATTTCCGAGTAATCACTTTGTGTTACACGGTGGTTCTTTTGCTGTCGGGACACATCGTTTATACTGCATCAAATCCTGGGGTGATACGTTGAAGGCTAACAGCATACGGCTCGTATAAACCTTTAAGGACAGGAATCTATATTCCGTGCGGTTTGTTCTTCTTCTCGTCAAATTCCAGGTTCGGTTTTGTTCATTCTGATTGTTTGATTATACTAACGTTTGTTACAGGATATAATAATTATACAACACCGGGTCACTCGGGGCTGCTTTGGGCCCGCTTTTGACGGGGTTTTTATCCAGAAAAGGGTGGGATTCTGTTTTTGCTATGTTGATGATCGGTGCGTGTATTGCGGGTTTACTTTTGAGTCGCTTGGTTTGTACTGAACTTAATGAACGAAATGCTTCCAATAGGACCCCTGGACGCACTAATGTCCAAGGTATACCTATAAATGTTTTCTCTCATAACTTGGAATACTTCCTCTCATTTAAATAAGTGATACACTTTTTTTATTTTTTAGTGTATCAAAATAAGTGATACACTTAATAATTTACCTTATTTGGTAAAAGGTAGTGGGACTCACTGACATGACTCATTTACCCTTACTTTTACTTTTAAACATTATTGAATTTAGTTTATTCAAAAGGCGTGGGATCAATCTCTCACTAACTATCTAATTTAATCTAATCTAACCTAGGGGTGTTAACGATCCGAGTCGAGTCGAATATCAGGAAATTTGGGCTCTACTCATTTAATAATTACTCTACTCGAGCTCGAATAAGTTTTTAATATTGTGCTCGAGCTCGAATATTTATATAGTGTTCGAGCTCGAGCTCGATATCCGTTTATGATTCCATATTTTTTAAAATGAACTAATTTACAAACTCGAAAAGCTCGTTAGTTACTCGACTCATTAACAGTATATGTACTTATTGTATCAACACTTGTACTTACACTTATTCGACTTGTTAGGATCGGCTCGTTAAGATCGCCTGGCTCGATACTAAACGAGCTATTGAACGAGCCGAGTCGAGTATTAAATTATTAGGCTCGGCTCGTGAGATTAATCGAGTATTTTTTTTATGTTCGAGCTCGACTCGAGATCGCATTGGTATACGCTCGAGCTTGATCGAAACGTCATTAAAAGCTCGACTCATTAACACCCCTAATCTAACCCTCATTTTGTCTTAAATACTATTAAACTAACAACGTATCACTTAATTTAAATTGGATGATGTATAATTTATGGGATTTTGGTTTTTTTGTAGCTCCTTTATCTCAATCACTGCTACGTGACGGTAGGAGGTAGTCCTTTTGAGCATCTCATTGGGCAGTTGAGAAACAACAGAGAACGATAAGATACTCATTTGCATTCATAGGTGATCGATGTCGCATTATATTTACAAGTTGTGACATAAAATGGATCCTATGAACATATATAGTTTTCACGTCACTTTGTTTTGTATAGCAATTATTGGAAATACGTAAGAGTTATGTCGCATTTTTTCGTGTTTCGGTTTATATTATGTTGATACCGGTTGTTTAAAGAACTTAATTTTATGTCTGTCAATTAACAGCATCATTGCAATGCTCTCTTGTATTGATTACCTTAATCATTAAAAAACTTAGACATCTCTCAATTGTTCCTTTGTTAGTTTTGTCACATTAGCTTTGCATCACACAATATATTTCAATACATTTCCTTCATCACTTTTTGAATGTATAAAATATATAAATTTTTACTGTATGTATCTTTCTCTCGTTTAACTGAAGAAAATTAGACAGTTGAAGAAGTTGAAAAAAATTAAAAAGCATAATTTTTTAATTACATTCTAAAAAACAAAATATTAGTTTAGGTAGACTTGTAAAATTGTACAAAACCGAGTTCTGTTATCGAAGATTAAAACAAATACTAAGTTAAACTGTAACCTTGCATTCCATTTTCTATGGTACAAAGATAAAAAGAAAAACCTTCGAATGAAATAAAATGAATTATTAAGACATGAAATATATAATTCCATTAGACACTCTGCCAATTTGGACGGAATATAATGTCATAATTTTTAGAGCAAAAATGGAACTACAAGAAAGCTTTCTCTATCTTTTCTTTATGGATAAACAATTCATTTTCAATTAAAATGTACGAGGCAATGAAATAAGTAATAATATTGATTTTAAAACTAATTTTTTTTGCATTGAGCATGCCAATGCCTCAAATATATTCGAACCGTACAAACCGGCTAGTAGAGCCTGAATATAAAATTATAAAGTATTTATTATGAAATAGTTATGTGAATTGCATATAAGACCTATTTTTTTAACAAATATACACGGTCTGAGCGACCAGACTTAACCTAAATGTAACCACTTACGTGAATCATTTTGAGTTACTTGTGAGTTAATAATAATACCAAACACTTGCAATGCAACTAAAAGCAAGTTTCGGACTCTACTGCATCAACAAAAATGAAGAATAAGCATTAAATAACATATTTAAAACCCTACTTTTTGCATCAAGTACATTATAACTGTACAAACCGGCCAGTCAAACTGGATAAAAAAGTTATTAAGTATTTATTATGAAATAGTTGTGTTAATAATATATAAGACCTCCTTTTTAACGACGATTTTATAACTAGAGTCTATCAGTGTGCTATACTAAAAAAAGAAAATTACAAAGGAAATTTAAACCAATCCGTCCATAAAATCTTAAATTTATGATTTCCAAGAAAAAGAAAATAGCACTATGTTTTCTACAATATCTTTTTTACGCATCTTTCCTTTGTCAAAAATTATAAAATTTCTAAACCTCCAAAGCATCCAACACGTGGTAAGACCTATAGCTTGAAAATTTAGGCGACGGTAGTTTCGGATCGTAAGAGATTCATAAAAGTGACACCATTCGGTGAAGGATGTTGATTGCGGAAATCCAAGACCGCACCATTTATAACTTGAAGCCCAAACTTCTTTAGCTAACAGATTCTAAACACATCGTAAAAGCATAAATTGAAACCAAAATTTGTGACAGATTGCAAAATCTTAAACAAATAGCAACTTGGTTAATTTCAAAATTGCAAGCCTGACAAATTGCACATTGCAACTCGGTTAATTCTAAAGAGATTGCAAAAGCTTAAATTGGAACTAAAATTTGTTACAGATTGCAACCATATTTCACTAATTGTGACTGAAATTCTTCCTTTTCATCCTTTTGAACCTTGGAAATTATCAAGATAAGTTTCTTTTGAACCTGTGAAATTTCTTCATTTAAACTCTCAACATTAGAATTATCAAGATTTGGATCGAGAGTCTCAGTTATTGCATCGAGTTCAATTTCACAATCCTTCAAGGTTGTTTTCTTCTCCTGAACTATTATCATCTATTTCGTACCCACCGCCTTCTTCATACCTAGAATCACTTTGTATCTCGTTCATACCTAGGGTTTTGTGAATGTCGATTTAGAATTGGGTTTTGTTTTGTCGCTCGTTCGTAGGGGGGTTTGATGTGAACGTCGATTTGGAAACCTATGTCTTTCTTATTAATCTGATTATTTGGCCCGTCAAATTCTAACGGAGTGAGTGATTGGAGAGGCTTGTGGATGTTTTAAGTGAGTCAAGTAGTACAATTTTCTTTAATAATCCAGAGTAGTAGCACCTGGTTAGCAAGTTCAGGATACTAATATGTATTTTTGCCTTAATTGTACCAGTAATACGACTCCATGTACCTTTTTTATGATGGGCAAGAACCAGATTATAAAACCCGTCATTTTCTCCATAAATTGATTTAATAACTTGACACCAAAGAGAATCTTTTTATGTATAAAAACGTCATCTCCATTTTGTGATAAGAGTAAAGTTGAGAGCCTCAAGACTAGCAATATCCAAACCACCTCTTTCTTTTGAGGCCATACACGTTGCCCATTTAACGTAGCTCATTTTTTCATTATTTTCCGTGCTACCCCAGAAAAATTTTGCTCTTAATTGTTCCAACTTTTTTAACGTAGATGAAGGAGCCCAAAAAATAGACATCCAGAAAATACCGAGACTACCCAACACGGATTTAATAAGAGTAAGTCGACCCCTATAGAAAGAAGATTTGCTTTCCACCCACCACGGATTTAATAAGAGTAAGTCGACCCCTATAGAAAGAAGATTTGCTTTCCACGAGGACAATTTTTTTAAAGTCCGATCCGCAATAGTTGACCAACTTGCGGGCTGACCCATATTTGAGCCCAATTGAATACCGAGACAAGAAAAAGGCAAAATGCCTTTCGAACATCCCATGCTCGATGTAATCTGCTCGAGTGAAACCATATTAAAAGGTCCCAATATTTTTTTTTTATGAATTTAAAAGTGAAACCATCGGGACCCAGAGCTTTTTCACTTCCACAACTCCAAACCGCCTCTTTAATTTCTTCCAACGAACATGACTTTTCAAGAGAAGAAATGTCGGCTTCATTTAGCTGCAGGAAAAGATCTTGTCATATGCTCGGAATCGAAGTTTGAATAGAGGCAAAAAAAAATTTGGGTAAAGGGTTCACCCTGGCTAAAATATATTAATCACAAAATGAAGTACATAGGAATGTGACAGGCGGCCACATTGACCTCAAGCAAAGGCTTGAAACGACAAAGACTAAGTTTATGACATGCCATAAACGGATCTAAGACCAACTAGCACTAGCAACAACCACACAAAAGAAACCTACACGTTTCAAGTAAACAACTATAGCAAAAGCACAAAAACCAAACTTAAACGAACAAGTCTGGGAGATTCCATTTAACTAGCATCTGCTGGATCCAAACCGTCTTCCTTTTGAACTTCAATGTCATCAACTTTAGACGGACAGTAGAAATAATCTCCTCACATAATTGGCTATGCGGCTTGGACTTCTTCTTGAATAATCGTGCATTTCGGTCTAGCCAAATATAGTACATAGAAGCTCCAAACAAGATACGTGATATGATGCTCTTGGCTGATCTACCTCTAGAGATTAGAGTTAAGTAAGCCACAATATCAGCAAGCCTCGGTGCAATGGAATCCATATCAACAAGCAAACTGACCTTGACCCAAACCTGCGAACAATATATACATTCAAAGAATAAGTGAGTATGAGAATCATGAACAAGCCCACAAAGGGGGCATCGGAGAGCAGCCATATCAATGTCATGATGCACATCCCATTGTTTCAGCATATCTTGGGTTTTTAGGCGGTTGTTCAAGACAAGCCACATGTGAAATGCATGTCTAGGAATACAATGAGAAAACCACACAACAGTCTGCCAAGGAACTTCAACACCCCTTGATCTAATAGAATTCCAAGCTAGGTTGACCGAGAATGGTCTAAAAGAACCACTGCAGTCAATCCATTCTACAACATCCTTGTGATCCGCAATAAGCTGAGGCACCGGACTGTTAGTAACTTCAGGAAATCTATTATACCAATCCGTAGGCCAAATCCACGAATTATCAGCAATAAGATTAGAAACAGTATCATGAGCGGAAAATCCGACACGAGATATATCTCTATGAGTAAGGAACTGAAAAAATGGGCTATTGACACTCCAATTATCAAACCAAATGGAAGTAGTATTACCGTCTCGAATAGCATGCCAGATAAAAGGTCGAATCTTGTTTCTCAACTGAAGCAATTTCCGCCAAGACCATGTCATAGCACCCGTGCAAGGAATATCCGAGAAGCTCCGACCTCGAAGTTTATAAGTATGAATCCATTTCACCCATAACGACTCCTTATTGGAGACTATGCCCCAGATATGGTATGCCATCAGTGCAGAATTGAAATCACTGATTTTGCGGATACCAAGGCCTCCCTCAGACTTCGGCTTACAAACTATCTCCCAAGAGACTTTGGCCTTACCCTTCTTCATATCACCTTGGCACCACAAAAACCCCCGCATTAGCTGTTCTAGCTCATGGACAATACGTGTCGGTAAAGTAAACACCGAAGCCCAGTAGATATGCATATTAGAGAGAACTGAAATAATAAGTTGTAAACGACCCGCAAATGAGAGGAATTTATTTTTCCAATCATTTATTCGTTTCTGTAACTTTTCTATCAGGATTTTACAGTCTCTATATAACAGCCTGGAAGAGATAAGCGGAACTCCCAGGTATTTTACCAGGAGAGAGCCTTCTTCAAACGGCATCAACATAAGGATAGCATCTCGAACTAAAGTGGGAACGTTACAGAAAAAAACAGTACTCTTTGGGATACTTGGGACAAGACCCGAAACATCTTTAAATTCATTCAATGCATCCATGATTAAAGTGGCTGAAATCACATTCCCTCGAGTAAACAAGAAAAGGTCATCAGCGAAACACAAATTGACAATCTTTTGCTTTTCGCAACCTTTGTGATGTCTAAATTCTGGATTCGAGCGCACTCTTTGGTGAATAATAAGGGATAGAACTTCCATAACAAGCGTGAACATGTAAGGGGAGACAGGGTCCCCTTGTCTCAAACCTCTTTTACCTTGAAACCAGCCATGGACCTCTCCATTTATACAAATGGAATAAGAAGGGGAAGTAACACATTCCATAATCCACATTATCATTTTTTGCAGAAATCCAAACCCTACTAAAATAGATCGAAGAAAGCTCCAATTAACAGTATCGTATGCTTTTTGGATATCAACTTTGAAAGCACATCTAGGAGGACCAGATTGCATATGATAATTATGCATCAATTCCTGCGTTAGAAGGATGTTATCTGATATTCGTCTTCCTGGAATAAAAGCAGATTGATTGATGCCAACAATATCACTAAGCACATCAGTAATACGATTCGTAATTATTTTACTAATACACTTATATAACACATTACAGCAAGAGATGGGTCTGTAGTCGGTGGTTTTAAAAGGAGTTGTGATTTTCGGAATCATAGCCAACACCGTATGATTAATTTCTTTAAGGAGCTTACCGTTGGTGAAAAAATCACGGACAGCCATACAAACCTCTCCTCCTACAATGTCCCAAGCCTTTTTGAAAAACACTGATGTGAAGCCATCCGGGCCTGGAGCTTTCTCATTCCCAATCGAAAATATAGCCTTTTTGATTTCGGAGTCACTTACATCACGAACCATGAACTCAGACTTCTGGGGAGCAATTTTGTTCACAAAAAGGTCATGAATATTTATCGGGTTCACTTGACCAGCCACTCCAAGAAAATTTTCATAATGTTTAACTAAAATCGGGGCCACATCTTTACCTTCATGCAAAGTAGAACCCTGAAAAATGGCATCTATACGATTCCTGTGATGTTTACTCTTGACTACATTGTGAAAGTAGGCTGAATTTGAGTCCCCAACCCTTAACCATTCAATTCTAGATTTTTGTTTGAGGAAGCGTTCCTCATCTAAAAGAGCAGCCTTATAAGAAAGCAGATAATGAGCTTCCTCATCACGCAAATTAGGGCAGTGCGGGTTTTTATCGATAGCACTTTGAATTTCATCTAGTTCAACCCGTAAAAATTTTACTTTTGAGTGCAAGTTACCTTGGTCCTTTAACAGCTTGCGTAAAGGAGCCTTTATAGCTTTCAAGTGTTTTACCACTCGGTACATAGCACAACCCGAAATATTCTCATTCCAAACCGAAGCAACGATATCACGAAACTCATCTTTGTCAGCTAAAAAATTGAAGAACTTGAAAGGCTTAGGTTTGAACTTCGAGATATTTGGGATTCGCAAGATACACGGGGTGTGGTCAGAAATACGATATGGGTGGAAAATCCCAAAAGAACCCGAGAACACATCAATGAAAGTTTGATTCCCCATGATACGGTCTATTTTCTTTAAAACACCATTTGTACCTTTCGGTTTCTGGTTCCATGTAAAATGAAGACCAGTACTATTAATATCCATAATAGCCATCTCATTGACACACTCCTGAAATTCCCGCATAGCAATATTCGGTTGATACCCACCACAAGAGTGATCTTCTAGATTTATAGAAATCCAAAAATACTTTTTTTACATTTGAAGGTTCCACCACCCACTCGCCATCTTCCATTATAGCTTGGACCGTTTGATACCGCATTTATTGATTTATCAACCCGTCAAAAAAGAGGAGTTTTCGTCTCCTTCAACATCCCATTTTATCTTGAGTTTTTGCATCATATCGAGGTTTTCAATCTTTTTTTAATTCATTAAGTTCCTTAAGCCAAAATAAACGATTTTCAAGATTAACCGGAGAGGGACATCCTTGGTCAATATTACGATCAACTTCAGCTTAGAAGAACAAAGATCATTAAAGTAACCTTTATCTTTAACCTTTCTTTCAATATTCCGCTGTTTACAATTAGCCTTAATCACTTTCATCCTATGTTTAAGAGAAACGATCTTCGATTCAGAATACGTTTGGGATTAGTGACGGAATTTATTACTGTCAAATCATACGAATCAATGTCAAGCCACGAGTGGAACACACGAAAAGGAATAGGCCCGAAATCATTTTTTCTCGAGTGTAAAAGAATAGGGATGTGATCCGAATATTTTCTATCAAGGGTTGTGACTTTCAAATTTGGGTTAAGTTGGATCAAAACATTCGAAATAAGAAAACAATCAAGTTTGCTCATTTTTTAGCCAACTTTGCTAATCCAAGCAAATTTTTTACCGCCAATACTTAGATCAATAAAACTGTTAGATTCAATAAAATGATTAAAATAATTTGTCCCTTATTTATTAAAAATTGAATCGTACCTTTCGGATTCGAATCTAACTTCATTAAAATCACCAAACACAACAAAATTTCCGGAATTGGAGTGGATATAAGAATTAAGATCGTCCCAAATAACTTTTTCTATCTTCTACATCGTGCGGGGCATAAACGTTTATCATATGTGAATTTTTGGTAGCACCCATCCACTTCCCCTCGACAATAACATAATTTAAACCACAATGAATATTACATTTAAGGAAAACCGCGGGATCCCACATAGAAACGATACCACCCGAATGGCCTCGGGCTGAGCTACAAGCAAAATCAAAATGAAAGTTTCCCCACATCGATTTATAATCTAAAGAGATTAATATTTGTCATAAGCGTTTCTTGAATACCGAGAAAAGATACATTATTTTGAAAGCAGAGTTTTTTAATCCACTTTCGTTTATCGGCGATACCCCTTGCATTAAACGACATTATATTCATCATTAAAATTTAAAACACTATTCTCTAGCACCTTGGTGCTTTTGAATACCGTGGAAATTTAACAACTTTTTTCCGAAAGAAAGTACCACAACTAGAAAAGCTTGAATTAATGATATATAAGACCACTCACGTGAATCATTTTTGATTTACTTGTGAGTTAAAAATAATACCAAACACTTGCAATGCAACTAAAAGCAAGTCCCGGACTTGAAGATCTACTACATCAACAAAAATGAAGAATAAGCATCAAATAAAATATTTTACTTATTGAATTTTCAAGAAAGATCATTTTTTCTAGTTCCGAGACACGAGTTCAATCATTTTCTCATGTCCAACCATTGATTCATTTCCAACCGAACTACAACTACAATGATTTGAACACCTAAGGCTTGTAGCCTAGTGGTATTGGAGTTTGATATAAGGTGTTGACATGACCAATAAGTCATGAGTCCAAGTCTCATTGTGGACAAAATAGATGTAGACTAGGTGTTGTTCAAAAATAAAAAAATAAATAAAAAAATGATTTGACCATCTACCTTCTCATTTTCTGGTTCAACCACCGGTTGACTAACAGTTCAACCATATTTTTATGTCTGCGAGTCAGTTCAAACAAGTTTATAAGAAAAACTGAACATTTAATACTATTTTAAATATAATTTGATACGTCCTTCCACTTCAAACTATTATTTTTTCTGTTTTCATAATATAATAAAATTAGACAGCCTCATATATATAATATAAATATCTCATACAATGAAATCGATGTGGTATTACTTAGTGACACTACAAGAACATACCTAAAACCATAGAGCATAAAAAAGACACATAGTTAAGCATTAGAAATAAATAAAAAGCAGTACCAAACGACTCTAATTCAAAACTGATGATCGAGTAGTAACAACTCAAAATATCCAAGGCTATAAAATGGTAACCTCTAACAAAGTGGCCTACAAACGATAATTAAAAACCAAACAACCTAGGCCATACTCAATAATTTACACACGACACACCACCATTTTAAGTTTCATAAATTATAAAAGAAAAACAAAACTTCTCTTGCAAGCAAACTCACTTGACACCCAATGATGGGAACTGACCAACATCCTCAATAGCAGGGGCTGCCACGTCATTCATTCTGTTACCACCATTGTAACTGCCTCCACCGCGGGGCGCACGCCCACGGCCCCTACCTCTGCCACCTGTCACGTAGTGCCTTTCGCCTTCAGCTGGCTTCAGAAACTCATTGATGCTCAGGGACTGTTGGAATAATAAATATAAATGTTATAAACTATACAACTTTTGTACTACTTACTTAAAAAAAACAAAAAAGTCAGGGTTTTTATTGACTAATTTAGTTATTTTGTTATGAACTATGGTTTTTATTTTGAAATCATTCAAGTTTTTACATGGTTACAGACTAATTAGTTATTTTATTATGATATTGCTAATATTTATTTATATAAATATAAATTCCTTTGTACTTTATGGTACAAGCCTAGAAATCAATTAACCGTTTGAAGGTTGTTGATTTTTAGAACTTTGGAGTAAAGACTTGTAAAATGACCTTTTTAGCCTTATCTTCCTTGTCAGCAGCCTCTTTGCGCTTATCCTTGTCAGAACCCTAATACAAAATACAAAATCATAATATGAACTCAAACCAAAAAAAAAAGAAGATAATATTGCTCAGTCAGAAAGAGGTTTTACAAGTTTGACAAATATGTCCTCTTCACTCTTCTTGTTTGACAACAACTGCATTTTTGCAAGATCTTGGTCCAATCCAACTTTTCTTTCTTCAGACTTGAGTGCCAGCAATGCTTTTCTCTTTTCTTCTAGAACCTTCTCATACTCCTCAAGAGTCATTTCCTAATTTTAAAAACAGAAAATCACAGATAAGCCAAAATATTCCAAGAGTTGATTTTTATAGACAGAAAATAAAATCATATTTAAAAAAAAAACTCATAATTGGAACACATAAATTTATATTTATAGTAACAAAGTTTCAAAATAGTTTCATTTAGGTTACAAAAACTTTGCTTTCACTTTCAAAAGTTGTCCAATCATATGAATTTACCTTCTATTATAAGTTACGAGGACAACACCTTATTTAAATTAAAATAAAAAACACATAACTGGAATACCATTAATATATAAGGTGACCTGATAACATATAATAGAAGGTAAATTTCACATGATTGGACCACTTGGTTATTACTATAAACTGAAGGCAAAGATTAAGTAACTAGATGGAATACTTTTAAAAGTTAATTAATGATCTATGAAACAAACCCTGAAGAAAAATAAATTTACCTTCTCCTCAGGTTCTTTCTCCTCTGTCTCAGTCACAGGATTCTCCTTGCTGGCATCAGCTCCACCGTCCTGTCCAGCAGAAGGATTCACAGATTCTGCCATTTTCTCTTCAGGTTCCCTAAAATCAAAATTAAAATAATATAAAAAATAATTTAGAGAATTAGACTGAAAATTAAATTTTGTATACATACAATGAAATCTCATCAGCGGCAGTTCCCCAATTGCCACGGCCAGCACCTTCTCGCTTGAACTCATTACTACATATGATTAATCATTTAAAAACAAAAACAAAAAGAATTAAATAAATATATAATTATAATCATTTACTTACCCATGACCAGTGCCACTGCGACGCTCAAAAACCCTTCTAGGACGTTCACCATCACCATCCCCATTAGTGTAACCGCCACGGCGACCACCACGGGGCCCACCGCGTCTGTCAGAGAATTTGTCAACTTCTCCATCTTCTGAAGGTTTATTATAACCACCATTGAACCCGTTACTTCTGTATGAATTCTCATTGTTGTCTCCTGAATCACGATTATATCCTCGACCGCCACGGGCGCCGCCACGGTTCCCGAAACGGCCGCCTCCCCTTTGACCATTGGTCTTGGCCTCTTGCACTACAAACAGATAAAGAAATATTAATAAACGTTGATTATAATGTTTCTAGGTTAAAACTTGATTGCAAACGTCTATCCTTATATATTGCCGATCCTTTTTTGGGCTAACCACCACAAAATTCAGTTTTTAATTTTAGATTGTCAAAAATGTGTTGGTTCACAACATGAATATGAACAGTATTATAACCCCTAATTTGATTAAAGGCATGTTTGGGAAAGTTTATTCTAAGGGCTTATTAGCTTACATAAGACACATTTAAAGGGTTTATTTAAAAGCTTATATAAGTTATAAGTTATAACCTAATAAGCCCTTCAAATAAGCTTTCCCAACATGCCCTAAGAGCTAGGCGGCCAAATTAGCCGGAAAGGTCAAAAGGCGGTCAAACATCCGCCTAGGTGGAGCTAGGCAGTCAACGAAGTCAACAAAAAGTCAACGTTTTTTAAACTAAATAGCTATGTTTAATCATCTAGTTTGCAGAATCAAATCAAGTGACCTTTGTACTATTTGAAATTTTGAGTATTATGGCATGTTACATATATATATAATTCCAATCCGCAAGACTCAGGTGGTCGACCGCCAGACTAGCACCCAGGGCTTTTTGGAACATTGCAGAAGCAATATTATCCATACTTTACATCTATTACAGAACACGTACAAATGTCCACTTTGCGTTAGAAAGTAAACAAACTAATAATAAGTATATATCTGAATTTACCAGCTTGAGCAGGAGGGAGCGGCTTGGAAGGAAGCTTGCCTGCGGGTTTAGAAGTCAGACCACCGGCCGGAGATTTTTTAGTCGCCGGTGCCGCCGCAGCAGCAATCGCAGGTAGCTTAGCGATGAGCAGGCTTGGATCCTCGTTGTCATCATCGCCCAAAAGATCAAAGGGATTCCTTGAGGCCATTTTTCGAATAGACGAAAAAAATGGATTTTAAAAGTAACACAAATCGAAACCCTATTGATTGTTCTTTGCGTCCATGAATCGATTCAATCAATTAACAGTAGGAGAATAACGAGAGTGAGTGTGAAAAGTAAGAATTAGAGGTATGATAATGGAGAAAAAAACCCTAGCCGAAGCGGCAGAGATATGAGAATAGGTGTAAACGATGCTTTAAAACCCTACAGGGTTTTGTCGATGTATGGGCTGGGCTCGATACTCATGGTAAGATGTTATTGGCAAACATAAACCCGCACCATTTTATGATCTCTTTTTTTCCCCTTTTTAGTGAAGTGCGTAATGTTTTGGGGTGGCGATTTCTGATCCGACACGAAATCTAATGTGAAACTAACACTAAAATACATAGGTTTGGGTTGAGGTAATAAACTTTTCGTTTAGTCTCGGGTCGACGTAACTGGCGCATTTAATAAATGGGTTATGTTCGGATAAATGAAAATTAAAATGAATCGACCTGTCAACCCGTTTAGTTATATTTAGATTAAAGGCGGAACCAGTTTAAGGTACAAAACCACATAACCTTTTTTAGACCAATTTGAATTTAGTAACTTAATTTAATTTAATTAATGGTTCAGGGGTAGTTATGACATTTTACATTTTTTTTAGTTTCCTTTTCTATAAATTTCCTAAAAATCAGGAATTAAATTTGAATTTTTCTTTTACGGATCTACGTAAATGTATATCGTGGATCTGCATCTATGTATATCAAATGATACACTTATGTATCTAAAAGACATATATGTTATTTTAAGGTTATTTTATCAAAATAACACTCATGTATGTATCTATCTATCTATATATTAAATGAAAAGATTTTGAATTCATTTTTAACTATTAATGCCACGTTAGATGATGATTCATAATGACAGCTGTGCATTTTTGGGCCACATGTTCGCCACATGTACCCACGTTCATTAGCAGTTTCCTTTTCTAGCACAAGTTTATGAATGTTGGTTAGCATCGATTATTCAGTTCCTAAATCGTGTGCCATAATTTTCGGATTTGATGTTACTGGATCAATAACAAATAAGATTTTCAGAATCTTCTCACGAACTCTCGATTTGTTATGTTTTTTCATTCAAAGATTTGTTTATGTGTCTGATTTGTGTTGGTTTTATTTTGAATTTCAGCGTTAGGGTTTCACAATTAAAGTGCTATCTGAAACGTTTTCTCTTTCAAACATCCATCGATAATTTCAATACTAAAGACGTGTTTCAATCTACATATATGGGTTAAAAGACATCGAATCTGGTGCTTGAACAGTAGATATGTGCCCTTTTTGATAAATCAAGTACTTGATTCAGTTGTTATTGCTTTTATAACAAGCCTTCAGGGGTAGAGGTTGTTGAAGAATCTGCAAGTAAATTGCCTTTGGCGTTGACTAAACTTAGTAGAACTAAGACTCATCCTCAATTGCAAAAACAAATTAGAATTGTTGCTCGAAAAGTGCAATCTTCTGAAAATTATTGAACGTGGACGTCTCCCAAGTGAGTATATTGAAATGTTTTTTATACTGATTTTTAGAAGTGGTTCTGACGGATTTAATTATGAATTAGATGACTTGTGTTATGGTTGACCCATTCATAATTGTTTGGTGACAATATTTTTGTTCAAATTTTTCTAAATTGATTAGTACTTTACTACTTTTACTGACTTTTTTTAGGTTCAGTTTTTGAAATTTGTTAGGAATAGGAAGTGTCGGCAATGCAATGAAGATGGTCCTCTAAAATTTGGCGGTGGTGAAGTTAAAATGTAAAAAGGTGATTCAAATTGTCCTCAGTAACTTATCAAATTGGTTAATCATTTGTTGTTTTGAATCTTTTTTGCAAACCGTGCTTCATGATTAGCATTTTTTTTAAATCTTTTTGTAGTCAACAGGTTAGTGATGGAATTGTGCTTCATGATAATCTCAGATGGTATTGATGGGATGAGAAACGAATCTTGCCTAAACCGTGCTCAGTTAGCACCTTTGACTACTAAATCAAGATCAGCAGCTTTGATCTTGATATTTTAATTTTTGAATTTTTATCTGGTTAGGTTCCTATTTTAAGTGCTAAGTGTAAGTTTAGTAATCCTACCTATTTTGACATAAAATTTCTTAAGACCATAAAGGTTTGAGTCTTCTGATTCATCTCACTAAGTTTGATTAGCAAATATGCTTTATTAGTCCTAATGAGTAACACTCCTTGGTTATAGTACCTTTTCAATTTCGTTTTATAATTCCCAAAAGCCCACTTTTTAGTATTTCTAAATAGGAAAAAAATATACACACCCTATCTGCAACATATATTGTACATATGCAGCTAAGTTAGCAACAGATTATCAAAACTTAATATAAAAATCAATACTTGATCAATAGTAGAAAAAAATACAAACATTTTTTTAAGACCAGGATAAACATTTTTGCCTTTAAAGACAGCGGGCACATCAACCTTTAACTTTGTTCCTTCAAATAGATTTTCAAATCACAGGATTCAAAATTCTGAATAATATTCAAATCAACTTTCGTTTCTTCATCAGAAAACTTGATATATATTTTTAGCTTTGTCATTATTAAACCTTAACAAATAATAGGTAGATAATATAAATGACCTGTATTTTGTCTTATCATGTTCATTGTGTTGGTGTTGCTTGCAGGATACATGGCAGATGTAGAGTTTAATAACTACAAATGCCACATCAGCAAATCGAGAAAAGCGACAAAGAGATAACTACTATGTTCCTGATAAGCGGGATATGCAAGTATGTTTGTATTTATGTTTAAAACATTTAGTACTTAACTATTTATATAGCATTAAAGTAGACTTTATACAAAGTTTAATATTGTCTGACATTTATTTTGTCAATGATATAGGACTCGGGTAACGAGATTTCATGTTCAAAGAAGATGATGAGCTATAGTATTATTGTTTTAATTTTTAACTAAAAGTAAATTAATAGTATAGTTTATTTATTTTAATAATCGTTTAAATAACGAGAAGGTGAATATTTCACACTGAGTGAGGAAACAGGATGTGGTACGAGTATGGTTCCTGATTTTGATTGAAATAATTTTCCATGTTTAGTGGAGGTAATTTTTTTCTTTTTTTCCTTAAACCTCACATTTTATGAAAAATTTACAGATTTATCAAAATTATATATTAGTTCTTGTAGATTTATGACTCTTCGGAGTCTGACTTGAAGCTAAATGATGTGTTTGAGTTTATTGGTGTTCTTACATTTGACACGATGATTAAGGTATTCTTATACAAGTAAAACATTAGTGTTGATAACTCATGGAACCATGCCCTGGTGAGACCGATTTCATTCTTAAACGGGTCAAAATGGGTTCATTTTTTTTATCAGAAGTGGAAACATGCTGACTTTCTTTCCTAAATTACCCGTCATATATAAAACACGAGTACCGTGAAGAAAGAAGAGTCATTCTAGATTTGATTTTACAAAAAAAAAAGAAAAAGTCAAACATTTGACTTTTCATGTGTTGTTGTTGTTGTGTAAGTGTCTTTGACCTTTTTTGGAGTGTTTACTGTGCTTCATATTACAACCTTCTTTTATATGCAACAAAGAAAACTTTTATTGGTATCCACAAATCAACTTGCATTTAAGGTAATCTTCTTCTTCGTTAATTTATAATTACATATTTAATTTGTAATAATAACACCTTAATTCTGATATTAATTTCACATATGTTGGGGGCCAAGTAATCTGCAATATATTGAGATTGCTTTCTGCCAATCTAATGTAAAATACAAAGATTCATGAGATAGTTTTGACATTTGGTAAGAGCTTGCAGGACATGAGTACCCAAATTGTATTGCTGAAAACCGATGCAAATATTTGGACCAGCATAGTAATTTCCCAAATAAATACTTTCAAGAAAAAGATATCAAGAATTTTACATATATTAATAATATTAGAGTGGTATTTACGATAATTTTCAATGAATAAAGTATTGTTAAAGAAATAAAATATTATGATATTTTTTTAAAAAGAATTTATAAGCCATCCGTGATTTATCACGGGTTATAGGCTAGTATTCCTATTAAATAAAAGCATTTTGAATTCAATTTTTATATTTAATGTCACGTTAGATGATGAATCATATTGACAGGTCACTCTTTTACTTCCACCTGTTACTTTCCACGGTTATGTACTCCAATTTTTCCCAGCAATTTGCCTTTCCACGCAATATGCTTGTAAGCATGCATGCCACGTTTTCACCCCACGTTTCAAAACTGTCCTCCCTTCCCATGAACTGCTCTTTGAATTCACTGTTACACATCACACGATATTGATTGTAACCCTAATAGTGGCGATTTTCTCTCAAACCCTATGTGCTTCTGTTCGCTCCTGATTAGCGATCACATCAGAAAAATTGTAAGCATTAGCACAGGTAAATCCACAAATTAATTGTATGTTTTAGCTTCATATATATATACACACATAATTTTTTCTGTTTTCCGATCATTATTTGTTGTTGAAGATGGTAAAATCATCCTTAATTTTGAAAATCTAAACGATAGGTGGTGCATCTGCAAATGCTGTTGAAGAAGGTAAAATCATCCCTAATTTTTTGGCTGCATAATCAAATAATTGTATGTATGCACTTTTTATAGATGCATATAGAGATTATTCAGTACTTTTTGTGTTACCCAGTAATATCATATTAAACGAAATTTGTTATCATTGTTTATAATAATCCATTAAAGCATAATCTGACCACCCTTCATTAGCACTCTAAACAATTATAAGGATTTGTAGGAAATAACTCATTAAGGATTTCTCATTTGTGGAAGTGATGGACTAATTTCACTATAATGATTGTTCATTATGATTGAAAATTTCAAGCAAATTCCGACATGAGTCTTGGTAAGTTTTTTCTTGTCATTAAATCTGCATAACTTTAATTTAGGTGTTTGATAAATTTTTTTAATATATGAATGTAAAATTGTTATTAAGAAGCAAGAGAGTCCGAAGAAATTTCACTCATTTTTTATTCTTTAGGGTTCCAGTTTTGGTGTTTATGGTGCTTGATTTTGTTGTTGTAGTGTTTATGGTACTTCTTATTATGTTTCATACAAAATTTCATTTTTATGATTTTCTTACTGCTATAATCCAAATGGGTTTTTGCTTCAAAATTGAAACTTTAACTATATAAGTTGTTTCCTTGAATTTAGGATGCTAAAGATTAACAAACTTTTGTGTCCTGATATCCTTTTGATGCATAAGATGCTCCTGCAGGTAAATCATTGTAACGCACTTGCAGCCATTCAATTTGACTCTGATTCATTGACTTCTATAATAACAGTCCATTTAAACATCAGCGATGATTCATCATCTTAAAATAAAAGTGTGTATATCAGCGATTGATTCAGAGTCAAATTTGCCAATGTTATATTTAATCATTATTTTGAATAACATCATAGTGTCTCCTTTTAAACTATAATCAACAATTGGCATATAGATATTATAATTCAGGAATATGTTTTCAAGTCAGCGGTTTAAATGTATCATTTAATTTTGGTAGGCTATAATTTGTGTAATCCTATGCAAACTAAGTTTATGTGTTCATGTTTAGATGGTCGCCGTTAGGAACGAACAAGTGCATCATCTGCAAGCAGCAAGTATACCTAATGGCGAATAATGTCATACATGTGCCTTTTCAAAAGGTATATTGTATGCCAATTTATATGTATGCACTTCGTGAAATTTTGACGTATTTAATACAAATGGGTCGCTCTGAATTATATTATATTGCAATTCTTGAATGACATGTCGCTGTAATTAAATAATTTTCGTGTAGGTTACAAGAACAATGGGTTGAGTGTGATATAACCAAATGGCCACAATTACCTTCTGATGTTCTTATTCCTTCCGAATTGACTTGCTCTCTCAATGTTTCATATCCAAACATGTCCTTTATATCTCCTTTTTAGTTTTATTTTATGGGGTTCATTTTCATTTGCTTGAGGATAAATACAAATGGGAATGGGACCTCTCCATGAAGCATTAATCAAGTCAGAAAAAATTTCATAACGCCGGTAGCTAGCTCTAATTGAACTTTAGCGTGAAGGTGGCAAAAATGGGAGGGTTGGGTAACGGGACTTTTTGCACAATGGACACAATTGCAGATGGTATGATTTGTCCATAACTGTTAGTGGAGGACTAAATGTTAATGACTGTCCAAACGGGTCGGGTCAGATTGACATGAAATGAATTGTATTCAAACTTACAGAATTCTATGCCATTGCTAAATAGAATTCTATGATTATAATTTTTTTACAAACTATGGCTCCAATTTAAATGGTCAAAATTATGTATACTGCAATTCATAATGATGTTATAAATTGTCAAAATTTACATATGAAAATTTTCTGCAACATATTGCATTCAACCATATCAGTATGAAAAAATGTAAAATATATATTGCACCCTAAATTGACCAGTTTTGGAAAGAGTAGTTTCATTTGACCAGGAATCATAGAATTTTGTAAATCATATGTGATTTATCATGGGTTGAAATATAATGTTTGGGAAATTTTCTATAAGCCACCCGTGATTTATCACGGGTTATAGGCTAGTTGATAACATATATGTACAAAATAATACTCATGTATCTACAAATAGTGTGTAACATACATTGAACAAATAGCACTCAATAACACACATGTACAAAAAAAACACCTATGTATCCGAGCGTTCACATTTAAGAACAACACCTATGTACAAAACAACTTCTTCATTGGTGTCTGTTTTATCATCAACAATTGTTTCAATTTTGTCTTCTTTAACCGCAATTGGTTCCTTAATCTTTGAATCTACCAGCAATAAAAGTATCATTACTTAACTCCAAACATGAATGTACCAGCACATCAAACGAGCCTTGCAAAACAATGCCATTAGTGTAAATTGTAAAGTAATAACGCGGTTAGCGTAAACCAAACACCTATGTATCTTCTGTCCCTCAATATCCTGCAAGATTCATATAAAATAAACAAATCAATATTCAAAATAATTAGAAAGTATTTCAATTAAAAATTGTGAATGACCAAATATTAGAGCACACACGTTAATAACAGTCTTCATTTGACAATTCCAAATAATTATTCATTTTTAATGATAGGAAACGGTAATTGAATACGAAATTGAAACAATAAGCCATTTTATATTCATAATAGTCTTCATTTGACTATTTTAATCCGATAGTGAAACAAATATCCATATTTTTCTACTTTCCGATTCAAAATGGTCTTGGAATCTCACACTTATACTACAAGAAAAGATAGAAAAAGGGGTTTTTTTAAAGAAGAACAATGATTAATTGTGGAAGAAACTCAGATGAGCATTTAATCAAACATTTGGTGGGTGTGAATATAAATGTATTGCTTACACGCACTAGTTACGAATAAAAATACATATTAATGGTAAATCCTAATAACTTCAATTGATAATGGAAAAAGGAATAGAGAATCTGACCTAAAGCCCCTGATTTTCGAGCTTCACTATAGGAATCTAAGATGTTGAATTACAATCAGCCATTGTAGCCTGCGTTTTGTTTTTCCAGTTAAAGCTTGAAGCGTCACTCATTTTTGTGTGATCATAAATAAAAAAAAATGAGAAGATTACGAGTGTTCTTTCTCACATCCCCTACACTCTTCACCGACGTTGTCATCCTAATCGCCCTCTTGGATCGAAGGAGAACCAGAAGCAGATTATGCAATCGATTGCGCTGGAGCGGTGCGATAAAGATGACGACGGTTTGATGGTGGTTGTGTTGAATTGAGAAGAAGAAGTCGACTCTCCACCGGCGATTCGTTTAGGGTTTGAACACAGATTCACGATTTTTAGGAAAACAATCTTACTTTCTATGATGGATTCATCCTTCAGCTTCCAATCTATGATGGAGACGTAGTGTTCTTCGCCGGCACAGAGAGATTCCACAGATAAAACGAGCGAGAGAGATAGATGTGGAGTTTTAATAAATTGAAAGAGGGGTTTTGATGAGATTGAAACAACAAACGTGGTATGAGAGAAGGAGGATTGAGAGAAAATAGGAGCGACGGGTTCTTAAGGGTATTTTCATTTTGTAAAATACCTACTTTACCCTATTATTTATTTTCTTACTAAAAATATAATGGGTATTATTTACAAAAGTGCCAAGAATGATGTTAACCATTAATCTCAAATTTAATGGTCTAAGATTGGTTCTTTCGGTACTGTAGCCTTAATTGGTTCTGATTCTAATTCTACACCATATATATATAGAAGTGGGATCCTGTGAGGACTAAAAAAACGGTGAGGAGTCGTGAGGACACCTAAAAAAAATTCAAAAAATTCCGCAAAAAATATATATAACTCCCCATGATTATTACTACATTTGACAAAAAAAAAATTTGAAAAAAAATTATGATCCACTTTTTTTGCGGATCATAACAATGATCCATATTTTTTTCTTTGGATCATTTTTTAAAATTTTTTATTTTTTTTGGATCTTATATGCTGCGATTTTAATGTTTAAAAAACAAAGCTTTGAAAAAAGTTGGTTTTGGATCATTTTTATAGTTTTTATTTTAGTCCTCGCAGTCCTCACCGGGAAAAGAGTCCTCACCGGATCCGGACCATATATATATATATATATATATATATATATATATATATATATATATATATATATATATATATATATATATATATATATATATATATATATATATATATATATATGTGGGATCGAGTGAGGACTCTTTTTCCGGTGAGGACTGCGAGGACAAATCTGGACCTTGGATCAATGAAAATCAATGACTAGGATCTAATGTGAAGAAAAGTAACAATGTTAGAAGGTTATGAGGTTTTGTGTTAAGTTTAACAAAATAGTGGGGGGTAAAAAGAAAATTTGTAAGGTTAAAATGGTCATTTTCGCACACATACTCTCTCTCCTCGCCACATGTCAATTTCTGATTTGGTGGATTTTATATTTTACCCCCAAGTTCGTATTTCGGCTATAACTTTTTTTTCTTTGTAAAAAAACAAACTAAAAATGCCAAAGTTCTTATAATTAAATTATCTACAAAATGAGTATAGTCATGAAAATTTGAAAAAAAAAAACCCGGATAAAATATTGGATCATTTTGTTAAATTTGAATCATTTTGTTAATTTTGGATCATTGTCATAATTTTGGATCATTTTGTTATTTTTGGATCATTGTTAATCTTGCATAAACATATTTTTGCATAAATAATTAGTCAAATAATATACTCCCTCCGTCCTTAAATAAAGTTCCCATTTGTGTTGGGCACATCATTTTAGGAGATAGTTAATGGTGGGGTATTTGGTATTACTTTTGATTAAAATATAAGGTTTGATTGGAGAGAGAAAGTGTTTTAAGAGATAGTTAGTGGTGAAAGTATTTGTAATAATATTATTATATTAAGTGGGTCCCTTAAGTTTGAGAAATGGGAACTTTATTTAGGGACAAAACTTGAAGGTGAAATGGGAACTTTATTTAGGGACGGAGGGAGTATCATATATAATTTTGGATCATTTTGTTCATTCATGGTCATATTGTTTACTTTGTATACTTGTTAATTTTTGGATCATTTTGAATTCAATTTTTATACTTAATGTCACGTTAGATGATGAATCATATTGACAGGTCACTCTTTTACTTCCACCTGTTACTTTCCACGGTTATGTACTCCAATTTTTCCAAGCAATTTGCCTTTCCACGCAATATGCTTGTAAGCATGCATGCCACGTTTTCACCCCACGTTTCAAAACTGTCCTCCCTTCCCATGAACTGCTCTTTGAATTCACTGTTACACATCACACGATATTGATTGTAACCCTAATAGTGGCGATTTTCTCTCAAACCCTATGTGCTTCTGTTCGCTCCTGATTAGCGATCACATCAGAAAAATTGTAAGCATTAGCACAGGTAAATCCACAAATTAATTGTATGTTTTAGCTTCATATATATATACACACATAATTTTTTCTGTTTTCCGATCATTATTTGTTGTTGAAGATGGTAAAATCATCCTTAATTTTGAAAATCTAAACGATAGGTGGTGCATCTGCAAATGCTGTTGAAGAAGGTAAAATCATCCCTAATTTTTTGGCTGCATAATCAAATAATTGTATGTATGCACTTTTTATAGATGCATATAGAGATTATTCAGTACTTTTTGTGTTACCCAGTAATATCATATTAAACGAAATTTGTTATCATTGTTTATAATAATCCATTAAAGCATAATCTGACCACCCTTCATTAGCACTCTAAACAATTATAAGGATTTGTAGGAAATAACTCATTAAGGATTTCTCATTTGTGGAAGTGATGGACTAATTTCACTATAATGATTGTTCATTATGATTGAAAATTTCAAGCAAATTCCGACATGAGTCTTGGTAAGTTTTTTCTTGTCATTAAATCTGCATAACTTTAATTTAGGTGTTTGATAAATTTTTTTAATATATGAATGTAAAATTGTTATTAAGAAGCAAGAGAGTCCGAAGAAATTTCACTCATTTTTTATTCTTTAGGGTTCCAGTTTTGGTGTTTATGGTGCTTGATTTTGTTGTTGTAGTGTTTATGGTACTTCTTATTATGTTTCATACAAAATTTCATTTTTATGATTTTCTTACTGCTATAATCCAAATGGGTTTTTGCTTCAAAATTGAAACTTTAACTATATAAGTTGTTTCCTTGAATTTAGGATGCTAAAGATTAACAAACTTTTGTGTCCTGATATCCTTTTGATGCATAAGATGCTCCTGCAGGTAAATCATTGTAACGCACTTGCAGCCATTCAATTTGACTCTGATTCATTGACTTCTATAATAACAGTCCATTTAAACATCAGCGATGATTCATCATCTTAAAATAAAAGTGTGTATATCAGCGATTGATTCAGAGTCAAATTTGCCAATGTTATATTTAATCATTATTTTGAATAACATCATAGTGTCTCCTTTTAAACTATAATCAACAATTGGCATATAGATATTATAATTCAGGAATATGTTTTCAAGTCAGCGGTTTAAATGTATCATTTAATTTTGGTAGGCTATAATTTGTGTAATCCTATGCAAACTAAGTTTATGTGTTCATGTTTAGATGGTCGCCGTTAGGAACGAACAAGTGCATCATCTGCAAGCAGCAAGTATACCTAATGGCGAATAATGTCATACATGTGCCTTTTCAAAAGGTATATTGTATGCCAATTTATATGTATGCACTTCGTGAAATTTTGACGTATTTAATACAAATGGGTCGCTCTGAATTATATTATATTGCAATTCTTGAATGACATGTCGCTGTAATTAAATAATTTTCGTGTAGGTTACAAGAACAATGGGTTGAGTGTGATATAACCAAATGGCCACAATTACCTTCTGATGTTCTTATTCCTTCCGAATTGACTTGCTCTCTCAATGTTTCATATCCAAACATGTCCTTTATATCTCCTTTTTAGTTTTATTTTATGGGGTTCATTTTCATTTGCTTGAGGATAAATACAAATGGGAATGGGACCTCTCCATGAAGCATTAATCAAGTCAGAAAAAATTTCATAACGCCGGTAGCTAGCTCTAATTGAACTTTAGCGTGAAGGTGGCAAAAATGGGAGGGTTGGGTAACGGGACTTTTTGCACAATGGACACAATTGCAGATGGTATGATTTGTCCATAACTGTTAGTGGAGGACTAAATGTTAATGACTGTCCAAACGGGTCGGGTCAGATTGACATGAAATGAATTGTATTCAAACTTACAGAATTCTATGCCATTGCTAAATAGAATTCTATGATTATAATTTTTTTACAAACTATGGCTCCAATTTAAATGGTCAAAATTATGTATACTGCAATTCATAATGATGTTATAAATTGTCAAAATTTACATATGAAAATTTTCTGCAACATATTGCATTCAACCATATCAGTATGAAAAAATGTAAAATATATATTGCACCCTAAATTGACCAGTTTTGGAAAGAGTAGTTTCATTTGACCAGGAATCATAGAATTTTGTAAATCATATGTGATTTATCATGGGTTGAAATATAATGTTTGGGAAATTTTCTATAAGCCACCCGTGATTTATCACGGGTTATAGGCTAGTTGATAACATATATGTACAAAATAATACTCATGTATCTACAAATAGTGTGTAACATACATTGAACAAATAGCACTCAATAACACACATGTACAAAAAAAACACCTATGTATCCGAGCGTTCACATTTAAGAACAACACATATGTACAAAACAACTTCTTCATTGGTGTCTGTTTTATCATCAACAATTGTTTCAATTTTGTCTTCTTTAACCGCAATTGGTTCCTTAATCTTTGAATCTACCAGCAATAAAAGTATCATTACTTAACTCCAAACATGAATGTACCAGCACATCAAACGAGCCTTGCAAAACAATGCCATTAGTGTAAATTGTAAAGTAATAACGCGGTTAGCGTAAACCAAACACCTATGTATCTTCTGTCCCTCAATATCCTGCAAGATTCATATAAAATAAACAAATCAATATTCAAAATAATTAGAAAGTATTTCAATTAAAAATTGTGAATGACCAAATATTAGAGCACACACGTTAATAACAGTCTTCATTTGACAATTCCAAATAATTATTCATTTTTAATGATAGGAAACGGTAATTGAATACGAAATTGAAACAATAAGCCATTTTATATTCATAATAGTCTTCATTTGACTATTTTAATCCGATAGTGAAACAAATATCCATATTTTTCTACTTTCCGATTCAAAATGGTCTTGGAATCTCACACTTATACTACAAGAAAAGATAGAAAAAGGGGTTTTTTTAAAGAAGAACAATGATTAATTGTGGAAGAAACTCAGATGAGCATTTAATCAAACATTTGGTGGGTGTGAATATAAATGTATTGCTTACACGCACTAGTTACGAATAAAAATACATATTAATGGTAAATCCTAATAACTTCAATTGATAATGGAAAAAGGAATAGAGAATCTGACCTAAAGCCCCTGATTTTCGAGCTTCACTATAGGAATCTAAGATGTTGAATTACAATCAGCCATTGTAGCCTGCGTTTTGTTTTTCCAGTTAAAGCTTGAAGCGTCACTCATTTTTGTGTGATCATAAATAAAAAAAAAATGAGAAGATTACGAGTGTTCTTTCTCACATCCCCTACACTCTTCACCGACGTTGTCATCCTAATCGCCCTCTTGGATCGAAGGAGAACCAGAAGCAGATTATGCAATCGATTGCGCTGGAGCGGTGCGATAAAGATGACGACGGTTTGATGGTGGTTGTGTTGAATTGAGAAGAAGAAGTCGACTCTCCACCGGCGATTCGTTTAGGGTTTGAACACAGATTCACGATTTTTAGGAAAACAATCTTACTTTCTATGATGGATTCATCCTTCAGCTTCCAATCTATGATGGAGACGTAGTGTTCTTCGCCGGCACAGAGAGATTCCACAGATAAAACGAGCGAGAGAGATAGATGTGGAGTTTTAATAAATTGAAAGAGGGGTTTTGATGAGATTGAAACAACAAACGTGGTATGAGAGAAGGAGGATTGAGAGAAAATAGGAGCGACGGGTTCTTAAGGGTATTTTCATTTTGTAAAATACCTACTTTACCCTATTATTTATTTTCTTACTAAAAATATAATGGGTATTATTTACAAAAGTGCCAAGAATGATGTTAACCATTAATCTCAAATTTAATGGTCTAAGATTGGTTCTTTCGGTACTGTAGCCTTAATTGGTTCTGATTCTAATTCTACACCATATATATATAGAAGTGGGATCCTGTGAGGACTAAAAAAACGGTGAGGAGTCGTGAGGACACCTAAAAAAAATTCAAAAAATTCCGCAAAAAATATATATAACTCCCCATGATTATTACTACATTTGACAAAAAAAAAAATTTGAAAAAAAATTATGATCCACTTTTTTTGCGGATCATAACAATGATCCATATTTTTTTATTTGGATCATTTTTTAAAATTTTTTATTTTTTTTGGATCTTATATGCTGCGATTTTAATGTTTAAAAAACAAAGCTTTGAAAAAAGTTGGTTTTGGATCATTTTTATAGTTTTTATTTTAGTCCTCGCAGTCCTCACCGGGAAAAGAGTCCTCACCGGATCCGGACCATATATATATATATATATATATATATATATATATATATATATATATATATATATAAGTGGGATCGAGTGAGGACTCTTTTTCCGGTGAGGACTGCGAGGACAAATCTGGACCTTGGATCAATGAAAATCAATGACTAGGATCTAATGTGAAGAAAAGTAACAATGTTAGAAGGTTATGAGGTTTTGTGTTAAGTTTAACAAAATAGTGGGGGGTAAAAAGAAAATTTGTAAGGTTAAAATGGTCATTTTCGCACACATACTCTCTCTCCTCGCCACATGTCAATTTCTGATTTGGTGGGTTTTATATTTTACCCCCAAGTTCGTATTTCGGCTATAACTTTTTTTTTCTTTGTAAAAAAACAAACTAAAAATGCCAAAGTTCTTATAATTAAATTATCTACAAAATGAGTATAGTCATGAAAATTTGAAAAAAAAAAACCCGGATAAAATATTGTATCATTTTGTTAAATTTGAATCATTTTGTTAATTTTGGATCATTGTCATAATTTTGGATCATTTTGTTATTTTTGGATCATTGTTAATCTTGCATAAACATATTTTTGCATAAATAATTAGTCAAATAATATACTCCCTCCGTCCTTAAATAAAGTTCCCATTTGTGTTGGGCACATCATTTTAGGAGATAGTTAATGGTGGGGTATTTGGTATTACTTTTGATTAAAATATAAGGTTTGATTGGAGAGAGAAAGTGTTTTAAGAGATAGTTAGTGGTGAAAGTATTTGTAATAATATTATTATATTAAGTGGGTCCCTTAAGTTTGAGAAATGGGAACTTTATTTAGGGACAAAACTTGAAGGTGAAATGGGAACTTTATTTAGGGACGGAGGGAGTATCATATATAATTTTGGATCATTTTGTTCATTCATGGTCATATTGTTTACTTTGTATACTTGTTAATTTTTGGATCATTTTGTTATTTATGGATCATTGTCAATTTTGGATCATTTTTTTTTTTAAATTTTCATGAGTATACTCATTTTGTAGAAATTTTAATTTTAAAATTTTTGGCATTTTTAGATTTTTTATTTTACAAATAAAAAAAAAGTTATGGGCGAAAAACAAAGTGCGGGGGAAAACCAACTTCCAATTATAAGAGGACAAATGGCAAAGGAGGAAAGGGGGGTTTCGTAAATGACCTTTATGCCTTTTTAAGATGAGTGGACGAGAATTATCCTCGCAGTCCTCACCGGATCCGGACCCTATATATATATGTATATATATATATATATATATATATATATATATATATATATATATATATATATAAGGTCCGGATCCGGTGAGGGCTCTTTTCCTCGCGAGGACTGTGAGTACTCAAAAAAAAACTCTAAAAATGATCCAAAACAAACTTTTTTAAAAAAATTCCTTTTTTAAACATTAAAATCGCTATGTATAAGATCCAAAAAAAAAAAAAATCCAAAAATGATCCAAAAAAATAATATGGATCATAATAATGATCCACAAAAAAAAATCTGGATCATTGTTATGATTCGCTAAAAAAAGTGGATCATAATTTCTTTTTTGAAATTTCTTTTTTGTCAAATGTAGTAATAATCATGGTGGGTTATATATATATTTTTCGGTATTTTTTGAAATTTTTATGAGGTGTCCTCGCGAGTTCTCACCGAAAAAAGAGTCATCACAGGATCCTATATATATATATATATATATATATATATATATATATATATATATATATATATATATATATATATATATATATATATATATATATATATAGTGGTGGCAATTTCTGACCCGGCACGAAACCCGACCTGAAACCGACACGAAAATAAACAGGTTCGGGTTGAGGTAAAAATAATTGGGTCAGTCTCGGGTTGACTCGACTGACCCGTTTATTAAACAGGTTAGGTTCAGGTCAATAATAATTTAAATGGGTCGACCCGCCAACCCGTTTAATTATTAAAATATATTTAAAAAATATAAATTTATATTTAGTTTATAAGTTACTTGTTTAAACGTAACTAATATTGTTTAAACGTAACTAATAGTTAGATAAAAAAACTAAAAATACTACTTAGTAATGTGTATTTTGGTATTTTATTATAAATTTGTTGAATAATTAGAACATGTATGACCTGTTTGACCCGTTTAACCTGTTTGACCCGCTAACCTGTTTAACCCGTTTAATTAAACAGGTTATATGGGTCAGGTTCGGGTTGAAGGTAAACAGGTTAGGGTTGAGATATCTGATCCGTTTATATAAACAGGTCGGTTTCAGGTTGAACATTTCTGACCCGCCAACCCGTGAACCCGAACCCGCCAACCTGAACCTGACCTGAATTGCCACCCCTATATATATATATATATATACATATAGTGATGGATTATATACAGAACCAGTTTAAGGTACAGTACCGCAGAACTATTTTTCAACCAATCAAATTTAAGATAATACAATTTAATTTTATTAAATTCGTAGGGGTATATTAGGAACTTTAAGAAATTGGTTATTATGGTAATTGGCGTTTTTTAAATAAATTCCTAAAAATATGGAAACTTAGTTTCTACTCATAATATCTATTTAATATTAAAAATTATATAATCCAATTGACCAATATTCGTGTTCCTAGACAAATGTTTTGCTTATGCAGTATTTTGCATTATTACATAAATGTTTTGCTTATTTGATACTTTATATATTCATTCATTTTCACGTTTCAATATATGCATGCAAAATATTCATAAAACAATGAATTCAAATGTTATATGAATGGTTTGTGTTGGGATATATACGATCTAATACTGATGCTGCAGTTGGTACTGACAAGCTTACAAGAGTTAGTATTGATGGGGCAGAATTGCAGATATACTACTGATCTTGGACTTACTACAGATGATCATGATTACTACTGATGACTATATTTGGAGCTGATCGTGTCCGAGATATTCGTATAATTAGTTTAGAATTCATATCTTATTGTAATTCAGTTGTAATCGTTTCCTAGAATAACTAGGTTAAAGTGTTAGGCTTCAAGGACTATTATATACAGTTCCTTACGAATTGTAAACGTACGTGTGTATTGATCGATTATCATTAATATACATTGAAGCTTTTTGTGAAAAACCGTGTTCTTAATATTTCGTATTTGATTACAGTTTACATTGTTCTTAATCAAATAACAAGAGTGTTAATCCGCTGTAACTTCTCTTTGTTAGTAGATCTGAGATTCAATAACTTGTTTTAGTTATTCGATCTTGACAAGTGGTATCAGAGCTTTAAAGTTCTAGTCATGTACACACTGCATTGATTAGTGAAGACTTGGAACAACTCAATCCTGATAATCTGGAAGAGATGAACATCAAATGGCAAATGGAAATGCTTAGTTTAAGAACTAAAAGGTTTCTCAAAAGAACTGTAACACCCAAAAATTTACAAAAATTTAAAAATTTTCGAGTACAAGATTTTAAAGTAAAAGGTCCCAATAATTCAAATACTTTAAATCCCAAAATACTAAAGTCGTTATTTAACAAAATATGCAATGCGGAAATAGTTTAATAGAGTAAAAATGTTTAAAAAAAATAAATGATGTCCACATCAGCATTGGTGAAATACAGCGGTCAACCGTCCACCTTCTCCTTTCCTTTGCTGGTACCTGAAACAGTGGGGGAAAATATGGGTCAGCTGGGAAGCTGAGTGAATAATCTCAAAATGCAAACAATTAAAACATGCAACACATGAGGGCACATCGGTGTACTCCTAATCAGAATCTACTCAGTTAATTACTCAGATTTAGTTCTCAGATTTTATTACTCAGATTTTAATTTATATAGCGCGCTTGTGTGATTCGGGTCGATCGCCCCTCTTCACACCTTAGATAGGCATATAGCCAAAACTCAGACGGGAGTGATCCCAAAAACTCAGACGGGAATAATCCCAAAACTCAGACGGGAGGTGATCCCAAGATAGGCATATAGCCAAAAACTCAGATGTATGTTATTATGTTTTATTATCTCTTTAACATAATTATCTCAGATGCTCTAGCAAGTAGTAGCACAGAATGACCCTGCGCCGAGCTCGGTTACCCAGACACAATGTCTCAGATCATAATAAATCAACAGATGCTCAGATACTCAGATAACATATCAACTCAGATAACACATAAGGTTCAACTAATATAACACATAAGTCATGCATGTAATATGTTAAAACTGAATACACGGTGAGAATACTCACCTCGAGAAAACGTAAGCTCCAAAGGATTCTCGATACTCTAAGGCGCTGCTCGGTTATTCCTAGACGATCCTAAAACATAGTAATGAAAACCCGACTTACAATCCATCCCAAGGACTTAATTTAGAAAACTGGCAGCACCCGTCGGTCTCACGGAAACCGCCGTAATTCATAAACAGTACACTAGATTTTCCCCATCTTTTTACATACAAACTAGACAACTAGGACTACAAATCATTGTGAGACGGTCACTGGCCAAAACAGAATCTAAGGATCTCAAAAGGGTCTCACAAGACAGACATGCTGCACAAGTCAAGATCCTAGCAGCAACAAATTAAAACGGCTATAACTCTTAAACCGTAAATCAGATTAATGGGAGGTTTGCGGCATTAGAAAGCTAATTCAGAAAACAAGGTTCCACACAGGCCAAAAACTCAAAATGTTATTTTAAGTATGTTAAAAACAATCGAGAACAGAAGGGCAGATTCTGTCTAAAAAGTGTGGGCTTATAAAACCCGTTTTAGCAACCCGACCCGCCACCGAAAAAACCCGAACACCCCGAACACTAAGAATTTGTTACCCGACAGTCCAGAACTCTGATTTCATCAAAATGTTAAATTTTCCAAAACCCGATTGCCAAAACTTTAACGAATAATATGCTACAAGACAATCTACACTTAATCGATATAATACGGGACTTTATCACGACCAGAAACAATAACCAAAACCCGAGGGGTTCGGCTTAAACTAATACAACCCGCAACCCCGACTCAATCACCAATCCTACATAAACATGCTTGTCATGGTTATTAAAAATCAGAAACGAAATCAGGAACAAAATTGATCAAGAACAACATAATAACAAGATTAAGAGAACTACCAAATACTAGTCCGGTTCGATCAATAATTATCCGCTGCCCACTCTTGGTTCGACAATACTACTCGACACTTACAATCTCCCCTGCTCCATTTCTTCAAACAACCATTCAAGAATTCAAGGATTAGAACCCGAACGGAAATGATATCAAACACCGAGGATTAAAAGGGTTAGAAGTATTACCACTGGCTGTACCTTGGTTTGCTCGCTGGCTGCCGCTGTTATATGATTACAATACCATCGTTATCTCGAGTACTAGAAACGGAAAAACAATTGAAAACCGGAGAGAAAAGGAGCGGTGAAGGTTACTGATTACAAGGAATCAACAAGACTTCAAGAACTCGAGGTCTTCTCTTTCTGCCTGATGAACTTGCTGCTGGAATGAGGGGAAACGACTAAAATGCTTGGAAAGGACGAGAGGGAGAGCTCCATGATTTGTCGGCTGAATTAGGTTTAGGATGGAGAGAATTCAGTCAGAATTAATGGGAGAATTGTGTCCTAATTTAACTCACGCAGCCTTAATGTACAAGAAACGATATAGGCCACAAGCTTCAAAACTCGGCCATGCACCATCCGTAGCAGACTTGGGCTCTTCTTTAATCTTGGTCTCAGACTAAATTACTAGTAGAAGGCCTCATAATAGAAATCTTGGGCTGAGGGAAATTAGAAAGGGCCAAGCAAGGAAACAAGCAATTCCCGATCGTTACTCTTGATCGGATAAATAAATAGAACAAAGTGGGCAAGGCCCGGAATGGTTTATACTTGAACGGACCCGCTTAGACATGTTCTATCTTTTATAAACGTCCCGACACTAACATATAAGTAACTCTTAGATACTGCCTGACAATATAATAATACTCTAGTTACTAAATAAACGTCACACAAAACAACTAACCTTCACAGTTAACTAGATAGGATCTCGAAATCGATTAACACTATAATTTAATAACTCACTAGTTATTATTAATGAATTCTCATGATTAATTAAACACAAATTAAATGACACTCTTTACATTAAATGAACACCACGTATTTCACTTACTCGAATTAAATACACATCAAAGTACACAACACATATAAGTCTCAAATAAATAAATATCTCATAATTTATTTAATAAAAAGTAATTAGTTTAATTACAATTTTTAGGGCGGTACAACTCAACTCCACTTGAAATAGACTTCGTCCCCGAAGTCATGGCTCGGAAAAAGCTCAGGGTAACAATCTCACGTTTAAATCTCAGGTTCGTCAACGACACACGTCCGTAATAGAAGAAAACGCCAAGGTTATGAAATAAGGAAACTCGACAAAGGTGAAGAATAGAAGGAAACTCTTCAGGGCGACTTACCCGATCATAATAAGCTCCAACTCTTGCAACTGCTCGTAAAATCTTCCGTCTCTAACGGCGCAATGGAAGAAATAAAAATTAAAATGTTCTCTAAGAATCTCGATTTGTCTCAAAAAGAGTGACGACAATAACAACAAATAAATTCATGATACTTTAATGAAGGCGTCTTCTTGCTCTCGTAGTTGGACACAGTTGTTGTACCTAACGGTTAACGTTGCGTTGAATCTCCGATTCAACTCCACTTGGAGATTTGTTACGGTTGGGTTTGTGGCGATATATGATCTCGATGTGGTATTCGGTCGTCCAATCCGTGCTCTTAATCACACTCGGCCATCTCATGCCGATAATAATAAATTGTGGGAAAAACTTTCCCGCACAGTTCCAACAAATTATCACTTTTACATTTTATCAACATATAAAATCTTATTATTGGCGATTATCTAACAAAATGGCTCAGAAGATCCTCTATTCTATGAGACAATGATTTACTTAAGGCATGAGAAAACAATTTAGTGGTTTACACCACTATCGACTAATACAAAAACTGGCAAATTATTCACAAGAAGTATACATATCACACAGAATTCACATATAATCAGGTATAACTCAGAAATGATCTAGAAATATGACTAATAAGTCTGACTCAGAAGTTTCACTAAGAAATGAACTCAAAACATTTATCAGGAGTATAACTCGGAAATCTACCTCAAAAATAAACTTGGTATATAACTCAGGAGCAACCTCGGAAATTTTAGCTCAGAAGCAACCCAGAAATCTATCTCAGAAATATACTCATAAAGTAATAATATTTACCAGTAATACATTAGATATAAATCACATTTTTACTCATATCGATGACCCCCTGATTAGATCAAATTAACAATCTAATTATTTAATTCTCTTTAGTAGATTCTCGTTCTGCTACATTTAGTGATTTCTCGATTATATTATAATAACCGCGTTCTTATTCACCCCGTTTAACGATCCTTAATAGTCTATTTCAATGATTTTACAAAATTTTTAAATGTCTCTTGATTGATATTACTGAATGTTTACTAATTTTAATAGTTTTCATTTATTGTTTCTTGTTTAATAATTCTCAATGACTCATTTAATTTGGTTTTCACTGTTTTATTTACTTGATGGGTTTTTTATTTATTTATTTAGTTACTCATTGATTATTCATTAACAATTCCTCTTTAATCTAAATATACAATTTTCTCATTATCTCGTTACTTCATTATGTATATAATAATAGTACTTACTATTCTTCTTTTGCACAATTGCACTCACCCAATTAACTCGATCTGTAAATTTCTTATAAACTCAATATTACTCAATAGTTAATCCAAACGAAAATTTCTCATTGAACTCGCTTTATTAATTCATTAATAACTCAATTAACGACCCCATTTCAACTCGTTATCTCATTATAATTATGGTACTTACCATTTTGTTTTTTGTACAATTTCGCTTATCCCATTTAATCTCGCTTTATTAACTTTTCCATTAATCCCGATTATCAATTTTGTAAAAATCAGTAATTTAATTATTCTCAATTAATCAATTCGATAGTTATTCTTATAAATTTTCTAATGTAGGTATCTCAGTATTAGGAATTTTATGCATAAGCATCATCATCATAATAGTTATAATTAATATGTAATAATTATTATTTCTTGGAAATTTCCCTTTTTACCCCTACTCAACTCCACTTGGAGAAAACTCGTCCTCGAGTTTGGAACTGGCATTCTCTATCCAGATAAAACAAGCAACTAATATGCATATAATAAATTCACAATAGCAAGCATAGGTCCATCGTTCTCCTCAAAATCTCCCCATAACAAACCAAAAGTCCGGTGTGTACGATAATAGGGGCCCTTTATTACTTTCGACACCTACTTTTGTTTGGTCACAAGTCGATCCCAAAGTTTACAACTCCCCACATAAAAATTCACCAACAGATTACACTCAGAAAAGAGAAAAATTTATTTTCAATATATGATAAATACAAATATGCACTCAGCTGTGGGTAATCAAAATCTCATAAACATTACTCAGAAAATCATGCGTATATTTAGTTTCATACGCGATACTCGGATAACTCAGATGCATAGAAATATTTCACTTTGTTACTTTCACAATACGAAACTCGTTTTGTCTTCTACTCTTTGTTATCTCATTTATCATTTCTCATGAATAACATTTACACTTTCGCAAAATTTTATCGAATTTATTGCCGTCTCGAGCGACAATTAATACTTTCTAGTTCAATATTATCGGTTGATTAGTTTCTCATTTAACTTGATTTGATTACATCTCTTTCAACAAAACTCATGATAATAATCTCTCATTATTTTGCTTTAAATAAATACTCTATCAGCTAAACTAAGAAAAATTATGATTAATTTGTCTCAACAAATTCTCAGTTAGTTAGTGTAATAAGCTTATATAGCTCGTTTATTATCTCTGCGTTAACTCAATAATCTCTTACTAAACTCGTTATTCACATGAAGTTTTGCACTCAGCTATTTAGACCACTTACTCGAAACATTCTCATTTTAATTCAATTTAAATGATTCTTAAATAAATATTAATTTGTTGAGTCTTCAACCTGAAAATTTCTCAATTATTACAACTTATGACTCATGGTATTAAAGAATTTTTAATTTCTCATTTAGTAAGTTTAATTTAATAACTTCTCTTTTAATCCTGTTCAATAATTCTCTTTTAGCTCGTGTTTATAGTTTTCGTTTAACTCGACTTGATTGCTTCTCATTAACTTATTTTATTAATTATTGTTAAGCTCGCTTCAATAAATATCCTTTTAAAATAAATTAAATTTTCTAATATATATATATATATATATATATATATATATATATATATATATATATATATATATATATATATATATATATATATATTTATGTAACTATTTCTCATTCTTTTAATTTTAGCAATTTGACGTAATCAAGATTCCTTATCTCTTCACGAAAACATTTTTCTTTTACCTATATAAAGATGTCACCGTTAATTCTAGTAAGATTTCTCATCAATCTCAATTGGTACATTTACTGTTAATTTGATTAGGTATTCACTTATTTAACTTGGTTTATTAACTTCTCATTATGTACACATGAATTATTATCTTATAAACACATATCTCGATTATGTGATTCGATATTTTCTCGTTTAGCTTCAATGTAATTATTTATCATTTTTTTTGAATTAATAATTTCTCCTTACTCAAGTTGATAAACTCTCCTATAAATATTCTTAATCAATCTGATTTAATAATCTCTGGTTTACTCGTTTCAATAACTCAGTCTATTACGTGTTTTCTACAAAACGAAAACTTTTAATATTTACTCATTATAAAATTTATTACTCCTCTTTAATATTAATAAATTCCTCATTTCTCATTTAGTCAAAGTCAATTTCTCATTAAATAATTTATGTGTTTTATATCATAAATTGATATCCATTAATTACACTTTGGTTACAATTTTTCAGTTTTGTAAAATCTCACATTAACTCTATTAAGTGTTCCTCTAAATTGGAATTTTTTATTAGCTACTCACTGAAATTTAAAATTTCACATTTCTCCAGTATATGTTTTTGTATATATATATATATATATATAAATATAAAACTCTAAGAACTAAAAACAAAATTATGCTCAAATTAAGCTCTAATTTATACTCAGAATTATAAATCTCGTATTAGTATATCTATATCTATATACATATATGTTTAGCCATACAATTCACAGGAAATTCTCTGAGGAAACAAACTAAAAATTCTCAGAATACGCTACTCGTCTATACTAAGAATATAGCAAAATCTCAAATAAAGAATACTCTTAAACATTACCGGCAGTAGGAAGCGAGATGTCGACGTGACATGCTGTATGTTTGATGTGGAAACTTTTCTCAGAAAACATTTGACTCTTTTATCATTTTAAAAACTCGATACTCAAACTTGAGTTTGAATCCGCCCCTTGCGAACCCAAATCTCTCAAGTCAGAGCTCTGATACCAACTTGTAACACCCAAAAATTTACAAAAAATTAAAAATTTTCGAGTACAAGATTTTAAAGTAAAAGGTCCCAATAATTCAAATACTTTAAATCCCAAAATAGTAAAGTCGTTATTTAACAAAATATTCAATGCGGAAATAGTTTAATAGAGTAAAAATGTTTAAAAATAATAAATGCTGTCCACATCAGCATTGGTGAAATACAGCAGTCAACCGTCCACCTTCTCCTTTCCTTTGCTGGTACCTGAAACAGTGGGGGCAAATATGGGTCAGCTGGGAAGCTGTATGAATAATCTCAAAATGCAAACAATTAAAACATGCAACACATGAGGGCACATCGGTGTACTCCTAATCAGAATCTACTCAGTTAATTACTCAGATTTAGTTCTCAGATTTTATTACTCAGATTTTAATTTATATAGCGCGCTTGTGTGATTCGGGTCGATCGCCCCTCATCACACCTTAGATAGGCATATAGCCAAAACTCAGACGGGAGTGATCCCAAAAACTCAGACGGGAATAATCCCAAAACTCAGACGGGAGGTGATCCCAAGATAGGCATATAGCCAAAAACTCAGATGTATGTTATTATATTTTATTATCTCTTTAACATAATTATCTCAGATGCCCTAGCAAGTAGTAGCACAGAATGACCCTGTGCCGAGCTCGGTTACCCAGGCACAATGTCTCAGATCAAAATAAATCAACAGATGCTCAGATACTCAGATAACATATCAACTCAGATAACACATAAGGTTCAACTAATATAACACATAAGTCATGCATGTAGTATGTTAAAACTGAATATACGGTGAGAATACTCACCTCGAGAAAACGTAAGCTCCAAAGGATTCTCGATACTCTAAGGCGCTGCTCGGTTATTCCTAGACGATCCTAGAACATAGAAATGAAAACCCGACTTACAATCCATCCCAAGGACTTAATTTAGAAAACTGGCAGCACCCGTCGGTCTCACGGAAACCGCCGTAATTCATAAACAGTACACTAGATTTTCCCCATCTTTTTACCATAGAAACTAGACAACGAGGACTACAAATCATTGTGAGACGGTCACTGGCCAAAACAGATTCTAAGGATCTCAAAATGGTGTCACAAGACAGATATGCTGCACAAGTCAAGATCCTAGCAGCAACAAATTAAAACGGCTATAACTCTTAAACCGTAAATCAGATTAATGGGAGGTTTGCGGCATTAGAAAGCTAATTCAGAAAACAAGGTTCCAACATGGGCCAAAAACTCAAAATGTTATTTTAAGTATGTTAAAAACAATCGAGAACAGAAGGGCAGATTCTGTCTAAAAAGTGTGGGCTTATAAAACCCGTTTTAGCAACCCGACCCGCCACCGAAAAATCCCGAACACCCCGAACACTAAGAATTTGATACCCGACGGTCCAGAACTCTGATTTCATCAAAATGTTAAATTTTCCAAAACCCGATTGCCAAAACTTTAACGAATAATATGCTACAAGACAATCTACACTTAATCGATATAATACGAGACTTTATCACGACCATAAACAATAACCAAAACCCGAGGGGTTCGGCTTAAACTAATACAACCCGCAGCCCCGACTCAACCACCAATCCTACATAAACATGCTTGTCACGGTTATTAAAAATCAGAAACGAAATCAGGAACAAAATTGATCAAGAACAACATAATAACAAGATTAAGAGAACTACCAAATACTAGTCCGGTTCGATCAATAATTATCCGCTGCCCACTCTTGGTTCCACAATACTACTCGACACTTACAATCTCCCCTGCTCCATTTCTTCAAACAACCATTCAAGAATTCAAGGATTAGAACCCGAACGGAAATGATATCAAACACCGAGGATTAAAAGGGTTAGAAGTATTACCACTGGCTGTACCTTGGTTTGCTCGCTGGCTGCCGCTGTTATATGATTACAATACCATCGTTATCTCGAGTACTAGAAACGGAAAAACAATTGAAAACCGGAGAGAAAATGAGCGGTGAAGGTTACTGATTACAAGGAATCAACAAGACTTCAAGAACTCGAGGTCTTCTCTTTCTGCTTGATGAACTTGCTGCTGGAATGAGGGGAAACGACTAAACTGCTTGGAAAGGACGAGGGAGAGCTCCATGATTTGTCGACTGAATTAGGTTTAGGATGGAGAGAATTCAGTCAGAATTAATGGGAGAATTGTGTCCTAATTTAACTCACGCAGCCTTAATGTACAAGAAACGATCTAGGCCACAAGCTTCAAAACTCGGCCATGCACCATCCGTAGCAGACTTGGGCTCTTCTTTAATCTTGGGCTCAGACTAAACTACTAGTAGAAAGCCTCATAATAGAAATCTTGGGCTGAGGGAAATTAGAAAGGGCCAAGCAAGGAAACAAGTAATTCCCGATCGTTACTCTTGATCGGATAAATAAATAGAACAAAGTGGGCAAGGCCCGGAATGGTTTATACTTGAACGGACCCGCTTAGACATGTTCTATCTTTTATAAACGTCCCGACACTAACATATAAGTAACTCTTAGATACTGCCTGACAATATAATAATACTCTAGTTACTAAATAAACGTCACACAAAACAACTAACCTTCACAGTTAACTAGATAGGATCTCGAAATCGATTAACACTATAATTTAATAACTCACTAGTTATTATTAATTAATTCTCATGATTAATTAAACACAAATTAAATGACACTCTTTTCATTAAATGAACACCACGTATTTCACTTACTCGAATTAAATACACATCAAAGTACACAACACATATAAGTCTCAAATAAATAAATATCTCATAATTTATTTAATAAAAAGTAATTAGTTTAATTACAAGAATTTTTAGGGCGTTACAACTCAACTCCACTTGAAATAGACTTCGTCCCCGAAGTCATGGCTCGGAAAAAGCTCAGGGTAACAATCTCACGTTTAAATCTCAGGTTCGTCAACGACACACGTCCGGAATAGAAGAAAACGCTAAGGTTATGAAATAAGGAAACTCGACAAAGGTGAAGAATAGAATGAAACTCTTCAGGGTGACTTACCCGATCATAATAAGCCCCAACTCTTGCAACTGCTCGTAAAATCTTCCGTCTCTAATGGCGCAAAAGAATTAGAAAAACTTAACAAAGAAACTCTTGATGAGATGATTTTAAATAGAAATAAAAGAATTGAATATAATGGTTGTATAGCTGATCTTGAAAATCAAGTCAAAATCTATAAAATAACAGATCAAAAGATAAAAGATGAATTATTACAAACAACTTATGATAAAGAATATGCTGAGCTAAAATTAAAAGAAACTCTAATTAAATTAAAAGAATGTCAAATGGATTTAGAACAAAATAAATTAACTATTAAAAAGTTTGAAAGAAGTTCTAAAATAATTGATGAATTAACAAGTAATCAAACAACTGAGAAAGTTATTCATGGGGTTGGATATCATGCAGTTCCACCTCCAACTAATTTCATTCCTCCTCTAAAGTCAAGCTTAGAAAGAATATTAAATGATTTAAAAATAGAAAGTCAAAATTGAAACCAGTAATGATTCATCTGATGATGATCAAACAACTAATTCAACTGATACAAGTTTTCATACCACACAAAGTCAAACTGAATCTCCTAAATATAATTCAGAAAATATACCAACCATCTTAAGAAGGGGAAATCAAAGAAATTTAAACAAGTTGAAAGAACAAAGAAAGCCTGAAAGTGCTAAAACAACAAAATTAACATGCTTAATTTGCAACAAAGTTAATCACTTAACAAAGGATTGTCACTTCAATCCCATAAACTGTAACACCCTAAAAATTCTTGTACTTGAATCAATTACTTTTATTTAAGTAAATTATGTGACATTTATTTAAATGAGATTTTACGTGTTATGTGCTTTTAATGTGTATTTAATTCGAGAAAAATAAATACGCATTTATTCTTTAATGACAAGAGTGTCATTTAATTGGTGATTAATTAATCATGAGGATTAATTATTTAATAACTAGGATGTTATTATAACTTGAGAATTTATCCATTAGATAATTAAATGTGTCGTGACGATTAATCCCGAGTTTAGCTAATTAACTTAGACGTTATTGATTCCCAAGGCCGGCCGATAGGCCAAGGCCTTGATCTCGCTCCTCCTCGATCCTACTCTCTTTGTGCGTTTCCACTACTTGAGACCAAGATAATTGGATGGGGCTCGATTTTAGATTAGAACAAACTAGGCTTGACTACTTGTTAAAATTCCTGGTCTTAAAGCTACTCTAGCTTTCATCTAAAACTTGTGTACGTATACCAGTAAGGGGGCCGCCGGCCTTAATGCCAAAGCCCTTCTCCATCTAAATGTTTATAACATGCCTGGCCCACTCAAGGAATGCATGTGTGAATCCATCCGCGTCCAAGTTCGACTTCTATTCTCCCTGGTGAGCCCAGGTTCGACTTCTAGGTAAGGGCCAGATGAAATTTTACGCTTGGTGCAGTGTGGTTCACTTATTCTCAACCAATCAAATAAAAGAAATCCCAAGCCCACAGAAAGTTGTACTGTCGGAAATTGACTTTATATGTCTTGGGCGTTAAGCTAATTTATTTAAGGAGATATTCTCCCATTGATTACTTGCCATCACTAAGAAATCCTCCCTTTCCCTAATCATCTCAACCTGCCGCAGCTTTTTGAGCATCTCCATTCGTTTCTTTTGAAGCAAAACACCTCCATTCCAAGTCCAAGAGTGTCTAGCAGAGGCTGTACTAGTTCAAGCATTGTAATACATTCGGTAGGTTCCTTCCCTCCATCATATTCCAATTTGTTTTCCTTTTCTTCTAGCTTGCGATTGAATCAGGTCTAATCATTGGTTCTTGTTCCGGGTTCTGTGTGATGTGGTGTAGTGGGTTCGAGTTTTGATTAAGAGCAGTGATCGGGACAAAGAGGAATAACCGAGCCAAACCAATCTCACCTCAAAGTCCTGTGGAAGTTCGAATTAAAAACAAGAGCATTCGGTAGTTTACTTTTTCCCCTTCATTTGTTTTATGTGTTCCTATAACTAACCTGCAATGGCTGTAGAAATTCAGCAGAGAAGTCCCGAGCCATTGAAGGCTTGGGTTGACGCTGCTGTGAGATGTTATTTTACGTCAATAGTTATCGTTTTGTTGTCAAATCCGTTTCCAAAACATTTAATCCGGTCTAGCATAAATTGTTTTAATTCCAATCTTGTTTGTCTCGAGTTATTGCAGTTGTTTGGCCATTGTTCTGAATGTCGGGCTTCGTCCACTGAATTGTTACGGGTGTCGGAATGGGTTGGGTAAACTGTTGTTAAATAGGCTAAACGTTTTTGTAACCGAAAACCGGGAACCGAACCCGTAGGGTTCTTGGTTCCCTAAACCGAAACTTTTTGTTAAACAAAAGATTAAGTTTATTGAAAACATGTTTCTAAAACTATAAATGAGTTCCGGGACTGTCGTGTGTCTCGGTAATAACCGGGTGGATGTCGGGATTCAAAACGGGTTTTAAACGACAAGCTGAATTTTTGGCAGAATCTGTCCTCCATGTTCGGGTCTGTTTTTAACACACTTAAAATACGTTTTTAGATTTTTGGCCTGTGCTGGACTCTAGTTTTCTGAGCCCTCTTTCCAATGCCGCTGATGGCTCGTTAATCTGATTTACGGTTTAAACGTTATCGCTGTTTTAGTAAACCATCGCAGATTAGTTTTCGGTTCAGCTATTCTGTCTTGTGAGCCTGTTTTGAGCCTTTTCTGTTTGGTTTTAGCTTCCGAGGTCTTCTGTCAAATTTTTGTCCTCTGAGTCGTTTAGCTACTCTAAAAATTTGAATAAAATCTAGTGAGCGGTTTGAGAGTTATAGCCGTTCCCACGAAAGTGCCGAGTGCTGTTTAGTTTCTGCTGAAACAACCTTTGAGTCTAATCCTAACCCGAGCTTCCTTGTACATTGTAGGACCTTCTAGGACCGCTTAGAGACGCTCTTCAGTACCGAGGATATTTAGGAGCTTACGGTTATTCGAGGTGGGTAATCTCACTATAAACTTATACTTACTTTTGATTAATGATTTTGTGCTATGTGTTGTGAATTGTCTTGTTGATTGAGCTTGAGTATTGATTGGGTGATTTATTTGAGTTATCTGTGATTTGAGTTATCTGGAGCCTGAGTTATCTGAGTTTTTAGTTCTTGAGTTAAAACATTAAACATAATATACTTGAGTTGTCTTGGCACCGAAGAGTACTGGTGCCAGACATTTTGACTCAACACCGAAGAGTACATGTGTTGAGCCTTGAGTTGTGTGAGGCGGGTCGAGGTTGATCTCTCGTCCCAAGTCACACAAACGCGCTATATAAATTTAAAATCTGAGAAAATAAACTTGAGTAATTGAGAATTGAGTAGAGTCTCTAGGGATCACTTATGTGGCTTGAGTTGTTTGTATTTATTTGTTTATTTTGATATTATTCACTCAGCGGTGGCTGACCCCAATCACTTCCCCCATTTTTTAGGTACTAGCAAGGGCAAAGAGAATGTCAACGGTTGATGGGCTGCATCTTTATTTATTGGATTTGGAATTTTTAAATGTTGTTTTGAGTCAAACATAATTTTAAACCTTTTTATTTATTTCCGCATTTAAAGACCATGAGACGGTTTTATATTTTATTAATGAGTTGGGACATTTTCATTACTTGTACTTGGGAAATTTTATTAATTAAATGTTTTAAATATTTTTAAATTTCCCAAGATTTTTGGGTTGTTACAAGTTGGTATCAGAGCTCTGGCTTGAGAGAATTGGGCTCACAAGGGGTGGATTCCAAACTCAAGTCGAAGCATGAGTTTTCAAAGTGAGTTTCAAAAATGTTTTAAAACGAGTCCAAATCCAAATCGAGAAGCAGCGCATCACGACGACCTTATGCCTCTAGTACTTTAAATTTTGAGTTATTTAGTTTATTATCAACATCGCGAGTGACCTAACTATTAAGAGGATATTAGAGTTTTGACATGAGACGAACGTGAATTGTGCGAATATATATATATATATATATATATATATATATATATATATATATATATATATATATATATATATATACTATATAATTACTGTTGTGAATTACTTGATTATGTGGATGGTATAAGGATGAGAGATCGTGGAATTTTTGAAGCTAGCTCGAAACCATGTCGTGGGTAGGTGCGGATAATAATAGCGGGCCCCTATTATTATACGCACATGACTCATGCCTATGTTTCGAAAAGGATTCAAGGAGAGCATTCGTTAAACATCTAAGTATCATAAAAATTCCCGATTTTTATATATACTTTCTTTCATATAGCAAATGGCACGCAACAGACCAACCTCCGAGGAGATTCGCAACATGATTGACGAGGCTTTGGGACAGAGACTACCGGAAATGTTTCAACAAATGTGTACTGAGATAACTAGGCATGTCGGCACCTTGATGGACGAACGGCTCACGAACCACGCTGCAGCAGGTACTCAACAACGACCACCAAAAGAGTTCACTTACCGCGACTTCTCCGTTTGTTCGCCCCCAAAATTCTACGAAGAAACTGACCCTAAAGTTGCTATTCGATGGCTCGCCGACGTAGAAAAAGTGTTCCGAGTTTTCAAGTGCCCAGCAAACTTGAAGACTACCTATGCGTCACACTTGTTGAAGAAAGAGGCGAATGACTGGTGGGAAGAAATGACCGCGAAAATGACCGATGAGGAACTGAATGCTATGACTTTTGAAACATTTTCTGAGCAGTTCAAGAAACAATACGTACCACGTGCTTAGGTAGAGAGGATTACTAGAGAATTCTTGGAGCTCAAGCAGACTACCGAGTCGGTGAATAAGATTACTGCTAAATTTCGTGAGTTGGCCGCCTTTTGTCCTGATCATGTGGCTACGAATGAAATGAAGATGACGCGCTACAAGTCCATGCTGCGTAGTGACATCAGGGAGTTTGTGAGCATAGTGCCTCACAATACACTAGAGGAGATGATTGATACCGCCCGATACCAGGAGCTAGAGCTTGACCAACAGAGGCGTGAAAGTAAGAGGGCCGCCCCAGCTTCTACTGGTAACGTGACGCAGGGAAACCATAAGCGTCACAAAATCGAGTTTAAGCCTTACAGTGGGGTCAACGCACGTGGAGGTGCAAGGCGTGGCGATGAGAAGAAAGATGTCAGGGGTGGCGGTTCCAGTGGAGGGAAGCTTTATCCGATTTGTTACAAATGTGGGCAGAAGGGACACATGGCTAATGATTGTAGTGTCAAACGGGCAGTGTGCTTTTATTGTCACAAGGAGGGTCACGTGAAGACTGTGTGCCCGGAGTTGCAGGGTAGAGGTACACGATAACTTATTTGTTTATTTAATTTTTGTGTTATATATATGTGTACAATATGTGATACGTAATTATTTGCTAGAAGGAGGTGGATACGGGGTAGTGAAAAACCCTGCTCCAGCCACCTTGAGGATTACCGACAGGGTGCAGACCAGAGCTCGGGGGCGAGCTTATACCATGACCGGGGAGGAGGCAAAGAGGGCCCCTAACGCCGTTGCTGGTACTATTTCTTGTAGGGTTTCACAAAACACTGATCGACCACTTGGGTCAACCTCCTAGTAAACTTGGTTCGACCATACTGACCAAGAACATGAACTTTTTCTTGACCGGTTAAAACCAACTAGCTGATTTAATCCCTAAATGCGGAACTGGGATTAAACCTAATCCTTAAACCCTAAAGGATTGGGATGTTGGAGAACTAAATTAGGTTAACAAGAAAGAAACCTTGTTCGAAGAACTCGAACACACACATACTTGTGTGTTCGTCGACTACTACCAAGAACCCTAGGGTTCTTGGTTCGACTTCGAACAAGAGGAGAGGAAGAAAGAGTGTTCCATGAATCATACCTTAGGTTAATGCTTAAGATAAGTCCACTGATGATGAACACGACGAACGATCCTCCAGATGATCACTTGCAACGATCTTGGATCTTCGAAACTCGAAGAACACGAAGAACGAACGAAGAACACGAAGAACACAAGCTTGTGTTCTTGGTGTTTCGGCCGATAGAAGGGAGTAGGGGAGGGAGAGAATTTGTATGGTGATCAAGGGGTTTTAGGGTTACCCTAAGCCTCTTATTTATATACAAATAAGTTACGCTTAGAACCCTTCTAGTTTAATTAACATTAGAACTTTAATTAAACTTCCTTTTAACAATTCCATCCCTTATAGTTTAACTAGTTTATTATTATTGCACTTAACTATCAAATGTCTAGTATTAACACACAATAATTTCGGTACCCATATACATGAAATTACACACTTGTATTTATACTTTTAATAGTTAATTATATAATAACTTTTATATAATTTATACAATAATATTATCCAATTACTATATGATTTAATAGCTTTAAATCATATCATGGATAACCTTTAATTAACACATTGTAATTTACTCAACTAGTAAATGTACAACTACTTGTATTAATTAGTTAGTTAAACTAATCTAGTAATAAGTTAAACTTAACTTAATACTTAACTGATTTATAATGACTATTATGAATCATTCCTCTTCGTAGTATCGTTGCATAACTTGCTCGTAATACATGCACTCACCGGTACCCTTAAGTGTTTCGTAGGCATGGATGTATCATCATAGGTTGACTAACTTTGCACATAATTCCTTCATTTCTTTTATACTTGAGTAACATTATTTGAGCTATAATGTTGTGACGAGATTTTTATATATATGTGAGATTATATGTATTATGTGATAGGTACATTCCGTGTGAACAATGTGCCTGCTTTTGTGTTGTTTGATAGTGGGGCCACCCACTCTCTTGTGTCTTATGCTTTTAGCACCCTGTTGAGCCATAGAGTAGGGGACCTGAGTATGCCTTTGACGATAGAGGTAGCTAATGATAAGACTCTGTCCGTGACAAAAGTATACCGTGACTGCACAATTGAGCTGTGCGGGGAGAAATTCCCCATTGATCTTATTCCTATTACCATGCGAGAGTTGTGCGTCATAGTTGGGATGGATTGGATGTCAGAGTACCGTGCCGAGATTCTTTGCCACAACAAACAGATCCGTATCAAACCTCCAAGTGGAGTTGAACTATTGACCCAGGGGGATGTTGATCGATTGGTGCCGGCACTGTGTTCAGCTGCGAGATCGAAGAGACATCTTCAACACGGTGCCATGGGGTTTTTGTGTTATGTGATTGATACGATTCTTGAGAACAAACCGAGAATGATCGAAGAGACATCTTCAGTTGGGGAGAGAAACAAAAAGAGGCTTTTGAGGTACTGAGTAAACGCCTGTGCGAGGCACCAATTCTTTCACTACCAGAGGGTGTAAGGATTTTGTGGTATACTGCGACGCGTCTATTCAGGGTTTGGGTGCAGTGTTGATGCAGCGGCGAAAGGTTATTGCCTACGCCTCTAGACAGTTGAAGCCTCATGAAGGCGATTACCCCACACATGATCTCGAGTTGGGAGCAGTGGTGTTTGCTCTCAAGATTTGGAGGCATTATCTCTATGGTGTGAAGATCACGATTTTTACCGACCACAAGAGTTTGAAGTACCTGATGGATCAACAAAACTTGAATATGCGACAGAGGCGATGGTTAGATGTTTTGAAGGATTACGACTGTGAAATTCTTTATCATCCGGATAAAGCTAACGTGGTAGCAGATGCACTGAGCAGAATTCCGATTCGCGGCATTTGTATGAGGCTTACAACAGTATCACGGTGGTTAGATGTTTTGAAGGATTACGACTGTGAGATTCTTCATCATCCGGGGAAAACTAATGTGGTAGCAGGCGCACTGAGCAGAGATCCGATTCGTGGGATCTGTATGGGGCTTACGGAAGTAGCACCTTTGCTAGATTCGATTCGTACGGCACAGATAGAGGCTTCAGAGACCGAGCAAACCAAGAAAGAGCGTGTTTATGGTATTATTTCCGATTTCACGAAGGACGGCAGAGGTTTATTGACACATTTGGGTCGAGTATGGGTTCCTTCTCATGGAGGAAATCGTATTATCTTATTGGATGAGGCGCATAAGTCCAAGTTTTCTATTCATCCCGGGGCGACAAAGATGTATCGGGACCTTCGTGACAGTTATTGGTGGCCGGGAATGAAGCTTGAGGTAGTAGAGTATGTAGAGAAATGCTTGACTTGTCGGAAAGTCAAGGTTGAGCACCAGAAACCACATGGGTTGTTGCAGCCGTTAGAGGTACCGGTTTGGAAGTGGGAGAATATTACCATGGATTTGATCACCAAGTTACCTAAGACTCCGGGTGGTTTCGATGCTATATGGGTGGTGGTCGATCGTTTGACCAAGAGTGCTCATTTTATTCCGATTCGTGAGGCGTCGTCAGCAGAGAAGATGTCCAATATATTTGTGAAGGAGATTGTGTCAAGACACGGGGTGCCGGTGTCTATTGTTTCTAATAGAGATACGCATTTCACATCGCGGTTTTGGGCGAGATTTCAGGGAGAGATGGGTACGAGGATTCATTTCAGTACGGCTTTTCATCCGCAGACCGATGGTCAGAGTGAGCGCACGATTCAGACATTAGAGGACATGCTGCGGGCCTGTGTGTTAGACTTCGGGGGTAGTTGGGATAAATACCTACCGCTGGCTGAGTTCTCCTACAACAACAGTTTTCATTCGAGTATAGGTGCGCGAACCTTATATTTTATTCTTTCCTTTCGTCTTTCTCTGTGAATCGTTCTAACTTATTCCTTTTCGAGTTAGGCGTGGCACCATTTGAGATGTTGTATGGCAGAAAGTGCAGGACGCCCATTTGTTGGGGCGAGGTTGACCACAAAGTACTCGGTAGTATAGAGATTGTGCTTAAGACTACCGAGTTGTTTCAGCAAGTTCGTGAAAGACTTGTCACCGCTCAGAGCAGACAAAAGAGTTATGCTGACAAGAGGCGGTCAGTATTAGAGTTTCAGGTCGGTGATTATGTTTTGCTCAAAGTTTCCCCGTGGAAGGGTGTTATTCGGTTCAGAAAGAGAGGGGAATTGGGACCCCATTATATCGGCCCCTACCAGGTGATTGCACGAGTAGGCAGGGTGGCATATCGATTAGAGTTGCCCGACGAGTTACGCCTTATTCACAATACATTTCATGTGTCTCAGCTGAGGAAATGTATTGTTGACGAGTCAGAGATTGTGCCGTTGGAAGACATTCAAATCGACGAGAAACTGAACTACACCGAGAAACCTATTGCCATCTTGGACCGAAAGATGAAGACTTTGCGCAACAAAGAGATTCCTATTGTGAAGGTGCAGTGGCAGCACCGAAAGGGGTCAGAGTGGACTTGGGAGCCCGAGGCTGAGATGAGAGAGCATTATCCTGAGCTGTTCCCTAGCGATGAATTCGGGGACGAAGTCTGATTCAAGTGGCAAGAGAATCCTTCTTTACTAGTCAAGTACACACTGCATTGATTAGTGAATACTTGGAACAACTCAATCCTGATGATCTGGAAGAGATGGACATCAAAACCAAGCAGGGTCAAGGTTATGACTGTAGCTTTCAAGCAGAGGAACATGCTCAAAACCAAGCTCTTATGGCATTTACTGACTCTACAACTGAGGTACATACTAAATCTTGCACTCCTGAATGCATTAAAGCATATAAAGAATTAGAAAAACTTAACAAAGAAACTCTTGAAGAGATGATTTTAAATAGAAATAGAAGAATTGAATATAATGGTTGTATAGCTGATCTTGAAAATCAAATCAAAATCTATAAAATAACAGATCAAAAGATAAAAGATGAATTATTACAAACAACTTATGATAAAGAATATGCTGAGCTAAAATTAAAAGAAACTCTAATTAAATTAGAAGAATGTCAAATCAAATTAGAACAAAATAAATTAACTATTAAAAAGTTTGAAAGAAGTTCTAAAATAATTGATGAATTAACAAGTAATCAAACAACTGAGAAATTTATTCATGGGGTTGGATATCATGCAGTTCCACCTCCAACTAATTTCATTCCTCCTCTAAAGTCAAGCTTAGAAAGAATATTAAATGATTTAAAAATAGAAAGTCAAAATTGAAACCAGTAATGATTCATCTGATGATGATCAAACAACTAATTCAACTGATACAAGTTTTCATACCACACAAAGTCAAACTGAATCTCCTAAATATAATTCAGAAAATATACCAACCATCTTAAGAAGGGGAAATCAAAGAAATTTAAACAAGTTGAAAGAACAAAGAAAGCCTGAAAGTGCTAAAACAACAAAATTAACATGCTTAATTTGCAACAAAGTTAATCACTTAGCAAAGGATTGTCACTTCAATCCCATAAACTGTAACACCCTAAAAATTCTTGTACTTGAATCAATTACTTTTATTTAAATAAATTATGTGACATTTATTTATATGAGATTTTACGTGTTATGTGCTTTTAATGTGTATTTAATTCGAGAAAAATAAATACGCATTTATTCTTTAATGACAAGAGTGTCATTTAATTGGTGATTAATTAATCATGAGGATTAATTATTTAATAACTAGGATGTTATTATAACTTGAGAATTTATCCATTAGCTAATTAAATGTGTCGTGACGTTTAATCCCGAGTTTAGCTAATTAACTTAGACGTTATTGATTCCCGAGGCCGGCCGATAGGCCAAGGCCTTGATCTCGCTCCTCCTCGATCCTACTCTCTTTGTGCGTTTCCACTACTTGAGACCAAGATAATTGGGTGGGGCTCGGTTTTAGATTAGAACAAACTAGGATTGACTACTTGTTAAAACTCCTGGTCTTAAAGCTACTTTAGCTTTCATTTAAAACTTGTGTACGTAGACCAGTAAGGGGGCCGCCGGCCTTAAGGCCAAAGCCCTTCTCCATCTCAATGTTTAGAACATGCCTGGCCCACTCAAGGAATGCATGTGTGAATCCATCCGCGTCCAAGTTCGACTTATATTCTCCCTGGTGAGCCCAGGTTCGACTTCTAGGTAAGGGCCAGATGAAATTTTACGCTTGGTACAATGTGGTCCACTTATTCTCAACCAATCAAATAAAAGAAATCCCAAGCCCACCGAAAGTTGTAGTGTCGGAAATTAAATTTATATGTCTTGGGCATTAAGCTAATTTATTTAAGGAGATATTCTCCCATTGATTACTTGCCATCACTAAGAAATCCTCCCTTGCCCTAATCATCTCAACCTGCCGCAGATTTTTGAGCATCTCCATTCGTTTCTTTTGAACCAAAACACCTCCATTCCAAGTCCAAGAGTGTCTAGCAGATGCTGTACTAGTTCAAGCATTGTAATACATTCCGTAGGTTCCTTCCCTCCATCATATTCCTATTCGTTTTCCTTTTCTTCTAGCTTGTGATTGAATCAGGTCTAATCATTGGTTCTTGTTCCGGCTTCTTTGTGATGTGGTGAAGTGGTTTCAAGTTTTGATTCAGAGCAGTGATCGGGACAAAGAGGAATAACCGAGCCAAACCAATCTCACCTCAAAGTCCTGTGGAAGTTCGAGTTAAAAACAAGAGCATTCGGTAGTTTACTTTTTCTCCTTTATTTGTTTTCCGTGTTCCTATAACTAACCTGCAATGGCTGTAGAAATTCAGCGGAGAAGTCCCGAGCCATTGAAGGCTCGGGTTGACGCTGCTGTGAGATGTTATTTTACGTCATTAGTTATCGTTTTGTTGTCAAATCCGTTTCCAAAACATTTAATCCGGTCTAGCATAAATTGTTTTAATTCCAATCTTGTTTGTCTCGAGTTATTGCAGTTGTTTGGCCATCGTTCTGAATGTCGGGCTTTGTCCACTGAATTGTTACGGGTGTCGGAATGGGTTGGGTAAACTGTTGTTAAATAGGCTAAACGTTTTTGTAACCGAAAACCGGGAACCGAACCCGTAGGGTTCTTGGTTCCCTAAACCGAAACTTATTGTTAAACAAAAGATTAAGTTTATTGAAGACATGTTTCTAAAACTAGAAATGAGTTCCGGGACTATCGTGTGTCTCGGTAATAAGCGGGTGGATGTCGGGATTCAAAACGGGTTTTAAACGACAAGCTGAATTTTTGGCAGAATCTGTCCTCGATGTTCGGGTCTGTTTTTAACACACTTAAAATACGTTTTTCAATTTTTCGCCCATGTGGGACTCTAGTTTTCTGAGCCCTCTTTCCAATGCCGCTGACGGCTCATTAATCTGATTTATGGTTTAAACGTTAGCGCTGTTTTAGTAAACCATTGCAGATTAGTTTTCGGTTCAGCTATTCTGTCTTGTGAGCCTGTTTTGAGCCTTTTCTGTTTGGATTTAGCTTCCAAGGTCTTCTGTCAAATTTTAGTCCTCTGAGTTGTTTAGCTACTCTAAAAATTTGAATAAAATCTAGTGAGCGGTTTGAGAGTTATAGCCGTTCCCACGAAACTGCTGAGTGTTGTTTAGTTTCTGCTGAAACAACCTTTGAGTCTAATCCTAACCCGAGCTTCCTTGTACATTGTAGGACCTTCTAGTACCGGTTAGAGACGCTCTTCAGTACCGAGGATATTTAGGAGCTTACGGTTATTCGAGGTGGGTAATATCACTATAAACTTATACTTACTTTTGATTCATGATTTTGTGCTATGTGTTGTGAATTGCCTTGTTGATTGAGCTTGAGTATTGATTGGGTGATTTATTTGAGTTATCTGTGATTTAAGTTATCTGTGATTTGAGTTATCTGGAGCCTGAGTTATCTGAGTTTTGAGTTCTTGATTAAAACATTAAACATAATATACTTGAGTTGTTTTGGCACCGAAGAGTACTGGTGCCAGACGTTTTGACTCAACACCGAAGAGTACAGGTGTTGAGCCTTGAGTTGTGTGAGGCGGGACGAGGTTGATCTCTCGTCCCAAGTCACACAAGCGCGCTATATAAATTTAAAATATGAGAAAATAAACTTGAGTAATTGAGAATTGAGTAGAGTCTCTAGGGATCACTTATGTGGCTTGAGTTGTTTGTATTTATTTATTTATTTTGATATTATTCACTCAGCGGTGGCTGACCCCAATCACTTCCCCCATTTTTTCAGGTACTATCAAGGGCAAAGAGAAGGTCAACGGTTGATGGGCTGCATCTTTATTTATTGGATTTGGAATTTTTAAATGTTGTTTTAAGTCAAACATAATTTTAAACCTTTTTATTTATTTCCGCATTTAAAGACCATGAGACGGTTTTATATGTTATTAATGAGTTGGGACCTTTTCATTACTTGTACTTAGTAAATTTTATTAATTAAATGTTTTAAAATTTTTTAAATTTCCCTAGATTTTTGGATTGTTACATAAACTGCAAAGAATTTAAAGAATTCAAAGAAAACAAAGAAAAATTAAAAGAATTAAAGTTAAAACAAATTGGAGAAGTTAAAGAGATTAAATATACACATGTTGAAGTCCCTAAATTTGGAAGAACTGCAAAAAGATTTGTGCAAGATATCAGACATGGAAGTCCAAATAGAAGTAATTATTTCAAAAATAATGGAAAACAAAATCAATTTCAAAGATATTCAAAGTTTTCAAACATCAGTAGGAACTATTCCAGGTTTACTACTAGTAAGAACCCTAATTACAATGCTGCCGGGTACAATTATCAAAACACTACTGACTATGCTAAAAACTCATATTACCCAAATACTATTGGTCCATCAATGGTAAAATACTCAAAAGCCAAAAATTACGGGTATAAACCTAGATCAGTAGTAAAACAGAATAACAGTAATAAACACCAAATGAATACCAAAACTACATACAAAGCTCATCCATTTAGAAAATCTTACTCTTCAAAGGATGAAACCAAGACAAAACAAGCTTGGGTTCCCAAAATTAACTAATCCATTTATTTTATGTGCATCGCATTCAGATCCCTGAAGAAGGAAGAACATGGCACATTGATAGTGGATGCTCTATACACATGACTGGAAATCTTCAAATTCTTAGAGATTTCAAGTCTTTTGAAGGTGGATATGTTGCTTTTGGTGAAAATCCAATAGGTGGTAGGATTACAAGTAAAGGTACACTATCAAATGGTAAGATTACTTTTGATGATGTGTTTTATGTTGCTGAGCTTAAGTATAATCTGGTTAGTGTCTCACAAGTATGTGATAAAAAGAACAAAATTCTTTTTACAGATATAGAGTGCATCATTCTTTCTCCTGACCTTATTTTAGATGAAAAATTTGTTGTGTTAAGAACACCAAGGAGAAATTATGTGTATTGCCTGGATATAGGGGGAGAACTCATTTCTTCAAATGAGATCAACTGTTTTATATCTAAGGCAACCACAAATGAATCAGAACTCTGGCATAGAAGGATGTGTCACACAAATTTTAAAAATATGAATAATTTAGTCAAATAGAATTTGGTAGTTGGATTACCTCAAGAAGAATTTATGTGTGATCACCATTGTGTTGCATGCCTGAAAGGTAAGCAATACAAGACTTCTCATAAGACCAAAGCAATCAACTCTATTTCTAACCCTTTGCAACTCTTACATATGGACCTTTTTGGACCTACAAATGTAATGAGTATTGGAAATAAACAATACTGTCTTGTTATTACTGATGATTTTTCCAGATATACTTGGGTTTTATTTCTTAGGACCAAAGATGAAACAAGTGAGATCATAAAGAATCTGATAATCAAACTGGAAAATACAACAGATCTCAAAGTGAAAGCCATTAGATGTGATAATGGCACATAATTTAAAAATATTAATCTAATTAATTTCTATGATCTTAAGGGTATTGACAGGCAGTACAGCTCTCCAAGAACTCCACAACAAAATGGTGTTGCTGAATGAAGAAATAGAACAATTAGTGAAGCAGCCAGATCCATGCTTGCAGATTCAAAATTGCCAATAACCTTTTGGGCTGAAGCTGTTAATACTGCTTGTTTTGTTCAAAACAGAGTATTAATAGTTAAGCCTCATTTTAAAACACCTTATGAACTTTTTAATAAAAGAAAACCCTCAATAAGTTTTCTAAAATCATTTGGTTGTCCTTGTACAATTTTAATTACAAGAGAACAAATTGGTAAATTTGACTGCAAATCAGATGATGGAATCTTTGTAGGATATTCAACTCAAAGCAAATCTTACAGAGTGTTCAACAAAAGGCTAAGGATCATTGAAGAAAGTGTAAATGTATCCTTTTATGAAAATCTGATGAATGAACAGGGAAATGGTCCAGATTGGTTATTTAATATTGATAATCTAACCAAGTCTTTTGATGTTAATTATGATTGTAATGTAGGAAATCCATACAAACAAAGTCAACAAGAAAGACCATCATCATTCAATAGTAGTCAAGACATAATGAAATATATCCTAGTTGATACTGATCCCACAGTCAATACTGAGGACAGTAGTAACTCAGATAACCCTAGCAATCTTGATACCAGTAACAACTCCAATTCTCAAGATACTTCTGATCCCAGTAGTAACTTAGAAACTCAAACAAATGATGATGAACCAAACAATAATGATGTCAGTACTAACAATGAACCACCTGAATCAAATGAAGATCATGTTACTACTGATACCAGTAGCAATGAAGAATCTTCACAAAATCCAGACAATCAAGAAGAAACATGGACATATGCTCAAATTCCTGAATCCAATGAGTCAAACCTTGATAGTCAATTACTTGTTGACAAAGTTCCCAGCACCAGAAATGAAAAGAACCATCCTTTGGACCTAGTCCTAAGTGATGTCAACTCAAACATGCAGACTAGAAGCAAATTCAATTCATCTTTAATTACAAACATGTGTAACATAAGTTTAATTTCTAATGAATGTATGTATGAATGCTTTCTGTCACAGGAGGAACCTAAGAAGATTCAACAAGCAATGAAAGACTCAAATTGGATTATAGCAATGCAAGAAAACTTCTTCAATTCAAATTACAAGCTGTATGGACTCTTGTACCTCTCCCAAAAGGAAAAAGACCATTGGAACAAGATGGATCTTAAGAAACAAGAAAGATGAAAGAGGTATAGTGATAAAAAACAAAGCCAGACTTGTAGCCCAAGGATATACTCAAGAAGAAGGAATAGACTATGATGAAGTATATGCACCTATGGCTTGAATTGAAGCAATAAGGATATTTCTGGCATATGCTTCATTCAAGAAAATCAAAGTCTATCAAATGGATGTTAAAAGTGCATTCCTTTATGGGAAAATTGAAGAAGAAGTATATGTGTGTCAACCTCTAGGATTTTAAGATCCTGAACATGATGACTATGTGTACAAACTAGACAAAGCTCTATATGGCCTTCATCAGGCACCAAGAGCTTGGTATGACACATTATCATCATATTTACTGAAGAACAGTTTCAAAAGACGTGCAACTGACAAAACTCTGTTCACAAGAAAGGTCAAAGATGAATATACTACTGGTCCAAATATATGTAGATGATATCATCTTTGGATCAATAAATGATCAATTATGCAAAGAATTTGAAGAGTTAATGCAGATCAAATTCAAAATGAGCTCAATGGGTCCAATGAACTTCTTTCTTGGACTCCAAATCAATCAAAGATCAGATGGTATTTTGATTAATCAATCAAAATATGTCAGAGACATCATGGAAAAGTTTGCAATGAAAGACTGCAAAAGTGCAAGCACACCAATGGAAACACACAAACACCTACATCCTGATGTTGAGGGGGAGGATGTAGATGAACATCTATATAGATCAATGATAGGTTCTTTAATGTACTTAACTGCATCAAGACCTTATATTAAGTATAGTGTTTGTGTATGTGCCAGGTATCAAGCAAGACCTAAGGAGCTACACTTGCAGGCTGTCAAGAGAATCTTCAGATACTTGAAGGGAAAACCTTCTCTTGGTCTTTGGTATCCACATGACTCACCTTTTGAACTCATAGCCTACACAGATAGTGACTATGGTGGTGAATGTCAAGATAGAAAATCTACTACTGGTGGATGTCAATTTTTTGGATCAAGACTGGTGTCATGGCAATGCAAGAAACAAACCAATGTGTCAACATCAAATGATGAAGCAGAGAATGTAGCTGCATCTGCTTGCTGTGCTCAAGTTCTATGGATTCAAAATCAACTCTTAGACTTCGGTATCTCTATTCCTGAAACTCCTATTTTTATTGATAATCAAAGTGCTATTAGTATTGTGAATAATCCAGTAAAACATTCAAAAACCAAACATATTGAAATAAGATTTCATTTTATAAGGGATTGTAATGAAAAGAAATTAATAAAAGTGGAGAATATTCATACTGACAATCAATTAGCCGTTCTTTTTACAAAAGCATTTGATGTAGGAAGGTTCAGCTTCTTGGTTAGCAGTATTGGAATGATTTTAATAACTTAATTTCGTTATCAAATTATATGTAAAGTATTTGTACAATATCTATATTTAAAAGTATGTTTCACTACTGATTATTCCATTATTACTGATCATGAGGTACTCTTTAATTTAGTACTGATAGGGTTTCTCTTAGAATTAGGTTAAGTATGAAAACAACAGTTACTACTGACGTTTCTTTTACTGATACTTAGTTATTACTGATTGACCGTTATCTGTAAAATATGACATTTTACCATACTAACCCCCATGAAAATAGCCGTTGGGTTATGATTTGAAGGGTATTTCGGTCCTTCTGCAGGAAAATTCGAAAAATATAAATAGCTGAATGTGAATAGTTTAGCATTATCCTATCCTCGATCCATAAACCCTACGATAAACCCTAATCTCATCAAATACGAACAAAATCCTGAACCAGTAACAAATCCATCCACTTCCAAAATCAACCATTCTCTGTGAAACTTCAAACTTCAATTCCTAAACAATGGCAATGAAGAAACCTTTGGTTGTTGAAACCGATCTCATGTACTCAGAATTTCACAATATGCTGGCATTTCTAAGAAATCCAGATGGAACAAGGAGTTTCAGACCAATAGTTATGTTCTTGAAAAACTCTCCCATACGATTTGCACTGACCATACACCCTAAACTTTGTGTTCAACACATAGTCCAATTTTGGGAGAAAGCAGAAAAGATAGAGGAACAGCGCATTGTAAAAATCAAATCTAACATTGATGGAAAGTCAATCACTGTATCAGAACAATCCATTAGATAACATCTCCAACTCAATGAAGAGTCAGGTATTTCTCTGTTATCTAAAGAAATTTTAATTAGAAAATATATTAAGAATGGGATATGAGGGAAGAACAGATATCCAAACATTTCAAAAAGGTCTTCTCTCTCCTCAATGGAAATTTTCGGTACATACAATTCAACACTGTATGTCACCTAAAAAGAGCACTTGGAATGAGTTCAACAGATTAATAGCATCTGCTGTTGTCTGTTTGTGCACAGACGTATTCAATTTTTATCAAATGATTTTTGAAGGGATGCTTGGAAACCTAGCAGGTTCAAAATTTTTAATGTATCCAAGATTCCTTGAACACATTTTTGATTGTGAAATCCCTGAGCTCATTAAAACCACAATAATTTTTCCACTACCAGAACTCAATAAAAAGGTGTTCTCAAACATGAACAAAAAGTTCAATTTTTCTGGTAAAGAAACACCACTTTTTGCAAACATGATCTATGATCATCCTCCAACTGGAGAAGGTTCAACTCACCCAATTGAACCCCAACCCACTCCATCACCAAAAATAGCCCAAACACAATCCCAAAAGTCCAGTCAATTAACCACACAGACAAATGTCGTGAATGTGTCCCATGTACATGCAGATAAACCTCAGAGTGCTACTCTTCACTCTGAGGTAGACCAACCTAAAGCCAAACAAATTTCTACAACATATAAAAGGAAGAAAACTTCCTTAAAGGACACCAGGGGACCAATTGAGTCAGACCCCAGACTCCAAGAGTTGTCCTCCAAGGAGGAGAGAGGACATGAGGAAAGGGCTCTCACTACTGATGCCCCAAAGGTGGGTGCACATGCTAGTGAGAACATCATTAGGACCCAGACCTCGGCAACTTTAAGTGATGACTCATCCTTTGAGGCAGCACTTAAAGGAACCCGGTGCCAAGAAACCAAAAGGGGAGGTACTTCTTTTTCTTTTAGGAAGAAGAGAGTATCTAAACAACCCATTTCATCACCAAGCAGTAATGAGGGTAGATTGAATAAAAATGAATTGACGGATAGGATGGAAAACCTTCAAACCAATGTACCAAATGAGCCCAATGATCCACCCACAGAGGTTGAGGGCAATATTAAACCAACAAAATTGACGGATAGGAAGGAAAACCTTAAAACCAATGTACAACATTGCCTGAATCTCTTAAATTCTCAATGAAAGACCATGAGCTACATGAAGCATTACATAAATACTTTAATCAGAAGACATAAGAGGTTTGATTATAGGCTTCTAAGGCAATCTAATCTCATCAGAAAATTACAAAGAAAGATTGCAGATAGTGAGGCTCAACAAGTTGAGATCACTAAGGGGGAGAAGGATCAAATACAAGGAATGATTGATCATTCAATTGCAGCAGCAGCAGCCTCCCTCTTAGATCTAAAAGAAGCTCATAGTGAAACAGGTCAAAGTTATGGTGAAGATCTGTACATCTCTGAGTAAGGAGTATGGATGAAGATGTCTTTGTGTCTGCAAATCAATCCCCAATAGCAGAACAAGTACATTCTCCAGTTACTACTGAAGTCATAGAAACTACTGATCCTATGGATATTACTGATGCTAAGGATCAAGAGGTTGTTACTACTAATCCCAATGAAGAAGAAACAACACCAGTAGTAAATGCTCCAACAACAGAAACTATCATTCCTACTACTGATGCCCTAGCAATAGTAACTACAACAACAACCTCAGCAGTAGTAGACTCCTCACAACAGTTGGTGGTATATACAACAACAACCGCACCAGTAGTAAGTACTTTGGTTACTATTGAAGATGAAGAAGAAATACCAGAAGTACTTGACCCAGCTGTGATCACCCAAGGCCTCCAACTCCAGAACTTAAGCCACTTATCATACCTGACATTGATGATAATGTGAATTGGGATGATGTAGATGAATGTGCACTACCTCCTCACCCAAAGATACTTCTAATGAACAAAATTCGTACATTCTCTCCATCAATAATTATTCCTGAAGTTATTGATATGAAATACACTCCACCTTCTGTGAGTGTTGGTAAAGGTAAAGAGAAGTTTGATGATGACTACCCACACAGAGCTTTAGGACATCATATGGTAAATAAGATAAATTGTGTCAGACCTGCAAAGCAAGATAAGTGGAAGGTAAATAGAATGAGGTATCTGAGGAAGGTTGCTAAGACTCAAGCTCTTGAAGATAAACGAATAGCTGAAGAAGAAAGAATCAAAAATGCAGCCATTCAAGCGATTGAAGAATTTTTGGTAGAAGATCAACAAGCAGAGTTCAATAAACAAAGAAAGATAGAGGAAGAACATATGAATTGTCTTGAAGATCTTGTAGCTGAATGCAAAAGAGAAAAAGCTGACCTACCAGATGAAATATTTGAACAGAAGAACAAAATGATAGATTACTTGAAATAAAAAGGGCATAGTGCTAAGTCCTTTGGTAGAATGAAAATGATAACAATTGTTGATAAATATTGTACTGCTAAAAAGAGGGAATCAGCAGAAACTGAAGAAGAAGAAGTAAAAGAAAAGGTATTGGTTGAAATTGATCCTCAACTAGTGCTCACCAGAACACCAATGTCTGGTGAATCATCAAAACCTTCAGTAAATAAAAAGAAAAGAAAAGCTCTTCAAACAGAACAAGAGGCTAGGAAGAAATCAAAACAAACAGAACAAGATGTACAAGTACTTGATCTTCCTGTTGCTCCTCTTCAAGATAATCCAATTATCAATTGGAGAGTTGTTAATGATGTCATAGAAGTTATAAGAGAAGACAAAACAACTCAGAGGTTTAATGCTTGGAAACCAATGGTTATGTCTTGTTCAAGAAGTGACATAATCAAAGTACTAATTATTGGTAAACCAAGGATGGCAAAGAAGTCAAGGAGAAACTCAGGAGCTGGATACTTAACTCAAATGATAGATGCTGCTTTATATCCAGATAATTATCCTGAGAATTTCACTAGCACAGAAAACGTATATGCTTGGAATGTGCTACCAACTGTGCATATGTACTTCTTTGAAAGAACAAGTAAAAAGTGTGAACTGTACTTATATGAAAAGGAATATCCACACTCAGAAGAAACCATGTATCAAATCACCACATGTTCATTTATAAGACCACATGTCCTTGCAATGTTTCAAGAAAAGTATAATTCCTTTGTGAAAAGAAATAGTAAATAAATCATTGCACAGAGGAAAAAGCAAAACAAACAGACTATAGAAGGTGAACAAAGAAGAGCTGCATTATTAGAAGAGAAAAGAAAGAAAGAAGAAGAACAAAAGAAACTTGATTAATTAAAAGTGAATTAACAAGTTTAGGGGGAGATTGTTGGGATATATACGATCTAATACCGATACTGCAGTTGGTACTGACAAGCTTACAAGAGTTAGTACTGATGGGGCAGAATTGCAGATATACTACTGATCTTGGACTTACTACTGATGATCATGATTACTACCGATGACTATATTTGGAGCTGATCGTGTCCGAGATATTCGTATAATTAGTTTAGAATTCATATCTTATTGTAATTCAATTGTAATCGTTTCCTAGAATAACTAGGTTAAAGTGTTAGGCTTCAAGGAATATTATATATAGTTCCTTACGAATTGTAAACGTACGTGTGTATTGATCGATTATCATTAATATACATTGAAGCTTTTTGTGAAAAACTGTGTTCTTAATATTTCGTATTCGATTACAGTTTACAATGTTCTTAATCAAATAACAAGAGTGTTAATCCGCTGTAACTTCTCTTTGTTAGTAGATCTGAGATTCAATAACTTGTTTTAGTTATTCGATCCTGACAGTTTACTTCCAAAATACATACATGTATTCTACACAAAGAACATCTATGTATCCAAATAACATCTATGTACCCAAATAACATCTATGTATCCAAATAACATCTATGTACCCAAATATCTATGTACCAAACATTGTATACAAACAATAACACACATGCATAAATAATATTTATGTATACAAACAATAACACATATGTAACCACCAACACATATGAAAACTTGTAAACACTAATTATAAACATCAATGTTAACATCAACAACACTTTAACTGTTTGATCATCAACACCTTCATCTTCATCACTTGCTTTAGGAGAAGATGTGAATCAATGTTAACATCAAATGCTATGGTACCACCACGCACTGCAAAACATAAAATTTCATGTTAATTTTTCTTATTATGTATTAAATACATTGTCTCTTTGAAAACCAAAGTCTTTAAACAACCTAAATCACAAAAATATATTTATTTTATGAACCAGTGTTCACATAAACACCTAAATTAAAAGAGAAAAGAAATCAAAACGATACCAATTAAATTATAAAAATTCCAAAACAGATGCGAACTAAAAGATGGCAATTGAACTCCAAAATTTTAATGCCAATTAAAGGATATCGATGTGTTTTGAAGACATCTAAATCCACCTACACAAACATCAATATGTTTTTTTAAAAATGATTATATTAATATACATTTAATTAAATGTGAATAAGATCAATTTACAATATTATGACTACATCTAAAAGTCAATAACATAAGAAAATGAGAAATCAATTACCCGCTCGACCAAATCTATCATATTTCGCCGCGATCTCAAAACCATAGTAACGGAAGTTTGAGATTCCTTCCATGGCCGATCCAACCAACTATTTTTGGTTCGCAATTATTATTATTATTTTTTTTTTTGCTTTTGTAACTTCCGTCTCCCCTCAACAACTGGTGCGACTGACTGTAACTCGTCGCTAGCGACACTCTGCCATGTCGATGAGGATGACACCATGCAATTCAGGTCCTTTGAATACTGTCGATTCCCTTCTGGAAGAAGATGAATGCGTTTTCAGATCTGGAAGAAGATGAATGCGTTTTCAGATCTGGAAGAATGTGAATAAAAGAACCTAGATCTGGGACGCTAATAATATGCCCATCCTACCCTTTTAATTTGGTCTTTAATTGATTTATTTGAGGCCATTTTGATTTATTTACAGGAAAGAACTGAAATCACAAACGAGAATGAAGATCTGGGAGTAGGAGTAGTAGAAACCTTCACTACGAAGCTCTACGACTTGTTGGCAGCTGTCGGTGGAGATCGCTGGATCAAGAGATGGAGAGAAAGAGGAATGAGAAATGGGTGCTACAGAGAAGGATAAATGAGAAGTGGGTTCTAGGGTTTGTGGAGAGAGAAGACGAATGAGATAAAGAGGGGTAACGGTTTCTATGGGATATTATTTTTTAAAATGCCCATCCTACCCTTTTAATTATTATTTTTTTAAAATATAAGGGGTTTTATTTACAAAAAAGTCAAAGTTGATCTTGACCCTTGATTAAAAAAATCTAATGGCCTAGATTGAGTTCTGCAGGTTCTGTAACCTTAATTGGTTCTGATTTTAATTCTATACTATATATATATATATATATATATATATATATATATATATATATATATATATATATATATATATATATATATATATATATATATATATATATAGGGTCCGGATCCGGTGAGGACTCTTTTCCTCGCGAGGACTGTGAGGACTCCAAAAAAAACTCTAAAAATGATCCAAAACAAACTTTTTTAAAAAAACTTCTTTTTTAAACATTAAAATCGCTATGTATAAGATCCAAAAAAAAAAAAACAATTCCCAAAAATGATCCAAAAAAAAAATATGGTTCATAATAATGATCCACAAAAACAATCTGGATCATTGTTATGATTCGCTAAAAAAAGTGGATCATAATTTTTTCTTAGAATTTTTTTTTGTCAAATGTAGTAATAATCATGGTGGGTTATATATATATTGTTTTTCGGAATTTTTTGAAATTTTTATGAGGTGTCCTCGAGAGTCCTCACAAAAAAGAGTCCTCACAGGAACCCACTTATATATATATATATATATATATATATATATATATATATATATATATATATATATATATATATATATATATATATATATATGGGAGGGCTCCATTGAGAATTGATATATTAGGTGAGAATGTGAGAATTAGGCAAAAAAGACGCGCGGTGACATTTTTGTAATTAAGTCCAACTTTTCTGTCCCACACGCGGTGACATTTTTGTAATTAAGTCCAACTTTTCTTTCCCACACGCGGTGGCAGTTTTGTAATTAAGTCCAACTTTTCTTTAATCATCGATGATTAAACTGGGTATAGTGTTTAATCATCAATTATTAAACTTTTGAGATTGTATTTAATCATCGATGAGATGAGAGGCTGAGATCTATTCTCACATTCTCACCTAATATATTAATTCTCAATGGAACTCACTTATATATATATATATATATATATATATATATATATATATATATATATATATATATATATATATATATATATATATATATCGGGTCCGGATCCGATGAGGAGTCAAAACCCGGTGACGACTGCGAGGACAATTTTCGTCCATTAATCTTAAAAAGGGCATAAAGGTCATTTTCGAAACCCCTCTTTCCTCCTTTTGCCACTTGTCCTCCTATAATTGGAAGTTGGTTTTTTCCCCCGCACTACGTTTTTCGTCCATAACTTTTTTTTATTTGTAAAATAAAAAACCTAAAAATGCCAAAAAAGATAATTATTTTTAATTTATTTAATTCATTTGAATAATCAAGGGTATAATAGTAAATGAGTAAATGTGATTATAAATGAGATATCTGTCTCGTGTCATTGTCATTTTTTGTAGGGTTTTCAAATGTTTTAAAAATTCAGTTGAACTGTTCGGTCAGACGGGACGAACTGACTCATGTCTTGTCATTTTTGGTAGGGTTTTAAAATTTTTCAAAAAATTCAGTTGAACTGTTCGGTCATACGGCTCGAACTGAAAAATAGAAAAGTAGCCGCTAGGAATGAGTCGGTTAGATTAGTGATTATAAGTCGGTCGGAGTCGGCCGGTTGGACATAAAAATCCGGGTGAAATGGTCGATTAGTTTTCTAAATAAGTTAGATAAATAAGATTGACGTATGTATATTTTAATACAGGTTTCGGTACTTATAAGTATCAAATTTTGTTGAAAATATGTTTTGGATTTTTGAATTCTTTTCGTGGTTTATTTTATATTATTCTAGATGAGTTAAAAGTTTGAAAATTTAAGCTAAGTTTATCCATTTCTATATAAAAATGGTAACTCTCTCTCTATATAATAAAAAAACATTTTTTGCCACCTATGAATTAACACGTCATAATGACATGGCAAGATTTGTGCCACGTATTATGCCAACTCATGTTTTGGCTAATCAATATTAGGACAAAATTTTATAATCAATATATAAATTTAAAATTATCATAGAATCCGTAAATATCTTTAATTATAAAATTAATTCTTAAAAATAATGACTAATTTATATTACGAATATAATTCATAATACATTTTAGGCACTTTTATATTTTATAATTAAAGATTAAAGATTAAGGATAATTATCAACTTTAAGATAAAAAAAATCTGAATTTAAGAGTAATCAAAATAAGGGTGTTGATCGCGTATAACTTTCGGGTTTCGGGTAGTTTGGGTCGGATCGTTCGGGTTTTTTCAAATATAAAAAAATACCCAATACTGAAACCAAATTAAATTCTGGTATTTGGGTATGGGTAGTTCGAGTAATGGGTCGGGTATCAGTATATCCACTAACACCCGAAAATTTGCACACTTGTATTGTCGGCGACCACAATATTTATATTCTGATCTTAATATACCATTTTTTTTCATAATTTTACCAAACTCCAACCAACATGTGACTCTATCGTTGACTTATCTCTATACATAATAAAAGAGGTTTTTTTTTTAATTTCTTCCCATAGACAAATCCACTTGGCACTTCTAGGCCACATCATGAAGTCAAGTTGGCTGCTTCTTCCCTCTATGTTAACGTTACTCTTCCACCTATCAATTGCCTATTTACGTTACTATTCCACCGTTAATAATCGCCCGAAACGTTACTCTTCCACCCTCTTCAATCGCATGATACTTCATCTACCAGTTGATTTGTCCATTTCTTCAAATACTCAATCTATAGTTCCAGTCTATAATCCTCTAGGATTTCCAATTTCAAAACTCCAAAATCGTTCATATACACAACTGCTATTGCTTTATGCAAATTAAACAGCCAAAATCGTTCATATAAACATCAAATTGAATTCTGCATCATATTCATAATCACATGGCAAGATTTGTGCCACGTATTATGCCAACTCATCTTTTGGCTAATCTATATTAGGAAAGTATTTTATAATCAATATATAAATTTAAAATTATAATAGAATCCGTAAATATCTTTAATTATAAAATTAATTCTTAAAAATAATGACTAATTTATATTACGAATTTAATTCATAATAAATTTTAGGCACTTTTATATTTTATAATTAAAGATTAAGGATAATTATCAACTTTAAGATAAAACAAATCAAAATTTAAGAGTAATCAAAATAAGGGTGTTGATCGGGTATAACTATCGGGTTTCGGGTAGTTTGGGTCGGATAGTTCGAGTTTTTTCAAATATAAAATATACCCAATACTCAAACCAAATTAAATACGGGTATTTGGGTATGGGTAGTTCGAGTAATGGGTCGGGTATCAGTATATCCACTAACACCCGAGAATTTGCACACTTGTATTGTCGGCGACAACAATATTTATATTCCGATCTTAATATACCATCTTTTTTCATAATTTTACCAAACTCCAACCAACACGAGACTCTATCGTTGACTTATCTCTATACATAATAAAAGAGGTTTTCTTGAATTTCTTCCACATAGACAAATCCACTTGGCACTTCTAGGCCACCTCATGAAGTCTAGTTGGCTGCTTCTTCCCACTACGTTAACGGTACTCTTCCACCTATCAATTCCCTGTTTACGTTACTATTGCACCGTTAATAATCGCCCAAAACGTTACTCTTCCACCCTCTTCAATCGCATGATGCTTTATCTACTCTTCCACCCTCTTCAATCGCATGATGCTTCATCTACCAGTTGATTTGTCCATTTCTTCAAATACTCAATCTATAGTTCCAGTCAATAATCCTTTAGGATTTCCAATTTCAAAACCTCCAAAATCGTTTTTATACACAATTGCTATTGCTTTATGCAAATTAAACAACCAAAATCGTTCATATAAACATCAAATCGAATTTTGTGTGACATTCATAATGACATGGCAAGATTTGTGCCACGTATTATGCCAAATCATGTTTTGGCTAATCTATATTAGGAAATTTTTTTATAATCAATATATAAATTTAAAATTATCATAAAATCCGTAAATATCTTTAATTATAAAATTAATTCTTAAAAATAATGACTAATTTATATTACGAATTTAATTCATAATAAATTTTAGGAACTTTTATATTTTATAAGTAAAGATTAAGATTAATTATCAACTTTAAGATAAAAAAATCAAAATGTAAGAGTAATCAAAATAAGGATGTTGATCGGGTATAACTATCGGGTTTCGGGTAGTTTGGGTCGGATAGTTCGGGTTTTTTCAAATATAAAAAATACCCAATACTCAATCGAAATTAAATTCGGCTATTTGGGTATGGGTAGTTCGAGTAATGGGTCGGGTATCAGTATATCCACTAACACCCGAGAATTTGCACACTTGTATTGTCGGCGACCACAATATTTATATTCCGATCTTAATATACCTCTTTTTTCATAATTTTACGAAACTCCAATCAACATGAGACTCTATCGTTGACTTACCTCTATCCATAATAAAAGAGTTTTTTTTTTTTAATTTCTTCCACATAGACAAATCCACTTGGCACTTCTAGGCCACCTCATGAAGTCCAGTTGGCTGCTTCTTCCCTCTACGTTAACGTTACTCTTCCACCTATCAATTTCATGTTTACGTTACTATTCCACCATTAATAATCGCCCGAAACATTACTCTTCCACCTTCTTCAATCGCATGATGCTTTATCTACTCTTCCACCCTCTTCAATTGCATGATGCTTTATCTTCCATTTGATCTGTCCATTTCTTCAAATACTCAATCTATAGTTCCAGTCTATAATCCTTTAGGATTTCAAATTTCAAAACCCCCAAAATCGTTCATATACACAATTGCTATTGCTTTATGCAAATGAAACAGCCAAAATCGTTCATATAAACATCAAATCGAATTTTGCATCACATTCATAATGACATGGCAAGATTTGTGCCACATATTATGCCAACTCATAATTTGGCTAGTCTATATTAGGAAATTTTTTTATAATCAATATATAAATTGAAAATTATCATAGAATCCGTAATTATCTTTAATTATATAATTAATTCTTAAAAATAATGACTAATTTATATTACGAATTTAATTCATAATAAATTTTAGGCACTTTTATATTTTATAATTAAAGATTAAAGACTAAGGATAATTATCAACTTTAAGATAAAAAAAATTTGAAATTTAAGAGTAATCAAAATAAGGGTGTTGATCGGGTATAATTATCGGGTTTCGGGTAGTTTGGGTCGGATAGTTCAGGTTTTTTAAAATATAAAAAATACCCAATACTAAAACCAAATTAAATTCGGATATTTGGGTATGGGTAGTTCGAGTAATGGGTCGGGTATCAGTATATCCACTAACACCCGAGAATTTGCACACTTGTATTGTCGGCGACCATAATATTTATATTTCGATCTTAATATACCATCTTTTTTCATAATTTTACGAAACTCCAACCAACATGAGACTCTATCGTTGACTTATCTCTATACATAATAAAAGAGGTTTTTCTTGAATTTCTTCCACATAGTCAAATCCACTTGGCACTTCTAGGCCACCTCATGAAGTCCAGTTGGCTGCTTCTTGCCTCTACATTAACGTTACTCTTCTACCTATCAATTGCCTGTTTACGTTACTATTCCACCGTTAATAATCACCCGAAACGTTACTCTTCCACCCTCTTCAATTGCATGATGCTTTATCTACTGGTTGATCCGTCCATTTCTTCAAATACTCAATCTCTAGTTACAGTTTATTATCCTTTATGATTTCCAATTTCAAAACCCCAAAATCGTTCATATACACAATTGCTATTGCTTTATGTAAATTAAACAGCTAAAATCGTTCATATAAAAATAAAATCGAATTCTGCTGCACATTCATAGAGTTTCTCTGTGTTCAGGTAATATCCACCGAGAGGAAGAACATTCATAGTCATTTTTTATCTTGGTTCGCCCCTAGGCTAAATACGGATTTCTTGTAATTCTGATTCTGATTTCTCCCCGTGGTTTCTTTGTTCATGTATTATCGACAGCATCATCAATCGATTGTCTCTTTCTAGGGTTTCATCAATATCTCAGGTTATGGTTCTAAAGCCGCTTGCTTTCGCCACTGTGGCCTTTTATTAATAATAGAGATTTTTTATTTATAATTTTTCTGTTGAAAAGTTATCTCTAGAAGTGGGATTTGGGTTGATTATAATCTCAATCGGGTTAAACAAAAATATTAGCTAAAAAGACTCTTGAGCTGTAATTTTAATGCATTCAGCGTCTTAGCCATTTTATTCAAAGGTTTAGATTAAGTATGATAATATTGCTAGAGTGGACACAAATTGTTTTGGGTTGACCCAATCAGTTCTAAAATGACGTGGATGGTATGTCAATACGGGTGCTACCCGTCATGTGTGTTTCTATAAAAGCATGTTTATCATTTTCAAAGATGTTGAAATTGAGCAAAAACTTTTATTGAAAAGTTGACTACCACATATATCAAAGGTGAAGGAAATGTTATCTTAAGGATGAATTCCGGAAATGATGTTACATTAAGGAATGTTTTGTATGTTCCGGAGATTCGTAAGAATCGTGTGTCCGGATGGTTGCTTACTAAGTTTGTTACTCGGGTTGTGATTGAATCCAATGGAATTGTGTTATCAAAATGTGGAATTGTTGTTGGTAAAAATGTTAAAATTAAATGTGACAACTTCTAACCGCGATTTTAATAATTGCTAATAAAGTTCTTCATTTATTTTAAATTGTTAAATATTTAACATGGTTTAATATGCCATATAAATTTAATTAAATTTGGTTTTAAATAAATTTAATTGAATTCCACTAACATTCCATATTGATTCAACTCACAAATATAACAAATGTAACAAATTCATCATTCCATTTGGTTGAAAGAAATAACCAAACTCCTTGATATGACTCATACAAAAGTGTGTGATTTGATATCAACTTCTAAAGGTGGTCACAAGTATATTGTAACGACCTGAAATTTGTAAATAAATAAATTGTTTAAAAATATGACAAATAAGGATAAATCGTTTAAAGAACGTAGGAATTGGTTTCGTGTCGTTTGGAGACCGTACGAGGAAGTTATGGGCGAAACCGGGTCGAGGCCTAGACCGAAAAGTGCAGCCCTGCTGTACGAGGGAAGTTCACGGCGTGAACTTTAGTTCACGATCGTGAACTCCCTCCAGGGATTGTTGTATCTGGCGATTGGAGATCACGACTAGTTACCGATCGTGAAGTTCGCGTGCAAGGGAAAGTTAGCGACGCGAACTTTGTTCGCGTCGTGAACTATGGTCGAGCAGCTTTAAGTCGGGTTTTGGCTCATTTGATGCCATATCAAAACCCTAGTTTCTTCTTTGGCGATTTTCAAGCTTGAGGACTGATTGAGGTCGAATCCCTCACAACTCTTTGGTAGATTTCACTCCTAGTTGAAGATTAAAGGTATATCTTCACTCTTTGATCTTCGTAGCTTAAGATCTATGTATTTTGATGTATGGGTTTGAAACCCTAGTTCTTGGGGTTATGGGTTATGGTGATATAAGTGATGTATACACTTAATAGATGGTATATTATCAAAGGAAACAAGTGTATGGTTATGATTTGTAAGAATCTTAAGGGTTGGTTAAACCTAGGGTTTGGTAAATCACCATAATTGGGGGAAATGAGTTAATAAGTGTTATCTAGAGATAGATGGACACAGTGGTAGTAGTATGTGATGTTGATAATCTTGTGATTATTGTATTAGGCATTTGGTGAGGTCTTGGAAGGTTGACCGAATTGTGAAGCAAGGAAACTGACGTAAAGATTACGGTTGGAGCATTTTATTGCTAAGGTGAGTACGTGTGGACTTTACTGAGTACATAGCTATATGAAGTATTTTGATTACTTATGATCGGTCTATTTAATGTTTGTCTAGACTTGTTATGTGTTGAGTTAGTATATATTATTGATAATATCTAACTAACTTGTTTGATGATTGATGTGATAGCCGAAGGCTTTGACTGGCATAACTGATAGAGTTATGATTAGAGATAGATGGTGGTGACGCGGGGGTGACCCCGGTCACTGAGACGGGTGTACATATGTTTGTACACTAAGCACACGGGTGCTACTAGTATGCATATGTTTACGTACTATGCAACGTAGGGATCTATTGCATATATGTTTATGCATTAGGTTCGCTTGAGTTCCAATACATATATGTTTATGTATTGGATATGCCTGTTTTCTGGTACATATATGTTTATGTACTAGATATGTATGCTAGGAAAGCAGGCAGGACCGATAGAGTCACCATAGAGTGACTAGGATGTGTTGGTAAAATATAAATATGTATTTATATACGAAGTGATACTTGATATTATTGGGGTCTAAACCCATGTAGCTCACGAGACATTTTTGTGTCTCACGTACTCCTTGTTTGTTTGCTATGTACTCAGGTTCTGGATCGAGGATTTAGGTGCGCATGGATTGGGATATGCGGGGCCTAGAGTAGAAGATCATTAGAGCGGATTTGTGCTTAACCTTGGTTTTGATATATTTTGTAACACCAAACCTCATACTCTGATTTTCATATCAAAGGTTTTTGTAAATCCGTGTTTTGGAACTGGTCTTCTATTTATGAAAAGGATCTATTTTGGGCAAATGTTTTGTATTAAAATTTGAGGTGTTATAACTTGGTATTAGAGCTACTGTTTAAGTGAATTAGGTTAGATGTCCATCCTAGTCTTAGACTGTAGCATTAGGAATGTAAGATTCCTTGAGATCGATAGGTTGACCTTGAGACTTTATGTTAAGTTTAGGGTTGAACCTAGGGGACCTATGAAAGTTGATGTGATTATGGATATTGAGTCTTATGCGACTATTGGATTGTACAAGAGGTACTAAATTTTTAATGTCTTTCGTATAGTCTTGATAGAAAGAAATGGTGAACACTCTTCGAAGTGGGAAAGCCCCGGAAAACCAGGAGGAAGAGATACATCATGTCGAGAGGGTTGAACAAGAAAGTCAACCATCGATGCATCGAGTGGATGAGTCGGAGGTTGGAGCTAATAAGACTCCGGTAACCATGGCGGATCTCCAAACTTTTATTAATCAAATCAAAGGGACGATGGTTGTAGTGATGCTAGGGCACGACCCGAAGAAAAAGATGGTTGTTCTTTTAAGACTTTCATGGCTTGTAAGCCAAATGTATACACGGGTAGTTCGGACCCGAAGGTGACTATGAGGTGGATCCGAGAGACCGAGCGGGTCATCGGAAGTAGCAAGTGCAAGAAAGCCGATATGGTGACGTACGCGTCCCAATTGCTAAAAGAGGATGCTATGTTTTGGTGGGACATAGTCTATGAGACCCTCGGGAAGGAGGTGATAGAGAGAATGCCGTGGGAGGAATTTACCACGAGATTGAGAAAGAAGTTTTGTCCCGAAAGGGATTTGGAGAAGATGCATGAGAAGTTTGTGACCCTAAAGAAGGGCGATATGACGGTCGAGGAGTACTCGAGGGAATTCACGGGATTACTCCCGTTTGTTGCTAAGACCTACTCCGAGGAGAGGTTGAGAGTGGTTAGGTATGCTAGTGGGCTACCTTGGGATTATCAATTGGAGGGGAAGAGGGCGGTCACGCTAGATGAGGCCATTAGTGCCGCCCGAGGTGTGGAAGAGGTGAACGAGGCAAGGGTTGCCGAGAGGGCCTATGTGGGCGAGAAGAAGAAAGCCGAGAGTGGCTCGGGAAATTTCAAGAAGGGGAAGTTCACGTCGAACTTCTCTAGGCAAGGAAGTGTAGCCTCGTGCAAGAGGTGTGGGAATAATCATACCGGTGAATGCCGAGGGGAACCAAAGATTTGCCATGATTGTGGCAAGACAGGGCATTTGGCCCGGGATTGTAGATCCAAACCGGCGGCCGAGGTCGAGTGTTACTCGTGCCATGAAAAAGGGCATTATAGCCACGTGTGCCCGAAGAAGAAAATCGAATCACTTGTGTCCACGTCGCAAAAGAAGGTGGAACCGACGAAGGAGAAGGGACGATCCTTCCAACTCACCCGAGAGGAAGCAAAGGAGTCGCACGATGGGGTGTCAGGTACTTTATCCGTTAACTTCTTGTCAACTCATATATATCGTGGAATCGAGTCCTACTTAATTGTTTGTGTCTCATGAGTTTGGTAGAAAGATAGATTGTGTCGATCGAATGGTTAGATGAAAAATGTGAAACCGAAGGTAAAGGGGAAAACCTCAATGGTAGAACGTGTTATTAGAAAATAGGAGTTAGAAATAGATGGGAAAAGTTTAAAGGCAATTTATTGCCCATGGGGGTAAAGGAAACTTGACGTGGTTATCGTTAAGGATTGATTGGGTATGTACCAAGCCAAGATATTATGTGATCATAGCTTAACGGTTGGATTGCCGCATGATTTGGTGCTCATAGAAATTAGAGATAAGTTGTATGATGTGAATATATATTTTGGAATAATCTTCCCGGTTTATTATGTGTATGGAAATTTAGATTTTTTTTTTGAAGGAATTTTGGACCGGAGTGTCGTATGTGGTAAGGAAACAAGGGTCGATGTTAATAAGTAGTATAAAAGGTCGGACCGTGAGCTCGGAGAATATCGTTATCAAGCGAATGATAGTATAATGAAGTACTAAGTCTTGGTATGAATTTTTTTTAGTTGGATGAGAATTATAGAAATAGAAACCTTAGAAACGGAACTTGTATATTCGGCGTGAACCCGGATGAATAATGTAATATTATTATACGTGAATGGTAAAGGAAAGAACGACTAAAGTATAGTGATACCTTAGAATTTATAAATGGAAACTATGTGGAAAAGAATAAGTGTCGGGAATGACGAATTTTGATCGTTGAAAACGGTTGAGTAAAGGTTGGCACATAGCCATAGCAAGTCTTGTGACGGGGTTGATGGATTCAACATTAAGGGTAAAAAGATGATTATTGGTAAAATGTCATGATAATGGTATGAAAATATGTGACATAGTGTAGTGTAAGACTACGATTGGGAAAAGAATATTCCTAAGTCCCACGATGTGATGTGAAAAGGTAGAACATCGAGTCTTGGGCCATAGGTTGCTAAGTCATGGGTTGAAAGTGTGGGCCGGAGTCGAATGTGTGACTCAAGGATGATTGAATTGGCCGGTGATTTGTGCCTAATGGAATGAAGTGGTAACTATTCCGGCGGTGGCAAGAGACTCGGAAGTAGTTAAGGAAATGAACCGGTTAAGGGCGGTTAATGTGTAAGTGAAACGGTAAATAACAATTAGAGAATGATATTAGTTACCCGCGGGGTACAATGCATGTGCATTATGTGATGGCCTTGGAAGGCATATAATAGTGGAAAGATAATATTATATGAAATGTGCCAAGTAGTATGTCCAATGGGAGACATGTGAATAGGAAAGAAAACGATAATGTGAATTTTTTTGGGAGAGGTGCTAGAATGCATGATGAATGATTTGATGACCGAATGGGTAAGATAGTAGCAAGGCTACACGATGCGAAAAGATGGATGTCAGATGACATTGGCGTGGCATATGCATATGTTTGTATATGTGCATGATGAGGATGTTTATATGTTATTGGTGTGGCATATACATATGTTTGTATATGTACATGATGATGATGTTTAGATAGTATCGGTGTGGCATATGCATATGTTTGTATATGTGCACGATTGAGATGAATGGACGGCATATGTGTGCACGGTAGAGATGCTTAGATGGAACTAGCAGGATAAATATGTATACTCATGTATGTAGGTGCTCATGAGCAAGTATAACGAATGTAGAACCATGTGGTTAATGATGTATTACTATTATGATTGGTAAATGACGACCTGGTTCGGAATGCGGGTTGCATTTAGGTCATGTAAATGTGGGGGATGCCTACGATTTATAGAATAGGAGGAAAGAGAAACTCCTAGTGAGTAAATTATCAGTTGATAACCAAAGTATGGTAAACTTGTATGAAATAGTGGAATATGTTGCGATAGGAGAGCTAATTCCGGTAATTGAGAATAAGAGTTATGAAATTGATTTATGTGGTGCAAAGATGGTTGAAAGAAAACTAAGTGATGGTGTGAGTGACCAAACGTTGGTCAAGAATCGGTAAAGGTCGATGTGACCATATGTGAAGGTACGACTCTCGGATAATTGGGGAGAAAACGAAAGTGTGAAAAAAAACAGGGACAATTGTTAAGGGGACAATATATTAGTGATATATTAGTGATGGTGCCCGTGAGTATGAAATTGGTTAGTTGAAAGAGTATGGTTGACTTCACGTGAAAGTCAAGGTTGACCAATTGGTGATTGGTTGACTTAGCCAAAGATGGGCTTTGACTCTCGTTATGAACGATTAGTGAATGTTGAGGGCATAATGTATCGATTGTATGTTTGTGAAAGGATTAATGGAATAGTTGAAATAATTGTAGTCAGATTATACGACTTTGACCCGTTTGGGTGTTGTCAAGATTGAATATGGGAATCGAGTATATGATTGTAGATGGATCATAAATTAAAGGTCAATTGTAAAGGAAAGGAGGATTTATGGGATCCTTAACGAGAAGGGAAATTGTTAAAGTATAGTTGACTTTGTTCTTAAGTCAAAGGTTAGACGATGTTCGAATATGGCAACTTGGTCGAAGCTAGACTTTGACATTTGTGTTGGTCAATTAGTTGGTTGTAATGCGAGGGTCATGTCATTTCTATGTGTATAAAATGATCGGTTAAAGTATTGAAAGTCTTGCGGTCGGTATTGTGCAATTTTGGTCCACTTGGGTACTAAATGCTTAAGATTGATTTTTGGCCCATTTGAATCTAACGGAGTTAATTGAATGTTTACATACATATTGTTGACTAATTCGGAATGAGAAAAGTTTGACGGTAATAACCACGGGAGAATGAGAACGGATACTCGGTAGAATGCGGATTTGAAATTTTTGAGTGATTCCGAGGACGGAATCCTTTTAAGGGTGAATAGTTGTAACGACCCGAAATTTGTAAATAAATAAATTGTACAAAAATATGACAAATAAGGATAAATCGTTTAAAGAACGTAAGAATTGGTTTCGTGTCGTTTGGAGACCGTACGAGGAAGTTATGGGCGAAACCGGGTCGAGGCGTAGACCGAAAAGTGCAGCCTTGCTGTACGAGGGAAGTTCACGGCGTGAACTTTAGTTCACGATCGTGAACTCCCTCCAAGGATTGTTGTATCTGGCGATTGGAGATCACGACTAGTTACCGATCGCGAAGTTCGCGTGCAAGAAAGTTCGCGTCGTGAACTACGGTCGAGCTGCTTTAAGTCGGGTTTTGGCTCATTTGATGCCATATCAAAACCCTAGTTTCTTCTTTGGCGATTTTCAAGCTTGAGGACTGATTGAGGTCGAATCCCTCACAAATCTTTGGTAGATTTCACTCCTAGTTGAAGATTAAAGGTATATCTTCACTCTTTGATCTTCGTAGCTTTAGATCTATGTATTTTGATGTATGGGTTTGAAACCCTAGTTCTTGGGGTGTTGGGTTATGGTGATATAAGTGACGTATACACTTAATAAATAGTATATTATCAAAGGAAACAAGTGTATGGTTATGATTTGTAAGAATCTTAAGGGTTGGTTAAACCTAGGGTTTGGTAAATCACCATAATTGGGGGAAATGAGTTAATAAGTGTTATCTAGAGATAGATGGACACATTGGTAGTAGTATGTGATGTTGATAATCTTGTGATTATTGTATTAGGCATTTGGTGAGGTCTTGGAAGGTTGACCGAATTGTGAAGCAAGGAAACTGACGTAAAGATTACGGTTGGAGCATTTTATTGCTAAGGTGAGTACGTGTGGACGTTACTGAGTACATAGCTATATGAAGTATTTTGATTACTTATGATCGGTCTATTTAATGTTTGTCTAGACTTGTTATGTGTTGAGTTAGTATATATTATTGATAATATCTAACTAACTTGTTTGATGATTGATGTGATAGCCGAAGGCTTTGACTGGCATAACTGATAGAGTTATGATTAGAGATAGATGGTGGTGACGCGGGGGTGACCCCGGTCACTGAGACGGGTGTACATGGATTGGGATATGCGGGGCCTAGAGTAGAAGATCATTAGAGCGGATTTGTGCTTAACCTTGGTTTTGATATATTTTGTAACACCAAACCTCATACTCTGATTTTCATATCAAAGGTTTTTGTAAATCCGTGTTTTGGAACTGGTCTTCTATTTATGAAAATTATTTATTTTGGGCAAATATTTTGTATTAAAATTTGAGGTGTTACATATATCATAATGTATATTGATGATTATACTACATAGTGATATGTACGAATTAAATGATATTGTTAATTTTACTTAATGATAAGTAAAATTGAAGATTAATTTACTAAGTTGTACAAATGTGGGGGTATGTCATGTGTCGACTACTTATCTTCTATATAAGATACCTCGTTAAGGTTAGATGAATCATTGTACGAATTTTGGTTTGAAAGAAAACCGTCTTAGAAATACGTACGAATGTGGGGGTACCTTGCTAAGGTACTCATTCATCTCCATAAAAGTTACATCAATTAAAGAAGATATTCTAAATATTTGATGTATATATTGGTATTGTCTTACATTTACATTAGTCAAGTGTACAATGTATAATGGTAATACATAATATGATATGACAACTACTCTCAAGTGAAGTTATCATGATTGACTACAAAATTAAATGATAACCTTGTGGATCCGCTTATGAAAAGGCTTAAGTATAGAGTTGGTTATAGAGGAATGTGACTAAAGCCCGTGGAATAAAGTTTATGCGAAGGAAACCTAACCTAGTTGACTGGAGATCCCAAGATCTAGGTTCAATAGGACAACCTAATTGTATAAACGAAGGGATGTCACTGTGGGGGTAACGGAATTCCTCCAAACATTCTTAAAGGGAGTACATTGTACTACTTCCTAGTCCATTCCTAGTTCAGTGACAATGAGGATAAGCACTATGGATTTTAAAGATTCGTGATAGAGAATCACCTATGTGAGGGAGAAGTGGGGTCGCTTCGAATGGAATTGTCGGGGCACAATTCTTAGTAGCTCTCGCAGAACCAGGCAGTGTCCATGACCAAGACGGGCATGATAAGAGGATATGAACAAGTTAGGGAGAGTCTTGTGAGAATGTATAATGTCGTCTACACAAAAGGCAGATTCAGTTTAAGGACACCGCGTCTACTGAGTGCTAGGAGACTAAGTGTGCTTCTCAAGGGAAGGTTCAAAGGCCAAAACCTACCTATCCTTTGCAAGACTTAACTGTTGAACATTTACCGAAATTTTGTTGTGTTTTCAATCGATCTCTATTCATGTGGGGGATTGTTGGAAAATTTTGGACATATAATTATATGTATATTTGTTATATATAATTAATGGTTGACATGTCCAAAATGTAGTTGTGGTGAATGAGATATCAACTCTCAAAGTGGGGTGTATGGAACAAAGAAATAAAATAAATGAACCAGTGGGAACTTGAACCTATCGACGCTCGTCTCCCGGGTATCATGTGGGTTCGGTTTTTATGGTTCAGAAATTCAAGTAATAATAATATTATTATTAATATTGTTAATACAATATTATTATTAATATTATTAAGAGGTTTAATGTGTGTCATTAAATCTATAATTGAATTTGGTGGTTTTATTTCTTTGTAATGAATATGCATGATGACAATTATGATTGTTATTAACATGATGACACATTTCTATTATAAATAGAATATGTATGGTTCATTTGTAGACACACCAAAAGTCTTAGACTTTCTTACACCATAAGAATTATTTCACACTCTTGAAACATCTACATCACAATCTCTCTCGTGTTCTTAAACACATAAATTGCGATAAGTATTCTGGCTTGGATTATATTCGGTAGTGTAAAACTACTCGGTTGTTTTACCCTGGGAGATAGACGACAAATCTATTTTAAGGGGATCGTGAATTTCACGAGACTCAACCAAAACTTTTGTTACTTGTTTGTTCTATTTATCTTGTTTCAATCTTTTGTAAACGTTTTCGTCAATTTCCGTTATTGTAGTTGTATTTTATTAATGAAAATTGGTATTAGCTCCTACAATTTTCGGGTCCCATTGACTCCATTTTATGCTTTTATCAACTGAATAAAATAAATTCGTGGGAATATATAAATGTAATTCTGAACACATTTAATTGATAAATAAATCAAACAAACCATGACTCCATTTTATGCTTTTATCAATTGAATCAAAAAAATTTCGTTGGAATATAGAAATGTACTTCTGCACACATTTAATTGATAAATAAATAAAATAAACCAAAACCGTAATCGCGTTATCTGTTGTTTTGTTGGTTGCAGCATCAAGAACTCTGCATAGAAAATTTGAAACAAAAAACACTTCAAAATTTTATCGGTTTTAACCGGTTCTAAACTAGAAAAAAGCGAACAAATCGAACCATTATTTCAGTATTCATTTGTTTTGTTTCGATCCGGTTACGGAACCAAACACATCCCTGCTTAGGAATCTTTATCTAAGGACTACAACAAAATATATGTATATTTGTTTTAATAAACCATTAAAACCTAAAAACCAGTTGATGTATATCACATTTTCTGTATTCCCATCAATGTTTTTATTCCACTATGTATTGGAAAGTATGCTTAGTTATTAGATAAAAACCAAATGCAGCAAAACCTATTGAAGCATATTTATACCACCTGAAAAGAGCTGCATATTTCAAAGGGTTAATTATGATTTAATCCCTAAATTTTCAATGAATGTTCATTTTCACCCTTAACGTGTGATAGCATTGTCAAAACATGTATTTTTGGAACCCTATTGTCACTTGTTACGAAATCAAATCAAAAAATTACTCTAGTTTATTGAATTTTTTGATTATTTGGCTTGAAATTCTTGTTTAATTTTGATTTGATATGGCAAAACATGTATTTTTGCCATATCCCAAGCCAAAGCCTTGTCAATTGTTGCTTGTTTGTGCAAACCGATGAAAGCCTAGACCTTTGTGAATGAATGTGTTGATTGTTTGGTTGTTTTGGTTGATTTGGGAAAAGCCGTATTTTTGGCAATTGTTGTAATTTGTTTCAATTTTTTCTTTTATTTTTGGTGCCATCTTTTGGGGAAAATTTCATTGTAAAAGTAATTAGAATAGTTGTATTTTATTTCTTTGTATTTTGTAATTTGTTGGCCAAAGATGGAGAGAAAATGAGGACAAAACAACAATTTTCGGCACCTCCTACGCAGCTGCACGAAAACAGACTTTCCCGGAGATTGGCTATTTCGTTGGACCTGAAACCACCGCCAAAATTTCCGGAACTCAGAGACCTACAATTTTACAGAAGGCGGGGAAGACCACCGAAGAATCCTTCAGTGACTTTTCGGGCCTTGAAGTCAAACTGAATTTTCTGGCAGAATGTATTTTTTCACAAATGTTGGTTTCTAATATCCCATGAATGTCATGAGCGCAAGTGGGATCACATTGGGTTTATGTAGGCCCGTTTGGGTTCATGTTGGCCCGTCCCCTAGTTTTACCCTTCGGTCCGTCGTGATGACTAACGTGACCGAACCTAGGATTTTATCGGTCGAGGTTTGCGTAAACATATGTTGCATGTTTTTATTTTTGTTTGTGGCTGTTTTCTTTTCTATTAGATACAAAATAAATAAAACAATTAAAATATGATTTTAGACACAAACATTAAATAATCCAAACCTTTGATCATCTATGATTACTAGTTAATCATTGATGATTATACTTTAATCTAAAAATGTTTTGAGATTAAAAACAAAGTTTAAATACGAATTGAAACTTAACCCTTAATAATCGCTAAACGTTTTAGCGTTTATTAAATGACTTATGAAGTGGTATGAATGAAGTACATGATTAATTCATACTTAATAAAATTTTATTAATTAAAATTTAACATACCTAAAATTTAAGTCACGCCGTCCAATCGGTTGATAATTACTTGCTTCTATTTTTGAATTCACGTGAGACGTGGTTTGAATTTAGATCCGAGATCCTTATTCTCTACGCGTGAGACCTAGAGCTATTTTGACATGATTTCACATTGGATGACTTAATCGAGTTAACGGTGAGACCTTGACTCGAGGCGAAGCTGCGACAAACATGCCACTTGACCCTAGATGCTTGTTCACTAGGTGCCATGAAGTCCCATACCTCTAAGAGTTGCACTTGTAATGCAATTATTGATCGTCACATTGGATGAATTAATTCAATTTTGTAGATGACTTCAAACAATCAAACCTTAACACACACCACCATTCGTGCCGTTCTCGAAAAAGAGAAACTTGATGGAACGAACTTTGTGGACTGGTCTCGAAACCTAAGGATTGTCCTTAGGGCCGAGCACAAGTACCACCATTTGGAGGAGGCGCTGCCCCCTGCCCCTGCTACTACCGCCACTGCTGCTGTTCATGCAGCCTGTACCAAAAGGGTTTAAGGAACAACAGGAAGTCGCCGCGCTTATGCTAGTGACCATGATTCCCAAGATTCAAAAGAATCTCGAGGACCTCATTGCATTTGATATGATGTGTGACCTAAAAGCCATGTATCAAAAGCAAGCCGAACAAGAACTCTTTGACACTGTCAAAGCCTTCCACGCTTGCAAGCTGAAGGAGGGACAGTCTGTTAGCTCTTATCTCTTAAAGATGACGAGCTACTTAGACCAAATGGAGAAGCTTGGTTAAGCTATGCCGCACATCCTTGGGATTAGCTTGATCCTAACGTCCCTCAACAAGGATTTTGCGCCGTTTGTCATGACTTATCATATGCATAGTATGGGGAAGACTTTCGCCGAATTACATGCTATGCTGAAACAAACGGAAGCAAGCCTACCCAAGAAAACTCTGGCCCCTACTGTCCTTGCTATAAGGCAATGAAAGATCCAAGAACCAAAACCACAAGTAGTTGCGAAGGGCCAAGGAAAGGGAAAGCAAGCTTACAAGCCCAAGCCAAAGGTTCCCCCACCTACTGAAAAGGAGCACCCTGCTAAGGAGCTTGCTTGCCAGCACTGCGGTGAAACAGGCCATTGGAGGAGGAATTGTCCTGCCTACCTGGCGGAGTTGATGAAGAACAAATCCAACAAGATTGGCACATCAGGTATCTTCACAATAGAACTATATGCTTTCCCCAAGAAATCATGGGTATATGACACTAGTTGTGGAACTCACATTTGTAATACCATGTAGGGTCTAAGGGGAAGTAGAAAGCTAAATCATGGAGCTTTGGATTTGTACGTAGGTAACGGAATGCGTGCACCGGTCAAAGCTATAGGAAGCTATGATTTATCCTTCCTAGTGGTTTAATTATTGTATTAGACAATTGTCATTATGCGCCTAGTATTACTAGGGGTATAGTATCGCTTTCTTGTTTGTGGAATAATGGTTTTATTCATACGTTTATGGATTATGGTAATTCAGTTTCAAAGGATAATGTTTTTTACTTTACTGCTATTCCTCGTGATGGTATCTTTGAGATTGACATGCATAATCGTATCACAAACAGTAGTTCTATTTATACATGTAGCAATAAGAAATCCAAGAATTTGGATTCTACTTACCTATGGCATTGTCGCCTTTGCCACGTTAACAAGAAACGCGTTTTGAAATTACAAAAGGATTGACTTATAAAATCAGATGATTATGAATCATTTGATAAATGTGTTTCTTGTATATCTGGTAAAATGGCGCCCAAACCTTTCTCCCAGGTAGGCGCAAGGGCCAATGATCTACTTGGACTCATACATACTGATGTATGTGGCCCTTTTAGAACTCGAACTAGGGAAGGTGCTACCTACTTCATTACTTTCACCGACGACTTTAGTCGTTATGGTTATGTTTACTTGATTAAACATAAACATGAAACCTTTGAAGCGTTCAAAGCTTCCCAAAATGAATTAGAAAATCAACTTGGCAAGAAGATTAAGGCTCTCCATTCTGATCGAGGAGGAGAGTACATGAGCCATGAGTTTCAAGACCATCTTAAGAATTGTGGGATTGTGTCACAGTTCACTCCCCCTTATACACCACAGCATAATGGTGTATCAGAGAGGAGAAATCGCACCTTGATTGACATGGTCCGATCGATGATGAATCCTACCACTCTGCCTCTATCCTTTTGGGGATACGCACTCAAATCGGCTACTCGCATACTGAATATGGTTCCCACCAAGAAGGTTGAAAAGACAACATATGAGATATGGCATGGGAAAGTCCCTAACTTGTCTTACTTGAAGGTCTGGGGTTGTGAGGCTCTCGTGAAACGAGACACACCAAACAAACTTGAACCCAGAGCTGTCAAGTGCATCTTTATAGGATACCCTGAGGAAACGATGGGTTACTATTTCTACTACCCACCTGAGCAAAAGGTAATTATTGCTCGTTATGCTGAGTTTTTTGAAAGCAATCTCATTTCACAAGAAGCAAGTGGGAGTACCATCGACTTTGACGAGATTCCAAGCGATGAAGATGCACAACCTATTGTAGATACTAGTGAACATCAAGATGAGGCTGAACATGAAACTGTTCATGTTGCACCTCAAAATGATGTAGTCCCCGTTCGAAGGTCCGCAAGGACACCTCATGCACCTGAACGATATGGTTTCCATGTCGATGCTGAGGAGCTAAGTTTAGGAGCTAAGTATGGACTTTGGTTGATCTTCCTCCTAACAGTAAGGCTGTTGGTAGCAAGTGGCTCTTCAAGAAGAAGACCGATATGGATGGAAATGTACACACCTATAAAGCTCGGTTGGTAGCAAAAGGTTACACTCAAACCTACGGGATTGACTATGATGAAACCTTCTCACCAGTTGCCGATGTTAGAGCTATTAGGATCGTCCTAGCCATAGCAGCGTACTATGACTATGAGATTTGGAAAATGGATGTTAAAACTGCTTTCTTAAATGGACACCTCGATGAAGATGTCTATATGGTACAACCTGAGGGTTTTGTAAGTACAAAACACCCAAGAAAATATGTAAGCTTCAAAGGTCCATTTATGGACTAAAGCAAGCATCCAGAAGTTGGAACAAAAGATTCGACGAGGAAGTCAAAACGTTTGGCTTCACTCAGAATCCCGACGAGCCATGTGTATATGTAAGAGCTAGTGGGAGCATTGTCGTCTTTCGAATCCTATATGTCGATGACATATTACTCATAGGAAATAACATTCCAATGCTACAAGATGTTAAATCCTCGCTTGGGAAGTGCTTCGCTATGAAGGATCTTGGGGAAGCGGCATATATACTTGGTATAAAGATCTATCGAGATAGATCAAAGCGGTTAATCGGACTAAGTCAAAGTGCGTACATTGATAAAATTCTAAAACGGTTTAGAATGGATGCTTCCAAACGTGGAAGTCTCCCTATGCAACACAATGTACACTTGAGTAAGACTCAAGGACCGTCCTCACCTGATGAGATGAAACGTATGCGTGATGTTCCCTATGCCTCGGCAGTAGGATCTATCATGTATGATGTGCGGTGCACAAGACCTGATGTAGCGTTCTCTCAGAACCTTACAAGCCGATATCAATAGAATCCAGGTGAGAGTCACTGGACTGCTGTTAGGAACATACTGAAGTGTCTTAGGAATACTAAAGATATGTTTCTTGTCTGTGGTGGTGAAACTCAAAATGAGCTAAGTGTTACTTGTTATTCTGACGCCAGTTTTGAGACTGATCGAGATGATTCCAAATCTTAAACGGGGTATGTTTTTGTTTTGAACGGAGGCGCTGTTGATTGGAAAAGCGCAAAGCAGAGCACTATCGCTATGTCTTCTACAGAAGCTGAATACCTTGCAACTACTGAAGCTGCAATGGAAGCTGGTTGGATGAGGAAATTCATTTATGGGCTTGGAGTTGTCCCAGAAATGAAAAACCGATGGATATGTACTGTGATAACACAGGTGCTATCATCATTGCCAACGAACCTGGTGTTCAGAAAGGCACCAGACATTACCAGAGGAAGGTTCACTACATTAGAGATGCGATCCTAATGGGATATGTACGCTTGCTCAAAGTTCATACAGATGACAACTTAGATGACCCCTTCACGAAGCCAATCTCATGTACCAAACACATTGAGCATGCTAGAAACATTGGGCTTCGACCAACTAGTAGTTTCGTGTAATCTGTTTTAGTATTTGGATAATGGAACATTGAGCAGTTTTTATTGGAATAAATTGATATATTTGTTATGATCGTTTTTATATGAATATCTACTGTGTTCTATATTTGCATGTTTGTATCCATGAATATTTACTGCGTTTAATATTCTAAATTATCCATTGTCATATTAATAATATGAGAATATTATTAAGACAAATCTGAGGGCATTGATGACATTATTTTAGTATGACTAAGGATGATGAAATCAAACTCACATGTTGTTCATAATGATGCACAATTGGACTGACCCAACCTATGAGAAATCACTTCCTGGATTTAAGTCACAAGTGAATCTCCCAAAGGCTTTGTCACTTATCCTCTGAATTGAGATGCAAGTTGGTTTGTGTATGTAGAGGCGCACACTTTGATATGGTTAAACACCGACCTGAATAAGGCTGCTATAACAACCATTATCGGGTTTGTGATTAAGCATATGACAGACACGTGTAGTCAATAAAGAATTTGTTCCTCCATGTATGTGGATTAGGTACTACTGGGCCCCTCGATGATTTGAATAGATGTATGTGTGGCCTCACCCAAAAGGTAATCAATATGAATCTTGATTGGTTTTGGGAACCTACTTCAATATATAGATCGAGAAACATAATCGTTGAAATTTTAGATTGACATTAATCCTTGTCTAAAATTCAACATAGTATCAGTAACAAAAGGATAACTGCTCGAAAAACTTTGAACAAAGATTTTATGAAACTCCTCATGTACTTCTAGGGGCATTGGCGGGTTGGTAGACTCTAACCTTTGCTTGTATAACTACTTGATGTTATCATGTGCGCAAGTGGGAGCTGTTGGAATATGCTTCACGTGTATAACGTAATGGTTTATGGAAGGTAATTAAGAGGATTAGGGCAACAAATTCTCTCATTCTAAGCATCCCAAACCGGCGTCTCCTTCCCCTACACTCTCTCTAGTTTTGCTTCCATTTGCTTCAAGATTTGGACTAGCATCCTTTGGTGTTCAAGCACAAGTGTTTTGTGGATCATCTTTAGAGGTATTCGCCTTTAGAATACTTGGTTTCGGTCACCATCTTCATCCATCCGAATCATCAATATCAAAGGCTACAAGGGTATGAAATGTTCATCTAATCTCCTTGTTTTTTTATTGTAGTTTGATTGTATGATTTAATATTAGTTCCGTTTATTGTGATAAACATTTTTCCGCTGCGTTTGTTACTTGTAATAACTGAAAATCACCATTAGTGCAGAACCCCGTAGCACAATATTGTCCGCTTTGCCCACCGGCACACGGTTTTGTTCTTGGTATGGACCACTTCCATCCAAAAGGCCTCATGCTAAGAGGTATCCACACCCTTATAAGGAGGGTTTTGTTCCCCTCTCCAACCAATGTGGGATGAATCTTACAATTCTCCCCCATTGGGACACAACGCCCTCGTTGTGCACATCGGCCTGGGTCTGGCTCTGATACCACTTGCGCACGTCATAACAACCAGTAATTATACAAGCAAAGGTTAGCGTCTAGCAACACGCCAATGCCCCTAGAAGTATATGAGTTAGTTTCAGAAAAGTCCAGGTTCAAAGTTTTTCAATTAGTTATCCTTTTGTTACTGATACCAAGTTGAATTTTAGACAAGGATTAATGTCAATCTAAAATTTCAACGATTCTGTTTCTCGATCTTTACATTGAAGTAGATTACCAAACCAATCAAGATTCATCTTGATTACCTTTGGGTACGACCGTACAAGGATCTATTCAAATCATCGAGGGGACCAGTAGTATCTAATCCAAAACATGTGGAGGAACAAATTCTTTATTGACTACACGTGTTTGATATATGCTTAATATCAAAGCTGAAGATGGTTGTAATAGTAGCCTTATTCAGGTCAGCGTTTAACCACATCAAAGTTTGACACTCCACACACACAAACCAACTTGCATCTCAAGTCAGAGGATAAGCGACAGAGCCTTTGTGAGATTCACTTGTGACATAAATCCAGGAAGTGATTTCTCATAGGTTGGGTCAGTCCAATTGTGCATCACAATGAACAACATGTGAGTTTGATTTCATCATCCTTAGTCATACTAAGATCATGTCATCAATGCCCTCAGATTTGTCTTAATAATATTCTCATATTATTAATATGACAATGGACAATTTAGAAAATATAAAACACAGTAGATATTCAAGGATATAAACATGCAAATATAGAACACATTAGATATTCATATAAAAACAATCATATCAAATATATCAATTTATTCCAATAAAAACCGCTCAATGTTCCATTATTCAAATACTAAAACAGATTACATGAAACTACTAGCTTGTCAAAGTCCAATGTTCCATTCATATTCAATATGTTTGGTACAAGACATTGAGTTCGATAAAATGTCAGCTAGTTAGTTATCTGTTTGAACTTTAAGATTACGAATTTCACATATCTCGATAAATCATTCGAATGTAGTGAACCTTCATAAATAGGATCTAGCGTCATAACGACCTATTTCAAAACCAGCATAAGTATAGCAAGTATACTTAGTTTCAGTTTGGTATCTCCACCATAACCAAGGAACATAAATCCAGTATTTCAAAAATACGTCAATATGTTCTTAACAGCAATCCAGTGACTCTCTCGTGGATTCTGTTGGTATTTTCTAGTAGGGTCCCCTAAGGACGTTACATTTGGCCTAGTGCTCCTTCCAGTGTACACGTTGAATGGAATAGCCGATTCATTGGGGATTAGATTCATTCGCTTCACCACATCAGGTGTGGAAGGTCCTTGAGTCTCACTCAAGTTTACATTGTGTTGCATACGAGGACTTCCTCGTTTGGGAGCATTCATTCTAAACCATTTTAGAATTTTGTCAATGTAAGCACTTTGAGTTAAACCAATTAACCGCTTTGATCTATCCCAATAGATTCTTAACTTCAAGTATGTGTGTCGTATTTCTACAATTCATCATGTCAAAACATTTTCCAAGCCAGGATTTACATCTTGTAGCATTGGTATATCATTTCACATGAGTGACATGTCATCAACATGTATGACTTAAGAAACGACAATGCTCCCACTAGCTTTCATATATACACATGCTCATTTTGGGTTTTAGGTGAAACAAACATTTTGATTTCATCATTAACCAAATCTCATAGTCATAATACACTACTTTGGATATAAGAATCCTAATGTCTTTAGTAACAAGCGAGAAGGTTTCATCATTGTCAATCCCGTAGGATTGAATGTAACCTTTTGCTACTACAAGAGCTTTATAGGTGTGTATATTTTCATCCATGTCAACAGTCTTACTGTTTTGAGAAAGACCAACTAAGTTCAAAACTTGATTGTCTCTCATGGATTTCATGTTCACATTCATAGATTCAAGTCATTTTTTCAAATTCAAAATTCGATTATGGAACTTGATAGTTAGGGGGTTCATTATGATCGTCGAAACTTTGCTCCTCAGCATCGACATAAGTCTATATCGATCAGGTGCATGAGGTCTCCTTACAGACCTACGAATGGGAACAACATCATCCTAGGGTCAAACATCTAAATGCCCAGCCTTAGTATGATATTTTCTAGTGTTACTAGAAGGTTGTGCATCTTCACTTTGAATCTTCTCAAAGCCTATAGTGCTCCCACTTGCTTTGTGAAATGAGACTGTTCTCAAGTAACTCAGCATATCGAGCAACAACAATATGTTCTCGGGTGGGTAGTAAAATAGTAACGAAGATACACTTGATAGATATGGGCTCAAGTTTGTTCGGCATGTCTCGTTCCACGAGATTCTCACAACCCCGGATCTTCAAGTAAGACAAATTAAGGATTTTCCCATGCCATATTTCATATGGTGTCTTTTCAACCAATTGTACGGAACCATATTAAGTATTCGAGCAGCACACTTCAATGCATGCCCCTCAAAAGGATAGAGGAAGAGTAGTAGGAATCATCATAGATCGAACCATGTCAAGCAGGGTCCGATATCTCCTTTCAGACACGCCATTATTTTGTGGAGTGTATGGAGGAGTGAATTATGAGACAATCTCACGTTTTGTTGGATGATCCACTAGCTCTTAGCTCATGTACTTTCTTCCTTTATCAGGACGGAAAGCCTTTGTTGTCTTGCCGATTTGTTTTTCTACTTTACTTTAGAAAGCTTCAAATGTTTCAAAGATTTCATGTTTATGTTTAATCAAGTAAACATAACCATAACGACTGATCTCATCAGTGAAAGTAGGTGGCACCTTCCCTAGTCTTAGTTCTAAAAGGGCCACATACATCAGTATGTATGAGTCCAAGTAGATTTTTAGCTCTTTCGCCAACATGGGAGAAAAGCTTTCTTGTTATCTTGCCAAATACAAGAGAGGCATTTAAATGATTCATAATCATTTGTTAAGAAGCCTGTCGTGTTGTAGTATCAAAATGCGTTTACTCTTTATGTGGAAAAGATGACAATGCTCTAGGTAAGTAGAATCCAAACCGAATTGGATTTTTGATTGCTACATTTGCATATAGAAATATCATTTGAATCTGGATCATGCATATCAATTTCAAGTATACTATTACAAGGAATAGTTATAAAATATGTTATTTTTCATAAAACATAATATCATGATCCATAACAGTTTGAATAAATCATTATTCAACAAACGATAAAGCTAAGAAATGCATAATTGATAATTGTTCAAAACAATAATTAACGCATTTGGAAGGATTAGATCACAGCTTCCATTCTTTTAGCTTTCTACTTCACTTTTAATCTTGCACATTTGTGTAAATGTGAGTTCCACAACTAGTGTCATACACTCAAGATTTATTAGTAAAAGTATAGAGTTCTATAATGAAGATACCTAATGTGCTAGCTAGAACACATTTGTCCTTCATCAACTCTGCCAAGTAGGCATGACAGTTCCTCCTTCAATGGCCGGTTTCATCGAAATGATGGAAAGAAATATCCTTTGTAGGGTGCTCCTTTTTAGCAGGTGGGGGAATCGTAGGTTTGGAAAAGTAAACTAGCTTACCCTTACCTAGACTCTTGCCTTGTGCTTGCGGTTTTACCTTCCCTAATTTCTAGAAAAGAATTGGGAAACCTTTGCTCAACCAGTTTTACGATAGCATGTTATTCACTAATTGTCTTCCCCATGCTATGTACTTTAAAACTCTTTTCAAACTGGTCATAGTCCTTGGATAGTGAGGTAAGAATCAAGCTCATTCCAAGAACTTGTGGCAATGGGTAACCAAGACGTTCTATTTGATCAAGATAGCATTTCATATTCAAGTTGTAAGTGCTAACTGATTGGTCGTCCTCCTGCTTCTAAGCGTGGAATGCTTTAATTGTTTCGAACAGTTAATGTTCTACTTGTTGTGAAATATAGTTTGCAACTCGCTTATCGTGTCATATGTTGTGAGTTCCTTGAAGTTCTTTCGAATCTCGGGGTTCATGCTCACAAGCATAGGAGTAGCGACTTCTTGGTCTTCGTTACACGTTTCGGTAAAGGCTTAACGAACAATAGCAGAAGCATTGACAGGAGGTGCCTCAGGTAAGGCCTCTTATAGGTGTATCAACTTTTTCTCATCTCTAAGGACAATCCTTAGAGTTCGATATCAGTCGGTAAAGTCGATATTAGTCAGTTTCAGTTTTCAAGAACTTATTTTAGAGTGGAGATACTTAGGTTTTGGTTTGTTGTTGTTATCTATTTAACACACAAAGTTCAAAAAATAGTATTTTCAATAATAAGATCTTTTAAAAAATTAACTACCCAATTAATTTTATTAACGCTAAGATCCTCATTGAGCTTTTATCATCACATCAGTTGATCTACTAGCAATGATAGATCCAATAGGTAGGTGACGATGAACAATTGCATTACAAGTGCAACTCTTAGAGTTATGGGACTTCATGGCACCTAGTGAATAAGCATCTAGGGTCAAGTGTCATATTTCTCGCATCTTCGCCTCGTGTCAAGGTCTCACCGTTAACTCGATTAAGTCATCCAATGAGAACTCGTGTCAAAATAAATCTAGGTCTCACGCCTAGACAATAATGACCTCGGATCTAAATTCAAACCACGTCTCACGTGAATTTAAAAGTAGAAGCAAGTGATTTCAACCAATTGGACGGCGTGACTTAAATTTTAGGTATGAAATTTTAAGAAAAAATTATTAAGATATAAATGAATCGTACTTCATTCATACCACTTCATAAGGCATTTTAATAAGCGGTAAAACTTTTAACGATTATTAAGTGTTAAGTTTCAAATCGAATTTAAACTTTATTTAATCTCAAAAACACATTTAGATTAAATATTAATCATCAATGATTAACAAGTAATCATAGATGATTAAAGATTTGGATGTTTTAATGTTTGTGTGAAAAATCATATTTTTAATTGTTTTATTATTTGTATCAAATAGAAATTTAAACAACCACAAAAATAAAGAAAAACATGCAATATAATTTGTGCAAAACCTCGACCGATGATAGCCTAAGTTCGGTCACGTGAGTCATCACGACGGACCGAAGGGTCAAACTAGGGGACGGGCCAACATGAACCCGAACGGGCCTACATAAACCCAATGGACTCCCACTTGCTCCAAGACATTCATAAGCAAGTAGGAACCACATTTGTGAAAAAGTGCAATATGCCAGAAAATACAGCCTGACTTCAAGGCCGGAAAAGTCACTGACGGATTCTTCGGTAGTCTTCCCCGACTTTTGAAAAGTTGTAGGTCTCTGAGTTGCGGAAATTTTGGCGGTGGTTTCAAGTCCAACGGAATAGCCAATCTCCAGGAAAGTCTGTTTTCGTGCAGCTGCGCAGGAGGTGCCGAAAATTGTTGGCTTGTGCTCATATTTTCTTCAACTTTGGTCAACAAATTACAAAATAAAAAGAAACAAAATACAATTATTCTAATTACTTTTACAATTGAAATTTGCCCCAAAAATTGGCACCAATAATAAAAGAAAAAATTAAACAATTACAACAATTTAGCCAAAAACACGGCTTTACCTAAAACAACCAAACAATCGAACACAATCACGTTCAATCACAAACGGTCTAGGTTTTCATCGATTTTCACAAACAAGCAACAATTGACAAGGCTTTGGCTTGGGATATGGCAAAAATACATGTTTTGCCATATCAAAAATAACGAAATTAAAATGTAAATCCAAGCCAAATAATCAAAAAATTCAATAACTAGATTAATTTCTTGATTTGATTTTGTAACAATAGGGTTCCAAATATACAATATTTTAACCCATATTTTTATAAAAAAAAATCGAAAAAAATGAAAAAACCCGTAGGGTTTTTCTTCCGTCTGATCGGAATTTTTAAACCACAAAAAAGATTGGTTTTTGCCACTTTTAACAAAATCTAGCTAATTATATGATTAATATAATGACTCGTGATACCACTAATGTCATGACATATAATTAAAATACGATTTTAGACACAAACATTAAAACATCCAAACTTTTTATCATCTATGATTACTTGTTAATCATTCATGATTAATCTTTAATCTAAAATTGTTTTGAGATTAAACTAAGTTTAAATACGATTTAAAACTTAACCCTTAATAATCGTCAAATGTGTTTACCGTTTATTAAACGACTTAGGAAGTGGTATGAACGAAGTACATGATTCATTCATATCTTAATAAAATTTTATTAATTAAAATTTAACATACCTAAAATTTAAGTCACGTTGTCCAATCGGTTGAAATCACTTACTTCTATTTTTGAATTCGTTTGAGACGTGGTTTGAACTTAGATCCGAGGTCATTATACTCTACACATGAGACCTAGATCTATTTTGACATGATTTCACATTGGAGGACTTAATCGAGTTAACGGTGAGACCTTGACTCGAGGCGAAGATGCGACAAACATGCCACTTGACCCTAGATGCTTGTTCACTAGGTGCCATGAAGTCCCATACCTCTAAGAGTTGCACTTGTAATGCAATTGTTGATCGTCACCTACCTATTAGATCTATCATCTCTAGCAGATCAACTGATGCGGTGATAGATGCTTAATGGGATGTTAGCTTTTAATTCAAATTAATTGGGTAGTTAATTGATTAAGAGAACTTATTATTGAAAATACTAATTAATGAACTTTGTAATTTTGTAGATGACTTCAAACAATCAAACCCTAACACACACCACCATTCGTCCCGTTCTCGAAAAACAGAAACTTGTGTTAGGGCAAAAAGCCTTACCCCTTTGGAATCTTAAGATAACAAAACAACCTAGACTAGCTTAGAATAATTAGTAGAATAAATATGCTAAGTTTAGGAGTGATACTGAGTTTGGCCAGTATTGGCCACTCAGTATCAGTACTCAGTATTGGAAAACCAATACTGAGTAGAAGGACCGAGTTACATTTAGTTATGTAACGGACTAAGATCAAATCCCTTGATCTTAGTCATTTTCCTAGCTTAGTCCTTCGGTTACTCCTTTGCATATTATGTAAGATCTCTATATCATTTATAAATAGAGATCATCTTGCAAAGGAGAACTTACTAATTCACACGTTCATTCATACATATTGTAATTGTAAAAGTGGTCTTGTTTTTCCACAACAAGCCACACTCAGTGGAATATTACATTTGACTATAATCTTGTGTTCAATACATTATTTGTCTTAAGTAATCTAAATTCTATCTAAAATATATACAAACCAGGGTTGTTGTGACCTAACAACTGGTATCAGAGCAGGCTAAATAAATCCTTATTTAGTCGATTCATTACCCTGGCAGCCATTCTCTATATCTATCCCTCCCAAACTCAAAAATCCAAAATGTCTACCATACTTGCACCAGTTATGTCTGGAAAGGGAGTACCTATCTTTGATGGCAAAGATTTCCATCAATGGAAGCTAAAAGCTCAATGGTATCTCGAATCTATTCATCATGAGATGCTCACAGTGCTAAATGATGGTCCCATCATTCCACAAACTGTGGAACCCGTTGCAGCTACTGATGATGCTCCTGAGAGCACAAGAACAGTTCCTAAACTGAAGCACACATGGACTGATACTGACCATCAGTTGTACACTTTAGACTCCAGAGCAAAGGGGGTGATTGGTAATGTTGTTACCAAAGAAATACTGAATGCAGTTATGAAACTGCCAACAGCAAAGGCTATGTGGGATAGCCTATAAGTCACCTATGAAGGCACACCTAAGGTGAAGTTGCAAGGAAAAAGCAACATGAGAAGAAAGTATGAAAACTTCTTCTCAAGACCTAATGAAGACATCACCACTCTCTATAACAGGTTTAATACTGTTATCCATGATATAATCAGTGTAGGCATTGTGAAGGAAGAAGGAGAGCTTGTTCAAAAATTTCTGGCAGTCTTCCTCAACAATTTCTTGATATGGCAAACTCTGTCAATGCTGCTAATAACATCGAATCATACACTCTTCAAATCTTTTATGGTTTAATGTTGAATCATGAGGAGAACAATGCTGCAAGACTGATCAACTGGAAGAAAACTGACAAGACTTCCACTAGCATGGCTCTAGTTGTGCAATAGGCCTATACTGTTACTGAGCCCGAAGAACCAGAGGTTGATCTAGCTGATGCTGAGGCAGAGGAGCTTGAAACTCAAATGGCTCTTATGTCTATGAAGCTGGATCAGTTGAAGAAGAAGAAGAGGCTTGGTGTTAGCTCTTCCAATACTGACCCAAGATCAGGTCTTTTCTATAGGTGTGGAAAACCTGGACACATTGCTGCTAACTGTCATACTAAGTCAACTGAAACTGATCAGAATGACAAGATTGCATACCGAGCTAAACGGTATAGAGATAAGTATGTCAAGCTAAATTACTGGAGCAAGGGCAAGAATGCAGCAGGGAATGGAGCACCTCATCAAGCACTTTACTCTGAAGCTTGGATGGATGAAGAGCTCAGTGATGATGATGAAGAAGTTGAAAACAAAGCCTTTATGGCTTTCACTGAAGATGACTTGAAGAGCTCCTTTGAGAAGGACATCAAAGAAGCTGAGAGGATGAGTGTTCATACTGATTGAGATTCCACTCAGTTGTACAAGGTGAGCTCCTTTCAAACTTATTCAGTGAATGAAAAGGAAAAGATTTTTGAGTATATGATTGTTGATCTTAAAACTTTAGTACAAAAAGAAAAAGCTTTAAAATTAACTATTCTTGAACTTGAAAGGGTAAATAATGAACATTTAGATAAATTAGCAAAATTTAAAGATTTAGAATTAAATTTTTTAAACTTACAAGACATTAACCAAAGATTAGCTGATAAAGCTCATTTACACAAATTAGAAAAAGAAAAATTTGAAAATCAGTGTAAATCTTGAGGAAATGCATCTATTAAATTAAATAAATGTATAAATCAACAATTTCCTGAAAACGTGAGGGCTGCACTTGGTGTTGATCCCCAGTTAAAAAACAGAAATAATTTTGCTGATTTATTTGAAGAATTTTCTGATATGAACCCTATTCAGTTTGTAAAAGCAAAAACAATTGTGAAGTTGGATGTCAAACTGAGTCAGATGATGAGGATAAAATTATTTTTGATAAACCAATTGGTCTTTCCATCTGTTCAGAGTGTTATACTGAACATAAGAGCTCAGTATTGGATTTCCTGAAAAGGGAATTTCTGATACTGACCTCGAAGTTGTGCAGTATGATACATCTGCTGTTCCTCCATTTGAATTTTTATTTAATACAACTACTTTTGAGATATACAATGAAAATAAAACTCTTACTCCTAGTGTATTATCTAATACTGAAGTTGCAGGAACAGAAAAGTCAAATACTCAAGAATCTAAAGAACTTGTTAAAGTTGTCATTTTAAAACATGATAATCAAAAAACAACTTCAACAGGGTCTTCTAATGGCAAAAACAAGAAGCTTAATAATAAAAATACTTCTCTGCCAAATATAAAGAAGAAACCAGATCCATCTCCTTCTAAACTAGTCAAAAATAATATTAAAACACAAGTAAAAAATGACAAAAATGACATTTTAAAATCTATTGGTGATCAGATCAAAGTTTCAAGTCAAAAATTTGATAAACTTACTCATACTGATCAACCAAAAGTAAAACAATTTTCAAAAATACCTTATGAAAATATGTTCAGAAATAGACCTAGTAAATGTTATAGATGTCATCATACTGGACATAAAGGAGATGAATGCTGGACTGATCTCTCAAGTCCTAGGTACTCAGTACCAAAGAAAAAGAGAGAAGCTAAGTCAATATCACCAAAGAAAACCTCCAAGGTTTCCCCTGAAGTGATACTGACCTCTCCAACTAAAGAGATCAAGTCTAAACCTGTTTCTCCTACCAAAGGTCCCATTCAAAAATGGGTTCCTAAAAAGAACTAATCATTATTTCGTGTCTTGTGCAGGGTGACAGAAAATGGTACTTAGATAGTGGCTTCTCAAGACACATGACTGGCAGTATGGAGTACCTTCTAAACTATACACCAGATAGGCATATGTTGAGGGTCTTAAACACAATCTGCTCAGTATCAGCCAGATGTGTGATGATGACAATGAAGCTCGCTTCAGGAAGACTGCAGGAATCATCTACAATGATAAAGGGCAACCTGTACTCATTGCTAGAAGAGAAAAGGATGTATATGTGGTCAAGCTGTCGGAACTAGATCCTACAATTCGAGTTTGCCTGCTTTCTAAAGTCAAGCCAGAACTAAACTGGATGTGGCACAAGAAATTTTCTCACATCAACTTCAGAAACATTAATGAGCTCAGTGTGAAGAAGTTGGTGAGAAGGTTGCCCACTATTACTAATTCTAAAGATAAGTTATGCTCAGCATGTGAAATGGGCAAGCAGAAGAAGAGTTCATTCAAGTCTAAAGTCAACCATTCTATCAATGAACCTCTTACAATGATACATATGGATCTCTTTGGCCCCATCAGTACACCATCATTGGCCAAAAAGATCTATACTTTAGTCTTGGTTGATGAATACTCAAGACATACTTGGGTCATCTTTCTCAAGACCAAATCAGATGCAACCACATAAATCATTGCCTTTATCAAAAGAGAAGAACTTCAGAAAGGTAACAAGGTCAAGCAACTAAGAAGTGACCATGGTACTGAGTTTAAGAACTCAGTATTAGCAGATTTCTGTGAAGAAAAATGAATCGTGCAAAACTTCTCTGCAGCCTACACACCACAACAAAATGGTGTTGTAGAAAGAAAGAATAGAACACTAATTGAAGCTGCAAGAACTTTGTTATGCCATGCTGGACTGGCACTGAGCTTCTGGGCAGAAGCTGTAAACTGTGCAAATTTTACTCAGAACAGAGCTACAATAGTCCAGAGACATCAAAAGACTCCTTATGAGTTATACAATGGCAGGGTTCCAAATGTGGAATACTTCCACATCTTTGGGAGCAAATGTTTTGTAGTCAGTACTAAGCAAAATCTCAATAAATTTGCTCCCAAAGCAAATGAAGGTGTGTTCATGGGCTACTCTCCACACTCCAAAGCCTTCAGAGTGTATGTCATCTCAACTAAGATGATTGTAGAATCCATTCATGTCACTTTTGATGAAGACCATGATGTTCATTCTACATCAGCAAAGGAAGACATTAGTGGCATAGATATTCTATGCAATCCAGAAAACTCCATTGCTGAACACCCTAAGTCTCACCCATACTATGTTGATCATGGTATGCGTGATACTGATGAAGTAAGAACTCAACATAACTCGAATGCATCAAATACTGAGGTTCCCATATCTGAGAACCCCAATACTGAGTTCCCAATAATTGATCTGAACAACTCCACCTATGAAGAAGGTGAATCTTCCAGTACTTCTTAAGAATCCACCTCAGATCTACAAAATCAAGAAGAACAACAACCTGAACTGTCTAATACTGACCAGTATTCAGCTCAGTGTCAGATAGACAACACATCAGTACAACAAAATATTGTTGATCTTGCTTCAAATGCTCCCCTAGGAAACAATTTAAAGGAACACAGAGACCATCCACACTCTAATATTATTGGTCCAATTGAGCAAGGTGTTCAAACAAGAAGAAAGTTAGACTTTGAACCTCAAGCAACTGCAAACTTTTGCTTCTGTTCAAGCTTCCTATCTACCATGGAACCAAAGAAAGCTGATGAAGCTTTACTAGATGAAGACTGGGTAGAAGCTATGCAAGAAGAGCTTACAGAGTTTGAGAGGAACAAAGTTTGGAACTTAGTATCACCTCCTGCTGGTAAAACTATTATTGGTACTAAGTGGGTGTTCAGAAACAAGATGGACAAGGATGGTGTTGTCATTCGAAACAAAGCAAGACTGGTTGCTCAGGGTTACAGACAAGAAGAAGGCATTGACTATGATGAAACTTTTGCACCAGTTGCAAGAATTGAAGCTATTAGGCTGTATCTTGCATATGCAGCTTTCAAGGACTTCAAAGTTTATCAGATGGATGTCAAGAGTGCTTTTCTCAATGGAAAACTACAAGAGGAAGTTTATGTTAAACAACCACCAGGTTTTGTTGATCCTAAATTTCCTAATTATGTTTTCAAGCTTGATAAAGCTTTATATGGGCTCAAACAAGCTCCAAGAGCCTGGTATGATACCCTGTCTGAGTACTTAATTGAAAATTAGTTTATAAGAGGTAAAATTGACAAAACATTATTTTCAAAAAGGAATGGTTCTGACATCTTACTTATTCAGATATATGTAGATGATATTATCTTTGGCTCCACTGACAAGTCAATGTGTGACTGGTTTGCTAAGATAATGTCATCTCAGTATCAGATGAGTATGATGGGTGAACTTACTTATTTTCTTGGTTTACAAGTTGATCAAAAGCCTGATGGCACGATTATAAATCAAAGTAAGTATATGCATGACATGCTAAAGAAATACAAATTTGAAAATTTATCTTCCATGCACACTCCTATGGGTACTCAGGATAAAATAAGTATAGATGAAACTGGTAAACCAGTAATTCAATCCACATATCGAGGTATGATTGGTTCTTTACTTTACGGGCCTGATATCATGTTTGCAACTTGCTTGTGTGCTCGGTATCAGGCTGATCCTAAAGAATCACATATGAAAGCTATTAAGCGCATTTTTAGATATCTTTCAGGTACTCCTAACATGGGTCTTTGGTATCCCAAAGACTCAAACTTTGACCTTGAAGGGTATACAGATGTAGATTTTGCAGGTTGCGGGTTGGATAGAAAAAATACAAGTGGAGGATGTCAATTCCTTGGTGGTAGACTAGTTGGTTGGTCATCCAAGAAGCAAAACTCAGTAGCAACTTCCACAGCAGAAGCAGAATATGTTGCTGCATGAAGTTGTTGTGCTCAAATCTTATGGATGCAGTATCAACTCATGGACTATGGGTTTAATTTTCAGAAGACACCCATTCATTGTGATAACAAGAGTGCTATTGCTATCACTGAGAACCCAGTCCATCACTCAAGAACAAAGCACATTGATATCAGACACCACTTTATTCGAGATAATGTGGAAAGGGTAAGGTTGAGGTAGATTTTGTTCCAACAGTTGACCAATTGGCCGATGTGTTTACTAAACCTCTCTCTGAAGAAAGGTTTATGTACTTACTAGGGCAATTGGGTATGCTGAATCCTTAATTCTCCTTAAATATTTCTGATACTGAGCGCTTAGTATTGATGCTAATACCGACCAGCTCAGTATCACTCGTCTGATTTATCAAAATTAAATAATTTTTATTTTTCATTAATTTACAGATTAAATTAAATGTTTTTATAATTTTTAATATTTTTTTAAATTTAATTTTGTTTTACTCGGTATTGGAGTCCTGGAGTGGTAAAACTGATTTTAATCCTCATACTCCCCAACGGTAACCTTTCTTAATAAGAAAGTTACCGTTGGAAGAGGACAAGGCTGTCATTTCAGCCCTTTTTACTTCCCAATACCATAATTATCTATAAATTAAGTATAAATAACCGTTTTTCTTTTAATTTAAAACTTTCTAACAGTTATTTCAATCTTTCTTCTACGATTACTCTCTGCGATTAACAATTTTACACTTTTCTTGCAAGAAATTCTTAATCTTAATCACAGATAGAAACTTATCAATTCGTTGCACCGGCGGTTGGACCGGCGACTCAATTTCGGAAAGACGAATTGCCTAAGTTCGTGAGGAACAATATTACTGCAAATTTCAAAATTCCTCCAGCTTAGGCGTGCCCTGAATTCACTCACATTGTTACATATTTGAAGCACTGTCCAATCAATCGTGCACTGACTCTATCTACTCGAGCAATATATCCGGAGATGCTATGTGAGTTCTGGTACTCTTAAACACCTGATTCTCCGGAAATGATTACCGGTTGGGTTGTCCGAGATCAAAGAAGGGCGTTCGTTTCAACTGCTATAATCCGGGAAACACTGAGACTTCCCGCTCACGCTTAGTATGAGCCCTTTGTTTAACGAACAGAGGCTCGCTCAGTTTTGCCTTTCATTGGACGCAAAGGTACAACGGGCATAATCAAGAGAAATGAATTTGGTCCAATGTGGGATATTTTAATTTCAACACTCATTCGGAGTATGACCCACAAGACTGGAGCTTTGGACATGATTAATGAATATGGGATGCAGATAGTACATGCCATTTACTATGGTCGAGACATTGACTATGCCAGACTAATATTTAATGAACTAGCTGAAGGAACTATGTGCACAGTTAGTCAACCTATGATGATACATCCATGCTACGAAACACTTAAGGGTCACACCGGTGAGTACATGTAATACGAGCAAGTTATGCAACGATACTACGAAGAGGAATGATTCATAATAGTCATTATGGATCAGTTAAGTATTAAGTTAAGTTTAACTTATTACTAAATTAGTTCAACTAACTGTTTAATACAAGTAGTTGTACATTTACTAGTTGAGTAAATATACAATGTGTTAATTAAAGGTTATCCATGATATGATTTAAAGCTATTAAATCATATAGTAATTGGATAATATTATTGTGTGAATTATATAAAGGTTATTATATAATTAAGTATTAAAAGTATAAATACAAGTATATATAATTCGTGTATATGGGTACCGAATTAATAGTGTGTTAATACTAGACATTTGATAGTTAAGTGCAACAATAATAAAGTAGTTAAAACTATAAGGGATGGAAATGTAAAAAGGAAGTTTAATTAAGAAGTTAATCTTAATTAAACTAGAAGGGTTTTAAGTGTAAGATCTTCAATTATAAATAGAAGGCTTATGGCTTAAACCTAATGTTGATCTTTTGCCTCTTTACACGAAATCCCTTCCCCCCTTTGTTCCCTTCGATCGGCCGAACTCCAACACAAGAACACAAGTCTTGTGTTCTTCGTGTTCTTCGTTCGTTCTTCGAGTTCTTCAGGTCTTGAAGATCTAAGATCGTTGCAAGTGATCATCTAGAGGATCGTTCGTTGTGTTCATCATCAGTGGACTTATCTTAAGCATTAACCTAAGGTATGATTCATGGAACACCCTTCCTCCTTCTCCTCTTGTGCGACGGACGAGAACACCAAGAACCCTAGGGTTCTTGGTGAGTGTTCGACGAACACACCTTCATTGTGTGTGTTCAAGTTTTTCATACAAGGTTTCTTTGTTGTTAACCTAATCTAGAACTCCAACGTCCCAATCCTTTAGGGTTTAAGGATTAGGTTTAATCCCAGTTCCACATTTAGGGATTAAATCAGCTAGTTGGTTTAAACTGGTCAAGAACAAGTTCATGTTCTTGGTCAGTATGGTCGAACCAAGCATACTATGAGGTTGACCCAAGTGGTCGATCAGTGTTGAAACCCTACAGTGGTATCAGAGCCAGGCTTAGAGATCTAGACTAGATTAACAAAGATTGTTTGCTTACTTTAATTTTAAGTTTTTTTTGTCTCAAGTTTTTCTTCTTCTTCTTCATAATTTTCGAAAAAGGAAAGAACCCTAGGACCAAGAATATTAAACTAGTCTAAGTTTAATTGGTCAAGAAGGTTTCTAGAAAACGCTAGCAATTTTCGAAAACCATAGGAAAAACCCTAGGATCAAGTATGTTAAACAAAATATGTTTAATTGATCAAAAGGATTCTTTCCATAATCCCTTGAATTTTCGTGACTTAGGAAAACCCTAGGATCAAGTATGTTAAACAAGATTTTTTTAATTGATCAAAAGGATTCTTTCCTAATCCCTTAGAGATTTCAAAAATCTAGAGGATACTTGGACACCAAGTTTATTAAACTAGCCTAGTTTAATTGGTGGAAAAGTTTCCTAGGCTTAAGAATTTCGAAACCCTAAAGAACCCTAGAACGTTAAACTAGTTTAAGTTTAATGGTTTAAAAAGTATTAATTAGGACAATAATCTAAAACCTAGTTAATTCGACAAGATTATGTCGAATAGGTTTAATTATTATTTTTTATAAATTTATTAAAGCTAGTTCTTTAAACCTAGTAATTTAGACAAAGTTTTATTGTCTATAAGGTTTAAATTAAAAAGTTTAAATGAATTTATTAAAAGTTATAATCTATCTTAGAATTTAAACAGAGTTTATTGTTTAATAGGATTGATTAAAATTAATCTTTTAACTAAAATAATGTCTTTGATCAAGAAAGTCAAAACCCTAGTTTTGATTGGTCAAAAACAAGATTAGGGTTCATCTAATTAATTTAGGGAATTGATAAAGAGGATGTTAATTTTTAAGTTCTAAAATTAACAAGGTGTATTTAATTATTTACATATAAGTATTAAAATTTTCGGAATTTTTGTTATTATGTAAAATTGAATTTTAAAAGATATAATAAGTTTATACGTATTTTAATTAGATTAAGTTAAAATACATATATATAAACTAGATGTAATATTCTTATAAGAATGTTACAAGTTTATTATAAAATACACATATATACGAATACATTAAAATACAAGATAAAAATGGAACAATTAAAAAGGGTAATGTTATTTTTTTATCTTAAAGGATAATATTATAATTAGTTATTGTATAAGTTATAATATAATTAAAACTAGAAAGTACAAAGTTATGATTTCATTATAACTAGAAATCATACAAGTTGAAATTATATGATTAACTAGAAATATACAAAGTTATTTATATATTAAGATGTATAAAGTTATAAGTTATTATAACTAGTTAATTATACAAGTATAATATAAGTATTTTACAAGTTATGTAATATAGTAGATTAATGATCAAGTAAAAATAACAAGAACCTATATTTAACTAGTTCAAGTTAAATATAAGAAAGGTTTAAACAAAGTAAGAATTATTATATATAGTCTTTATATAATAAGTTTATTAGTTTAACCAAGTATAAACCGGTAATTGTGTTAGCTTAAGATTCATCATGGTTGTTGAAGCTAGTGGGAGCAACACAAGAAAATCACAAAGTTTATAAGTGTGTCGTTAACATAAGTTTTGGTCAAATCTAATAAGTCAAAACAAATGTTTAATTTCATTATTAGACATATGAAGAACTAGGTGTGTTAAACTAGGTTTATGTTTCACGTTCATGAATCATAAAAGAATTAAAAGGTTTAAGATAAGTTTATAAGTTTTTCAAGTAAGATAAAACAAGTAAGTTTTATTCTAAATAAGATTTTTCACAAAATCTAGTAAAACGTTTTGTACACCTCGTTTTAGGTATACATATAAAATCGTGCAAATTCTTGAAACTATAAGTTTTAAAGAATAGTTCTTATGTTTTAAAAAGGTGTCTTGTAGAACTCTTCAATTCACAAGTCACACATTTTAAACAAGGATTAAGATTGGAATAAAGGTTTAAGTTTAGTTTAAGACTTAAACAAACCCAAGAAAATCTTAGATCTAAGTACTATCAACCTAATGGAACACCTCACTTGTTAAACGATATTCATATTGTAAGGATAAAGAACCTTAGATATGGATTGAAATCATTGCGAGTGTTAGGGTGCGTAAGGTTCTGTGATGATCGGGAGTCCCGGCGCAGAGCATCGCACTGTCTTAGATGGTCTTATCTATTTTGTTGATAATCGGGAGTCCCGGCCCAAAAAGTACTTGAGTAGAATAAACATACTAGACTTTATTACTAACTTAGAAATGTACAATTAGATTGTACAAGGTTGTAATAAGTTATAGGTCTAAAGATTTTACGACCCCTAGGAATCGTGTCAAGTCTTGATACGATCGGTAAGGAAGTTACCTACCAGAAATAGCATGTCTCGTCGGGAAGTGCCCAAACCTTGCGGCGAGAGTGTGATATATGGATCCTAGGCCTAAAATATTAATTATGGGTTTATAATATATTTTAGAGAATGTTTATCGATGATTACTAATTAAACTGGGTTTGATTTGTAGATGGCAGCAACAAACGCAATCGCGACAACAAGTACCAATAATCCCTCACTTCGCTCAATCCTCGAAAAGGACAAGTTGACTGGGTCAAACTTTCTCAACTGGGAGCGCAATCTTCGTATTGTGCTCAGGCATGAGAGAAAGTGGTATGTCTTGGAGAGAGCAATACCAAACATCCATGCTGTCAATGCCAGAGCTGAAACGAGGCAAGCTTATGATAAGCATGTCAGTGATGCACTCGATGTGAGTTGTCTGATGCTCGCCACTATGAGTCCTGAGTTACAATCGGGGCTTATGGATGTGGCTGCATTTGAGATGATCCAGCAACTTAGGGATTCATTTCAAGAGCAAGCTCGCACTGAGAGGTTTGACATCAATCGAGCCTTCAACTCTTGCAAGATGGTCAAAGGAACGCCGGTGAGTGCCCACGTCATGAAAATGAAAGGACACATGGATCACCTCGCTAGACTTGGTCACCCCATACCGTTGCAAATGGCAACAGATACTATACTCAACTTGTTGTCTGATGACTACAAGTCTTTTGTGGTCAACTACAACATGCATAATATGGGGAAATCCCTTGCTGAGCTACATTCCATGCTCAAGACAGCTGAGTTGAGTTTGGGGACCAAATCTAAGGACGTTCTCTTGATCGGTAACGGCAGTGGCGGTGGGAAGAAGAGAAAAAGGGCCTAGTGGTAAAGGAAAGGGTAAAACCTATCCTAACCAAGGAGTGCCAAATGGGAAAGGTGTCAAACAAAAGGTCAAGAAGGTTAAGCCTAACACTGCGAGGACCGAGAACCGGTGCTTCAAGTGTGGTGAGGCTGGGCATTGGAAAAGGAATTGTCCAAAGGGTGCAAGTGGTAGTGGAGGAAACGCAAGTTTCTCAGGTAACACAACCACACTTCTTAATCACTTTAAGATACTTGTAAAGTACATTACGAGTAATCTAACTTTTGCAATCGTTTATTGCAGGAGGAGATGGAAAGTGATGGTGACCGGCATGAGATGGTGATGATCCCACGAGCATCAAGTTTTTATAATTCAGTATTTTTGTGGATTCGTTTGAAACAATTTTACTTTATTGTTTGGATACTTTTATTTTCTTAAAACAAGTTTTATTTTTTAATTTTAATTAATCTCGAATCCATGGTTGAATTATATTGTGTGCATGTGTGATAATTACATTAGTCAAGTTTTATGATTAGATTGTAAGTCAAGTTTTGATTTACTTATATTTCATGTTTATATATATTTCTTTGATTGTTGTATAAATAATGTCTTGATAGCTCAAGGTATTTAGATGCTAGTAATTAGAAAGTTTTTCTAATGAAAGGATTTAAGAGTTTTATGAAAGCATAAGGTTCAAAGGTTATTGAACTTAGTTAAAACATCTTAAGTAATAGTCATTACTTCTGATAGAAAGTTTTAAAGTATTAGTATTAATATAGTATGATTATATTGGATATAATCAAGATAGACTTTAAGAGTATTATTACAAGTCTTTTATACTTGTAGTAAAGGATTTAATAAAGTCATAATTCCCTAATAGGAATAATTGGATATTCGTATAATCCAAGTAAAATGACTTAGACATTAAATGACTCTTAAAAGGGACAAACTATATTAAAGTATTTAAGAATTAAAAGGTATTATTGCAAGTCTTTTATACTTGTAATAAATACAATATTCAATCAAGTCATAATTCCCTAATAGGAATAATGGATATTTAAGAAATCCAAGTAATGAATTTGGCATTAAATAAGATTCTTAAAAGAATACTAATGTGTTTAAGAATTGGAAGTATCGTTTCAAGTGTTTCATGCTTGTTAGATACAGTAATCAATAAAGATCATAATTCCCTAAACATGAATGTTGGATATTCGCAAATCCAAAGGATGATCTTAACTATTGATAGAATTCTTAAAAGGATTAAACTACAAGTTATTGACTAGGTCAAAGTAGTTTAAGAGATGCTTAAGTTCCATAAAAGTAAGTGGGAGCTAAGACTAACGTAATTCATTAAAGATGTTAATGATTTTAGTAAGTTAGTAAGACATTAACAACAAGGTTTTACCAAGTCGTTAAGCCAAAGAGTTAAGAGAAATAATACATGATCGTTAATTAGATTATTGCAAACCTAATAGCGTGATCACAAGTCTTGTGATTAATTATTGCATATCTAATAGGTTGTTAACCCTTCAGTGGATAACATAGTCATTTAAGGAAATTTCTTTAACTATTAAGAATATCTACAAATCAATTAACTAAAAGAGGCTTTAGTTACAAGGATAGTTTTATGAATTCAAGAAACTAAGGAGTTAATTTCCAATCCTCCTATGTTTACCGAATTGCATAAAAGGCAAGACTAGAATATGTTCTAGAGTGTTGCAAGAACAATATCTAGCAGAGACAAAAGTAAAAGTATTCCAAAATACTCGTCTTTATCTTTAGTTTAATAGAAATGATTGGTTTAGTGATAAAGTTACAATTAATTTTGTAAGAATCATTAAGTAATCAACACGAACGAAAGGAATAAGTAATGATCCAGTAATAATTCAGTATCTATGTCCAGTGAGGAATAGTACATGAGTTAGTATCATTTTTATTCAGACTTTGTATGTTTTACATCATCCATGAATAAAAGTCTATTTATTCACACAGATACAAAATCCGTGACTACTCGTCTAGGTGGGATCCTTGATGGGACGTTAACGTCATCGCGGTATTTGGTGGAAGATTCGAAGTTCTTCGAAGATAGCTACACAAGTTTTGTGAAAACCAAATATCGGTGATATGTTGTCGGAGGCTCAACGAATATTGGATTGACCACCGTGACAATACTTCGTGGTTGAAAAGTTCAAAAGTATTGTTCACTAGGATTGTCCTTAAGCCTGTGGTATTTGGTTTAGGATACAATGACTAATGTGCTTTGGTTCAACTCAGACAATTCTGAAATACATTTGTCATACGAGGCGATACTGGTACAAAGGAAGTCGTATTTTAAATCGAAATATAACAAGATGGTAATTGCACCTCCTCTTTAGGAGAGATATTTATAGGTCCTTTGACTTGATAAGAAACTGGCAAGTGCACGGCCGTGCCCAAACGAACTGATATGTTCTTTGTCGTTTATCACAGCAGTTTGAATCAAGAAGTCATAAAACGGTTTCGAATACAGGAGTTGATAATTTCTACCATGCTCGTATTCTTTATCACAAATATCGTGCTGCAAGGGATAAGCCTAACAACGTTACCCAAGAAGTAAAGACAGAGTGTTCTTTGCTAGGAGACGCTATTAAGAGTTTTTCATAAAACTATACCAAGGGTTACATAAGCTGTTTTTATGGAGGTGGTTACCTACATGCCCATCTAGAAAGGCCACTGTAGCTCGTATCATTAAGACAAAGGTTACAAACTTGCACAAGTGGGATTCTGAAGGAATTATGTGCACAGTTAGTCAACCTATGATGATACATCCGTGCCTACGAAACACTTAAGGGTCACACCAGTGAGTACATGTAATACGAGCAAGTTATGCAACGATACTACGAAGAGGAATGATTCATAATAGTCATTATGAATCAGTTAAGTATTAAGTTAAGTTTAACTTATTACTAGATTAGTTCAACTAACTAATTAAGACAAGTAGTTGTACATTTACTAGTTGAGTAAATATACAATGTGTTAATTAAAGGTTATCCATGATATGATTTAAAGCTATTAAATCATATAGTAATTGGATAATATTATTGTGTGAATTATATAAAGGTTATTATATAATTAACTATTAAAAGTATAAATACAAGTATATATAATTCGTGTACATGGGTACCGAATTATTAGTGTGTTAATACTAGACATTTGATAGTTAAGTGCAACAATAATAAAGTAGTTAAAACTATAAGGGATGGAAGTGTAAAAAGGAAGTTTAATTAAGAAGTTAATCTTAATTAAACTAGAAGGGTTTTAAGTGTAAGATCTTCTATTATAAATAGAAGGCTTATGGCTTAAACCTAATGTTGATCTTTTGCCTCTTTACACGAAATCCCTTCCCCCCTTTGTTCACTTCGATCGGCCGAACTCCAACACAAGTACACAAGTCTTGTGTTCTTCGTGTTCTTCGTGTTCTTCGTTCGTTCTTCGTGTTCTTCAAGTCTTGAAGATCCAAGATCGTTGCAAGTGATCATCTAGAGGATCGTTCGTTGTGTTCATCATCAGTGGACTTATCTTAAGCATTAACCTAAGGTATGATTCATGGAACACCCTTCCTCCTTCTCCTCTTGTGCGACGGACGAGAACACCAAGAACCCTAGGGTTCTTGGTGAGTGTTCGACGAACACACCTTCATTGTGTGTGTTCGAGTTTTTCATACAAGGTTTCTTTCTTGTTAACCTAATCTACAACTCCAACATCCCAATCCTTTAGGGTTTAAGGATTAGGTTTAATCCCAGTTCCGCATTTAGGGATTAAATCAGCTAATTGGTTTAAACCGGTCAAGAACAAGTTCATGTTCTTTGTCAGTATGGTCGAACCAAGTATACTAGGAGGTTGACCCAAGTGGTCGATCAGTGTTATGAGACCCTACACTAGCTTCTCTAGTTAGGGCTCAAATCAGAGAGGTCAATGTCCCTTTCTGCAGATTTCTATCTCTCGTGTTCTAGAATGCAATGCCTGCGCATGACTATGATGAATTCAATAGTCCAAGAGCAGATCTTCCTCCCCTGAATGAGAAGATATATTTTTATAGACCAAGGGAATTAGAGCCTGCACTGAGTCACTCTATGTGGGCCATTGTGCAGGCACACATTAATGATGAAGAAGGTGATGATAATTCTGATTCTGGATCTATAAATGATGATGATGATAGTGGTGATGGAGGTAATGATGATCAAGATATTGAGATGGTGGATGCTCAACCAGATCAAGCCCAAGATCAACCACATATTCATCCACTTGAACAGGATCATGATGCTCCTCATACTGCATCAGATTCCGATACTGAGTCCACTGATGTGCAACCCCGTGTTCTAAGAAGAAGAAGAAGAAACTTATCCCCAGTGATAATGGGTAATTTATCATCAGACGAGGTGCAGACTACTCATGTTCCATCTTTGACTGCATCTCTTCAAGAACAAATAGTTTCTGCTACCGCTGACCTTCCAGGACCTAAACCAGAACATATTGCTCAACTCATTGAGGAACCTCATGTTCCTCTTGATGTTGAACTCCAGTTTGAGCAACACACACTGGAAGGTGCTCAAGATAGAAGAGAAGTAGCTCCTGAAGGTGTCGGCGCCTCAAATCAACATACAAATGATCCAGCACCAACCTCTGCAGATGCTCGAAGGGAGTCTGACAAAGTCTCAGCACCATCTGTGCAGGGCCATCGAGCACAAGCCACTCAATCTCAAGAAGTACAAGGGGCTCTGCAAACAATTTTAAATCAAATTCTGGCCATGCAAAACACTCAGAATACTATTCTGGCCAGGATGGATGAAATGAGTAATGAAATTGACTCCTTAAAGCAGTCTGTGGCACTACTTCAGCAACAACAACAGCCTCCATCACCTTCACAGTCTCCACTTGGTGGAAATAATGAAGATGATGAAGGAGGCCATGATACTGAGCCTAAGAGATCACCCTCAAATGCTAATACTAAGGGTGAACATGATGCTGCTACAGAGCCTATGCCCTCCCCCACACCTGATGATCGCCAAGGGTACATAGGTGGTGATACTGAACCTCTTCCTTCCCCATCCAATGATAACAATAAGGGGGAGAAGAGACAAAGAGAAGATGAGGTTGATCAACCTGAGCCATCTGCTCAGGGGGAGAAAAGAAGAAAACTAAATGAAGATCAACCTCCACAGCATCAACAACAACATCAGCAAACTCCTCATACTGAACCACTCAGGTTTCAGTATGAGAGAAGAAGACAAAGAGGAAGGTCAGTTTTGCAACAACTTGAAGAACCATCTGAGCCAACTGCTCAGGGGGAGACTACCACTGACCAACCACAGCAAGTTGATACTGAGCCTCCTGCTCAAGAGCCAAATAACTTGCAGATCATAGTCTATAGGCCTTTTGTCTGGCCTATTGCTGATGATGAAGATGAACATCCAGTGCCATCTCAGAACTTTCTCAACTTTGCACTGGATGTAGCAAACAAAGAAAGCTCTTCATCATCATCCTCCGATGATGAATAGCCTCCAAAACAACAAAATTCTCCTCAAGCTGAAGGACCTTCTAGAGTTCGTAGAAGGCCAATCACTAGAAGAATGACAAAAGTGGTTATGTCATCAGAATCTAGTGAGGAACTAGATCCAGCTCCTCTGATCACAAGACCAAGGAAATTTGTGCATGATACTGAGGAGGAGACTGCAGGTGATACTGAGGATGAAAAAGAGGCTCAAAAGTTCTTCCCTATCAAGGAAGAAGATCATGATACTGACACTGATTCTGATGCAAATGTTCCATTGAAACCTCACACTATAAGAAGAAAAGGAGATGACATCCTTCAACAATACTGGAACATTGTTGCTCAAAGAACAAGATATAGGGAGAACAAGATGAGTATGCTGAGGAATAGATCATTCCTAAATGTAAAGGAGATATGTTGGCTGAACATCTATGTCAACAAAATAAAAGTCAAAACTGTTGACAAGTCCATAGTTGCAGTCTGCACTGGACTAGTCAGTCCTCCCATGAAGATCTTTCTTCATGATATTCAGAACATGGGACTCCAAGACTGAGTGAAGATTTCCAGACTGATAAAGGAGTTACCATCAAGATCCTCTAAATCCCAAGTAATGATGGATGAAATCTGGGCTGTTTCTGCTATATGCTTTGAACAAGGCATTCTGTACCAAGCAGACTATAGGGCACTCAGTGTAATGACTGAGGTTGTCAAGAACAACAAGCCTGAGTGCCTTAACACTTTCAGGATCTTTAACTCATACCCTGTTCCTCCAAATCTCATTTTTCAGGATCAAAAGAGCACCATATATCCAACCTCTAGTTATATGTATACTGACCCAGAAGATAGGGAATGCTTTATCACTGAAGCAGATTTGCCAAAGGCCCCTATCAGTCATCTTGGGGGTTTGAAATGGATGATAACCAAGAAGGAGGATTCTTGGTTCAGAAAGAAGATAGTTGTTGTGCTAAACAACAGGCAGGATGAACTAATGAAAAGAGAAGAGTTCATCCATATAAAGAAAGAAGTCTTCTATGAGTCTGAATCAATCAACAGAAGGTGAAGAAGAAGACTCTGCAGCCTGTATTTTTGTTTATGTAATAATTCTCTTTGTAATTGTTTTGTTATCATTAGATAGGGGGAAATTGTTAAGGCAAAAAGACTTACCCCTTTGGAATCTTAAGATAACAAAACAACCTAGACTAGATTAGAATAATTAGTAGAATAAATATGCTAAGTTTAGGAGTGATACTGAGTTTGGCCAGTATTGGCCACTCAGTATCAGTAAGGACTGAGTTACATTTAGTTATGTAATGGGCTAAGATCAAATCCCCTGATTTTAGTCATTTTCCTAGCTTAGTCTTTCGGTTACTCCTTTGCACATTATGTAAGATCTCTATATCATTATAAATAGAGATTATCTTGCAAAGGAGAACTTACTAATTCACACCTTCATTCATACATATTGTAATTGTAAAAGTGGTCTTGTTTTTCCGCAACAAGCCACACTCAGTGGAATATTACATTTGACTATAATCTTGTGTTCAATACATTATTTGTCTTAAGTAATATAAATTCTATCTAAAATGTATACAAACCAGGGTTGTTGTGACCTAACAACTTGATGGAACAAACTTTGTGGACTGGTCTCGTAACCTAAGGATTGTCCTTAGGGCCGAGCACAAGTACACCATTTTGGAGGAGGCCCTGCCCCCTGCCCCTGCTGCTACCGCCACTGCTGCTGTTCGTGCAGCCTATACTAAAAGGTTTAACGAACAACAAGAAGTCGCCGCGCTTATGCTAGTGAGCATGATTCCCGGGATTCAAAAGAATCTCGAGGACCTCACTGCATTTGATATGATGCGTGACCTAAAAGCCATGTATCAAAAGCAAGCCGAGCAGGAACTCTATGACACTGTCAAAGCTTTCCACGCTTGCAAGCAGGAGGAGGGTCGGTCTGTTAGCTCTTATCTTTTGAAGATGAAGAGCTACCTAGACCAAATGGAGAAACTTGGGTACCCCATGCCGCATTTCCTTGGGATTAGCTTGATCCTAACATCCCTCAATAAGGATTTTGCCCCGTTTGTCATGACTTATCATATGCATAGTATGGGGAAGACTTTCGCCGAATTACATGTTATGCTGAAACAAACAGAATCTGGGCTACCCAAGAAAACTCCGGCTCCTACTGTCCTTGCTATAGGGAAAGGAAAGATCCAAAAACCAAAACCGCAAGTAGTTGCTAAGGGCCAAGGCAAGGGTAAGCAAGTTTACAAACCCAAGCCAAAGGTTCCCCCACCTACTCATAAGGAGCACCCTGCTAAGGAGCTTGCTTGCCATCACTGCGGTGAAACATGCCACTAGAGGAGGAACTGTCCTGCCTACCTGGCGGAGTTGATGAAGAACAAAGCCAACAAGGTTGGCACATTAGGTATCTTCACAATAGAACTATATGCTATCCCTAAGAAACCATGAGTATATGGCACTGTTTGTGGAACTCACATTTGTAATACCATGCAGGGTCTAAGGGGAAGTAGAAAGCTAAACCATGGAGCTTTGGACTTGTACGTGGGCAATGGAATGCGTGCACCGGTCGAAGCTATCGGAAGCTATGATTTAATCCTTCCTAGTGGTTTAATTATTGTATTAGACAATTGTCACTATGCGCCTAGTATTACTAGGGGTATAGTATCGCTTTCATGTGTGTGGAATAATGGTTTTATTCATTGTTTTACGGATAATGTTTTATATTTTAATGTTATTCCTCGTGATGGAATCTTTGATATTGACATGCATAATCGTATCACAAACAGTAGTTCTATGTATACATGTAGCAATAAGAAATCAAAGAAGAATTTGGATTCCACTTACCTATGGCATTGTCGCCTTTGCCATGTTAACAAGAAACGCGTTTTCAAAGTTACAAAACGATGGACTTATAAAATCAGATGATTCTGAATCATTTGACAAATGTGTTTCTTGTATATCTGGAAAAATGGCGCGCAAGCCTTTCTCCCATGTAGGCGAAAGGGCCAATGATCTACTTGGACTCATACATATACTGATGTATGTGGCCATTTTAGAACTAGAACTAGGGAAGGTGCTACCTACTTCATTACTTTCACCGACGACTTTAGTCGTTATGGTTATGCTTACTTGATTAAATATAAACATGAAACCTTTGAAACGTTCAAAGCTTTCCAAAATGAAGTAGAAAATCAACTCGGCAGGAAGATAAAGGCTCTCCGTTCTGATCGAGGAGGAGAGTACATGAGCCATGAGTTTCAAGACCATCTAAAGAATTGTGGGATTATCTCACAATTCACTCCCCCTTATACACCACAGCATAATGGTGTATCAGAGAGGAGAAATTGCACCTTGCTTGACATGGTCTGATCGATGATGAGTCCTACCACTCTGCTTCTATCCTTTTGGGGTTATGCACTCAAGTCGGCTGCTCGCATACTGAATATGGTTCCCACCAAGAAGTTTGAAAAGACACCATATGAGATATGGCATGGGAAAGTCCCTAACTTGTTTTACTTGAAGGTCTGGGGTTGTGAGGCTCTCGTGACACGAGACACACCAAACAAACTTGAACCCAGAGCTGTCAAGTGCATCTTTATAGGATACCCTGAGGAAATGATGGGTTACTATTTCTACTACCCACCTGAGCAAAAGGTAATTATTGCTCGTTATGCTGAGTTTCTTGAGAGCAATCTCATTTCACAAGAAGCAAATGGGAGTACAATCGACTTTGATGAGATTCCAAGCGATGAAGATGCACAACCTATTGGAGATACTAGCGAACATCAAGATGAGGCTGAACATGAATCTGTTCCTGTTGCACCTCAAAATGATATATACCTCATTCGAAGGTCCGCAAGGACACCTCATGCACCTGAACGATATGGTTTCCAAATCGATGTTGATGAGCTAAGTTTAGGGGATCATAATGAACCCCCTAACTATCGATCTGCATTAACAGATTCTGAATCTGACAAATGGCTTGATGCTATGAATGCGAAAATGCAATCCATGAAAGATAACCAAGTATGGACTTTGGTTGATCTTCCTCCTAACAGCAAGACTATTGGTAGCAAGTGTCTCTTCAAGAAGAAGACCGACATGGATGGCAACGTACACACCTATAAAGCTCGGTTGGTAGCAAAAGGTTACACTCAAACCTACGGGATTGACAGTGATGAAACCTTCTCGCATGTTGCTGACTTTAGAGCTATTAGGATTGTCATAGCCATAGCAGCGTACTATGACTATGAGATTTGACAAATGGATGTTAAAACTGCTTTCTAAAATGGACACCTTGATGAAGATGTCTATATGGTTCAGCCTGAGGGTTTTGTAAGTACAAAACACCACAAGAAAGTATGTAAGCTTCAAAGGTCCATTTATGGACTAAAGCAAGCATCTAGAAGTTGGAACAAAAGATTCGAGGAGGAAGTCAAAACGTTTGGTTTCACTCAGAATCCCGAGGAGCCATGTGTATATGTAAGAGCTAGTGGGAGCATTGTCGTCTTTCTAATCCTATATGTCGATGACGTACTACTCATAGGAAATAACATTCCAATGCTACAAGATGTAAAATCATGGCTTGGGAAGTGCTTCGCTATGAAGGATCTTGGGGAAGCGGCATATATACTTGGTATAACGATCTATCAAGATAGATCAAAGTGGTTAATCGTTTTAAGTCAAAGTGCGTACATTGATAAAATTGTAAAACGGTTTAGAATGGATGCTTCCAAATGTGGAAATCTTCCTATGCAACACAATGTACACTTGAGTAAGACTCAAGGACCGTCCTCACCTGATGAGATGAAACGTATGCATGAAGTTCCCTGTGCCTCCGCAGTAGGATCTATCATGTATGTTGTGCAGTGTCATGACATATAATTATAAGGCTAGACGTACATGAGCCTATAGGGTCACACACTTAAAGTAAAGATAAAACCACTAATGGGATGCTTATGAAAAGTGGAATATGATCACGTCGTACATGCAACATATAATTGATGGTACTCCCACTTGCTTCTTGTGAAATGAGATTGCTCTCAAGAAACTCAGCATAACGAGCAATAATTACCTTTTCCTCAGGTGGGTAGTAGAAATAGTAACCCATCGTTTCCTCAGGGTATCCTATAAAGATGCACTTGACAGCTCTGGGTTCAAGTTTGTTTGGCGTGTCTCATTTCACGAGTGCCTCACAACCCCAGACCTTCAAGTAAGACAAGTTAGGGACTTTCCCATGCCATATCTCATATGCTGTCTTTTCAACCTTCATGGTGGGAACCATATTCAGTATGCGAGCAGCCGATTTGAATATTAAATCAGGTCCAACGAATCTAATATCTCATAATGGTGGGAACCATATCTCATAATGGTGATTTTCGGTTATTACAAGTAACAACCATAAATGGATCTAATATTAAATCATACAATTAAACTACAATAAAAAACAAGGAGATTAGATGAACATTTCATACCCTTGTAGCCTTTGACATTGATGATTCGGATGGATGAAGATGGTGACCGAAACCAAGTATTCTAAAGGAGAATACCTCAAAAGATGATCCATACAACACTTGTGCTTGAACACCAAAGGATGCTAGTCCAAATCTTGAGGCAAATGGAAGCAAAACTAGAGAGAGTGTAGGGGAAAGAGGCGCCGGTTTGGGATGCCTAGAATGAGAGAATTGGTTGCCCTAATCCTCTTAATTACCCTCCATAAACCATTAAGTTTGTTTACACTCTAATCCCTAGCTTTTGTTCCTTCTAGTTTGTTCACAATAAAATTTCAATATTAACATTTAATATTAAACTTACTATATACAAGCATGTAGCTTATATTAATATATAATGTAATTACCCTAATTACACTACATATCTTATAGTGTTAAGTGTTTAAGTGTGTGACCCTTTAGGCTCTCAAACTACTAGCCATATAACTATATGTTATACGCGTGAAGCATATTCCAACAGCTCCCACTTGCGCACGTGATAACATCAAGTAGTTATACAAGCAAAGGTTAGAGTCTAGCAACCCGCCAATGCCCCTAGAAGTACATGAGGAGTTTCATAAAATCTTTGTTCAAAGTTTTTCGAGCAGTTATCCTTTTGTTACTGATACTATGTTGAATTTTAGACAAGGATTAATGTCAATCTAAAATTTCAATGATTCTGTTTCTCGATCTATATATTGAAGTAGATTACCAAAACCAATCAAGATTCATATTGATTACCTTTTGGGTGTGGCCAAACATACATCTATTCAAATCATCGAGGGGCACAGTAGTATCTAATCCACATACGTGGAGGAACAAATTCTTTATTGACTGCACGTGTCTGTCATGTGCTTAATGACAAACCCGATAATGGTTGTTATAACAGCCTTATTTAGGTCAGCGTTTAACCATATCAAAGTTTTCCCCTCTACATACACAAACCAACTTGCATCTCAAGTCAGAGGATAAGTGATAAAGCCTTTGTGAGATTCACTTGTGACATAAATCCAGGAAGTGATTTCTCATAGGTTGGGTCAGTCCAATTGTGCATCATTATGAACAACAAGTGAGTTTGATTTCATCATCCTTAGTCATACTAAGATAATGTCATCACTGCCCCCAAATTTGTCTTAATAATATTCCCATATTATTAATATGACAATGGACAATTTAGAATATAAAACGCAGTAAATATTCATGGATATAAACATGAAAATATAGAACACAGTAGATATTCATATAAAAACGATCATATCAAATATATCAATTTATTCCAATAAAAACTGCACAATGTTCCATTATCCAAATACTAAAACAGATTACATGAAACTACTAGCCGGTCGAAGCCCAATGTTTCTAGCATGCTCAATGTGTTTGGTACATGACATTGGCTTCGTGAAGGGGTCAGCTAAGTTGTCATCTGTATGAACTTTGAGCAAGCGTACATCTCCCATTAGGATCGCATCTCTAATGTAGTGAACCTTCTTCCGGTAATGTCTGGCTCCTTTCTGAACACCAGGTTCGTTGGCAATGATGATAGCACCTGTGTTATCATAGTACATATCCATGGGTTTTTCATTACTGGGGATGACTCCAAGCCCATAAATGAATTTCCTCATCCAAACAGCTTCCATTGCAGCTTCAGTAGTTGCAATGTATTCAGCTTCTGTAGAAGATATAGCGATAGTGCTCTGCTTTGCGCTTTTCCAATCAACAGTGCCTCCGTTCAAAACGATAACATACCCCGTTTGAGATTTGGAATCATCTCGATCAGTCTCAAAAGTAACGTCAGAATAACAAGTAACGCTTAGCTCATTTTGAGTTTCACCGCCATAGAAACGAAACATAACTTTAGTATTCCTAAGATACTTCAGTATGTTCTTAACAGCAGTCTAGTGACTCTCACCTAGATTCTGTTGATATCGGCTTGTAAGGTTCTGAGAGAATGCTACATCAGGTCTTGTGCACCGCACAACATACATGATAGATCCTACTGCCGAGGCATAGGGAACATCACGCATACGTTTCATCTCATCAGGTGGGGACGGTCCTTGAGTCATACTCAAGTGTACATTGTGTTGCATAGGGAGACTTCCACATTTGGAAGCATCAATTCTAAACCGTTTTAGAATTTTATCAATGTACGCACTTTGACTTAGTCCGATTAACCGCTTTGATCTATCTCGACAGATCTTTATACCAACTATGTATGCCGCTTCCCCAAGATCCTTCATAGCGAAGTACTTCCCAAGCCAGGATTTTACATCTTGTAGCATTGGAATGTTATTTCCTATAAGTAATATGTCATCGATATATAGGATCAGAAAGACGACAATGCTCCCACTAGCTCTTACATATACACATGGTGCATCGGGATTCTGAGTGAAGCCAAACGTTTTGACTTCCTCATCGAATCTTTTGTTCCAACTTCTGGATGCTTGCTTTAGTCCATAAATGGACCTTTGAAGCTTACATACTTTCTTGGGGTGTTTTGTACTTACAAAACCCTCAGGTTGTACCATATAGACATCTTCATCGAGGTGTACATTTAAGAAAGTAGTTTTAACATCCATTTGCCAAATCTCATAGTCATAGTACGCTGATATGGCTAGGACGATCCTAATAGCTCTAACGTCGGCAACATGCGAGAAGGTTTCATCATAGTCAATCCCGTAGGTTTGAGTGTAACCTTTTGCTACAAACCGAGCTTTATAGGTGTGTACATTTCCATCCGTGTCGGTCTTCTTCTTGAAGAGCCACTTGCTACCAACAATTTTACTGTTAGGAGGAAGATCAATCAAAGTCCATACTTGGTTATCTTTCATGGATTCCATTTCCGCGTTCATAGCATCAAGCCATTTGTCAAATTCAGAATCTGATAATGCAGCTCGATAGTTAGGGGGTTCATTATGATCCCCTAAACTTAGCTCCTCAGCATCGACATGGAAACCATATCATTCAGGTGCATGAGGTGTCCTTACGGACCTTCGAACGGGGACTACATCATTTTGAGGTGCAACAGGAGCAGTTTCATGTTCAACCTCATCTTGATGTTCGCTAGTATCTACAATAGGTTGTGCATCTTCATCGCTTGGAATCTCGTCAAATTCGTTGATACTCCCACTTGCTTCTTGTGAAATGAGATTGCTCTCAAGAAACTCAGCATAACGAGCAATAATTACCTTTTGCTCAGGTGGATAGTAGAAATAGTAACCCATCATTTCCTCAGGGTATACTATAAAGATGCACTTGACAGCTCTGAGTTCAAGTTTGTTTGGTGTGTCTCGTTTCACGAGAGCCTCACAACCCTAGACCTTCAAGTAAGACAAGTTAGGGACTTTCCCATGCCATATCTCATATGGTGTCTTTTCAACCTTCTTGGTGGGAACCATATTCAGTATGCGAGTCGCCGATTTGAGTGCATAGCCCCAAAAGGATAGAGGCAGAGTGGTAGGACTCATCAACGATCAGACCGTATGAAGCAAGGTGCGATTTCTCCTCTCTGATACACCATTATGCTGTGGTGTATAAGGGGGAGTGAATTTTGAGATAGTCCCACAATTCTTAAGATGGTCTTGAAACTCATGGCTCATGTACTCTCCTCCTCGATCAGAACGGAATGCCTTAATCTTCTTGCCAAGGTGATTTTCTACTTCATCTTGGAAAGCTTTGAACGTTTCAAAGGTTTCATGTTTATGTTTAATCAAGTAAACATAACCATAACGACTAAAGTCATCGGGAAAGTAATGAAGTAGGTAGCACCTTCCCTAGTTCGAGTTCTAAAAGGGCCACATACATCAGTATGTATGAGTCCAAGTAGATCATTGGCCCTTTCGCCTACATGGGAGAAAGGTTTGCACGCCATTTTACCAGATATGCAAGAAACACATTTATCAAATGATTCAGAATCATCTGATTTTATAAGTCCATCCGTTTGTAATTTCAAGACGCGTTTCTTGTTAACGTGGCAAAGGTGACAATGCCGTAGGTAAGTAGAATCCAAATTTTTCTTGGATTTCTTATTGCTACATGTATGAATAGAACTACTGTTTGTGATACGTTTATGCATGTCAATCTCAAAGATACCATCATGAGGAATAGCAGTAAAGTAAAAAACATTATCCTTTGAAACCGAAATACCATAATCCGTAAACGTATGAATAAAACCATTATTCCACAAACAAGAAAGCGATACTATTCCCCTAGTAATACTAGGCGCATAGTGACAATTGTCTAATACAATAATTAAACCACTGGGAAAGATTAAATCATAGCTTCCTATAGCTTCGACCGGTGCACGCATTCCATTTCCTACGTACAAATCCAAAGCTCTATGGTTTAGCTTTCTACTTCCCCTCAAACCCTGCATGGTATTATAAATGTGAGTTCCAGAACCAGTGTCATATACCCATGATTTCTTAGGGAAAGCATATAGTTCTATTGTGAAGATACCTGATGTGTCAATCTTGTTGGCTTTGTTCTTCATCAACTCCACCAGGTAGGCAGGACAATTCCTCCTCCAATGGCATGTTTCACCGCAGTGATGGTAAGCAAGCTCCTTAGCAGGGTGCTCCTTTTGAGTAGGTGGGGGAACATTTGGCTTGGGCTTGTAAGCTTGCTTTCCCTTGCCTTGGCCTTTCGCAACTACTTGCGGTTTTGGTTTTTGGATCTTTCCATGCCTTATAGCAAGGACAGTAGGGGCTAGATTTTTCTTGGGTAGGCTTGCTTCCGTTTGTTTCAGCATAGCATGTAATTCGGCGAAAGTCTTCCCCATACTATGCATATGATAAGTCATGACAAACGGCGCAAAATCCTTGTTGAGGGACGTTAGGATCAAGCTAATCCCAAGGATGTGCGGCATAGTGTAACCAAGCTTCTCCATTTGGTCTAAGTAGCTCTTCATCTTCAAGAGATAAGAGCTAACAGACTGTCCCTCCTCCTGCTTGCAAGCGTGGAAGGCTTTGACAGTGTCAAAGAGTTCCTGCTCGGCTTGCTTTTGATACATGGCTTTTAGGTCACGCATCATATCAAATGCAGTGAGGTCCTCGAGATTCGTTTGAATCTCGGGAATCATGCTCACTAGCATAAGTGTGACGACTTCATGTTGTTCGTTAAACCTTTTGGTATAGGCTGCACGAATAGCAGCCGTGGCGGTTGCAGCAGGGGCAGGGGGCAGCGCCTCCTCCAAATGGTGGTACTTGTGCCCGGCCCTAAGGACAATCCTTAGGTTTCGAGACCAGTCCACAAAGTTCGTTCCATCAAGTTTCTCTTTTTCGATAACGGGACGAATGGTGGTGTGTGTTAGGGTTTTATTGTATGAAGTCATCTACAAAATTATAAAGTTCATTAATTAGTATTTTCAATAATAATTTCTTTTAATCAATTAACTACCCAATTAATTTTAATTAAAAGCTGAGATCCCATTAAGCTTCTATCATCGCATCAGTTGATCTGCTAGAGATGATAGATCTAATAGGTAGGTGACGATCAACAATTGCATTACAAGTGCAACTCTTAGAGGTATGGGACTTCATGGCACCTAGTGAACAAGCATTTAGGGTCAAGTGGCATGTTTGTCGCATCTTCGTCTCGAGTCAAGGTCTCACCGTTAACTCAATTAAGTCATCCAATGTGAAATCATGTCAAAATAGCTCTAGGTCTCACGCGTAGAGAATAAGGACCTCAGATCTAAATTCAAACCACGTGTCACGTGAATTCAAAAATAGAAACAAGTGATTATCAACCGATTAGACGCCGTGACTTAAATTTTAGGTATGTTAAATTTTAATTAATAAAATTTTATTAAGATATGAATGAATCATGTACTTCATTCATAGCACTTCATAAGTCATTTAATAAACGGTAAAACGTTTAGCGATTATTAAGGGTTAAGTTTCAAATCGTATTTAAACTTTGTTTTTAATCTCAAAACCTTTTTAGATTAAAGTATAATCATCAATGATTAACTAGTAATCATAGATGATCAAAGGTTTGGATGTTTTTAATGTTTGTGTCTAGAATCATATTTTAATTGTTTTATTTATCTAATAGAAAAGAAAACAACCACAAACATAAATAAAAACAAGCAACATATTTTTGTGCAAACCTCAACCGATGAAATCCTAAGTTCGGTCACGTGAGTCATCACGACGGACCGAAGGGTCAAACTAGGGGACGGGCCAACATGAACCCAAACGGGCCTACATAAACCCATTGGGCTCCCACTTGCCCTCATGACATTCATTGGCAAGTAGAAACCAACATTTGTGAAAAAATACATTCTGCCAGAAAATTCAGTCTGACTTCAAAGCCCGAAAAGTCACTGAAGTAATCTTTGGTGGTCTTCCCCGCCTTCTGTAAAATTGTAGGTCTCTGAGTTGCGGAAATATTGGCGGTGGTTTCAGGTCCAACGGAATAGCCAATCTCCGGGAAAATCTGTTTTGGTGCAGCTGCGCAGGAGGTGCCGAAAATTATTGTTTTGTCCTCATTTTCTCTCCATCTTTGGCCAACAAATTACAAAATACAAAGAAATAAAATACAACTATTCTAATTTCTTTTACAATGAAATTTGCCCCAAAACATGGCACCAAAAATAAAAGAAAAAATTGAAACAAATTACAATAATTTATGCCAAAAACACGGCTTTTCCCAAATCAACCAAACAATGAACACATTCATTCACAAAGGTCTAGGATTTCATCGATTTGCACAAACAAGCAACAGTTGACAAGGTTTTGGCCTGAGATATGGCAAAAATACATGTTTTGCCATATCAAAACAAAATTAAACAAGAATTCCAAGCCAAATAATCAAAAAATTCAATAAATTAGATTAATTTTTTTATTTGATTTTGTAACAAGTGACAATAGGGTTCCAAAAATACATGTTTTAACCCACTTTTTAATTAAAAACCGGAAAGTTTAATCAAAAAACCCGTAGGGTTTTTTTCTTGTCCGATCGGCACTTTTATACATCAAAAAAGATTAGTTTTTGCCAGTTTTCACAAAATCTAGCTAATTATATGATTAATAGAATGACTCGTGATACCACTAATGGTGATTTCGGTTATTACAAGTAACAAACGCAGCGGAAAAATGTTTATCACCATAAACGGATCTAACATTTAATCATATAATTAAACTACAATAAAAAACAAGGAGATTAGATGAACATTTCATACCCTTGAACCCTTTGATATTGATGATATGGATGGATGAAGAAGGTGACCGAAACCAAGTATTCTAAAGTAGACTACCTCTAAAGATGATCCACACAACACTTGTGCTTGAACACCAAAGGATGCGAGTCCAAATCTTGAAGCAAATGAAGCAAAACTTTAGAGAGTGTAGGGGAAAGAGGCGCCGGTTTGGGATGCTTAGAATGAGAGAATTGGTTGCCCTAATCCTCTTAATTACCTTCCATAAATCATTAAGTTTATTTACACTCTAGTCCCTAGCTTTTGTTCCTTCTAGTTTGCTCACAATAAAGTTTCAATATTAACATTTAATATTAAACTTATTATATACACGCATGTAGCTTATATTAATATAAAATGTAACTACCCTAATTACACTACATATCTTATGGTGTTAAGTGTTTAAGTCTGTGACCCTTTAGGATCACAAACTACTAGCCATATAACTATATGTTATACGCGTATTCCAACACGTTGGACCTGAAACCACCGCCAAAGTTTCCGTATCTCAAAGATATAAAAATGTCAAGAAGGTTGGGAAGACTAAAACTTACGTCTTCTACGGTGAATTACACTGTGATTGAAGCAGAAAATTTTGGACAACTTATTCACTTCACTGTTTGGGTAATTTTGGGTTCCACTTGCTCTTGTAGCAAGTGGGAGCCCATTGGGTTTATGTAGGCCCCCTCGGGTTCATGTTGGCCCATCCCATAGCTTGACCATTCGGTCCGTCGTGATGACTCACGTGACCGAACTTATGTCATCACTGATCGAGGTTTTGAACAAATTGTGTTGCATGTTTTTCTTGAATGTTTTTGGTTGTGATAACTTTCTATTTGATACAAATATAAACAACTAAAAATAAGATTTTTGAAACACAAAAATTAAAAACATCCAAACAAGATAAATATAAACTTGTCTTTTGAGATTAATAAAATAATTTTAAATACGAATTAAACTTCAAACTTAATAATCGTTAAACATTTTTAGCGCTTATTAACCGACTTATTAAGTGGTATGAATGAAGTACATGATTCATTCATATCATAATAAATTTTTCTTAAAATTTCATACCAAAAACTTAAGTCCTACCGTCCCATTGGTTGAAATCAATTGCTTCTACTTTTAAATTCATGTGAGATGTGGTTTGAATTTAGATCCGAGTTCATTATTGTCTACGCGTGAGACCAAGATTTTGTTTTGACACGATTTCACATTGTATGACTTAATCAAGTTAACGGTGAGATCTTGACACGAGGTGAAGATGCGACAAACATGCATGCCACTTGACCCTAGATGCTTGTTCTCTATGTGCCATGAAATCCCATAACTCTAAGAGTTTCACTTGTAATGCAATTGTTGATCTCACCTACCTACTGGATCTATCATCACTAGCAGATCAACTGATGCCGTGGTAGAAGCTCAATGAGGATCTTAGCTTTTAATAAAATTAATTGGGTAGTTAATTTTTTATAAGAAATTATTATTGAAAATACTATTTTTTTTTGAACTTTGTGTGTTATACTGATAACAACAACAAATCAAAACCTAAGTATCTCTACTCTAAGATTAGTTCTCGAACTCTAAGGATTGTCCTTAGAGATGAGAACAAGTTCATACGCCTATAAGAGGCCTTATCAGTGGCACCTCCTGCCAATGCTTCTGTTATTGTTCCTCAAGCCTTTAACGAAACATTTAACAAACACAAAGAAGTCGCTACTCCTATTCTTGTGAGCATGAACCCTGAGATCTGAAAGAACTTTGAGGAACTCACGGCATATGACACGTTAAGCGAGCTGAAAATGATATTTCACAACAAGCAAAACAGGAACTGTTCGAAACAGTTAAAGCATTCCACGCTTACAAGGAGGAGGACGGCCAATCAGTTAGCACTTAATCTTGAATATGAAATGCTATCTTGATCAAATGGAGCGTCTTGGTTACCCATTGCCACAAGTTCTTGGAATGAGCTTGATTGTTAACTCACTATCCAAGGACTATGACCAATTTGAAAAGAGTTTTAAAAATACATAGCATGGGGAAGATAATTGGTGAAATACATGCTATGGTAAAACTAGTTGAGCAAGGGTTACCCAATACTTTTCTAGCAATCAGGGAAGGTGAACCGCAAGCACAAGGCAAGAGTCTAGGTAATGGTAAGCTAGTTTACTTTTCCAAACCTACGATTCCCCACATGCTAAAATGAGCACACTACAAAGGATATATCTTGCCATCATTGCGATGAATCCGGTCATTAAAGGAGGAACTGTCCTGCCTACTTGGCAGGGTTGATGAAGGACGAATGTGTTCTGGCTAACACATTAGGTATCTTCATTATAGAACTCTATACTTTTCCTAATAAATCTTGAGTGTATGACACTAGTTGTGTAAATGTGCAAGATTAAAAGTGAAGTAGAAAGCTAAAAGAATGGAAGCTGTGATATTATCCTTCCTAAATGTTTTAATTATTGTTTTGAACAATTGTCAATTATACACTGTTTAGCTTTATCGTTTGTTGAATAATGATTTTATTCAAACTCTTACAGATTATGATATTTTGGTCTTTGAAAATAACAAGTTTTAGTGCTATTCCTTGGAATAGTATATTTGAAATTAAAATGCATAATCTTGATTCAAACGGTAGTTCTATATACTCAAGTAGCACTTAGAAATCCAAAACAGTTTGGATTCCACCTACCTAGAAAGTCTTTTTCCCATGTTGGCGAAAGAGCTAAAAATCTACTTGGACTCATACATATTGATGTACGTGGCCCTTTTAAAACTAAGACTAGGGAAGGTGCCACATACTTTATCACTTTCACTAATGATATCAGTCATTGTGGTTATGTTTACTTGATTAAACATCAACATGAAAACATTGATGATATCAATCGCTATGGTTATGTTTACTTGATTAAACATAAACATGAAATCTTTGAGACGTTCAAAGCTTTCTAAGGTAATGTAGAAACTCAACTCGGCAAGACAATAAAGGCTTTCCGTCCTGATCGAGGAGGATAGTACATGAGTCAAGAGTTTCTAGATCTTCAAACATAATGTGACAATTTCTCACAATTCACTCGTCTATACACTCCACAAGATAATGGTGTGTCTGAAAGGAGATATCGGATTCTGCGTGACATGGATCGATCTATAATGAGTCCTACTACTCTTAATAGGGGTGTTCATTATTCGGATATAACCAGATTGTCCAATTGGGCATTTTGGATAGGACTATTTGAATTGATTTTTTTGGTTTTTTGGAATGCTTTGGACTTGAACCAAATTAATAGTTTGGATTTCGGATTGGATTTGGTTTCCGTTGTGAAAACCGGATTGTCCAAAAAACCGAATAGTACTATATAGTAAATTGATTTATATACTAACACTTGTTGGTTTCCATTGTAAGCAATTATGGTTTCCCTTTTCTTTACATTTCTTATAGTAAATTGATTTATATACTAACACTTGATCCATTCTATATTGTATTAGTTGGTGATGTACCAATATTTTTAGAGTTTTTGATAAAGTTGATGTCAAAATTTTTGCATATATGATTGTAAATGTCACAAGCTATGAAGTAGACTTGTTTTTATGTACAAAGTAATTTATCATTTTGGAATTTTATATATGAACTTAATATTATTTATGTTATACACTTTTGGAATATTTTGAAAATTACAAAAAAAAAAAACAAAACGGATAAAACCAAACCAACGAAATTGTTATTTGGTTCGGATCGGTTTGGTTTTCGAATTAGTTTGGACGGTTCGGTTTGAAGTTTTGAAAACCGGATTTTATTTGGTTTCACCTATTTGGACCGGATAAAATCAAACCGTCCAAACGAACACCCGTAACTCTTAAACTATCCTTTTGAGGGGACGCACTAAAGTCTGTTGCTCGAATACTTAATATGGTTTCGACCAAAAGGTTAAAAAGACACCATATGAAATATGGCATGGGAAAGTCCCTAATTTGTCTTACTTGAAGATCTGGGGTTGTGAGGATCTCTTGTAATGAGACATGCCAAAAAAACTTGAGCACATATATATCAAGTGTATCTTCGTTACTATTTTACTACCCACCTGAGAAAAAATTGTTGTTGCTCGGTATGCTGAGTTTCTTGAAAACACACTCATTTCACAAAGCAAGTAGGAGCACTATAGACTTTGACATGATACAAAGCGAAGATGCACAACCTTTTGGTAACACTAGAAAATATCACAATGAGGCTGAACATATAGATGTTGGACCACATGATGATGTTGTTCCCATTCATAGGTCCGCAAGGACACCTCATGCACCTGAATGATATAGTTTTATGCCGATGTTGAGGAGAAAAGTTTCGAGGACCGTAATGTACCCTCTAACTATCAAGTTTCATTATCGGAATTTGAATCCGACAAATGACTTGAAGCTATGAATGCGAAAATGAAATCCATGAGAGACAATCAAGTTTTGAACTTAGTTGATCTTTCTCAAAATAGTAAGACTGTTGACATGGATGAAAATATACACACCTATAAAGCTCTTGTAGTAGCAAAAAGGTTACACTCAATCCTACGGGATTGACAATGACGAAAAATTCTCGCCTGTTACTAAAGGATTCTTATAGCAAAAGTAACGTATTATAACTTTGAGATTTGGTTAATGATGAAATCAAAACGTTTGTTTCTCCCAAAACCCAAACTAAGCATGTGTATATATGAAAGCTAGTGGGAGCATTGTCATTTCTCAAAGCATACATGTTGATAACATGTCACTCATGTGAAACAATATACCAATCTACAAGATGAAAAGCCTGGCTTGGCTTGTTACAATAGAAGGTTCATAGAAAATTTCTCGAAGATAGCCAATTCCTTGGTCTGGCTGGTTACTATAGAAGGTTCATAGAAAATTTCTTGAAGATAGCCAAAGATTTAACAGTGTTGACACAAAAGGATGAGAAATTGAAAAACAAGATTCAACCTTCCAAACTCTAAAATCCAAATTATGTTCCGTGCCAATTCCATCTCTTCCCGAATGTACCGACAATTTCATAGTCTACCGTGATGCTTCGCACCAAGGGCTACGCTGTGTATTGATGCAGAATGACAAGGTGATTGCTTATGCCTCTCGACAATTGAAGATCCACGAGAAGACCTACACAACGCATGATCTCGAGTTAGGTGTCGTGGTGTTCGCATTGAAGATTTGGAGACATTACCTCTACGGTACCAAGTGCACAATATTCACCGATCACAAGAGCTTGCAACATATAATTAATCAGAAAGAGCTAAACATGAGATATCACAGATGGGTAGAGCTGATGAATGATTACGACTATGAGATCAAGTATCGTCCTGGTAAGGCTAATGTTGTAGATGATGCCTTAAGTCCAAAAGAGCAGCCTAAACCTCGTCGTGCTTGAGCCCTTCCAATTTCTATTTGTTCTAATCAATCTACCCAATTTCATGAATTCCAAATTGAAGCCTTGAAGATGGAGAACATCAAAAGTGAAGCTTGGCGTGGTATGGAGAAGCAACTAGAAGCAAAGGATAGAACCCTATATTTCATGGATCGTTTATGGGTTCCTGATCATGAAAGTGTTTGCGACGTCATCTTGAATGAAGTTCATAAATTCAACTATTATATTCATCCTGGTGCTGACAAGATGTACAAAGATGTCAAAGAGTTGTATTAGTGGCCAAATATGAAGAATGAGATCGCAGTTTACGTCAGCAAATGTTTAACGTGTGCAAAAGTGAAAGTAGAGAATTAGAATCCATCTGGTCTTCTACAACAACCAGAGATCCCTGAATGGAAATGGGAACAAATCTCCATGGATTTCTGTTAGTCCCATAATAAGTGAATTTCTACACCTATACGCTTTCACTGATCAATTTAAAATAATGGTAACACTCAACACTTTTTAAACTTTTCTTTATTAATCAATAATGATACAATAAAGATGCAAAAATTTTGAGGAATAGCTAAGAACAAATCTTAACTAAACTGCTTGCATGTGATAGAAAACAACAGATATTATCTGGGACAAGTTTATGATCAACAAATGATCAAACACAAGACCAGACACCTTTGTTAAGAAGATTCAATTCTCGAATCACGTAACTTAGGTTAACTAGTGGTTTACATTCAACTCGAAGGAGTAAAGTTCTGGAGTAATTTCAACAGCGTGTAACCTTGTTGGGTGCACTCCAAAATCAATCACCTAAGTCCTCAATTTATAGCTTTGGGAAACGTAGAGCCAAAGGAATGATCGATCGATTCCACGTGTGAGAATTATGTTGGTGCAGAGGATATTTCATGGGACAAGCACGACTAACGGAATTCTGATAGTACTTTCTATCGTCTTGTGATCACCGATATCTTCTAGAAGATTTGCAAGATATTCCCATAATCAGCGATGCACAAACTTGTGCTTTACTTGTGTCTTTCTGTGACACTGAACCCTCGGGCCTATTTACACTTCTGGCAGCCATGAGTCTTTGGATACTCATGATTCTTCAGGTGGCCTTTAGCTTCAGTGACATTCACTATGAATTTTGCTTAGGGAAGTATCTGTTCAATGGTTCAACGTTATTGTCCAATGTGCACTGAACCTGTTACATTATCTGATCTGTTAACCAGTATCTGATTCCGCACGGGGAACTGATCGTTGTTTCAGATAGTGATCAGATAGTGTAACTGGGTAACTGAAATCCGAACTGATCAAATTCAGTACCCACAATTTGAGGAACTAAATTGTCTTCTAACTATTTGGCCTTTTTGTCTTCATTAAATCCGTTCAGTGGGGGATGCTTTTCAGCGAACCAACAATCCCCCTCTATTTGATGTAGACAAATAGTTAGGTCACTCCCCCTGAATATGTGAAGGTTTTATATCTAACCTTGAGTATTTTTCACAATTCAGAGGGTCTTCGACATACCTAGAAAACATTACAATATATGATGATCTGATAGAATCTGATCATACTACAATTTATAACTCATATTTTCTTTTTGAGTTTTTCTAAGTATCTAGCAAGCAAATAAACCCAGGTATGTCAAAATCATCATCATTAACAGATGTTGTTCATGTATAACGACCAAGCAATAATGATAAGAGTAAATTGTCTTGTAGCATGCGGATAAATAAAATTGTTTTAAAGTACAGACAATTGTTTTTGAACCATAAAACATCACCCAAAAACATCATCTGAGATTCGCCTTCATTCATTTCTCCTCTTCTGACTCCCTAACCCAAATGCATGTTCTTCTTCCTCCTTGGCTCTCTGGAGCTCCTATTCAGTCATTCCCAGCCCTCTTTCAGCCATCCTTGCTTCTTCCTCATCTGGGACCACTAACTCTTTTCTTTTCTTAAGTTTAGTTGAAGGGAGGTCGGCAGGCCTTTTTCCTTTATCATGAGAGGGAAGTTTGACGTTTGTTTTCGGAACAAGATGAGCTTTCTCTCCCAGAGAGATAGACATACGGGCAGTTTTCTTTGGAATGACTGAGATGCCTGATTAACTGTTGGAGTTTTAGTAAAACCTTTCGAAACTTTATTAATGAGAGGGCTTAAGTGAATGCTTTCATCTTCACTATCTGAATAGGAAAAAAGCTTCTTAAGAGTTTTGTTTGACATTGAATCTCCCGCCCTATCCTTTCCATTTATTTTTCCTTTTACCTTTGCACCCGATTTGTTTCTGGCAAATTGATGAGATGCTCCGGCCGGTTACAAACAGCCTTCTCCGGAGCTCCTTGCTGAGGCGCTATTTTCTCACCTGAATATGTGGAGGAGAGCGTGCGCCGACAGAAACATTTTCGTGCAATACAGAGGAATCAGTAAAACGCTTATTAACTGATTGGGCAAGGATATCAAAACTGGAATGTAGTGCAGTTACTGATTCAAGTAACGCATTCTGGTTGTCACTGATGGTTTTGACAGCAGACTCAAGATCCTCGATCTTATCAGAGTGTTCGGAAACAGCATCGTAGGTTGTCTGCAGATTCTTTGTCAAAATAGCCTGATATTTATTCAGAGCCCTCTATGCTTTGTTTAGGTCCTGGATGTTTGCATTTATGGTCCCGCAGTAGTTCATGAGAGTACCACAGCGTCTGAAGGTTTTGACAACTTTGGTATGTTTACGTTTCCGGGAACTTTCTAGAACGTCAGTAGGAGCTGATTTTGGGAATTGTGGAGTAGTTGTTGTGGGTTTATCAACGGATTATTCATGAGAATTTCTTTTAGTAATGGGAGATTCTTCGAATTGTGGTTGTTGAGAAACATAAGTTTCACTTTGTTTTGGAATTTCATCAATGTGGTCATCACTCTCTTCCACATCCAAGGGATAAGCGATAGACCAACCTTTGTCGAACCCGGTCATAGGATGTCGAGTCCCGGTCGTGGAGTTTCTGAGGTGTTTTCGGAGCTTGACGCATGATCAAACCTGAGGTTTTCTTATGTGGTGGAGAGGGGTGGTCAGAAGATGAGTGTGAGTTCATATCTTTGTCCGCAGAGTAGTGGGAGCCATTTGTTTTAGAATTTGAAGAGCGGGTGTGCGAGGCACTATTGTCAGAACCCAGTGCCTCCTCACGAGGGGAACTGCGCGGAGGAGAACTAAGAAACATCAACATACCTAGAGGAAGAGTGGGAGCCTCCTCTGTTTCTTGACTGGTGAAGTTTGAGTCACCTACGATACCTGATTTGAAATGGGGCCCAACGTTTGCATTGAAAACCGCCTCCCCCCAGAGATTGTAAGAAGACCATACAGAGAAAATGAGGAAATGGTACCAGATTCTCCCTTTTTGGATCACATACTTTATGGTAAAGTTGTAAAAAGACACGTGATGCATAATCAATCCTTGTATCAGAAAATAGGGCGGCCCCTAAGATAAATGCATGTTCGGATACTGCATCAAATCCCCCTGTTTTGCTTGTTAGGCATTGTGATACCGTCATGAAGAAGGCAGATCACAGAGGGCCCATTTTAGTTCTTGATACGCCTTTTGTGAAGGAACCGTGGTATTTTATGTACGGTAGAACAAGAGCCCGTGCATCGTCAATCTCTAAAAGGTCATCAAAATCTTGATTCAGCCCAAAATAATCCATTTTCGTGGCTGTTCTGAAGAGTTCAAGATTGAAGGAGGCTCGATGACATCCTTGCAAAATGGTTCCTGAGATGTAGTCTTCCCCATTTTCATGTGAAGCAGTGCACGTATACCAGAACTCAAGAAGCATGCATTTAGATAACGGAACGTCATAATGAAGAGATTCCCTGAGTGGGGGGTTGCTGAAGAATCTGACCAGTGCCTGAAATTCTGGTTTAATTTGATTATGTGTTTAGATTGCATCGAGAGTTTTTTTTTATGCATTCAACATAGCAAGCCTGCCAATTAAACAATTGAGCCTGGTTTCATCCAACGGTTCGTGAAATGATTAGCAAGTTAATGTTCAGTGGGAATGAAATGGACTTCGACATCACCTTTCACAACATGATCTCGAATAAAATGTTACCTGACATCTATGTGTTTTGTTCGAGAATCAAATACTGGATTATTGGTGATAGCTATAGCGCTTGTGTTATCACTATAGACTGGAACCTTTTCGTAATGTTGATCAAAATCTGAGAGTTGATTCTTCATCCAAAGAATTTGAGCAACAATGCTCCAGCAGCAATGTATTCAGCTTCACAAGTGGAGGTTGAAACAGAGGATTGTTACTTGCTTGACCAGCTTATCAATTTTCCTCCAAGAAACTGACACCCACCACTTGTACTTTTTCTATCCAGATTGCATCCAGCATAGTCTGCATCGGAGTATCCGACAAGATCAAATCGATTGTCTTTTGGATACCAGAGGCCCCGGCTAGGTGTGCCTTTCAGATATTCGAGAATTCGTTTCACAGCGTGCATATAAGATTCCTTTGGATTGGTTTGATATCTTGCACATAAGCATGTGGAAAACATGATATCGGGTCGACTTGTCGTTAGATAGAGTAGTGAGCCTATCATTCCTCTGTAAATTGTTGGATTTTCAGCCTTCCCAGAAAGATCTTCTGTTAGTTTTAGATTAGTTGCCATTGGAGTCTTCATAGAGGAACACTTTTCAAGATCAAATTTCTTTAGAAGTTCGGATACATATTTTTCTTGATTTATGAATATTCCCTCTTGAGACTGTTTGATTTGTAAGCCCAAGAAGTATGTTAATTCACCCATCATACTCATCTCATAATTGCCTCTCATAAGTTTGGAGAACTTTTGACACATGTTCTCATATGTTGACCCAAAAATGATGTCATCTACATATATTTGAACTAACAGGACATCTGATTTGTGTTTACGAATAAACAGGGTATTATCAATTGTTCCTCTTGTAAACCCACTTTTGAGTAGAAATTGGGATGACGTGTCATACCATGCCCTTGGAGCTTGTTTTAACCCATAAAGAGCCTTTTCAAGTTGATAGACGTATTCTGGATGTCTGTGATCTTCGAATCCTGGAGGTTGTTTTACAAAGACTAGTTCTTGAAGCTTTCCGTTGAGAAAGGCACGTTTGACATCCATCTGATAAACTTTAAAGTTTTTGTAAGCAGCATATGCGAGAAACATTCGAATTTCTTCTAGTCTTGCAACTGGGGCAAAAGATTCATCGAAATCGATGCCTTCCTCCTGTCGATACCCTTGGGCAACTAATCTTGACTTGTTTCTAATCACAGTTCCATCTTGATCGTGTTTGTTTCTGAACACCCATTTTGTTCCTATGACATTTGTGTTAGATGGTGGAGGAACAAGTGTCCACACTTTGTTTTTCTCAAATTGTTGTAGTTCCTCTTGTATTGAAGATACCCAGTGAGGATCTTCAAGTGCGGTTTTGACATTCTTAGGTTCAATCATTGAAACAAATCCACAAACAAACATATGTTGGTGCTGGCTTGTTGGCTCCGAGTGCGAACACCCTGTTGTAGATCCCCAATAACTTGATTGATTAGATGTTTCTTGTTCCATAGAGGTGATACTTGATTCGATGGTCCAGGTTCATCATTTGTGATGAGAAGGGGTTGTGTTGGAAAGAGTGGAGGAAGTTGGATGTAAAGGGGTGTGGTGTCTGGAGAGGATGTGGATGCACTTTCTTGAGTTTCAGAAATATTTTGGACACGGGTTAATTGATCAGATACTGTGGCTCGGATGGGTGTAATAGGCTCAGTTTCAGATGGTAGAGGACTTTCAGATTGGATATTGTCAGATGTTGGAGTATAGCTCGGAATATCATTTTGACTTTCTGAGGAGTTGTTGACCGAAGGTGTATCAGCTCTTTCTGAAGAACGCTCAGTATCTTCAGCTTGATAGGTTGAGATTGGTTCATTGATGTTTAGTTCTTCATCATTTTCAGAAGGAGGGGAAAGATCAGAAGCATGTTTTTCGTCAAAAGTAACATGAACAGTTTCTTCAAAAGTAGATCTTTTCAGATTGTAGACTCTGTAGCCCGACCGTGGATTGTTCAGCGTATCCAACAAAGATTCCGTCTTCAGCTTTTGGATCAAACTTTCCAAGATGCTCTTTGTTGTTTAGAATAAAACATGTACAACCAAAGACTTTGAAATATTCAATATTTGGTTTTCTTCCCCTGACAACTTCATAGGCTGTTTTGTTGTGTCTCTTGATAATTACTGCACAATTTTGAGTGTGACATGTTGTGTGAACTGCATATGTCCATAATTGACTTGGAAGTTTGGCTTCGTTCAGCCTGGTTCTGGCAGCTTCAATTAAAGTTCTATTTTTCCTCTCAGCAACCCCATTCTGTTCTGGGGTTCTTGGAGCTGAGAAATTTTGAGAGATACCTTTTTCGTTGTAGAAGTCTTATAAGGTGACGTTTGTGAACTCGGTTCCTTGATCACTACGGATACTTGTAAGTTTGACTCCAAGACTTACTTCAGTTTTCTTGATTAAGTTTATGATTTCTTCAGCAGCATCACTTTTTGCTCTTAAAAAGAAGACCCAACAAAATCTGGAGAAGTCATCTACAATAACTAGAATATACCTTTTCCTTCCACCTAAACTTTCTACATTTATAGGACCAAAGAGATCCAGGTGAATTAGATTTAAACATGCCGTAGAGGCGGAGACTACTTTGGATCTGAAGGATGCTCGATGTTGCTTTCCTTTTTCACACGCAGAACACATTTTATCTTTGGTGAAAGTAAGTTTTGGGAGCCCTTCAACTAAGCACCTTTTGCCGATGTTGTTTATATTTTTGAAATTTTGATGTGAAAGTCTTTTGTGCCAAAGCCAGTTAACATCAATTGGAGCAGCAGCGAAGAAACATAGTACCTTTTCAGGAGAAGCAGAATTCATATCGAGAATGTACATGTCATCTTTTCTTGGTGCATCCATTACCACTGTTCCTTCTGGATTAATGATATAGCCTTTTGTATCAGTAAAAAGCGCCATGTATTTGGGATCACAAAGCTAACTTATGCTTATCAGATTGTGCTTCAGGCCATCAACAAAAAGTACTTTCTTGAAAGCACATGACCCATTAGAGATTTCTCGTTGGCGTACTCCCTTTCCGGATGAATTATCACTGAAGACAACTTTAGGACCTGCTTTGTTTGTGAAGTATTTAAGAAGCGATTTGCAGCCCGTCATATGTCTGGAGCAACCACTATCCATATACCAGATGTCATTGTTTCTATCTGATGAATCAGATGATCTTGCCATCAGACACTTGCAGTTATTGCTGACTGAGAAATTTTCAGATACTTTCTGAGATGGTTCATCACTAACTGATTATATATTATATACCCTTGATTGACAAGTAGCTTTAAGGGCTAAGGCTTTCACTTCTTCTTGTGCTACTGCAAGTTTGGGCTTTAGAAACTGAAATTCTCGTTCAGTTTCTTCATACATTCTTTTATATTCGACATATGTATCAGAATCAGATGTGGATTTATTAAAACTCTGCTGATTGTTCTTCAGGTTTACTCTGCAATTTGCTTTATAGTGACCAGTTTGACCACACCGAAAACATTCATTCGACCTTTAGGGTATCTGAGAATCTGATGCTTTAGAGTTGTTTCGTTTCATGACTTTGTTGTATTTTGTTACGAGAGTAACCATTTGTTCTACCAGGTCGAGTGCATTATCGCTGGAATTGTCATTGATGGAATCTTCTTCAAGGTCGTTGTCATCGACATTGGATAAAATCTTTTGTTCAACATTTTTGGAACAACCATCTCTTGCATCTTCAGAGATCGGCGGTCTTAAAGATTCATTAGCAATAACAGAAACAGAGGATTCACCATTTACTTCAGAATACATAGTATTCTCATTCTCAAAATTCATTAGAGTGCTGTAGAGAATACTCAAATTCATGTTTTTCAATTTTCCTGTTGTTCTCGAAACCGTACAGATAATGCTCCATTCCTTTGGAAGAATTTCCAGGAATTTGTGCATTAGCTCTTGTGTATCTTTCTTAATATTAGTTTCTTTAAGCTCATTTGTTAGAATCATAAACCTTCTGTATGACAATTTAAGAGATTTGCCTTGAATGACTTTAAATGCCTCATACTTTCGATTTAACATGGACTTTTTACTTGTTTTAACAACATCAGTTCCTTCATATGATGTTACCAGTATATCCCAAATTTCTTTGGCAGTTCTACATTCTTTGATTGTAATAAGAATGGGATTTGGTAGAGAGGTTTGAAGAAGAAACTTCAATTTTGCTTCTAATCCTGCCTTTTCTTTTTCATCTTCAATCCATAATTCTTTAGGTTTTGCCTCCTTAGATTCATACACAAAATTTTCTTTATCCTTGAGAAAGAAATTCTTCTTCTTCTGAGTGGGAACTCTCCTCTTTTCTGTCTTTAGAAGAACTTTCTTCTGTTTTAAAAATAATAGGTTTATGATTGAGCGAATGTGGAACACAAGGACCAGCTTCGAGTATACTAGGAGCGAGTTCGTGCTAGTGTTTGGCAAATCCCAGAAATCGCACTTTCCACATTCCAAAATCGTCATCTGTGAAGACTGGAGCATTTGATTTTGACATGAAGTTCAGTTTGGAAACCAAATCGCTCATATTGATCAATAAGTGAGCGGATCAACAATTATGAATTCATTGTCCTGCTCTTATACCAATTGTTAGTCCCGTAATAAGTGAATTTCTTCACCTATACGCTTTCACTGATCATTTTAAAATAATGGTAACACTCAACACTTTTTAAACTTTTCTTTATTAATCAATAATGATACAATAAAGATGCAAGCAGTTTGCGGAATACCTAAGAACAAATCCTAACTAAACTGCTTGCATGTGATAGACAACAACAGATATTATCTAAGACAAGTTTATGATCAACAAATGATCAAACACAAGACCAGACACCTTTGTTAAGAACATTCAATTCTCGAATCAAGTAACTTAGGTTAACTGGAAGTTTACACTCTGCTCGAAGGAATAAAGTTCTGGAGTAATTTCAGCACCGTGTAACCTTGTTGGGTGCACACCGAAATCGATCGCCTAAGTCCTCAATTTATAGCACTGGGAAACGTAGAGCCAAAGGAATGATCGATCGATTCCACGTGTGAGAATTCCGTTGGTGCAGAGGATATTTCATAGGACGAGCACGACTAACGGAATTCTGGCAGTACTTTCTGTCGTCTTGTGATCGCCGATATCTTCTAAAAGATTTGTAAGATATTCCCATAATCAGCGATGTACAAACTTGTGCTTTACTTGTGTCTTTCTGTGACACTGAAACTTCGGGCCTATGTACACTTCTGGAAGCCATGAGTCTTCAGATACATGCTTCTTCAGATGGCCTTCAGCTTCAGTGACCTTCACTAAGAGTTTTGCTTAGAGAAGTATGTGTTCAATGGTTCAGCGTTATTGTCCAATGTGCGCTGAACCTGTTACACTATCTGATATGTTAACCAGTATCTGATTCCGCACGGGGAACTGATCGTTGTTTCAGATAGTGATCAGATAGTGTAAGTGGGTAACTGAAATCCGAACTGATCAGATTCAGTTACCCACAATCCGAGGAACTAATCCTCAGATTGTCTTCTAACTATTTGCCCTTCTTGTCTTCATGAAATCCCATCGGTGGGGGATGCTTTTCAGCGACCCAACAATTTCATAACCAAGTTGCCTCGAACGTCTAGTGGTCATTATACAATTTGGGTCATTGTTGACCGATTGACCAAATCAGCTCACTTCATTCTAATTAAAGAAACTGATCATATGGAGAAGTTAACAAGAATCTGTCTGAAGGAAGTTGTATCTCGGCATGGAGTGCCAATTTCGATCATATCTGATAGAGATAGTCGTTGCACGTCTCGTTTCCGGCAATCGTTGTAAAAATCTATCGGTACTCGCCTCGATAGGAGTACTGCCTATCATCCCTAAACCGATGGTCAGCGTGAAAGAACAATCCAAATTTTAGAATACATGATGAGAGCCTGCATTATAGATTTTGGTGGAAGTTGGGATTCTCATCTCCCTTAGTTGAGTTCTCGTACAACAACAGTCATCATACAAGTATTAAAGCCGCACCATTCGAAGCCATGTATGGAAGAAAGTGTCGTTCGCCACTTTGTAGGTTCGAAGTTGGTGATCGTCAAATCAATGGTCCCGAAATCCTACAAGAAAAAACTGACAAGATCTTCAAGATCAGAGATCGTATCAAGGCTGCAAGAGATCAAAAAAAGAGTTATGCTGATATTCGTCGAAAGCCTCTAGAATTCACTGTTGGTGACTATGTGTTGCTAAAGGTTGCGCCTTGGAAAGGTCTTGTACACTTTGGCATGAGAGGAAAGCTAAGTCCTCGATATGTTGGAGCGTTCGAAGTTATTGAAAGAATCGGTGTTGTCGCTTATCGTCTTCGTCTTCCAAAAGAGCTCAGTAATATCCACAACACGTTTCATGTGTCTAATCTTAAGAAATTTATTCATGATCCATCACTTATTGTTCCTGCTGAAGAAATTATCATCAACGTCAAGCTCCACATTACTGAGGAACCAATCGAAATCTCCGACTAGAAAGAGCAAAAGCTAAAACGAAGCAAGATCAAAATCGTCAAAGTCAGATGAAACTCTAAAAGAGGTCCTAAATTCACGTGGGAGCGTGAAGATCAAATTCAAAAGAAATATCCTCATCTATTTCTCGTTGTCTCTCCTGTTCGTTCTTCGTCTTAAATTCCGAGCCGAAAATTCTTCAACCAAAGGAGATTATGACAACTCGATATTTCCGGTATGTAATCTCATTTCATTTCTAAACTTTCCTGATTTAGAAAGTTTATATTTTTAGACTTTTTAATTTCTGGCATCCAAACACACAACAAAACATCTATTTTTACATCATTCATCATTGTTTGACTATTTTAGTCAACACAACATTTTATTTTATTTATGGTGACACACTTGAGCTATAACATTTCTAAAAATGGTAACTTTATATTGGTTACACAATAAACAAATACAATTAAACAAACGTGACTCGATTTGAACTAGTTCCTAAACTCGACACATTGAACCATTGACCGACCACCTATGCGGCCGTCCCCCTCTCCCTCTCGAACCCTATACTGGCCGAACACCCCATGGGGTGTGAGGTTATTTGTTTTGGCCTAATCTTCTTGTCATCATTATCCTTTCTTTGATTCAAACGTATTTTAGTTGTACTCAAACTCTTCCAAAAACCCTAATTTCTCCCCATATAAATACACCACAATCGATTCCCTATTCCTTTTTGTTGAATTCGGCCAAAGCAAACCCCAAGCAAGTCCCGAGTTCATTCGTCCCAAGTAAACCCGAACCCCCTTTGATTCGTTCTTGATCTTGTTCGGATCCCTGTTTGTTCGATTGCATGGTTTGATACCCGATTCCTTTTACTTGCTTTTCTTTTGTTTCAGTATCTACTCGACCCCGAGACCATGGTTAGAACCCTTTGGTTAGAACACTAGACCGAAACCACCACCAAATCGAAGGGTTTTGGCCTTCGGCGAACCCTAATGCCGAACCCTAACCCTAACCGAAATCTAATAAACCCTAGTTGACTTTTGTTGACTATATTTGACCATAGGTTTGACCACAAGTGAGACCTGCTCAAAGGTTGTGCTTGACCCAACCAATTGACCCAAACCCGAGAACTTAATCAGGCCAAGGCCCGTACTTGGCCCATTCGATCTAACCAAGACAATCGGGCCAAACCTTAGACGACCCATTAGTAACCAAACCCATTTGGGCCAAAGCCCAAACCCGTGGCCCATTACTTACCCAAACCAAACCCTATTGGGCCCAAACCCAATCCATGGCCCAACCGATTCGGATCTAAGCCCAAAGTGGCCCATCTAGTGGCCCATTCGGCCCATATGTCCTTGCTAAGCCCAATTAGCACATCTTGGCGGCGCTTAGCCCAAGTGCCGGCCCATTTAGCCAATCTAGGCCCATTAAGGCTAACCTAAGCCCATTTCATTTTAAGCCCATTAAGCTATTCATTTCGGCCCATTAAGGCCCAATAACCCAAGTTCACTCGATGTCGCAAAACATAATACATAATGCAAATCATATAACATACACAATCATATAATTAGACCGCATGTGTTAGGTTTGTCTAATTAGAAACGTTAATACGTTTAGGAAGCTAGGAGTCTGTGAAGGAGTCCTCTGAGTTATCAAGTGCTAAGCTCTGCCCAGATGAGTTCACAACCCCTTACTTTATGCTGTTTTATAAACTATCGGGGTGGGAAACATAAACTATGTTACTATTACTATGACTGGACAACAATTATTCTTTTTCATTATCGCGTTGGCATGACAAATAGTTATTATACTTCACTAAGGTTACCAACAATAATTAACTAGTGGATCTAGACCATGGATATGCAGATAGTACTATTGGCTGACACTAATCCTCCCAACATTATTTGATCATTACTTGGTTATCCAAGACATCTTTCGAGAGTGTATATCAATAAAATAACGATAACATACTGGAGTTAAAGTGTTAATTGTGGACTTAGGAGTTGGTATATTAACTCAATAGACTTGCTACCTGTTGGGGACAACAGTTATGCATACATAACAACTTATTCGACACATTTTTCATTACCAAAACTAGTCATTGTAGATTTGTAGATATTTTACAATTACATTTCATTTTCATACTTATTTCTCATAACATAACAGTGTTGAACTTATACCTTTTCAATCATAAAACTATTTTTGTAACAATCATTCTGGGTAGCAAACATAACATTTTCAACATAAACACTCAAACCCTGTGGATTCACTCAACATAATTTGTTGACCCTTATACTTTTTTGTTTTTTAGGTGATGTAGGAGCATAGTGAGACTGGAGGATATCAGCCAGTGGATTGTCGTGAGCCATGAATAAAACATTAAGTTTACGAACAATCATTTCATTTTCAAACAATTCCTATTTTTGGAAACTTCTATTTTTGGAAACTTTCTATTTTTAGAAAGTAAAACTATTGTTATTTTTTATTTGCGTGGTTGTTTGTTTACTTAATTTTTGCTATGTTTTCATGAACGTTGCACCTCCGTTCTTCCGCAAAACATTTTAAATGAAGTAAAACTCATTTTTGGTGTGGTGTGACATCATGAAAGCATGTGAAACAGTTTTTCCGAATGTACGCGATTACTCTGTGGATGGCACATTAGCCAAAATATTTTGAAGAAATGCAGGCCAATAATCAGGAGGCAACAAGACTGGGACTCTTTTCTTTCGGCATGGAAGTCGCTAGAAGATTCTCCAACGTGGATATTATACATATTTTTTCATTTTTAAATAGTTTAATTTTATATATTGCCTTAGTAGTCGCTGGTGGTGGAGGAAAGGCTTTTAGTGGTCCAATGAAGGTACATATTTATATACTTATTTAACTTTCAGGCGTTTTAAGCTATGTGGATAACCAATGGTTGAATAGCTATAAGGAAATGTTTGTGTCTGCATGGAGTGATCAGTCTCTCAACTTTGGCAATCGCACAACCAACATGGTTGAAAGCCAACACGACAAATTAAAACACTACTTGAAATCCAAGAAGTATTCCCTAGATCAATTTGTAGGGTATATCAATCAAATCGTGTTGTCCCAGGTTACACCAATAAAAGAAGTCAAATTTATCGTTATCATCAACATAACGTTACATGATTCAACTTATTATGGGGTTTTGTTTCAAATAAAGCTCTAGATATGATTTTAGGATAATTGCATCGGTTGAATGATCTCGATTTAGATTACACAACATGTGGTTTTCAACTTCGTAAGAGTTGTGGGCTACCATGTGCTTGCGTACTTTCAATGTACTTAAATTCGGCCATCCCTTTAGATTCGATTGATAGCTTTTGGAGGACACTATATGTTTCGTGGTCAACACCATTGGAACAAGAAGATATTGAATGTGACGAACAACTACACATTTTCAAATAAGAGTTTAATAATCAGTCCAACTCTGGAAAGAAAAGTTTTTTAAAAAAGCTTGGTGATATAATCAATCCAAGACAACAAATTAGGGAACCTGTTGTTAAAGAAAATAATTGTGGACGTCCAAGGTTGAAGAAACAAAAGAAAAAGAAGTGTGTTGATTTGAAAATTCCATATGCTGGTCAAAGTAGTTATTCAACCAGACTTTTTGGGGTAGACTTGAGTAAGGAAACAGTGAGACATAGTTCATACTCGAACCGTGAAACATATGCATTCAACGTGTCCCCAAATTTAAACAGAGAACCCGCGAGACATAGTTCGCATGTGGGTCAGTCGTTTACGAGAGATGGTTCAAAAAGATTTTTGAAAAAACTTCCTGAAATTTTCCACCCTTATCTTACAAGTTTAATAAATATAATAGGTGACCGAAATTGCGGATTTCGATCAATCGCAGTCAGTCTTGGTCTACCAGAGAATCGGTGGCCTCGAATTCAGTCGGACTTAGTACATGAGTTAGATGTTAACCAACAAAGGTACATAACTCTATAAAACCATACAATCAGCAGGAAAATTAATGGCAATGCCAGATACAAGATTGATTATTGCTTCTACATACAATAGAGTTGTAATATATCCAGCTAATGAAAAAATACTGGAGCATGTACTACAATTTTTCCACTATGGTCTAGTCCACCAGAATAGGAGCCGCATGAGATAATTGTCATTGCTCATGTGGATGGAAATCATACATTAAACCAAAATTACGTGAAGGTTGTCATCTGCCGATGACACATCCACTTTGGAGGGCATATAAAAAATGACATTGCATCTAAATGGGAAGAAGCGTATGTTAGTCGCCAGGAAGAGTTTTACAGATATTATAATAACCCTGAACCTGTTTTTATGTAACGCTGTTTTTATGTTAATTATATTTTATTAATTAACCTTTGAATATTTTTTGTGCAAATAATGTGATTTTAATTACTAAAGAAAGTAGGCCCCCTCTAAATTCACTTAAAAGTGGATTTATGATGATGACACTAATGATTGTAAGACTGATAATGATGATTAGTGATAATGATTGGAAGAGTTAGCTTTTTTGTTTTTTGTTTTTAATCTTTTTTCTTTACCTTTTCTAGTAAATAAAAATGACATTTTGTTTATTTTTTTCATTTTATATAAAAAGTAATGAAAACTTAAAATATTCATAGACTAATAAAGTACAATTAACATAAAAACACATTACATAAAAACAGGTTCAGAATTATTATAATATCTGTAAAAATCTTCTTGACGACTAACATATGGGTATTCCCAACCAAATGCAATGTCGCTTTTTTTATATGCCCTCCAAAGTGGATGTGTTATCAGCAAAGGACAACCTTCGCGTAATTCTTCCTTAATGTAATGATTTCCATCCACATGAGCATTGACAATTATCTCATGTGGCCCTTCATCTGGTGGACTAGACCAAAGCGGAAAACATTGTAGTACATGCTCCGGTATTTCTTCCATTAGCTAGATATATTACAACTCTGTTGTATGTAGAAGCAATAATCAATCCCGTGTCTAGCATTGCCATCCATCTTCCAGCCGATCGTACGGTTTCATGGAGTTCTTTCTAACCTGCGGTTCCATTTATATATTTGTATCTTTGTTGGTTAGCATCTAGCTCATGTACTAAGTCTGACCGAATTCAAGGTCACTGATTTTCTGATAGACCAAGACTGACTGCGATGGATCGAAATCCGCAATTTCCGTCACATGTTACATTTACTAAACCTGTAAGATAAGGGCGAAAAATTTCCGGAAGTTGTTCCAAAAATCTTTCCGAACCGTCTCTTTTTAATGACTGAATGACATACGAACTATGTTCACGAGTTCTTCATTTACATGCGGGGACAAGTTGAATACAAATGTTTCATGGTTCGAGTATGAACTATGTCTCGTTGTTTCATTACTCAAATCTACCACAAAAAGCCTAGTTGAACAACTACCTTGACCAGGATCTTGAATTTTAAAATCGACACACTTCTTTTTCTTTTGTTTCTTCAAGTACGGTCGTCCACGGTTATTTCTTTAATAACAAGTTCTCTAATTTGTGGTCTTGGGTTGATTATGTCACCTAGCTTTTATTAAGAAACTCTTCTTTACAGGGTTGGACTAATTGTTAAATTCTTCTTTGAAGGTATTTAGTTGATCATCACATTGAATATCTTCATAATAGTGTTGACCATGAAACATCTAGTGTCCTCCAGAAGATATCAATCGAATGCAAAGGAATGGCCGAACGCTAAAAGTACACAAGCACATGGTAGCCCACAACTAGTACGAAGTTGACAACCACATGTTGAGTAATCTAACTCGAGATCATTCAATCGATGCAGTTCTTCTAAAATCATATCTAGAGCTTTATTTGAAACAAACCCGCGTAATAAGCTAAAACAAGATATGTTATGTTGATGACAACAATAAATTCGACTTCTTTCAAAACTTCCATTTATTGCTGTAACCTGAGACTGCACGATTTGATTAATATTCCCTACAAATTGATCTAGGGAATATTTCTTGAAATTCAAATACTTTTTTAATTTCGCGTGTTGGCTTTCAACCCTGTTGGTTGTGCGATTGCCAAAGTTGAGAGATAGATCACTCCATGCAGACACAAACACTTCCTTATAATTATTCAACCATTGGGCATCCATATAACTTAAAATACCTGAAAGTTATATAATTAAGAATATGAAATATAAAATTACACTATTTAGAATAATAAAAATATATATAACATTACGTGGATATTTGCTCAATACTAATTGAAGTTGCTTATAGTTCTTCATGTACGATATCTGCGTTGGAGAATCTACTAGCAACATCCACGCCGAAAGAAAAGAGTCTCAAACTTGTTGTCTCCTATTTATTGGCCTGCATTTTTTTAAAATATTTTGGCTAATGTGCCATCTACAAATTAATCGAGTAGCATTCGGAAAAACTATTTCGCATGCTTTCAAGAGAGCCAACTCTTTGTCAGTAATTATAACATGTGGAAGCATACATTCATCTAATGTCAACTTTAAGCACTCTAATACCCACTTATAGTTGTTCATCTTTTCTTCACTTATAAATGCAAAAGCTATGCAAAATGTCTCTCCTGTAGAAGTTACACCGACAATCTCAACAAAAGGCATATTATACTTGTTTGTCTTGTACGTAGCATCTATCAACAATACATGTGAGAATGCCCATCATATCTTAAATGATGTCGGATGAACAAAAAATAAAGATTATAACTTGTTCGTATCACCATTTGTATAAAAGTCATGAACATAATCATTAGAATGTAAAAGTGACATAAGAACCTACATAAAAAATTTCATACTTAAATTACCATTATGATTGAATGTAAAAAAAGTCAAAAAAGTTGTAGTGTTTTACCTCCATTGTGCTCTTTCCAACTTTTAACGCCTTGCGAATTTTATATTGTGCGTTATATATGTCTTTAAGTGTTGACACATTATTTTCATTTTGTGCCTTCAATATTAGAATGTCACGTGGTGGCACATTTTTCTCTATCAGATCTTCAACCAATCGATATTCATCTTTAGTTAACCACATTGCATACAGACGCCCTTCCATATGTTGTGCAGGAAGATGATTATGTTAATCACATATTACACTAATCAACTATCCATTATATGTATGTGAATATATTCCTTGTAATAGGAATGGACAATCAATTTTTCTTGTAGCGGAATTTTTACTTGATTCCTTCAAAATATATTCACCACCAAGATCACATATAAGTGAGATATAACCACTTGTATTCGTGAATGACCTTTTAGTTACTATGACATAAACAAGTATTTGCGCCTGAGTTTGGGGCCAATTTTTTAAATCTTCACGAGATTGAAAGATCTACAAGTAAAGTTATATTAATTTATGACGATATTATTTTGTGAAATATGTACGATAATAAACAAAATAAAATAAGTTACTATTCTACCTTATTAGAGTAAAAAGGAGACGTCAAAATAGAAAAGTCAACACCATTTGAGTTATTTTCAGTAAAAAATGACATTTTTATTTCTCAAATCAAGACACCTGAAAATAATATTAGAAAATTATTTTCCGCAATATAATTATAAATCGAATTAAAAAATATATATATTTACAAGATAAGTGGGTTTGAAAATAAAATTAAGCTATTAATTTAGCCTAAAAATTTAATTCATTTATAAAGCCTAGTCCATTAACCTTAAAACTCATTAGCCTATTTAAATAGATTTTCAAGCCAAAAACCCTAAATATCACTTTACCCTCTCACTCAAACCCTACTCTCCTCCTTTACTTTTGCAGCCGCCGCCCAGTTGGACGTCGCCGGAGCAACACCGTCGTGCACTGCCGCCCAACATCATCGTGCACTGCCGCCCAAAACCTTCGTGCACCACCGCCTACCACCGATCTCCACATATGTTCTCTCTCTCTCTCTCTCTCTCTCTCTCTTTCTCTCTCTCGTTACTGTCTCTCTCCGCCGCTCCTCAACATTGCTAGATCTCTCTCTCGTTCGGTCTTTCTCTCTCTCCCCCTCATTTCTGTCTCTCTCTCTCTCTCTCGTTCCATCTCTCTCTCTCGTTCAGTCTCTCTCTCTCTCTTATTTCAGTCTCTCTCTCCTCTTTCTCCCTCTCTCTCCTCTTTGTGTCTCTCTCTTCGTTTCTGGTGAAGAATGAAATATACCCATAAAACAAAGGAGGTATATTAAGTATTCAGATAAAATTGAAACATACCCATAAGCTAATGAGATTAAGATGGTGAAAGTTTATTAGAAGGTATTATCCTTAAAATGGTTAAAGCGTGATTTATATAACAAAAAAGGTAGTTGGAAATTAACATTGTACTTAAACAGATAATTAAAGTGTATAATTAATTAGGCAATTAAATTCTTATTTTTTCATTGTTTGACTTCAAAACGTGTGTTGGTAGTGATACTCTGGAAGACATCTTTTTCAGACTGAAAGAAACATTTCCCAAGATTTAAATTGTTACACCACAATCTTGGAGCCATTTTTTTATATATAAGCATACGGAAGCGATTAAATAAAACCATAAGTCCTAAATATTACATGTCATAAAACCATTTACGTATTAGCTAAGTATTTAAAACATTTCAACGATGTTACTAAAATAAGCTCGACTTGGTTTACAAAATCAGAGTACGGTCAGACTTCTAAAACCCGACTCTAGTCAACGCCAAACAACAACCTGAAAAGAGTCAACAAAGGAGGGATTAGCACAAAACTAAGTGAATAGAAATAAACATCAATTTGTATAACCACAACAAATTAGAAACCGAGAGAAATCAATCTGGAAACCCGTCCAAACTTCCACAAGCAATTGGACATTAAGAGAGGGCCGTCGGTCTTGCGCAGAGCCTTCGACTGTTGTTGGCCGAACAACATTATACCGATGGCCCCTTTACTATTGACATGATAACCCCTCCTTACGAAATGAATTCGAAGGAGTCCGATCATCCCATCCAATAGTAACGAAGCGTAGCCAAACCCACTATAGCTAACCTCTAAAAATTATGTGCACATACTACCATTAACATCCCCCCATTAATGGTACAACTGAAAATCAAAAAGTATTAAAAATACAATTTTGCCAGAAAACAGCAAGATAGTGTCGCTATCTAAAGGTAGCGCTCGCTATCTCAGACACCAACGCTATTTCGAGTTTCTGGGCGATTTCCAAAATTTTCACCAAAATACTGCAATTTTTCTCAAGAAACTCTACAATCCAAAATTTTTGTACATCACACAAGAAGGAGGTTACATCCACTCACCTTAGCTTCCTTTTTGTACCGAGCTCAGTAATCTTATATCACCGAGAATCCTTCCCTTTTCCTGTACAAAACGAATACCGAATTAGTTACTCGAAATCACTAATTTTTGCAACAAGTATGCTATAAGTTCAAAATGACATCTTTACACAACACTTGCAACCAGTTACTTGTTTTTCCTCACAAAGCAATTACCAAAGTCTAGTACTTCATCAAGTTAATTCCAAATACTTCATAATGCATTACTTAGACAACTTGCATTTTAGGCCCAAACGGGTCAAAACACATAATCAAATCAAACTTGCAATTTATCAATCCCATATTGTCAAGCAACCTATTCCATACTAATTTGAGTAATTTACATACTTCTTGCATACTAATGCAAGTTTAACCAAATGTTTCATTAAAAACAACATAAAGACAATAACAAAAGGAAAAAAAAACCGCAGTCATATCGACTTCGGGTTACAACGCCAAATGCCTCAAACCGAGCTAGACCAACCTAATTTAGATCTAAGCTTAAACGAAAAAATCCCTCTCATATACATATAAGACCAAAAAAGAAGATCCTTATCTCAATTTGCAAGACAAGCTAATTGAGCTTGCTGTCATCCGAGCATACGAGAAAATTTACACCTTCCACTCGGTGAAGTCACCAAAGACAATCCTAGAAAACACCCAATTAACATACGCATAATCGAGATCCATATTCCTGTTACCGCATAGAAATCTGAGAGGAAGAACATCCCGTTTAGAGACAAAGGTGAAGTCACCAAAGACAAATCCTAGAAAACACCCAATTAACATACGCATAATCGAGATCCATATTCCTGTTACCCCATAGAAATCTGAGAGGAAGAACATCCCGTTTAGAGACAAAGTTTCCAAAATTCCAAGAAAATGCAATTTATAACATCAACAAATCCCTTTGAACCAATCTTGCTTCTCAACCGAAGCACCCCGTCTGCAGTTGATAAACAAACCTTCATTTATCAACAACGCCATAACCATATTTAGAAATTACTTCCCTAATTTCAGATTCAAACCCTTCCATATGAAACCCAATTAGGTTCCCAATTTCGATAGTATTCCTCACTTCATCTGAAATACCATTTGAAGTAGAAGATAACGAATCATTTATAACATCGTTCACATCCACAAAATCCGCGACATAAGAACCCGACAAAGGTTTATTCAAATCAATGGAATTTGCAGACTCTGCGCTAACCTGCACAACACCATTACCAGCGGCGGAGACAAAAGGAGGTTTATTCTTGGAATTGCCTATTCGACTCATCGAACTCCAAAACCTCACCATCCACCGGTTTTTCGATCTCAGGAATGGCGTCGAAGTTTATGTTAGCCGGACTGTTAACTTCAGGTGACTGTGGAAACTCGAATTCACCATCCTCCCATTCTTTTGAATCCTTCGAGTTGTTATCGGACGATCCATAATCAGAGTCGTCATCCCACTTTGAAAACACAGCAGGTGAGAGTTTAATAGACTCGATTTGATCTTCGGTGATTCTGATTGAGACATCCTTTCCATCGATTTGGACTTTAATCACTTTATTAATCCATCCCAATTGTCAAGAAACAACGCCAACACGCCCAACTCCGAGATTTGAAGAATCGGTTGCACACTCTTCTTAGATAATCACTTGTCCACATGTTTTAGCAATGGTATCAAATGCTTCGGTGGACCATGCGTGGTGGACCATGCGTGAACTGGGACCCCGTAGATTAGAAGTGATACAAGTCGTTCCTTGATTTCCAATTCCGGCGACCATTTTTTTAAACTTGTGAACCAACTAGACCAAATCTTCGTAGCTTGATCAAGAAACTTGACAGCTAACTCCGGGGAATCAAATTCTAACATCACCATTAATCCACACAAGTATCTAATATCGATTTCTTCACAGCCGTCTCCCTCTTTGATTCCCTTTAAATTGCACAATATGTTGAAATTGGCAACTCTACCAATAAGACATGAGTCAAGCCATGATCTTGATTTAAGGGATGAAAATAGAATAACCGAAGGTTCGCAATCCGTTTTGGCATCTCCGGAGACAACTTCGGCAAACGTCTTTGCGTTCGGTATGACGGAGTGAAGGCGGTATGTCTTGGAGCAATTCTGGGATTAGTTTGTAAGTTGTTGGTTCTGTCATATCTAGCAACATTCACACTTATTATATGCCAACCAATTCCAACGTTTTGGATCTTCTCTTCAAAGCTAATCGGGTCCTTAACCCCCAAATACCGAATGAAACCGAATCTAAGTCCGGCTTTATTCCTTTTTTTGCAATGTAAACATCAACAAGATTTCCGTATTTTTTAAATTCTCTCCATAGAATTGCTTCTGAATGATCTACCGCAAAATCGGTCATGAAAAATGATGTTGAACTTTTCTTCGTGTACTGTTTTTGGTGTTGATTTTCATCTCCTGATCTCCTATTGTAAGGCTGCTCGGAATGGGCATGAATTGGCCCGGCGTGGGGGTGAGGTGGCATGGCAACGACGTGGTGGGTGATTGGAACACCCCCCCCCCCCCCACGGCGTGGGGGTTGGCGTGGTGGAGGAGGGCAACGCGCAACACCAGGCAACGGGTGTGGGATTTGCATTTTCGAAAAAATTTGACCGTTGTGAACTTGAGCTGTGAAGAAGAAGAAGGAGAAATTAAAAGGAAATACCTCTGAAGGAGAAATGGAGCTGCACAGAAAATTGAGGAAGACGATCAATGGGGATGAACGAAAATTAGGTTATAGGTTTAAAAAAAAAATTAGGCTTTTAAATATTCAGAGGGTTGTCTTTGGGCTTTTAATTTTCTTTTTGAGCTTCATATCTATATATTTTTCATATAACTACATTTTTTCTTTTTGGGCTTTTAATTCTCATAAACTTTTTTTCTTTAACTTTAATTAAAATCTGATTATTATAAATATTTGATAACCTAGTTTTAAATTTAAAGTATTGTAATTTTAAATTATATAAAATATTAATTGTGTGTAAAATAAATGAAAATGAAATGATGAGATGAAAATTAAAATGGTGGGGTGTGGTGTGATGTGTATTTCTTAGAGATGACGTGCTTTGGGATGGTGTGGTTGCTAAGATTGCAGATGATGTGACAGGAAAAAAGTAATGTTGACGTGGTAACCATACCCCATGTACTAATGCCTCTCCCAACCCTTACCCGTCACTAAACACATCACTAGCGCCACGTCATCGCATCCTTACTGACCCGCTACTGACACGTTCGTGCCATCACTAACCCATCACTAAACTCATACTTTGCACATCATCATTTCCACATCATCATTTTAATTAATAAAAAAAATACATTACATTAGTTTAAAAATACATTGTTTAAATTAAATAAAAATAATAGTAAATTAAAAAAAAATTACATTTATTAAAATTTAAAGAACAAAAAAAATTATTTTTTTTGAAAAAAAAATATATTTTTATTATTAAAACAAATATATATATATATATATATATATAAAATATAAACTTAAAAAATAAATTAAAAAAAAACAGAGGAAAAGAAGATTTTTTATAGAAAAAATACAAATGATATAAATATTAATGCATTATGTATAAGTCAAGACCCCCTCCCCCAACCTCTTCCTCCTTCTCTCTCTCCTCGCCCTTTCTCTCTCTCGGATGACGCTGCACACCACCCTGTTTTCACCACGACGGAAACCCCACGACGCCCCGCACGACGCCTCCGTGCCAACGGCGTCGGCATGCGACGACCAAAAAGCCCCACGACGGGTAGCGGAGACGTGCCGTTGGCACGGGTCTAAATGTTTTTGTTGTTTTTCCGGCGAACCTCGCTCCACTCTCCTGCTTAGGGGTGTTCGTTTGGACGGTTTGGTTTTATCCGAACCAAATAGGTGAAACCAAATAAAGTCCGGTTTTCAAAAGTTCAAACCGAACCGTCCAAACTAATTCGAAAACCAAACCGATCCGAACCAAATAACAATTTGGTTGGTTTGGTTTTATCCGTTTGGTTTTTCCTTAAAATTTTCAAAATAATACAAAAGTATATAACATAAATAATATTAAGTTCGATATGTAAAATTCCAAAATGATAAACTACTTTGTACATAAAAACAATTCTAATTCATAACTTGTGACATTTACAATCCATATATGCAAAAATCTTGACATCAACTTTATCAAAAACTACAAAAAGATTGGTAAATCGCCAACTTGTACAATATAAAATGGAACAAGTGATAGTATATAAATTAATTTACTATAGGAAATGTAAAGAAAAAGAGTATCATAATTGCTTACAATAGAAACCAACAAGTGTTAGTATATAACTCAATTTACTATATATTACTATTTGGTTTTTTTGGACAATTCGGTTTTCACAACGGAAACCAAATCCTATCCAAAATCCAAACTATTAATTTGGTTCAAGTCCAAACCGATCCAAAAAACCAAATAACCAATCCAAATATTCCGATCCAAAATGTCTAATTGGACAATTCGATTATATCCGAATAGTGAACACTCCTACTCCTGCTTCTCTCTCGCTCTCCTATTGCAAGTATTCTAATAATCACTTATAATAATAACATTTCTTTCCAATCATTCCAGTCATTCTCAACTTTAACAGAAATATGAATCATTCCAGTCATTCTCAACTTCAACAGAAATATGAAAGCGGCTGAAAAGAAAGCCATTTGCAGATCCAACCAACTTGTATTCATCTCTCTACTTGTAATCTTCTTCTTTCTCCTCGTTTTCTTCTCCAACAACTACTCCATCAACTCCCTATTCTTCCCCACTTCCTTAAAAATCAACCAATGTCTGAACCTTTAAAAAACCCTAAAAGGCTAAAAATTCCTTTGTTACGCACCACACAGCGGCTTCAGCAACCAGCTCTCCGAATTCAAAAACGCTGTGTTAATGTCAGCCATACTTAACCGTACACTTATTATTCCTCCTGTTCTGGATCACCACGCGGCTGTGCTTGGAAGTTGTCCGAAATTTAGGGTTTCTGATCCAAATGAGCTCCGTTTTGCTGTGTGGAATCATGCGATTGAGCTTATTCAAAGCCACAGGTAAACTGAATGTAAGGCTTTTCTTCTAATTTGTTTGAAATTGTGGCGATTTATTCGGTTAATTGAGTTTGATTGTTATGAACACCGTAAGTATTGATAGAGATCCAATCTTTTCATATATTTGGTTTTACATTTTACATATGTAATTGCTGAAATTTTTCATGATTGATGTAATCTGATTGTAAATTTTCTATCAGTTCTTCAGTGATCGGAGAATTATACTCCGTATTATGTAAGTTTTGATATGTGGCTGATCTCTGAACACACTTGATTGCAGATATGTATCAATGGCAGATGTAATTGATCTTTCATCATTGGTTTCTGATTCATCAGTTCGGGTAATAGATTTCCGTAATTTTATATCTCTGTTTTGTGAAATCAATATCGACTATTTCTGCAATGATGGAAGCTTCTTTTTTGGAAAAACTAAGGCAATGTGGATCTTTATTATCCGGTTACAATACTGATACAAATTACTGTGTACATGCTATTGAAGAAGATTGCAGGACAACTGTCTGGACATATAAAAAAGGTGAAAATGGAGCATTGGATTCTTTCCAAGCCGATGAACAACTCAAAAATAAAAAAAAAAAGATTACATTTACTAGGCGAAGAAAAGATGTATACGATACACTCGGGCCACATTGTAGACCCAATTTAGCAACTATTTTGTCATTCGGGTCACTTTTACGGGTCAATATGAGGGCTCAGAATCATACATTGATATTCATGAATCCCCAAGAGATGAAAAGATACAATCTTTGATAAACAAGATTGAGTTTCTTCCATTTGTACCCGACATTTTGAGTGCAGGGAAAGAATACGCTTTTCACACAGTGAAAACACCTTTTCTGTGTGCACAACTTAGACTATTAGATGGTCAGTTCAAGAACCATTGGAAGGCTACTTTTCAGGGGTTAAAACAGAAATTAGATTCTTTAAGGCAAAAAGAGATTTTGCCTATTCATATTTTTGTAATGACGGATTTGCCCTTGAGTAACTGGTCTGGAACTTATTTAGAGGATTTATCAAATGATCCAGATTCTGTTAAGCTGTTTATTCTAACAGAAAATGATGAATTGATAAGAAAAACCGCCAAAAAAGTTGTGGAGGAAGATCATGGTGTAAAGTTAGGAGCTTTTTTTAATAATGGGATTAAGAACAATTGTCATAAGGGTATAAATATAATGTTACCTGATATTCTTTTACATGTTGAGGAAACTGTTTGTAGTTGTGCTAGTCTTGGTTTTGTTGGAACTGTTGGATCTACAATTGCAGATAGCATAGAAATTATGAGAAAGAAACAGATATGTTCTCGATGAAGGTTGACTTTTTTAAGTCAATGCATTTGATCGTAGGAAATTACACAAACTGAAATTTTGAAATTATTAATGCAAGAGCATGAACTTGGGCTCGTTTTAAATGGTGGATTGGCGTTAAATTGCTGAAATGTATTTTAGATTGTTGGTCAATGTAAATTATGTTGAATTATTCATCTAGGTATATTTTCACTTGATTTATTAATAATATTTTTCTATATTTGACAACATAAATGTACATATGTTGATGTTATATTGACGTGCTCTGTTTGTGGACAGTTTCATATTATGTAATTATTAATCGAGTCGGTTCCATTATGTAACACCCAATAAAAACGAGATATTAGTTAATTAATATTGCATTGTTTAAGTTATTAATTTGTTGTTAAGTTATCGAAAAAATAAGGAACGCTTCACTGAATGTAACAACAAAAAGCCATAAGTTGGATGCATATTTGTTTCTAAAGAGAGATTGAAATCTTTTCAACTTCTACTCTTAGTTTAGTTTTCTTTGAAAGTTTTAGTTTAACTCTAAGTTATTCAATTAACTTAAATATGTGTTCTATAATGAATACTAGTTATCTGGTGTATTAGGAATTCATTTCGTATTATTACGATACATTGATCTCGATCATCGACTTAACGGTTGTAAACTTAATATTAAACATCAAAACTTTTATTGAAAATATTGGCGGTAGTATGTAAAAGCATTCGATCTTTCTTCTATTCATCTCAAAAATACCAATATTATCAAGTCATATAATGGAACACTGACATTTCTGTACCAATGGGTCTTCGGTTCCTTCACTTTTTTCTTCCATTGGCACCATGCTTCGGTTCCTTCACTTCGATTGGATGCTTCGGATATCCGAAGAGATTGTGGCAGAAAATTAAGTTAATTTTGTAGGATATTAGTATTTTTTGTATGTATATTTTATAATGATATGACTAAAAACACTGAAAATATAGGTATTGTTGGCATGTGTATCAGTTAGAGTGTTAGTTGACGTGACAATAATTTGCCAAAAACTCAAGATGTCAGTTGATGTAATGATTGAGACCGGTTTAAATTACTAACATCATCGATTGAGGTAACAAATTTGTAACGGAGCAATAAACACATGGAGGATATAGGTTAGTATACCATGACGGTTTCATAATTAATTGAAAAACTTTCGTAACATGCCAATTTAAAAAAAAAGGATTCCAAATCAAAAGTCACTTTCAAGAATAATATACGAAGAAACATGTGATCCATTACAAGATAAAAGAAGAATAAAGCATTGCCATTCATTCTTACATACATGAAAATAGATTCACTTTACTAATACAACTATTTAAAAATAACTTTTTCTTAGCATATAGTTTGAAAGATCTGTTTAATGAGCACGATTTGAGACTCATTATTCATGTTATAATGAACTTTTACATATACACAACATAAATGTTGTAGTAATTATTTTAAACTTTCCCCTAATTATATAATAGATGTTTACAAATGATCAAATCCGAAGAACACATTCATGAGTTCTTACCAGTATATCATCACCGATTGATTTAAGACTCGTTCATTAGGCCATCAACAAAATGGGAAGATTTGAAAATAGTCAAATGAATAGTTAGGTTGTAAACATTACAAATATAATTTCAGAAAAACCCCATTATAAGCAAGAATATAATTTCAGAAAGAGTAATTGTATTGGTGCATACTATTTGTGTCTACGCATATGCCTACCAATTTGATAATGACAAAATGTCAAAATCAAATAATAATATGAAGAAAGAGAATTGATAGATGACACATGTCAAATTTAAAAATTGACAGACACAGATGATATACTTCCTCCGATTCAAAATAAGTGATACACTTGGTGTTTCACGGTTTTTGAGGCAAAAGATTATAATGATGGTTAAATTAGATTAATTGGATGGTTAGTGGGGAATGGGTCCCATACCTTTTGAATAAAGTAAGGTTAATGATGTTTAAAAGTAAAAAGCAAGGGTAAAGGGGTCATTTCACTTTGTTAAAGTAGATAGTTAGTGGGTGCGGGTCCCATTTTATTTGCCAAATAAGGAAACTTTTCAAAGTGTATCACTTATTTTGAATCACCCTAAAAAGGAAAGTGTATCACTTATTTTGAATCGGAGGAAGTACATAAATATCATTTCTCTTTCATTTTTTAAATCAACATAATAAAATATGTTTATTTTAGCTAACATACTAAAAATCAAAATGAAATCAACCAAATGATGGATAGTCATTATGTGTTTATGCCTTTATGGGGTGTAGGAATAATATAAGTATAATGGAAGCACATCTTACAAGGGCTTTAACCCCTGCCTAAAAAGTCATTTGAAACTCTCCAAACCCTAGCGTTCCTGCAGAGAAGTAATATACAAGAGCTATGTCACAAGAAATGGTCGTTAATGGCGGCGGCGCCGATGCCGATGTAGATGTTGAGATAGCAGCAAAGGAAGACGATTCCGACGTAGATATGAATCAAACGGTTCAAAAATTGATGCAAAAGATCGCGATTCTTGAGCAAGAAAAGCAAGAACTCGTCAATGATAAGCAATCAGCGGCAGAAAAAATCAAGCAACTCGAGGATGAGATCCAGGAATCTGAATCCGATAAGCGAGCGTTAAGTTCAATTGCAGCAAGGGCGGCTGAACTCGAGACCGAGGTCTCGAGGTTGCAACATGATTTAGTTTCATCGATGTCAGATTCACACGAATCGAACGCTGAGTTATCTGACTTGAAACGAGTCGTGGAGGATTTGAAGAAAAGCGAATCGGAGAAATCTGAGAAAATTGATGTTATTGAGAAGGAGAGGAACTTGCTGTTGGAACGTCTGAATGAAGAGACTGAGAAATTGAACCAATCAGATAATCAAATTCGCGAACTCGAGAAGAAAATCCAAGGTTTTGAAACGAAAGAAAGTGAGGGATTGAAGATTGAAGAAGAAGCTAAAGCTAGAATCGCCGAAAAAGATGAACAGATACAGAATTTGAATAAAATGGTTGACGAATTCCAATCCGTCATCGTGAAGAACCGAGGCGAAATTGAGAAATCCAAAAAGGAGAAAGAACAGTTAGAGATTGGGAAGAATGAATTGGAAGCCAAATTGAAGAAATCAGAGACCTTCATCAACGAAATGAAAATCAAATCGGATAAATTACAGAAGGAATTGGAAGCTGCTGAGAAGATTAATTGTGTTATCAAGGAAAAAGTGGTGGAAGATACCAATGGCGTTGCGGTGGTTGATAGTAATGAGAAAAAGTTGAAGATAAATTGGCCGGTGGTTGCAGCGATAGCTGGAGCTGTTGGTATGGTGGCAATTGTGTACTTCAGGCATGCAAAGTTTTGAGAAACAGGTGAACATTTCTATTCTAATTGAAATGTGTCTGAATTTTATAGGTTTTTGAGTTACATTTTTGTGTTGATCAGTTTGAACCATTGTAATAGTGCTTAATTAAAATACGGTTGTTCGCTTTTACTTAAAGGTCATGTTCCATTTGTCCAATAAAAATTGTGTCTGTCTTACTGGTTTGTATTTGTGTAATATGTTTGAGCTTGTTTTGTTTTTTGATGTTTGTTTAGAGAAATCTATAATGGCTGAGGGTCGCCCAGGTGATCAGATTTTTGTGAGAGGGGTGTTTGCTTTATCTTGCATGAGGTGTTTTACTTTATGTTTTGATAATAAATTAGTATAAGTTTGGTCACCACTACAAGTGTTTGGTCAGTTTGGTCTGAATAGAGAATTCTTATGTGTCACACAATTACGGATAGTCTAATTGCCATCAAACTCGCCAGAATTTTTTAGAAAATAGGATGTGGGAATTGATGCACATTCCGTTAATATAGATGGAAAATGGTGAGTTTGATTAGGTAATTGGTTGTAAATTTATTCTTCTTGTTCCAAATTTGTACACCATATTGTGGTTCTAAACTGATTGACTAATTATATGGCTATGCATACGGCATGGTTTTCTGATTGTATTTTAACAAAATATTATCTAGATGATTATCAATAAGATTACCAAAGATTGGTCATATGTGCAACTTTGGTTTTCTATAATGCACTCTTAAGTTTACTAGTCTAAACTTTCAGTTAGAGGTAGCAAAACGGTAGGTTAGAGTCAAATAGGGTCAAGTAGGGTTGACATGTTAACTTAGGGCCCGTTTGATTTGGGCTTATTTTTCAGACCTAGACTCAGACTCTGGACCCGTTCCGAATCTCAGTGTTTGATTCCCTCAAACTTCTTTTGACTCGGTCCCTTATCAAACTATGACGCAGCATTAATGGACTCATTAATGTAAACTAGCAGGGTACTCGCGCAATGCAGCGACTGATACCTTGAAACTATATTTTGAAGCGACAAATTGGTGGGTGGAGGCGTCGAATTGATGATGGGAGGTGGTGGTGGTTGTAATTTCAACTTTTTAAAGCGTTATCGATAAAAATAATTATAGTCCAAGTAAGGAACTTATCTTCGAGTCTTGCATAATTCATATATATTTTATAAGCTCAAGTCTATCCCGAAATAACAAATGTATTGCTAAAGTATAAGCTTTGCAAATCTCACAAAATCCTAAATACTTTAAATATAGTAAATTAAAAACCAAATTAAAAAAGATATCGGGAGTTCTCAATTCTGCCCTGCTGTTATCTAGTGATTCTGCAATTATGCACATTCTCTGTACATCTTTGCATAAATATAGTAACTACTAATTCTTGGAATTTATAACGGACAAATGCCTACCAAGGTTATGTACAACTTAAGAGAAGATAAAAGTGAGATCGGGTGAGTACTCAAATTTTGCTGAGGACTGTAAGACAATTATCAACCAATCATTTTTAAAAATTAAGATCATTTTCATAAGAATTAAGATCATCCTCATAAAGATCCTAAAATTCTGACAATAATCCATTTATTTAAAAATGATTGGTTGAGAAATTGTTCTTGCAATCCTCACCAATTTTTGAGTACTCAGTGGATGAACATAAACAAGAGAGGCAGAAGTAATTAGGATGCATGAACGGTATTTCAGTTCTTTGACCGCGGTCACATTACATATCACAAACAAATACTTACTTTATACTAAAAAGAAGGATTTTCACCATTTGGAAAATTGTTAAACTAAAACTAACTGATCTTTATGGTCACAGTTGACAGTATAATACTTGAGTTTGAACATCTAGATCCTTAAAACAAAGAAGCTTCATTGTTAAAAAAAGATCAGTGTTAAAATAAGAAAATAAAACCCATAAGGAGGTGCTCCGAACCATAACAGGATGCATGTATAACAAAAAACCAATTTTAAAGACCATGTGTTATTAAAATAAAAAGAAGTTGCAATATAAAATTAAAAATAAATACCCATCTGCAGCAACCAATGTCAACCATTTTAAATACCCTTATGTAAAATTTAAGGACTATAATGTGAGTCATATCTGCAAACAGAGTATCTTTGTGTTTGCACAGTTTGTTAATAATTGTGAATATTGGATGAATGTAACCATATAATTCTTTAAATTTATTAATTAACACAACTCACCCGCAAATATAAATTTTGGCATAAAGGGTGGTGCACTTTCTTCCAACTGCAGTTACTTATCAAATCAATCAAAGGTTTAATATAACGATAATAAAATACGAGGAAAATACCTGGTCAAAATCAATGTAGCATGTGCTTTCATTCAATCACTAAGCATAGTCTCAAAAAGTATAGTTGCAACAACTCAGAAGCCGTTCGAAATCACACCTTAGTAACACAGTAACATTAATCAAATTATTACAGTTTTAACAAGTATTAGTTATAGCTAACTGAATTAGTTTATTTGATTTGTAGGTAATCGACTTAATTAGCTACTATAAATACGAATACACTGTACATGTAATAACAATCATAGGTTTGTAATTGATTATTACTCTAACACAAACACAGTTTGTAATCAAATCACATAAATGCAAATGCATACACAAGATAGACAATAAGAGCATAAGTTGAAACATAAGTTCATGTATGCAAACTGACCGAGAGAAAGAGAATCAGGTCAAAGTTGAAACAAACATTTTTCCTTCGTCGATTCAGACCTTGATTAATCTGAGCAACTTTAGTTACCTTTTAAAATCTCGATTGAAACTCCTTGACTGAAACCCCTCGATTGTCAAAGCCCCAATTGAAACCCCTGACTGAAACGATTTCGTTTGTGAGAACAGACACAGAGAATCACGCCTTTAATCGCCGAGACAACTCGTTGTCGCCTTTAATCGCCGAGACAACTAATCGATGTTTGAAACCCTTTGCTGCCTTCGTAAATCGTACGTTTTGGGAGGGAGAATCAGAAGAAACCGAGCATATTAGAGTACCCTAGCCGATTGAGTCACGTTTTGTGAAGGAGAATCAGAAAAACCCTAGCGTTTGTATGGGGAGAGAGAGAGAGAGAGAGAGAGAGAGAGAGAGAGAGAGAGAAAGTTCCGTATGGTGAGGGAATCAGAATCGACGTGAATGTTTTTGGTGGGAGACGTGGTTTTTTACAATCCTACCCGTCTAGGCTATTTTTCCATCCGGATCCCCTCCCTAATTTACTAATCTATGTTTTTAAAGTCCCTATCTGAACCTTTCAATTCATGATCTAAGGGCTATAAAATATTCCTTACGTTCTTTAATTAGTAATGGTTTTCTATGGATCCACACCCTATATATGAGATCTATATGCATATCTATAAAAATATACACAAATAAATACATGTGTGTACGATGATTATAAATAACATGAGACGTAGCATGTCGCCATGGTTAAGCCTCAAGCTTTAAAAGTCATGGAGAGTACATGAGGAATCTTAAACCATGATATAAGAGCATGCGGTATGGTAACGACCCCCCCCCCCCCACACACACACACACACCTCGCGCGCATCCGCTACCACGTCTGTGCTAATATAACGCCACCACGACGTCCGTAGTGTGAGTTGCCGCCTGTGTGGTACCTCCTCCAGCGAGACCAACGAGCCAATATGATACTGTCACGTGGCAGTAGCCATTGGAGAACACTAATATTTTGTTATTATTAACGACCCCCCCCCCCCCACCCCACACACACACACCTCGCGCGCATCCGCTACCACGTCTGCGCTAATATAACGCCACCACGACGTCCGTAGTGTGAGTCGGCGCCCGTGTGGTACCTCCTCCAGCGAGACCAACGAGCCAATATGATACTGTCACGTGGCTGTAGCCATTGGAGAACACTAATATTTTGATATTATTATTATTATTATTATTATTATTATTATTATTATTATTATTATTATTATTATTATTATTATTATTATTATTATTATTATTATTATTTTAAAATTAAACTTAAACCCTTATAAATACCACAACAATTTATACACCTTTTCACACAACTTTTTTAAACCTAAACCTTTTCACACAACATTTTCAACACAACCCTGCTTCTGGGATTATTATTTTTGACTTCAGGTATATATTTTTTAATCTTTCGGTATTTGTTTTTAATTTTTCGGTATTTTTTATTTGTATTTTTTATTTTTAGTTTTAATGAAATATCTAGTTGTTTTGAAAAAAGAAAAAAAGAGGTGGGTCCCAAATGACTTAAGTGATGGTAGAGTGGGTATCTGAGGTTTTAAATGTGAAATAATGATATGACATTGAGGCGACGCTAGGGTGGTGTCTTAACACCACACCCGAGCCTCTAAGGCGATAATTTGGTACATAAAATGTTGTATACAAAGATTCAAGGAAATATGGAAAACATATAATTATAAATTTATAACATAATTAATTACTTCCTCCGATTTGAAATAAGTGAGAGACACTTTGAAAAAATGAGAGACACTTTGAAAAAAATAACTTATTTGGCAAAAAAATAGTGGGATGCACATCCACTAACTATCTATTCTAACAAAGTGAAATGACTCATTTACTCTTACTTTTACTTTTAAATATCATTAACTCCACTTTTTCAAAAAGTGTGGGATCCATTTCCCACTAAACATCCAATTAGTCTAATTTAACTATCATTATAATTTTTTTGTCTCAAAAACTGTGAAATCCAAAGTGTTTTGAATCGGAGGAAGTATTTTTTCTTCAAGTATATTAAATCATTCTTATAAGTAATTAACTATATTTATTTGACTCATGCTTATTTATTTTAATACACTTAAAAATACAACTTATTATATGTAAATGTGAGTTATGTTGGACCTTTGACATATGCAAGCTTTATCTCCAAACTTTAAACCATGACATAGCCTCAGATATTCACGAGCCATAAAAACGCTTCTATAATTATGTTTACTAAAATGTTGAAAACCCCTTTTGATTTTTCATTTTGTTTGTTGGTGTTGGTGGGAATTGGGTCGGCGTGTGGAAGTGTGAACAACTTCCGACCACGAGGCACAAAACAAACGTGTTAAAATGATGTAGTTGGTATGGTTATGGTATGTCATCATCACTGGGCACAGTATGAACAGGCCTTCTTGGTCTAGTTATTAGAGGAGCTGGTTCCTCACTAGATTCAGAAGAAGTTAGGACCACATTTTTCATTCTTCTTGTTGGAGGTCTTCTTCTTCTAGTAACCAGATAGTCTTAAGGATGTTGTGGTTTTTCTGGGGGCTCTTCATCATCGGAGGATCATGATGAAGAGCTTTCTTTTTCTGCCATATCCAGTGCAGAGTTGAGAAAATTTTGAATGGGCAATGGATTTGTTTCTTCATCATCATCAACAATTGGCCACACAAAAGGCCAGTAAACAACAATTTGCAGGTTGTTCTCATCCTAAGCAGATGGCTCAGACTGAACCTGCAGAGGTTGGTCTTGAACTGTCTCCCCCTAAGCAGATGGCTTCACACTGATCTTGTTCAAGTTGTTCTAGAATATACCTTCCTCTTGTTCTTTTTCTTTCATACGGAAACCTGAGTGGTTCAGTATGAGTAATTTGTTGTGTTTGTTGTTGTGGAGGTTGATCTTCATTCAACTTTCTCCCTTTCTCCCCATGAGCACACGGCTCAGGTTGATCAACCTCATCTTGTCTTTGTCTCTTCTCCTCCTTATTGTTATCATTGGATGGGGAGGGAAGAGGTTCACTATCACCCCCTGCATCTCCAGGAGTATCATCATGAGTGGAAGATGGCAAGGGTTCAGTAGCAGGTTCAGTATCACCCTCTTGATCTTCATTTGTGGGTGATATCATTAGCTCAGTATCATCATCTCCATCTTGATCTGCATTATCTCCACTGTGTTGAGATGGTGCAGTCAGTGGAGGTTGTTGTTGTTGTTGTTGGAGTAATGCAACTGACTCTTTTAGTGAGTCAATCTCATTGCTCATAGTCTCCATCCTAGCCAATATTGTCTATAGTCAGGATTTGCTGCATCATTGTTTACAGAGTGACTTGTTCAACTTCTGCCACTGTAGCCTGAGGACCCTGCACAGATGGTGCTAAAGAAACAAAAAATGGTAACTGGTTAGTATAGAATGTCTTATCAGATAGAATTGTGGTGTTGTTTAATTCTAAAATCATGTAAACAGAGTTTGTGAAGTCTGTATTTCATCTGGTTTATGATGAAATATTGTGGACTTGTGAAAAGCATGAGTAAGAAATCAGTAAAAAGTGAGTGTGATATTTGAGTAGCTAAGTGTAGGATAGGTCACTTTTTTTCTGAAAAGGGTTGGGTTTGGAAATCGAAGCCTGGGATATGCTTCTTTTTAATTTCAATATTTATCACTCGGTGTGGAGTGATTACAGTAATATGGCTGAAACCCCATGATAAATATATGGATATTGTGACTTAAGGGTTTGTGATCATTTCTTAAATCATGTGATCCGACTTAAAATAAGCCAGACATGATAAAAGCAGCACCAATGGGTGTCAGTGTGACATCAACCACCATTGTATCGTTCTATGTTGAGACAACTGTAGATTGACAATGATCATTTATGTGCTCAGTGTATGAATTTTGCATAGTAGCAGTGGGCTAACTATGTCGGCCATAAGAGGATATATATTGAAAATTCGTTTGAGACATTGGTCGATATTTAGTTGGTACAAGCCAATACTTAGTCTCTATTTTTTGAAAAAAAAAATAAATATATATATATATATATATATATATATATATATATATATATATATATATATATATATATATATATATATATATATATATATATATATATATATATATATATATATATATATATATTGAAGTTTAGTATTAGAAATTCATACATGAGACTTTGTCAGATTTCCTTATTCCATCTGCAATGGTCGGTGCTGGATCATGAGTATGTTGATTTGAACCTCCATCACCTTCAGGACCTGGTTGCCCTCTTTCTTGAGCTCCCTCCATAGTGTGTTGCTCATATTCTATTTCAGCATCAAATGGAACATGTGGTTCCACAATTGGTGGTGGTTGAGCAATGTGTTCTTGTTCTTGTTCTGGAAGGTTTGCAGTTGCCGCAAGCTGATGTTGCTCTTCCGTTGATTGAGCCAGTGTTGGAGTATTGTTGTGCAATACTGTGTATGTGGACAGAGCTCCCATAAATACTGGACTCAAACTTCTTCTGGGTCTTCTTCTTATAATCAGTGGTTGCTGAAGTGAGTCAGTATCAGTTTCGGATGCAGTGTGAGGAGCATCAGGATCCTGTTGAGGTTGTGGAATGGTTGCTTCTTCTTGGGCTGGTGGAGGTTGAACATCCACCATTTCAACATCAGCATCAACATGGTCATCATCATTATCATCATTATCATCATTATCATCATCAGTATCATCTTCATCATCATTTTCTTCATCATCAGTATCATCTTCAACATCATCATTTATGTGAGTCTGTACAAGTGCCCACATAGAAGGACTCAACAAGGGTTCTCCTTCCCTTGGACGATGAAAGTAGATCTTCTAATTCAGAGGAGGAAGATCAACTCGTGGACTGTTGAATTCATAATATATATGTGTGCAGGCATTGAAGTCTGGAAGATGAGAGATAAAAACCTGCAGAAAGGAAGATTGATTTCTCTGGTTTGAGCCCTAACCAGTGTTGCCTGTTCATTGAAGATCAGTCTAGCATATTCAATGTGTCGATTATGATACATGGCATGAACAATCTGCATCCCAAAATCATTGATTTAGTCTAGGGCTCCGGATTTATGGGTTATACACCGAATGATTGTTGAAATTAATACTCCCCACATCGGACCAAATTCATTCCTTTTGTTTGTGCCAGTGGTAGTTCTGCGGCCTATAAAAGGCAATACTGATCTGGTTTCTGTTATGTCAACAAAAGGATCATACTGAGCATGAGCAGGAAGATGTAGTGTTTCCCTGATGATAAATGTGGACACAAAAAATCGTCTATGATCACAAATCACCCAACCTGTGATCATATCTGGAGAATCCAGTTGTGCAGAGTACCAGAATTCACATAGCATTTCTGGATAAATAGCCAGAGGAAAGAGTTGCAGAGCTTGAGCGATCGAACTGTGCCTCATGTACGTTACGATGTATGTGAATTCGGGGCAAACCCATGCCTGAGGAATATTGAAATTTGCAGTGATATTGTTCCTCTAAAACTTGGGCAATTCATCATTGTAAAATGATTGAGCCGGTGCAACCTCCGGTGCAATGAATCGGTAGTTAGCCATCTATCTGTGATTACGATTTAAGAATTTGCTTGCAAAAGTAGAGTAAAATCGTTAAATGCAGATAGAGTTGAGAGTGAATGAGAGTAAATAACAGTTAAAATAAATTCAATTAAAAAAACGGTTATTTCTACTCTTTTAATGACAATGATTACGGTATTGGGAAGTAAAACGTGATAATTGACAGCCTTATGAAGTCTAACGGTAACTTTTTCAGAAGGAAAGTTACCGTTGGAGAGTATTAGACTTTGTGACTATTTTTAGCAAGTCAATACTTTCCAATACTGAATAAATGTTTAAAAAAATTAAATTAAAAAAAAATTTAAAAATTTAAAAACATTTAATTTAACTTATAAATTAATAAAAAATAAAAAATATCAAATTTGTTAAATCAGACGAGCTATACTGTGCTGGTCAGTATTGAACCAATACTGAGCAGACAGTATCAGAAATTTTACGGAAAATTAAGGATTCAGGATACCCAATTGGCCTAGTAGATACACAAACCTCTTTTCTAAAAGAGGTTTAGTGAACACATCAGCTAATTGGTCCTCTGTAGGGACATAATCTACCTGAAACTTACCCTTTTCCACATTATCTCGGATAAAGTGCTGTCTGATATCAATGTGCTTGGTCCTTGAATGATGGACTGGGTTCTCAGTGATAGCAATAGCACTCTTGTTATCATAATGTATGGGTGTCTTCTGAAAATCAAACCCATAGTCCATGAGTTGGTATTGCATCCATAAGAGTTGAGCACAACAACTTCATGCAACTACATATTCTGCTTTTGTAGTGGAAGTGGCTACTGAATTTTGCTTCTTGGATGACCAACCAACTAATCTTCCACCGAGGAATTGACATCCTCCACTTGTGCTTTTTCGGTCCAGCCTGCATAATCTGCATCTGTATACCCTTCAAGGTCAAAGTCTGAGTCTTTGGGATACCAAAGACCCATGTTAAGAGTACCTGAAAGATATCTAAAGATTCTCTTAACAACTTTCATATGAGATTCATTTGGATCAGCTTGATACCGAGCACACAAACATGTTGCAAACACGATATCAGGCCTGCTAGCTGTTAAATAAAGTAAGGAACCAATCATACCTCGGTATGTGGATTGAAATACTGGTTTACCCGTTTCATCCTTTCTTAGCTTATCTTGAGTACTCATAGGGGTGTGCATAGAAGATAAATTTTCAAATTTATATTTCTTTAGTATGTCATGCAGATAGTTACTTTGGTTTATGAAAGTGCCATCATGCTTTTGATCAACTTGTAAACCAAGAAAATAAGTAAGTTCTCCCATCATACTCATCTAATACTGAGCTGACATTATTTTGGCAAACCAATCACACATTGATTTATCAGTGGAGCCAAAAAATAATGTCATCCACATATATCTGAATGAGTAAAATGTCAGACCCTTTGCTTTTCAAAAATAATGTTTTATCAATTGTACCTCTTGTAAATTTATTTTCAATTAAGTACTCAAACAGGGTATCATATCAGGCTCTTGGAGCTTGTTTAAACCCGTACAAAGCTTTATCAAGCTTGAAAACATAGTTAGGAAATTCAGGGTCAACAAAACCTGGGGGTTGTTTAACATAAACTTACTCTTGCAGTGTTTCATTGAGAAAGACACTCTTGACATCCATTTCGTAAACCTTGAAGTTTTTGAAAGCTGCATATGCAAGATACAACCTAATTGCTTCAATTCTTGCACCTTGTGCAAATGTTTCATCATAGTCAATTCCTTCCTCTTGCATGCAACCCTGAGCAACCAGTCTTGCTTTGTTCATGATTACAACACCATCTTTTTCCATCTTATTTCAGAACACCCACTTAGTTAGTACCAATGACAGTTTTTCCAGTTGGGGGTGGTACTAAGTTACAAACTTTGTTTCTTTCAAACTCTGTGTGCTCTTCTTGCATAGCTTCTACCCAGTCTTCATCTAATAAAGCTTCATCAGCTTTCTTGGGTTCCATTGTAGACAGACTGCTTGAAAAGAAACAAAAGTTAGCAGTTTCTTGGGGTTCAAAAGCTAATCTTCTTCTTGTTTGAACACCTTGTTCAAGAGGACCAATAATATTAGAATGAGGATGGTCTCTTTGCTCCCTTAGATTGTTTCCTAAGGCAGCATTTGAAGTAAGGTCAACATTGTCGTCTTAGACTGATGATTGTTAGTCTGATACTGATCTAAATTTTGGTCGGTATTAGACAGTACAGGGTGCCGGTTTTCTTCACTTTGTAGATTAATGGTTGATTCTGTTGGATTTATGTGCACAAATAAGCACATGTGTCATCGTGTCCAATGTTATAAGGCACTAAAGGGCCACACCACTACACACCCAATAATGGACAACCGAATAAAGTAAGTTGTGTGGTATAATTAACTAGTTAAGTTAATTATAAAAAAAGAAAAGAATAAATAATAATAGTCTAATTATTATTTGTGAGAAAGGTTAAATATTAAGTTAAATATTTAACAGATAGTTAATTAATGATCTATTAATTAAGTAGTATAAGTACAAGGGTTAAAAGTAACAAAAGAAGTTTAAGTTTCATTAAACTTCTAGTTAAACTCTAAGGGCCTAAGTGCAAGGCCTAAGCCTATAAATAGGAGGGCATGTCTAAGGTTTAAAGGTTAATCACTTTGTCACCACAAAACCCTAAACCTTCCTTCCCTCTCCCTCTCTCTTGCCGTCAAACGAAGGGACGAACACCATAGGGTCCTCGGTTTGGTGTTCAACATTCGAACACACACACACACACACACACAAGTCTTTATGTGTTACTTTGTTGGTACAACGCGGTCCCGCAGCGTGTCCAGGTGGTGCAGTATAGGTGGATCATTCTTTAGCAATCTAAAGGTAATGTTCTTATTCATCTACTTCTTCTTATGATCCCATTGTTTAGTAGTGGTCCAGTATGTGAGATTCAAGTTCCGCCATGTGAATCCTACAAGGTTTTCCTACAGTGGTATCAAAGCTTTTGACTAATCTCTATGGGATTCAGTTGATTTTCTTTTTGTCTAGAAAAGAACCCTAAGAATTTCGAACCAAGTATATGATCTTCAAGTTTTGAATGATCATTAGTTGAATAGGGTTCAAGATAAAAAGAAATTAGGTTTCTTTTTTGCTCCTTATATTTTTTCGATTTTATATATAAGTATATATATTATCATTAAGTTTTTTTATCTTAAAAAGAAGCCTAGAAAATTTAATCTAAGAAAATTGTTCAAGTTTTGAACAATTGGATTGAATATGTTTCAAGATATAAAAGAATCAGGTTTCTTTTTGTTTAGTTAAAACTCTAGAAAAATTAATCCAAAAAAATTAATCAACCAATATTTGGTAGATCATTGGACAAATTAGGCTTTAAACAAAATAAGGAAAGTTGTGTTATTCTTAGTATTAGAATAACACATTATATTTATTTATTTATTTGTTATTATTATTATTACCGAAAATTAAATAAAAAAAAGAAAAGGGAAAAGGGGTTCGACAGAACCGAGCAAGACCGAGTCACGGTCGAACTTGGGTTCGGACGAATGGGTTCGACAATTGAACTGGACCGAGCCTCGGTTCGGGTTTTTATTTCATGATCCAGTTTTTACCGTCGTCGTGTATTTGATCCAGTATCGTCTAGCCAAGGTTCAATTTATGGCATGTGGGTACATGGGATCAAATCGGGCGTCAAAACTAATTTTTGACAAATTTTATTATTTTTCAAATATAATAATAAAGTTAATAACATTAAAATTAAAATGATTTTAATTATTCTTTAAAATCAAGATAATCATTAAAATTAAGGGGGAAATTAGAAATCAATTATGGGTAATTTAATTATTATCAGTTTAATTAATTCATTTAGAATGACATAAACCAAAAGTCGTGACACCGTGTTTATTTAAATATTTCGAATCTATTTATAAATTTTCGAAAATTATTATTTTTTATTTTTTAATTGTAGAAAAACACAAAACCAAGTCTTTGGGTTATGACATAGCAATTTTGAATTGCATTTATTTTATTTCTTTAAGTTATTTTTATTTGAAATAAAAAGATGGTATTTATAAACAGTTAGTTTATAAAACCAAGTTTTTTTTTAATAAAAAGATGGTTTTTATAAAAAAGTATGTTAGGTCAGAATGCCTTGGTTTTAAAAGTTAATTGATTAGATTTAATATACTTAAGACAATTAAAGTGTAGAACACAGTATTAGAGTCAATGTATAAATCCACTAAGTGTGGCTTGTTGCGGAATAACAAGACCACTGATCAATTACAAAGATGTGAAAGTAAAGTACCTGAATTGGTGAGTAATCCTTTGCAAAGTGATCTCTATTTATAATGATATAGAGATCTTACAAAATGGGCAAATGAGTAATGGAAGGACTGGTCAAGGAAATTGACTAAGATCAAGGGATTTAATCTTAGTCAGTTACATTCGAGAATGTAACTCAGTCCTTCCACTCAGTATTGGATTTCCAATACTGAGCGGCCAATACTACCTACTCAGTATTGGACCCAGACTTACCTAATTTTCTACAAACTATTCTAAGCTAGTCTAGGTTGTCTTGTTATCTTAAGATCCTAGAGGGGTAAGGCTTTTTGCCTTAACAATCTCCCCCTATCTAATGATAACAAGACAATTATACAAAGAGAATTAAAAACAAACAAAACAAAAATTAAGAAGACATCAAAATCTTCTTCTTCATCAAAACAGCTGAGTCTTCTTCTTCATCTGCTGTTGATGGATTCATTCTCATAGAAGACCTCTTGCTTGATATGGATGAACTCTTCTCTCTTCTTTAGCTCAACTAGTCTGTTGTTGAACATAGCAACAATCTTCTTTCTGAACCAAGAATCTTCCTTCTTGGTTATCATCCATTTCATGCCAACCAGATGACTAATAGGAGCTTTTGGCAAATCTACTTCAGTGATAAAGCACTCCCTTACTTCTGGGCCAGTGTACATATATCCAGAAGTTGGATATTTGGTGCTCTTCTGCACCTGAAATAGAATGTTAGGAGGTACAGGGTATGTGTTAAAAAATATGAATGTGTTAAGACATTCAGGTTTATTGTTCTTATAAGCCTCAGTCATCACACTGAGTGCCCTGTAATCTGCTTGATATAATATGCCTTTCTCAAACCATACTGCAGCAACAACCCAGATTTCATCTAACATTACTTGGGCCTCTAAAGATCTTGATTGCAACTCGTTTATTAGTCTGGTAATCTTGATCCAGTCTTGGAGTCCCATATTCTGGATATCATGAAAGAAGATCTTCATGGGAGGACTGACTGGTCCAGTGCAGAATGCAACTATGGACCTGTCAACAGTTTTGACTTTGATTTTGTTGACATAAATGTTTAGCCAGCATAGGTTCCTCACACTGAGAAATGTTCTGTTTCTCAGCATACCCATTCTGTTCTCCCTATACCTTGTTCTTTGAGACACTATGTTCCAATACTGTTGTAGAAGATCATCTCCTTTTCTTCTTATTCTGTGAGATGTTGATGGAACATTTGCCTCAGTATCAGTATCTGGATCTTCTTCTTTGATAGGGAAGAACTTTTGAGCCTCATCCTCAATCTCTTGAGCAGTCATTACCTCCTCAGTATCATGAACAGATCTTCTAGGTCTGGTGATTAAGGAGCTGGATCAGAATCCTCACTTGATTCATAGGACATGACTACCCTTGTCATTCTTCTAGTTATTGGCCATCTAGGAGCCCTAGAAGCCACTTCAGCATGAGGAGATTGTGTTTGTTTTGGGGGCTCTTCAACATCGGAGGATGATGATGAAGAGCTTTCTTGATCAGCCACATCCAGTGCAAAGTTAAGAAAGTTTTGAGATGGCACTGGATTGGGTTCTTCATCTTCATCATCAGCAATGGGCCAGACAAAAGGCCTGTGTACAATAATCTGCAAGTTGTTCTCCTCTTGCTGAGGTTGGTCAGTCTCCCCCTGAGCTGATGGCTCATCATGCTCTTCAAGTTGTTCTAGGACTGACCTCCCTTTTTGTCTTCTTCTCTCATACTGGAACCGAAGTGGTTCAGTATGAGTGAGTTGCTGATGTTGTTATTTTTGTTATGGAGGTTGATCTTGATTCAATTTTCGTCTTTTCTCCCCTGAGCAGATGGCTCAGGTTGATCAACCTCTCCTTCTTTTCTTTGCCTCTTCCCCCCCTTATTATTATCATTGGATGGGCACGGAAGAGGTTCAGTATCACCACCTATGTCCCCTTTTGGATCATCATGGGTAGGGGAAGGCATAGGCTCGGTGGCAGCATCAGTATCACCCTTAGGATCAGCATTGGAGGATGATTTCCTTGGCTCAGTATCATCACCACCTTCATCTTTATTGTTTCCACTGACTGTTGGTGGAGTTGGTGGAGGTTGATGTTGCTGTTGGAGTAGTGCCACTGACTGTTTTAGAGAGTCAATTTCACTACTCATGGTGTTCATTCTGGCCAGAATGTTGTTTTGAGTGTTCTGCATGGCCAGAATCTGCTGCATGATTGTTTGCAGAGTCACCTGTTCGTCTTGAGCCTGAGATACCTGAATACCCTGCACATATGGTGCTAAAGAAACAAAAACATAAAACTTGTTAGTAAGAAAGGTTTATCAAATAGAATTGTGTTGTTGTTTAACTCTATAATCATTTAAACAGAGTTTTGAAGTCTGTATTTCATCTGGTTCATGATGAAATATTGTGGACTTGTGCAAAGCATGTGTAAGAAGTTTTCAGTAAAAAGTTAGTTGTGATTTTAAGTTGCTCAGTGTAGGATTGGTCACAATTTCTGAAAAGGTTTGGGTTTGGGAAATCGAAGCCTGGGATGTGCTTCTTTGTATTTTCAATGTTTATCACTCGGTATTAGAGTGATAACAGAAATGTGGCTAAACCTCATGGAAAATATTTGGAAAATGTGGCTTTAAGGGTTTGGGATCACTTCTTAAATCATGTGATCCAACTCAAAAATAAGTTGGACATGATTCAAGCAGCACCAGTGGGTGTCAGTGTGACATCAACCACCATTGTCTCTTTAAATGATGAGACAACTGTAGACTGACAGTGATCATTTGAGTGCTCAGTGTATGAATGTTGCATAGTAGCAGTGGGCTAACTATGTTAGCCATAAGAGGATTTATATTTGAAACTTCGATTGAGACTTTGGTCAGTATTGAGTTGGTACTGGCCAATACTTAGTCTCTATTTGGGAATATATATATATATATATATATATATATATATATATATATATATATATATATATATATATATATATATATATATATATATATATATATATATATATATATATATATGAGTTTTAGAGTATTATAGAAATTCATACCTGAGACTTTGTCGGATTCCCTTCTACCATCTGCAGAGCTCGGTGCTGGATCGTTTATGTGTTGATTTGAACCACCAGCACCTTTAGGAGCTACTTCTCTTCTATCCTGAGCACCTCCCAGTGTATGTTGCGCATACTGGATCTCGACATCAAGAGGAACATGAGATTCCTCAACTGGTTGAGCAATTGGTTCCGGTTCAGGACCTGGAAGGGCTGCAGTTGCAGCAATCACATTCTGCTCTTGAAGAGAGGCAGTCAAAGATGGAGCATGAGCATGCTGCATGTCTTCTTCAGATGATAAGGCTCCCATTATTACTGGAGTCAAACTTCGTCTTCTTCTTCTTAGAACCAGAGGCTGCACCTCGATCGACTCAGTATCAGTATTTGATGCAGTATGAGGAGCATTAGGGTCCTGTTCATGGTGGGGACTGATGGGCTGCATTGGTTCTTGTATTGGTTGAGCATCCACCATCTCAACATCTTGGTTATCATTATCACCACCATTATCATCATCATTGACATCATCACCACCACTATCCGCTGTTGATTCGGTACCAGAATCATCTTCATTATCATCATCTATGTGAGCCTTAGCAATGGCTAACATAGTGGCACTGAGTGGTGGTTCTTCTGCCCTTGGTTGATGGAAATAAATCCTCTCATGAATTGGAGGAAGATCAACTCGAATGCCATCAAAATCATCATACATGGCATTTGGTATTGAGTGTTGGAAGATAAGAGATAGAAACCTGGAAAATGGAACATTTGGGGCTCGGAATCTGGCTTGAACAAGTGAGGCCAGCTCATTGAAAATCTATCTTGCACAATCAATCTGCCTTTCTTGGTACATAGCATATACCAGCTGCATCCCAAAGTCATTGATTTGATCAAGGGCTCCTGTTTTGTGGGTCATACATCGGATTATTGTGGAAATCATAATCCCCCACATTGGGCCGAATTCATGCCTCTTGATTATGCCCGTTGTGTGTTGTCTGCCTAGGAGAGGCAATACTGATCGTGCATTATCACGATCAACAAATTCTTCATACTGGGCATGAGCGGGCAAACGAAGTGTTTCTTGAATTATTGCTGTTGAAATGAAAGCCCTTCGTTCTTCTCTTATGACCCACCCTGCAATCATGTCTGGTGAATCCATTGCTGCGGTGTACCAGAATTCACAAAGCATTGCAGGGTATATTGCTCTCAGAGAGACTTGGAGAGCATGAGAGATTGGGCTATGTCGAAGATAAGTAACCATATGTGTGAACGGAAGACATACCCAACCTCCGGGAATGATGAAATTCGCCGTGATGTTGTTCCTTGAAAATTTAGGAAGTTCATCACGTTGAAAATCCTTCGCAGGTGCATCATTTGGTGCGACGGACTGGAAATTTGCCATCTTTATCTGTGATTTACGAATCGAAAGTAGTATTGCTTGCAAAAAGAGAGTGAATTCGTTAATCGCAGAGAGAAATCAGAGAATAAAGAATGAAATAACTGTTAGAAAGTTTTGAATGAAAGGAAAAACGGTTATTAATACTGATAGGGCGATAATTACGGTATTGGGAAGTAAAAACGGCTGATTTGACAGCCTTATCCTGTTCCAATGGTAACTTTCTTATTAAGAAAGGTTACCGTTGGGGAGTATATGGTTTGGAATAAGTTTAACACTCCAGGACTTCCAATACCGAGTTAAAAAAAAATTAAATTTAAAAAAATTTAAAAAATATAAGAACATTTAATTTAATCTGTAAAATAATAAAAAAATACTAAATATTAAATTTTGATAAATCAGACGAGTGATACTAAGCCGGTCAGTATCATAAAAATTTAAGAAGATTTAAGGATTCAGCATGCCTAATTGCCCTTGTAGATACATAAACCTTTCTTCAGAGAGAGGTTTAGTAAACACATAAGCCAATTGGTCCTCTGTAGGAACGAAATCTACCTCAACCTTACCCTTTTCCACATTATCTCGAATAAAGTGGTGTCTGATATCAATGTGCTTTGTTCTTGAGTGATGGACTGGGTTCTCAGTGATAGCAATAGCACTCTTGTTATCACGATGAATGGGTGTTTTCTGAAAGTTGAACCCATAGTCCATAAGTTGATACTGCATCTATAAGAGTTGAGCACAACAACTTCCTGCAAGAACATATTCTGCTTCTGCAGTGGAAGTTGCTACTGAATTTTGTTTCTTGGATGACCAACCAACTAATCTTCCACCAAGGAATTGACATCCTCCACTTGTACTCTTTCTGTCCAACCTACAACCTGCAAAATCTGCATCTGTGTATCCTTCAAGATCAAAGTCTGAGTCTTTGGGATACGAAAGAACCATGTTAGGAGTACCTGAAAGATATCTATAAATTCTCTTAACAACTTTCATATGTGATTCCTTGGGATCAGCCTGATACCGAGCACACAAACATGTTGCAAACATGATATCAGGCCTGCTAGCTGTTAAGTAAAGTAAGGAACCAATCATACCTCGGTATGTGGATTGACATACTGGCTTACCAGTCTCATCCTTACTTATCTTATCCTGAGTACCCACAGGAATGTGCATGGAAAATAAGTTTTCAAATTAATATTTCTTCAGCTTGTCATGCACATACTTACTTTGGTTTATAAAAGTGCCATCAGGCTTTTGATCAACTTGTAAACCAAGAAAATAAGTAAGTTCTCCCATCATACTCATCTGATACTGAGATGACATTATCTTTGCAAACCAATCACACATAGATTTGTTAGTGGATCCAAAGATAATATCATCAACATATATCTAAATGAGTAAGATGTCAGACCCTTTCCTTTTTGAAAATAGAGTTTTATAAATTTTACCTCGTGTAAATTTATTTTCAGTTAGGTATCATACCAGGCTCTGGGAGCTTGTTTGAGCCCATACAAAGCTTTATCAAGCTTGAAAACATAATTAGGAAATATAGGATCAACAAAACCTGGTGGTTGTTTAACATAAACTTCCTCTTGTAGTTTTCCATTGAAAAAGGCACTCTTGACATCCATTTGATAAACTTTGAAGTTCTTGAAGGTTGCATATGCAAGATACAACATAATAGCTTCAATTCTTGCAACTGGTGCAAAAGTTTCATCATAGTCAATACCTTATTCTTTCCTGTAACCCTGAACAACCATTCTTGCCTTGTTTCTGATTACAACACCATCCTTTTCCATTTTGTTTCTGAACACCCACTTAGTACCAATAATAGTTTTACCAGCAGGGGGTGGTACTAAGTTCCATACCTTGTTTCTTTCAAATTCTATAAGCTCTTCTTGCATTGCTTCTACCCAGTCTTCATCTAATAAAGCTTCATCAGCGTTCTTTGGTTCCATGGTAGACAGAAAACTTGAGAAGAAACAGAAATTGGCAGTGGCTTGGGGTTCAAAAGCTAACTTTCTTCTTGTTTGGACACCTTGTTCAATTGTTTCCCAAGGGAGCATTTGAAGCAAGGTCAACAATATCTTGTTAAACTGGGGTGTTGTCTGTCTGATACTGATCTGAAGTTTGTTCAGTATTAGACAGTTCTGGTTGCTGTTCTTCTTCATTTTGCAGATCTGAGGTGGATTCTTGAGAAGTGTTAGATGTTTCACCTTCTTCATATGTGGAGTTGTTCAGATCAATTATTGGGAACTCAGTGTTGGGGTTCTCAGAAATGGGAACCTCAGTATTTGTTGCAGTTGTATCATTTTTAGTTATGAATTGATCAATATCACTCATACCATGATCAACATAGTATGGATGAAACTTGGGCTGGGTAGCATTGAAGTTTTCTGGATTACATAAGGTTTCTAAACCACTTATGTCCTCCTGTGCTGAATCAGAATGCACATCCGCATTTTCATCAAACGTAACATGGACGGATTCTTCAATCACCTTTGTAGATAGAATAAACAATCTGAAGGCTTTAGAGTGTGGTAAATAGCCCATGAACACACCTTCATTTGCTGTGGGAGCAAATTTGTTGAGATTTTGTTTAAGACTGAGTACAAAACATTTACTCCCAAAGATGTGGAAATATTCCACATTAGGAACCCTGCCATGATATAACTCATAAGGAGTCTTGTGATGTCTCTGGACTATTGTGGCTCTGTTTTGTATAAAGTTAGCACAGTTTACAGCTTCAGCCCAGAAGCTCAGTGCCAGTCCAGCATGGCATAACAAAGTTCTTGCAGCTTCAATCAATGTTCTATTTTTTCCTTTCTACAACACCATTTTGTTGTGGTATGTAGGCTGCAGAGAAGTTTTGTACAATTCCTCTGTCTTCACAGAAATCTACTAATACTGAGTTCTTGAACTCAGTACCATGGTCACTTCTAAGTTGTTTGACCTTGTTGCCTTTCTGTAGTTCTTCTCTTTTGATGAAGGCAATGATTTATGTGATAGCATCTGATTTGGTCTTGAGGAAGATGACCCAAGTGTATCATGGTAAGAGGTTCATTTATTGAGTGGTTGACTTTTGATTTAAATGAACTCTTCTTCTGCTTGCCCATTTCACATGATGTACACAACTTATCTTTAGAATAAGTAATTGTGGGAAACCCTCTCACCAGCTTCTTCATACTGAGCTCGTTTATGTTTTTGAAGTTGATGTGAGAGAGTTTCTTGTGCCACATCCAGTTCAATTCTGGATTGACTTTAGAAATAAGGCAGACTCGAATAGTAGGGTCTAGTTCAGACAGGTTTACCACATAGACATCTTTTTCTATTCAAGCAATGAGTACAGGTTGCCCCTTGTCATTGTAGATGATTCCTGTAGTCTTCCTGAAGCGAGCTTCATTGTCATCATCACACATCTGGCTGATACTGAGCAGATTGTGTTTCAGACCCTCTACATAGGAAACTCTTTTAAAAGTTATGTTGCCTGCCTTTATCACTCCATATCCTCTTGTTTTTCCTACTGAATCATCCCCAAACTTGATAGAAGGACCCTTCTCTGGGTATAGTTTAGAAGGTACTCCATACTGCCAGTCATGTGTCTTGAGCAGCCACTATCTAAGTACCATTTTCTGTCACCCTGCACAAGACACATAATTATGATTAGTTCTTTTTAGGAACCCATTTTTGAATGGGACCTTTGGTAGGAGAAATAGGTTTAGACTTGATCTCTTTAAATGGAGAGGTCAGTATCACTTCAGGAGCAACCTTGGAGGTTTTCTTAGGTGATACTGATTGATTTTCTCTCTTTTTCTTTGGTACTGAGTACCTAGGATTTGATAGATCAGTACATCATTCATCTCCCTTATGACCAGTATGATGACATCTATAACATTTTCTAGGTCTGTTCCTAAACATGTTTTCATAAGGAATTTTAGAATTTTTTTTTCTCTTGACTGATCAGTATCAGTAAGTTTTGCAAACTTTTGACTTAGAAATTTAATCTGATCACCAATAGATTTCAAAATGCTATTTTTGTCATTTTTAATAGGTGGTTTAATTATATTGTTAACTGGTTTTGGAGGAGATGGATTTGGTTTCTTCTTTTTATTTGGCAAAGAAGTGTTATTATTTTTAGACTTCTTGCTTTTGCCACTTTGAGATCCTGTTGAAGTTGATTTTTGATTATCATGTTTTAAAATGACAACTTTAACAGGCTGTTTAGGCTCTTCAGTACATGACTTTTCTGTTTCTGCAACTTCAGTATCAGTTAAAACACTAGAAGTAGAAGTAATTTTATTTTCATTATATTTTTCAAAGGTAGTTGTATTAAACAATAATTCAAATGGTGGAATTGAAGGATTTCGTGCACAGATAAGTACATGTGTCACCGTGTCCAATGTTATAAGACACTAAAGGGTCACACCGCTACACACCCAATAATGGACAACCGAATAAAGTAAGTTGTGTGGAATAATTAACTAGTTAAGTTAATTATAAAGAAGAGAAGAAATAATAATAAGTTAATTATTATTTATGAGGATGGTTAAATATTAGGTTAAGTAGTTAACGGACAATTAATTAATAGTTAATTAATTCACTAGTAAAAGTCCAAGGGTTTAAAGTGTTAATAGGAAGTTTATGAAGAAATTATGTGCATAGTCAGTCAACCTATGATGATACATCCGTGCCTACGAAACATTTAAGGGTCACACCGGTGAGTACATGTAATACGAGCAAGATAAGCAATGGTACTACAAAGAGGAACGATTCATAATAGTCATTATGAATCAGTTAAGTATTAAGTTAAGTTTAACTTATTACTAGATTAGTTTTACTAACTAATTAATACAAGTAGTTGTACATTTACTAGTTGAGTAAATATACAATGTGTTAAATCATATAGTAATTAAATCATATAGTAATTATAGATATGATATGATTTAAAGCTATTAAATCATATAGTAATTGGATAATATTGTTGTACAAATTATATAAAGGTTATTATATAATTAATTATTGAAAGTATAAATACAAGTATTTAATTCGTGTATATGGGTACCGAATTATTAGTATGTTAATACTAGACATTTAATAGTTAAGTGCAATAATATTAAACTAGTTAAAACTATAAGGGATGGAAGTGTTAAAAGGAAGTTTAACTAAAGTCCTAATATTAATTAAACTAGAAGGGTTCTAAGCGTAACTTATTTGTATATAAATAAGAGGCTTAGGGTAACCCTAAAACCCCTTACACACCTCACGAAAATACTTCCTCCTCTCATCCTTGTTTCGGCCGAGAGCAAGAACACCATCACTTGGTGTTGTTCGTTCTTCGTGTTCTTCGTGTTCTTCGTGTTCTTCAAGTCTTGAAGATCCAAGTTCATTGCTTAGATCAACTAGAAGATCGCTCGACTTGTTCATCATCAGTGGATCTATCTTAAGCAATCAACAAGGTATGTTTTGGGAAACCCTTTTCTCCCTTCTCCCCCTTGGACGAATTTCGGCCAAAGAACCCTAGGGTTCTTTGGTTGATGGTCGAACGAACCACGCAAGCAATGTTTGTGTCCGAGTTCTTCGTACAAGGTTTCTTTCTTGTTAACCTAATTCAGTTCTCCAACATCCCAATCCTTTAGGGTTTAAGGATTAGGTTTAATCCCAGTTGCGCATTTAGGGATTAAATCAGCTAGTTGGTTTTAACCGGTCAAGAATAAGTTCATGTTCTTGGTCAGTATGGTCGAACCAAGCATACTAGGAGGTTGACCCAAGTGGTCGATCAGTGTCATGTGAAACCCTATAGTGGTATCAGAGCGAGGTTTAGAGATCTAGACTAGATTAACAAAGATTGTTTGTTTACTTTAATTTTAAGTTTTTTTGTTTCAAGTATTCTTTCTTCTTCATAATTTTCGAAAAGAGGGAAGAAACCCTAGGACGAAGAACATTAAAAAAGTCTAAGTTTAATTGGTCAAGAAGGTTTCTAGAAACCCTAGTAAATTTTACAAAAACCCTAGAAAGAACCCTAGGATCAAGTATATTAAACAAGATATGTTTAATTGATCAAAAGGATTCTTTCTATAATCCCTTAGAGATTTCGTGATCAAGGAAAACCCTAGGATCAAGTATATTAAACAAGATTTGTTTAATTGATCAAAAGGATTCTTTCTTAAACCCTTAGGGTTTTCGAAAATCTAGAGGTTACTTGGACACCAAGTTTATTAAACTAGCCTAGTTTAATTGGTGGAAAAGTTTCCTAGGCTTAAGAATTTCGAAACCCTAAAAAAACCCTAGAACATTAAACTAGTTTAAGTTTAATAGTTTAAAAGTATTAATTAGGATAATAATCTAAAACCTAGTTAATTAGACAAGTTTATGTCTAATAGCTTTAATTATTATTTTGATAGATTTATTAAAGCTAGTTCTGTAAACCCAGTAATTTAGACAAAGTTTTATTGCCTATAAGGTTTAATTTAAAGAGTTTAAATAAATTTATTAAAAGTTATAATCTATCTTAGAATTTAAACAAAGTTTATTGTTTAAAAGGATTGATTAAAATTAGTCTTTTAATTAAAATAATGTCTTTGATCAAGAAATTCAAAGTCCTAGTTTTGATTGATCAAAAACAAGATTAGGGTTCATCTAATTAATTTAGAGAATTGATAAAGAGGATGGTAATTTTTAGTTCTAAAATTAACAAGATGTATTTAATTATTTATATATATGTATTTAATTTTTCGGAATTTTTGTTATTATGTAAAATTGAATTTTAAAGGATATAATGAGTTTATACGTATTTTAATTAGATTAAGTTAAAATACACATGTATAAACTAGATGTAATATTCTTATTAGAATGTGACAAGTTTATTATAAAATATACATATATACGAATACATTAAATACAAGATAAAATGGAACAATTAAAAAGGATAATGTTATTTTGATCATTAAAGATAATATTATAATTAGTTATAGTATAAGTTATAATATAATTAAAACTAGAAAGTACAAAGTTATGATTTCATTATAACTAGAAATTGTACAAGTTAAAATTATATGATTAACTAGAAATATACAAAGTTATATATATTAAGATGTACAAAGTTACAAGTTATTATAACTAGATAATTATACAAGTATAATATAAGTATTTTACAAGTCATGTAATATACTAGATTAATGATCAAGTGAAAATGACAAGAACCTATATTTAACTAGTTCAAGTTAAATATAAGAAAGGTTTAAACAAACTAAGAATTATTATATATAGTTTTATATAATAAGTTTATTAGTTTCACCAAGTATAAACCGGTGATTGTGTTAGCTTGAGTTTCATCATGGTTGTTGAAGCTAGTGGAAGCTACACAAGAAAATCACAAAGTTTGTAAGTGTGTCGTTAAGACATAAGTTTTGGTCGAATCTAATAAGTCATAAGAAATGTTTAATTTCATTATTAGACATATGGAAAACTAGATGTGTTAAACTAGGTTTATGTTTCAAGATCATGAATCATAAAAGTTTTAAAAGTTTAACATAAGTTTATAAGTTTTTCAAGTAATATAAAACAAGTAAGTTTTATTAGAAATAAGGTTTCTCACAAAACCTAGTAAAACGTTTTGTACACCTCGTTTTAGGTATACATGTAAAATCGTACAAATTCTTGAAACTATAAGTTTTAAAGAATAGTTCTTAAGTTTTAAAAAAGGTGTCTTGTAGAACTCTTCAATTCACAAGTCACACATTTTAAACAAGGATTAAGATTGGAATAAAAGTTTAAGTTTAGTTTAAGACTTAAACAAACCCAAGAAAATCTTAGATCTAAGTACTATCCACCTAATGGAACACCTCACTTGTTAAACGATATTCATATTGTAAGGATAAAGAACCTTAGATATGGATTCAAATCATTGCGAGTGTTAGGGTGCGTAAGGTCCTATGATAATCGGGAGTCCCGGCGCAGAGCATCGCACTGTCTTAGATGGTCTGATCTACTTTGGTGATAATCGGGAGTCCCGGCCCAAAAAGTACCTGAGTAGAATAAACATACTACACTTTATTACTAACTTAGAAATGTACAATTAGATTGTACAAAGTTGTAATAAGTTATAAGTATAAAGATTCTACGACCCCTAGGAATCGTGTCAAGTCTTGATACGATCGGTAAGGAAGTTACCTACCAGAAACAGCATGTCTCGTCGGGAAGTGCCCAAACCTTGCGGAGAGAATGTGATATATGGATCCTAGGCCTAAAATATTAATTATGGGTTTAGAATATATTTTAGAGAATGTTTATTGATGATTAGTAATTAAACTGGGTTTGATTTGTAGATGGCAGCGACAAACACAACGATAACATACAACAAACTCTCGCGACGTTTCTTTCTAGGAAAGAAAGAAAAGTCTGGGTCAAATTTCCTCAATTGGAAGCATGATTTTAAGATCATGCTCAGACAAGAGAGGGATAGGATTGACCGAGAAAGAAACGTGTTGAAAACCCCTGCCAAGGATGAAGAAAACGAACCAGGACAAGCGTTTTATGCTTGTAAGGCGTTCGCTTCTTGCAAAATGGCTGAGGGAGCATCAGTGGGTGCACACGTCATGAGAATGAAAGTGCACGTTGATCACCTTAGTAGACTTGGTCACCACACGCCATTGCAGTTCGCAATTGACATGATACTCAACTCATTGTCTAATGACTACAAGTCGTTTGTAGCCAACTACAGCAAACGTAATATGGATAATTCCATTCCAGAGCTACAATCTATGCTCGAGGCTGTTGAGTTGAATATTGAGACCAATTCTAAAAGGGGTCGCATATCTGATGGCAGTGATGAGGATAGGCATGGTGGTAAATGAAAGGGTAAAACCTATCCTAACCAAGGAGTGCCAAATGGTAAAGGTGTCAAACAAAAGGTCAAGAAGGGTAAGCCTAACACTGCGAGGACCGAGAACCGGTGCTTCAAGTGTGGTGAGGCTGGGCATTGGAAAAGGAATTGTCCAAAGGGTGCAAGTGATAGTGGAGGAAACACAAGTTCCTCAGGTAACACAACCACACTTCTTAATCACTTTTAGATACTTGTAAAGTACATTACGAGTAATCTAACTTTTGCATTCGTTTATTGCAGGAGGAGATGGAAAGTGATAGTGACCGGCATGAGATGGTGATGATCCCACAAGCACCAAGTTTTTATAATGCAGTATTTTTTTGGATTCGTTTTTAAACAATTTTACTTTATTGTTTGGATAATTTTATTTTGTTAAAACAAGTTTTATTTTGGTTTTAATTAAATTTCGAATCCATGGTTGAATTATATTGTGTGCATGTGTGATAATTACACTAGTCAAGGTTTATGACTAGATTGTAGGTCAAGTTTTGATTTACTTATATTTCATGTTTTATATATTTGTTTGATTGTTGTATAAATAATGTCTTGATAGCTCAAGGTACTTAGATGCAAGTAATTATAAATTTTTTCTAATGAAAGTATTTAAGAGTTTTATGGAAGCATAAAGTTCAAGAGTTATTGAGCTTAGTTAAAACATCTTAAGTAATAGTCATTACTTATGATAGAAAGTTTTAAAGTATTAATATTAATATAGTATGATTATATTGGATATAATCAAGATAGACTTTAAAGAGTATTATTACAAGTCTTTTACACTTGATGTAAAGGTTTTAATGAAGTCATAATTCCCTAGTAGGAATAACTGGATATTCGTATAATCCAAGTAAAATGACTTAGACATTAAACGACTCTTAAAAGGGACAAACTATATTAAAGTATTTAAGAATTAAAATGTATTATTGCAAGTCTTTTATACTTGTAATAAAAACAATATTTAATCAAGTCATAATTCCCTAATAGGAATAATGGATATTTGACAAATCCAAGTAATGACTTTGGCATTAAATAAAATTCTTAAAAGAATACTAATGTGTTCAAGAACTGATAGTATCATTTCAAGTGTTTTATACTTGTTAGATACAGTAATCAATAAAGATCATAATTCCCTAAACAGGAATGTTGGATATTCGCAAATCCAAAGGATGATCTTAATTATTGATAGAATTCTTAAAAGATTAAACTACAAGTTATTGACTAGGTCAAAGTAGTTTAAGAGATGCTTAAATTCCATAAAAGTAAGTGGGAGCTATGGCTAACTTAATTCATTAAAGATGTTGATGAATTCAGTAAGTTAGTAAGACATTAACAACAAGGTTTTACTAAGTCGTTAGCCAAAGAGTTAAGAGAAATAATAAATGATCGTTGATTAGATTATTGCAAACCTAATAGCGTGATCACAAGTCTTGTGATTAAATATTGCATATCTAATAGGTAGTTAACCCTTCCGTGGGTAACACAGTCATTTAAGGAAATTTCTTTAACTAGTAAGAATATCTACAAATCAAGTAACTAAAAGAAGCTTTAGTTACAAGGAGAATTTTATGAATTCAAGAAACTAAGGAGTTAATTTCCAATCCTCCTATGTTTACTGAATTACATAAAAGGCAAGACTACAATATGTTATAGATTGTTGCAAGAACAATATCTAGCAAAGACAAAAGTAAAAGTATTCCTAAATACTCGTCTTATGTCTTTAGTTTAATAGAAATGATTGGTTTAGTGATAAAGTTACAATTAAGTTTGTAAGAATCATTAAGTAATCAACACGAACAAAAGGAATAAGTAATGATCCAGTAATAATTCAGTATCTATATCCAGTGAGGAATAGTACATGAGTTAGTATCATTTTTATTCAGACTTTGTATGTTTTACAAGATCCATGAATAAAAGTCTATTTATTCAAGAAGACACAAAATCCGTGACTACTCGTCTTGGTGGGAACCTTTTTGGGACGTTAACGTCAACGCGGTATTTGGTGGTAGATTCGAAAGTTCTTCGAAGATAGCTACACAAGTCTTGTGTAAACCAAATATCGGTGATATTCTGTTGGAGGCTCAACGAATATTGGATTGACCACCGTGACAATACTTCATGGTTGAAAAGTTCAAAAGTATTGTTCACTAGGATTGTCCTTAAGCCTGAGGTATTTGGTTTAGGATACAATGACTAATGTGCTTTGGTTCAACCCAGACAATTCTGAAATACGTTTGTCATACGAGGCGATACTAAAGGAAGTTGTATTTTTAAATCAAAATATACAAGATGGCAATTGCACCTCCTCTTGAGGAGAGATATTTATAGGTCCTTTGACTTGACAAGAAACTGGCAAATGCACGGCCGTGCCCAAACGAACTGATCTGTTCTTTGTCGTTTATCACAGCAGTTTGAATCAAGAAGTCATAAAATGATTTCGAATACAGGAGTTGATAATTTCTACCATGCTCGTATTCGTTATCTCAAATATCGTGCTGCAAGGGATAAGCCTAACATAGTTTGCCCAAGAAGTAGAGACAGAGTGTTCTTTACTAGGAGACGCTATTAAAGAGTTTTTCATAAACTATACCTGGGTTACGTAAGCTGTTTTTATGGGGTTGGTTACCTACATGCCCATCTAGAAGGCCACTGTAGCTCGTATCATTAAGACACAGGTTACAAACTTGCACAAGTGGGAGTCTGAAGGAATTATGTGCACAGTCAGTCAACCTATGATAATACATCCATGCCTACGAAACACTTAAGGGTCACACTGGTGAGTACATGTAATACGAGCAAGATAAGCAATGGTACTACGAAGAGGAATGATTCATAATAGTCATTATGAATCAGTTAAGTATTAAGTTAAGTTTAACTTATTACTAGATTAGTTTAAGTAACTAATTAATGCAAGTAGTTGTACATTTACTAGTTGAGGAAATATACAATGTGTTAATTATGGATTATCAATGATATGATTTAAAGCTATTAAATCATATAGTAATTGGATAATATTGTCGTACAAATTATATAAAGGTTATTATATAATTAATTATTGAAAGTATAAATACAAGTATATAATTCGTGTATATGGGTATCGAATTATAAGTGTGTTAATACTAGACATTTAATAGTTAAGTGCAACAATAATAAACTAGTTAAAACTATAAGGGATGGATGTGTTAAAAGGAAGTTTAATTAAAGTTCTAATATTAATTAAACTAGAAGGTTCTAAGCGTAATTTATTTGTATATAAATAAGAGGCTTAGGGTAACCCTAAAACCCCTTACACACCTCACGAAAATACTTCCTCCTCTCCTCCTTGTTTCGGCCGAGAGCAAGAACACCATCACTTGGTGTTCTTCGTTCTTCGTGTTCTTCAAGTCTTGAAGATCCAAGTTCATTGCTTAGATCAGCTAGAAGATTGCTCGACTTGTTCATCATCAGTGGATCTATCTTAAGCAATCAACAAGGTATGTTTTGGGAAACCCTTTTCTCCTTTCTCCCTCTTGGATGAATTTCGGCCAAAGAACCCTAGGGTTTTTTGGTTGATGGTCGAACGAACCACACAAGCAATGTGTGTGTTCGAGTTCTTCGTACAAGGTTTCTTTCTTGTTAACCTAATCTAGTTCTCCAACATCCCAATCCTTTAGAGTTTAAGGATTAGGTTTAATCCCATTTCCGCATTTAGGGATTAAATCAGCTAGTTGGTTTTAACCGGTCAAGGACAAGTTCATGTTCTTGGTCAGTATGGTCGAACCAAGCATACTAGGAGGTTGACCCAAGTTGTCAATCAGTGTCATGTGAAACCCTACAGTTTAATTATGAGATTAATCATAATTAAACTCCAAGGACTTAAGTGTAACTTGAGTCCTTATAAATAAAGGCTCAAGGTTAAGGGTTTTGGCTAATCACTTTGTCACCAAAGAACCCTAAATACACTTTCCCTCTCCCTATCTCTTTTCGGCCGATCGAAAGAAACCCCAAGGGTCTCGAACCCTTAGTTCGTTCGTAACACACACACACACACACACACACATACACAAGCTTGTGTATTGCTTTGTTGGTATAACGCGGTCTTACAGCGTGTCCAGGTGGTGCAGTAGAGGTGGATCACTTCTTTAGCAATCTAAAGGTAATGTTCATCATCTCATTCTTCTCGTGATCTCATTGACTAGTAGAGATCCGGTAATGTGGTATTCAAGTTCCGCCATGTGAATACTGCAAGGTTTTCCTACAGTGGTGTCAGAGCTTTCTACTAATCTCATTGAGATTCGGTTGAGTTTCTTTTCGTCTAGAAAAGAACCCTAGAAATTTCGAACCAAGCATGTGTTCTTCAAGTTTTGAATGAACATTGGATTGAATAGGGTTCTAGATAAAAATAAATTAGGTTTTATTTTCCCCCCTTTTTTTTTTGTTTTTCGAAAATTCATATACATACATATATATATATATATATATATATATATATATATATATATATATATATATATATATGATATTAAGTTTTTTTTGTCTTAGAAAGAAACCTAGTAAGTTTGATCCAAGAACATTATTCAAGTTTATGAATAATTGGATTGAATACGTTTCAAGATAAAAGAAATAAGGTTTTTTTTATTTAGTAAGAAAACCCTAGAAAGTTTGATCCAAGAAAGTTATTCAAGTTTATGAATAATTGGATTGAATAGGATTTTTAGATAATAAGGAAAAGGTTATAATTATTATTAATATTATTATTAAAATTAAAAGCGGGAGTCGAAACCAAACCAACCGAGATTCGGTGAGGCTTGGTTCGACGACCGAGTGGTCGACCGAATCCAAATCCACCAAGTTTCGGTTGGATGATGGTTTATTGGTTACCAAGTTATCGTATTTAGGGTACAAGATTTTATGTAGCCTAAATCGGGAATAAAGAATCTACAAAATCTATGTATATTCTTTTAGTTGGTAAGTCAAATCTATGTAAATCTTTTGATTTTTGACTAACTATCAAGAACAAACCAAAAGAATAGATTTACATAAATCTTGACTAGTTTAATTTTTTTATACATAATAAATAATAATAGATTATTAAAAACCTAGATAATTTCGATATTAAGGAGGAATTAATAAAGAAATCAGTTTATGGTAATTTAAAAAATTATCAGTTTGGTAATTAAATAATTATCAGTTTATTTTTTATAGAATAACATAACCCAAAAGAAGTGATATTGTGTTTATTTTATATTTTTCTGAATTTTTTTTATTTTTTGGAAATTCAATAAAGTTTTTATTTTAAAATACACAAAACACAAAAACCAAGTCTTTTGGGTTATGGCATGGCAATTTTTTGAAAATTGCAAGTATTATATATTTTTTCGTTTACTTATTATAATATGAAATATAAGATAGTGATTATAAACAGTTTGTTTAGAAAACCAAGATTTAATTAATAAGATGGTGATTATAAACAGTTTGTTTACAAAACCAAGTTTTAAATTAATAATGGTAAAGTAAACAGTTTGTTTATAAACCAAGTTTTATAAAAGACAAATTAAAAGTGGAATTTATAAACAGTTATTTATAAAACCAAGTAATAAAAAACTGGCTAACTTTTTCGAACAAAGGAAAATCCTTTTTAGAAAATCTTATATCAGAGTGCAACCCACCTAATGGAACACCTCACTTGTTCAACGATATTCATTGCGAGTGTTAAGGTGCGTAGGGTCTTGTGATAATCGGGAGTCCCGACGCAAGGCATCGCACTGTCTTAGGTGGTACGATCTATTTTGGTGATAATCGGGAGTCCCGGCCCAAAATGTACTAGAGGGATTAAAACATGTACAAGTTTGTTGTTCAACTTGATATCCCGAGGATCTAGGAATCATTTTGAGTCTAGAGGCGATCGGTATGGCTATACCTACCAGAAATAACGTGGCTCTAATGGGAAGTGCCCAAACCTTGCATTAGAGGGCGTGAAATATGGATCCTAGTATAACTATTATTCTTAAAAGGTAATAATGTTAGAAGTTATTTATTTATCTAATCTTACTAACCATTTTTTGTTTTTCTTATAGATGTACCATCAGAAATTCCGTTTTACTCACCAAACGAATCACGAAAGTTCATCACTAGAAAATGGAAGCTTACTGGTCCGAACTACAAAGTTTGGAAAGTGCATTTTAGGAGTTACCTAAAAGCACAGAATCTACTGTACGTGATAGACGAGGTGCCCAAGGGACAAGAATGGCAAGATGCCCAAGATGATGAGCTTGATGCTTATTATCAGTATCTGGCACATGAATCACAAGTTATGTCGATTCTTATTCTTACTTCATTATCAGAGCTTATTGATAATCTATGTAAGAAGCCATGCTATGAGTTTCTCCAGTATCTTGAGGAGACGTTAAAGATAGTACTGAAAATAGCAAGCAGTTCATTTTGCAAGAGATCATTTCGTCAAAGATGAAAGATGATCAACCATTGAGTGACCATCTTATTAACATAAGGAGGTTACTAGATTGTCTCACCCTAGTTACTTGCACATAAAATGAGCATGACCAAATCTTGTTCTTGTTTGGATCTCTCACTCAGTACTGTCAGGACAAGGTAGTACGTATAGTCGGGAATTTTGATCTGAGTGTCGCAGGACTACACGAGAATCTCTTGTGTATACGCGATGTTCAAAGGCTAGAGGAAGAATCTCTCCCCGAGATTCAAGAGGACGAGTTTCAAGAATGGTTGAATGACTTTGCTTATTTGTGTTGCCCAGCTTGTGGCAGCAAGGATATTTGCGAGCACACATCTGACTTGGGGCTGTTGGACGCTGACTTTGTCAGCGATTCAGGTATCTTTATGATTGATTGTCTCGTTACATCTAGTGAATTCTGGGAATTGGATAACGGATGTGGTCATCACATTTGCAATCATTTGCAGGGATTTAAGAAGAACATGAGGCTGGGACGAGGGGATGTTGAACTAAGAGTAGGCGAAGGTTCCAAGGTTGGAGCTGAAGCCGTAGGAACATATCTTCTCAAGTTGCCTTCAGGAAGAGTCTTGGAACTTAAATATTGTTATTATGTTCCCAGACTTATTAAAAATGTTATTTCATTTGATTTACTTATAGATAGTGGTTTTTATTATGAGTTTTATGGAAAAACAATTTCGTGTTTAAAAGATGACATTTTATATTTTAACGCAAATTCTCATAATGGTCTATATACGTTAAATCTAAATAACATAGAACGAGACGTTTATCATATAAGTAAACGATCCAAGAGTAACTTGAATCAAACTTATCTTTGACATTGTCGTTTAGGTCATATAAGCGAAACTCGCATAAAGAAACTCCACGATGATGGAATTCTAGAGCCATTTGATTTGGAATCATATGCAATATGCGAAGCTTGTTTATCTGGAAAGATGACAAAAGACCCTTTCAACCACTACAATGAAAGGGCAGGCGAGTTGTTAGGGATTATACACACAGATGTGTGTGGACCCTTTACTCCAGAAGCCAGAGGAGGATACCGCTACTTCATTACCTTTACTAACGACTTCAATAGGTATGGTTATGTCTTTCTTATGAGACAAAAATCTGAAAGCTTTGACAAGTTCAAAGAATATCAGAGGGAAGTAGAGAACCAACTAGGCAAGAAAATTAAGTCACTTCGGTCTGACCGAGGAGGCGAATGTTTGAGCCAAGAGTTCGACGATCATTTGAAGGAATGTGGGATTGTTTCACAACTCACACCTCCATATACGCCTCAGATGAATGGCGTATTAGAAAGGAGGAATCGCACCTTGTTAGAAATGGTACGTTCAATGATGTGTCACGCGCCACTACCACTATCATTTTGGGGACATGCACTCGAGACTGCAGCATTCACACTGAATAGGGTTCCGACCAAGTCGTTAGAAAAGACTCCGTTCGAGCACTGGACGGGGAGAAAACCTAAATTATCTTTCCTCAAGATTTGGGGTTGTGAAGCGTACGTTAGACGTAGCTTCAAAGACAAACTAAACCCAAAGTCAGATAAGTGTATCTTCGTTGGATATCCAAGGGAAACCTTAGGATACTATTTCTATCATCAAGAAGACAACAAATTCTTTGTTGCTCGGAAAGGTGACTTCTTGGAGGAGAAGTTTCTGGGAACTGAAACTCCAAGAAAAGAAATAGAGCTTCAAGAAATTGAAGAGAATGAAGATCCACCGACGAATTCAGTCGAACCAGTAATTCAACAAAGAATTGTTGATTCCCAACCAGACCCACCGGTTGAGGAAGAAGAGACACGCAATCCGCGTAGGTCCAGTAGACCACGCCAAGAACCAGATAGGTATCTTGGATTCATGATCGATGAAAATGATGGAAGTCTACTAGAACCATTAACCTACAACGAAGCTGCTAACGGCATAGAGTCTGAAAGATGGCTCGAGGCTATGCAAGCAGAGATGCAATCCATGTATGACAACCAAGTCTGGGTGTTATCAGACTTGCCACCACAGTCTCGTGCTGTTGGATGCAAGTGGGTTTTCAAGAAGAAAACCGACATGGATGGAAAAGTGCATACTTACAAAGCACGACTCGTCGCGAAGGGTTTCACGCAAACACATGGCGTGGATTATTCTGAAACCTACTCGCCAGTCGCCATGCTTAAGTCTATTAGAATTCTTATGGCCATATCAGCATATTACGACTATGAGATATGTCAAATGGATGTTAAAACCGCCTTCCTTAACGGGGAGTTGAATGAGGACGTATTCATGATACAACCAGATGGTTTTACTGATCCAAAGAATCACGATAAAGTATGCAAATTGCTAAAATCTATTTATGGATTGAAGCAAGCATCTAGAAGTTGGAACTTACACTTTGACAAAAGAATCAAAGAATTTAGTTTTGTAAAGAGTGAGTTCGAGGCGTGTGTCTACACAAAATTCAGTGGGAGCATAGTAATCTTCCTAGTCTTGTATGTTGATGACATACTACTTATAGGAAACAATATACCAGCATTACAAGGAGTAAAATCCTAGTTAGGTAAATGTTTCCAGATGAAGGACTTGGGAGAAGCCGCATTTATACTAGGTATAAAGCTCTATAGCGATAGATCTAGGCGGCTTATTGGACTTAGTAAAAGTACATACATTGACAAAGTAGTGAAGAGATTCAGTATGAGTGATTCCAAGAGAGGACTCATTCCAATGACACATGGCATTACACTGAGCAAAGGTCAGAGTCCCACATCTAGAAAGGAAATAGCTAGAATGAGTTTGGTACCATATGTTTCGGCAATTGGATCAATCATGTATGCCATGTTATGTACTAGGCCCGATATTGCTTACTCCATAAGTCTCACAAGTAGATATCAAAAGAATCTTGGTGAACCCCATTGAGTGGCTGTCAAGAACATTCTCAAGTATTTAAGAAGGACGAAAGAAATGTTCTTGGTCTTTGCAGGTTCGTTGGAAGAATCGCGTGTAACTGGTTACACAGATGCAAGCTTCCAAACCGACAGAGATGATTACAAATCTCAATCGGGATTTGTCTTCACGCTAAACGGAGGAGCTATATCTTGGAAGAGTCAGAAACAAGATATGATAGCAGATTCGACTACAGAGGCTGAGTACATTGCCGCAAATGATGCTGGAAAGGAAGCCATGTGGCTTAAGAATTTTATCGAGGATCTTAGAGTTATTGCCAGTATCTTTAGACACATCGAAATATTTAGTGATAATAGTGGAACAATAGCGCAAGCTGTTGAACCAAGAGAGCATCAAAAGACCAGGCATGTACGCAGGAAATATCACCGCATACGTGAGTATGTAAGAGAAGGTGATATTGTAATTAAGAAAATACCAACGGATGACAACGTCGCTGACCCGTTGACAAAACCACTAGCTGGACCAAAGCATGAGAAACATGCGCACGCTATAGGCATGCAGTACCTAAATATTGGTAGCTAGTATTTTTTATTAGATTAATAGACATGTTTGAAATCGATACATTATGTAATAACATTTCGTGCGATTGAAATAGGAAGTTTTACGTAATATTTTCACATTGTCTATTCTTAACATGTTTTAAACCTATCCTTGATACACAAAGTTTTTGAGTATCTAAATTGTCTGTGGTTGCTTGAATTTAGTGGGAGCGAGATCAAGAGTTGTTGGATCCCAACAACACAAATGTGTTGCGTTATGACAAGTAAAGACGATTAAGATAAAGAACACACAATATTTCAATGATTAAGAGTTTATTAAAACAACTTAATGCAGTACGAAGTTTGCGAAAGTAGATAGTACACACTAACTAAAACTCTATACTTGAAGTGACACTTTTTGTTCGCTCAAACTAGAAGATAATGCAAGGAGAGTTTATATCAGCTGATACTAACAGCTGGTATTGAATGCCTGAGTAATAACTACGAAGGAGTTAATATCAGACAAATAACAAACTCTCAGAGATTGTTCTTGTGCTATGAATTCTAAAAGGTGTGTTTAAATGCAAGCATTTACGTCTCTATATATAGGCCAAGATCCGTGTTCCTTTGTCCACAAGATACTCGACGTGTAAACATATCATTCGTCGATGTAGACTTATCCACGGAAACATTAAATGCTCTTGAATAGGTTATAGTCCCAAGTTTACTTTGTGTCAACTCCTTTTGCTACCTTTTCTGACGCTCAGTGAAAAGGTGTACTATAATAGTACAAAAGTAGTTGACTTTCCATTTACATGCTTGGAGGGACAAACGAAGATGTACTGACATATTATCTTCTATTCCAAAATAGAAGATCTTCATCGTTTTCTTCTTCTTTGAGCGGGAAAGGGAAATGTTCAAAGTGTCAAGAACATTTCCATTAAGTATTTATCTGCAGCAGGTACCATCAGCTGATTCCACAATCAGCTGAATGATCTTCTTCTTGTCTTTGTCCTTTGGCCATAGACTTCGAATGAACACTCTTCTTTAGCTGCTGATTTGACTTCTTTTCCTAGAGCTAAGTATGTACTCAGTTGAAGGTTTATTGCATATACTTGCTTCAGCTGAGACACATAGTTCGGCTGACATTATTCTTCTTAGCTATTGATCATCAAATCTTATTTACTTAGTCTAGGCACTAACAATCTCCCCCTATTTGATGCAATCGAATAGCTGTATAGGTATGACCCTGTAATGATTCAGCTGTTTGGATCAGATGAATGTCTATGTGCTTTGACCCTTTGGATTCTTTTGTATATGTTTATCTTTTTACAATTTTTACAAGTATATTACAAAATTCTTGATTTTCTATTGATATGAAGCTGATAAAATACAAGGAAAATCAAAAAAACAAAATTACAATGTCTAGGGCATTGCTTCCCTAGTGACATTGTGATACATTGAGCTGATGGCTGAGTCGATTAATTTCTTCATTTCTCTTCCCTCTTCAGTGGAGGAACTCAGCGACTTGTGATAGATCAAAATTTGATCAATATCACATAGATATAGCTCATCAGCTCGTTGAAAGCAAGGCACCTTCTTCTCCAGATAGCAAAAACCATAGATTGGCTCTTTGACGATCAGCCCAGGGGCAAAGTTTACTCCCATGGGGATGGTTCTTGTGATATTGTGTCTACGTCGTTTTGAAAATATTATCGAGGACCCAATATCAAGTGTTCTGGAGTCAGCAAAGGGCTCGGGGAAAACAGACTTACGTTTCTCCCTTCTTTCCGAGGAGCTTTCACCAGCAGGTTCTCTGACAATAGCTTCTTGAGACTCACGCAATTCAGTTGGTATGCAATTTGCTAACTCAGGAGAATGTCTCCTGATATTATCGCATAGAGTCTTGAAGGTGAAGATTGCGACTTTTATCTCACTTTCCAGATCTGTTATAGTATCTGACGGTTTTGCAGATATGGCAGCTGCTAACAACTCATTCCACTCAGCATAGTTGAGTTTAGTGCTGATTTTGATCAGAGGAATCCTTTCAGAGAAAACAAGTCCTCCAGCTCTATATATTATTACTTCTTGAGGAGAGCTGGATGAAGACTTGGGGGCCCTTACGCTGGTGATTTTTGCTTCTTGCCTACGATGGCAAAGAACCTTGTTGTACAACCTAATGTTCTCATCTCTTTGTGCTTCAACTTTTTGATACAGCTCTTCTTGAGTTATTCTTTGAAGGGCAATAGCTGTATCGAGATCAGCAGTGGTTCCAGCTTCCTTTAAAAGGAGAGCTTTGACCGTGACAGAATTGAGCTCCCCCTCAGCAGGTTGAGGATTCACCTGTATAATGGGCTGAGGGATTTGGATTTACAGGGCTTGGACGTGTGGGCCCTCAACTGGTCGAAAGGAATCAACGATTTTAACTCCAGTTGAGGGTTCTCCTGTCCTGAGGCCTTCAGCAGCGGTGAGTGTTGATTGCATGGTTATCTCACCTGCTGAAGCAGTTACCTCAGGTGTTTCAGTAGTGACGAGTGAAGTTGGAATTTGTGTCTCGTCTACTGAAACGTCTTCTTCTTCTGGTATCCCAGCAGAGGTGGTAGGCGGAGATCTTTGAGTCTCACCTGCTGGGATGTCTTCTACATTGGTTCCAACAGCAGAGGTGATTATATATTGTGAAGAATTTTGTTCACCTTGTTGTTCACCTGTTGAAGTTGCTTGATCTTTCTCCCCCTCAGAGAGTGCCTGGAGAGGTAAGGTACTCTCTGGTGCTGAAGCAGGATGGACAGCAGTGGCACCCTCATTTAACTTTTGAAGAATGAGGTTAAGGATGCCTTGGAGACCAGTGACTTGGGAAGTCAGCGAGCTGACTTCAATCTCCAATTTGTCCATTCTTGTGGACACAGCAGATGCGGACTCCTCAATAGCGTTAGAGAGATGGCTATGAGTGTTGGTCAGCAGAGACTCTTGCTTTGACTGTGCAAGAGCCAGACGATCGACAACTGGTTGGAGAGGAGATACCTTGGAGGACAAGGTATTCACATGTCTTTCAACTTCGACTTCTGTTGCCCGAGCTTCGGAGAGAAGCTTGTCTTTCTCGACTCTGTCAGATTCGCGAATGGAGTTCAACTCTCGATGAATATACATTTTGAGAGTGTTGAACTCGCTGGTGTTGAGACGAATATGCTCAGAAAGAAGAACCAACTGAGGAGTCTGAGTGTGAACCTCAGTGTGCAGAGAAGTTATACTGGAAGAGAGAATCTTAGCAGTTTTAGCAAACTTCTTTGGAATATCCATGCGAAGGGTGTCCATCTGCTTACTCAGCATGGCCATCCCAGGTTGAATCTGGGATGTTACAACTCTAGACATCAGAGCAGCAGCGGCTCTGATGGGAATGCTTCCTCCAGCTTTGCTGGATTCAGCATGGGACCTTTGATTTTTCAAATGAATAAGGTTTTATCAATCTTTCCCCTGGTGAAATCATTTGCTAGAAGGAACGTGGAAAGAGTGTCATACCATGCACGAGGAGCTTGTTTTAACCCATACAGCGCCTTATCCAACTTATACACGTAGTCTAAGTAATTAGGATATTCAAAACCTGGGGGCTGTTTCACGTAGACTTCCTCTTGCAATTTACCATTTAAAATGCACTCTTTACGTCCATCTGAAAAATTGTGAAGTTCTTGTAAGCAGCATGGGCTAATATATTCTTATAGCTTCAAGCCTTGCTACTGGAGAAAATGTTTCATCGAAATCGATTCCTTCGTCCTATCTGTATCCTTGTGCAACAAGTCTAGCCTTGTTGCGAATAACCACGCCTTCTTCATCCATTTTGTTCCTAAATACCCACTTGGTACCCATTATTGTCTTACCAGCTGGTGGGGGCACCAGCTGCCACACTTTGTGTCACACCCCGCCAAAAATACTTTTTAAAGAAAATGGTTCGCGGTAGAACGGGCGTGCGACTATCATGAATAACATAAGCATGTGATTATCGTAAACAATAAGTGTTTCAAAATCTAAATAATATTTAATATAAAGTAGGTCACAAAATTTAATGTTAACAAAGTATTTGAAATGTAAAAAAAGAAAATGTTTTTAACAAGTCGTGGCATCTTGACACATGCATGCTCGTAAGCCAATGCCATTAAGACTCATGCTTTAACTTAGCTACCTGAAAAACATATGAAAAATGATCAACAAACATGTTGAGTGAATCCACAGGTTTATAGTTTGTTTTGAAATCCAAAGTTTTAAGTATGCCAACAGGCGTAATTTGTAAAATGATAGTGTCTGAAAATGATTTGAAGTCCAAAGTGTTCATGTGCCAACCATGGCATATATTGTGTGATGAAATAATATTTGAATATGATTTGCCACCACGGGCTGTAATATGATAATATTGAATTGTTGAAATATTGAAACACATAAATTTGTGGAAAAAGCATGACTGATATCCATTAAAAAGTCGACCCTAAGTCCATAACCAAAACTCCAACTCTAATAATGATGTTACTGAATCAAAGATATGCACTCCCTGATTTGATCAAACTGTGGGAGGAAGAGTCTTAGCCAATGGTACCATCTGCATATCCAGGGCCTAGTCGCAACTAGCTAATGATTATGGGATGTAAACTACATCTAAGCTTAGTCCGAGCATAAGGATTGATTGTCATGGTTTAAGATATGTTTCACCACAAGTAAAATAAATAGTTGCAGTAGGCTTTACCGAAACACAGTAATAAATAATGTAAACATTTATAAAAAGCAATTGACATGTTTTTCACCCCAAAACAGTATAAAAACGTAGTAAAAAGAGGGGCTGTGGACTCACCTGATGCGAAGCTAGCAAAATGCAAATGATAATGTGTAAATCTGACAATGACTTCTTAGTGCCCTAAACGCATAAGAATAACAATAATGAGAGACGGCTCTATCGGCACGTCTATGCTTGATGTTACACTCCAATGATTGATTTTTAAAATACCGTTTGGTGAAAGCTATACGCTGGTGACGTTAATGAAATGAAATTGTCTTTTAAATTTGATTGGTATTTTATAAGTTTTGGTTAAATGAGTTACGCTTTGATCGAAGATAAACGGATAGTTATACAAAAGTTAATTATTTAAGTAATTATAAATAATTAAAATAATTATTAAATCATTTAAATAAATAAATCTAGAAAATACTTAAAATAATTTAATATGTTTTAATTAAATCTGATTTTAATTAAAAGGATTTGGTTATGGGTTGAAAATTGTTAACGAGTAAAAAAAAAGACAGTTGGGTCGAATTCGCTACAAGGCCGAAGGAAAAGAAAGAAAGGTTGGGCTGAAATATATGCTGGGTTAAAAAGAATTGGGGTTGGGCTTCGTCTCTGGGCTGAAATTAACTTTGATGGGCCGGATCACGTTGGGCCTTAAAGGCTGCGAAGGAGATCAGGCGCAGGAGAAAAACAACAACAACAAAAAAATATGTTAGGCGAGGGTGGCAACAGGGTTTCGAACCCACGACCTCATGGTCCAGTAGAATCATGCTAACCGTCTCAGACCAGCTTAGATACATGCTTCAAACGAATACGGTTCTAGTTTAAATGTCGGTGATCAGTCCTGATTCACATCAGAAAACAGGGGTCCGACGAAGATCGGTTTCTGTCAGACTTTACTTGTTTTTAATCGGAAAATTTAGTATAAAGATGTATGTTTTCACCTTTTAAGTGTTAGATCATTAGGAGTGAACCAAAACAAACAAAGAATGCAATATATAAAATTAAAAAGCAAAGAAACAAGGATAAAGATGAAGAATTTTACCAAAACTTTTTGTGAGTGATCTTGAGAATGTTCTTGAAGAACTTAGTGCAGAATTTCTAAATGAATGAGATGGTTGTGACTGAATTTCGGACTTTGGAGAGGTTTAAAGATTTGATAAGTTTACAGCTTATCAATTATCCCAAAAATTATGGAGTGTTATAATTTTACTATAATTAAGACCCTATTAACAATTGATCAAAGAACTTGAAGATTATAAAAGAGAAACAAGAACAAGATGGAGAGAGTTTATAACACTTATGCAAGTGTATTATGAGGTGCACTTTGCTTCTTTACATGATGGGGTATTTATACTACAAAGTTTACTATGCTACATTAATTAGTAGACAAGAACATTTATGATAGATTTGGAATTATTGAAAATGGTTTACCCTAGGGTTGAATTATGTTCATGCTAGGATTGAAAATGTGTCCATCCATATATATACTTATATATATTTTATAACACTCCCCCTTGGATGACACTTTTTCAAAACAGAGTTCAACTTTGAAGTACTGCCTCATTAAAAACCTTGCTAAAAAAAAACCCAGTGGGATAAAAACTTTAGCGATGGGAAAAAGAGTGCAGTGTATAGTTGACTCCCCCTCATGTAGACATCTATCACATCTGATGAACATGTCGCATTCCAATACTCTGAACATGTTTTCTGAACATTGCAGTAGGGAGCGACTTTGTGAAAAGATCTGCTGAATTATTACTAGATTGGACGTATTTCATTTCGATCTGATTATCCTTTATCAGGTCTTGAGTGTATGAGAAAAATCTTGGGGGTATATGCTTGGTTCTATCAGTCTTTATATATCCTTCTTTCATCTGTGTAACACAAGCTGCATTGTCTTCATGAATCACAGTTGGATTTTTCTCCTCCTCTAGTCCACACGAAGTCAAAATGAGTTTTGTCATTGATCTTAGCCACACACACTCTCTGCTGGCTTCATGTAGTGCGATGACTTCTGCATGATTTGATGATGTCGCGACAAGTGTTTGCTTTTGGGAGCACCATGAAATAGCAGTGCCTCCACTCATGAAAACATATCCCGTTTGAGACCTAGCTTTATGAGGATCAGATAAATAACCTGCATCTGTATAACCAACTAACTCTTGTTTTGAATCATTAGAATAAAATAGACCTAAATCAACAGTTCCTCGAAGGTATCGAAAAATATGTTTGATACCATTCCAATGCCTTTTTGTAGGAGCTGAACTAAATCTTGCTAACAAATTAACAGCAAAAGAAATGTCGGGTCTAGTACAATTTGTAAGATACATTAAAGCTCCAATTGCACTGAGATATGGTACTTCTTGACCAAGAATCTCTTCATTTTCTTCACGAGGTCTAAAGGGATCATTATCAACATTTAATGATCGAACGACCATTGGAGTGCTTAATGAATTCGCCTTGTCCATATTGAAACGTTTCAAAATCTTTTCTGTATAATTTGACTGATGGACAAGTATTCCATTATTCATATGCTCAATTTGTAAACCAAGACAATATTTGGTTTTTCCAAGGTCTTTCATTTCAAATTCTTTCTTTAAAAGTACAGTTGTTTCATGAATTTCCTTATGTGTTCCGATAAGGTTCAAGTCATCAACATAGATGGCTATGATTACAAATCCGGATGTTGTTTTCTTAATAAAAACACATGGGCAAATAATATTATTGGTATAACCTTTACTTATTAAGTAATCACTTAAACGTTTATACCACATGCGTCCGGATTGCTTCAACCCATACAAGGATCGTTGTAACTTAATTGAATACATTTCCTTGGGTTTTTCACTTAGTGCTTTTGGCATTTTAAATCCTTCAGGAACTTTCATGTAAATATCACTATCAAGTGATCCATACAAATAAGCTGTGACAACATCCATTAGACGCATTTCTAAATTTTTGGAAACTACCAGGCTGATTAGATATCTAAACGTTATTGCATCCATAACCGGGGAATATGTTTCCTCATAATCAATTCCCGGTCTTTGAGAAAAACCTTGAGCTACAAGTCTAGCTTTATATCTTATAATTTCATCTTTCTCATTTCGTTTTCGTACGAAAACCCATTTATAACCCACAGGTTTCACACTTTCTGGTGTGAGGGCAATGCGTCCAAAAACATTACGTTTATTCAACGAATTTAATTCAGCTTGCATGGCTTCTTTCCATTTATCCCAGTCATGTCTATTTTGACATTCAATGACAGACTTTGGTTCAGGATCATCATTCATAATTTCACATGCAACGACATAAGAAAATATTTCATCAACATTTCCTATTTCATCCCGGTTCCATAATATATTTGTTTGACCATAATTGATGGAAATCTCATTGTTAACATCATTCATTTCCTCTTGTGGAGGAGTTTCAATATTTTGTGTTTCTTCAGAAATACTTTCCTTATGATCATTCGCATTTTCTGCATTCTTTCTTTTTCTAGGATTTTTATCCTTGGAACCAATTGGTCTTCCACGCTTCAAGCGTGCTCTAGACTCTTGAGTGACTTTATCACCAGATTTTGAGTTTGTTATTTCAATCTGGGCTGGAGCATTAACAGCCGGTATTGTGATTTTGTCACTCTTTTAGTATCAGTAAATGCATCAGGCAATTTATTTGCAATTTCCTGCAAGTGCATTACTTTTTTGAACTTCTTTTTCACATTGGTTAGTTCGAGGATCAAGATATAATAGTGATGGCTCACACCATGATACATCATTTTCTTTGCTTTTCTTTTCTTCTCCCAATGTTAGAAAGTTTGCCTCATCAAAGTGGCAATCTGCAAAACGTGCTGTAAAAACATCACCTGTTAAAGGTTCAAGATATCTTATGATTGAACTTGTTTCATACCCAACATATATTCCCAACCTTCTTTGAGGTCCCATTTTTGTACGTTGTGGTGGAGCAATAGGAACATATACAGCACAACCAAAAACTCTAAGGTGGGAGATGTTTGGCTCTTGGCCATAAGCAAGTTGTAAAGGAGAGTATTTATGATATGCACTTGGTCTTATACGAATTAATGATGCAGCATGTAAAATAGCATGACCCCAAATAGATACGGGAAGTTTTGTTCTCATTATTAATGGTCTAGCAATTAACTGAAGACGTTTAATCAAAGATTCGGCTAAACCATTTTGTGTGTGTACATGAGCAACTGGGTGTTCAGCAACAATTCCTACAGACATACAATAATCATTAAATGCATGAGACGTAAATTCACCAGCATTATCCAATCTTACTCGTTTTATGGTATGATCAGGAAAATGTGCTCTTAGTTTAATGATTTGTGCAAGAAATTTTGCAAATGCAACATTACGTGTTGATAATAGACAAACATGAGACCATCTACTTGATGCATCTATTAAGACCATAAAGTATCTAAATGGTCCACATGGTGGATGAATCGGTCCACAAATATCTCCATGGATTCTTTCAAGAAACGCAGGGGTTTCCATTTCAATTTTAATAGGTGAGGGTCTTATAATCAACTTACCAAGGGAGCATGATGCAAATTGAGTCATTTTACCTTTATAAGGGGCCTTATGATCTTTCAATGGATGCCCATGAGTGTTTTCAATTATCCTCCTCATCATTGTTGAGCCTGGATGCCCTAACCTGTCATGCCATAAGCTAAATATACTAGGATCATGACTATTTACTTTGACTACCATGTGTGACTCTGCCATGTTTATATGTGTGTAGTGTAGACCACATTGAAGCAATGGTAGTTCTTCCAACACATGACTTTTATTAGTAATGTGTAATATTTTCTCATTATGTGCAGTCACACTTTGAGTGTCATATCTATTATGATATATGTCCTTAAAACTTAATAAATTTCTCTTTGATTTAGGAGAAAATAAAGCATTATCTACCAAAACGTGTGTACCATTAGGTAGTATAAAATTTGCTTTTCCTACACCTTCTATCAAGTCCGCTGGACCTGATATGGTGTTTTTATTGAAATGCATAGACGAATTACAAAGATGAAAACATAAACATAATTATGATTTAGACATGAGTGATTAAGCTTCATATTACTCCATGTCATTCAAGAAATCAGAAGCATTTAGATCAGTGTTCTCAGATTGATCCACAAAGTTTACTTCTTTCTCCTTTTGCTTAAGTGAAGCTTGATATAGCTTGCAAAAGTGAGAAGGTGTGCGACAAGTACTTTGCCAGTGGCCCGTACTACCACATCTATAACACACATTTTGATTGTTCTGAGAAGCACTTGCTTCAGCATCATGTTTGGTGGTCTTGTTTTGTGGCTGGACTTTGTTACTTGGTGGAGCATGATAAGTATTATTTCTTGGACCACGTCCATATCTACGTCCACGTCCATGACCATAACCACGACCACGACCATAAGGGTGACTTCGACCAAAATTTTGGTTTCGGCCATTATTATAGTTTTGGCCAAAAGAATGGTTTTGATTAAAACGACCTCGTCCACGGCCACGACCACGTCCCCTTGTATTATTTCGAGGACCAACATTTTCTGCAGCATTGACCTCAGGGAATGCTGCTGATCCTGTGGGACGGGACTCGTGATTTTTCATTAAGAGCATATTGTTTTGCTCAGCAGTCAGAAGATATTCTTGCAAATCAGAATATTTTGAGAATTTTTGCAATCGCAAGTTCTCTTGCAAAGTAACATTAGATGCATGGAATGTGGAGTAAGTTTTCTCCAACTTTTCTTCATCTGTCACAGGATCTCCACAAAATTCAAGTTGTAACATATCCTGAACAATGCTGAGCTATAATCAGACACTTGTTTAAAATCCTGGAATCTTAGTGATCTCCATTCTTCTCTAGCAAAGGGAAGTAAAACTCTTTTCTTATTATCAAATCTTTCTTTAAGAGACTTCCAGAAAATATATGGATCTTCAATGTTTAAGTATTCATTTTTTAAACTAGCATCAACGTGTTTACGAAGATTGAAAACTGCTTTTCCATTTTTCTTGGGAAGAGCAATTATTATTTTCATTCAAGGCGTCTAAGATACCCATTGATGCTAAATATGCTCTCATATCAGTGATCCATGAGTTATAATTTTTACCAGATGCTTCTAACGCATTAAACTCAATCTTCGCAACGTTTGACATTTTATAATTATATATATTTATAACAAAAACAAGTTAAAAATCAGAATCCATATATATCAATATGTATTGCACAAAATAGAAGTGGGAGAACAATCATCCCATACGTGAACAAGAAAGGATAAAATACATCAGGCGTGAGACTAATTAAGATGCCAAGTACAATAACCATTACAATCATGAAAATTAAAAACGGGTGAATCATTCTTGATCTTGATTTTGAAGATGAGAGAAATTATTTTTGTAGTATAAAGAAGTGTGGATGATGTGTTTATTTATAGTGTAAAAATATAGCCGTTGTATATTTTATATAATTTTTTTACCGTTTATAACCGTTACATATATAGCCGTTATATATATATATATATATATATATATATATATATATATATATATATATATATATATATATATATATATATATATATATATATATATATATATATTTTAATAAAAAGAATAATTAAAGAAATAAATTACATAGACATATTTGTAAAAATATTAGTGAATTTTTAAATAAATTAGTAAATAAAAGAAAAAAAAATAATATGCATATATAAATGTTAGTATACATAAATGAAAATTAGTATGTATAAATAAATGTTAGATGCGATAAAATTAAATGTTAGTTTGCATAATTAAAAGTTAGTAAGCATAACTAAAAGTTAGAATGTAAATGTTAGCATAAGCATTAGTAAAAGTTAGAATACATAAATGTAAATGTTAGTTTGCATAAATTAAAAGAGTTAGTAAACATAAGAATAAAATTAGTACAATAATAAATGTAAGTATGTTAGTAGTCCCAAGATTAGTAGTCCAAATGTCATAATAATGTCCTTGATTAAATGTGTTTGGTTTCATTTAATTTATTATTATATTATAACTTGTTGTTATAAGAAATGTTTACCTTAAGTAATTAACTTGATTAAGTAAATGTACCTTGTGATTGAGTTGATCTTCATTGATTAAGAACTTTCGTGCTGATAACGTGTTATAATTTTACTATAATTAAGACCCTATTAGCAATTGATCAAAGAACTTCAAGATTATAAAAGAGAAACAAGAACAAGATGGAGAGAGTTTATAACACTTATGCAAGTGTATTTTGAGGTGCACTTTGCTTCTTTACATGATGGGGTATTTATACTACAAAGTTTACTATGCTACATTAATTAGTAGACAAGAACATTTATGATAGATTTGGAATTATTGAAAATGGTTTACCCTAGGGTTGAATTATGTTCATGCTAGGATTGAAAATGTGTCCATCCATATATATATACTTATATATATTTTATAACACTCCCCCTTGGATGACACTTTTTCAAAACAGAGTTCAACTTTAAAGTACTGCCTCATTAAAAACCTTGCTAAAGAAAAACCCAGTAAGAGGTGGTTTGTTAATCGACTTGGGGAAAAAGTATATAGGGGGTGGGGTCGTACGAGTGGGGTAGGCAACATGATAAGAGGTGGTTTTAAATATGATATTAATAAATTTATTTATTTTGTATTTAGACATATATAGATGCCTTTAAAAAATATTAGTTTGGGTTTTATATTCTTACTTTCAGTAAGATGGGTTGGATTTTGATTTTGTTACAAATTAATTTGGTTGAGTCATGCTCCATTCTGAACATAAATTTTATATTCTTGGTTTAGTTTAATATTATTGATATGTCAACAACTTGTTAAACGTGCAATTCTAACTGTACGAGACACCAATAAACTAACTGGTGTATAATGAATGTGTGTATTACCTACACATAATATGAGTATTATTTTTTTTCCTAGACTTATATGCATAAATAAATGTATATATAAATGAGATGATACGTCTACGATGAAATTTGGTCACAATAAATGTCGGGTCAAGTACCCGATTTCGAGGGTTGTCACATTCTCCCCTTGTTAAAGAAATTTCATCCCGAAATTTAAGACGACATACTACTAGGTTGAGATCCGTAAAGGAAAGCGAACACTCTTGTAGACAATTGGGGTTTACATATGATTAGTGATCTTATGAGCATAAGTTATGTAGGAAAAGACATACCATTTATTTTTGTATTTGAATATTGACGTGCTCATTGAGTTCCTAACACAAAATCCCTTCCACGAGCAGGATCACGGTCATTACTGACATTGGGGTGTTGATTGTTGTCGTCATTGTTATCATTGTTGTTAAGCCTTGGGCATCGGTTCCTGAAATGATTAGGATCTCCACATTCGTAGCAAGCATTGGCTCTTGGTCCATTATTTGGTGGATTGGCTTTACAATTTTGAGATTTGTGTCCCCATCGGTTGCATCGGTTACATCTTTCACACCTTCCTTTATGATGCCACTCACATATGTCACACTTTGGTTTGTTCCCGGTATAGGGTTTAGCTCCTGGGTTGGTTTGATTAGTCGCCGTGTAAGCACGAACTATCTTCTGGTGTTTATTGTCAGGTTGGTTCAAATGGAAGTCTTGATCATCTTCTAGACTTCGTTTACCATTACTGTTGGTTTGATCATCATTTTTGCCTCCTTCAATCGCCATTTCTTTACCAACAGCAGTATTCTTTTTCGTTAGTTGGCCCATTCTAATTGCATTGTCGGTCAAACTATTAGCTAAATGAATTGTGTCTTTCATGGTAGTTGGTTTAGATGCAGTGACCATTCCTCTGATTTGGGGTGCCAATCCCCAGATATACTTCTCGATCTTCTTAATTTCAGGGGTTACAAGATGAGGAACGAGTCGGGCTAGTTCACTAAATCGGGTGGTGTAGTTGGCAATATCGGAACCTTCCATCGATAGGTTCCATAGCTCATTTTCCAATTTTTGTAGTTCATTACGGGGACAATACTCTTCCATTAATAAAGTTTTCAGTTCTTGCCACGACATTTGGTAGGCATCATTCCTGCCACGAGCTTGAAGTTGAGAATTCCACCAGGTTAGGGCTTCGTGAGTGAGGGTACAAGTGGCATATTTAACCTTACAGTTTTCTTTACATTCACTGATGTCAAGCACTACCTCCATTCGTTCAATCCAACGGATGATTCCTACAGCACCCTCCGTACCGTTGAACCTCATTGGGTCACAGCCCAGAAATGCTTTGTACGTACATCCTTTTGGTTCATTCTCAGCTCCTCCGTCGCCATTTTGGTTATTGATTCTGCCTCTTCCACCAGCTTGATTTCTAGGGTTTACGCCTTGGTTCAGCAAAGCAGCAGCTACTTGTTCAGAGATTAGGACAGAGATTTGGGCTGCAGTAAGAGGGGCTTCTTCTCGATTGTTATTGTTTTGTTGTGTAGCTCTTCGACGGGCCATGTTTGATTTCTAGAAAACACGATAGAAGAACATAAGATGATAGAGCTGATAGATTATGATTAACATGAGAACATCAATTGGTGCAAAGCGATTTGGTACGATGTAGGATGAATCTTCCAAATTGGTTCAATTTACCTTTTTTTTTCTTATTTAATGTGAGATGTTCCATTCCATATGTTGGCTATTTTGGTTTCATTCGCTTATTTCAATTCTAAAGAGACTGATGGTATTCAAAGATTCCTTTTAATAATCCATGATTTTGATAATTCCACATTGTGTTATGTAATTATAAACACGTTGGCCAGACGGTTTATAATATCATATTACAATATTTCCTCATCATCATCACTTCATATTCTTCATTAATGAATATGGGTATTTCATCTGTACTTCCATTGTACGCGGAATTTAGGGATTGTATTATCGAGTCTAAGGAATTTTGGGATATTTTCTTCACATACGATTATAGGAATTTAGGGGTTGTGTTTAGAATTTATTTTAGAGATATCCTACAGACGACATGTGACACCTTTTGCATTTTCATTTTGTGGCATTAAAGGTTGATGTGAAGAAGTGTAGTCGATAGTCGGACGACGAATCTTTCGAGTTTCACGATCTATGAACAAGAACTTAGGGTTAATGTTGCGATACTCTACTGAGGAACAGTGTGTGAGAGAAATATATACGTGAACATAGTGTGGGAGATGAATATATAGTGTGTGATTGAGATACATAGTGCACGTGTAGAAATGATTCAGGTACCGGTTGACTTGATAACTCGTGACAATGCTCTTTGTACAGTATTGTAGACTAACAAGTATAGTCACCGCTCGTAGACGTTCAGTAGGAATTCTCGAATTCGTGAAAGTTTAGTGTAGGTAAGATATCCAAATTCAGTTGTAGGGTACGTGGTGTAATTTCACAATGAATAATGTAGTGTGTTGTAGTAGTTCCAAAACTGTAGATTTTTGTGTATGTATCTAGTGGCATAAAAATATTCTACCTAAGGTAAGCATAAGGTAAGTTTAAAAGCAAGTGGTCTACTACTAAGGCATAGGTCAGATGAATGCTATGAAATGCAATTTTGTATGCAATGAGAAACTATATGAATGCAACTGTATACGAAATGCAACTCTATATGAAATGAGACTTTCGATGCCACGAAAACGTTTTCACTCAAAATAATTTTGTCCAAAAATCTTTTTTTTTGTAGTTATAGACTAGACTCGCTAGTTCACTATAACCAATAGCTCTGATACCAATCTGTCACACCCCGCCAAAAATACTTTTTAAAGAAAATGGTTCGCGGAAGAACGGGCGTGCGACTATCATGAATAACATAAGCATGTCATTATCGTAAACAATAAGTGTTTCAAAATCTAAATAATATTTAAAATAAAGTAGGTCACAAAATTTAATGTTAACAAAGTATTTGAAATGTAAAAAAAGAAAATGTTTTTAACAAGTCGTGGCATCTTGACACATGCATGCTCGTAATCCAATACCATTAAGACTCATGCTTTAACTTAGCTACCTGAAAAACATATGAAAAATGATCAACAAACATGTTGAGTGAACCCACAGGTTTATAGTTTGTTTTGAAATCCAAAGTTTTAAGTATGCCAACAGGCGTAATTTGTAAAATGATAGTGTCTGAAAATGATTTGAAGTCCAAAGTGTTCATGTGCCAACCATGGCATATATTGTGTGATGAAATAATATTTGAATATGATTTGCCACCACGGGCCGTAATATGATAATAATTGAATTGTTGAAATATTGAAACACATAAATTTGTGGAAAAAGCATGACTGATATCCATTAAAAAGTCGACCCTAAGTCCATAACCAAAACTCCAACTCTAATAATGATGTTACTGAATCAAAGATATGCACTCCCTGATTTGATCAAACTGTGGGAGGAAGAGTCTTAGCCAATGGTACCATCTGCATATCCAGGGCCTAGTCGCAACTAGCTAATGATTATGGGATGTAAACTACATCTAAGCTTAGTCCGAGCATAAGGATTGATTGTCATGGTTTAAGATATGTTTCACCACAAGTAAAATAAATAGTTACAGTAGGCTTTACCGAAACACAGTGATAAATAATGTAAACATTTATAAAAAGCAGTTGATATGTTTTTCACCCCAAAACAGTATAAAAACGTAGTAAAAAGAGGGGCTGTGGACTCACCTGATGCGAAGCTAGCAAAATGCAAATGATAATGTGTAAATCTGACAATGACTTCTTAGTGCCCTAAACGCATAAGAATAACAATAATGAGAGACGGCTCTATCGGCACGTCTACGCTTGATGTTACACTCCAATGATTGATTTTTAAAATACCGTTTGGTGAAAGCTATACGCTGGTGACGTTAATGAAATGAAATTGTCTTTTAAATTTGATTGGTATTTTATAAGTTTTGCTTAAATGAGTTACGCTTTGATCGAAGATAAACGGATAGTTATACAAAAGATAATTATTTAAGTAATTATAAATAATTAAAATAATTATTAAATCATTTAAATAAATAAATCTAGAAAATACTTAAAATAATTTAATATGTTTTAATTAAATCTGATTTTAATTAAAAGGATTTGGTTATGGGTTGAAAATTGTTAACGGGTAAAAAAAATACAGTTGGGTCGAATTCGCTACAAGGCCGAAGGAAAAGAAAGAAAAGTTTGGCTGAAATATATGCTGGGTTAAAAAGAGTTGGGGTTGGGCTTCGTCTTTGGGCTGAAATTAACTTTGATGGGCCGGATCACGTTGGGCCTTAAAGGCTGCGAAGGAGATCAGGCGCAGGAGAAAAAACAACAACAACAAAAAAATATGTTAGGCGAGGGTGGCAACAGGGTTTCGAACCCACGACCTCATGGTCCAGTAGAATCATGCTAACCGTCTCAGACCAGCTTAGATACATGCTTCAAAAGAATACGGTTCTAGTTTAAATGTCGGTGATCAGTCCTGATTCACATCAGAAAACAGGGGTCCGACAAAGATCGATTTCTATCAGAAATTAATTGTTTTTAATCGGAAAATTTTGTATAAATTTGTATGTTTTCACCTTTTAAGTGTTAGATCATTAGGAGTGAACCAAAACAAACAAAGAATGCAATATATAAAATTAAAAAGCAAAGAAACAAGGATAAAGATGAAGAATTTTACCAAAACTTTTTGTGAGTGATCTGGAGAATGTTCTTGAAGAACTTAGTGCAGAATTTCGAAATGAATGAGATGGTTGTGACTGAATTTCGGACTTTGGAGAGGTTTAAAGATTTGATAAGTTTACAGCTTATCAATTATCCCAAAAATTATGGAGGAGTTTGTTAATCGACTTGGGGAAAAAGTATATAGGGGGTCGGGTCGTACGAGTGGGGTAGGCAACATGATAAGAGGTGGTTTTAAATATGATATTAATAAATTTATTTATTTTGTATTCTTACTTTCAGTAAGATGGGTTGGATTTTGATTTTGTTACAAATTAATTTAGTTGAGTCATGCTCCATTCTGAACATAAATTTTATATTCTTGGTTTAGTTTAATATTATTGATATGTCAACAACTTGTTAAACGTGCAATTCTAACTGTACGAGACACCAATAAACTAACTGGTGTATAATGAATGTGTGTATTACCTACACATAATATGAGTATTTTTTTTCCTAGACTTATATGCATAAATAAATGTATATATAAATGAGATGATACGTCTACGATGAAATTTGGTCACAATAAATGTCGGGTCAAGTACCCGATTTCGAGGGTTGTCACACTTTGTTGACCTCAAATTGGTTAAGTTCTTCCTGCATCGCTTGAATCCAACTGGAATTTTTCCAAAGCAGCTTTGATATTCTTTGGTTTTTCAACTGCTAGGAAACATGACCATAGCCAAATATTACATGATGCCTTACTTCTTGTGACCACTCCTTGTTGTGGATCTCCAATGATTAATTCAATTGGATGCTCTGAGGTCCACTTGGATTGAGGAGCGACTGAAGAGGAAGAGGATTCAGCAGAATTTGATCCTTCATGAGCGGCTGAATGCTCAGCAGGATTGAGTACTTCATTTTGAACAGATCTTTTTGAAGTATGAAGAGGTGGCTTAGAGATAGCCTTGGATGATGCTCTAGCTGTAGGAATTTCTTGTTGGACAGCTGCAATATCTACAAGATATGTAGGAGCATCATGAAATGTTTCATCTGATTCATTGATGGGAACATCAAAGAGGTTTAAAGCATCAGAAAATGCTTCAGCTGCATCATCAGGAGATGGTTCAGCTGATCTCTGAAATGCATCTGATGGAACAGCAGACGTGGGATTTAAGGCTTTAGAGTGTTCTTCAAAAGTGACGTTTATAGATTCTTCCAATGTTTGTCGTCTTTTGTTGAAACCTCTGTATGCATTAGATACAGTGGAGTACCCCAAGAAAATTGCTTCATCAGCTTTAGAGTTGAACTTACTCAGCTGATCTCGTGTGTTTAACACAAAACACATACAACCAAACACATGATAGAAACCGATATAAGGTTTCCTCTGACGGGGAATCTCATAAGAAGTTTTCTTGTTTCTCTTCACATAGAGAGACATGTTTTGAGTAAAACAAGTTGTGTTAATAGCTTCTGCCCAAAATTGCTTTGGCATGTTTGACTCAGCAAGCATTGTTCTTGCAGCTTCTATTAGGGTTCTATTTCTTCTTTCAGCGACACCATTTTGTTGAGGTGTTGTAGCGGCTGAAAATTTTTGTGAGATCCCAACTTCTGAACAGAAGTCTTCCAATGTACGATTTCTGAATTCATTACCATTGTCCGATCTTAGCTGCTTTACTCTTGACCCATTTAGAAGTTCCATCTTCTTGATGAATTTGATGATTTCATCAGCTGCATCACTTTTGTTACGAAGAAATATAACCCAAGTATATCGTGAGTATTCATCCACTATAACAAGTGTATACTTCTTTCCACCTAGACTTTTAGTGCTCATAGGACCAAAGAGATCCATATGAAGCATGTGTAGGCAGTTGTCGGAAAAACATTGCTTTGATATGAAGGAGCTTTTATGTTGTTTGCCTTGTTCACAAGTTGAACAAAGCTTATCTTTTTCATACTTGATCTGTGGCAAGCCATTCACTAGCTGTCCTCTGGATAACTTAGATATGTTTTTAAAGTTCAAGTGAGATAGCCTTTTATGACACAACCAATTTTGCTCTTCAGTGGAGTGAGAGAATATACAAACTTCTTGGTTTTGAGGATTCATGTCAAGTTTATATACATGGTTGTTTCTTGGTGCTATAAGCACTACTTTTCGACTTTTATCCGTCACCGTTCCTCTGTACTTATTAAAGTTCACTGAGAACTCTGCATCACATAGTTGGCTAATGCTGATTAAATTATGTTTCAGCCCGTTCACATAACCAACTCTTGTGATTTTACAGATCCATTAGAGATGGATCCATAGCCTTCAGTTGAGCCTCTACCATTATCACCAAAAATTACTGGAGGACCAGCACAAACTTCGAACTCTTCAAGTAAGGATTTGTATCCAGTCATATATCTTGAGCAACCACTGTCTAAGTACCATACGTATTTTCTTTGATCACCCTGCACATAAGTTTAAAAGAGTTAGTTCTTTTTGGGAACCCACACCTCCATGGGTCCTTGAGATTTCTTGCAGGAAATCACAGGGGTTGGATTCTTAATGGACTCACAAGCTGAAGTTGGAGAGGGTCTTAAGCTTGTGCTGTCACACTCACTTGCCATATGTCCACGATTTCCACACTTATAACATTTTCTAGTTCTTTTGTAGTGGAGTGGAAGGCGAGGTAGTGGGACTGGGTATTGGACCCAAAATACCTTTCTGACTATCTGAGATAGTCAGAGTTTGCACGAGTGATGCCAAATGCGTTCTGATGGAGAAATAAATCAACAACCATCAAGATCAGAGAAATTGAAAGGTAAATAGTTAAATCGTTTGCGCGTTGATGTACATTTTATGAATTAGATATGTAAAAGTTTACATGTTCAATTTTATTCATATAAATTTGTGTTAAATTCGATTTTGAGTTTGACTTAATTTTGATCCTTAATTTATGCAGATTCAATTGAAAACGATAACATAAAAAATGAAAAAACGAAAAACAGCATATGATCCAGATTATTAAGAACCCCCCGCGGGACCATCAAAGAGGAGGAAAACGAACAAAAAAGCAAAACTAATCGAATATGAAAGTCGTTCAAAAAATTCAACTAGAAAAAACAAAAAAAAAAACAAAGGTAAATTGCATACGATTATGTTTTATATCTGTTGTTTCATTATACATGATTAATCGAGTCTCTGTTTTTGAATTGGTATAACATCCTGTTTTTTTTTTAATTTGTGTAATATCATCAATTTTTTGTTTAATCATGTACAATCAAAACAAAACAAGGCAAATTAAGATCTAAATATCACATATGATTACATTTTATATCTGATGTTTCATTATACATTATTTATCGAGTCTATGTTTTTGAATTAGTATAACATCATCAGTTGTTGTTTTAATCTTGTTTGATTTGAATGATATGTTTAATTATGTATGATTAAAAGAGTCATTGTTTTGAAAAAATATTTGTAACATAATCATATCATGTTTAATCATGAATCATTAAACGAGACTGTTTTTTGTATTTGTGTAATATCATAAATTATTGTTTAATCATGTATGATGGAATCTATTTTTGTTAATTTAGCATTATTTATGTAGTTACAATCAAAACAAAACAAGGCAAATTAAGATCTAAAAAATCACATATGATTACATTTTATATCTACTGTTTCATTATACATTATTTATCGAGTCTCTGTTTTTGAATTAGTATAACATCATCAGTTGTTGTTTTAATTATGTTTGATTTGAATGATATATTTAATTATGTATGGTTAAAAGAGTCATTGTTTTGAAAAAAATATTTGTAACATAATCATATGTTTATTCACTAATCATTAAACGAGACTGTTTTTTTTTTAATTCGTGTAATATCATCAATTGTTGTTTAATCATGTATGATTGAATCTGTTTTTGTTAATTTAGCATTCATTTATGCAGTTACAATCAAAACAAAACAAGACAAATTAAGATATAAAAAATACATACGATTACGTTTAATATTTGTTGTTTCATTATACATGATTAATTGAGTCTCTGTTTTTGAATTGCTATAACATCATCAGTTGTTTTTTTAATCATGTTTGATTTGAATGATATGTTTAATAATGTATGACTAAAAGAGTCAAAGTTTTGAAAAAATATTTGTAACATAATCATATCATGTTTAATCATGAATGATTAAACGAGACTGTTTTTTTTTAGTTTGTGTAATATCATCAGTTGTTGTTTAATCATGTATGATTGAATCTGTTTTGATAATTTAGCATTCATGTATGCATGTACAATGAAAACAAAACAAGACAAATTAAGATCTAAAAAAATCACGAAATGCTAAGAAAAGCCAGAAATCAAATTTTGCAATGAAAAATTGATGCTCACCGGGATCATTATTTTCTATTGTACAAGGATTAAGTGATGAACAGAAAGAAAGTGTTAGGGATATGGGGTTAGGGAGTTTGTTAAAATGAAAATGACAGATGTGCCTCTAAGAATTGGTCACAAAGTTCTCGAGAAATTTAATAGTAAATTTTTTTTATTAAACTGAAAAATGGTAATATTAAAGTAACAAAGAAATCTGTTCATCAGATGTTAGGAATATGATTTTGTGTGAATAATATTAATGACATGCCTACTTTTACTAACGATGCTGAACAAAGCTGCATGTATGAATTGAAAAAACAGTTTAAGAAGATTGAATCTTTAAGATTAACAGAGTTGAAGAGCAAGATTGCACAAACACCAAAAGCAGACTTTAATTTTAAGATTATTTTTCTAGTGCTCTTTATAAATAGCTTATGTGAGGGTACACAAATGGGAAAATGCTATTTGTTACCTTTGCAAAAAATCAAAAAGAATACACCTATAAGCTGTATAGATTGGTGTAGTTATGTTCTTGATTGCCTTGTAAGAATAAAAAGTTGTTTCAAGCCGTACTCACTTAACTCCTTCTTCTATGGTCCGACAGCTTATTTATTTGTAAGTTTCGTATTCTAACAAATTTACGGTTTCACATATGAATACACAAACATTATTTATCTAATTTAATATATCATTTTTTATATGCAGTTAATGTATGTTTATCATGCGAAATTTGATTATATACAAGTTTCAAGAGAACGTCCAGCTATTTGTCATTGGACATCTGAGAAAATAAAACTTGTAGAGGATAGAGAGATTTCTGAAAATACTTTATGTGAAGCAGAGTTTAATGAACGTTACATAGAAGATGAATCTCTTAAGGTAACAATTGAAACATACTGAATTCATATATGATTAACCTTTTTATTTTATATTTTATTTTCTCATTGTGCAGGCATTCGAATTCAAAGTTGAAAAAACAGTTACTAAAATTTTATCGAATATGGAAGAGCTAAATTTTACATTAGAAAAAGCAATTCAATATTACCCTACAAATCAGCATTTCAAAAATATCAAATGGAAGAATGAAGAATATACATATTATTTTGAAAATGAATTTGAAAAAGATGATGGAAATGATTCTGATAATGGTGATGAAATTGCTAATGCAGCTGGTAATTCTATTGTTGCGGATGAAGTTGATGATGTAAATGGGAAATGTGATGATATTGGTGGAAATGTTGATGATACAGGTATTGATGGTAATAATGTTGGATGTGTTCACGAAGAAAGTTATGTAAATGATGAAGATCGAAAAATTCAACTTCATGATGTGGGTGGAGAAATTAACAATTCAACAAATATAAATAATAGCAAAGATTCATTAAATTCAAGTGATGAGTACTTGAATGATGCAACTGTCGCAGAAATAGCTGACAAGCTTGCAGCAGGTATTGATTACAATTTTTTTGATAAATATATAGTGGTACATTAAATGTTATCTAATTCAAAATGTTGTAGGTGTGTTAACTGAAATGAAACAACGTGTTGAAGATAACGTATCTGGTGATGCTAATGGGTTTGATGCAGTTGATGTAAATGTTATAGATAACGTGAAAGAAGAAAATGTCTATACAAGCTTTGGTAAATAGAGTGAAAACATAATTAAAGTTATTAACTGTTAAATTAAATATAGTTAATTTTTTTAATATTGTATTCATATATGAATAACAATTGAAATAATTAATAGTTGAATTCATATATGAATTTGTTTGTTAATCAGTTATGATTAAGGAATTAAATGTCCATAAAAATTATTAATAATTATAATTACTAAATGATTTGTCTATTGTAGATGATGGATATTATACAGATGAATTCTGGGATGATCCATTAGTGTTTGAGGTTGCTGAAAAGGTAGAAAAAGAATATTCAGAAAAAAAAGAAAAAGAAAAAAATAAAAAAAAAGTTTCTTTCTGCGATGTACCAACATTTTCTTAATCCCAGATGAAACTGAGAAAGCAGAAAATCATAAAGAACAAAAAAAGGAAAAAAAGGAAAAAAACATTACTTTCTGGGATGCACCATCATTTTCCTTGGGGATGGATCTAAGTCCAGTTGAACTTGAGAAAGTAGAAGATCAAAATGAATCAAACAAAACAATACAACCAAGGGAACAATATGCTCCAATAGAATTAACAAAAGAAAAAACAACTCTAGAAGATCAAAAGAGTTCAAATGAAAGATCACCATTAAAGGATTCAATCACTAACGCTAAAAGTAAATTAACAGATGAAGAAGATATCATTTCCGAGTGGTTATTCAACCTTAATGGATCTACAACGTATGCACTAGATTTTTATTTAATATTATCGTATACATATGTTTATTAAAAATAGAAAACTAACAATGTGTGAATTAGTAAAATACACAGATTTGGTTATTAGCTACAGCACTGGAAAACGAATTGTAAGGTGACAATTGGAAAGCTTATTTTCTAAAATGCATGTATATTAAGTTGTCATTGATGCATGTGTAGATTTAATGAATCACCAAGAACAACAAAGGGACACATCACAGTCACCTTTTCGGTTGTTTATGAAGATGGACATGACAGTAAGAAATATTTTATATAATTAATACATATGAATAATAAATTTTGGTAATAATCATCTGTGGTTACTAATTATAAACTAATATACTATTTAAATATTTTTAGAACTTTTATCTGAAAGCTCAAGGATTTTCTGAAGATCTTCGATACAACACGTTCAAAGAAAACTTTGCTTTGTCTGTTAATAATGACAAAGACAAATTACAACTGAAAAATGTTGATATGGTATGCTAGCTTAATCTTTATATATTTTTTATTTTTCTATTTTTCTATCTTTTTACAAGCTAATATTGTATTATTAAAAAACAAATTTTCTTCCCTGTTGCGAAGAAGGAGCATATATATTTGATTGTCATCAACTTGAAAAAAGCTACTTATGAGATTCTCGACAACAAATTTATTTTTGAGGAAAATGTTAACAAAAGATACGGGAAAATATTTAATGCTCTGGTAAGCATCAATAATAAAGCAAAAACATATTTTTAAAAATATCATATATGTTTAATAATTATTCGTATATGATTAACGAAATCTTTGATCTTGAGATATATGGATGAACTAAAACATACGAAGCTCAAAGATATGTCAAATGAAAGTCTAATCCCAAAAGTAATTGAAATGCCATGGAGGACAACAGATAATGAAGTTGATTCGGGTATTTTTACAATGAGGCATATGGAAACATATGTAGGACAATCAATTTCGACATGGAAACTGGGATTCGGTAAAGAAAGTGTTATTCAAAATAATTTTATTCAAAAACTCAGGAAGAAGTATGAGTTTAGGGGGTTTAGGGTTCAGGGAAGAAGTATGCAACAAGAATGCTAACATCAGAGATTAACAACATGAAGGAATATGTACATAAAAGTGTTTTAGAATATCAAAATGTACCAGAAGCTGAGCGAATTGCGTATCGACATAAAGCAAATCAAAGAATAGCAAAAAGGTTAGGCTAAAATGTATCACTGTGACAAAACAATGTTTTGTGGGCACCCTTGACAATTTGGTTTTCTATCATTATCAAGATACTATTACTTTGGTAAAATATATGTATTTTAAAAAAGGTGTTATTCATATTCATGTGTGTTTAAACTAGTCTTCGTTTTTTTATAAGATTCTGTTTTAATCATCGATGATAAACTTGGTGTTGTGTTTAATCATCGATGATTAAACTTTTTATGTTTGTGTTTAATCAATCAATGATTTAACTATTAATGTGTGAAATTATTAGATACTGTTTAATCATCGATGATTAAACTAGTTTGCATTCTTTTATGTGTTTTAATCATCAATGATTAAACTTAGTGTTTAATCATCAATGAATAAATATGGTGTTTAATCAATGTTCAATCATCATTGAGTAACCTAGTCTGTGTAAAATCACTAGATATTGTTTAATCAATAAATTATTAAAATAGGTTTTTAATCTTTAGATTAAATTTAATATTTTGAAAAATCATTAGATGTTGTTTAATCATCGATGATTAATTATACTACTCTGTTTTAAAATCATAGAAGCTGCTTAATCAATTAATCATCATTTATATATGAGATCATCGATGATTGTACTAGTTTGTGTATATTCATTGTGATAAAACATCTGTAAGATTCGTCCCACATTGGTTTGAGAGGGGACCGAAACACTCCTTATAATGGTGTGGATACCTCTCTTAGCATGAGGCCTTTTGGGTGGAAGTGGTCCATACCAAGAACAAAACCGTGCGCCGGTGGGCAAAGCGGCCAATATTGTGCTACGTGATTATGGGATGTTACAAGTGGTATCAAAGCCAGACTCAGGCCGATGTGCACAACGAGGGCGTTGTGTCCCAAGGGGGGGGGAGAATTGTAACATTCGTCCCACATTGGTTGGAGAGGGGAACAAAACACTTTTTATAAGGGTGTGGATACCTCTCTTAGCATGAGGCCTTTTGGGTGGAAGTGGTCCATACCAAGAACCAAACCGTGCGCCGGTGGGTAAAGCGGACAATATTGTGCTATGGGGTTCTGGGATGTTACAAGTGGTATCAGAGACCCGGACCGATGTGCACAACGAGGGCGTTGTGTCCCAAGGGGAGGAGAATTGTAAGATTCATCCCACATTGGTTGGATAGGGGAACGAAACACTCCTTATAAGGGTGTGGATACCTCTCTTACCATGAGGCCTTTTGGGTGGAAGTGGTCCATACCAAGAACAAAACCGTGCGCCGGTGGGCAAAGCGGATAATATTGTGCTACGGGGTTCTGGGATGTTACAACATCAACTTCAAAAATACAAACCAGTTTAATCATCAATGATTAATAATTTGATAAATAATACATCAACTTTAATAACATACCACATTTTAATACTTCCTCCGGTTCAAAATAATCGATACACTTTTAAAAAAAAATAAAAAATACAGAGAAGTTTAATGAATAATTCTTATGTTTTGATGCATGATTCTTCTGATTGATTGCATTGTAGGCTCTATATCTGTAACAAAGTAATTCTTCTACTGAAAGCCTTATGCTTCTGTTTGTTCATTGAATAATTTGTTTCTTGTCTTTTGGCTTCTATCTCCTTCTCCGAATCCAATCTTTTTCAATTCTTGGGATGTGGAGGTAAATAGACCAAGTCTTTTGGCTTCTTTCTTCTTCTCCAAATACAACCTTAGTTGTGCGTTGATCCAGTATCTTGTCTATAAGTGAAAGGACGGTTTTGTCCAACTTATCACTCTCATTTCCAGTCGACTGAAACGCGTCATCTTCATCATCTTCCATAGACTGAAATGAGCCTGCTTTTGTATGAGTTTGACTTTCTTGATGAAATTTGCAGGAAAATTCAAGATCTTCATCACCTTTTGTTAGAGTTTAAGAGTTAGGAAAATAAAATAAAAATCCATTATGAAAAAAGTCTACCTTGTTTGATGCATGATTCTTCTGATAGATTGCATGATAGGCTCAATATCTGTAATGAAGTAATTCTTCTACTGGAACCCTTATGCCTCTGTTTGTTCATTGCATAATCTGTTTTCAAAACAGTGACGTTTCTTTGTCTTTTGGCTTCTTTCTCCTACTCCAAATCCAACCTCTCAAGTCTTGGAGAGTGATCTATAAAACCACCAATATCACTCGAATCAGTTTCATTCATTGTGTTTTGATCCATTTCCTTTTTGTTTTTTGTAAGAGATTGCTTCTTAGTTGTGCGTTGATCCAGTATCTTGTCTACTAGTGAAGAAGTCCAATCTTTGTCTAATCTTTTGCAAAACTTGTAAATCTGATGATCTAATTTTCTTCTTCCAATAAGATCAACTTCTAGATTTTTAATCACTACTCTTGAGTACACAGCTTCGTTCATGGTTTATTAACCTATAATTCAACCACCCCCAAATTAAAATACAATAAAACCGAATATTCAAAATAAGTGTATGAAATAGACGGATCGGTATAACAAACTTACACTAATTTGAATATGGAAATGATCCGAAATAATAGAGATGGGTGATGATCTGTAATTTGGGAAGAGTATTTGTAGACATCTTTAGGGGGCACTGAGAAGACGTGTAATTATGAACTGATGACATAAGAAAAATATCTTTAATTATTTTTATTTTTATTATTATTACTCCTATGTTTGATTATTTTTATTATTTATTACTTCTATGTTTTTAATTCAAAAATAGTACATGTATTTTTCTGAAATAGTAGCATGTATAATCATCGATGATTATACGAGTTGTTAATCATCGAGGATTTAACTAGTGTGTGTTTTTAAATTTGTGTCAACAACAGGTACCGTTTAATTATAGATGAGTAAAGTTATTATTCATATAACTACTATAAACGTATAATAGTTATTATAATAATAAAATAATTCTTGTTTATATAATTAGTGTTATTACTAGGTATGAAAATTTAATCCTCGGATTAAAGCGGTTAACGGACGGGACAGATTTTTAAATCTAAAACATTATAAATACTTTCATTATATGCATTACTTTCCAAGAAGAAACAAGTGAATTCTTCATTAATTTCTATTTCAATTTTGAACTTCCTTCCTATACGAAACATTTATTTTAAAACAATGGCTTTTTAATTTTAACAAATTCCGAGGCAATGAAGTATTCATTTATATCTATTTCAATTTTCAACTTCAAATACAAAAAAATTAATTTAAAACAATGGCTTTTTAATTTAACAACTTCCAAGGCGAATAAAGTATTCATTTATTTATATTTTAATTTTCAACTCTCAAGCGTTGATGTTGTTTACTAGGGGACGAAAGGTGATAGTAATAATTAATGTGTATTATTATTATTATTATTATTATTATTATTATTATTATTATTATTATTATTATTATTATTATTATTATTATTATTATTATTAATCCGTATTATTATTGTTATGATAATTATTTTTATTAATATTAGAGTGTAATCACAAATTTTTAGCCATGCTTACTTATTTGTATATGCAACATTTTCACGTCATAATTTTTTATTCACCGATGATTGAACTTTACTATTATGTTTAAAATCATTCATTATTAAACTACTTTTTTTTAAATCATAGATTCTGTTTAATTACTAATGATAAAAATGAACTTGGTGTTTTAATCACTAATGATTAAACTAGTCTGAATTTTTTATAAGATGCTTTTTAATCATAGATGATTAAACGTATTGTTGTGTTTAATCATCAATGAATAAACTTTGAGATTGTTTTTAATCATCGATTATTAAACTTGGCATTGTTTTTAATCATCAATGATTAATAAAAAATTATGTTTTTAAAATCACAGCAGCTGTTTAATCATCGATGATTAAACTTGCCTATTTTTTTTAGATTCTTAATTCTTTTATAAAATGATGTTTAATCATCGGTGATTAGCGTGTCCCTTTCTTTTATTATTTTGATTGAATCAAACTTGGTGTTGTGTTTTAAAATCGGAGATGCATAAAATTGTTGTCTAATCATCAATGATCAAACTTTGTGTTTAAACAATGTTTAATCATCGGTGACTAACCTTATCTGTGTAATAATCATAACATACTATTTAATCATCGATGATTAGACTTGATGTTGTGTTTAACTATTAGCGATTAAACTTAGGGTTGGGTTTAATCATCGATGATTAAAATGGGCTTTGTAAAATCAAAAGAGTTTTAATCATCAATGATTAAACTAGTCTGAATTTTTTATAAGATGCTCTTTAATCATAGATGATTAAACTTGGTGTTGTGTTTAATCATCAATGATTAAATATGATATTTAGTCTATGTTTAATCATCGATGATTAAAATAGTCTGAATTTTTTATAAGATGTTCTTTAATCATAGATGATTAAACTTATTGTTGTGTTTAATCATTAATGATTAAACTTTGAGATTGTTTTTAATCATCGATGATTAAACTTGGCGTTGTGTTTAATCATCAATGATTAACAAAAAATTATGTTTTTAAAATCACAGATGTTGTTTAATCATCGATGATTAAAGTTGTCTCATTTTGTTAGATTCTTAATTCTTTTACAAAATGTTGTTTAATCATCGGTGATTAGCCTGTCCCCTTCTTTTATTATTTTGATTGAATCAAACTTGATGTTGTGTTTTAAAATCTGAGATGCATAAAATAGTTGTCTAATCATCAATGATCAAACTTTGTGTTTATACAATGTTTAATCATCGATGATTAACCTAATCTGTGTAATAATCATAACATATTGTTTAATCATCGATGATTAAACTTGAAGTTGTGTTTAATTATTAAAGATTAAACTTGGGATTGGGTTTAATCATCGAAGATTAAAATGGGCTTTGTAAAATCAAAAGACTTTTAATCATCAATGATTAAACTAGTCTGAATTTTTTTAAAGATGATTAAACTTTGTGTTGTGTTATATCATTAATGATTAAACTTCGAGATTGTTTTTAATCATTGATACACCATCTTATAAAAACCAACTACATACATTAACTAATAAACATGAAAGTGTACTTATATATAGAAGTTAATATTAGAAAAACATAAAATTGTTCAAAAACATGAAATTATTTATACATATTCAAACATACATACATCACACGTCCCACATAATTAATTGGAAACAAATATATTTGCAAATCTAACGAACAACACATTCCTTATACCAACATCAGTGTTATCTAGCATCTGATAAGGCTTAAAGACAGAAAAATTAATACTTAACAATTCATTCCATCTAGACATTAAAATATCATACACTTTATCCCAACTGTCTCTCACATTCCATGATCCCTTTGATCGTTTTAACTCTTCATTCAGAATGTTTAAAACTTCTTCCTTCTTCTTCTGCGACATCAACAACATCCCCTTCACAAAAATGGCATCATTTTGCCCCAATGAAATAGCCTCTTCCAATAGCTGCATTCCTTCTTCTGGGTCCTCAAAAAAGTATGTGTCCTAATTAAACACATAAAACAAATTTTAATCAACAAAATTAAATATTTAATCATTATCTCTTAAATGATATGAAAATGAAATTTCGACAAATTACTTATACACAGAAAATGAAATGCAAAAGAATTTTATATTTCGAAAAAATGCATAAAATAGACGAGTACCATGCCATCTCTGAACATCAGGTTTGGGTTTCCAGCATCTTTGCATCTTTTGATGATTTTAGAATATTCAGGATTTAATCTTTATCTTCGAATAATATCAAGTTCTAGTTTTTTAAACACTGCTGTTGAGTCGCTGCTTCATTCATGGTTTTACACCTATGATGAAATCATTCCAAAAATTACAAACTAATAACGTCAAAAGTACAAAATAGGTATATGCAATAGATTGATTGTATAACAAACTTACACTAATGTGCATTTGAAGACTTGTTTGGCAGATTCTGCCCCAACAAATGATAAAAAATTTCCATCAACGGAGTAGTTAAGTCGACCATACTTGTAGAGGAGGGTGAAGAACTGCCTCCTTCCATCTTGTTTCTTTTGAGTGGTTTTGAAGAACTTTCAAATTCCATCTTTTTTGCATACAAGGACGATAAGAATCTATTTTTGTGAGGGGTTAAAGTCGATTTTTAGAATAAACGATGATAAGTTTTTGAATGCTTAGAGTTTATTTTTATAGACGAATGATGATCAGTTTGTGGGCGGTTAGGGGAACTGAAAGACGCGCAATGATTACTTCTTTTGAAAATTGTGCATATTTACTACAAGTAAATATTAATCCGTATTACTATTGTTGTAACGTCCCAAAAATCAGTGGAAATCTAAAACTTTTTAACCAATAAAATATTACATTTTCCCTCAAAAGTACAAGTAACTCAAAGGTCCCAACTCATAAGTAAAAATATAAAGCCGTCTCGTGGTTTAAATGCGGAATAATTGAAGGTTTTAAAAACAAAACATGTTTGACTCGAAATAAATGTTTTAATCCAAATCCATAAATATAAAAATAGAAACGCAGATCATCAACCATTGACCTTCTCTTTGCCCTTGCTAGTACCTGCAAAATGGGAGGGAGTGTTTGGGGTCAGCCACCGCTGAGTGAATAATATCAAAATAAACAAATAAATACAAACAACTCAAGTCACATAAGTGATCCCTAGAGACTTTACTCAATTCTCAATTACTCAAATTTATTTCTCAGATTTTATTTCTCAGATTTTAATTTATATAGCGCGCTAGTGTGACTTGGGTCGAGAGATCAACCTCGACCCGCCTCACACCACCTCAAGGCTCAACACATGTACTCTTCGGTGTTGAGTCAAAACGTCTGGCACCAGTACTCTTCGGTACCAAGACAAACATCTGACACCAGTGCTCTTCGGTGTCAAGTCAAGTATATTATGTTTAATGTTTTAACTCAAGAACTCAGAATTCAGACAACTCAGTCTCCAGATAACTCAGATCACAGATAACTCAGATAAATCACACAATCAATACTCAAGCTCAATCAACAAGACAATTCACAACACACAGCACATAATCATGAATCGAAAGTAAGTACAAGTTTATAGTGAGATTACCCACCTCGAATAGATGTATGCTCCTAAATATCCTCGGTACAGAAGAGCGTCTCTAATCAAGTCCTAGAAGGTCCTACATAGCACAATGTAGCTCGGGTTAGGATTAGACTCAAGGTTGTTTCAGCAGAAACTAAACAGCACTCAGGTCTTTCACGGGAGCGGATATTACTCTCAAACCGCTCCCTAGATTTTATTCAATTTTTTACAGTAGCTAAATGACTCAGAGGACTACAACTCGTCAGAAGACTTCGGAAACGAAATCCAAACGGAATGGGCTTAAAACAGGCTCACAAGAAAGAATAGCTGAACCGAAAACTATTCTGCGATGGTTTACTAAAACAACGATAACTTTTAAACCGACAATTCATATTAACGAGCCGTCAGTGGCAACGGAAAGAAGACTCTATAAACTAGGCCCCTAAGAGGGCCAAAAATCCAGAAACATATTTTAAGCATGATTAAAACAGACCCGAATAGAGGGGACAGATTCTGCCCAGAAACTCCATTGTGTTTAAAACTCGATTTAACAATCCCGACCTCAACCCGTATAACCCGAGGGCACCCTACAGCCCCGGAATCCAATTCATCACAAAAACTAAATTTAAAATAAATTTAATTTATTCATTTGAAAACTTTCTCGATTGGGAAACCAAGAACCTATCGGTTACTAAAAACGGTAAATCAATTAAAGTGTCATTTAATAGGTTAAGTGACAATCGTGATGTGTCCCAGGACATCATACAACCGAGCCCGAGGGCCCGATACCATCTTCGGTGTAATCACACACCACTTTCCGATTCTCAAAACACAAAGAACAATAAACTAGAAATTTAGGAAAACGACTTTTACACTAATAAAACCCGATACTCGAAATTTCATCCCGACACCCGGTAGGGTGTCGTCCATCCCATCACGGTCCCATCCTTAAGAAAAATGATGCTAGATAATCACAAAACGTATTACAAAACCGAAAAGAAAAATCAGCACATCGACATCTTACGGAAACGACCATAACTCACCGACCATAATTCGGATTAACGAACGATCGGCGGCCACGGTTCACTGACTTGACGAACTACAAATCTCTAGAGGACACCAAGCCCGGAATCAGTCCAGAAGAGGGTCGAAAACAGCCACGAAAAACCCGACAGCAAGCTGTCCAAAACTCAGCACAGTAACTAATCGATAAGACAACCCAACACCGCAATCCAGAAATGAAACCCACACAAACTCAGCTATCTCTTCTCCTATTCAAGTCCTTGACAACCCATCACTATGATCGATTAGAAACATTAACAGAAAAATGACTAAAGAAGAACAAGTGTACGAATTATACCGAATATGCACAATTCTGTCCGATAGAATCTGCTCGAAGGAAAGCTTGGTGGCGGGACAAAGACTCAACAATGGTAATCCCTTGCCTCTTCTCTGCTCAATCCCGATAATGCTCCGATTGTCAATACTCGAAACAGAAATTAAAAACTCGGGAGTTCTCTTCTTTGAACGGCGACCACCAACCGGAAAAGATGAAGGACCGGCTAGGGTTGCTATCTTCTGCAGCCGAATGAGAAGAAGGAAAAACTCGGTAGTGATGGCAAGTAATCAAGAAGGTATAATAACCAAATATAGCGAGACTTAGCGATCAAGAAATTTCCACAAGGCTTCAAGTCCCTCAATTCATTGGATCACCCTTCTTGGGCCTAGATATCAGACTCCACCTGTGTGGGCTCCAAGGAAATTCGCTGGAGAGTAGCAATAGTCAAATAAACCGGCCCTTGAAGAAACCGATCAAGGAAACAAGCTGGTCTCAACGTGCTCATTGGCTCGGGTTTTAAGAAAAATCAAGCAAGGAGGAAAAGAATTCAGCCCAAAGAAAAATGAATAATATAGAATAGGCCTTGGATTATTGGCCGGCCTCGAGAATTAATAAACGTTTAGTTAATATAACTGATCTCTTATTTAATTCATAACAATTTAAACAACACTCAATGCTCGTCAAGATAAGATTAATTATTCTCGTAATTAATTACATACAATTTAAATAACCCTCTTGTTACTTTTAAATTAATCCTCATGATTAATTAACGCAAATTAAATGACACTCTTGTCATTTAAAAAAACACTACGCATTTAAATCACTCGAATTAAATACACTTAAGGGCACATAAATCTCAAATAGATAAGTGGCACATAATTTTTTTAAGAAAACGTCGATAATATAATTACAATAATTTTTTTTAGGGCGTTACAACTCAACTCCACTTAAAATAGACTTCGTCCGCGAAGTCATAACTCGGAAGAAACTCAGGATAGCAGTCTCGCATCTCAGACTCAGACTCGTCCACGACGCACGTTCTGAGATAGAAAACAAATGACAAGGTTACGAAAAGAAAAGACAATTCTCCAGGGTGACCTACTCGATCAGAATAAAATCCGGCTCTTGCAAATGTGCATACAACTCGTCCATCTCTAGCGGCGCAAAGGTTAAGGATAAAAGAAATAAAAATGAATGTTCTCTAAGGGTCTCAGTTTAACGATGAAAAGTATGACAAAAATGACGCACAATAACTCTCGATACTCTGATGAAGACGTCTTCTTGTTCTCGTAGTCGGACACAGTTGCTGCACCCGGCGGGAAACGTTGTGTTGAATCTCCGATTCAACTCCACTTGGAGATATGTTACGGTTTAGTTTGTGGCGACTTATGATCACGTCGTGGTACTCGATCATCCATTCCGTGGCCACAATCACACTCGGCCCTCTCGTGGCGATAACAACAAGTTTTTATAGGAACACCTTCCCGCACAAACTCTATTACATGGTCACTTTATATAATTTGTATTTTTATTATTATCAATCTCCGCCAAGAATGTATCTCAAGGTCCTCTTCTCTATGGGACATCAGTTTGTTTTAAAGCAAAATAAACAATTTAGCGGTTCGCACCCACTATCAATCACTACACAACAAGTACCTAATTCACATAAATGTATTTTATCACACATAACACCAGCTAGTTGGCAACTCAAGCCTCTTACTCAATTTGCATATACTCAAATGCATTCATCTCAAATCTCTACAACTTGTTTTTAGCTCAACGCAAGCTATATTATCCATTTAAACTCAAATCTCTTTTTAATGACTTCTTACCAGTCAACACAATGTATACATTTACTCGCTTTTACGAATTTTCACGTGATCAAATTTAATTACCAGACTAAACGAACATATAATTTCTCTTTTAAGCTGTGTTTTAGTGCTCTTGTTAACTCCCTATTACTTTGTATGTTTAAAGCATTCTCGATTTAAGAACTCATAGCATTGTATTGCTTAATTCACTTAATATTTTTCTCATTTACTCATCTCAATAACTATTCTTGATTTTATACCTGCTCAATAAAGTGTAATATTTGATGACATTTTATATAATAATTTAACTTGACGTCCCCTTTAGTTTCAATTTAGTATTTGTTCATAAATAAAATTTTATTATTTGGTTCATTTTAATCATTTATTCGTTTGACTTGACTTATTAATTTCTTATAGTTCAATAGTTTCTTAATAATAATAAGTCTTTCCCATAATTTATTATGCCAATCTTCTCATGACCGTCTCGTTGATAACATTCTCATTACTCGAATTTCATAATTTCGCGTTATTTATATGATTATATACTTGCCACTTCTCATTTGCACCAATTTAATTATTCTCAATTATTTATTATAAACTCCCTAGTCACGTGTATATATTTTACTCAACACAATAATTTGACTCAAAATTTCTCGACTGGATTTAATAACTCCTCAGAATCATATTTTTCCCATTTAACTTGACGTTAAAAAAAATCATAATAAATTCTCATATTTTAATAATCTCTTTTTATCTCATTATATTCCCACTGGAATAATTTCTCAATTAATCAATCACCCTTATAACTTGTTAGTCGGTTATATGTACGTATATGCTCATAATAACACTTAATAAAAATTTCTCTTGGTAATTCTCTTAATTTACTCCTTACAAACTTTATTTTTCACATTTAACTCGATTTATTAATCTCCATTAGTTCAATAACACGAATTTAATAACACAACTTTATAATTATCCTCTATTCGCACTCTTAATATTGGTAGCTTTCCCTTTTATCACCACTCAACTCCACTTGGAGAAAACTCGTCCTCGAGTTTGGAATTGGCACTCCAAATCCCAAAGAACTCATTACGAACACTCGATAGTTCGGTTGTTGATTCTCATTAACGGTTATTCATTTTATGACTCCTCATAAATTAGTCTCATTACATGTATTAGCACCACATGTTGTTATTTCGCATTACGCATTCACAATTATCTCTTAATCAAATCTGAGTATTAATCCTCATTTTGGGTTACTCATTGCATATCTGATATCATTATTACCATATAACAATAAATTTTCATCTAACACGTAGTGAACAAATCGCGTAGACTTTCTCTTGTCGCTTAACTCGTTAAATAACTCTTTTTAGGTTCCTCATCTTGTTCAATTAAAGATGTTTCAACTTTATAACTTTTATTAACCCTATCAACGTTTAAATAATGTTCATTCATCTCTTGATTTGTTTCTCACAATTCATAATTTCTCATGTAAAACGAATTACTTATTCTCCATTATATTATTTGATTATTATTAATAACTAATAATTCTCAATAAATAAGTCTCTTTATTTAAATTTGTTTTGGATAATTTCTCATTCATAATTGATTTATTGATTTCCCATAAATTTAATAATTTAACAGGAATTAGTTTCTTCTCAATCATATAGTTTACTCAATCATTATTCTCTATTTAACTTACTTCCTCATTGCCCATATTAAAATTTATCATTAGTGATTCTTATTCATTTTAATTTAATAAACTTTCACTTGATTAGTTTGGATAACTCCTCATCACTTAACATTTCTCTTATTTTCTCATTTATTTTACTTTAACGATTGCTCAATCGTTCTCGAGGTATTAATAACTCAATTAAATCATTTAACGAATTCAATCCAGTTTGGTTTATTAGTTTTTCTCTTCACATGTTTTGATAACTCTTTATCAATTCGTGTTTGATGATTCTTTATTCAATTGATTGCACTGTTTTCTCATAAATCTCTTTTAGTGATTTTATTATCAATCAATTACTATATACAATAATCGAGGGTTTTCATGATACTTAGATGCTTGACGAATGGTCTCCTTGAATCCTTTTCGAAACATAGGCACGAGTCATGTGCGAATAATAATAGGGGCCCTCTATTATTATTCATACCTACCCATATCATGGTTTCGAGCCAGTTTCAAAAATTCCACGATCTCCCATCCTCATACCATCCACATAACAAGTAATCCACATCAATAAGTATAGTATATATATCTATATATAGTCGCACAATTCACACTCATCACGAATTAATTCTCTTTTATTCTCTAGTAATCAATGTCACTCACGACGTTTTTAATAAACTAAATAAATCTTAAGTAAAGTACTAGACGCATAAGGTCGTCGTGATGCGCTCCTTCTCGATTTGGATTTGGACTCATTTTAAAACATTTGAAAACTCATTTTAAAAACTCATGCTTCGACTTGAGTCTGGAATCCACTCCGTGTGAACCCAATTCTCTCAAGCCAGAGCTCTGATACCAACTTGTAACGTCCCAAAAATCAGTGGAAATTTAAAACTTTTTAATCGATAAAATATTACATTTTCCCTCAAAAGTACAAGTAACTCAAAGGTCCCAACTCATAAGTAAAAATATAAAGCCGTCTCGTGGTTTAAATGCGGAATAATTGAAATATTGGAATATTTTCTTTTGGGTCTTCTTCAGTTTGAGGATGTAAATGTTTTGGAATGGGTTGATTACCATCTGTTGAATCAGATGACTTATCTTCTTGTTGTATTGTTTTCGCTCTTTCCAATGCAGTAGTATATACCCTTTGTACGAGAGGTTGAGGAACTTTAATTGCAGTTGGTCTTGGTTGAGGTTCATCATCATTAGAGATGTAGATTTGTGGTTATGTTGGTGATGCAGAGTTTTTTGGAGGTATGTGGGGGTATGTGGTTGGCATTGTTGTTGTCTTGTATACCTAGTCCTTTTATAAGTTTTTTGAAAAGAACTTGAACTCTTCTCTCCCTGGGCAGCTTGATCTCCTAAAACATTATTATACGACAAGAATAATCATTTATGATTAAACTATAAGTTTAATAAATAATCATATATGATTAAACATTTTTTGTTTAATCATTAATGATTAATAAATAATGATTAAAATTGGTGTTTTGTTTAATCATTAATGATTAATTTTCAAGGTTAATCATAAATGATTAAAAAGTTTATTTTGTTAAAAAAGTTATAATTATCTTTTTCTTTCAAACCTTCATTCTCATCATGCACTACTTCTTCAACAGTGTCATCCATGTCAACAGTACCATCAACTGATTGAGAAAACTTTTTTTTCCACTTTTGGAATCTTTCATTGTTCGGATACATTGAAACAGCATCGTTCAATGTGAGATTGAAACTTTCTTTAAGAATCTCTCCTTTCTCAAACAAATTTTCTAATTTTTTTTCAGTTTCTTGCAAAATAAGATGTATTAAAAATGTATATTTTTATTTTTTTGTAATTTAAGTAATTAATTTATCAGTTTTTACCAGCACAGATTTATCTTCGACATAAGGTTCATGTAACTGCACATCACCTAATACTACATATGTGTCTTCTATAAGTTTAATTTTCGCAAATGTGTAATGACAAATAACTGGACGTTCTCGCAAAACAGACATGTAAGCAAATTTGAAATGGCCAACATACAATAGCTGCATATAAAATGGTATATTAAATAACATCATTAAATCATTTTCATGAAATTCATGAAACTATGTTATATAACAATATTTCACAAGGTAATCATTTGTGAATTGACTAAAGATAAATTTTATATAAAATATTAGAAATATGTCACTTACAACTAAATATGCTGCTGGACCGAAGAAGTAAGAGGTTGGTGAGTTTGGCTTGTATATATTCTTTGTTTTGACAAAAGAGTTGAGAAGATAACCACACCAATCAATTCTACTAACATCAGTATTCTTCCCAATTATGTACATAGGATAAAGGTTGCATTTCCCCATTGATGTACCCTCACAGAAAGTATTTACAAACAACAAGAGAAAGTTCATCTTAAATTTAAGATATGCTTCTGTTGTTAGTAAATTTTCTGTTTCAATTCTTTCAGTCTTAAATTATCAATTGTTTCAAATTGTTCACTCCATTCAGTCATGAAGCTTTCTTCATCATCCTCTTTAATAGGTGACATCTTACAAATACTAATGTCTCCCATTGGTCTTCCTAACATCATATGAACTGATTGCAATGACACCTTAATATTTCCATTGTTTTAATTCAATAGTCATCTTCTCACTATTGAACTTGCTCAAAACAAAAGAAGCAATTTTTAAAGGCATATCAGTCATTTTAATCTTTAAAATGCTTCCAAATCCCATTTCTTTGACTTCTTCATTTTGTTCTCTAGTTAATCCTTTACAAATAAAGTACATCGATTCAGGAGAACATCGATTTTTAAACGGAATGACTTTTTCTTCATCAATATCAGCAGATTTTGTTTGACCTTTCTTAGATGATTCTTCATTTTTATATTTTGTTTTAGATGGTTGTACATTTTTACATTTAGGTATCCTTGGTTTTTTAGTAGCTATCATTTTTACTCTTGATCCATGGACATTTTGAACATTTTCCTGCTCTGGTTCGTCAGTTTTAATATCTGCATAAATGAATTTTATAATAAACAAAAATTAGATTTCTTTTTAATCATGGATGATTAAATTCAAAGTTTAATCATCCATGGTTAAACAGCATCTTAAGATTGTTACACAGATTAGGTTAATCATTTATGATTAATTCCAAGTTTAATCATTCATGTTTAAGCAGCATCTTATGATGCCACACAACATAAAAAACACTAGGTTTAATCACAAATGATTGATCAACATCTGTGATTTTTACATAGAATAGTTTAAATCATCGATGATTATTTACAAACAGATAAAACAACATCTTATGAACATCAAAATCACTAATTCATCAGAAACATAGACTCATTTAATTATAAAGAGATAAAACAGCATCTTATGTACATCAAAATCGCTAATTCATCAGAAACATTGACTCGTTTAATTATACATGATTGAACATAATCTAACGATGTTTCAGTTTTCAAAAACCTCCATCGTGTATTATCATACAACAAATGATTACGTTATATAATATAATTTCGATTAATCGTAGGGTTTTCAACTAATACCTTTGTTTGTCAATGGTTGTTGCTTTTTTTGCTCATCGGTAGACATTTTTCTTATAAATGAAGAGATTTTGACTGGAACGTTAGGGTTTTTGAAGATCGATCGATCGATTTGTGTAGAGAGAGAATGAGGTTGATGATTTTTGACGCGAAGATTTTGATGGAAGATCTAATTCAAAACCGCATCGGAATTTGACGATTTTGCCCTTCAACCAGCGCGTGGGATATAAAAGTTCAACTTAATTACAAAAATGTCACCGCGCGTCTTTTGGGCTGATTCTCACATTCTCACACTTTTTCCAATTCTCAAACGATTAAAACATATATACTATATATGATAATTAAAACATTTTAGTTTCATTTACTAAAGTTTTATATAGTTTATTTAATTATATTAAACGTGCGAGAACGCGACATCTTAATTATTAATTGGAAATTATATTTAAGTATATAGAATTTAATAAACAATTATTACATAATATTATATATAAGGAAGGAATATCAAATCACATTTGATATATAAAGGAATTTCGAATTTATATAATATATATATTCATAATTAAAAATAAATTAATATATATATATATATATATATATATATATATATATATATATATATATATATATATATATATATATATTTATATAATTATATAATACCTTAAAACCATTAGTTCCATTATTTATTTCATAAACAATTATAAGAAAATAAGACAATATTTAAATATTCAAAAATCCAATCATTTCTTAGTTATTTAAAATTTCGAAAATATTGAAATATATATAAATATATACCAAAAATAATTTTCGGATATATCTATATCCATATTTAAAATATCTATTAATTTTAAATTTATTCGTTTTAAAATCTATTAAAATTTTAGGATATATATCAAAAAGATATATTTCAAATTTAAACCTTTTAAATTTATATCCTTATTTAAATACTATGTTAAACAATTATCTAGATTTATCAAGTCAACTATTTTTGGCATATATATATTTCGAAAAATATGTATATACTAAAATAAGATTATTACTTTTACTTAATTATTTAATAAATAAATTTATATAATCTTTTATATATTCCAAAAAATATATAAAATATTTATACTAAATCTTTTAAATAAAATCTAGATAATGATAAAATAAATTTCTTGTTTAAATTCTTGATAATTCCAAACAATTTGAAATTATATATTTGATTAATCTAATAAAAAAATGTTTTTTAATATTAAATTAATATTTCCAAATTTTCGGAAATATCATAAATCAAATTTTTAATTTTTTGGAAATTAATAAAAAAAAATTAAAATTATCGAAAAACAATTAAATACAATTTTAATGACTTTTCAAATTTTCCAAAACCCCAAAAACGATTTTCAGAATTTCCGAAAATAATAAAACAATTTTATGGATTTCGAATTTTCGTCTAGCACAATTAGATTTTTAAACCAATGGAGCTCTGATATCACTGTTAGGTTTTCTATTCATTTAGTCACACTTAATTTGTCGCGGAAATTACAAATAACTTGACCAAACATTGACCCGGTTTAGAAAAACTATTTGGACCGTTAGGGTTACAAATCTAAAGCAACTAGATAATTTAATGAATAAATTAAATTGGAATTCGAAAATTTACATTCGTAGCACTTGGAGATTGCAAACCTTGTGATCTCGTACGAGCGAAATTATCATACTAATGCTAGGATCCAAGAAAGAATCCCTCTATCGATTCACACCCAAGGTTGATCACGAACAGGACAATATACCACTAGGTAGTATAAATCACCTTGAGAAAACAAGCACCCAAAACCGAAAACCCTTTCGGTTCGACAGCGGAGGATCACGGCGGCGGCGGCGACTGGGTATCGGCGGTGGTTCGGCGGTGGTGGTGGTTTCGGCGGCTAGGGTAGATCACAAGAAAACCAAGTGACAAAAGTCTGTTAGGTTAAACCATTAACCCTTTATTTATACTTGTGCTAAACCTAATTAGAGTCAAACTATAATTGGCCCGATCCACCAAAGCCCACAAGTATTAATTAATCCATTAACTAATACTTGGCCCAAATTTATTACCTAGTTACTTACCCATTAAGTAGTTAACCCATTAAGCTCAATCCTCATTTAATTAAACTATTAATTAAAAACCTCGTTATTTCTCGTGTTCGTTGACTCCTCGAGGGCAACCCGAATAGGACTCCAAAATACCTGAACCGGGATACCGGTTTATTTGATGTGTTGGACACCATTTCCAACAAATTCTTCCTCCAGAAATAGATCTAGGGGTTTCTTCCTCCTCTTTTTCATCCTCTTTGTCAGGATCTTCATCAGTTTCTTTTTTTTTTTACAACGATTTTATAAACAAGAGTCTAGCAGTGTGCTAGACTAAAAAAAAAAACATTACAATGGAAAATGAATCCAGTCTATCCAAGAAAGCTTACATATAAGATTTCTATGCTTTAACCAAGAAAAAGAAAAAAAAGTACTATGTTATCAACGATATCTTTTTTACGCATCTTCCCTTTGTCAAAAACTGTGGAGTTTCTAAATCTCCACATCATCCAACATGTAGAGATCCCAATGACTTGAAACTTGAGACGTCGGAAATTATGGCTGGTGAGAGAATCTCAAAATACCCGCCATTCATTAAACGTTGTAGCTTGTGGGAGCCCAATATTGCACCATTTAAAGATCCATGACCAAACTTCAATGGCCAAAGGACAGGAGAAAAGTAAATGCGAAATGGACTCGACACCTGAATTGCAAATCGGGCATAAAATGGAGTTTATTTCTAAACCTTTTCTTGAAAGGTTTAATCTTGTAGGATCCCATCCAAAGTAAGTCTCCATATAAATTATTTTACCTTAATTGGGACCGAGGGGCACCAGATTGGATCGTATGAGAACCCGGGAAAAAGAAAGTTATTAATAATCTTTCTAGTTTGTCCGACCGTGAAATCACAATTGTCACCAATGGTCCAGACAAGTTTATCTTTCCCTTCTTTGAAAAGGTGATCTCGAATAAGGGACATGAGATTTTGCCATTGTTCTTCCTCAACACCTCCTCTAATAGGCATTCTCCAATTGAATTTCCAACCGTCACTAAATAATCTATCATTAACTTTACAGAAAGGATTCATCTCTAATTTAAAGAGACGATTAAAAAGAGAACATAAAGGGACGTGACTTGCCCATAAATCCGTCCAAAAATTAATAGTAGCTCCGTCTCTTAAAGAAAATTTTAAATAATTATAATCAATTATTCTTTAATCATGAAGATAGTTTATTGTGCCAATAATCTGACCCCATGTACCTTTTTTGTGACGAGAAAGATCCGGCTTATAAAACCCGCCATTATCTCCATAATTCGATCGAATAAGGCGACACCAAAGTGACTCCTTTTCATTAAAGAATCTCAACCTCCATTTTGTAATAAGGGCTAAGTTGAGGGCGTCGATACTAGCAATACCCAAACCTCCTTTTTCTTTTGAAACCATGCACGTGGTATTTTCAGTACTTCCTCAAAAAAGTTGTGCTCTCAACTTCAAATGAGAAGATTGATACCAAACCGTTTACAAATTGTGCTCTCATTAAAATTGTTAATGTTTAATTTGCAAACATGGTTTGGAAATTAGGGGTTTACAAAACCCGGTGGTTGGGACATGTAGACACCTTCATTCATATTTCCTTGTGAGAAGGCATTATTGTTGTCTAATTGCCGTAAGCACCATTTTTGTGAGATTGCAATTGATAATATAAGTCTTAGAGTGGCCGGTTTGATGACAGGGTTAAATGTTTATTCTTCTTCATCAATTTCTTACGGATATTCTTCTTCAAACCAAAAAATTGGCGAGATCTCTTTAATACCAAGAAGGACTGTTCCCAAAGCTCGATTTGCATACTTTCCCAACATCTTCTCTGATTTACCACTTTCGAATAATCGCATAGGCCATGGAGATCCATTTTCAATTGACTGAATAATATCATAAATGAACTCTCCTTCTTCGTTTTTTGTCCGAAAGTGAGCGTCAACCAAGGGTTGAAGATCGGGGACCGACATCTCGAAAGTTCACTACTGAAAAGTGAAAGACGAAGAAGAAGAGATCTGGTATTGTTTGCAAGTGAACGACTGAAAGACGAATAAGAAGAGATATGGTATTTTTTATCAAAGCCAAGAAGACGGATAATCAATGAGATGGTGGTTGGTGAAAAAAAGGTTGAAGATGATAAGCACAGGTCTCAAAAAGGGTGGGTGGGTGGGAGTTAATGACAATTCTGACTGTTGACTTAATTAGTAGTGTTAGTATATTTTAATGATGTTTAAAAATTATAGGTAAGGGTAAAAAGGTAATTTCACATACAAAAACTTACTAAAAAGGGTAATTTTAGATGTGTGTCACTTATTTAGTTATTTTGAAACATCCCAAAAAGAAAAGTGTATCACTTATTTTGAAACGGAGACCACCACCCATCGGCAAGCAACCACCACCCGAATTCCACCGGAAACCACCACCCCATTCCACCGGTAAAAACCTCCAGCAATGTACCGGCTAACAAGGCCTCCACCTACCACCGCCACCTCCCACCGCCAGCTCTGCCACCTTCCAACTCTATCAGAGCACCACCAACATCTTCTAATAAAAAAAGAACACATGTAGATCTGGAGAGAGAGAGAGAGAGAGAGTGATATGAAACAGGTTAAAACATAAATCCACATCAAGACCACCATCAACAAGTTGATGAGTGAGCGGCGAAAGGTAGTTGCACAGCGGTGGTGTCAGCATTGGTGAGCGGCGAAAACTCTGGCGGGGTGAGAGAGAGCGGCGTGGTGGCGATGTGAGCGCCGGTAGCCTGGTAGACAGTGGTGGTGGTCTTGAGCGGCGGAGTTGGTGGTGGTTGGCCGAGTTGGCGGTGGTTGGCAGCTTTGGGGTTGAGAGAGAAAGTGAGGGTTTTGGAATTGTAAGGATGAAAGAGAAGAAAACTGATTTAGGGTTAAAGATGGATGGGAGATGAGTAGGAGGCCACATGGATAATATTTAATGAGAAGGTAAAATGGGCTGTTCCAATAGTAGAGTGGGTTGTCACAATAGTCACTCCCAATCTAATAACCCAATTTGGTGACAAAAACCAATTTAAAATGGAGCAGAATTGGTGATACACTTGTGTTTTATGTCAATTTGATTCGGAGTATTATTTACTTTCAGTTCTGTTTTTCTAGGATTTAGGGATTTGATTTGAAGAAGAAAAGGAGGGAGTTGCTTACTTTATCGATGAAAGGAAGAAGGTGTTGGAAAAAAATTGTGATAAAATGATTTTCACCAACTTTGGACCTATATATATATATATATATATATATATATATATATATATATATATATATATATATATATATATATATATATATATATATATATATATATATATATATATATATATATATATATATATATATATATATATATATATATGTGTGTGTGTGTGTGTGTGTGTGTGTGTGTGTGTGTGTTATATATAGTTATTGGTTGGTAGCTATGTGTTCTCCTATATGAGAGCTACGCAATGGTATATAGCGTGTCCAAAGTCGAGTTGTGGTGAATGAGATATCGACTCTCAAAGTAGGGTGTTTGATACAAGAAATCTTGGAAGTGGGGAAGTGGGAGAGTATCCCACATTGGAAAAAGATCAAACCATTTGTTGGTTTATAAGGTTGGAAGTAGTATGTAAGATTAAAATCCATATACATGGGTTTTACCCCCACGCCTACGCGCGGGTGCAAATAATTTGGACTGAGTTGCCCGAAATGGCTTGAACTCGTGTACGCCCGAGCGACCTGCGGACACGAATGCAGCTCCGAAATTCCGGCCTCGTGCGGGTCAATTTTTTGCATCTAGTCGACACTGCAATGTGCTCGTACTGACCGCCTCAATACTGATCAGTCTCATATTGACCTCCTATGTACTGACTGGTCAATACGGACCACCTCGGTACTGAGTTTTTCGACATGTACTGCGCTGTAGTACTGACCTGCAGTCTCATACTGACCTGCGCAGCAGGCAGTCTCATACTGACTTCCAATACTGAGTTCTTGCAGTACTGATCTGCGCAACTGCTGTCTGATACTGACCTGCGCAGTAGCAGTCTGATACTGACCTGTGCAGCAGCAGTCTGATACTGACCTGCGCAGCAGCAGCCTGATACTGAGTTGTTGCACTGACTTCCAATACTGACCTCTCGGACTGAGTTCCTGGACTGACCAGAAGGACTGACTTGAGCAGTCAGTTACGAAATTTCTGCGGTAAATGCAGTGTGCTGTTTTGATTTCTTGTTTAATAGAATTGAATGCATTTAGTGTTTTGAGTAAACATTAGTCTTCATTCTACACTATAAAAGGAGACCTTGGGTCTCATTTGTAGACACACCTTCTACACCTACTTGTCTTCTTTCACAGCTTTCTCTCCTAAGAAAACACTCTAAATTTTTGTTAGTGTTCTGGCTTGGATTATATCCGGTAGTGTAAAACTACTCGGTTGTTTTACCCTGGGAAATACACAACGAATCTATTTTAAGGGGATCGTGAATTTCACGAGACTCAACCAAAACCTTGTACTTGTTTGTTCTATTTACTTTGTTTCAATCTTTTGTAAACGTATTCGTCAATTTCCCTTATTGTAATTGTATTTTATTAATAAAAATTGGTATTAGCTCCTACAGAAGGTGCAATTCGACGTTGAAGCCATGAAAGCTTGGACGGGTTCTCGTGAAGATCTTCAAGTCTTTAATCGTATGGCCAAGCTCGTCGCAAATGATCCTGTATGATTCTCAATTCACTTCAGTTGTATTTGTAGACGAAATTAGGGTTTTAGAAATTTAATAATTCTCAATTCAATTTGACTTTGCATATTTTTATTTTCAGGCATTGAAAAGTTTACAAGGCTCTATGCTAAGTAGAAAAGAGTTGTTTAAGAATACTCTAAGAAAATCAGCATACACATGGAAGTTCATCATTGATCTCCGTTTATCTGGTAGTTTAAACCTGCAATATCTGAACTGGTTTTCGAGTATTATTTTTTAATTATTTTCACTTAATTATGCAAATTAATTTTTACTTTTTTTTTTCAATCGTAGAAGAAGAGGCCAAATGGTCGAGACTTTATGTTGATGAACCTGCTTACGCTGATCTTCACTGGGTAATTTGATCATATAATTAATTCATAATTATGAACATGTTTATGGATCTATATTTGTTATGGAAAATTTGTGTAGGGAATGTTTATCCCTCCTATTGAAGGACAAGCAATAGGACAAGGTACAGAGGAACAAAAAACGAAATGGTTACCATTGGCTAAAAATATGCAAATTATTGGTTGTTGTGCACAAAGCCACAAACAGAACTTGGTCATGGATCCAATGTTCAAGGCACCAAATGTCAATGAGGTATTTAATATTGTTGATTAATTGATTATAATTATACATATTTAGCACCAGATATGTGATTCTTCTTGAATTTAGTTAGGGTGACTGAGGTTACAAAAGAAGGAAAAATCTTACAATCTGCTGTACCTAGACAACTGATTTATATATGGGACAACGGTGTATGTCAGACAGACAATTGTGGCAATGCTTAAAAGCGTTATCGCGTGCGGTTTTTGTTGCTACCAGATATAGTGCTGTTAGGAGATAATTTGGTTCACGTAATGGTGGGCCCGAAACACAGGTTGGTATAGTTACAAAAAAACAACCAACTGACTTGGAACTTCTCAAAATAGACCGTACGACTTGATGTTTTTGTGCGACTCTATAAAAATGTTGCCAAGTGTCCAACTACCGAGAACTGTTCTTTTTGCTTATTGATGGCTGTACTCTTTCTTGTTTTCGAAAAAGATTAAATTACCTCGAAAAACTAATATTTGTTTTTTTAGTTTTTCGAGAGATTTTTCTTTACAAAAAGACAAATTTTTAGTTTTTCAATGAATTTTTGTCTTTTTCAAATAAGACAAGAAGGTCGCACGAGAGTGTAACTGTCACTTTATGTGGCATGAAAGTACAACCATTGGTCGCACAAAGGGAAAGTCGTCAAATTTCATATAAACTGCTCGATCAGTCGCACAAAATCAACTTAAGTCGCAAAAAAAAATTCTACCTACCAAAAAGTGGACACTTGTTAAATTATTGTGGAGACTCTGTCTATTCTGGGAATTCTAGAAGTCCCTAAGTTAGGAGTGAGCTCGGTCCAAAAACTGAACTGAACCGAAAAAGATAACGATGAATTTTCAAAACCGTACCGATAACATGTTATTGGTTCGGTTCGGTTCGGTTTTTTCGGTCTAAATGCTCACCCCTACCCTAGGTTTTTATTTGGAATTGGCCCATGTAAAATTTCTTTTGATTTCTTTAATAATAATTTTTTTTTATAATTTAGGGAAACACATGCGATTGATTATAAAACTCAACAAAGTAGACTCTTCCCTTTGTTGGCTTCTGCTTATGCCTTCAGATTTGCTGGAGAATTGTTGAAGTGGTTGTACATGGACGTGAAACAACGATTAGCAGCTAATGACTTTTCAACTTTGCCCGAGGCCCATGCCTATACTGCAGTCTGTAGGCTTGAAGTCTCTCACAACTACCACAACAGCTGTGAGTGTTCAGTTATAGACAGAGGGGTAAAATGGTAATTTCATGTCCCATTGATAAATTGAGGTGTTTTTCAGGACGGAATTGAAGAATGTAGAAAACTATGTGGTGGTCACAGGTACCTTGTTAGTTAGTAGCGACCTTCCGGAACTATTTGTTGTTTACATTCCCGCTTGTACCTATGAAGGGGACAATGTTGTCCTACAACTTCATGTATCTAGTTGCTGTCTGAGTTAGTGCTGACTGAGTTAGTTGCTGACTCAGAATTTTTACATTTTTAATCATACACTAGTACAGAAAAGATCTAAAGGTGCGGGGAAAAACATAAGAAGCTGCGGTTTTTTAACCGCACCAAATAAGTGCGCATTATCAAATAAAAGACCCGCCCTATTAAAAACAACGCCCTTTAAAAAGGAACACCGCGCTATTAACAACACTGCCCTATAAAAAGGAACACCGCCCTATTAATAAATCGCACCCTAATATCTACACCGCCCTTTTAATAAAACGCACTCTATCATTTCCACCGCCCTATTAATAAATCGCAACCTAAGATATACACCGCCCTTTTTATAAAACGCACTCTAACCTTTTCACCGCTCTATTAGTATGTCGCACCCTAGTGTTTCCACCGCCCTATTTATATATCGCACAAATATTATAGAACCGCTCTATTCCATTTCAATATTAACAAAAAAAAAAATCCACAATATTTGTATCTATATAATAATATATATATATATATATATATATATATATATATATATATATATATATATATATATATATATATATATATATATATCTACTACTTATAAAACATTTAGGACCTTTCCCTAAATACCATTTTGAAAATTCAGCCATTTTCTTTCTATATTAAGATTCTCAGAAAATAAGAAAAAAAAAGGTTGAAATCATGCTTCGAACCCGTGACCTCCCGTTTAATTTGCATGCAACAAACCACCTGAACAAGCACGTTTTTGTGTTTTTAATTCAAAACATTCCCCAATAAAAAGCTTTTGCCTACCGCCTGTGGGACAAACAAAAACAAGCTCTTTTAAATTCCCTCGATGTTCATCTCCCAACCTAGAAATCTGCAATCACGCTTACTGATAACACACACGTTTTATCTCGATTTCTCTACCCACCTCGATTCTTTTGCAATTACCCCTTTCACATGGCCACCTCGATTCATAAAAATTAGTCTCTTCAACTTACAACTTTCTAAACCCTATAAATATAAAAGGGATGGGGAGCAAATAAAATCCGTTGTTTGTTACAGGTTGCTGCGACGGGAGCAATGATTTCCGTCGTGTACATGAGAATTTTCCTGTTGGAGTCGAAAGAAGAAATGGTTAATGAATGTCTATTAGAAAAAAAGATGTACGGACAACCGCCGCCCTTTCCATTCAACTCCTTCGTAGCACGATTCAATTGCATTATTGAGGGGTAAGTATGTCTATCGATTCATTTTTTGAAGAATACAAATTTCAATTTCAAAGTTCTAATAATTAGGTCTTTGATTGAAAGAAGTTTTTCTTGATATAATTTTCAGCCTGGCATTTTCATGAGCAGCTATAGTGGTATTCTTCTAGCAGTCTGGGTGAATTAGGGTTTTACTATGCGCTTTTTGTACATCATATCATATACTACATAATAATTAGCTGTGATACTATTTTTATTATTGATACATTTTTGTATCTGCAGTGTTATTTGACAGCTGAATTCAATTTTGGTAAAGACCAGTTTGCTGATGTGTTGATCATAAACGACATTGCAAGGATAATTACCCAATAGATTGTAGTAGCTCAGTTATCACGCAAGTTATTTGCTTAATTCAGTTTATCATAAAGGAATCCACATATATATATCATTTGTTAGGCCATGAGGTTGAAGTTCATAAACGACATTGCAAGGATAATCACCCAATAGATTGTAGTAGCTCAGTTATCACGCAAGTTATTTGCTTAATTCAGTTTATCATAAAGGAATCCACATATATATATCATCTGTTAGGCCATGAGGTTGAAGTTCACGTGGTTCTTTAGTGCTTCTAATAATAAAAAAAATTGATGTATATAATTGTGCTATCTAATATGATTATCACGATTGGTTCCAGAACTAATTACCTTTTGATATTTTGTTGTCATTCACACAATTTATTTATTTGCATTCTTATTTTTTACTATTAATGGGTGCTTATAGACGAATCTACTCAGTAAACTTAGCCCAAGTATACTACACCTCTTGTTCTTACGGCAAAATGGTACATATCTGCAAGATCAGATTTAATCTCTTTTTTGTGGCATATGTTGTAATGAATTTTTTTTTGTAGTAGGTGGGTTTTGTTGGTGACCATTGCCAGATCGGGTCACCTATCATGAGCAAGAAAGCAACATGAGCTGGTTTAGCTCAATCTCTATTTGAGGGACTTGTGTTTCTTTGTATAGATTCAATTAGGTTGCTGGTGAAAACAACAAATGATATTTATAAAAAATACATGCGACAACTGAGAAGGGCAAATAATTGTAGGAATGTTGAGGGGTACATTTCTAAAGGTGAAGAAATTTGGTGTTCTAAGAAAACAAAAAATTACTATTGAAAGACAGGATTTTTATTTTTATTTTTATTTATTTAGGAGTAGAGTATTAGTGTTTGTATATAGAGAGACTGATTGAATTTTCTTCTTCCTAAAGAACACATTTGGTGATTCCTTCATAAAAAAATTTCATGGTTGAAATTTAATTGTGTTTTTAAAAGATAATTGTTGCATATAATCTTTTAGAAACTTGTTTACGAGTGATGCAAAAGTGCAAAACTATAGAAAGAGTTGTTCTGACTTAACGTCTAAATCTATTAAATGTTGCTATTTTGAATATCGAAGATGATTATTGTCATCGAAAATGATAAGTTGGTTTCAAAAGTAAAGTATCAAAAACGACATGTTACTACCGGATAACATTTGCTTGCCGCAAAATATAGTGATAGGGTACCCGCCGCCGCATTGCGCGGGTACCCTACTAGTATATATATATATATATATATATATATATATATATATAGGGTCCGGATCCGGTGAGGACTCTTTTCCTCGCGAGAACTGTGAGGACTCCAAAAAAAACTCTAAAAATGATCCAAAACAAACTTTTTTCAAAAAATTCATTTTTTAAACATTAAAATCGCTATGTATAAGATCCAAAAAAAAAAAATCCAAGAATGATCCAAAAAAAAAAAAATATGGATCATTATAATGATTCACAAAAAAATCTGGATCATAGTTATGATTCGCTAAAAAAAGTGGATCATAATTTTTTTTTGAATTTTTTTTTGTTAAATGTAGTAATAATCATGGTGGGTTATATATATTTTTTTCGGAATTTTTTGAAATTTTTATGAGGTGTCCTCGCGAGTCCTCACCGAAAAAAGAGTCCTCACAGGATCCCACTTATATATATATATATATATATATATATATATATATATATATATATATATATATATATATATATATATATATATATACATATAACAACACAATATGCCCAAAAACTGGCATAAAACTGGAATAAAACTGTTTTGTTTGTGAGAGTCATCTTTGACATTCTCACTGTATAAAAGTAGCCCAAAATATTTACAGCCAAAACTTTACAAAGTGTTCGAGTTAATTTGCAATTTCAAATCATGATCTAATCTTATGCCAATTAAATAATCTTGGAATCAACTTTGCCATTTGTCCCTCAATTTCTTGTTTTGTTACAACTTTATCCTCTCCCCAAATCTGAAAATACAGATATTAGTCAGTTTGTTACCATTGCAAAAATTATATTAGAACTATATTAATAAACACTTACGAGATCAGAAAAATTATGATGAATATACTCGACAAAATCCTGAATATGCTGAATCACAATATAACCACATTCCCAGCTCCCATCTTGTTTGTTGCACTGTAATTAATTACAAGCACTTAATTATTTTAAAACTATGTTTATCAAAAGTGGTAATTGAAAACATAACTTTGAAGATTTCCACTGAAATCTACGAAGGAACATTTGTTCGATTACTCTAACGAAGAGGTAGTAATCTTTTTTAACAGGTCGGGGCAAAGAATCGATAACGTAGATTTCATTGGTTTTAGGACAAATGATAAAGAGGACCTGGTGATGACTGCAAATATACACAAAGACTTCAAAAATACAGTTAATATTGTAGAGATTTATAATTGAAAATTAAAAATTACTTTTGTATATAAGGTGCAAGAATGTATGTTCGGTGTTGTTGATGGCTGAAAACTTCTGTGATATGTCTCTTCATTTCGGGCTTTTGACATTCTGACTCACCAATTAACCGATGATTTAAAAAAGCACATTCATAATTAGCCGCATTATCATAGAAATACCTTAAAAATATTAGCACAGACATGGTTAGTAAATTAAATTATATCCAAAGTATTAAACAAATAATATCAACTTACATTGAAGCAATATGTAACAACCAGGTGTCAGCTTCACCCAAACATGCTACGTTGCAAAGCTCAGGTATCGTGAGGGCTTCTTTACAAATCTCTAGATACATAGTTGGAGGTGAAGAAAACTGAACAAAAGTTCTGTTTTTGAGAAATCTCTGAATCATTTCGTGAAAAACGGGATATTCTTCTGCCACTTTAGCCATCATCATCTCATCTTCAGGATCAACAAAATCCGGAATGGGATCATCTTCATCTGCAACTTTACTCGTTGAGGCTGCACTGACGGCTGCAGTGACTGGATCGTTATTGGTTGGGGCTGCATTAACCGGGATGTGTGTGGTTGGGGCTGCAGTGACGGCTCCAGTGACCGGGATGTGTGTGGTTGGGGCTGCAGTGACCGGGATGTGTGTGGTTGGGGTTGCGGTGACAGTTCCAGTGACCGGGATGTGTGTGGTTGGGGTTGCAGTGACGGTTGGGAATAAAAGTGGCCCTCCAATAGCTGTTAGCTAAAAACAGATCTATGGTAAAAACATTGGTAATTAAAAATCATTAAAATCATATGTAAAGGTTTAGAAGACTTACCATATGTGTAAAAGATACAGGGGGAGGATCAACTAAATTTTGGTCGGGAAGATTCTCCTCAAAAAAATCACAATTCGGATGATATGAATTCGTCAAGTCCATCAGTGGAGAGGATTCTCTCGAGGCCATTTCAGGGATATACGGGTTTTCAACATGTTGGTTTTCAACAGCAAGTTGGTTACCCGGTAGAAGCTAAAACATTTATTCTTGTTAAAAACATACAAAAATATATTTTAATCTAATATAAAAATATACCTTTAATGCAAATCGTGGCCATTGTACAAACTTAAGAAAAACATTATCAACCGTTTCAATTGTATCTGTTCTTGTTAAAGGATGAACGAGCAAATCCAAGAATGATGAAACGACCTGCTCTACTTGGACTCTTGCACAACCTTCTTTTTCTTGTTTGGAAGTTGGCCATGCAGTACCAGAACCAACTGTGATAAAATCACTATCAAACACCTTAATTTGTATCTCACATGGTGTGATGCGCTGCAAACCAGATAAAAGTATAAGGTAAAACAATAAAAACAATAAATAGTACGATCATTACCATTACCTCAATTGGTGGATAGCGTTCCATGAGACCCACATGATTCTCCATGCCTTGACCAACAAGTGTAATTACGCAAAAAACCATGTCGAAACAAATGGATCTCAATATCCGTTGTATCGGTAAAACTTTTAAAGTTTTTACAAACGTTGCAAGGACAAAAAAATCTTACGATTTGCGTTCTTATAACGATTAGAATTGGCAATCTTAAGAAAATATCCAACACCCTTGACAAATTCAGGAGAACCACGTGAAACTTTGTTCATCCAATAATCACGATCCATCTAAAAGATAAATAAAATTAAAATCGTCAATTACATTAAAAACTAAAATATATCAAATTAAATATTAAAGTAAGCAAATAAAATTGGTTTGAGGGAATTTAAGTAATTAACTCTTTCATGTGTCATTTTATAAAGCTAGCCCTATTCGAACAATTAAAGGTTTAATTTTATTTGAAAATGGTTTTCTGTTGGTGTGGGAAAGAAGTTGTGATCCGTACTTCATGGAAAACCAAAAACCCTGGCATAAGATTTTACTCATGTTCAACAATGGTAAGTTCGATCTGTCACAGATCGAGTTTAATATTAAACATTAATTTAAAGTTCAAATTATTGGTTTTCTTTTTAGGGACGTTCTAAATGTAACTGTTTTGGGTGGCGTGATCCGGCGATGTGTGAAAGATCTACACAAATCATTCCAGGATTACTAGAATCGAAGAACAATCTTGAAATGGAACTAGTGGAACGTGACCTAAAGATAAGGAAAATGAAGTTGTATTTGATAGGGATTTTGCCTAGTTTTCATAGCATATGCAATGTTTGTCTAAATCCGATGTATTCTCTAGTTATCGAATGTAATGTGTCTATTTTGGAACTATGTTGGCATAATAACATTTCTGAGCCTATTTCTAAGGTTAAAGTGAGATATATTGTAAAAGACAATTTAATAATAAACGAAATTACCTTAAATGAGTAGCAGAACGAACACAGAGTCTCGACGAAGAAGAAAGATGACTATTTCAAAAAGTAACCATTGTGTATTAAACATTCCAAAAAAACATAAATAGGGGCGGTTCAGCCGCTCCAAAAAAACAAAGAACCGCTGTAACAAAGTGCAGTTCCACCGCTCCAAGAAACAAGGATGGATATTACAGCTAGTGTTGCATCTACTTTTTAAACTTATCCTCATAACCGAAATAACAAATATGGAAACTGCAACAACAAATAGATAATATTAACTAAAAAACGGGCATGCATTACAAGGGTTAACTAAAAATACTAACAAATATGGAACCAATGGTTAACTAAAAATATAGAACCAATGGTTAACTAAAAATAGATAATATTAACAAATATGGAACCAATGGTTAACTAAAAATACTTTAGATAATATTAACAAATTAACGGGCATGCATTACAAGGGAAAATTAAAAAGTCACAAAATTAACAACCAAAAACTAATTAAAACAAAGTTACTTTCATGTAAACTCGGCCTCCAGGCTTCATTTTCTCAAGATCAATGGTGAAAATAACCCATTGGTTCCAATGGATGCCCCAATTCATTCTCAACTCGTCAAAATCCCCGTGAATGGTGATCGGGCCATAGGGTATTTCTTCGATTGGTTTCTTCCGATTACCAAGGGTATCAACCAACACGAACCTTGAACTCATCTCTCCATCTCGAAGACACAACAAGTGCCATAGTTGAAGAGTTTGAAATCCTGAACCAGCTTTGTTGGTACAGTCTGAAATTAAGAAATCAAAAAAATATTTCATCATCATAAACAATAAACAGAAATAAAAAAGAACCACAATATAGAATGCATACAATTTCCCTCCGTTGTATAACTTGCGAGGTCAATTTCACAACAAAGTAATGGATGTGCTCTAGAGGATCCTCACTTCGGTAGTTATTAATATTGTCATCGGTAGAAGACTCGATATCAATAATCTCTTGTGGAAGATTTTCGTTTTGGGAACTCATGATGTTAACAACCAAAAAAGGTGTTTGATTAATAATTTTCTTGTAACTGCATTTTAGAATAATACTGGTTAACTATAATAACCAAGGGCGTCGAAATTGAATAGGGAAAATTGACTGTCATCTAGAATTCAAGCGGTTGATCCTTTTTGTTAGAGCGGTTTCTTGGAAACCGCTATAACAAATACAGAAAACCGTAATAATAAATATGAAAACCTCAACAACAAATGTTTTTCCTCGATTTTTAACACATCATTGGCAGTGTTGCAGGAGAATCAAATATTTTCTCGAGATTGTAAAATATACATGACTATTTACTGGTTTGGAGATGTGGTTGTACAGTTGTGATGCGCTCCAAATCCCCAATCCCGCCAAAAAAATTTGTATATATATAATTAAGTATATATATATATATATATATAAGACTTCATGCATTCCATTTGTTATATATATCAAAAAACGTTTCATTTTTAAACCTACAAGAACGTTTCAAAGAAAAACTTTTCAAAGTAAGATTAATCGATCTTTTGAAAGTTTCTAATATGAGTTCTAGTCTGCATATTGGCGATCACGAAGTACAAGTTAATAATTTCTTCATCGTAAAATGGTGTGCGTCCATGACAAAAAAAATTGCATGATTTTTCTTTTTAATTTCTTGCTATATATTATAATTTGTAGTATAAATTTAATTTCCATTTCTTTCATCAGTCTATTCCAGCAAAATTTGTTAGGGATCACCAACTTTGGGATGAGCGTCATTTGTGTGCTTTGGAAAACCTTGAGATGAGTCTCCCATACGGTAAAGTTTTCAATTTACAACGCCACGGTGATCGAAGGAGGTCCAATGCTCATTTTATAGACCATATGACTATCAATGGTGATATGGTCGACTTCAAACAGAAGATGGGCATCCGCACGAACCAACATGTCATGTTCACCCTTGATCTCGAAGCAAAAAACAATGGTGTTGGAGTTATCTTCAACGTTACTCTTCTCTGAATTCAACATATATATATGCATGCATCTTTGTTAGCTTTGTGTTTATGTTGTCCTTGTTTTGGGTTTATTTGTAATAGTTTGTTACATTTTGGTTTTGAATTCAACATGCATCGTTGAATTTTTATGAAATTTGTTTTTGTTTGCCAATTAATTAATTAAACTGAAAAGAAAAATGAAATAAAATGGCATGAATATAATTAATTTGTTGAAACATGCCATGCATATGTTCATGAAAATAAAGAAATTAAAAAGAAACCAAATATTTCATTCCAGTTAAAAGAGAAACACGACCATTACAGACAAGAAATATTAGAAAACAATGAAAACCGACACTTAAAACAGATGAACATTGAACCACAACCATAGACAACATTTCTTCTTCACCAGATCAATCGTGAAACAAACCCATTGGTTGTTTCTTATTCCCAAACTCTGCTTGAAATCCACAAAATCCCCATGAATGGTCATAGGTTCTAAAGGTTTTTCCTCTATGGCCCTGTATCGATCACCAAGGTTCGTCATGTCGAAGCGTTTATAAAATCGATCTCCATTATCCAAGCAACATTTTCTATAACGGTAAAGATCGTGATCCTTCACGAGCTTTGCCGGTACCGTCTGAAAAAATCAACAAATTAAAATTTCATCAAGATTAAAATGCAATTGTGTTTGTTATCAATAATATACAAGAAAAAATCAAAATTTCTACATACAATTGTGTTTGTTATTTCTTCCTTCCATTTGACTGCGAAGTAATGACTCACTAATAGTGGATCATCACTTTGAAAATCGTCAATCTCATCGTCACTAGACACAATAACATGCGTTTCTGGATGTGATGAACTCATCGTGATCAGAAGTAAGTGATTTCTTATCACGGTGGGAGATATAGTAATTGATTATATCTCATGGTTAATCTCTTTATATAATAACTAACTAAGGAAACGAAATGTCGTGTAATAAATTTGGCGCGTAAAAGCAACGTAACCGCTCTAAATAAACAAAGAGCCGCACTTAATATTAATAATAATATTTTAATTTTACTATTATCAATGGGGGGTTGATAGAAAACTTAATGCATGGAATAAATATTAGTAGTTAGTTTGTAGTTGATATTAAATTTAAAGCCGTAAAAATTGCAGATAGGTTTTTCAGCTTTTGCATAAACCCTATTAGATAACCGCTCCAAAAAATGAGACAACAGCTCCAAAAAATGTGTTTTTCTTGATGTTTATCCATGTAGTAGCTAGATTAGACTGCGGAATCAAATATTTCTTGAGATTCTCAAATATATGTTATGATTGTTTTGATTGAAAAAAGTTACAATCGTAATTAATTTTCCGTTATATAAATTTGATTGTAATTACCATTTCTCAAGTATACTTTTCCAAATATGATCGAAGATGTTAAATGTTATTGCTAACTGTTGGGGCATCATCAAGATTCACATGCCAACTAGAGCATATATATATATATATATATATATATATATATATATATATATATATATATATATATATATATATATATATATATATATATATATAGTTCGTGTACGTAAGTGAATCTTGATGATGCTGCAGCAGTTATCAAAATGACAATTTGGAGGTGCGGTTCTTTTAGGATGCGCGGCAAAACTTCTACTCCCGCCAAAATCAGTTCTATATATAACGCATGCAGTTACCATTGGTTTTAGATACTTGCTTTTACAACATGAGTGATGTTAGTGTTGATCAAGAATTACCACAGGAAGTTCCACACGATGACGATGTCCCACATGATCATGTATTTGTGTCTTACGGCCCGTATGAAGAAGTCCCACATCATGATGAAGTTCCACCTGATTTCTTCGTTATGGAATGGCGTTCCTCCATGAAGAAAATAATTGTATGTATCTTGTTAATAAGTATATTTAATTGTATAAAGTAATTAATTTATTTTTGTTTCAGACTATTCCAGGAAAATTTGTCCGGGATCACCGCCTTTGGAATGAGCCTCCTCTTGTTTTAGTAGAAAATCGTGATGTCCCATTCATTAGGATTTATGATTTGAAAATCCACGGTGATCGAAGAAGGAGTTTTGGTTTTATGGACCATATGACTCTATGTGGTGATTTTGTTGAGTTCAGAAGGAGGAATGACATCCAAATGAACCAAAATGTGAAGTTCACCCTTGATGTTGTGGAAAAAAACAATGGTAATGGGCTTACGTTCACTGTTTCTCTTCTTTGATTGTCATGTATGTTAGATTTGGTTTGGTGTACGTGTACGTTGTTTGTCATTAGGTTGTAACTGATCTTCCATGGTAATGAAAACGTTTATTTTCTTCTTAATTCGTATTGAACCGGCATTAATTACTATCTAATAAAAATGTTTAATTACTTGCACAAGATTGAAAAAAGAAATCATTAATTAATTATATATAACTTGAAACGTTTGTGATCGAATTGACGGACTTTATTATTTGAATAAAATAGTTTAGATGAAGATGCGAAGTCCGCACCACCAAATGCTTTTGTTACTGCGGGGTTATTACGTCCGCACTAATAGTTATAATATAGGTGCGGGGCTTCGTTAACCGCCCTATCAAAAAGTTATGTTACGGCGGTGGTAGAAGAACCGCCCTAACAAATGTTTATGTTACTGCGGTTTCTCAGGTACCGCTCCAACTAATATGTTTGTTGGGGCGGCTGTTTATCTTATTGTGCGAATATGATTTGTTACTGCGGCCACCGCAGTATAAATGTTTTTGGACGCGCACCTTCAAACCTTTTCTGTACTAGTGATATGAAGTACTTTTTAGGTTGCAAGGTTTCTTGTGAAGACAGTCTCAGACAGTTGGAACAACAGCTTATATGGGGTGACTTACACATCTCATGCAGAATAATTGTGATGTGCATGTTGGGTAAATTCTCTTTTAATTACCTCATAATATTAATTCAATTAATTAATTGGTTCATTGATGATGATATAATATAACATAAAATAATGCAGTTGAGGATTGGTTAAATCCTGGTGGCAATAGTGGAAGCATTTGAGGCAAGGGTTGCTGGGTATGAAAGAAAGACCGAAGGTTCACAAATTGACCGAACAAAGTTTTTGAAACTTCAAAAAGTACGTGGAAAGAAAGCAAGTAGCAACGATCGTTTCTTTGTATGTATGTGATTGTTAGGTTGCAAACATTGTGACCTTAGTGGTAAGTATGCACCGAAGAAAGAAAACATGGAAGACCTACTTGTAGGTGATAAAGAAACGAGTCTAGACCATCAAGATTATGGGGGTGAATGTTGGATAATCTTGATGGATACGGGTCACATGGGTATGATCAAAAAGTTGGGTACAGGTCAACCACATAGTTTTAGTTTGTTTTAGTTATTAGTTTAAATAAAGAATATTGTAGGTTGTTTGACTAAGTAATATGTAGAAGGTTAGTGGGTTGATCGGTTACCAACTTTTTAGGAGAACGTGAGTTTAGTAGTTATCTCTTTGTGTTTAGAAAGCAGGCTAGTTTTATGCTATATATATGCATTGTAATTCTTTTGACTAATATACCAAAAAGACAGTTTGTTCCATCTTTCTCCAAGTTTACGTATTAAACAATTTGAGTTAGAGTTTTGGGACTTGTGATTTCCAACTGGTATCAGAGCCTAAGACTCGTGGAGATATAAAAGGCCGTTTTGAGAGTCGGTTTCAAGAGACGGTGTAGCCGTCTCCCTGCACGAGAGGCGCAAAAGTGAACCGGGTTTCGTTCCTGGCTCGTAGCAAGAAAGAGACGATCAATTGCAATCATATGCAATCAGATCGAGCGAAAGAAAGCAAGAAATGTTGATCACGATTGATGATCAAAAGAAAGAAAGAAAGAAAAAAAGTCACCAAGAAAGAAAGTTTATTTAATTGTTTGCAAGAGGTTTCGAAGACCGCAAAACCAACAACTATGTAAGAAAAAAAAAGGCGTGTAGCAAGAATTAAAAAGCAAGTAGCAAGAGGGTATGTTGCAAGAAAGAAAAAAAAAGGAGGGGGTAAGGAAGTAGTAATGTTTGTTTCATGAAAACAAACAGCAAGAGTCTGTAGCAAGTAGCAGACAAAAAGAGTAGCAAGAAGCAAGCAAGAAACTAGAAAGAAAGAAAGAGAACGAAGGTGAGTTCCACCAAAGACCGATGCCGTCGAGAAGACCGAGAAAGCTCCAGTGTGTGACCGAAAAGACCAACGCCGTCGAGAAGACCGAGAAAGCTCCGGCGTGTGACCAAAGACCGAAAAAGACCGATGCCGGCGAGACCAAAATAGTCCGGCGTAGACCGAAAAGACCGAAGTTAGCAAGCGAAGACCGTGAGACCGAAGACCGACGCATGCAAGCAAAGACCGAAGACTGAGGAGCTGCAAAAGACCGGGCGATATCCAGCAAGAGTAAGATTAGTCCGAGACCGAAAGAGACAACCGAGACCGGCAGGTTGCCTAAGAATGAAAGCAAGACCGAAAGAGATTACCGAGGCCGAAAATGTCTTAAAATGAGATATTTTAGTAAAGTACAGGTGTGTTGTTGCCAACCTAGATCCGTTTATTGCAACTTGCAAGACGTCAAAGGTTGGTTTGGTTGTCAAGTGTCATATGGTTCAACCCCATAATACATGGCTGGTCATAATATGGTGCAAAGTGCAAGCACCTCTCGATCAGGAGAAGGAATGAGTTGTTGACATTGCACAATGAAGAAAGATCATAAACATTAAGGGGGTGATTGTTAGACCGTGTGTAACGCGTGACCCGACCAACGGTCGTGACCGGCCACCTCAGCCTCGGCGACGCGTCCCCTGCGTTACGGGCTCGAGTCTGCGACGCGTCGGGGTGCTCCAACGGTCGAGTAGTCGACCGTTCAAAGTCGACCGTTGAACGTCTTTCTCCCCTTTCCAACGGCTAAATCTTCAAACCAACACCTCCTTTTTTACCTTATAAATACCCAATTCTTTTACCAAATAATTCACAACTCTCATTTCTTTCTCCACTCAAACACACACTCAAATCTCTCAATCACCCTCTCTAAAAATGTCTTCATCCAAGAACAAAGGAAAGGCTACAAAATCTCGACGCGGAGCACCCTCTACTACACCCTCTCAATCACCATCGATCAACTTTCGACCACCCGGTTTCGTACACCAAACAAGTCACCAAATCCCACAGGGTTATCAAAATAATCCATTTGCTCCCCCCTACTTCCCACAACCATACCGACCACAACAACCACCACAATATCAACAAGTACCACAACAAGGTTATCAAAATTATTTTGGTGGGGACCAATACGACCACCAAAATTTTGATCCTTTCGCCGGGCTCGACCAATACGACTACCAACCACGAACACAAAGTGGTTCCCCCGCCACTCCAGCCGCGCCCCTCGACGTCGAGTCTTCCGAGTCTTCCGACGAGCCCGAGCCCGTTGTAGCGCCAAAAAAGGTACCAAAAAGGCGTCAACCACCGACAAAGGGGGTCACCGCGGAAGCGCGTCATGGACGAAGCTTGAAGAGATAGGCTTATGCAAGGCTTGGATCGACACTTCCGAAAATGTCATCAAGTCGAACTCCAGGGCTAAATGTGGATTTTGGCAGGATGTGTTAGTTCGCTTTGCGAGCGAAATGGGTGGGACGAACCGAACATACGACTCCCTCAATTGCAAGTGGAAGTGTAGGCTTCGTCCTAAAATTACAAACTTTTGTACGATCTATGACAACCTCGTACAAAGAAACCCAAGTGGGGCGAACGACCAAATTTTGTACGAGCGTGCTTGTGGTGAATTTAGTGCTCAACATGCAGGGGAGTTCACAGAGGTGGAGTGCTGGAGAATTTTGAAGGACCATCCAAAGTGGAAGGAAGTTGAATACCCAAAACAGTTGGCGATGTTCGCGAAGGCTAGGGGGAAAAAATCAAGGACTTCGTCATCATCTGCTGCGCAAGGTTCAGGGGTTGGTCCAGAAGAGGAGGATCAGTATGATGAAGAAGTGGAAGTTGCACCCCCTCGACCAATGGGGCGGGACAAGGCGAAGAAGAAAGCAGCGGCATCGTCATCAGCTTTTCAAAGTTCAGATTACGGTACCCCCCCGCCATCATCGGCTCAGGAATTAGTCGGGCATTGGAAAGAGGCCACGGACGAATTTTTTGACTTCCGCAAAGCGAACATATCTGATTTCATGGAGATACAAAAAGATACCCAAGAGCTCAAGCACATGGAATTCTACAATTCGTCCCATGATCACCTCACCGGCAGAAATCTTGAGTGGGTTTTGGCAAAGAAGGCGAAAATCAGGGCCAAATATAATTTGGACTGATAGTTTATTTTTTTTTTAGTATTTAATGTAATGTTATTTTTATTTATGTTTTTTTTTAATTATTAATGTAATGTTTTTTTTTATAATTAATGTATTTGTTTTTAATTTAAATTAAAAAAAATAATTTTCCGAACGGTCACCCATTACGGGCATTTGGTCGCTGTCTGGTCGTGTGATTGATCAGGAGAGAGAAAGCTGATGTGGCGCAGATGTGGCAGGGGTGACCAAACTGCGAACGGTCACCCATTACGCACAGTCTTAGGTTAATCTTTATGAGATGCACGTGATTTATGCATGAGTGATCTATAGTTTTATTTTGTTATGTTAATTAGTAGTTTAGTTGACCGAATATTTGAGAGAGTATGCATGCATTTAGGAGAAGTGGTTATTGACCATATGGATAGCAGTTTAGCACGTTTGACTTTAGCTTATATTTAGTCAAAGTTTGTTCCCCAAGTTTAGGTTAGTGGAGTTAGATTATTATACTATATATATTGTAAGTTAGAATGTAAATGAAGTAGTGGAAATACATCACAACGAAATTTCCCTCACAGATTATTCATTTCACTTTGTTTGATTATCTTTGTATTTCCAACATGGTTAAATCCTGGTGGCAATAGTGGAAGCATTTGAGGCAAGGGCTGCTAGAATGGCTGTTAGGTGTGCTAAACAGTTAGCCAAGTTTGAAAATCCAGAAGAAGGTAATTTAATCGTTTGTTTGCCTAAATTTGCAATTTTTGTAAAAAAAAAAATTAATTTATACAATTTAAATTCATTACAGGTTTCGCAGAACTAGCAGCTGATTTGGTTGAGGCAGCAGTTGCTCATTGCCAATTAATTGTTGTGTGTATGGGTCGGGTCGTGTTGGGCTGAATAACTGACTGCAAACTTTTAAAGTCTAAAAGTTGTATAAAATTACAAATAAATTATATGAATAATATAAACTAAAAATGATTAAAATTTGACAGGTTTTTTGAGTAATTGAAACAAGATATTCCTGGAAAGGGAGTGAAAGATCTACTTCACAAGCATCAAGGTGATTTCTTGGCTACAAGGTATCTTACTCCAAAACAGGCATCACTTGCTAATTATCAACTGAGAACTTTATACACTAAGGTTAGTTTCGTCATTAATAAACTTATTTATTTATTTATTTTATATATTTCATAAAACCTATGTCTAAAAAGTACATTGCTGATTAGGTTCGTCCAAATGCAATATCATTGGTGGCAGGGGCGTCTCCGAGATTCCGAATACCCTGTGCAAATAGACGAAAATGGGCCCCCTAAGTACAAATTTTATATAAAAAAATGAATTTTCTAATATTTTTTTATTAAATTATTAAGTTGGCTTGAATTTTAAGATTATATATATAAGATATATATAGCCTTCTGGCCCCTATAAAATATGGGCTATGTGCGGTTGCACCTCCGGCACCTCCTCAAAGACACCCCTGATTGGTGGATTCATTCAACTACGCGGATCATTATGTATCCAAACTGTATGAAGCTGCTTGGAAAGATCCTCTTAATAATTCAGATGTTGCTGATGGTTTCCATCAATATATCCAACTGATTCTCAAGCAGAAGCTACAATCTGCTAAGCTATAAAACACCCCACATTATATTCAACTATTATAGTAATATTATATTTATATTTTTCTCAATAAATATAGAGCCTTTAAGCCATATATTGATGATGGTATGAAAACTGTGTGATACCCCTTACGATGCTTAGTTGTTGATCATGTGTTGAATCAGGATTTTGTCCAGAAAATTGTAATAATTTATGTCTTGGAGTTGGAAGGTGATATGAATGGAATTAAATTTCTTTTAAGTAAGCGAGAATTTCATATACGTCCTTACAAACTTTCAATACTGCGTATATATCCTTGCAAAATTTATTATTACTTATATGCAATTATCCCTTTTTTATTTTATTGTTTTATACTCCCTAAAATCACCTATAAATACTCTTTAGGCGCTTAGGAATCAATTACCACTTAAAACACTCGCATACAAAGCAAACAAATTCCCGAGACGTTGGACATGGATCGCACAACTATATGATTATGTTATTATGAAGATGAACTTTTATTTAACGTTTTATATTTGTTATGAACCAGACCGAACCGATGATGCTCGGAATTGAACCGAACCGGACCGAGAACCGGCTGGAACCGAACCGAGAACCGAGGTAATTTCTTCGATTTCTATGGTTTTGGATCGGATCGAACTGTTTGGAACCGAGAACCGATTTTTCATAAAAATAAAAACCGATACCCGAACCGATGTTGCTTGGTTCGGTTCGGTCTAGTCCGACTCCATGGTCCTGATTCGTTCCCAGTCCAATTTGATGCCTACTTTCGAGACAGCGTTTTGTATTATGATTTCCAAGTTCAATAAAGTTTATTTTTGTTGCTTGATTCGATATCTTAAAACGTATAATACCACTAAAATGAGAAAGACAATCCTGCATCAAACAGGTATCCCAAACCGCTTTCCAGCTGATCCGGTTTGAGGAGCATATTCTATGGTGTGTCGAGTACAAAAGCATGAAGATGGTCCTGATGCAGAGTTGAGTTTATTTATGTATTGTTTGGGTCACATTTTAGTGTATTCAATAGTCAAGGGGTGTAATGTGACACTTTGATTGTAATCAATAGTCTAGGGATCATTTATGTAATAAATAGTCTAGGAGTTAAACATGTAATTAGTCAATATTAGGCCTATGTATAAATACCTAGTTGTAACCTAATATTGGTTTAAGCTTGCCGACTTATTGAAATCGTACGATCGTTTGTGTGTGTGAAAAGCGTCTTCTTGTTCTTCTAATTCATTATTGTTATTGCTTAATCTGTTGCTTAATCGATACATACGGATTCACAATTGGTGTTTTGATCGATTTTATTATACCCTTTCGTGCGAAATCAATTTTCGAGCATTTTGGGATATGAATCACTAGTTTTGGTTAAAAATTGAGCATTCTAGGGTCAATTTAGTGAAAAATAGAGATGTTCGTTCGTCACTGCCAAGAACATCCTCGGCCCGAGAACAGTAACGTCTCGGCTCGAGATTCTCACTGTTCCCGGTCCCCAGCCCGAACACCACTCTCGGCCCGAACTCTTCAATAGACTTCGGCCCGAACACCAGTCTTCGGCCCGAACTCTGATCTCGGCCCGAACTCTCTGGCTCGAACTCTTCTCGGCCCGAACTCTTTTAGTTTTCTCGGCCCGAACTCTTTTAGTCTTCTCGGCCCGAACTCTTTTACTCCTCGGCCCGAACTCTTAGGCCCGAACTCTTTCACTGTTCGGCCCGAACTCTTTCAAAGTTCGGCCCGAACTCTTCAATACTCTTCGGCCCGAACATCCCAAGATCGTGTGACAAAAGGGGTTGTACTAAAACGATCATAACTTTCAGCTCGTGTGTCCGTTTCAAGCCCACGAGTAACCAAATCGAAGCTCGAGACGAAGGCTACGAAGTGATAAATGCCGTAGGCTGTTTACCCAACTTGCCGGCCCAAAAAGTCTTGTTTCAATCACTTTATTTGAGTTTTTGTGATTTTTCGGTCAATTTTCAAACTTAACTTGGCTCCAGTTTCTAACCCGATCGTCGTTTTTTGCCAATTCAAAAATCTAGGACATATTTAAAGTGTCATTTGTCATATGAGATCTTTTTGAAAAAATTTCAAATTTAAATTTTTTTTCTCGATCGTAACCCATACATACGATGGCAAGAGAGAATGCTGAGGTTTCTGACCGTTTCAATGAGGAAGCCAACAAAGAAATCAAGGTACTCAGTTCTCTCTTATCTAATTTTGATCATTCCACTAATTCTGATACTTGTCTTGATAACAATCCGATTTCTAAAATTGATTCTTTAAAACAAACAATTTTACTTCAAAAAGAGATAAATACTCAACTTTTAGAACGTTTGAATGATTTAGAAAATGACCGTGAACAATTTGCTCATTTAGCTGAACAACTTGTTTATCGTATTACACAAAATCAAAATTTCGAAGCAGAAAATCTGGATTTACAAACACAATTATCAAAATTAAAGGACCAATATGACTTTGAGATTCAAAATTTGTCTCATACAATCTCAGAAAAAGATCTTGAAATCACCAATCTTAGAAATTGTCAAAATACAATTTCAAACGATCAAAATGATAAATATTACAAATTCTTGTTGGAACGAAAACAACAAGAATTTGATGATAATGAAAAACAGTTTAAATCTTTAAATTCTCAAATTAAAGAACTATCTGAAACATTACATGAAAATCACATCAATTCATCAAACGAAATGAATAGCAAGCAGAATATTATAAATACACTTAAAAATGAAAACAATCAATTGAATTCTCACATCAAAAATCTTGAAGAATTGATCGCCAAAAGAGGACACACGGATCAAACCATTCATTTGAACAAGCCTAAAGAGTTCAAATACTTCAATTCAAAAGAAGGGTTAGGAGCTGATAATCCATAATATCTTCGCAAGGCGTGTGTTGTGCTTCCAACATTATATGATTACAAATACATGCATCTAGATATCTGGCAGAGCTTCATTCGAATGACTGATAAGGAAGAAGAGATTGAGACATTCAACAGAGCAAAGAATGAGAATGCACAAATTAGTTTCAACTAAACTGAATTAAATAAAACATATGAAACTAAAAAGGCCAAATTCGAAAATGATGAATATTTTCCAATCGTGACTCCAGAAGAATTTGAAATTAAAGGCAATGTTGCTATTCCACAAAAGATTACACCAAAGATTTATGTTCCAAATTTAATTCTAGAAAAGAAAATTTGTCAATTGTAAAATGAAATCGATGAAACACAAAAGTCTTTTGATAAAGAAAAATCTGTTTTGCAAACCAAAATTTTTGAATTAGAAAATAAAATTGTTGAAACACATAAATCTTTTGATGAAGAGAAACAAAGGTTGAAAATACAACTTCAAAATTTAGAATCTCACTCATCTCATCTTCAGAAGCTTAAAAAGCCTAGTACATCTATGAACTTAGATTCTCCTTTAACTGCAAAGAATAAATGTAATAACTCCACAATGTTTTCTCCTGTAATGGTATATCGTGATTTATATACAATCAAGCAATCTCGGGTTAATAAAGGAAATTCTAAACCGAAATCACAAGTAAGTTCCTTTACCAAACCTAAGCCTAGGAGATCAACGGTTCCACTAAACTCTGATAAGAAATTAAGTGCTCTTAAACAAGTTATTAGAGGAAATTCCGCACCTAAAAGTCCAAACAAATTAGGTTCCTCTTCTAGACTTAAGCATTCTCAGATGGATAAGACTAAATCCATAACCGTTTTGAAACATTCTACTCCTTCAAAGAAAACCTTTTCAAAATCTAAATCTTTAAAATACTCGAGAGAAGATTTACTTTCCTTGGCACCTAAAACAGCTTTTACACAAGTGCCAAAAACAACTCCTGATTTGTTTACAAAACACCCCCGCTCTTAAAAGAAATATGGGTTCCTAAAACTCCAAAATCTCAAATAATTCCCCGGAAATTATTTGAAAGTGAAACATCAACTTTCGGTTTTTCTTGGAATTCTAAATCTTTAAATCAAATCGATACATCTTATCGGTGGTTTCATTGCCACACTAACAATGTCGGACCCAAACAAAAATGGGTACCAAAAATTGGTTGATTTGTTTTGCAGGTATGACTTATACACAATTCAGTGTATAACTCGCATTTCATCAGAATGACTTATATACACTTCAGTATACGACTCGCAATTTAAAGCGATGGCTTATGCACACATCAGTGTATAACCCATTCCTAACCGTTTAATGGCTTTCAAGTACATCCACTTGAAATCCGCTTTTAATCAGAAAACACAGAACTATAAAAACTCTTCTCCACCCCTCTGCTGTTGTTACAAGGTACATTTCTGATCTACAACCATTTACATATCTTTATTTTGTCGAGGGGGAGAAATAATAATTCTAGGGGGAAAATTAGTATTTCAAGGGGGAGAAACTTTGAAAATTATAAATTTTATACCCGATTGCATAAATAAATGAATTTTCTTTCAAAAGACAATACCTTCCCATGGTTTGCCAGAACCGGTCTTACCTTCCAAGGGAAATACTTTTTAGCCGATTGGTAAATGTGAGGGTATAAGTCTAGGGTATAGATCTAGGTGAGTGCAAGGTGGTGTGAGAACATGATAATAACAAGAAAACACATCTTTGAGTGCGTCCAAATTGTCACTAAACCGGGCAAACACACATCAAGGGTGATCATTCATACTATTGAATGTTTCACTAGACTTTACTGGCTCAGTAAAGCAAATGCACACCACCACCAACCACTCAAATTCCTCTCAACAGGAATTTGTTTCATTTCATTAGGGACGTAGCACAAAATCTACTGACTACTCAAAATAACCTCCCTGAATCCATCAGAACACTTGTAGTGGTATCACATTCTGATGTTTCACGAGATTCGAGTGGAAATCCTGCTAGAGCTAAAATCACGCCAACTCTAAACGCAGGTCACACACTTGAATCAAAGGTTGTGCAAACGACTACCGATTCATACCGTGTGATAACACATACTCTATGTGAGTCAGGTGTTACCTTAACAGAACAAGTTGTTGTGCCTTAAAATCCACAATCATTCAGGCAACTACTTATCCGGACACACGTCACATTCCGATGAAAAAATCCATGTGAACCTACTAAAATGCAACATCTTTCCAAAGCTGATTACAATGCACATGAGCGTAATAGATCACTCTCGATTACTCCTATGATCTACTATATCCAGCATGATCTTCCCCGGAGCCACCGACAATATAGGAACTAAAAATTGAGGGTCCTAGGTCTAGGTGAGCAGAATCAAGTATCGTGGGATCTTCATTGGGGTGCGCTGAGGTAAACATTGAGAGGGGGTATGAAGTATGGGGTGCAAATCAGCTTATCCAATGGTAACAAAAAAATGAGGGTGTCGTTGAAAAAGAAAAAAGTGAGTTGTGTGAGGAGTGTGTGAGAAAGGGTTAAAGAAAACAGAAAACCCTCCCTAAACCGAACAAAAGACCGGGTAACCACATCTATATCAGATTGCATGAGATGCTTTCTGATTCAGACATCATGGACCCAGTGATGCAATACACAACCCCCACTGACCACTCAAGTACAAAAAGTACTTGTTTCAAAATCACGGAGATTACCACATCTACTATCGACCTCTCACTTGGAGATTGTTGATATTGAAAAAGCGGACCTACCTCCAGTCCTCCCCTTCGTTTTTCCACGTATAGAGTCTAGAACCGAATTAAATTTCTCTAGGACACAGGCATTCCGCCAAGCATATCCTAGTGATATTGCCGGAACATTCATAGTATACCAAACTTATTGGTATTCCACGATGATTGAATGGAAATCCTACCAGTGCTAACATCAAAGCCAACACTGAACGTAGGTCACACAGTTTTTCAACTGTCGTGTTAATGGGAAATCTATGAGATCCCGGTTTACCCTATTTGACTAGGATGTAAAATGTGTTATATATTGATTCATTCAAAATATGAATATATCATTATTCAACACATTTTCATCCATAACCTTCGGAGTTTCTTCCTGTTACATGATGATTCAGATAAATCATTGTTGGGTCACATTTTAATGTATTCAATAGTCTAGGGGTGTAATGTGACCTTTATTGTAACAAATAGTCTAGGGTGATTTTATGTAATTAGTCAATACTAGGCCTAGGTATAAATACCTAGTTGTAACCTAGTATTGACCTAAGCTTGCCGTATATTGAAAATCACGATCGTTTGTGTGTGTGTGTGTGTGTGTGCAAAGCTTCAAAGTGTTCTTCATCTAATCTTCTAATTCACCTTTGTTCTTGTTTAATCTGTTGTTTAATCGATATATACGGATTCACAATGGGTTCCTAAAACTCCAAAATCTCAAATAATTCCCCGGAAATTATTTGAAACTGAAACATCAAGTTTCAGTTTTTCTTGGAATTCTAAATCTTTAAATCAAATCGATACATCTTATCGGTGGTTTCATTGCCACACTAACAATGTCGGACCCAAACAAAAATGGGTACCAAAAATTGGTTGATTTGTTTTGCAGGTATGACTTATACACAATTCAGTGTATAACTCGCGTTTCATCAGAATGACTTATATACACTTCAGTATACGACTCGCATTTTAAAGCGATGGCTTATGCACACATCAGTGTATAACCCATTCCTAACCGTTTAATGGCTTTCAAGTACATCCACTTGAAATCCGCTTTTAATCAGAAAACACAGAACTATAAAAACTCTTCTCCACCCCTCTGCTGTTGTTACAAGGTACATTTCTGATCTACAAACTTTTATATATCTTTATTTTGTCGACGGGGAGAAATAATAATTCTAGGGGGAAAATTAGTATTTCAAGGGGGAGAAACTTTGAAAATTATAAATTTTATACCCGATTGCATAAATAAATGAATTTTCTTTCAAAAGACAATACCTTCCCATGGTTTGCCAGAACCAGTCTTACCTTCCAAGGGAAATACTTTTTAGCCGATTGGTAAATGTGAGGGTATAAGTCTAGGGTATAGATCTAGGTGAGTGCAAGGTGATGTGAGAACATGATAATAACAAGAAAACACACCTTTGAGTGCATCCAAATTGTCACTAAACCGGGAAAACACACATCAAGGGTGATCATTCATACTATTGAATGTTTCACTAGACTTTACTGGCCCAGTAAAGCAAATGCACACCACCACCAACCACTCAAATTCCTCCCAACAGGAATTTGTTTCATTTCATTAGGGACATAGCACAAAATCTACTGACTACTCAAAATAACCTCCCTGAATCCATCAGAACACTTGTAGTGGTATCACATTCTGATGTTTCACGAGGATCGAGTGGAAATCCTGCTAGAGCTAAAATCACGCCAACTCTAAACGCAGGTCACACACTTGAATCAACGGTTGGGCAAACGACTACCGATTCATACCATGTGATAACGGATACTCTATGTGAGTCCGGTGTTACCTTAACAGAACAAGTTGTTGTGCCTTAAAATCCACAATCATTCAGGCAACTACTTATCCGGACACACGTCACATTCCGATGAAAAAATCCATGTGAACCTACTAAAATGCACCATCTTTCCAAAGCTGATTACAATGCACATGAGCGTAATAGATCACTCTCGATTACTCCTATGATCTACTATATCCAGCATGATCTTCCCCGGAGCCACCGACAATATAGGAACTAAAAATTGAGGGTCCTAGGTCTAGGTGAGCAGAATCAAGTATCGTGGGATCTTCATTGGGGTGCGCTGAGGTAAACATTGAGAGGGGGTATGAAGTATGGGGTGCAAATCAGCTTATCCAATGGTAACAAAAAAATGAGGGTGTCGTTGAAAAAGAAAAAAGTGAGTTGTGTGAGGAGTGTGTGAGAAAGGGTTAAAGAAAACAGAAAACCCTCCCTAAACCGAACAAAAGACCGGGTAACCACATCTATATCAGATTGCATGAGATGCTTTCTGATTCAGACATCATGGACCCAGTGATGCAATACACAACCCCCACTGACCACTCAAGTACAAAAAGTACTTGTTTCAAAATCACGGAGATTACCACATCTACTATCGACCTCTCATTTGGAGATTGTTGATATTGAAAAAGCGGACCTACCTCCAGTCCTCCCCTTCGTTTGTCCACGTATAGAGTCTAGAACCGAATTAAATTTCTCTAGGACACAGGCATTCCGCCAAGCATATCCTAGTGATATTGCCGGAACATTCATAGTATACCAAACTTATTGGTATTCCACGATGATTGAATGAAAATCCTACCAGTGCTAACATCAAAGCCAACACTGAACGTAGGTCACACAGTTTTTCAACTGTCGTGTTAAAGGGAAATCTATGAGATCCCGGTTTACCCTATTTGACTAGGATGTAAAATGTGTTATATATTGATTCATTCAAAATATGAATATATCATTATTCAACACATTTTCATCCATAACCTTCGGAGTTTCTTCCTGTTACATGATGATTCAGATAAATCATTGTTGGGTCACATTTTAATGTATTCAATAGTCTAGGGGTGTAATGTGACATTTATTGTAACAAATAGTCTAGGGTGATTTTATGTAATCAGTCAATACTAGGCCTAGGTATAAATACCTAGTTGTAACCTAGTATTGACCTAAGCTTGCCGTATATTGAAAATCACGATCGTTTGTGTGTGTGTGTGTGTGCAAAGCTTCAAAGTGTTCTTCATCTAATCTTCTAATTCACCTTTGTTCTTGTTTAATCTATTGTTTAATCGATACATACGGATTCACAATTGGTATCAGAGCACAAATCATCTTTGATTCGATCCATTTCAGTGAAGATTAAGCAAGATCTTGAAGTTTTTGGTGAAGAACTCAAGAATCGAAATCGCAATTTGAGGTAATAAATCGTCCATATTCTTTGTTCATTACATTCATCTTGTAATTCTAAGCATATTAGAATCAAGTTTCGATTAAATCCATCAACAATTGATCCCAATTCGTTGATTTTAAAAAAAACCATTAAAACACATTTTTTCCTCTGTAAAATCGAAATTACCTTCTGATTTGTTGTGTTTTGATCGAGTTTATTGACCCATTCTGTGCGAAAATCAATTTCGTGCATTTTGGGATTTGAATCGCTTGATTTGGTTAAGTTTTGAGCATTCTAGGATCGATTTAGTAGAAAATATTGCTGAGTTCGTTCGTAACAGTCAAAAAAGTTCTCGGCCTGAGAACAGTAACTAGTACGGCCCGAACTTGTCAACAATCTTCGGCCCGAACTTCACATCGAACTTTGGCCCGAACTACACAATGAACTTCGGCCCGAACTTCACATCGAACTTCGGCCCGACTTCACATCGAACTTCGCCCCGAACTACAGACTTCGGCCCGAACTTCAACCTCGGCCCGAACTTCTACATCCACTTCGGCCCGAACTTCTGCATCCACTTTGGCCCGAACTTCGGCCCGAACACCCCACTTCGGCCCGAACTTCTACATAGACTTCGGCCCGAACAACCCAAGATCGTGTAACAAAAGGGGCTATACTAAAATGATCATAACTTTCAGCTCGGGTGTCCGTTTCTAGCCCACGAGTAACCAAATCGAAGCTCGAGACGAAGGCTACGACGTGATAAACAGCCGTAGGCGGTTTACCCAACCTCCCGGCCCAAAAAGACCTGTTTCAATCACTTTATTTGCGTTTTTGTGATTTTTCGGTCAATTTTCAAACTGCGTTTAGCTCCAGTTTCTAACCCGATTGTCATTTTTGGCCAATTCGAAAATCGAGGACATTTTTAAAGTGACTTTTATCATCTGAGATCTTTTGAAAAAAAAAAAAATATTAACCGATCAAACTAATCAATCATTGCAAGATAGAAATAGTCAAAAAGTTATCATACATCATCTCACCCATGACAAAGATCAGTTAGTATCTCACATTAAACATCTTGAAGAGTTAATCGCCAAACGAGGACATACTGATCAAACCATCCATTTGAACAAGCCAAAAGAGTTCAAATACTTAAACTCCAAACAAGGTCTCGGGGCAGACAATCCAGGATATCTGAGCAAGGCGTGCAGGGTTCTTCCGACATTATATGACTCTCGCTACATGCAAAGAGATATCTGGAAAAGCTTCATGTGGGTCACTGATGAAGAAAAAGAAATCGAAGCATTCAACAGGGCGAAGCAGGAAAATGCTCAAATCAGTTTCAGTTATGCAGAATTGAACAAAACTTATGAATTTAAAAAGGCTAAATTTGAAAATGATGAATATTTTCCTATTATAACCCCAGAAGAATTTGAAATTAAAGGGGATGCTGTCGTTCAAGAAAAAGTAACACGAAAACTTTATATTCCATCGTTAATTCTCGAAAAGAAAATCTGCTAATTAGAAACAGAAATTGATGAAACACATAAGGCATTTGATAAAGAAAAATTAGTTTTACAAACCAAAATTCATGACTTAGAAGATAAACTTGTTAAAACCAATTCTTCTTCTGTACAAAATGATTTTCAAATCAATTCTTCTACCCAAACTAAAACTCTTGAAAAGACTTCTACAATTAAAATCCCTGCTATTTTAAAAAGAAGCTCTGACTCAACTGTTTTAAATGTTTCAGATAAAACCTTAAATTCAAAGCTTAAGAAGCCCATGCCAATCGGAGACAGAGGAGCAACTCAGATAAAGAAGTCTAAGTCGTCCGGCTCTAGTATGCTTAAGTCAAAGGAACTTAAGAAGTCTAGTTCATCGTCCTTTTTAGTTTCTTCTTTTTCTGTTATAATAAATGTAATAACTCCATGGATTTTATTGCTCCTAAATTGGCTTTTGGTACTGTTTATGATTCTGCTGTTTATCGTCCTGTGAATTATACTGTTAATGGTGATAATTTGGTTGTTAAATATGATAAAACCGGTAAAAAGATTTATTGTGACAAGCAAACAAATAAACAAATTTCTCAGTATGATGAACGATATTTCTTTAGGTTGGATGCTCCATGTGGTCCTAGAAACTATGTTTTACATAAGTCTGGTAAAATACTTACGTCCTGCAAAACTTGTTTTCTGTATCATGCAAAACATCCGTTTCTCGTCCGTTTCAATATAAACGAAAACATTCTTCTACACAAGCCTTCAAACCGACTCATGTTCGTCCCACTACCTCACCCGTCTCTAATAAATTGATGTCCTCTCAACGTCAAACAACTCGAGGAATCACAACACCTAAATCATCACAATCAAGTACTTCTTCCAATTCTTCGAAAAACAAATCAAAGATGCATAACACAAAATCCACGTTTGTTCATTACACTTGGATCAAGAATGAACAGTCAAGCTGGATTTTACATTCTCCAGAGAAAAAGCTTAAATGGTCTATCAAATCAATCCAATCAGAACTGCCTCCTTGCAGTTCGCTAAAATCTCTAAATTAATCCTTCTGTAAAATCTGCATAAAACATCCTTCACTAATCGTATAGGACCCATAATTGATTGGGTACCTAAAATGTTTTAATTGTTTTATGTAGAATATATGGTATCTTGATTCTGGATGCTCACGGCATATGACGGGAAACAAGAACCTCTTAACAAATTTCAGAGATAAATATTTGGGTACTGTTCGTTTTGGAAATGATCATTTGGCTGCTATCATGGGAATTGGCGATATCATTCGTGACAAGTTAATCATTCGAAACGTCACTTATGTTGAAGATCTTGCTCACAACTTGTTCAGCATCGGTCAATTTTGTGATAAAGAGTTAGAAGTTAATTTTCGAACAAAGAAGTGTGCTGTTCGTACTTATAATGGAAAAGAACTTCTTACCGGATCACGGGATACAAATCTGTTTACTATCAATCTAAATGACGTGACCCCAATGGAAGAAGTACGCTTACTGTCAACAGCGTCATCAGATGAATCATGGTTATGGCACCGTCGCCTCTCTCACCTTAACTTCAAAACCATCAACAAATTGGTAAAAGGTGGCCATGTATCTGGTCTCCCAGACGTTAAATTTTCAAAAGATCATCTGTGTTTGTCTTGCGAAATGGGAAAGATGAAGAAAACGTCACACAAATCCAAACCTATTCCAAGGACATCCAAACCTCTTGAATCCCTTCACATGGATCTATGTGGACCAATGAGTGTACAATCAATTGCTGGTAAACGGTATGTGTTAGTGATTGTTGATGACTACTCACGGTATACATGGGTTCACTTCTTACGTACCAAAGATGAAGCTGCAGATACTATTATCGCCTTTATCAAGAAAACTCAGACAAATCTGGAATTAAAAGTCAACACCATTCGGACTGATAATGGAACTAAGTTTAAGAATCGAACCCTAGATTCATTTCTTGTATCTGTAGGTATAACCCATCAATTTTCCGCTGCTAGAACTCCACAACAGAATGGAGTAGTAGAACGAAGAAATCGTACCTTAGTTGAAGCAGCCCGCACAATGCTTTCATTTTCGAAACTACCTTTATCTCTGTGGGCTGAAGCCATCAACACGGCATGTTTCACTCAAAATCGTTCTATCATCAACAAAACCTACAACAAAACACCGTATGAATTGATAAATAACCGAATTCCGAATGTTAAATTTTTCCATGTTTTTGGGAGTCATTGCTTCATCTTGAATGACAAAGACAAATTGAACAAATTTGAAGCTAAAGCGGACGAAGGGGTATTTGTTGGTTATTCACGAGAATCTGCATCATTCAGGGTTTACAATCGATCAAATCGGACAATAAGAGAAAGTGTAAATGTGAATTTTGATGAGACATTTCCTCTTGAGTCACTTACTTCAGATATTAAACCTCCTGCACCTCCTTCCGCTCCTTCCACCTCTGAAAATGAGTTCGATGTATTGTTTGAATATTTTTATGATGAATATCATAAAATCAGACATACCTTACTTCAGGAGGCTGGCGTTCCATTCCTTGCAGCTGCAGATGTTCAATCAATCAGTGTCCCTGAGACACTCATTCCGAGTTCCCCTGATTCTCCATCTCCAACATCTGCTGCTCCAGAGAACACTGAGTCAGTACCAAATTCAGATTCTACTTCCTCATCAATGGAAACTCAATCACCAACGGATGTCTCTTCATCACCCACTCCAGCTGTCGGTGCTTCTGATTCACTTGTTGAACCCGCTCAAGTTCCAAAGTTGGTGATCGATTTCTCCAAATTCAATGTTCAACAAGTCGATCCCCCACCTTCTTCATCCAATACCCAAACAACTATAATCCCGCATCATGCATTTACTGATACCTTCAATATAACACCAGGTCAAATTCCACTTCCTCATAGTCTGAAATGGAGCAAAGAGCATCCTTTACATCAAGTAATTGGAAATCCTGAATCCTCGGTTCAAACTCGTAGAGCAACTGCTGATGAATGGAAATACTCATCTTTCTTAAGCTCTAATGAACCTAAGAAAGTAAGCGAAGCATTATCAGACCCAGACTAGATTCTTGCAATGCAAGATGAGATCAATCAATTTGAACGATTGAAAGTTTGGCGTCTAGTTCCAAAACCACCTGGAAAGTCCGTTGTTGGTACTAAATGGATCTTTAAGAACAAAAAGGATGAAAATGGGATGTCATTAGAAATAAAGCACGTCTGGTTGCTAAAGGGTATTCTCAACAAGAGGGCATCGATTATGAAGAAACTTTTGCCCCGATTTCATGGATAGAAGCCATCCGAATATTTCTGGCATATGCAGCTCACAAGAATTTTATAATCTATCAAATGGATGTAAAAACTGCATTTCTTAATGGTATTCTCAGTGAAGAAGTTTTCGTTCATCAACCAGAAGGATTTGTCGATCCACAATTGCCTAACTATGTCTACATACTTGATAAAGCTTTATATGGTTTGAAGCAAGCTCCACGTGCATGGTATGATGTTTTATCAAAAATTTTAGTCGGCTCTGGTTTTTCAAAAGGCAAAGTGGACAAAACTCTATTCATCAAACGAAAAGGGGAAGATATCGTTCTCATTCAGATTTATGTAGATGATATTATTTTCGGCTCCACAAATCCTAAATACTGTAAATGTTTTTCAGATCTTATGATCAAGCGATTTGAAATAAGTATGATGGGGGAGATGAATTTCTTTCTCGGTCTACAGGTTCGTCAGTTACCTACCGGGATCTTCATTAATCAATCCAAGTATATCACTGATCTGTTGAAGAAGTATCTGATGGATGACTGTAAACCCATTTCTACACCAATGTCACCCGGTTCAAAATTGCATACTGATCCTGACGGAAAGCTCGTTGATATCACCAACTATCGAGGCATGATAGGGTCATTATTATATCTAACTGCCAGTCGACCTGATATAATGTTCTCCACGTGCGTTTGTGCTCGGTATCAGGCTGCTCCCAAAAGAGTCTCACCTTCAAGCAGTCAAACGCATATTTCGTTACTTAAAGGGTACTCGAGATCTTGGTCTTTGGTATCCCAAAGAAACTTCGTTTGACCTGTCTGCATTCTCTGATGCTGATCATGCTGGCTGTATGTTAGATCGTAAAAGCACTTCTGGAGGTGCTCAATTTCTCGGTGATAAATTGGTGAGCTGGTCCTCAAGGAAACAAAATTGTGTATCTCTTTCAACTGCCGAAGCAGAGTATGTTGCTGCTGCAAGCTGCCTGTCCCAGGTAATTTGGATGCAGTCACAATTAAAAGACTACAGCTTTTCATACAGCTGTATTCCTTTATATTGTGACTCCCGAAGTGCAATTGGAATTTCATGCAATCCTGTTCAACATTCCAAAACTAAACATATTGATCTTCGATATCATTTTATCAAAGATCACGTTGAACAAGGAACTGTGGAAATGTACTCCGTATCCACTGATTTTCAGTTAGCTGATTTATTTACCAAGGCTTTAGATGAAAATGATTTAACTTTCTTATGTCTAAGCTTGGTATGTTAAATCTCAAAGCATAAATTGTTTCTATTTTTATTTTCACTAATTTTCAATGTTGTTTCTGAAAATGCTTTTTATTGTTTACATTTTTAGCAATGACTTATACACAATTCAGTGTATAACTCGAGTCTCATCAGAATGGCTTATGCACACATCAATGTATAACCCGTTCCTAACCGTTTAATGGCTTTCACGTACATCAACTTGAAACCTGCTCTTAATCAGAAAACACAGAACTGTAAAAACTCTTCTCCATCCCTCTGCTGCTGTTAAAAGGTACATTTCTGATCTATAAACTTTTATATATCTTTATTTTGTCGAGGGGGAGTAATATTAATACTAGGGGGAGAATTAGTATTTCCAGGGGGAGAAACTTTCTTATATCAATACTTTTATACCCGTTTGAATTTTTTTTTATTATTTGATCAATTTTTTTTATCAAATGTCAATACCTTCCCATGGTCTGCCAGAACCGGCCTTACCTTCCAAGGGAATTCTTTTTCAGCCATTTGGTAAATGTGAGGGTATAAGTCTGAGGTATAGCAATAGGTGAGTTCAAGGTGATGTTAAAAACATGATAACTTTAAGAAAACACACCTTTGAGTGCATCCACACCGTAAATAAACCGGGCAACCATACAAAAGGGTGCTCATTTATGCGTTAAATGTTTCAACAGACTCTACTGGCCCAGGAAAGCACATGCACGCCACCACCAACCACTCAAATTTCTCTCAACAGGAATTTGTTTCAATTCATTAGGGGACGTAGCACATAATCTACTGACTCCTCATTCGGAGTTTGTCGGTATTGAAACATAATAACCTCCTGCCCCGGGTTAAGTCTCTTTGTATGCACCGTGTGTCTAGTTATCACCCCTCAAACATTCCAATATAGGACACTGGCACTACAAAAATGTATCTCTGTGAATTCATCGGAACACTCATAGTGGCATCACAATCTGATGTTTCACGAGGATCGAGTAGAAATCCTGCTAGATCTAAAATCACGCCAACTCTAAACGCAGGTCACACACTTGAATCAACGGTTGTGCAAACGACTTCCGATTCATACTGTGTGCTAACGGATACTCTATGTGAGTCCGGTGTTACCTAAAAAGAACAAGATGCTGTGCCGTAACATCTATCATTCTTTCAGGCAACAACTTATACCGAAAACACATACTTCCGAAGAAAAATCCATGTGAACTCTTAAAATGCAACATCTTTTGAAAGCTGATTAAAATGCACATGATCGTAATAGTCCTCTCTCAAATTACTCCTATGATCTGCTAAACCCAGCATGATCTTCCCCAGAGCTACCGACAATATAGGAACAAAAAAAGTGAGGGTCCCTAGGTCTAGGAGAGCAGAATCAAGTATCATGGGATCTTGATTGGGGTGCGCTGAGGTAAAAATTGAGAGGGGGTATGAAGTATGGGGTGCAAATCAGCTTATCACATGGTAACACAAAAACGAGGGTGTGGTTGAAAATGAAAACGTGAGTTGAGTTAGGGGTGTGTGTGAAAGGGTTAAAGAAAACGGAAAACCCTCCCTAAACCGAACAAAAGACCAGGTAACTACATCTATATCAGACTGCATGAGATGCTTTTTGATTCAGACATCATGGACCCAGTGATGCAATGCACAACCCCCACTGACCACTCAAGTACAAAAAGTACTTGTTTCAAAATCACGGAGATTACTACATCTACTATCGACATATCATTTGGAGATTGTTGATATTGAAAAAGAGGACCTACCTCCAGTCCTCGCCTTCGTTTGTCCACATATAGAGTCTACAACCGAATTAAATTTTTCTAGGACACAGGCATTCCACCAAGCATATCCTAGTGATATTGCCGGAACATTCATAGTGATACCAAACTTGTTGGTATTCCACGATGATTGAATGGAAATCCTACCAGTGCTAACATCAAAGCCAACACTGAACGTAGGTCATACAGTTTTTCACTGTCGTGTTAACGGGATATCTATGAGATCCCGGTTTATCCTATTTGACTATGCTGTAAAATGTGTTATATATTAATCCATTCAAAAAATGAATGTTATCATTATTCAACACATTTTCATCACCAAGCTTCGGAGATTCATCTTCTTACATGATGCTTCAGATAAATCTTGTTCATCATGAGGGGGAGAATGTATTAGCCTAACTTACTCCAGATCAAAAAGACACATATGCACCCGTGAAGGGGGAGTATACAAGGAACCGAAGACACCATTATCTGTTTGAGGGGGAGCATAAACCTTATCAACAAATTTCCCGAACAACAATTATTAAAGATCATTAATCGACATAAAGCCACAAACTTCAAGAAAAGACTTCCGCTGTTAATCTCTCTATCATTATGGGTCTCAATTTTGGTCGATCAATATGTATCTTCAAAGTAAAGTCTTCAAAATACCTTTTGTGGTTAAAAAGCTACAAGAAGTATTCGTTTTCACAGATTAATAAAGCTCATGCATGATCCTGATTATTATGCAACGAAATATCTACAAGACTAGGCTTTTGCTAAAGATGAAGACTTCGAAGATATGCTTCCCAGACTATTGTTACAAAGGGGGAGATTGTTGGGTCACATTTTAATGTATTCAATAGTCTAGGGGTGTAATGTGACATTTATTGTAACAAATAGTCTAGGGTGATTTTATGTAATTAGTCAATACTAGGCCTAGGTATAAATACCTAGTTGTAACCTAGTATTGACCTAAGCTTGCCGTATATTGAAAATCACGATCGTTTGTGTGTGTGTGTGCATAGCTTCAAAGTGTTCTTCATCTAATCTTCTAATTCACCTTTTTTCTTGTTTAATCTGTTGTTTAATCGATACATATGGATTCACAATCTTGTTCATCATGAGGGGGAGAATGTATTAGCCTAACTTACTCCAGATAAAAAAGACACATATGCACCAGTGAAGGTAGAGTAAACAAGGATCCGAAGACTCCATGAAGAAATAATTTTCTGTTTGAGGGGGAGCATAAACCTTATCGACAATTTTCCCAAACAACAATTATTAAGAATCATTGATTGACATAAAGCCACAAACTTCAAGAAAAGACTTCCGCTGTTAATCTCTCTATCATTATGGGTCTCAGTTTTGGTCGATCAATATGTATCTTCAAAGTAAAGTCTTCAAAATACTTTTTGTGGTTAAGAAACCTCAAGCCTGATCCTGATACATCACTATACGACGAAAAATTTACAAGGCTAGGCTTCTGCTAAAGATGAAGACTTCGAAGATATGCTTCCCAGACTATTGTTACAAAGGGGGAGATTGTTGGGTCACATTTTAGTGTATTCAATAGTCAAGGGGTGTTATGTGACACTTTGATTGTAATCAATAGTGTATGGATAATTTATGTAATAAATAGTCTAGGGGTTAAACATGTAATTAGTCAATATTAGGCCTAGGTATAAATACCTAGTTGTAACCTAATATTGGTTTAAGCTTGTCGACTTATTGAAATCGTACGATCGTTTGTGTGTGTGCAAAGCTTCTTCTTGTTCTTCTAATTCATTATTGTTATTGCTTAATCTGTTGCTTAATCAATACATACGAATTCACATGTATCATCTACATAAAATTTGAAGTTTATTTACATATGAAACATGTCAAAATAGATCGAAATTCTTTTTTATAAGAAAATTGTATGAAACTAGTAGATGGTCCTTCGCGCGATGCTGCGAAGATTTTCATACGACGTCTAACAGATAACTTAAGTCAATGTATATTTCAGTTGACAATGTCTAGCTATATTTTATGACCCGTGTTATTATATTTTGGTTGTATCTAAATTGTTTTTATCCTTAATTATCATGCAGTTCATTAGTTTTACTTTGTATAAGAGCGTATGTTAGTTATGTCAACCCGGAAATTTTATGGTAAAAAAAATTAACCGGACGGTATGGTGTGTATAATATGTACATATAGTATAAACTTTCACCTAACGGTATGGTGTGTATAATATGTACATATAGTATAAACTTTAACCTAACAGTATGGTGTGTATCTTACATGCATAAACTTTAACCAAACGGTATGATGTGTATCCTACATACAGTATGAGGATAACTAAATATCGGTATGGTAACCTAATTATTAAGTACTCCACAAATTAATCGCTAAAAGATTTTTTTTTTCTTTTTTTGTTGGTGGGAAGAAATTTGATTATATTATCTAGAAGATTTAGACGATGAAAAAATTGAAACATAAAAGATTTTAAATATCATTTTAATATTGAACTAAAATAAATAAATAATCTTAAAAAATTAAAATACTGGTAAACTATTTTGTGAAAATATATGAAGGTAAACTGAGAAGCTACGTGTATAATTGTGATATGCATTGTCACTATTCATCTACTTGTATTACCAATTCTTTATTTTATAACTATTTAATATTTATACATAGTTGATGAGTATTGTTTTTTATTTTTATTTTCATTTAAGATATTTTTTTTAATGTTGGTTTTCTTTTTTAAACTTTACTTGACTTTATTATTATTACTATTATTTTAGGGTTTCTGAATGGTGTGCGTTTTTTAATAATAATAGTAGCTTTTAATAGTGTCTTTTATTTGATATATTTTATTATTTGAAATTATTTTGTGTAATTGTAGTGTACAAATTAAGAAAATTTGCATTTAGTCTAAATTATTTTATATAATTGTAGTGTACCGATTAAGTAAATTTGCAACTATATTCATTTTGTTTGCACGTCCTCCAAATATTAAATAAGATAATAATTGTTCAAGTTACCCCAACGAAATTAATAACAAGTTAATCTATATATATGATGTATATCTTTGCAACCACGTCGCGAAGCATGGATCCCAACTCCTCGTGAATATTTTTAGAGCCAAAAGGCAAAGTAATACAATGAAGAGTGACCCAAACTAAAATTCAATAGACCGTGGGTTTGGTTTTATTTCTCAAATACCCACGGTTATCCGAACTAACCCATCTATATATCTCCAAACAATTTTATATGTTTTCATATATTTACAATCTTTAAAATATAAAGTCTTTTGTTGAAAAGATATTAATATTTCATTATTTAAGCATCATCTTATGTTTGTTAATATAATCATTCATAAATGAATCTTTTTAGTATAATTGTGATGTTAGGATATTCTTCGTATGGTACTTGAATATCATTAGTAAACTTAACTATTTTTTACAACGTTATTTTAATGTGATAAATTTTTAGTTTTGTACAATTGTAATTGTAATTATGATATAAATGACAATTTCAACTCTGTCTACAAAAATGGGTACTGTGATTCGAACAACGGGAAACTCCCTTATTTCAGGTACCAACCCCATAAAAGCTGGTCATGATATATTAGGCTATTAGCTACTCAAACAAAACCACCTATGACACATCTGATAAACCTATATTGAGCACTCAATCCATTGTATGAATCCAAGATGATGATCTTTGATAAAACTTGAAGAAGAAGAAGAAGTAAGGGTTTTAGAGTGAGAAAGTAGAGAGAGGGAGAGAGAACAATTGCAAGAGATACTATTGATTAATCGGCAAAAGTTGCAATTAGTGTTTACATGAGGAGTATTTATACCTTACACTAATTGTCATGGTTAATCTTAATGACTAATTTTAAACTTATATACAATGTTACATAACTACCCCCTAGACTATGCATTACAATCAAATAAGTCTTAACAATCTCCCCCTTTGTAACAACAGTCTAGGTTGCATATATTTGAAGTCTTCTTCTTTAGTAAAAGCTGGAACTGAGTGATAAATCGTTGAGCACTTTTGTCGAAGTATCATCTTCAGCTTTTGATGATCGGTGATAATAATAGTTTTAATTGGCTTTTCAACCAACAGAAAGTATTTCGGAAGACTTCAAGTAAATCGACGAAATGTAGACCCATAGATTGAGCAGTTAGCAGCGGAAGTCTTTTCTTGAGGTTGTGGCTTTGTCGATTTGTTGATGATCCTTTGTTCCTGACAGTTGTAGAGGCCGTAGAAGTGCGGTATTGTGATTTATCTTGGATTTTCTGACCGTTGTTGATAATGTTGGAGTATGGTCAGAGAATCCCTTATCTAATATATTGAATGTTATTGATAAGAATGGAGTACAATCATGAGATCCCTTATCTGACATATTGACTGTTGTTGATAAGAATGGAGTACAGTCGTCAGATCTTCGCACTGGAATGTATCAGTGTAACCCGGGATCACATAGATTTCCTGCTAACACAACAATTACAGAAACTGTGTGACGTGCGTTCAACGTTGGCTTTGATGTTAGCACTGGTGGATTTCCATTCTATCATCGTGGAATACCAAAATTATTGCTATCACTATGAATGTTCCGGAAATATCACAAAGATGTGCTTGGTAGAATGCTCGTGTCCTAGAAATATTTAATTCGGTTCTAGACTCTATTCGTGGACAAACGAAGGCGAGGACTGGAGGTGGATCCTCTTTTTCAATATCAACAATCTCCAAATGAGATGTCGATAGCGTATGTGGTAATCTCCGTGATTTTGAAACACGTACTTTTTGTACTTGAGTGGCCAGTGGGGTTGTGCATTGCATCACTGGGTCCATGATGACTTTTTTAATATCAGAAAGCAACATATGCAGTCTGATAGAAATAGGGCTACCCAGCTTTTTGTTCGGTTTAGTAAGGGTTTTCCGTTTTCTTTAACCCTGTCACAGACTCCTCACTCAAGCTCACTTTTTCAATTTTCAACCACTCCCTCATTTTATTTTACCATGTGATAAGCTAATTTGCACCCCATACTTCATTCCCCCTCTCAATTTTTATCTCAGCGCACCCCAATCAAGATCCCATGATACCTTATTCGGCTCACCTAGACCTAGGGACCCTCACTTTTTAGTTCCTATATTGTTGGTGGCTCCGGGGAAGATCATACTGGTTATAGTAGATCATAGGAGTTATTTAAGAGTGGACTATAACGCCAATGTGCAGTCAAATCAACATTTAATGTGTTACTTTGTAAGAGTGGTTCACATCGATTTTTCATCGGAATTTTATGTGTTTCCGGTATAAGTTGTTGCATGTTTGATTGATGATGTTAAGGCACAGCAACTTCATCTTTTTAGGTAACACCGGACTCACATAGAGTATCCATTAACACACCGTATGAATCGATAGTCGTTTGCACAACCGTTGATTCAAATGTGTGACCTGCGTTAAGAGTTGGCGTGATTTTAGCTCTAGCAGGATTTCCACTCGATTCTCGTGAAACATCAGATTGTGGTGCCAGTACGAGTGTTCCGATCGATTCACGGAGATCCATTGTTATAGTGCATGTGTCCAAAATTGGAAATTTTTGAGGGTGAGTACTCGACACGCTGTGCATACAAATGAGACTTAACCCGGGGCAGGAGGTTATTATTTTTCAATACCCCAAACTCCAAATGAGCCGTCAGTAGATTTTGTGCTACCTCCCCTAATGAATTGAAACAAATTCCTGTTGAGAGGAATTTGAGTGGTTAGTGGTGGCGTGCATTTGCTTTAGTGGGCCAGTAAAGTTTAGTGAAACATTCAACATATGAATGATCACCTTTTTCTGTGGTTACCCGATTCATTGACGGTTTGTATGCACTCAAAGGTGTGTTTTCTTTGTGTTATCATGTTCTCACATCACCTTGCACTCACCTAGAACTATACCCTAGACCTATACCCTCGCATTTACCAACGGTTGATAAATATTACCTTGGGAAGGTAGAGCCGGTTTTGGCAAAACTAAGGGAAGGTAAGTCTTTTGAAGTAGTAAGTAACGAGAATTAAAAGACTTTGTAATAAACAGATGCTATCTTTACTAGGTTTCTAGTAAAGGCATCGTTTACCGATATTACAGTGAATTATAATTAACGTTATAAACATTAACTTTTTTATTTGGGTATATTTGTTTTGTTATTTGAAATTTTCTCCCCTTAGAAATACTAATTCTCCCCCTAAAATTAATATTTCTCCCCTCTACAAAACAAAGATATCTAAAAGTTGTTAGTTTTGAAGACGTACCTTAAATATCGTCGGAGGGTTGGAGAAGAGTTTTTTTGCGGTTAAGAATGATTGAGATTCGTGCTTTCTTGTTATGAGCAGGTTCTGATTCTAATTTGATCAGAAGCCATTCTCCAAACTATACACATCGTTGATAAGTGGACTGCTTCCCAGCTTATAAACTTTAACGCGTGTCACCTCTCTTGTTCTTTCGTTTTACAGTAACTGGTTCGCTTGGCCATCGTAAACCATGATATTGACCAAATTTGTGACGTGGTTTGCGAACTTCTGTTGAGAAGGTGGGTGTTCTACTTTTGTCTCGTACCCCAGATGAACTTCAAAGTGTCTAATCACAGTGCGCCAATTTAATCTTTCATCAACGGAAGTGATTAGTTTCTCGATGTTGCTTTGTAAAGTGGCCTGATCTGGATTGTTGGGATGTCTGTCCAAGTGTCTACCCTTTTTCTTCAATTTCTTCTTTAGGGTTAGAAGTGTACCGTCACAGAACTTGGAGACTTCAGATGCACGGAAGAATTATTTTCATCAAAGCGGTCCTTGTAGCTCATCCCCAAGTTGGGTTCACCAAGAATAACATGTTTCCGAGCTTGAATATCGGATGGAAATGATTTGTTCGGTGCGGTCAGGTGAACCTTTTTATAGTGCCGCTTTCAAAGGCCATTTGTATATCGTCCTATCTTGCAGCAAGAGTTTTCACCAACATAAAACGTTTCAAGGCAGCCTGAGCAAGATTTCTTGCAATGTTTTTCTCAGAGTGGATGCTGTCAAGAATCGTTCGTACTTCAATGTATAGACATTCAATGTCTCGAGGTTCGAGAATGTGAAAGTCTCCTTCATCAATGGTGTACTCTTGGTCATCGTCTCTGCGGACCTTGAAGATGGTGTACCAATAATAGCTAGAGAAGTGGTTGGTATTTATTTCCAAGAGCTGCTTGATCGGTTATATGATGTAGCGATTATTGTCTTTCCTCTTAAGTACCACATGGTAAGAAAGTACATCTTTTTCTCATGTGGTGGCAAGATCACCTCTTTGTATAAGTCTTGATATACGATTGGCGGCTCTGTATCCTGAAAGACAGCTGTATAGAGGTCTTCAAGATATGGCATCTTGATATGACAGAATAAGAGCTTTTTCGATATTTTCAAGCGACGTTTGTTTGATCTATTTTCAGCCCTCTTTTGTCTATCAGTGAAGACCGGTACTTGGTGTGATGTTGAATTTGGAGTTGAAGCAGTTGGTGGTTCAGGTTCTTTTTGTCGTGATGAAGAAACCGATTCATAGTTGTAGAAGAACTTATGATAATTTTCGCGAGTGAACGGGATTCGTTCCACCTCCATTGGTACTTCTTTAACAAGTTCATTCTCAGGAGGTGGTTCAGTGAATGCCTCATTCACAATTTTTTCTTCTTCTGAATCGCTTGGTGTGTTGATGATTCCATTAGCATTCTTCATCAGGACCTCATGGACGTTGTGCGAGCGGTTATCCTCGACATCAGCATTGATCGATTGTTGATGACTCTTAGACTCTAGTCTTTGTGCTTCAGTCATCTTTTCAGATAGGATGTTGTTGAAGGGTATGGTGTCTTCACTTTCTTCCACTCGCCACTGATTTAGTGGTTCAACGTTCAGAACCTGTGTATAATCAAAGTCAACAACCGCCCAGTCTATAGGGATTTACTACGCACCATGCGACTGATCAACAACTTGGGTCGACCACCTAGTACACGAGTTTGAACCTTGCTTACCAAGAACATGAACTTGTTCTTGACCGGTTAAAACTAACTAGCTGATTTAATCCCTAAATGCGGAACTGGGATTAAACCTAATCCTTAAATCCTAAAGGATTGGGATGTTGGAAAACTAGATTAGGTTAACAAGAAAGAAACCTTGTACGAAGAACTCGAACACACACACATACTTGTGTGTGTTCGTCGACTACTACCAAGAACCCTAGGGTTCTTGGTTCGACTTCGAACAAGAGGAGAAGAAAAAGATGTATTCCATGAAACATACCTTAGGTTAATGCTTAAGATAAGTCCACTGATGATGAACACGACAAACGATCTTCTAGTTGATCACTTGCAACGATCTTGGATCTTCGAAACTCGAAGAACACGAAGAACGAATGAAGAACACGAAGAACACAAGCTTGTGTTCTTGTGTCTGTGGCTTCGGCCGAAATAGAGAGAGGAGAGGGAGAGATTTCGTGATTAAGGTGTAAGGAACCAACAACTAGGGTTTATCATAAGCCTTCTATTTATAATAGAAGATGTTATACTTAAAACCCTTCTAGTTTAATTAAGGTTAACTTCTTAACTAAACTTCCTTTTTACACTTCCATCCCTTATAGTTTTAACTAGTTTATTATCATTGCACTTAACTATCAAATGTCTAGTATTAACACACTATAATTTCGGTACCCATATACACGAAATTATACACTTGTATTTATACTTTTAATAGTTAATTATATAATAACCTTTATATAATTTATACAATAATATTATCCAATTACTATATGATTTAATAGCTTTAAATCATATCATGGATAATCTATAATTAACACATTGTATATTTACTCAACTAGTAAATGTACAACTACTTGTATTAATTAGTTAGTTAAACTAATCTAGTAATAAGTTAAACTTAACTTAATACTTAACTGATTCATAATGACTATTATGAATCATTCCTCTTCGTAGTATCGTTGCATAACTTGTTCGTATTACATGCACTCACTAGTGTGAACCTTAAGTGTTTCGTAGGCATGGATGTATCATCATAGGTTGACTGACTGTGCACATAATTCCTTCAGACTCCCACTTGTGCAAGTCTATACCCTTTGTCTTAATGATACGAGCTACAGTGGCCTTCTAGATGGGCATGTAGGTAACCAACCCCATAAAAACAGGTTATGAAAGTCTGTAACCTTTGTCTTAATTATCAACTCATGTATTCGAAATCATTTCATGACTTCTTGATTCAAACTGTTGTGATAAACGACAAAGAACAAATCAGTTCGTTTGGGCATGACCATGCACTTTCCAGTTATCTCATCATGTCAAAGGACCTATAAATATCTCTCCTAAAAAGGAGGTGCAATTACCATCTTGTTATATTTTGATTTAAAATACAACTTCCTTTGTACCCAGTATCTTCCTCGTATGACAAACGTATTTCAGAATTGTCTGAGTTGAACCAAAGCACATTAGTGATTGTATCCTAAACCAAATACCTCAGGCTTAAGGACAATCATAGTGAACAATACTTTTGAACTTTTCAACCACGAAATATTGTCACGGTGGTCAATCCAATATTCGTTGAGCCTCCAACAGAATATCACCGATATTTGGTTTACACAAAACTTGTGTAGCTATCTTCGAAGAACTTCGAATCTACCACCAAATACCGCGATGACGTTAACGTCCCATCGAGGTTCCCACCTAGACGAGTAGTCACGGATTTTATATCTTTTGAATAAAATAGACTTTTATTCATGGATGTTGTAAAACATTCAAAGTCTGAATAAAAATGATACTAACTCATGTACTATTCCTCACTGGACATAGATACTGAATTATTACTGGATCATTACTTATTTCTTTCGTTTGTGTTGATTACTTAATGATTCTTACAACCTTAATTGTAACTTTATCACTAAAACTATCATTTCTATTAAACTAAAGACATAAGACGAGTATTTAAGAATACTATTACTTTTGCCTTTGCTAGATATTGTTCTTGCAACAATCTAGAACATATTCTAGTCTTGCCTTTTATGTAATTCGGTAAACATAGGAGGATTGGAAATTAACACCTTAGTTTCTTGAATTTATAAATTTATCCTTGTAACTAAAGCTACTTTTAATTACTTGATTTGTAGATATCTTTACTAGTTAAAGAAATTTCCTTCAATGATTGTGTTATCCACTGAAGTGTTTAACAACCTATTAGATATGCAATAATCAATCACAAGACTTGTGATCACGCTATTTGGTTTGAAATAATCTAATCGATCATTTATTATTTCTCTTAACTCTTTGGCTAACGACTTGGTAAAACCTTGTTGTTAATGTCTTACTAACTTACTGAATTCACTAACATCTTTAATGAATTACGTTAGTCTTAGCTCCCACTTACTTTTTTGGAACTTAAGCATCTCTTAAACTACTACCTTGACCTAGTCAATAACTTGTAGTTTAATCTTTTAAGAATTCTATCAATAATTAAGATCATCCTTTGGATTTTTGCGAATATCCAACATTCCTGTTTAGGGAATTATGATCTTTAATGATTACTGTATCTAGCAAGTATAAAACACTTGAAATGATACTATCAATTCTTAAATACATTAGTACTCTTTTAAGAATCTTATTTAATGCCAAAGTCATTTCTTGGATTTCTCAAATATCAATTATTCCTATAAGGGAATCATGACTTGATTAAATATTGTATTTATTACAAGTATAAAAGACTTGCAATAATACCATTTAATTCTTAAATACTTCAATATAGTTATGTCCCTTTTTAAGAGTCATTTAATGTCTAAGTCTTTTTACTTGGATTATGCGAATATCCAATTATTCCTATTAGGGAATTATAACTTCATTAAATCCTTTACTACAAGTATGAAAGACTTGTAATAATACTCTTTAGAGTCTATCTTGATTATATCATTCTATATTAATACTAATACTTTAAAACTTTCTATCATAAGTAATGACTATTACTTAAGATGTTTTAACTAAGTTCAATAACTATTGAACCTTATGCTTCCATAAAACTTTTAAATACTTTCATTAGAAAAACTTTCTAATTACTAGCATCTAAATACCTTGAGCTATCAAGACATTATTTATACAACAATCAAACAAATATATAAAACATGAAATATAAGTAAATCAAAACTTGACTTACAATCTAGTCATAAACCTTGACTAGTGTAATTATCACACGTGCACACAATATAATTCAACCATGGATTCGATATTAATTAAAACTAAAATAAAACTTGTTTTAACATAAAATTATCCAAAAACAATAAACTAAAATTGTTTAAAACGAATCCACAAAAAAAAAAAAAAAAAAACTGAATTATAAAACTTGGTGCTCGTGGGATCATCACCATCTCATGCCGGTCACTATCACTTTCCATCTCCTCCTGCAATAAACGATTGCAAAAGTCAGATTACTCATAATGTACTTTACAAGTATCTTAAAGTGATTAAGAAGTGTGGTTGTGTTACCTGAGGAACTTGCATTTCCTCCAATACCACTTGCACCCTTTGGACAATTCCTTTTCCAATGCCCAGCCTCACCACACTTGAAGCACCGGTTCTCGGTCCTCGCAGTGTTAGGCTTAACCTTCTTGACCTTTTGTTTGACACCTTTACCATTTGGCACTCCTTGGTTAGGATAGGTTTTACCCTTTCCTTTACCACTTTGCCCATCCTCATCGATGCCATCAGTTATGTGACGCCTCTTAGAATTGGTCTCAATATTCAACTCAACAGCCTCGAGCATAGATTGTAGCTCGGGAATGGAATTATCCATATTACGTTTGTTGTAGTTGGCTACAAAAGACTTGTAATCATTAGACAATGAGTTGAGTATCATGTCAATTGCGAACTGCAATGGCATGTGGTGACCAAGTCTAGTAAGGTGATCAACGTGCACTTTCATTCTCATGACGTGTGCTCCTACTGATGTTCCCTCAGCCATCTTGCAAGAAGCGAACGCCTTACAAGCATAAAACGCTTGTCCTGGTTCGTTTTCTTCATCCTTGGCAGGGGTTCTCAGTACGTTTCTTTCTCGGTCAATCCTTTCCCTCTTGTCTGAGCATGATTTTAAAATCACGCTTCCAATTGAGGAAATTTGACCCAGTCTTTTCTTTCTTCCCTAGAAAGAAACGTCGCGAGAGTTTGTTGTAGGTTATCATTGTGTTTGTTGCTGCCATCTACAAATCAAACCCAGTTTAATTAGTAATCATCAATAAACATTCTCTAAAATATATTATAAACCCATAATTAATATTTTAGGCCTAGGATCCATATATCACATTCTCGCCGCAAGGTTTGGGCACTTCCCGACGAGACATGCTATTTCTGGTAGGTAACTTCCTTACCGAACGTATCAAGACTTGACACGATTCCTAGGGGTCGTAGAATCTTTAGACTTATAACTTATTACAACTTTGTACAGTCTAATTGTACATTTCTAAGTTAGTAATAAAGTCTAGTATGTTTATTCTACTCAAGTACTTTTTGGGCCGGGACTCCCGATTATCACCAAAGTAGATCAGACCATCTAAGACAGTGCGATGCTCTACGCCGGGACTCCCGATTATCACAGAACCTTACGCACCCTAACACTCGCAATGATTTGAATCCATATCTAAAGTTCTTTATCCTTACAATATGAATATCGTTTAACAAGTGAGGTGTTCCATTAGGTGGATAGCACTTCGATCTAAGATTTTCTTGGGTTTGTTTAACTCTTAAAACTAAACTTAAACTTTTATTCAGATCTTAATCCTTGTTTAAAAATGTGTGACTTGTGAATTGAATGGTTCTCCAAGACACCTTCTTTAAACATAAGAACTATTCTTTAAAACTTATAGTTTCAAGAATTCACACGATTTTACATGTATACCTAAAACGAGGTGTACAAAATGTTTTACTAGGTTTTGTGAGAAACCTTATTTCTAATAAAACTTACTTGTTTTATATTACTTGAAAAACTTATAAACTTATGTTAAACTTTTAAAAATTTTATGATTCATGTACTTGAAACATAAACTTAGTTTAACACACCTAGTTTTTCATATGTCTAATAATGAAATTAAACATTTATTTCTTACTTATTAAATTCGACCATAACTTATACCTTAACGACACACTTACAAACTTTGTGATTTTCTTGTATAGCTCCCACTAGCTTCAACAACCATGATGAAACTTAAGCTAACACAATCACCGGTTTATACTTGGTGAAACTAATAAACCTATTATATAAAAAACTATATATAATAACTCTTAGTTTGTTTAAACCTTTCTTATATTTAACTTGAACTAGTTAAATATAGGTTCTTGTTATTTATAATTGATCATTAATCTAGTATATTACATAACTTGTAAAATACTTATGTTATACTTGTATGATTATCTAGTTATAATAATTTATAACTTTTATACATCTTAATATATATATATATATATATATATATATATATGTATATATATATATATATATATATATATATATATATATATATATATATATATATATATATATATATATATATATATATATATATATATATATATATATATATATATATATATATATAGTGTCCGATTCAGCGCAGAACCCATTTAAGCTACATAGCCCCAGAACCCAATCTTGCACCTTTAATTTTTGAATCTAACGGTGAAGATCAATCGTGACTTTTTTTAAATTAAATCCTTTATATTTTAAGCTAGAAAATAAATGAAAGGGTATAATGGGTATCTTACAAAAAAAAGAAAAAGAAAAGGAAATGTCTTAAAACCGTCCCCCTCTCCCCATTTTCCTATTCTCTCTCCATAACCCTAGACCCACTTCTCATGCCTCCTTCTCTCTTCTTCTTCGTCAATTCCTCCTCAAAATTGGGGGTTTTAGTTTGTTTGATCAAGAGGTTTCAGAGAAATCGTCAATCCGTCGCCGATGATCGATAAATACATCTGTAAGTACTCCATCCAATTGTTTGCAAATCTGGGTTTTTGGGAAGCTTTTAGAGAAATCTGTGTTTTTGGCAAATCTGCGTTTTTGAGAAGTTTTTTGAGAAATTGTCAATCCCTCAAGGAGCGAAGTTTGAATCGTTCATTTCAGAAGCTTTTTGGGTTTCGTATTCGAAGGGAAAAAAAAAGAAAGAAAGAAGAAGTAATCGGTTGTATAATGTATTCGAAGCATTTTGGGTTCTGTATTCGAAGGATGCATGTTATTTTACAGCAAACATCTGATGTTAAACATCAGATGTTAATTTACCAACCCTTATACATTATATGTTTTTCAAGTGTATTTTGACTTTTGAATGTAATGTTGTATATTAATCATCTAAATCATGATCAACTTGCTATATTTCTAGTTAATCATATAATTTCAACTTGTACAATTTCTAGTTATAATGAAATCAAAACTTTGTACTTTCTATTTTTAATTATATTATAACTTATACAATAACTAATAATATTATCTTCAAAGATCAAAATAACATTATCCTTTTTAATTGGTCCATTTTAACTTGTATTTAATGTATATGTTCGTGTATATATGTATATTTATAATAATAAACTTGTAACATTCTAATAAGAATATTACATCTAGCTTATACATGTACATTTTAACTTGAACTAATTAAAATGTGTATAAACTTATTACTTCTTTTAAAATTCAATTTTATTTAATTATTTAAAAACTTTCCGAAAATTTTAAATACATATACATAAACAATTAAATACATCTTGTTAATTTTAGAACTTAAAAATTAACATCTTCTTTATCAATTCCCAAAATTAATTAGATGAGCTCTAATCTTGTTTTTGATCAATCAAAACTAGGATTTTGACTTTCTTGACCAAAGACATAATTTTAATTAAAAGACTAATTTTAATCAATCCTTTTAAACAATAAACATTGTTTAAATTCTAAGATACATTATAACTTTTAATAAATTTATTTAAACTCTTTAATTTAAACCTTATAGACAATAAACTTTGTCTAAATTACTAGGTTTAAAGAACTAGCTTTAATAAATCTATCAAAATAATAATTTAAACCTTTTAGACATAAACTTGTCTAATTAACTAGGTTTTAGATTATTATCCTAATTAATACTTTTATTCCATTAAACTTAAACTAGTTTAATGTTCTAGGGTTCTTTAGGGTTTTCGAAAATCTTAACACTAAGAAACTTTTTCACCAATTAAATTAGACTAGTTTAACATACTTGGTGTCGAAGTTTCCTCCTAGATTTCGAAATCCCTAAGGGATTAGGAAAGAATCCTTTTGATCAATTAAACAAATCTTGTTTAACATACTTGATCCTATGGTTCTTCCTTGGTCACGAAAATTTCAAGGGATTATGGAAAGAATCCTTTTGATCAATTAAACATATCTTGTTTAATATACTTGATCCTAGGGTTCTTTCTAGGGTTTCGAAAATTGCTAGGGTTTTCTAGAAATCTTCTTGACCAATTAAACTTAGACTAGTTTAATGTTCTTTGTCCTAGGGTTTCTTCCCCCTTTTTTGAAAATATGAAGAAGAAAGAAGAAAAACTTGAAATAAAAAAAAACTTGTAAATTAAAGTAAACAAACAACCTTTGTTAATCTAGTCTAGATTTCTAAACCAACGCTCTGATACCACTGTAGGATTTACTACGCACCATGCGACTGATCAACCACTTGGGTCGACCACCTAGTACACGAGTTCGAACCTTGCTGACCAAGAACATGAACTTGTTCTTGACCGGTTAAAACTAACTAGCTGATTTAATCCCTAGATGCGGAACTGGGATTTAACCTAATCCTTAAATCCTAAAGGATTGGGATGTTGGAAAACTAGATTAGGTTAACAAGAGAGAAACCTTGTACGAAGAACTCGAACACACACACATACTTGTGTGTGTTCGTCGACTACTACCAAGAACCCTAGGGTTCTTGGTTCGACTTCGAACAAGAGGAGAAGAAGAAGATGTGTTCCATGAAACATACCTTAGGTTAATGCTTAAGATAAGTCCACTGATGATGAACACGACGAATGATCTTCTAGTTGATCACTTGCAACGATCTTGGATCTTCGAAACTCGAAGAACACGAAGAACGAACGAAGAACACGAAGAACACAAGCTTGTGTTCTTGTGTTTGTGGCTTCGGCCGAAATAGAGAGAGGAGAGGGAGAGATTTCGTGATTAAGGTGTAAGGAACCAACAACTAGGGTTTAGCATAAGCCTTCTATTTATAATAGAAGATGTTACACTTAAAACCCTTCTAGTTTAATTAAGATTAACTTCTTAATTAAACTTCCTTTTTACACTTCCATCCCTTATAGTTTTAACTAGTTTATTATCATTGCACTTAACTATCAAATGTCTAGTATTAACACACTATAATTTCGGTACCCATATACACGAAATTATACACTTGTATTTATACTTTTAGTAGTTAATTATATAATAACCTTTATATAATTTATACAATAATATTATCCAATTACTATATGATTTAATAGCTTTAAATCATATCATGGATAATCTATAATTAACACATTGTATATTTACTCAACTAGTAAATGTACAACTACTTGTATTAATTAGTTAGTTAAACTAATCTAGTAATAAGTTAAACTTAACTTAATACTTAACTGATTCATAATGACTATTATGAATCATTCCTCTTCGTAGTATCGTTGCATAACTTGTTCGTATTACATGCACTCACCGGTGTGACCCTTAAGTGTTTCATAAGCATGGATGTATCATCATAGGTTGACTGACTGTGCACATAATTCCTTCACAATCATCGACAGATAAATTTTCTTGTGGGCCTCCTCCTTGTCTATGTTGTGAGGAGCTAGGTTGTTGTTGTGTTTGGCTTCCCCCAGCTGGGTATTGAGAACTGGATCCACCATGTTCCAGTCTCCTTCTCTTTCCTCCTCCATGAGGATCATTTTTCGTATCCTCCGGTCTCCAATGAAATAAAGTATCTTGTGAACAGGGTTCAAGAAACTCTCGTGTTTGTAGCGCTAGCATCTCCTTAAGTACCTTAAGATTGTATTGACGGGATGACGCCAGAAGCCACTCAAAACTGAGTTTACCGTGAGCCGGAGGAGGAGGATTGCCCAATCTACTTTCGATGATCTCCAGGCTCGAGTTAACACTTTCTAATGCAGAAGCGATATGTGGAATAATTTGTAGATCGGGCTGGGTTGTTGCTGGAGTGGATATGGGGATAGAGGTGGTGGTGGTAGCCTCTAACACAGTTGTGTGTTGTGGGAGGGTCATTACAATGGTATATGGTGGAGTGGCGGTGACCCTTGAGGCTGGAATTGTAAAGGAGGAGATGGTTGTCGGTATAGTTACAGTAATTGGTGAGGATGTGGTTAATGAAGTGATGGTTGGTGGAAGGGATGTTGGTATATGTGTTGACATTGTGTTGATTGATGTTGATGGAGAAGAATGTGTTGGGGTCAGTGAGGGTGATGAAGGGATAGGTGAGAGGACAGTGGAAACTTTGGTTTATTGAGGAGATGAGGATGGATGTACTGGATTTGTTGGAGGTCGTGTGGTTTGTGGAGATGGTGGGTCCAGAAGAAACTCATGTTCAAAAGGATATGTCGTTCTTAGTGGTGTTTGTTCTGGAAGATCTGTTGGTGGTGGTGAATCAGGACGATCTGATTGGGTATCGGAATCGGTAGATGATTTTGATGAGGATGAGGTGAAGGTGGATGAAGATGCGGTGAGTTGAGTGGACGGAGTTGCAATGGGTTGAGTGGATGGAGTTGCAGCAGACCGACTTCCTGACGATCCTATATTTTTAATTCGTATACGTGTAGGGCGTCAAGTGCCAACCACCGGCGGTTGAGAGACTCGAGGAAGCGGTTGAGAAGCTGGGGGTTGTCGTGTAGAAACTTGTGGAGCGGGTTGTTGTGGAGGTTATTGTGGAGGTTTTTGAGCGGGACGTTGCTGTTTAGGTTGTGGTTGTTGATCCTCAGGTCTCCATTCAGGATAAACTCATTTCGGTAGTCTCGGATAAATGGCTCATTGATGTCTGCTAGCTTGAAAAGGTCAAGTGGTATCGGACCCGGAGCAATAGTTGAACCTTTATCGTGACTAAGATAGAGGATTGGGGATGGTGAATGTTTAAGGGCAACATCCCTTCTTGGAATCTGTGGATATCTGTTCATGAAGTGTGCAATGAGTATTTGCCAGAATCTCGGATAACAAAGGTAATTAAGGTTTTTGGAGATAGCCACTTTGAACTCTTGCGATAGATAAGACGCATAGTCATAATGTCGATTATAGCAGAGAGCATGATAAGCATGATAGACGTTGATAGAAGCCCTGTCATGACCAGAATGCTTGCCCATCAAGCATCTGCTGAAGATCGTGAAGAGGAAACACCAGCATTTGGACATGGAGCCCTTCAAGGCCAAGGTCATGAATTTCTTTCTTCAAGGCCAAGGTCGTGAATTTCTTTCTTCACAGTTTCAAGTGGTAGCTGCGGTTCATGTTATTGAAGAGGGGGTCGGGCATTACCATGTGGAAGCCTGAAAATATTAAATAAGTCATCTTTCGTGAAAGAGACATGAGTGGTGTCGATTATGGCTTCTATCTGATGAGGGTTTGTGTTTGTGTTCAGGGTTAGTGTGTTTTGGAACTGATGGACATAGACAAGAGGGACCTCCGGCTGGGGTTAAAAATGAATTAATTGTATTTTTAACCATGGGGTTAAAAATTGAATTAATTTGAATAACTAAATTAATTGTATTTTTAACCATGGGGTTAAAAATTAAGATATTTAGATATCAAAATGATTTTTATATATTTGGGTTCACCTTTGAACCCAGGTTCCAAAAATATATTCATTGTTAAAATTGGAGTTAGTTAGGTCTAAATTAATTACCTGCGAATCTAATTTCTTGTATTGTGTTTAAATGAAATTACCTGTGTTGGGGGGGGGGGGTACGTGGCAAGGGGGTATGTGTCAAAATTGCTTGTTCCTCTTTGTTCTTCTTACCAGTACACGACACAAGCACACACACACATACTTGAAACTTTTTCTACCCAAATTGAAGATCAATTCTTGAAGTTCTTACATCCCTTGTGTGATTTTCGGAACTAGAAGCAAGACTAAGTAAGTTTTCTTCTTTTTAATGTATGGTTGAGCTAGGGTTCTTGTGTTATTGGTTTTTGATGGAGTTCTTGTCAAATCTTACTTGAAATCTGAAATTGATGCATGATTTGGTGTTTAATTGAGTTCTTGCAAGTTATATGTGTAGACTTATTAGTTTTAGTCCACTTGGTGAAGCTTCCATAAAAGCTCCATCAATGGAGTTCTTGGGAAGAAGATGAGTTTTTTCCTCAGTTTGATGGAATGTATATTTTGGTGTTCTTGGAGTTTTGATAGGTTAACTTTCATGCTACAATGTTGATTTATAATTGTTGACTTGGTAGTTGATTTGTTATGAAAATGCCTAAATGATGGTAGTGTTTGGCTAGAATGGAATTTAGTCATAAACTAACTTAATTCATGAATTGTTGACTTTGATCAAACATGGAAGTTGACTTCGATCTTGTATGATTTGCAAACTTTAATTACCAATTTCATGTCATTAATGTGTTAGTTGTCTAATTGGGAAGTATTATTATATTAGTTTCGGGTCTTGAACCGTTTGATGGTCAATATGTGCAAATTGACATAGGTTAAGTCAAAGTGGATTAGAACTTGCATTAGTAAGAATTAGTTAATTGTGCCTAATTGGTCAATGTGGCATTTGTATATTGTAAATTGCCTTGATTAAGTGTTTGACTCGTTTGGGCTTAAATGGTAAATATTGTGTATGTGCAAGTTTGGCATGTTTGATGTCACAACATTTGTGTAAGAAAGCTTTATGTCAATTGGTATCAACTTTAATTGCAAGTATTAGGTTAAAAGAAATGTGCAATTGGAATTTATGGTCATAAGTTATATTTTGCTATTTTTGGTAGAATTTGGTTAGTAATTCGATATTCATTTTATATAGGAAAGGGGAAGCGAACTCAGTAACATAAGATCACTGAGTTCCAGTCAAGTTGCGGTGCTAAGGTGAGTGGATCTGGCCTACAACTTGTAGTTAGTATGTTGGTGTAGTTGGTATTGCACTTGAAGTTGAAAAATGCAGGACTTGGGGTGTTTGCAGCAGTTCGCGACGCGAACCTCGAGTTCGCAACACGAAGTTGTTTCCGAGTCAAACAAAAATCCGAAATAGCGTTCGAGGAAAAGATAGCGTCGGGAGTTCGCGACGCGAACTTTGTTTGGTTCAAAATTTTGTTAGAAAAGAAAAGCAGGTTGTTAGAGACATCCGGGTGGTATCAGAATACCCGGAGGTCTTTCTCGATGAGTTGCATGGGTTACCTCCTGTTCGGGAGGTAGAATTTAAAATTAAATTGGTTCCGGGAGCCAGTCCCGTAGCCAAGGCTCCGTACAGATTAACACCGTCAGAAATCCAGGAAATAATGCCTCATATACAAGAACTATTGGATAAGGGTTTTTTCAGGTCGAGTTCATCGCCTTGGGGTGCACCAGTTTTATTTGTTAAAAAGAAAGACGGCACTATGAGAATGTGAATTCATTACCATGAGTTGAATAAGCGAACACTTAAGAATAAGTATCTGTTACCGCGTATAGATGACTTGTTTGATCAGTTACAAGGGGCCTCGTATTTTTCGAATATTGATTTAAGGTCGCGTTACCATCAAGTCCGAGTTCATGAAAACGATATTCCAAAAACCGCGTTTCGAACGAGATACGGTCATTATGAATTTTTAGTCACGCCGTTCGGTTTGACAAATGCCCCCGCAATATTCATGGATCTTAGGAACCGGGTATGTCGACCGTTTCTTGATACATTTGTAATTGTTTTTATCGATGATATACTAATATATTCCAAAACCGAATTTGATCATGAGAATCACTTAAGAAAGGTTTGAGATACGTTGAAACGGGAACAACTTTATGCTAAGTCTTCGAAATGTGAGTTTTGGCTTCGAGAAGTGCAGTTTTGGGGGCATGTGATTTGTAAAGAAGGAGTGAAAGTTGATCCATCAAAGATAACCACGGTGATGAATTGGAGTGCCCCGAAGACTCCATCCAAAATTAAACGTTTCTGGGGTTGGCCGGTTATTATAGAAGGTTTATCAAGAATTTTTCAAAGATTGCTAGTCCTATAACAAAGTTGACACGAAAAGATGTTCCGTATCGGTGGGGTGACGAGCAAGAAAAGGCGTTTCAAACCTTAAAGCTATTATTGTGTCAAGCTCCGATACTTGCATTACCCGAAGGTTCTGACGACTTTATTGTTTTTTGTGACGCATCTTTTGCGGGTTTGGGTGTTGGGTTTTGTAAACTTTTATCAACACATTTGTTAGTCGCGGAATTACAAACAAACAAGATAAACGACAATTCCCGATGAAGCTATTATGACCGTAAGGTTTACAAGTCCAAGGTAACTAGATAATAAAATAATTAAATCGAAACTTACATTGGCGGCAATTGGTGGAGACAATCCTTGTGATCGAGTACGAGCCACTTTGTAACCGGTAGGTTTCAAGAAAGAAACCCTCTACTTGTTCACACCTAAGGCTTGTAATCAAACGAGACAATATACCACGTTGTAGTATAATGTACTCTTGAGAAACACAACGAAAAACCAAACCGAAAACAATTCCGGCGGTGGGGCACGGTGGCGGCTGGTGGAGCAGCGGAGGCGCTGGGCTGCCGGCGGTGGTTGCGCGGCGGTGAGAGGGGCCGGCCAAAGGGAGAGAGCACAAGAGATTTTTGGTGTGTCTTTTCTCAAGTCCCATGCCTTGTATTTATAGGGTAATTAACCCTAATCTCCTAATGGGTTTAACACATGTATCAAGCCCATCTTAATAGTTAATTAGGTCCATTAACTATTAGCCCAATTTGATTAACTCTTATTAATCATTAGCCCACTTTCAAGATTAACTAGTTAACTAACCCGTTAACTTAATCTAGCCCAATATCGATTTTAATTAAACTTTTAATTAAAACGTTTTCGTTTATTCTCGTGTTTGGTTGTACCTCAAGGGCAACCCGAGTAGGACCGATAATATACGTCACACGGTTAACCGTTTATTTGATGCGGGTGGACACATATTCCAACAGTCTCCCACTTGGACATCTCATCAACTATAAACAGTTTCTTATGTGCGTATCTATTAAGGTGCGCAATCAAATGCCGCTGCTAAACTCTGATTCTAATCAAGAGATCAGCTCCTAAGATAAGGGATCATATCTCCTTCGCTTCTGATGTCACAATAACTAGAGACACGGACCGTGTCAATCTCTGGTTATGATTATGTTTCCTGATTCAAGATTTATGATGACTGAGCAACTACTGATTGAACATTCAATCTAGTCATGACCTGCGCAGGTACTTCATTAGTCACATCAAATCAACAGGGGGCCCAAAGACATCGCTTCTTCCACTGTGGAAGAAGGAGCGAATAAACTTCGCTTACATTTCCTCGCCAATATTTATCCTATAATATATGGAAATGCTCTGTATGGCTAACATTTACTAATAGCGTTGGAGCACACCAATATATCATAGTGTCGTATCACGAAGACTAATGCATCTAGGTTTTAAGACTCATATGATATTACCGTCTCAGTACTACCTTTGATACTGTCCATGAGGCAATACTCTGAGCGTGGGTAGGTCCAACATTTAAAAGAAACTCCTTTTAAATGCTCATGAGAGTAGTAGCAATCTCCATGCTATGTTCAATCCTTTGAACAATCTACTTACTCTCTCATGACATCTTTATTCAATTCTCACTCCCATGAGAATGATTGACTGTGGACGTTTTAAGCAATCTCTCAGATTACTTGGGAAGTAGTTCTAAACATGCAAAATTGAAACACAAAATTTAAATACAATATGAAAAGGTAGCACACTTTCAAATTATTTAATCTCCATAAATAAATCACCAAGTCATATAATTTTATTTTGTTACAATGTTTCAAATAAATAAACTAGCATAGCTCACTATGAAATCTAATTCCTATCATCCTCGCATGCTCGTCGTTCTTGGATCGACTTAGTGGCTTTGTGAAAGGATCAGCTGGATTCTCTTACGATGATATCCTAGTCACAATGATGTCTCCTTCCTCAACACGCTTTCTCACATAGTGATACTTTCTGAGTATATGCCTGGTTCGACAATGATCCTTGGATTCTTTAGTCAAAGCGACTGCACCTTCATTGTCACAAAAGATTTTCAATGGGTCCTTGATGCTTGTTACAACACCAAGGTCACCGATGAAATTCTTCAACCATGTAGCCTCTTTCACTGCTTCACTAGCAGCAATATACTCAAATTCACATGTGGAGTCAGCAACTGCCTTCTGCTTGGAACTCTTCCAAGTGACAGCTCCTCCATTCAACAAGAATACCCACCAAGATTGTGAACACGAGTCATCTCTATCCGTTTGGAAACTCCCGTCACAAAAACCTTCCACCTTTAATTCGTCTTTCCCACCATATACTAAGAACATATCTTTTGTTCCCCTTAGATACTTGAGAATCGATTTCACCGCAGTCCAATGATCAGTGCCAGGGTTGTCCTGGAATCGACTCACCATGCTCAAGGCATATGAGACATCCGGACGAGTACAAATCATGGCGTACATGATCGATCCTATAGCCGAGGCATATGGGACTCGATTCATTCTTTCCTGTTCTTGCTCAGTACTGGGACATTGACTCTTAGCCAATATTATTCCATGGTTCATGGGTAAGAACCCTTTCTTTGAATCCAACATATTGAACCTCTTCAATATCTTATCCACATACGTACTCTGGCTTAATCCTATTAGACGTTTTGTTCTATCTCTGTATATCTTAATCCCAAGTATATACGCTGCATCTCCTAGATCCTTCATTGCAAAGCATTTTCCCAACCAAGATTTTACATCTTGCAGTGTAGGAATATCATTTCCAATGAGGAGTATGTCATCAACATACAATACTAGAAAGACTACTACGCTCCCACTAGCTTTGATATATACACAGGACTCATCTTCGCTTCTAGAAAATCCAAACTCTTTGACTTTCTCATGGAAGCAAAGATTCCAGCTACGAGACGCTTGTTTCAATCCGTAAATTGATTTCTTAAGCTTGCACACTCTATTAGGATGTTGTTTGTGGATAAAACCCTCTGGTTGTGCCATATACACATCCTCGGTAAGTTTTCCATTAAGTAAAGCGATTTTCACATCCATCTGCCAAATTTCATAGTCATGAAATGCAGCTATAGCAAGCAATATCCTGATAGACTTTATCTTGGCTACTGGTGAAAAGGTTTCATCATAATCAATCCCTTGAGTTTGAGTGTAACCCTTTGCAACCAACCTAGCCTTATATGAGTGCACATTCCCATCCATGTCGGTCTTCCTTTTGAAGATCCACTTACACCCAATGGTTTTAATGTCGGGAGTAGTGTCAACTAAGTTCCATACTTGATTGTCATACATAGACTGAATCTCGCTCTCCATAGCCTCTTTCCACTTTTTGGCCTCAGGGCCTCCCATAGCTTCCTTAAAGTTTGATGTCTCATCATCATCAACTGGTAAACCATTATCAGTCGATGCATCACCTTCAGCAATATGGTATTCATAATAATCACCAAGGTGCTCAGGAGGGCGAACAACTCTAGAGGATCTACGTGGAATGGTAGGAGTTATATCAATAGGTTCAACAGGAGTCTCATCCTCTGGTTGAGTGTTAGTGTCAACTATAGGTGCTTCAACTTCTTCGTTGGATGATTCTTGACACTCTTCAAGATCAATTTTACTCCCACTAGCTTCATTGGATACTAGTTGTCTCTCAAGGAAGAACCCTCTTCGAGCTATGAACACTTTGTTCTCTTTTCGGTTGTAAAACCGATATCCAAAAGACTGACGTGGGTAGCCAACGAAGTGACAACTCTCTGATTTTTGTTCTAGTTTGTCATGAGTTTCGTGTCTTACATAAACTTCACAACCCCAGATTTTCAAGTGTCGGAGCGAGGGAGGCTTCCCTGTCCACATTTCAGGGGGAGTTTTAGCAACCTTCTTAGTTGGTACGAGGTTTAAGATATGAGCTGCTGTTTCTAGGGCATACCCCCAAAAGCTCACTGGAAGAGTAGATCGACTCATCATTGATCGAACCATGTCTAACAAGGTTCGATTTCTCCTTTCTGATACTCCATTAAGTTGTGGAGTTCGGGGAGGGGAGAGTTGAGATACTATTCCACAACTCTTGAGATGATCGATAAACTCTTGACTAAGATACTCTCCACCCCTGTCAGAGCGTAGCATCTTGATCTTTCTGCCCAATTGATTCTCAACTTCGTTTTGAAATTCTTTGAACGTTTCAAAGGTTTCTGACTTATGTTTAATCAGATAAACATAACCATATCTACTGAAATCATCAGTAAATGTAACGAAGTATCGTTCATCATGCCTAGTGCTTGACTTAAATGGTCCACACACATCAGTGTGTACAAGATCCAGTAGGTCTTTGCCTCTTTCACAAGTCCCTGTGAATGGCGCTTTTGTCATCTTGCCAAGTAAACAAGATTCGCATACATCATTCGATTTGAGGTCAAACGATTCCAACACTCCATCCTTTTGAAGTTTTGCGATGCGCTTCTTGTTTATGTGGCCTAAGCGACAATGCCATAGACATGATTTATCCAACACACCTTTGGACGAATCAACATTCAATATTAGATTTCTATTGTTAACGCAAACGACATTTTCATATATGCCAGAATAAGGAATAGCTTTGAAAATAAAACATCATTCTTATAAACTAAGATAGAACCATTTTCATCATCAAAACCAAAAGTAAAACCATCCTTAAACAATGCATAAAATGAAATAATGTTTCGTGCCATGCAAGGCGAATAACAAACATCTAATAAAGTAATCGAACTATCACTACTAAGCATGAGCTTAAAATCTCCAATCTTGGTAACAGCAGCCGAGACTCTGTTTCCCATTATTAGATTCAGCTCACCATGCTTCAGCTTCCTACTATTCTTTAGTCCCTGCATATTAGTGCTAATGTGAGTACTACACCCTGTATCAAGAACCCAAGAATCAGACATAGAAGTACTATGAAGTTTGATCATGAACGTACCTAAGATACCAGACTTTTGGATCTTTTGATTCTTTAAATCGGTAAGGTACTTTGAGCAATTCCTTTTCCAGTGACCCATCTCATTACAGTAAAAACATATTGAATCTTTGGGTGCTATTAAAGAGGTTCTTTTGAGCTTATTTGGGGCATACCCCTCATTTACTTTTCTCTTCCTATTTGGAATAGAAGATAGATCTCTTATAGCATCATTTGATTCAATGTTCAAGGTGGGAGTTACAAAACTGCAGTCACACGTAAATAACAGGTTTCTTTCGACAACCATCAACTCTTTGCATAACTCTAAGCTTGTAAGATCTCTCTTGTTCCTCTCGTAATCAAATACGTATGAGGAAAATTTAGGAGTTAGTTTGTATAACATCATATCAACAACTAACTTCCTATTGAGAGTTAAACCCAGACTTTCTGAATTATTTGCGTATCCTTTCATCCTTTCGATGAAGCTACATACCGGTTCCCCTTCTTGCATTTTACATGTCTCAATGAGTTTTAGGTTTTTATTAACAGCTCGAGTGTTGTCCATATATTCCACAAAGTCTAGATCCGTGTTTCTCCCACGGCGTGGAATTGTGGTTATGGACAACCCAGAGAAAAGTGGTGTAAGTGGAAGTGGAGGTGGTGGTGGAGGAGGGTTAACATTGTTGTTGTTGTTATTATTTTTGTTGTTCAAAGACATCTACAAAAGAAACAATTTCTTTATTAGTTTATTATTTATTAATCCTTATAATAATTTCCCAATTTTATTCCATAAGGTTAGGATACATACACTACACCATTTGATGTGAAGAGGGATGCCGTATTTCACACCAAATAGTTTCGTGCAGTAGACAAGCTATTGTCAATTTCAATCATATGAAATCCCTAGATCTTTTAAGATTCATTCTCTTATGAGAATGGCATGTTAATCTTGAATCTATGCTCTTTCTAATCCATGACAGGGATGCCGTGGATCATAGATTAGAAGGTGAAACAACCATGAAACAACCACGAAGATTCTCAGCTCAAGTTCGCTTGGGTATCGCGAGAATCGTTTCACTCATAAGAATAATCTCAAAATTAACGTACCGGCAAACCGCACGAGCTTCGTTAATTAGATTATAATTAGAGTGCGTGTTTTTTCATGGAGAGCACACTATGTTCACATTTTATATTAAACGGGAGATTTGTTTAATTTATATGATTATACTTTTAATCTTGACATTATCCTATCATGTCCTTTCGGTAACTCCATTCTAAAGCAAGGGAAGCGGCGGGGAAGGTCAGCGCCAGGCTTATTAAAAACGCATTCCCCGTTTGAGATCATAATATCTCTCCTTATACCTCCTTTATATGCAATAGACTATGGGTGAGCCTAGTTGTGACATGAGACACAATGTATTTAACTTTAGTTATAATATATATATAAACTTTTATAGTATATACAATCTTTGAGAATTAAAACTTTTTAATTTCATTAACTAAAGTTATATAGTTTTAATTTAATTCTATTAAACGTGCGAGAACGCGACGTATTAATTATTAATTGAAACTATATCTATATAATATTTAATATACTGTTTATTACATAATATTATATTAGGAAGGAATACCAAAAACTATTTTTGGTATATGGAATTTTCGAATTATATATATATATATATATATATATATATATATATATATATATATATATATATATATATATATATATATATATATATATATATATATAATTATACCATTAATTAATACCATATATATATATATATATATATATATATATATATATATATATATATCTATTTATAGATGTTATTTATTATATTAATTATTTCAATTTAGGAAACAATTCAAAATATCAAAATAAATAAACTCTACAAAATTGAAAGATTCCAAATTAAATCCCAAATCTTCTAAACTTTTAAAATTTTCGGAATTTTATTTAAATAAATATATATATCCGAATTTTTAAAATTCAAAATATATATACCATATTTAAATATCCCAATTTCCAAAATTTGAATTCCATATTTAAATTTCTTTTAAATAACTTTTCAAGATTTAGTAAATCCTTTTATTTTAGTATAGATTTAAATACATACCAAAATAAAGTTTACCATATTTAAAATTTGGAAAGATTTAATAAATCTTACAATTTTAAATATATATGTATTCTAAAAATACACACATATCCAAAATTAAGTTTTATTCTTTATTTAAAATTTCAAATATACATATATATTCTTTTATATAATCCGAAAATTATATAAATATATATAATTATATTTAAATCCTTTTAGACAATAATCTAGTTAATTATAAAACCCCTTTTAAAATCATATGATAAATTTTAAACCTTTTAAATTATCCGATTTATATATTAATTAATTTAAAACAATTTTTTTTTAAATTAAATAATACATATTTTCGATTTTCGAAAATACATAAAACATTTGTGGGATTTTCGGAATTATAAATCTAATACACTTAGATTTGTAAACCGGTAGCTCTGATACCACTGTTGGGTTTTGTACACTTTTATCAACACATTTGTTAGTCGCGGAATTACAAACAAACAAGATAAACGACAATTCCCGATGAAGCTATTATGACCGTAAGGTTTACAAGTCCAAGGTAACTAGATAATAAAATAATTAAATCGAAACTTACATTGGCGGCAATTGGTGGTGACAATCCTTGTGATCGAGTACGAGCCACTTTGTAACCGGTAGGTTTCAAGAAAGAAACCCTCTATTTGTTCACACCTAAGGCTTGTAATCAAACGAGACAATATACCACGTTGTAGTATAATGTACTCTTGAGAAACACAACGAAAAACCAAACCGAAAACAATTCCGGCGGTGGGGCACAGCGGCGGCTGGTGGAGCAGCGGCGGCGCTGGGCTGCCGGCGGTGGTTGGGCGGAGGTGAGAGGGGCCGGCCAAAGGGAGAGAGCACAAGAGATTTTTGGTGTGTCTTTTCTCAAGTCACATGCCTTGTATTTATAGGGTAATTAACCCTAATCTCCTAATGGGTTTAACACATGGATCAAGCCCATCTTAATAGTTAATTAGGTCCATTAACTATTAGCCCAATTTGATTAACTCTTATTAATCATTAGCCCACTTTCAAGATTAACTAGTTAACTAACCCGTTAACTTAATCTAGCCCAATATCGATTTTAATTAAACTTTTAATTAAAACGTTTCGTTTATTCTCGTGTTTGATTGTACCTCAAGGGCAACCCGAGTAGGACCGATAATATACGTCACACGGTTAACCGTTTATTTGATGCGGGTGGACACATATTCCAACATTGGGGTGTGTATTGATGCAAAGGGACCGGTTAATTGCTTATGCCTCTCATCAACTAAAATCTCATGAAAAGAATTACCCGACTCATGACTTAGAACTCTCGACGGTAATTTTTGCATTAAAGTTGTGGCAACATTACCTATATGGAACCAAATGTGTAATTTGTACCGATCACAAAAGTGTTCAATATGTATTCACACAAAAAGACATGAATATGAGGCAACGAAGATGGTTAGAACTCATTAAAGACTACGATTGTGAAATTCGATATCACCTGGGAAAACCAATGTAGTCGCCGATGCCTTAAGTCGTAAGGAATCGACGAAAGTTGTCTGTCTAATGCGTGTGGAAATTGTGTCTGATCTTGTTGATAGATTGAGAATATGTAAAATAGAAGCCTTGAAAGACGAAAATCTAAAATTGTAGATTATGCGTAAGCGAAAAGATGAGTTAGTTGATGATACTCGAAGGTTGAAAACGTTTTGGTCGCGAATTTGGGTACCGCTACTCGGGGGATTACGGGAATTAATATTCCTAGAAGCACACAAATCACGTTTATCTATTCATCCGGGTTGAACAAAAATGTACAATGATTTGAAAGTTTTGTATTGGTGGCCCTCTATGAAGACGGATATTGCTCAATTTTTTGAAAAATGTCATGTATGTGCACAAGTCAAGGCCGAACATCAAAAACCATACGGATCGTTAAAACAGTTATGTGACAACCCTCGGAAATCGGATATATATTTGTACTCGGAAAATGTAAGCCAACACTTCTTATCCAATTGATCACTAATGAAATCCATTTCTATTCTTTAAAAGTCTTGCACAAGTCCAAGTCATATTTGAGTCCATATTTGCTTCACAAGCTTTATTACCGTTTGATATGTCAAAACTTGAATATATCGCTATAATGTAATCCCGACTCTTGGTGACCAAAAGTTTTATATATTTCATAAATTGATGTTTATATACGTTTTATATTATTTGGATATAATATAATACCAATTTGATAGTTTATATGAAAAATGTTCTGAAAAGTTAAAACCGTCAATTATATCGCGTACGAGCTGAATATCGCGTAACGTTTATCATTTTTTAGAACTTATAAATTATAAATGTGGAAGTAATTTACAATCAATAATACTTTATCAAATCACAAAGTTAAAAGAAAAACAAACCCTAAAACACAAAAAACGCCATATTTCGACCCGGACGTTTTCGGGATGCCGCTAATAACCAACGAATGGCAAGTGCTTTTCCTTGTGTGGATCCTATTTCAATGGGAACTTGATGAGTCGATCCACCTACACGTCTTGCTTTTAGTGCTATACCCGGAGTTACTCCATGTATTGCTTGACGTAAAACAGATAGTGGATTTGTTTCTGTCTTTTGTTGAATCTTTTTCACGGCTCGATAGATAATTTGATAAGCCAATGATTTTTTTCCGTGTTTCAGAATACGGTTAACCAACATGTTAACTAATCGATTACGATAAATTGGATCGGATTTTGCAGTTTTTTCTTCTGCAGTACCTCGACGTGACATGAGCGTGAAAGGGGTTCAAGAATCAGTTTTCTTTTTATAAGGGCTAAAATCACTTATTTTGGCTTTTTTACCCCATATTGTAGGGTGGATCTCGAAAGATATGAAAGATCTCCCTCCAAGCCGTACATACGACTTTCATCGAATACGGCTTTCCGCATAATTCTATATGTATCTATGAGACCGAGTATGGAATTCTGTTTACTCACTTTAAATTGAGTATCCGTTTCCCTCCTTTTCCTGCTAGGATTGGAAATCCTGTATTTTACATATCCATACGATTGAGTCCTTGGGTTTCCGAAATAGTGTAAAAAGAAGTGCTTCAAATCATTGCTATTTGACTCGGACCTGTTCTAAAAAGTCGAGGTATTTCGAATTGTTTGTTGACACAGACAAAGTCAGGGAAAACCTCTGAAATTTTTTCAATATTGAACCTTGGACATATAATAGTTCCGAATCGAATCTCTTTAGAAAGAAGATCTTTTGTCTCATGGTAGCCTGCTCCAGTCCCCTTACGAAACTAAACCGCTCACAACGTAAAATAAATGCACATAAACAAAGGAATGAATTAACACTTTATGTAATTCAATAATACCTAATAGTGATATAGTAACATAATCAACCAATATCATTCTCTAATCATCAAATGTAAAACTAATACACATAAATCACGTTTAATCGTTCTTTTAGCCCTAATTAACTGAAATTCAAACCCTAGTCACTTAATTATCGATCCTAATCCACATTGGATGCTATCTAGTCATTTAAGAAGTCAAAGTGGGTCCCCTTACATAGTAAAAGTAAAAACCGTCCACATAGGGCCTCACTCTTTTTCTTTGGTTGCTTGCACACTTACTCTTACACCACCATGCCACTCTTACATCTTTTACTTACACACTCCAACTCCACCATCCCTAGACACTATTAATATCAAAATTTCGGTCACATGATGAAAAAACACTGAAGAACAATCTCCAATTTACAGATTTCCATTTTATTCTCTAGAGAGAAATCTCTCCCACTTTTACCTTGTAAAAATCGCAGGTCTTACAAACCCCCAAAAGAGACTTGATTTCTCATACTTCAAAGCCATAAGAAACCACCATAGGCCACCAAAATTATCCTCAAACAATCCCCTACCTAGTTCAGGTCTTGGTTTGTCAAAATCCATCTTGTAAGTATTTTATTTCACTTTTTTTCCTACAACAACATTTTGTGGCAGATTACGTATACTTTTGTTTTGACTATCTCTCCAGCCTTTCAACTCAATCTCTCCCGGAGAGATTCACATATACTGTATTTAAGACCCGTGAGAAGTCACAGCAAAAAGAGTCAGGTCCTTAAGAGCTCTGTGCAAGGAGATAAGCCTCTTCAAAGTTGAAAACTCCTAATCTAAAACATTGTGAGAAAAACCTTTGTTCATCTTTACTTTCTAGTGCTATATTAATACACTCAATACCTAGAACTATCAAAATATAAGGGTCTTGTATTTTATAAACTTTATTTAAAGTTCAACCATTTAAAATCGGGTAAACCGAAAGATACATCAAAAGTAACATAGACTATGATTTTACCAAGTTTTCGTTATTGAAACCTAAATTATTTTAAATGTAGGCATTTTATAGTTGATAAATTAATTTTGGTGTTAAGACCAAAACCTATGTGTTAGAAAGTTAACCAAACAAACTATTGTGCCAAAATTTTCAAAAACAAAACTACGTAACATTCTCGAAATATAGGTACTGATTTGGTAAACTTTTAAACTCATAAAGTTATCAAGTTAAATCATGAGATAAAATGCTAAAAATCTAAGTCTTGTGATTAAAACCAAGAAAATCCGACTTTTGAGCTAAAACCGACAAAAACAAAATTATAGGGACCAACCTTGCCAAAACAGAAACTTAAATTCTGATTTCAGAAAAATATAATAATAAATGACTTAAAATGTAAATCATAGCATGATGGTGTTAAAACACAACTCGTATAACCAAAACCGAGAAACCAAATGAATATGCTAAATATGTCGACACACAAACTCAAGGGCCTAAAGTCGTCAAAAACAGAATCTCGGTGACTGATTTTAAGTTGCGGAAATATTAAATTATTAATATAATAATATAGGTTAACGTGTGGTAAGGATACAAACCAAGAGATTATAAAACCGAATTTTTAAGTAATTTATGTGAAAAATGCAAGTTAGAGGACTAAAAATGTAATAACATGAAAGTTATGGTCTAGATTTTAAAATCTAGAAAATCAGTAACGAACTTGAAATAAAATATAAAATTAGTCATTTGTGAAATGTACCAGTCTCGTTAACTTATACCGAAAAGGCAACGAAATCCGACCATGTAAAGGCGATAATGATCTAACGAAAGTCAAACAATCTACATTTTAAGAATAATAAAATAAATAGACTTTTGAGATTTATATAAAAATAATCAGAATGTGACGTGACTAGAAATGACGAATGACGAAATGACAAACAAAACGTACAAGAATTTAAAACTCGTCAAATCTAATATCATGATTTTCATAATGACTTATGATCTAATTATTGATTCTTAAACTATTTTGAGACTTTGAAATGATATACAAGACTATATTTTATGGTCACAAACTATTCGTCATCAACACTTAATTCCTTTTATAAACCATTTTGGCAGGGTGTGACAAGTTAGATATACCTGAGTGGAAATGGGAGAATATTACAACGGATTTCGTCACAAAATTACCTCGTACTCAAAAGAATCACGATATGATATGGGTAATAGACCATTGATTGACCAAAAGTGCTCACTTTTTGGCCACAAACGAAACCGCATCACTCGACAAATTGGCTAAGTTGTATATTGATGAGATAGTTTCTCGACATGGTATTCTGTTGTCTATTGTGTCCGACCGGGATCCTCGGTTCGTTTACAACTTTTGGAAGAGTTTGCAAAGAGAATTATGTTAAGGCAAATAGTCTTACTCATTCGGATCTTAAGATAACAAGACAATCGAGACTAGCATAGATTAGTTTGTAGAATAAATTAGCTAAGTCTCGGTGCAATACTGAGTAGGCAATATTGGCCACTCAGTATTGGAACTCAGTATTGGAATCCAATACTGAGTGGAAGGACTGAGTTAAACTTTCAAAGTTTAACTGACCAGATTAAATACCTTTGATCTCGGTCACTTTCCTTATTTCAGTCATTCCACTACTCCTTGCCTATCTTGTAATATCTCTATAACACTATAAATAGAGATCACTTGACAAAAGAGTACTCACCAATTTACACATTCATTCACATACTTTGTAATTGATCAGTGGTCTTGTTTTTCTGCAACAAGCCACACTTAGTGGAATATTACATTTGACTATAATCTTGTGTTCAATACATTATTTATCTTAAGTAATTAATTTCTATCTAAATAATATACAAACCAAGGTTGTTGTGGCCTAACAACTGGTATTAGAGCAGGCTAAATAAACTCTTATTTAGTCGATCTATTACCCTGGCAGCCATTCCATATATCTACCCTTCCCAACCAACAAAATCAAAAATGTCTTCCATAATTCCACCAGTTATGTCCTGAAAGGGAGTGCCCATATTTGATGGCAAATACTTTCATCAGTGGAAGTTTAAGGCACAATGTTATCTTGAATCTATCCATTGTGAAATGATCACTGTGCTGACTGATGGTCCCATCATTCCACAAACTGTGGAACCCATCGCAGCCACTGATGATGCTCATGCTGGCACAAGAACCATACAAAAACTGAAGCACACATGGACTGATATTGACAGTCAGTTGTTCAGTCTTGACTCAAGAGCCAAAGGTGTGATTGGTAATGCAGTTACCAAGGAAATACTGACTGCAATCATGCAACTACCAACTGCAAAAGCTATGTGGGATAGTTTAACCATCACCTATGAAGGCACAGCAAAGGTGAAGTTGCAAAGAAAGAGCAACATGAGAAGGAAATATGAAAACTTCTTCTCAAATCCTAATGAAGACATCACTTATCTCTATAACAGGTTCAATACTATCATTGAAAACTTCTTCTACTCTGCAAAACTCGATTCTCCTGATATGATCAGCGGATGGGTTATTCGTGATCAAAGACGAGTTTTTGTGTCAACTGCTATTATATGGGAAACACTACGCCTTCTCGCTCACGCTCAGTATGAGCATTCTGTTGATAGAGCAGAAGCCAGATCAGTGTTGCCTTTTATTGGTCGCCAAGGTACCACGGGCATAATAAAAAGAAATGAATTTGGTCCGATGTGGAGTGTTTTTATTTCAACAATCATTCGGTGTATGACCCACAAAACTGGAGCCTTGGACCAAATCAATGATTCTGGGATGCAGATGGTACATGCCATGTACTACAATCGTGACACTGACTATGCGAGGCTGATAATCAATGAACTAGCCACTCTGATTAGGGCTCAAACCAGAGATATCAATGTCCCTTTCTGCAGATTTCTATCTCTCATCTTCCAAAATTCTATGGCTGCACATACTTATGATGAATTCAACAGTCCTAGAGTTGATCTTCCTCCTCTCAATGAGAATATCTATTTTATCATACCAAGGGAAGGAGAACCCTTGTTGAGTCCGTCCATGTGGGCTATCGTACAGGCTCATATCAATGATGAAAAAGATGATGATGAAGATGATTTTGATATTGAATCAAATGAGGACAGTGATGATGATGATGATGATAATGTTGGTCGTGGAAATGATCAAGATGTTGAGATGGTGGATGCTCAACCAGTACAAGAACCAGTGCAGCCAAACATTCCACAACCTGAACAGGATCCTGATGCTCCTCATACTGCATCAGATACAAATAATAATTCTGACACTGAGTCACTTCCACAACCCTTGTTTGCTAGCAGAAGAAGAAGAAGTTTGACTCCAGTATTCATGGGGCCCCTATCATCAGATATTGTGCAGCATTCACATGTTCCATCATTGACTGCATCTCTTGAAGAGCAGAATTTAATTGCTGCAACTGCAGACCTTCCAGGACCAGAACAAGAACCCATTGCTCAACCAGTAGAGGAACCTCATGTTCCTCTTGATGTGGATATAGCCTATGAGCAACATACTATGGAAGGTGCTCAGTATACAGAACAAGAGGGTGCTGGAGGTTCAAATCAGCATACAAATGATCCAGCACCAAGCTCTGCAGATGGGAGAAGGGAATCTGACAAAGTCTCGGGTATGAATTTCTATAAATCCCTTAAACTTATTTTTTTTCCCCCATAGAGACTAAGTATTGATCAATACTGACCAAAGTCTCAATCGAACCTTCAAATATATATCCTTTTATGGCCAACATAGTTAGCCCACTGCTACTATGCAACATTCATACACTGAGCACTCAAATTGATCAAAGTCAGTCTACAGTTGTCTTAACATTTAAAGAGACAATGGTGGTTGATGTCACACTGACACCCACTGGTGCTGCTTGAATCATGCCTAACTTATTTTTAGTTAGACCACATGATTTAAGAAGTGATCACAAACCCTTAAGCCACAATAGCCAAATATTTTTCCATGAGGTTTTAGCCACATTTCTGTTATCACTCTAATACCGAGTGATAAACATTGAAAATAAAAGAAGCATATCCCGGGCTTCAATTTCCCAAACCCAAAACCTTTTCAGAAAATGTGACTTATCCTATACCGAGCTACTAAAATATTCACACTCACCTTTTACTGAAAACTTCTTACACATGTTTTGCACAAGTCCACAATATTTCATCATGAACCAGATGAAATACAGATTTCAAAAATTTTGTTTAAATGCTTATAGAGTTAATCAACACCACAATTCTATTTGATAAACCATCCTTACTAACCCGTTTCCTATTTTTGTTTCTTTAGCACCATTTGTGCAGGGTAACCTAGCATTACAGCTCTAGAAGAACAAGTGTCTCTGCAGACAATCATGCAGCAGATCCTGGCCATGCAGAACACACAGAATACAATTCTGGCCAAGATGGATACTATGAGTAGTGAAATTAACTCTCTAAAACAGTCAGTTGCACTACTCCAACAGCAACATCGACCTCCAGTGTGAAATGATCACTGTGCTGACTGATTGTCCCATCATTCTACAAATTGTGGAACCCATCGCAGCCACTGATGATGCTCCTACTGGCACAACAACCATACAAAAACTGAAGCACACATGGACTGATATTGACATTCAGTTGTTCAGTCTTGACTCAAGAGCCAAAAGAGTACTCACCAATTTAGACATTCATTCACATACTTTGTAATTGATCAGTGGTCTTGTTTTTCCGCAACAAGCCACACTTAGTGGAATATTACATTTGACTATAATCTTGTGTTCAATACATTATTTGTCTTAAGTAATTAATTTCTATCTAAATAATATACAAACCAGGGTTGTTGTGACCTACTAAATTAGGTTCTCAGGGGAATTTGAGCACGGCATATCATCCGCAAACAGACAGTCAGACAGAAAGAACTATTCAAACTTTAGAAGATGTGTTACGGGCTTGTGTGTTAGAATATGGTGGGTTGTGGGATTCTCATTTTCCTTTGATCGAGTTTGCTTATCACAACTCGTATCATTCGAGTATTAAAATGCCACCATATGAAATGTTGTACGGTAGACGGTGTAGAACTCCCACATGTTGGCTTGTAGCGGGAGAAAAACAATTTGCGGGTCCCGAGATTGTTTAAATAATGGTCGATAAGGTGGCGATTGCACGTGAGAAGTTAAAAGCCGCTCGGGAAAGATAGAAAATGTATGCGGATCCACGGCGTCGACCCGTGACGTTTGTTGAAGGTGAATGGGTTTATTTGAAAGTATCTCCATGGAAAGGTATTATACGGTTTGGGAAACGGGGAAAATTAGCACCGAGGTGTATTGGGCCGTTTTCTATTCGTCATGTGGTAAATGATCAAACCGTTCCACTTGATCTTCCTCCGGAATTATCGGGTATCCATGACACGTTCAATGTATGTTATTTGAGGAAGTGCAATGTAGAAGATGAAGTTCCGATTTTACCGATTAAAGATTTAAAGGTGGATTCGAGAAATATGTTAATTGAAGAACCGGTAGAAATTTTGGATCGAAAGGTAACGAAATTGAGAAAGAAACAGATACCGATGGTCTTGGTTAAGTGGAAACATAGTCTTGGTTAAAGGGTTAAGTGTAAAATTATTAGTTTTAGTCCACTTGGTGAAGCTTCCATAAAAGCTCCATCAATGGAGTTCTTGGGAAGAAGATGGGTTTTTTCCTCAATTTGATGAAATGTATATTTTGGTGTTCTTGGAGTTTTGATAGGTTAACTTTCATGCTAGAATGTTGATTTATAATTGTTGACTTGCTAGTTGATTTGTTATGAAAATTCCTAAATGATGGTAGTGTTTGGCTAGAATGGAATTTAGTCATAAACTAGCTTAATTCATGAATTGTTGACTTTGGTCAAACCTGGAAGTTGACTTCGATCTTGTATGATTTGCAAACTTTAGTTACCAATTTCATGTCATTAATGTGTTAGTTGTCTAATTCGGAAGTATAATTATATTAGTTTCGGGTCTTGACCCGTTTGATGGTCAATATGTGCAAATTGACATAAGTTAAGTCAAAGCGGATTAGAACTTGCATTAGTAAGAATTAGTTAATTGTACCTAATTGGTCAATGTGCATTTGTATATTGTTAATTGCCTTGATTAAGTGTTTGACCCGTTTGGGCTTAAATGGTAAATATTGTGTATGTGCAAGTTTGGCATGTTTGATGTCACAGCATTTGTGTAAGAAAGCTTTGTGTCAATTGGTATCAACTTAAATTGCAAGTATTGGGTTAAAAGAAATGTGTAATTGGAATTTATAGTCATAAGTTATATTTTGCTATTTTCGGTAGAATTTGGTTACTAATTCGGTATTCATTTTATACAGGAAAGGGGAAGCGAACTCAGTAACATAAGATCACTGAGTTCCAGTCAAGTTGTTGTGCTAAGGTGAGTGGATCTGGCCTACAACTTGTAGTTAGTATGTTGGTGTAGTTGGTATTGCACTTGAAGTGGAAAAATGCAGGACTTGGGGTGTTTGCAGCAGTTCGCAACGCCAACCTCGGGTTCGCGACGCGAAGTGACGCGAACCTCGGGTTCGCGACGCGAAGTCGTATCCGAGTCAAACAGAAATCCGAAATAGTGTTCGAGGAAAAGATAGCGTCGGGAGTTCACGACGCGAACTTCAAGTTCCCGATGTGAACTTCAAGTTCACGACGCGAACTTTGTCTGGTGCAGAATTTTGTTGTGATTTCTTTGGTTTACTTCTTTGATGCCTAGTTGTTGGTGGTAGTTAAGAGTAAGTGGTTATGTGCACATAAATTAAGATCAGAGGACAGCCTGGTGGTTAGGGGCTGGGCATTGTTAGCTATTAGCGATATTATTAAGGTTTCTTTTGCATTCATTTCAAAAGGGGACTTAATACTATGCTAAGTAGCTTAGGGGCGCCGATAAACTTTGTGGCCAACAATGGTTGTGGTTCGGCAGGACCGACGGTCTTCTAGGTTACTTGACTAAAACTGTGAAAGTAGTGGTTACCGTTTGTGTGTTAATGTCGTTTATTACATTTTGATCTAACTCACTTAGCTTTATGCTAATCCTCATTTGTTAACTATTTCAGGTGGTTAGGCTTGGAAGTAGTAGCTTTACTTTTAGGATGTTTGACCTCGTGGGATTTTTGTAAACGGGTCGAGCCAAGGTTTAAACGTAACACCGTTTTGTAGTTAAATTTATTAAGGTGTTGTAATAACTTTAATTACATGTCTTTTGTAACTACTTGTAATTAGTAGATAATATTTTAGTCGCTTCTGCATACGTTTTTTTTTAATACAGTTCGATTTTGCGGTGTTACAGGTTGGTGGAGTTGGGAAACCAGGTGAGCCGAGATCAAGTTGGAAGATCTCGGCCCGAGAACATTTGTAATAAATTTTTTATTTATTTTTCAAAAATGATGATTAATTTATATTAAAATTAAAATAAGAGTAAAAATTAAAATAAAAGGAAAAATAAATATAAAAATAAAAATAAAATCCTAATAATTTGTCGAGTGTCGGGAATGTTGAACATTTGAAACACAGCATCAGCTCCCCCTTGACTGATGAGGTGATAGTGTTCTCCCCCTCGAGCTATGACGACTTTTGATGACCGGTTTTCAAGATGAATTTCTTGAAGGCCATTGCGATGATACGGAAAATTCAACGACTTAACAAATTGCAAAATGAAAAATTTTAGACAGTTAATTTTTGAGATTTAGCATACCAAGCTTAGAGACTAGATAATTAAAACGTTTTTCGTCTAAAGCCTTGGTAAACAAATTTGCTAATTGAAAGTCGGTGGATACGAAGTACAATTCAATATTGCCCAGTTCAACGTGATCTTTAATGAAATGATAACGAAGATCAATATGTTTGGTTTTGGAATGTTGAACTGGATTGCAAGATATTGCAATTGCACTTCTGGAATCACTATATAAAGGAATGCGGCTATAGGAAAAGTCATAGTCCTTTAATTGTGATTGCATCCATATCACCTGGGACAGACGGCTAGCGGCCGCAACATATTCTGCTTCAGCAGTTGATAATGAGACACAGTTTTGCTTTCGAGATGACCAGCTAACTAGCTTATCTCCCAAGAATTGAACTCCTCCAAAGTTACTCTTCCTATCCAGCATACACCCGGCATGATCAATATCCGAGAAGGCAGAAAGATCAAACGAGGTCTCCTTTGGGTACCAAAGACCAAGATCTCTGGTGCCTTTGAGGTAACGAAAGATTCGTTTGACAACCAGAAAATAAGATTCTTTAGGGGCAGCTTGATACCGAGCACAGATGCATGTTGAGAACATAATGTCCGGACGGCTGGCAGTTAAATAAAGTATTGATCCAATCATACCCGATAGTTCGTGACATCTACCGGTTTACCATCAGCATCAGCATGGAGTTTGGTGCCAGGGGACATTGGTGTTGGGATGGGTTTGCAATCGTCCATTAGATACTTTGTCAACAAACCAGAGATATACTTTGATTGATTGATGAAGATGCCGGTTGGAAGTTGACGAACTTGAAGACCCAGAAAGAAGTTCATTTCCCCCATCATGCTCATTTTAAAACGTTTTACCATAAGATCGGAAAAAAGTTTGTAGAATTTTGGATTGGTAGAACCAAAGATTATATCATCAACATAAATTTGAATTAATATGATATCTTCCCCTTTTCATTTTATGAACAATGTGGTATAGACCTTTCCCTTTGAAAAGCCAGATTCAACCAAAAACTGGGAAATAACATCATACCATTCCCGAGGGGCCTGTTTTAAACCATACAAAGCTTTGTCGAGGATATAAACATGATTTGGAATTTGGGATCGACAAAACCTTCTGCTGATGAATGAAGACTTCTTCTTTTAAAATGCCATTTAAAATGCAGTTTTTACATCCATCTGATAAATAGTAAAGTTTTTGTGAGTTGCATATGACAAGAAAATTCGAATGGCTTCAATCCGTGCCACAGGAGCAAATTTTTCTTCATAATTAATCCCTTCCTGTTGAGCATAACCCTTAGCAGCCAACCGAGCTTTGTTACAAATAACAATTCCATTTTCATCTTTCTTGTTCTTGAAAATCCACTTAGTTCCAATGACGGATGTTCCTGGAGTGTTTGGAACTAAGCGCCAGACCTTTAATCTTTCAAACTGATTAATTTCTTCTTGCATTGCAATTATCCAGTCTGGATCAGAAAGAGCTTCACTGACTTTCTTAGGCTTAGTTGAACTTAAGAATGAAGCGTAGTGACATTCATCTGTGGTGGCCCTTCGAGTTCGGACAGATGACTCTGGATTTCCGATGATAAGATCCAAAGGATGTTCCTTCGTCCACTTTGTTGAATGTGGGAGTGGAAGTTGACCAGGGTTGATGTTGGAGTCATCAGTGAAAGCAGGATGTGGAATGCTAGCAGTTTGAAGATTTGGTTGGTTGATGGGTGGTGGTGGTTCAACTCATGAAAGTTTAAATTTAGAGAGGTCAATCACCAGAGGAGAAACATTATTTGTCGGAGGTGGGAGATCATCTGCTGTTGATTGAATTTGTAGTGTAGTGTTGCAGTTGAAGGACCGTTATTTGCTGTAGGTATCGGTGAGGTTGGAGCATGTGAGGTGGGAGATGGAGATTCATTTGCGGTTGGAGCGTTTGTTTCCAGAGCAGTGATTGATTGAACATCAGCCAGAGGTGGAAGTGGGGTGTGGGTGGGGTGGGGGTGGATGTCTGATATTGTGATATTCATCATAGAAGTGTTCAAATAAGATTTCGAGATCATTCTGAGATGTTGAAGGATCAGAGGATGTTGTAGGTAGAGGTATTTCAATGCTTGTGGAAGAGGAAATGTTTCATCGAAGGAGACATTGACACTTTCTCTGATCGATCTATTTGAACGGTTGTATACCCTGAATGACGTTGATTCCTTTGAATATCCAATAAAGACTCCTTCATTAGCTTTCTCTTCAAACTTGTTGAGTTTGTCTTTGTCATTAAATATGAAGCATCGACTACCAAAAATATGGAAGAATTTTACATTTGGCAGTCGATTGTTGATAAGCTCGTATAGAGTTTTGCTATATGTTTTGTTGATGATTGAGCGGTTTTGAGTAAAACATGCGGTACTGATGGCTTCTGCCTATAAAGCTAATGGAAGTTTTGAAAATGATAGCATTGTACGTGCAGCTTCAACTAATGTATGGTTTCGTCTTTCAACAACTCCATTCTGTTGGGGAGTTCGTGCAGCGGAAAACAGATGAGTGATACCAGCAGATTCAATGAAAGAATCAAGAATTCGATTCTTAAGTTCAGTACCATTATCAGTACGAATTGATTGAACATTTAATTCCAGGTTCACTTGAGTTTTCTTGATGAATGAAATGATGATCTCTGCAGCTTCATCCTTTGATCGAAGGAAATGGACCCATGTATATCTTTGATCGAAAATTGACTTCCAGAGTTTTGTCACAGAATTTACCGATGCTGAAGGGATTATGAGAGAGGTCTTCAACAAAAGCAACATTTCTAATAATGAGGTTTGGACGAATGATGTCACCGAGTCCTAAAATAGCAGCTAAATGATCATTTCCAAAGTTGACCGTTCCCAAATATTTTTCACGAAAGTTGGTCAGTAGATTTTTGTTTCCAGTCATGTGCCTTGAACAGCCCGAGTCAAGGTACCATACATTCTACATAAAACAAATAAAACATTTTAGGTACCCAATGATGTATGGGTCCAGGATGATTAGTGAATGATGTTTTATACAGAATTATGTTATGATCAATTTAGAGCTTTGGAAAAACTGCTAGGAGGCAGTTCATAATTTGTGGATCTGATGACCCATTTTAATGATTTTTCAGAGGATTGAACAATCCAATGAGATTTTTCATTTTTAACCCAATTATATTTCACAAATGTTGACGATTTTGTAGACGTATTGTTGTCGCATTTTGAGGAACCTGAAGATTTTGGCTTAGGAGCGGAATTTCCTCGAGAAGATTTGCGACGAGAAGATGAGTGTGTATCAGAGGTAGGTGGATTTTTGAAAAATTTATTTGATTGTTTGGGAACAGGTGACGATGAACCCTTTTTATTAGATTTTGCAGGAATAGAGACATTCGACTTGCATGGATGTGCCTGACAAGTTTTGCAAGATTTTATGATTTTACCAGATTTATGATATTTATTGACTTTTATACCACATGGAGTATCTAATCTTACAAAAAGACGATCATCTGTTTGTGTAATTTGTTTCTTTGTAATTTTGTCAAACAATCTCTTTGTTCCAATTTTATCAGTTTTAGTAAACACAACATCAAAATCAGGAGAGAAAGGAACAGGACGATAAATAGAAGCATCATAAATTGTTCTAAAAGCCATTGCAGGAGTTTTCACACATTTAGAGTTATTACAATTATTTTGAACATAAAAAGAAGAAACTACAAACGTAAATGGTCTAGACTTCTTAAGCTCGCTAGGCTTCTTAAGCATACTAGGCCCAGTCTGAATAGACTTCTTGGACTGCATGGCTCTTGTGGCTCCATCGGGCTTCATAGGCTTCTTTCTCTGGGCTCTAATTTTTTATCGGCAACAATTAAAATAGGAGGATTAGAGCTTCTTCTCAAGATGATTGGAACTGGATTAACTGGTGCCGTTCCTAATAAGGAAGATTTAGAATTTTGAAAAACATTTTTGTCAGTTTTAGGTTTTAATTCAAAAATCATGTTCTCTAATTTATGGATTTTCGTTTAAAGATTTTCCTTTTCTTTATCAAAAGCTTTGTGGGTTTCATCAATATCAGATTCAAGTTGGACAATTTTCTTTTCTAAAATCAATGGTGGAACATAAAGCTTTGGTTCATTGATTTGTTTTAAAACTGCATTATCTGGTATTGAAAATGTAACGACCGAATTTTTTAAATAAATAAATTTTATAAAAATATGATAAATAAGGATAAATCGTTTAAAGAACGAAGAAATTAGTTTCGTGTCATTTGGACATCGTATGAGAAAGTTATGGACGAAACCGGGTCGAGACAAGGACCGAAAAATGCAGCTCTGCTGCATAGGGGAGTTCGCGACGCGAACTATTGTTCACGTTCGCAAACATGGGGCAGAGGGTTGGGCATTTCAGAGACCGGAGCTCACGTCTGGTTCACGATCCGGAAGAAGTTCACGCACGCATAATTTGCGGCACGAACTATGGGTTCGCGACGCGAACTCCTTCTGACAGCATTAAATACGGGATTTTGCTCATTTATTGCATATTAAAACCCTAGTTTTCTCTCTTGGTGATTTTTGAGTGCAAAGGCTGTTCTTGGGTGATTTCTTCATCAAAGCTTGGTAGATTTCACTCCTAGTTGAAGATTAAAGGTAAATCTTCACTCTTTGATCTTTGTAGCTCTAGATCTATGGATCTTGAGGTATGGGTTTGAAACCCTAGTTCTTGGGGTTATGGTTAATGGTGAAATAAATTATGTATACACTTAATAGATGGTATTTTAACAAGGGAATCAAGTGTATGGTTAAGATATGTAAGAATCTTAAGGGTTGGTTAAACCTAGGGTTTTGTAAATCACCAACATTGGGAGAAAGTGTTATTAGAGGGTATCTAGTGATAAATGGATGTATTATTAGTAGTAATTATTGTTGAACAAGTTGTGATTGTCATATTAGGGATTTCGGTGGATTCTCAAAAATATGCAATCTTGGGGAAAAGGAAGAATTGTGTTTGAAGTACACGTTTGGAGCATTATTTGCTAAGGTGAGTACGTGTGAACTTTACTGAGTACATAGCCATAAAAATATATTTCGTCTACTTATGTTGAGTCTATTTGATTGTTGTAGAATTTAACATATGGAGTTAGTTATATATTGATGAATATAGTTGACTAACTTGTTTGATGATTGATGTGATAGCCGAAGGCGTTGATTGAAATAACTGTTGAGTTATAGTAAGGATGCGACGATGTGATGATGCGGGGGATCCCCGGTCATGAGGATATGGAGTGGGGAGCATTTGGGCGGATCCCGATCGGCCCATTCCATTATAGTAGTCTTGCTAACTGGAAGTAGTCCGGCGAGTAAGGCAGGTATAGGTAGATTGGGTGATTCCCTCTTGACTTTACCTTGAAGCTTATTAATGCGGGGGATCCCCGGTTAATAAGTTAATGTGGTTCTAGTTAGTTCGGGGGCATCCCGATAACTAGAAATGATTGCTAGGAATTCAAGGATTATAGAGTCACAATAGGGTGACTAGATAGATGGACGAGTTACTTATATATTTGTTTACATGTTATATGATTCTTATTATTATTGGGGTTTAAACCCATGTAGCACACGAGACTTTTTGTCTCACGTACTCCTTGTTGTTTTGCTATGTACTCAGGTTCGGGATCGAAGAATTAGGTACGCATGGATAGAGATGTGGGGCCTAGAATAGAAGAGCTCTAGAACGGATTTAGACTTAGCTTTGGTTTTGATATATTTTGTAACACCATACTTACACTCTGATTTCATACCAAAGGTTTTTGTAAATCCGTATTTTGGGACAGTTCTCTATTTATGAAAATGTTATATTTTGGCCAAATGTTTTGTTTTCAAAATTGAGGTGTTACAAAAAATTCTGCTGGAGTGATGATTGGAAAATATTCATTATGTTCGAATTTTGCTTTCTTCTTTTCATATGTGGAGTTTAAAGCATCATAGTTGAAGCTGATTTGAGCATATTCTTCCTTTCCTCTGTTGAACTTCTCAACTTCTGCTTCTTCATCCGGCATATGAAGAAAGCTTTGCCAGATTCCCAAATTCATGTAGTCATAGTTGTACAGTGTAGGGAGAACATCAGTAGCTTCTCCAGATAATGAGGATTTTCTGCTCCGAGACCCACTTTTGATTTGTAGAATCTAAACTCTTTTGGTTCATTGAACTTGATTGTTTGTTCTGTATGGCCGGCTTTGACAATAGTCTGTTCAAGTTTTTGTTGTGTTCTTCTGTATTTCCCTTTTTTATTGTCAAACATATTGTGGTTGATTGTTCATCGATTTCCCTTTTAAAAGTCTTGGTTACTTCTTTAATTTGTTCATTTAAGTTTCGAATTTCCGTTGCAGTCGTCTTCAATTGCTCCTGATAGCCTTTCATCTTCGCTTCAGCGGCCTTTGCCCATTCACGCTCCCTTTGTAGTTCAGTTGATAAATCATGGAGCAACTTTTGGAAATCGTCTTTCTCACTGGACGTTGTTTCATGTTTTTAAGATTTGATATTTCAATGTTTTTGTCATTGATTACTTTGTTTAATCGGTTGACCTCAGCGGTGTTAGCAACATGAAAAGTCGACAACTATTTTTGTAACTCTTGTGTTTTTTGTTGAGAAGAGTTATTTTGATTAACTTGAGGAACAAGTGATTCAAGTTGACGACGAAACGTCACATTTTCTGCTTTTAAGTTCAAGATTTGTGCATTTGAAGTATTATTTGTGTTTACTTGTTGTAGACTTTCTTTTAATGCAGATATTTTAAATTGAAACGTAGATTGTGACGTAGACAACTGATTTTGCAATTCCTTGTTTAATTGTTCAAAGGTCTGCATTTGTTTTAACTGAAGAGAACATTGGCTTATATCATTTAAAAATTGTGTTTTTTCTGTTTCTAAATCAATTATTTGTTTTGTCAACTGGGCTTTCTCTTCAATTTCATTTAAAAGATTTTCATTAAACAAGGAATTAACTGATACATCAGTGTCTGAGTCAGATAGAGAAGAATCTAGGGAAGAAGAGTGTACCCCATGCTCATCGTTCTCTGGATTTGGAAATTCCTTTAACCATCGGCTCATTCTGATGTAAATATTCATATAGTTCATGAACATCTATCAGGCTCAAGTCTTTGTGCTGCATTGCACTGTTACCGAACATTTCCCATTCAGGGAGAAGGGATTGGATGAATTTGGTATTTCTTTCAAGGTTTTCCTTCTTTAGGTTGTTCTTGCGAAGATCATTCAGCATATTGCAGAATCTGTGGTAGGTGGTTTGCAGTTCTTCTCCTGGATTAGCCTTAAACTGACCATAAGAATTTAGGGTAGATATCATTTTTGCTTTGTTGCCTAGGTCAGTTCCCTCCATCTGTTTGCAGATCTCATCCCATAGATCCTTTCCAGTCTCAAAAATGTCAAGACTACTGTATATATATCATTTGGAAGACCTTGCAACATGTATGAGTGTGCATATACATCAGCTCTGGCTCTCTCTTTCTGTTCTGGAGAGTAATCCGTCGGGGCAATTAGAAACACACCACCACAACCGGTGGGGTAGAGTTTGGGGTATCAACACAGTTCGGTAGAATTTTGCTGGTCCATTCTCAAGTGATTCGAGGATTAGTGGACCCACAGTTTGACTTAAGATAAAATGGAGAAAACGTTTCTTCCATTGACCATATTCTCCTCGGTAGAGAACAGGTGGTTTGGTATCTGATCCGATTGACAATGCATCTTTTGAAGTCATTTTCGATTGGTTAAGTTGAGATTACGACGGGGTAAAAATTTGAAGGTTTGGCAAAAAGTCTCGGGTCGAGAAGTATGGATCCCGGGTCGAGAAGTGGTTCTCGGGTCGAGATAGGTTGTCAGGTCAAGTAGAGATCTCGGGTCGAGTTAGGTTCTCGGGTTGAGTGAGGTTATCGGGTCCAGATAGGTTCTCGGATCGAGTTCTTTGTTCCGAGTCGAGATGGGATCTCGGGTCGAAGATGAGATAGTTCTTCAAGGTCGAGAAGAGATCTCAGGTCGAGATCCTTCTTGGTGTTCGAGCAGTAACGTAACTGAGGAAGACTAAACACCCACTAAATTGATCCTATCTTCTTCAATACTTAACCAAAACGATTGATTCTTTTTGCAAACAATTCTAAAATCGTTTTCCTTCATTCCATTCCAATCATTTTAACCAAAAAAAACTAAATCTAATCCAAATTTCGATTTTAAAAACTGAAAACTTGAAGCTCAAGCTTTAATGGAGTTTTCACTAAAATCACAACTTCTTTGTCAAAACAGATTAGAATTGATTGAAACTTGATTTGAAACTTAATAATATCAATATTAGAACAGTTTCAAGCCATAAAAATAAACAAATCTACCTCAAATCCGGATTTTGATTTTTGACCACTTTTTCTTCAAAAACTTGAAAAACCCAAATAATCTCCTGTTCTGAACAACAAACCAAAATGGATCGATTTCAGAGGGAAATTGTGCTCTGATACCAATTGATAAACCTATATTGAGCACTCAATCCATTGTATGAATCCAAGATGGTGATCTTTGATAAAACTTGAAGAAGAAGTAAGGGTTTTAGAGTGAGTAAGTAGAGAGAGGGAGAGAGAACAAATGCAAGAGATAATATTGATTTATTGGCAAAAGTTGCAATTAGTGTTTACATGAGGAGTATTTATATCCTACACTAATTGCCATGGTTAGTCCTAATGACTAATTTTAAACTTATATACAATGTTACATAACTACCCCCTATACTATGCATTACAATCAAATAAGTCCTAACAACATCCCATAAAAAATACATTACATCTTCAAAATTTATATATCATACTTGAGTTGAGTTATGTTCTAAGTAGCTAAGAGTTTTGTATAGTCCCAAGGGACGAATCCTAGCCATTAGATCAAAATGATCAAGATCAAATCCCTTAGTCACTGCCACCTATAGTCAATGCCGACCATCGCCATCCGCCGGCGGCGGCCGGCGGTGGTGGCGGTGACTGACAGTGGTGGTGGGGCTACTGGTGGTATTGATGTATTGAAACACATGTGATTCATTAAAAACATATGTTCCAAAATACAGACAATGATATTACTTCGAATCACATGTGTTTCAAGTCACAAAACACATGTGATTCACTAAAAACATGAGTTTCTAAAACACATGGGAGCATACTAACTACGAATCACATGTGTTTTAAAAGGTGAAACACATGTGTTTCAAGTCACGACCACCACTATGTGTTTCAAACATATGTGTTTCAAGTCACGACCACCACCACCGGTCACCACCACCGACCACCGCCAGCCACCACCTCCGGCCGCGATCCGCCGCCGACCATCGACGTTCTTCGCCGCTGGCCGCCGGCGTTGGTGGGGTATTGATGTATTGAATCACATGTGTTGGTAGTGGTGGCGGTGGTTTGAATGTTGATCTTGACCTTTGACTTTTTCTTGATCCAAGGGCTAATAATTGTCCCCTGGGACTTGATAAAATTGATGGACTACCTAGAACAAACCATTATTATACTTCCTCTGATTCAAAATAAATGATATACTTTTCTTTTTGGGGTGATTCAAAATAAATGTTACACTTCAAAAAATTACCTTATTTGGCAAAAATAATGGGACCCACACTCACTAATTTTCTATTTATCAAAGTGAATGACCCATGTACGCTTACTTTTTGATTTTAAACATCATTAACCCCATTTTATTCAAAAGGTGTGGGACTCATTCCTCACTAACCATCTAATTAATCTAACTTTACCATCATTATAATCTTTTGCCTCAAAAAACGTGAAACTCAAAGTGCATCACTTATTTGAATCGGAGGAAGTAATTTATTTTTAACATTTTTCTATATAATAAATTAACCTTTACCGTATACCATATATATTATACTAAATTCCATGAAAATCTCCCACCTATATATGGAGCAAGGACTTGAATTGATTTTGATGACATGTCTTGCCCACCCAATCAGATCACTCCTTAATGATGAGTCATACGCTGACTCAAAGGGTAACAAGGTAATTTCATAATACACCATGTACATCTCACGCATCTTTCATTCTAGGGTTTTTTCCCCACACACTCACACATTCTCTCCCCACCGGTTCCATCCTCATCCTCCATACCAGGCAACCCACTTCCAAACAGCGCTCTCAACGTATGGGTTCACACCATCGAACAATCATAGCTGCGTGAAGAATCAAGGCAAGCCATACAACCAGAAATGAGATCGGCGCAAGGCGTGCTTCGATGGTGTTCCGATCGCTGCTCGCAAAAGAAAAACCTTGCCTTCAATCCACAATTGTTATGGAGTATTAGGTTGATCTGTCTTTGATTTTGATTTTAAATTCAATGATGTTTTTAATTTTGATTTTGATTTTAAATTCTAGGCGGCGGCCTACAACCACCGATGAGATTGGAAGAATTCGTGTTCGTGTATAGGTAGGTGATGATTTTTGCCAGTTCAATTGATTCGGTTCTGTGGATGCAATTCATATATTATTTTCTCGATTTGATGTTTATGCATTTGTCATACGATTTTTTTCCGTTTATATTATTCAAAGTCGTATAATTCACAATTATCAGTTTTAGGGTTTATGGCTTCTAAAGGAAAAAAGTACAGATTTTTGGGCCTTTGATCGAAATTAGTTATACATGATCTTTTTCGCAGATGATGATTGTTGTCTAATGTTAAATTTGTTGATGAGATGTGCCCCAATCTGCTTAAAAAATGTTAGTCTTTTAAGGGTTTTAGTTTTATACACTCATTTAAGACCTAATATGATGATGGTTTTAACATTTGTTTTAGTGGCGAAATTTATAATGAGGCAAAGATTGTCTCTTTGATGCTTTGACAATGAAAGTTAGAAGGTCACTTTGATTTGTGTAATGTTCCATACAATTGTGAAAATGAAAGCTTAAAATGGATTCAAGCATTTTGGTGGTGTTAGAAATAGCAGACCAGACACTTATAAAAGTTATTATGACTATGAAATACTACATGACATGGGTTTGTGTTACTATGTACCGCAGATTCTGTTCCAGGTGGTTTCAGCTGGTGTTTATACTATTAAATACGGTTAGATAGGTGACACTTTTACACTGAATAGGATCGAATTCTTAACTTATGAAGGATATAAATCAGAGATAATACTAGTGAGACAGTCAGACAGTGTTCCCATCAGCAAAAGTTAGTTGTTTTTCCATTTAAAATTTAGCTATTATTAATCTTTTTTATGATTCTAAATTATAAATATGACTTCTTTTTAATGCACAGTCGAAGTTGTTTTTTTCTTTTTAACCCTTGTCTACGTTTTTTAAAATTCCCTACATATTTGGTATTCTTTTTCAAACCATATGTTTTGTAGTTTTTTTTTATGTTAAGAAAACGATTTATTTCTATTTATGTTTAGGGTTAGGATTATAATTATAAAAATGATTTTTTTAATTTTTAAACAAAACGATTTAGGATGTCTTGAGTAACTTTCAACCTATTTGACCGGTCAGCCCATTTCCATTTTATCTTAAATTTTTGAATTTTGTGCATTTGACCAATTAGAGGCAAATTAAAACCCATTTCCATTTTGTCTTAAAATTTTTATGTTCATCTATTTGACCCATTAGAGGCATAGTAAATCCCAAGTCGACCCGTTTAAATATAAGGGGTCATTCTCATGCAAGTGCCTAAATCTCATGTTTAAATTGGTATTTGAGTTTGCAGGATATTACGTGCTTGATTAGGTACTTGCGAGAGACTTTCCACTTTTCTAACAATAATCTTCTAAATCATTCAGATGTTGTTGATTTATGGCAAAAAGTTAATGTTGTATGCTTTGATGTGGATAGGACTGTCTGAATAGAAAATTTATTTTTTATGTTTTTTTTTTTTTTTTTTTGAAATGGTTAGTATTAAAACGGGTTTGCTTGCAATTGATACTCAAATGAATTCAATTGGATGTTTTTCAGAGTAATGGGTGGTTCAGTGCCTTTTGAGGAAGCTTCGGCTGCAAGACTTAATCTTTTTAAACTATCATTATCACGGGTCAATGAATTTCTTTAAATCTTAATATTAACTGTTTTTCATGTTATTTATAGCTGGTTGCATCAATCCTTGAGATACTTGAATATGGTGGTTCAAGAGAACTTGAAAATTTCAATACTTGAATATGGTGGTTCAAGAGAACTTGAAAATTTCAAGGGACTTAAATATGAAAGTTTTCTTACTGCAGTCGTCGATGAGGTAAGCAGTTAGATAATAATTTTGTGGAGATATTAGCATTCAGGTAAAAGAAGATAAGAACATAGTAACAGACTGTAGTAATGTACAACCACTTGATATATTTTTTGTTAAATTAAAAATGAGTATATGGAGATTTGACCTCAAAAGTCAAAATCAATCTCCCGTTTTCAGTTCTAAGTTAAGGTATTGTATGCTTCAAATTGACATCATATTTGTGGAAATATTAGCGTTGAGGTAAGCAAAATATTTGGAAATTGTTATATTTCTTGGTATTTTTTAAGCTTAGAAATTTGTTATATACAAATGAAACTTTAATACGGTATATACTTTCAACTTTTTTCGGTCCCGTAAATTATTTTTACTAATTTAACCTTAATTTTGTAGACAAAGCCGCAAGTCATTTTTAAAATCAGACAAAGCAACGACTAATTAATGAGCAAAAAGTCAGATGCTTATGCCCGCTCTTCCACATGTCCCGGTTTAACAAGTTGAACAGGCCAGGTCGACCTGAGTTTTAAAACGCCGGTCAAAAGTCAAAACCAAACCAGTCAATTTTAACACTTTTCGTCAATATTTTCACTAATAATTAATACGTTAACTATACTTATAAAAGCAATATTATTATAATCCAACATTGACATATGCATAGATAACTTAATTTTTGTGTGTTACAACTTTTTTTGGTTATTTGATATGTAGTGGATGGCATGAGGAATACTCATGTCAACCATTTTAGCAACAACATGCTATTCTCAAGTATAGGGCCAAAATATGCATAGCAATGAGAGACTTGCTTTTTGGTTGTACCTACAATCCCTCTGCTATTTATATTTTAGGTTTCGTAAGTTTAAATACCGTATTTTTCTCTCTAGGAAGAAAGTAGATCTTTTGTAGTAATTAGAGTTTCATTTTCTTAAACTACAAATTTCTTGGAACGTCCCAAGCATCGTAGAAATAGGTCCAAAAGACGATGCTTATGATGATGATGTTTGCCGCAAAATATAATTATAGGGTACTTGACGTCGCATTGTACATAACCAAACATTTATTCATTTTTTTAATAATAATTGACTATTTGATTTCATACGTTTTTTCCCGTAATTATGTATATTATTTCTTGAAGCTATCCCGCCCATCGGGCGGGTTATGAAGCTAGTAGATTATATATAAAAAGATTTTACTAAATGGTCGTCATGTCTCTTCTTCTAAAGGATTGTGTATCGTTCTTGTTGATAATTTTACGAATCATATTCTTTAACAAATTATTAATTATAGAATATAACATCTTATACGTAATACAAAAAAAATCTAAATTTTTCAGTAATAAAAAGGAGGAGCACGTCAACATTTGATCACATAATTGTTAGAAGTCAAACCAACTGTACCAAAAGCTGCAGTCAAAGTGAGCTCCATTATTGCAGCCATAATGTTAGAAAACAAGAAGTCTAAAAGTGAAGACGGTGGTATGAACGTAAGAATTTTATTGTAGGCTTGTCGGTAGTAAAGTAGTATAAATATGTATCGTGTGTTGTTGAATAAGGCAGACCAAAAAGAGAGTGTGTAAGAAGAGCAGTAGCTCATAAGTTGTGAGAATAGAGTCGAGCGGTAGCTCCTTCAAGAAAAGAAAAAAGTGTCGGTCAGTCTCTGTTACGTTTTGAATCTTGTATGTTTGAGTGTTATAATATAAAGCTAGTGTTTTCCTTATTAGTTGAGTGATTTAATCCCAACAAAGTGGTATCAGAGCCTCGTTAAGTTACCGATCGATTTTGGCTCAAAAATTGCGTCAGAAATTTTTGTCTCGAAATCGAATTTCGAAAGCACCACTGTAAACGTCTCGTTTCAAGGATTCCGAAAATATATTTTTCGGATTTTTTCGACCACCGGAAGGCCCTCAAAAGTCCGGTCAAAGTTGAGTCAAAGTTGCCGGAAAACCGTCGGCAGATTACCAGTTCGCCTGAGAAGAAGAGTGATGTCAGCATGACATCAGCCTGACGTCAGCAATATGTCAGCGTCAGACCTGAACTTCTGAAAAATTACAGTTTGGTCCCTTAAGTTGCTGCACTTCAGAAAAGTTGCAGATTTGGTCCCTGAAGTTCAGAAAAGCTTAATTTTGGCCCCTAAACTTACGAAAAGTTTCCGTTTGGCCCGTAAACTTCTGAAAAGTTTATGTTTGGACCCTAAACTTCTGAAAAGTTTCTGTTTGGCCCCTACACTTTCGAAAAGTTGTAGTTTGGCCCCAAAACTTCGAAAAAAATTGCATTTTTTGGTCTCTAAGTTTTTTGAAAAGAAAGATGGCGAATATGATACAACCTCAAATTCCTAAATTGACAACGACAAATTATGGGAACTGGAGTATCCAAATGAAGGTGTTACTCGGTTCTCAAGATCTATGGGATCTAGTTGAGTATGGGTATATCGAGCCCGCAGACGCAGCAGCTGAAGCAAGCTTAGCACCAGATCAAAAGACGGTGTTAAAAGAATCTCGAAAAAGAGACAAGAAAGCTTTGTTCTTGATCTTTCAAGGTGTTGATGAATCAACTTTTGAGAAAGTATCTGATGCAAAGACATCAAAAGAGGCGTGGGTAATTTTGCAGAAATCCCTCTAAGGAGCTGAGAAGGTAAAGAAGGTTCGGCTCCAATCACTCAGAGCTGAGTTTGAAACACTGAAGATGAAAAGTTCCGAGAGCATAAATGAATATGTTACTCGTGTGAAGACGGTGGTAAATGAGATGAAGAGAAACGGGGAAGCTCTTGACGACATCAGAGTAATGGAGAAATTACTCGTTCACTCGTAAGAAAATTAGATTATGTAGTTACGGCCATTGAAGAGTCAAAAGATTTGAATGAAGTTTCCCTTGAAGAGCTTGTGGGAACTCTTCAGGGACACGAACAAAGAATGAATCAAAATGATGATACAAGCAAGGTGGAACACGCCTTACAAAGTAAGATGACCATCAACGAAAATCGAGCTAGCAGCAGCTATGCACGAGGCAGAGGAAATCGTGGTGGCTATAGAGGTGGATATAGAGGCGGTCCTAGTAGACGAGGACGTGGTAGACAATCATTTGACAGAAGTCATACAAATGAAGGGTATCAACCATCTGGTCGTGGTCGAGGATTTCAAAGCCGAGGAAGAGGTGGTTTTCAACAACGAAGTGACAAGTCTCAAGTTCAATGTTACAATTGTAACAAATTTGGCCACGTAAGTTATAAATGTAAAGCAGATCCTAAGATTGAAGAAAGAAGTCACTTTACAACGTCAAATGAAGATAAAGATGCGGAACATGCTGCTTTCCTCACCTACAAAGAAGAAGACGAAGGAAAGAAAAACATTTGGTACTTAGATAACGCTGCCAGCAACCACATGTGCGGTCAGAAGGAATTGTTCACAGAGTTGGACGAGTCAATCAACGGAAAGGTTAGTTTCGGAGACTTATCAAAGATTCTAATCAAAGGCAAAGGTAAAGTAATTATTTACCTAAAGAACGGCGATAAGCGATATATACATGATGTATATTATGCACCTGCTATGAAGACAAATATTATAAGCCTTGGTCAACTACTTGAAAAGGGCTATGATATTCACATGAAGAACATGTCTTTAACAATCAAGAATCAATATGAAGAATTGATTGCTAAAGTTCAAATGTCAAAGAACCGAATGTTCACCCTCGATATGCAGACATTAGAACAAAGGTGCTTAAAGTCTGTTGTTAAAGATGACTCGTGGTTATGGCATCTAAGATTTGGACATCTTGGATTTACTGGTTTGAAGCTGTTATCAAAAGCAAAGATGGTGAATGGGTTGCCAGCAATCAACCAACCAGACCATCTGTGTGAAGCATGTATCAAAGGAAAGCAACACCGTCAAAGCTTTCCAGTTGGAAAGTCATGGAGAGCCAGAAGGCCGCTAGAACTTGTCCACACAGATATAGCCGGACCATTTGACATGCCGTCACTTGGTCAAAACAAGTACTACCTAACATTCATTGATGATTTCGGTAGAAAAAGTTGGGTTTATATTATTAAAGAAAAATCTGAAGCTCTTGATAAATTCAAAGAATTCAAGGCGATGGCAGAAAAACAAAGTGGGCAATATCTGAAGGTACTCAGATCTGACAGAGGAGGCGAGTACACATCAAACCTGTTCAAAGAATTTTGTAAAGAACATGGTATATTTCATCAGCTGACAGCAGCTTATACGCCTCAACAGAATGGCGTTGCAGAACGAAAGAATCGCACCATTCTTGATATGGTGAGAAGTATGGTGAAAGGAAAACATTTACCAAGAACGTTTTGGGCCGAAGCCATCTTATGTGCGGTTTACTTGTTAAATCGTTGTCCAACAAAAAGTGTCAGATTTAAGACACCGAATGAAGCATGGAGTGGTCGCAAACCAACAGTTGGACATCTCAGAATTTTTGGGTGTATTGCATACGCCCACATTCCTGATCAAAAGAGAAAGAAGCTAGATGACAAAGGCGAGAAGTGCATCTTCATTGGCTATGATGCAAGAAGCAAGGCGTACAGGTTGTACAACCCACTGACGAAGAAAGTAATAGTTTCAAGAGACGTTGAATTTGACGAGTCTGATTATTGGACATGGAGCAATGAAGAAAGAAAAGTTAAGGGAATGTTCTTTGAAGAAGATGAAGAAGACGACTCCAACACACCAAATAATGGCAATGATGATCAGACTCCTCCAACAATCCCTAATCCAGCAATTCCTGTAACGTCACCATCAACATCAGGAAGTAGTAGCAGCAACAGCAGTTCAGGGGGAGCAACAAAGAAGATGAGAAGTCTAGATGACATCTATGATGAAACAGTTCCTGAAAATACACCATTTGATTATTCATTATTCTGTTTGATGGCTGAATGTGATCCAGTCACATACGAAGAAGCTATAGAAGAACCTAAATGGAGTAAGGCAATGGATGAAGAAATAAGGTCAATCAAGAAGAATGACACGTGGGAGCTTACAACTCTTCCAAAAGGACACAAAGCAATTGGTGTCAAATGGGTGTATAAAACAAAGACGAACCAAGAAGGAATGGTTGAAAAGTACAAGGCAAGATTGGTTGCCAAAGGATACAAGCAAAGACATGGAATTGATTATGATGAGGTGTTTGCTCCAGTTGCAAGAATTGATACGATAAGACTTCTTACAGCAATTGCGGCTCAGAATAAGTGGAAGATTTATCAGATGGACGTCAAGTCGGCTTTCTTAAATGGGTATCTCGAAGAAGAAGTTTATGTTGAGCAACCAGAAGGTTATGTTCAGAAAGGTCAAGAAGAAAAAGTCTACCGACTGAAGAAGGCGTTATACGGTTTGAAGCAAGCTCCAAGAGCCTGGAATACAAGAATAGACGAGCACTTCCAAAAGTGTGGTTTTGTGAAAAGCCCATACGAGCATGCACTATATACAAAAAGAAATAAAGATGGTGGTATATTGATCGTATGCTTGTACGTGGATGATATGATCTTCACCGGAAATAATCCAGGTATGTTCGAAGAATTTAAGAAAGTGATGACTAAAGAATTTGAGATGACAGATATTGGTCAAATGTCATACTTTCTTGGGATCGAAGTGAATCAAAGTGAAGATGGAATATTCATCTCACAAAAGAAGTATGCGGAGCAAATTCTACGAAAGTTCAGGATGCAAGAATGTAAATCAGTAAGCACACCCGCAGAAGCAGGGTTGAAACTAAGCAATGCCTCAAGTAGAGAACACGTGAATCCAACTTTGTTTAAAAGTTTGGTTGAAAGTTTAAGATACTTAACTTTCACGCGTCCGGATATTATGTACGCAGTCGGGTTGATTAGCAGATATATGGATAAGCCAAAACAAGATCATTTCATTGCAGCCAAAAGAATTCTAAGGTACATTAAAGGTACGTTGAATCATGGTTTATTTTATACTTGCTCCGAAGATGCAAGATTGGTTGGCTACTCAGATAGTGATTATGGCGGAGATATGGATGACGGGAAAAGCACAACTGGATATGCATTTCATATTGGTTCAGCAGTATTTTCTTGGTGCTCAAAGAAGCAACAAATTGTTTCCCTCTCAACATGTGAAGCAGAGTACATTGCAGCAGCAACATGTACGTGTCAAGCTATTTGGTTGAAGTATATTTTGAACGACTTAAGTCTCGCAAGCGAAGATCCTGTTACGATATATGTTGATAATAAATCAGCTATATCTCTTGCAAAGAATCCAGTTTCACATAGTCGAAGCAAGCATATAAACATAAAGTATCACTTCATTAGAGATCAGGTGAAAGACAAGGTAGTCGAGCTCGTACACTGTAGTACTGAAGAGCAATTGGCAGATATTTTTACGAAGCCGTTGAAGACGGATACATTTCAGAAATTGAAGAAGAAACTTGGTATGCGCAGTTGGGTTTGAGGGGGAGTGTTAGAAGTCAAACCAACTGTACCAAAAGCTGCAGTCAAAGTGAGCTCCATTATTGCAGCCGTAATGTTAGAAAACAAGAAGTCTAAAAGTGTAGACGGTGGTATGAACGTAAGAATTTTATTGTAGGCTTGTCGGTAGCAAAGTAGTATAAATATGTATCGTGTGTTGTTGAATAAGGCAGACCAAAAAGAGAGTGTGTAAGAAGAGCAGTAGCTCATAAGTTGTGAGAATAGAGTCGAGCGGTAGCTCCTTCAAGAAAAGAAAAAAGTGTCGGTCAGTCTCTGTTACGTTTTGAATCTTGTATGTTTGAGTGTTATAATATAAAGCTAGTGTTTTCCTTATTAGTTGAGTGATTTAATCCCAACAATAATTGAAGGAACACGATCAGAGGTAAGACAATCGAGGAATTGATCACCCATTAGGCTAAACGGTATGGATGCTGAGGCGTGCCCGTGGTGCTGAGGTGGAGATGGGCAACGACGTGGAGGCAAGGAGGAACACCGCCCCTACACGGCGTGGGGTGCGGTGGTGGAGAGGCGTGGCCACGGGCACGAGGCTTCACGAGCGTGGGAAGCGTCTTTTTCGACCGTTAGAGCAAGAGATCCGATGGTATTTAGACTTTACAAGGTTTTTGGGAAGAAAAATATATACAAAAAGAAAAAAAAAAAACTCTCCGGGTTCCATCATCCATGCTGCTGCGTTTTGGAGAAATGGAGAAGGCAAAGTTTAGGGTTTTTTTTTTTAAATACTTCCTCCGTATCAAAATAAGTGTGTAACATTTCGAATTTTTAAGTAATTGAATATTACTTTTAAATTAATTTAAATTATACGATAATTAAATTTGTGGTTTTAGTAACGAATGTGTATCGCCTCGTGATTTATTGATTAGTTATAATTATTAAATGTGTGTCGCTTTTTAGTTATTTATTTAATGTTAACTATTATTTTTGTAGTTAACTAAATCCCGAGCCTCGACTGTTGTATGTGCGTTGGTTTTGATTGAGTTTCGAGGCCCGGCCATTTTGGCCAAGGGACAAATTCCGGATCCAAGAGTAGAGATTGCGGGCTGGATTTTTCTTTGCTTCCCTTGTTAATTTTCGGTGGTGCTAAGTGAGTGAAGGTCGAGCCTTTGTGTCCGTTCCTTGAGCCCATTGTTGGATTTCCAGCAAAGCCCGATAATTCTTATGGTTAATTTCTTTTAGCCCGAGATGTGTCTAGCCCAATTCTGATTAAGGCCAAGCCTTTCCTAATTGATACTTAAGCTTTTCTTTATACCTAATCCTTCAATTGACCCCCATTCAGCCGCACCCTACTTCCCCCACTTGCAATTTCGTCCAGCCATGTGAGACATCTCCAATCTCGATTTTGTCCCTTTGTTCGTCGAGCAGAAACAAGCAGAGGCAAATAAGTCCGGTGGTATTTTATGGAGTCGATGAGCAGATCCAAGGTGGCGGCAAAAGTCATTTTTGTGTGGAGGTTAAGGAGGTCACGTGGGGGTGCCTCTTTGACTTTTATTTTCGGCATTTCTTTGAAAAGAAAAGAAAGAAGAAAAATAAATCTATAGGACTTCATGTTATGATGATGACGCAATGCAAAAGAAAAATAATCAGCCAACCATATTTTAGTTCACATGCTTAGGAATTATTTACCCACCGTCATATTTTCCATCCTTTGGAATTTAGTCCGTGATGCAGCAACGATTCAACAAGATGGACTTTCTTGCGCATAGTGTGGTATCGTGTCTTGGAGACTAGTGGGCGTCTGATTTCTATTGAGCCAAGACGAACCACGTGTTTTTCTTCCGGTAGTTTAAATTCTCTTTTCCGGTTTTATGTTTGATTAATGTTGTTCTATGTCACTCTCAACCCACAACTGTTGTAGGGTTCGATCAGAGGACTGCCAAGCCATTGAGGGCTCGGGTTGTGCGTGTTGTGTTGTCGGTTTTATTCCTTGTATAGTTGTTTAGTTCTTTCGTCAATTAAACAGGTTTTAATGTCTAGATTTCAAACCTTTTTAATAAGAAATTGCCCTCACTTTTTGGTCTCGTATTATAACCACTTAATTCGTAGGGTGTCGGGTTCCGGGTTGGATAAAGATCACGAGTTTATGATATAAACGTTTTATTAACCGAAAACCGGAAACCGCCGTAGGGTTCTTGGTTTCTTAGAACAAGATAGATTTTTAAATAAAAGATTAAAATTATTGAAAACATGTTTCTGAAGCTATAAATGAGTTCCGGGACTGTCGGGTATCTCGGGAATAAAAGGGTTGATGTCGGGATTGTTAAAACAAGTTTTAAACACAATTGAGTTTTTGGGCAGAATCTGTCCCCTCTATTCGGGTCTATTTTTACCACACTTAAAACACGTTTATGGAATTTTGGTCCGTGAAGGTCTCTAGTTTTCTGAGTTCTCTTTCTAGTGCCGCTAACGGCTCGTTAATCCTATTTGTCGTTTGAAAGATATCGTTATTTTTGTAAACCATCGCAGAATAGTTTTCGGTTCAGCTATTCTGTCTTGTGGGTCTGTTTTGAGCCCCCTTCTGTTTTGATTTAATTTCTGAGGCCTTCTATCAAATTGTAGTACTCTGAATCATTTAGCTACTGTAAAAATGTGAATAAAATCTAGTGAGCGGGTTGAGAGTTTTGACCGTTCCCGCGAAAGCGCTGAGTGCTGTTTAGTTTCTGCTGAAACAACCTTTGAGTCTAATCCTAACCCGGGCTTCCTTGTACTTTGTAGGACCTTCTAGGACCTGTTAGAGACGCTCTACTGTGCCGAGGATATTTAGGAGCTTACGTCTATTCGAGGTGGGTAATCTCACTATAAACTTGTACTTACTTTCGATTCATGATTATGTGTTATGTGTTGTGAATTGTCTTGTTGATTGAGCTTCAGTATTGATTGTGTGATTTATTTGAGCTATCTGTGATCTGTGTTATCTGGAGACTGAGTTATCTGAGTTCTGAGTTTTTGAGTTAAAACATTAAACATAATATACTTGACTTGACACCGAAGAGCACTGGTGTTAGATGTTTGTCTTGGCACCGAAGAGTACTGGTGCCAGACGTTTTGACTCAACACCGAAGAGTACATGTGTTGAGCCTTGAGTTGTGTGAGGCGGGTCGAGGTTGATCTCTCGTCCCAAGTCATACAAGTGCGTTATATAAATTAAAATCTGAGAAATAAATTTGAGTAATTGAGAACTGAGTAGAGTCTCTAGGGATCACTTATGTGACTTGAGTTGTTTATATTTATTTGTTTATTTTGATATTATTCACTCAGCGGTGGCTGACCCCAAACACCCCGTCCCATTTTGCAGGTACTAGCAAGGGCAAAGAGAAGGTCAATGGTTGATGAGCTGCGTTTCTATTTTTATATTTATGGATTTGGATTAAAACATTTATTTCGAGTCAAACATGTTTTGTTTTTAAAACCTTCAATTATTCCGCATTTAAACCACGAGACAGTTTTATATTTTTACTTATGAGTTGTGACCTTTGAGTTACTTGTACTTTTGAGGGAAAATGTAATATTTTATGGATTAAAAAGTTTTAAATTTCCACTGATTTTTGGGATGTTACAAGTTGGTATCAGAGCTCAGGCTTGAGAGAATTGGGTTCACAAGGGGTGGATTCCAAACTCAATTCGAAGCACGAGTTTTCAAAATGAGTTTTTCAAAAGTGTTTTTAAAATGAGTCTAAATCCAAATCGAGAAACAGCATCACGATGACCTTATGCCTCTAGTACTGATTTATGAGTTATTTAGTTTATTTAAAACGTCGCGAGTGACATTAATTACTAAGAGAGTAAAAGAGAATTAACTTGAGATGAGCGTGAATTGTGCGACTATACATAATTATATATACTATACTTGTTTATGTGAACTACTTGTTATGTGGATGGTATGAGGATGGGAGATCGTGGAATTTTTGAAACTGGCTCGAAACCATGACATGGGTAAGTGCGGATAATAATAGAGGGCCCCTGTTATTATACGCACATGACTCATGCCTATGTTTCGAAAAGAATTCAAGGAGACCATTGGTCAAGCATCTAAATATCATAAAAAACCCTCAATTATTATATATAAGTCGATAATAAAATTCGTAAAAGACCAATTGAATAAGAGAATCATCAAACACGAACTGATAAAGAGTTATCAAAACATGTCAAGAGAGAGACAATAAATCAAATTGGGTTGAATTCGTAAAATGATTAGTTGAGTTATTAATACCTCGAGAACGATTGAGTAATCGTTAAAGCAAAATAAATAAGAAAATAAGGAAAATGTTAAGTTCAAATATGTCACTAAATCGAGATTTATGGGAAAATAATACATCATTGATTTAAGTTGAATAAGGAGTTATCCAAACCAATCAAATGAAAGTTATTAAACCAAATTGAGTGAGAATCACTAATGATACATTGTTAAATTGAGTAATATTAATTGATCATAAATCTAAGATAATAATTAAGTAAGAATGATTAAGTATAATTTAATTCGTATAATTGAGAAGTCATTGAAATTACGATAAGATTTATAAAGCAAGGATGATTGGACAATTAACTAAAACGAATCGAATAGAGAGATTTTAATTATGCATAATCATTAAATTGAGTAAAGGAGAAACTATGAGTAAACTAATTAATAAAGTCATGAAGGGTAATGCAAATAAGTACAAGATTTGTGACTTGAGAAAATTTTATGCGAAGATTTATGGAGTTAATTATACATTTTGTAACCGATGGGAAAACATCGAATATATGAAATAAATGAGGACTGTTAATTGAGCAAGAGATGAAAATCTATAAAGTTAATAAAAGTTATAAATATTGAGACATCACTAATTGAGTGAGATGAGAAACCCAAGACGGGTTAACTAATGAGTTAATTAACAAAGGAAAATTTACGAGGTTTATTCGCTGCAAATTTAATGAGAATTCTATTTACGATAAAAATTATTATATGGTAATGATAATACCAAACATGCTATGAGTAAACCAAAATGAGGGTTAATACCCAGATTTGAACAAGAGATAATCGTAATTGCGTAACGCGAAATAAATATTTTTGGTGCTAATTAATGTAACAAGCTTGACTTATGAGGAATTATAAAATGACTAATTGTTAATGAGACAGTGATAGAGAAGAGTTATAATTGAGAAAACCTAATGTGAGAATCCATGAGAAAGCTAACATTAATTATGGCCAATAAATAAATTGTGATAAAAAGTTAATGAGTAGGGGTGTGAGGGGGCATAAAGAGTATACGTTGAGACCGACTTACACCTGTGCATAAGAGTTTGATTATCGAGTAATTTAATGAAACCTTAAAATATATAATTAAAAAGGAGAATCAATAAACCGAACTATAGAGTGTTCATAACGATTTTTATGAGATTTTGAGTGTCACTTCCAAACTCGGGGACGAGTTTTCTCCAAGTGGAGTTGAGTGGTGGTGAAAGGGAAAACTACTAATATTAAGAGTGCGAATAGAGAATAATTATAAAGTTGTGAATTATTAAATTTGTATTATTGAGCTAATGGGGATTAGTAAATCAAGCTAGATGTGAAAAATAAAGTTTGTAAAGAGTAAATTAAGAGAATTAGCAAGAGATAATTTAGTTAAGTATTGTTATGAGCATATATGTATATATAACTAACTAAAAAGTTATAAGGGTGATTGATTAATCGAGAAAATTTTCCTGTGGGAATATAATAATGAGATAAAAAGAGATTATTAAAATATGAGAATTGAGTATGAATTATTCAAGTCAATATTAAACGGGAAAAACATGATTATGAGGAGTTATTAAATCCAGTCGATAAATTTTGAGCCAAATTATTGTGTTGAGTAATATATATATATATATATATACATGTGACTAGGGTATTTATAAGAATAATTGGGAATACTTAAATTGGTGTGAATGAGAACTGGCAAGTACATAATCATATAAATAACGAGAAATTATGAAATTCGATTAATGAGAATGTTTATCAACGAGACGGTCATGAGAAGATCGACATAATAAATTATGCGAAAGACTTATTATTATTGAGAAATTATCGAGATATAAGAACCTATTAAATCAAGTTAAGAGAATAAATTATTAAAACCAAATGAATTATGAGCAAATATTAAATTTTAACTAAGGGGATTATCAAGTCAAACTATTAAATTGAATGTCGTCAAACATTATGCTTTATTGACAAATTATTAAATCACGAATAATTATTAAAATTTCCAAACGGCAAAAATATAAGTGTGTCAAATAATAAAATTTTATTAAAACACTATGAGTTTCCAGATCAAGAAAACCATAAATAAATAAAGTAGTGAGGAAACTTTATATTAAGAACGAGAATATAGCCGAGTAATCTAGTGCATGAGAATTATTGAGTTAATTAATTAACCAAGAGGCATTTGAGACTTAAAAATAAATGAGATTGATGGGAGGAAATTTTTGGTCAAATTGACCAAGAGACAATTAAACGAGAACAAAGCGAGAAGTTAATTAAAGAGCTAAATGATAAAATAATTAATCGAGTTGACGAGTTGACGAGAATCATTAATATGAGTTGTAGCGAGTAATATTAAAAGGAGCTAACGAGGAATTGTTAAATACAAGTTAAAAAGAGCACTAATATCGCAGCTTAACAGAAAAATTATCTGTTCGAGTAGTCTGATAATTGAATTGGATCACGTGAAAAATCGTAAAAGCGAGTAAAGGTATACATTGTGTTGACTGGTGAGGAGTCATTAAACGAGATTTGAGTTAAATTGATAATATAAGCTTGCGTTGAGTTAAAAACAAGTTGTAGAGATTTGAGTTGAGTGCATTTGAGTATATGCAAATTGAGTAAGAGGCATGAGTTGCCTACTATCTGAGATTTTTGTGTGATTAAATACATTTATGTGAATTTTGTACTTGTTGGGTATTGTTTAATAGTGGTGTGAACCACTAAATTGTTCCTATGCTTAAAGCAAACCAATGTCCAATAGAGTAGAGGACCTTCCGACGATGCTTAATGGTAGAGATTGACAATAATAAGATTTTATATGTTGATAAAATGTAAAAGTAAAAATTTGTTGGAACTGTGTGGGAAAGTTTTCCCCTAAAAACTAATTTTATCGCCATGAGAGGGCTGAGTGTGAATTTGAGCACGCGTTGGAAGACCGGGTATCACGCCGACATCATCTGTCGCCACAAACCAAACCGTAACAAATCTCCAAATGAAGTTGAATCGGAGATTCAACACATAGTTAACCGTTGAGTGCAACAACTGTGTCCGACTACGAGAGTAAGAAGACATCTTCATCAGAGTATCGAGAGTTATTGTGCGTTATTTTTGACATCCTTATTATCGTTAAATCGACACCCTTAGAGAAATCCGTTTATATTTCTTTTATCCTTAACTTTTGCGCCGCCGGAGATGGACGAGTTGTATGCGCATTTGCAAGAGCCGGAGTTTCTTCTGATCAAGAGGGTCACCCTCAAGAATTTTCTTTTCTTTTCGTAACCTTGTCATTTTTTTATTCTATCTCAGAACGTGTGTCGTCGACGAGTCTGAGTCTGAGTCTGAGTCTGAGTCTGAGTCTGAGTCTGAGTCTGAGACGCAAGATCGCTACCCTGAGCTTCTATAGAGCCATGACTTCGGGGACGAAGTCTATTTTAAGTGGAGTTGAGCTGTAAAATTTCGAATTTTTAAGTAATTGAATATTACTTTTAAATTAATTTAAATTATACGATAATTAAATTTGTGGTTTTAGTAACGAATGTGTATCATCTCGTGATTTATTGATTAGTTATAATTATTAAATGTGTGGCGCTTTGTAGTTATTTATTTAATGTTAACTATTATTTTTCTAGTTAATCTAAATCCCGAGCCTCGACTGTTGTATGTGTGTTGGTTTTGATTGAGTTTCGAGGCCGGGCCATTTTGGCCAAGGGACAAATTCCGGATCCAAGAGTAGAGGTTGCGGGCTGGATTTTTCTTTGCTTCCCTTGTTAATTTTCGGTGGTGCTAAGTGAGTGAAGGTCGAGCCTTTGTGTCCGTTCCTTGAGCCCATTGTTGGATTTCCAGCAAAGCCCGATAATTCTTATGGTTAATTTCTTTTAGCCCGAGATGTGTCTAGCCCAATTCTGATTAAGGCCAAGCCTTTCCTAATTGATACTTAAGCTTTTCTTTATACCTAATCCTTCAATTGACCCCCATTCAGCCGCACCCTACTTCCCCCACTTGCAATTTCGTCCAGCCATGTGAGACATCTCCAATCTCGATTTTCTGTCCCTTTGTTCGTCGAGCAGAAACAAGCAGAGGCAAATAAGTCCGGTGGTATTGTATGGAGTCGATGAGCAGATCCAAGGTGGCGGCAAAAGTCATTTTTGTGAGGAGGTTAAGGAGGTCACGTGGGGGTGCCTCTTTGACTTTTATTTTCGGCATTTCTTTGAAAAGAAAAGAAAGAAGAAAAATAAATCTATAGGACTTCATGTTATGATGATGACGCAATGCAAAAGAAAAATAATCAGCCAACCATATTTTAGTTCACATGCTTAGGAATTATTTACCCACCGTCATATTTTCCATCCTTTGGAATTTAGTCCGTGATGCAGCAACGATTCAACAAGATGGACTTTCTTGCGCATAGTGTGGTATCGTGTCTTGGAGACTAGTGGGCGCCTGATTTCTATTGAGCCAAGACGAACCACGTGTTTTTCTTCCGATAGTTTAAATTCTCTTTTCCGATTTTATGTTTGATTAATGTTGTTCTATGTCACTCTCAACCCACAATTGTTGTAGGGTTTGTTAAGATGTCCCACATTGGACAGGAAATGAACCAGTAATGTGCTTATAAGGATCCTGAGCTACTCCTCTTACAACCAATTGGTTTTAAGATGAAACCCATAAACTTACATGGTATCAGAGCTACGACTCACCCATAGTTGGTCAAACGGCCACACGGACCACACGTAACTCATAAAAAATATCCACGTGTTAGGCGCGGAAAAATAATGACGCCACACATGAGGGGGCGTGTTAAGATGTCCCACATTGGACAAGAAATGAACCAGTAATGTGCTTATAAGGATCCTGGGCTACTCCTCTTACAACCAATTGGTTTTAAGATGAAACCCATAAACTTACAGGGTTCGATCAGAGGACTGCCAAGCCATTGAGGGCTCGGGTTATGCTTGTTGTGTTGTCGGTTTTATTCCTTGTATAGTTGTTTAGTTCTTTCGTCAATTAAACAGGTTTTAGTGTCTAGATTTCAAACCTTTTTAATAAGAAATTGCCCTCACTTTTTGGTCTCGTATTATAACCACTTAATTCGTAGGGTGTCGGGTTCCGGGTTGGATAAAGATCACGAGTTTATGATATAAACGTTTTATTAACCGAAAACCGGAAACCGAACCCGTAGGGTTCTTGGTTTCTTAGAACAAGATAGATTTTTAAATAAAAGATTAAAATTATTGAAAACATGTTTCTGAAGCTATAAATGAGTTCTGGGACTGTCGGGTGTCTCGGGAATAAAAGGGTTGATGTTGGGATTGTTAAAACAAGTTTTAAACACAATTGAGTTTTTGGGCAGAATCTGTCCCCTCTATTCGGGTCTATTTTTACCACACTTAAAATACGTTTATGGAATTTTGGTCTGTGCTGGTCTCTAGTTTTCTGAGTTCTCTTTCTAATGCCGTTGACGGCTCGTTAATCCGATTTGTCGTTTGAAAGATATCATTATTTTTGTAAACCATCGCAGAATAGTTTTCGGTTCAGCTATTCTGTCTTGTGGGTCTGTTTTGAGCCCCCTTCTGTTTTGATTTAATTTCCGAGGCCTTCTGTCGAATTGTAGTACTCTGAATCATTTAGCTACTGTAAAAATGTGAATAAAATCTAGTGAGCGGGTTGAGAGTTTTGACCGTTCCCGCGAAAGCGCTGAGTGCTGTTTAGTTTCTGCTGAAACAACCTTTGAGTCTAATCCTAACCCGGGCTTCCTTGTACTTTGTAGGACCTTCTAGGACATGTTAGAGACGCTCTACTGTGCCGAGGATATTTAGGATGTCACACCCCGCCAAAAATGGTTTGCGGAAGAACGGGTGTGGACATTTTGAGTAACACAAGCATATGATTATTGTAAACAATAATTGTTTAAAACTTCATAAAGGTTTGAAATAAAGTAATGTCACAAAAATTAACGTAAATGAAATAACTTAAATCCAATAGACATAGTTTTAAAATGACTTGTGATCGTGGCATCTTGACACATGCATGCTTGCTATCCAATGCTCATACTTCATCTTAATTACCTGAAAAACATATGAAAAATGATCAACAAAATTGTTGAGTGAATCCACAGGTTTAATATGAGTTTTGAAAACCAATGTTTTTGTGTGTACCAATAATGGCATAAAATATAATAGTGTAACGTTGTAAATAGTTTGAAACCCAAAGTTTCAATGTGCCAACCATGGCATAAAATGTATGATGATATAATAGTTGTATGATGATATAACGTTTGAAAATGATGTGCCACCACGAGCAATAATATGATAAACGTTGAGATGTGTAAACCAATAAGTACGTAGAAAAGCATGACTGGTATCCCTTGTAATGCCGACCCTAAGTCCATAATCAAAACTACCAACTCTAAATGATGATATTGTATCTAAGATATACACTCCCTGATTTGATCACACTGTGGGAGGGGGAGTATCAACCGATAGTACTATCTGCATATCCAGGGCCTAGTCGCAACTAGCTAATGATTATGTGTGTAAGCATCTAATGATGTTGTTATGCACTACACCTAAACTTAGTCCGAGCATAAGGATTGATTGTCATGTTTTTGAGATATGTATCATCATAAGTAAAATAAATAGTTGTAAAGCATGTAAATATTTATAAAACAGTTGATATGTTTTTCACCCTAAATAGTTAAAAATGTAATAAAAAGAGTAAAATGAGGGGCTGTGGACTCACCTGATGCAATGCTAGCCAAAACTGTAGACAACAACGTGGTTTCCAACCAAATGATCCTAGCGTTCTAAACGCTTAGAAATAAATGTATAAGTGACGGTCTCAATGACACGCCTAAACTAAATGATGCATAAATGATCCCGAAGGAAGATTAGACTCGAGCGATACGTTGGTGACTCATTTGAGTTGGTCTTTGTAATACATTTGATAACTTTAGACAAGTTTGAAAAATAGTTATATACGGGTCTCATATTTAAGTGAACGAGTTGTGATAAAAGGATAGTTATAAAAATAAATTGTACTGAAATAATTCGTCACTAGATAACCAGTCAAGTAACACTTAATTAATAATAAACAAAATTTAATTTATTAAAATATCTAAGAAATTTAGTAACCAAGAGGTCTCGTACTTTATTATTATTAATTTAAATAAATAATTAAGTAAGTAACTTAAGAATTAAATAAATAATACTTTAAAATTTTATTTATAAAAGTAGATATCGAAAGAACCAATTAAGATTGCTGCTGTAAAAAAAATGATTTAAATGAAAATCTAAAATCTGATTTTGTTTTAGTTTAAACAATTGGACTCATAGAAATCTGATGTTGGGCTCCGAAATTCGCTGGGCCAGAATTTTTAATTAGTGTTGAGCCAAAACAAGAGTAATATTGGGCTTAAAAGAAAATAGAGATGGGTTGTAAATGTTTTGGGTTATAGTTGCGACGAGCAGGAAGACAACGAAGATTCCGGCAGCTCTCAGGCTGCTGGCGACTGGAATGTTTGCCGGAAAAACAGATATTTAATACACACACAAAAACACATCCACGCATCCTCACATTTACGTATTAGTAACTTCGGCAATATTTATTAAAATTTAGATATGGTGTATGTTTTGTAATTAAGGGCTCACGAGAACACACACACACTAGTGTGTATTCCGCCAGAGTCGGTAAAGCATAGGAAACAGGAACAAACGATCAACAACTACGTATTACGTGATCAACCAATATGAAAACAAAAAAATTAGAGATTATACCGAACGTAAGTGACGAAGAGAGATCGCGAAAGCTTGCTTCGTCAGTGATACCGTAGATGCCGGAAACGTGCTGCGAATCGCCGGAGATGTTGCTTGTTACCGGAGAAAGAAACTGGGCAGATAATCATACGCCAAATAAGAAACAGAATATAGCTACATACGTGTATGATCGATTAAAAGAAAACTGTTCGAGAATACCTTCGCCGGAATGAGCAGGTGCGAAGCGAAGGAGTGAAAAAAAGAAACTGCCGGAGCTCCTGGTTTCGCCGGAAGTTTTAAGGTTGCTTCACTTTTGTATCTGGTTCGTGATGAAAGTAGCGAGAGAGAGATAGAAATTTATTGTGTACGTTTACGTGGAGCAGATATGGTGAAGAATGGTTAGTTATTGCGGATTTATAAATATGGAGGTGTTAGTCACAATGTGTGAGGATCTGTTCATTTACAATATGGAAAATCTTCGAATATCCAAACAATTTTGGATAGTTTGTTTTGGCTACTTGCACGTGTGTGATAGTTGGAAGAGGAGGTAAGATGAATTAGAAAGATAAGATGAAACTTTTAGATTTATTTAACAATCATCATATAGTTAATATATGTTGTGTACGTTTGTATATATGTAACTTTCGTTAACAATATATTACGTCACGTAGGGTGACTTATGTATAAATTCCCGTACATGTTTCAGTTGAGCCAAAGTATCATTATAAATTATAAATGCTTATTATTTTTTGGTTTGATTTTGAGTTTACTTTGAGTCACCAACTCGCTAAAATATAATATAGCTGTAAAAAAATGTAGACATCTAACACTTGTCTAATTAATGATGTGTACTAACGACACAAATGCATGTTTTTGCTAGACTTAAATGCAACAATAAATGTTATAATTGTTCTAAAATAAAATGAAATTCAATAAATGTCAGGTCAAGTACCTGATTGCGAGGGTTGTCACATAGGAGCTTACGTCTATTTGAGGCGGGTAATCTCACTATAAACTTGTACTTACTTTTGATTCATGATTATGTGCTATGTGTTGTGAATTGTCTTGTTGATTGAGCTTGAGTATTGATTGTGTGATTTATTTGAGTTATCTGTGATCTGTGTTATCTGGAGACTGAGTTATCTGAGTTCTGAGTTTTTGAGTTAAAACATTAAACATAATATACTTGACCTCACACCGAAGAGCACTGGTGTCAGATGTTTGTCTTGGCACCGAAGAGTACTGGTGCCAGATGTTTTGACTCAACACCGAAGAGTACATGTGTTGAGCTTTGAGTTGTGTGAGGCGGGTCAAGGTTGATCTCTCGTCCCAAGTCATACAAGCGCGCTATATAAATTAAAATCTGAGAAATAAATTTGAGTAATTGAGAAATGAGTAGAGTCTCTAGGGATAACTTATGTGACTTGAGTTGTTTATATTTATTTGTTTATTTTGATATTATTCACTCAGCGGTGGCTGACCCCAAACACCCCCTTCCATTTTGCAGATACTAGCAAGGGTAAAGAGAAGGTCAATGGTTGATGAGCTGCGTTTCTATTTTTATATTTATGGATTTGGATTAAAAGATTTATTTCGAGTCAAACATGTTTTGTTTTTAAAACCTTTAATTATTCTGCATTTAAACCACGAGACAGTTTTATATTTTTACTTATAAGTTGGGACCTTTGAGTTACTTGTACTTTTGAGGGAAAATGTAATATTTTATTGATTAAAAAGTTTTAAATTTCCACTGATTTTTGGGATGTTACAAAGTGAATCACTTTCCTTTTCGAGGTGTATCAAAATAAGTGAATCACTTTAATAGTTTACCTTATCTGGTAAGTTTTTATACTTAAAATTACCTATTTACCCTTACTTATCAATCTTTAGACATCATTAAAGGGGTGGGGCCCATCTATTTTTGTTTTCTTCCTATATTTGACTTTTTCACCATTTAGAAAAAAACAATAAAATAGTAAAAGGTGTGGGGCCCATCCATTCTAATTATCCCATTTAATTTCACTAATCTCTTATTATCTTATTTTGCCTCGAAAAATGTAAACTTCAAAGTGATTCACTTATTTTGATATGTAGGAAGTATGTGTTATACTTTGAGCTTTTATTTTGGGCTTTTATTTAAACTTTGGGCAAATTTTTGTTTTGGGCTTTGGGGCATGCTTTTTTATTACAGAATTTAAATCTAATAAATGGTAATTGTTTTAAGTTTAAGTACTAATAAATGGTAATTGTTTTTAAAACAATAATTTAAATCTCTTTTATTAAAATAAATGAAAAAGAAATGATGATATTAAATAAATTGGTGTTGTATGGTGAGTATTTCGTAGATAGTGTGATGTGGTTGCTGAGGTGACGCATGATGTAGCAGAAATTTTCAAGTTATGATAAGGCCCATACCCCATAGCCTTAGACTATAAGATATGAGTAATGTGGTGTGGTGCCTATGTGGTAACCCACCATACCTTTGCAACCACATTGAATATCATCCCCCTCTATGGTATGGTGTAATGTAAAGGGGATCCCACCAAATCATCCAATATTGTCTCACAATCAAGGATACCACGCCGTTGCAAGATGTGGCCATGGCCAAGCGACGCCACACACGGGGGTTCCATTTCTTACCACACTGCGATGGCCCTCCATATCGGATCCATCTCACATCTCACACCACACCAATCGCCCATACCGACCTGCCTTAGACCGCTGCCAACGGCAAGCGTCGGGGGGCGTCGACGGGGCGTCGAGCCACGACGGCGTTGGCACCGAGCCGTCGTGGCCGGCGTCGTCATGCACACGTCGTGTTTTCGACGGAAGAGAGAAGCCGTCGTGGAGCGTGTGTGGGGCCGAGGGAGCGTCAAATTGAATTCAAAAATCAATTTTTATTTTTTTTTTATTTTTTTCCTTTAACCTATTTTTTACCTATAAATACAACACCCTCCCATTCATAATTTTACACCACTTCTCCCACTTCTTCATTACCTTCATTACCTATTTTCCAGATTTTCATCATGAGTCGTAGATCGAACTCCTCCCCGTCAAATGATCACTTCCAAAATTTGTTAAACACCCGTATCCCGTCACCAGCATATTCGTCAAATGCTGGACAGACTAGCCAGCCCAGCCCGAGCAACGTCGCATCTGGTTCGGGTTCGGGTTTTATGCCGTTCCACTCCACCCCCGGCGGTTTCTCGAACCAAGGCGCTGTTCAACCCGGTTTTCAAACCGGTTATCAACCCGGTTATCAACCGGGTTATCAACCAGGTTATCAACCGGGTTATCAACCCGGTTACCAACACGGTTTCCACCCCGGTTTCTATGGCTCCGGTTATCATCCCGGTTCGGGTTCGGGTCCTGGCTTTCAACCCGAATCCCCGCCCGAAGAGGAAGCCGAAGCACAAGGCCCACAAGCGGTTCCCGACCCGGTCGAACCAAGAAGGGGAACGGGAAGAAGAAGAAGAAGAGCTACACCAGCGGTTAGGGAGCCTGGTACGGTAAAGAAGTGGTCCATCCAGGAGGCTGTTATTTTATCCCAGCGGTGGATAAATGCTTCAGAATGCGCAGAACGCGGGAACTCACAATCCGGTGATCGACTTTGGGGGCAGATTGAAGCCGAGTACAACTCAATAGTTGATACAAAGCGCACCAGAAGTCAACTCCATGGGAAATGGAACAAGATAAAAATGGATGTTCGGAAGTTTGGGGAAATCTATAAACGGTTCGAGTCAAGTCGACAAAGTGGGGCCGGTGACCAAGACATGATCAACGCCGCAAAACAACAATTTTATGACAACAACAACCGGAGGAACTTTTTGTACGAACTGTGTTGGCACGAACTAAAAGATTACCCCAAGTTTTGGGTAGATTACAACGTCATGAATCCCCAACCCACTCCCGTGCCCAACCCGGTGAACCTTGGCGATGACAACCCTAACCCGCTCCCTCCCGCAAATATGGAAGGTCTATTCCGTGACGACCCGATCCGTCGACCAATCGGTCGTAACGTTAGCCGGCGTACGACAAGTTCCTCGGATGCGACTTCGTCACGGTATTCAAGTGACGAAACTCGTGACCGTATATGTGAGAACGCCATACTGCAAGCCGACGCTTTGAAGACTATCAAAGAAGCGACCGTGGAGAAAAAGATATCGGATGCTTTCAGAGTCCTTCATTGTTCGGTTCCCGATAATTTGAGCCGAAGAGAGCGAAAAGCGGTTTTAAAATATCGCCGGAGTTTATTGGACAAATATGCCGATCCGGACTCATCCGATGAGGGAGAAGAGGAAGACGAGGACGACGTGGACGACGAGTAGTTTTTTTTTTTTTTTAAGTTTAATGTTTTTTTTTTTAAGTTTAATGTTTTTTTTTTAATTTTAATGTCTTTTTATAATTTAATGTAATTTTTATTTTATTTAATGTAATGTGTTTTTATTTAATGTAATGTGTTTTTTTATTAATTAAAATGGTGATGTGGAAATGATGATGTGGAAAGGATGTGTTTAGTGATGGGTTAGTGATGGGTAGGGTTGGCACGAACGTGTCAGTAGCGGGTCAGTAAGGATGCGATGACGTGGCGCTAGTGATGAGTTTAGTGATGGATAAGGGTTGGGAAAGTGGTCTTACAATCTTATGTCGTTTTCATAATCAGTATTTAATAATAGCGATAACCGTGCAACGTATGTTAGTTTCCGTATATTTTATGAAACCAAAATTAAGAGTCGGTTGGGTTACGTCGAAATTACGAATTTGGAGTGGGACCCATAGTGAAGATCCACACCTTTAACACCACGTACACAACACACCCCTGTTCTTCCTCAACCTTCTCAACCCCGCCATTTAAATCTTCAAAATTTCACTTCTCTCTCTATTTTGCCCTAATCTCTCTCTCTCTCTCTTTCTCTCTCCTTTCTCTCTCTAAAAACTCCATAGTTACACACCAGCTTCAACGCGCTCTCTGACTCCATCATTTGCGTTTTACAATGATTCCTCACTCATACGCGACGGACGCTCAAACGAAATCCGCTGACCTCGCCGCCACAATCGTCGCCGCTTCAACACCGGAGCAAATTGCCACCGCTTGCGCTGCCGTTGAGTCATTTCTACATAAACACTCACCAGACCAGTCACGGTGGTTCTTCTCCATCACTTTTCCAACCCTAATTTGCAAAGTATTCGGTTTCGACGAACAGAAGCCCCAAAGCCCTAACGGTAACGGCTGGATTGACGTTTTAGCGTCCGTTAATAACTCGAAGATCTCTAGTAAGGTTTTTGATCTTCTTTCTCCTACTGGCGTGTTAATGAGTTCCGTAACAGCTGTTGATCGTTTATCTCTTGTGAAATATGTTTTCCCGATTGAACGGTTGCCTGAATGGGTTCGGTTGACGTTACAACACGGTAGGCAATGTGACGTTTTACCTGATTTATGTCCGTTATTCAAAGGCAGGCTTAACGATGGAGTTCCTGTTCAGGTTCAGTTGAATATTTTAGAATATTACTTGTTCTGGTTTGCTTATTATCCTGTTTGCAAAGGAAGTTCTGATAATCAAACCACTGCTAGTGCTAGGGTTAGTAAAATATACAGGTTAGAAAATTGGGCTTATAAATCGATTCCAGTGTTCGGTAGTGCTAGTAAACCTCGTGCAAATGAGCAGAAGAACAGCGATAATGGTAATTTGTATATCCGGCTTTTACATGCTTATCTTCAGTTCTTTGTGCCATTGAGTGACTTAAATGCACATTCTCCTTACAGAAGTTCATTGCTGCATTACTCTTCAAGTTACAACAGTTCAGTTCTTGAGAATGCAGAGTTTTTTGTTCACACGCTTATACATTTCTGGATTGTGGATAATGATTTCTCACCTTTGCCTGTTAAGTTGTGCAAATCATTTGGTATTGTACTCCCTCTTCGGTCAGTTTTAGCTGAACTGCCACCCACAGCTGGTTTGGGTGAGGTTGTTAACGTGTTTGTGAAGTATCTAAATTCAAGTTTAGGTCCAAATAGTGTCGAGAGGTGTGATCAGGTGCAACTCAGTAAAGCTACAACATGGAATTCGTGCATACAGAGGCCATTATACAGATACATTTTGAGAACATTTCTGTTTTGCCCTGTGGAATCTTCTGTCAAGAATGTTTCTCAGGTGTTTTCTCTTTGGGTTAACTATATGGAACCATGGGCAGCTAGTTTGGATGAAGTTGTGAAACAGGATTCTGTTAGTGCATCTCAACCACTTGAATATTCATCCTCTTGGCAAGGCTTTGTGGTATCAAACTACCTGTTTTATAGTTCTTTGGTTATGCACTTCATAGGGTTTGCTCATAAGTTCATCCACACAGATCCTGAAGTTATAGTGCAGATGGTATCCAAGGTTTGTCCATTTCCTATTATTCTGTCATTTTTATCTTTTATTTTCATGTGTTGTGTGAAACTCTTGAGAATTTCCATTGATAAAATTTCAATTGTGTTGCATAATAATGAGAAGAATATGCATGATATACACAATTAGACCAAAATTTCAATTGCTCGTGTTTTGCAGATTGTAAATGTATTAACGTCGTCTAGAGAACTTGTGGACCTGATAAGAAATATGGACACTGTGTTTCACTCTGCTCCAGCAGGATCATCAAAGTCAAAGCTTAATTCATTTTACAGATTTGTTCCTTCAATTCGTGAACAGTTGCAGGTAAATATACATTGCAATGATAACTAACTATTTTCACCAAAATTATTAATTAAGATTGTTCAATAGAGGTAGGAACTTAATGCAAGTCCAATTACTTGAGTATTGTTGATATAATTAGTGAAAATGATGTGGTACTAGGACTGGGAGGATGGCTTATCTGAAACAGATGCTGATGGATCGTTCTTGCATGAGAACTGGAATAAAGATCTCAAACTATTTAGCACAACTGAAGATGGTGGACAGCAACTTCAGGTTTTTTGATACATTTTTCTTCCACAATAATAATCTGAACAAATATGATTACACCAAGAAACATAAATGTAAAATCATAGGTCGTTAGACACTCAGAATGCCAACTTGTAGTAATTTCAACCATTTGCTTATGGATATTGGGGTGTGTTTTATCTCAAACGGGTCGAAAGGTGCTCAAAGTGTACTTTTAATGCATACAACCATTTAAGTAGTTTTCTTTATTATTACTAAAGGAGTAAATTACATAAACAGTCCTTGTGGTTGGTGTGAACTTATGGATTATGCCCCTTGACTTCTTTTATTACACTTTTACACATATAGTCCCTAATTTTGAAACTTCTCCCCAATTTTGAAAGTTGTGACATCAACAATCTCCAGTTTTGAAACTTGCCGTTGGTGTTATAAGTTTTAATATGAGGAACTATTTGTGTAACGAAAAAAAAGAGTCAGGGACAAAAATTAAAATTTCATACAAACAAAGGGGATGGTTTGTGTAATTTGCTTATGTTTTTGTAATCATAAACTAGCGCATTAATAATTAATAAAGCATGTCAAATTTGGCTTTTAAATCCTTGTTTTAATTACTATACTAAAAATAGGTTGTTCATTCTTACTGCAGCTCCTTGCGCTACGTGCGGAATCTGAACTTCAAGTAATCTCACACGAAAACCTCCCAAACAACCTACAACTTCTAAGCTCCATAAAATCCCGAATTGGCTGCCTATTCGGTGGCAACATCATAACACCTCCCACCACACCCAACAAATCCCTAAAATCACATCATGAAATATTCAGCCCTAGGACAGCTGGCAACCGCCCAACAACCGACATACGGTACAAAGGCGACTGGATGAAAAGACCAATCTCAGACGATGAGGTGGCATGGTTAGCCAACTTGCTCGTGAAATTGTCCGAATGGCTCAACCACACTCTCTGGCTTCACGGTCATGTGGGTCCTACTGAGTGGTCCTATGTGGAGGTTTCGGGTGATACAAGTGGTGGTAGTAATGTTCATGGGTTTAAGGAGACATTGAGGTTTGTTTTGGGTGTGGTTTGTTCTTTTTGGAGGGAAGCTGTTAAGTTTATGAGGGAACATGGTGTGAGGGTGAATTTGAGGATTTTAGCTTCCAAGAAGGTTGTTACAGTTGTGGTTATTGCACTTGTGTTTAGTGTACTCAAAAGAATGTTTTCCAACTTTCGGGTGGTGTAACAAAGAAACGTGCATTGTTATTGTTATACGTGTTTTTGTGTTAAAATGTTGTTATACGTATAGCTCATGGTATGTGTGCAGTTTTGTTACAAAGAGGTGATTTTTGGCTTTAGTGTTCTCTCTATATCTTAACTTTACATCATGAAATTGGTGTTGATGGAGTTTATTTTAAAAATGTAGGGATATTTACTTTATAATTTGCGTGTATGGTCAAAACTATGGTCACCTATAATTACTTATAAATATTCGAATCGGGTTTTGGTTTTCAAATTGGTTTGCCAAGGATACTCGAATCGATCCTAGTCTGATGGTTTGAATCTGATTTGGTATGCTTCAATCTGGTTCCAATATAGTTTTTGAACTGGCTTTTTGGCCCACCCTAGTTAAAGATACCTATCACCATTATTTCCTCCAACTCCGGCAACCTTACCAGCCGAACTAGGAACCACCGTTACCACCACTGTCGAAACCAACATTTTTTTTCTTCCAATTATAATGGTACCAACAAAATACAACTTTCTAAGTGGATTCATAAACATTTAATTAAAACCCAACAAAATATCATCTCTATATTTACTTTACTTATTAATACTTTTATTTACTTTAACTAAAACCCAACAAAATATTTCCTTTAATTAAATATCATCTCTATATTTATGTAAACATTTAAGTAAACATTGTTATTAATACTTTTATTTCCTTTAATTAAAACTCAACAAAATATCATCTCTATATTTACTTTACTTATTACGTGTGATAGAAGTAAGTCAACTCTTACATTCCCCTGTGTTTGAAATATAAATTTCGTACTACATCTTAACCTATATATGAGGCTACACATGTTTACCTTTTGCCACCTCATCACAACGACCGAATTTGATTGGCCGAAAATGCCACCCATAAATCCCTCATTGGTCCACCTGTCCACGATTTCGTCAACAACCAATATGTTTCGAATAACATTTAATAAAATTCCGGATATTAAGGCATTCAAATATGGTATTTGTTTACCTGCATAATTTACTTCCCTCCCAATTAATTACCTACAATATATCATCGTAAAAACGGAAGATATTTAAGCCATATTTGAATACTTAATTTCCTCCCATAAAAAATCATATCCCCCAAAAATAGATACTACAATATTAAATAAATCCCAATTATTCGGTACCCACTACCGAAATCAATGCAAATAAATTAAACCAATTAAATATATTCCATATTTAATTATCAAAACATCAAAACAAAAAGAAAACTGTGTATCTCCAAAAAATCACAAACCGATTTTATTTGCTATTTCTGACGGATCCGATAAATGCCGACTTGAGACTATAAAGTTCAATACACCCAACGATACCCTGTTTTTTCATCCTTCATCACGCTCTTACTTGGAAGAAGAACACTGCAAAAGAACCGCAAACATCAGTTAGTTTTCATATTTTTGCTTGAATACGGTTCTATTTAATCTGCATTCGGTTTTTACACATTTTTTTAAATACATGGTATATGTTACCATGCTTACATCAAATTGAGTCGGATGAAACTCAGTTTTAATAAACATACTACTATTTTTTCAATATTGTGCATAATCAAGGTTTTACTTTTCACGCTATATCTTTCTCAAAATATAAGCTTTAATTTTAAAATACTGTCAATTTAGAATAAATTGTTTTGGAATTAAAATTGATACTGTCAATTTAAAATAAATTGTTTTCGAATTAAGATTTAATACTGTTTTGGAATTAAAATTTAATACGGTCGATTTTAAATAAATGGTATTGGAATTAATTTTTTTATCGATTATAATAAATTGACAGTATTATTTTAAATTCCAAATAATAAATTTAAAAATAAGTTTAAAAAAACACAATGTATTAAACACCAATTTAATTACAGGTGGTGTTTTTTAGCGATTATAAAATTTTTTAGAATGAATTCTTTTGTGTAACACCCAAAAATTTACAAGATTTATAAAATTTTTTGAAAATAAAATTGTAATTAAAAGGTCCCATAAATAAATCTCAGATATTAATATTTAACATTTAAACGTATTTATTGCGGAAATAGTTAAAATAAAATAAAGTGTTTTAAAATATTAAATGATGTCCACATCATTAATGAAAAGATACAGCGGTCAACCGTCCACCTTCTCCTTTCCTTTGCTGGTACCTGAAACAATGTGGGGGAAAGTTTGGGTCAGGTGGGGAAGCTGAGTGAATAATCTCAAAATGCAAACAATCATAACATACAACACATGAGGGCACATCGGTGTACTCCTACTCAGAATCTACTCGATTAATTACTCAGATTTATTTCTCAGATTTTATTACTCAGATTTTAATTTATATAGCGCGCTTGTGTGATTTGGGACGAGAGATCAACCTCGCCCCTCCTCACACCTCAGATAGGCATAAGCCAAAAACTCAGACGGGAGTGATCCCAAAACTCAGACGGGAATAATCCCAAAACTCAGACGGGAGGTGATCCCAGGCATATAGCCAAAAACTCAGATGTGTGTTATTATGTTTTATTATCTCTTTAACATAATTATCTCAGATGCCCTAGCAAGTAGTAGCACATAATGACCCTGTGCCGAGCTCGGTTACCCATGCACAATGTCTCAGATTAAAATAAATCAACAGCTGCTCAGATACTCAGATAGCATGTCAAACTCAGATAACAAATCAAACTCAGATAGCGGATCAAACTCAGATAACAGCTCAAGCTCAGATAACAATTATGGTGCAAGAAATGTAACACATAAGTCATGCATGTACAACGTTAAAACTGAATACACGGTGAGAATACTCACCTCGAGAAACGTAAGCTCCGTAGGTCTCTTGGTACTCTACGCTACTGCTCAGTTAGCGTCTAGACGATCCTAAAACACGAAACACAACCCCGATTAAACCTAGCTCAAACCTTGTTTTAAAATGTATAGATTTCCCAATTAGAAAATCCTAATATTTTAACTTAATTAGTGATGCTAAGAAGTGGTTTAAATTATAAAACGCTAACCATCAATTCCGTAATAAACATTTTCTTAAAATAATAATAAATAAATCAGTCATGCATGAGTGCTTTTTGCCAAAATCAAAACTAATTTCGACATGTCATTTGGGTCCCTAGTTGGACAAAAGAACTCTTTAAAGAAATGATTTTCTTTTAATATTGTAAACTTACACCAGAAAGGACAAAGGCAAAATCCATTTGACAATAAACAGAATTTTAATATGAATTAACGATTGTATACTTAAAACTCGTGCTAGTTAGACAAAACCATAACATAAAAAGAGACGGTAATAGTTTTACCGCAACTCCGGCTTAAGCTCGAAGACCAATCGGAATCTTCGACGGAATCTTCACTGCTTGGAATTGCAACTGCTCAAAACATCCCGCACGGAAACAAAGAATAACAAAAGGTTAAGTTGGATTCAAAGGTAAAACGTGACCGGAAAACAGAAGCAAAGCTTACCGGAAACCAACAAGGTTTCACCGGAGCGGGACGTACGTTGGAGCTCGGAAGCGATGGTATCTCAAAACATACGGCGGAGGTGGTGGCTCAGCAACGCGGGACTTCACCGGAAACAGGAAACGAGTGGCGGAACAGGATGGTGGTGTGTTTTCCTATCAAAACAGGAACAACAAAACACGGTGAAGATGGTGGTTGCGCTGATTCGCCGGAAGCAAGAAAAAAGGAAAAGGAAGGTGGCGATGGGGGTCTTCCTCCGCTGGAAATGAGAAACGGAAAAAGGAGGTGGCGGCTAGGTTTCCAGTGCAATATAAATATGAAACCACATGGAGCGAAATAACAAATGCTACAAGTTAGACGGTGGGTTTCTTTTTTTATTATTCGGACTCTTATTTTACTCGAGCCCACTTCCGACAACTATATAAAATATTTGGTTTTTTATTCTGACAATTGGCATGAAGGACGCAAGCCAAACATTGTGATCGGACGCAAGCCAAAAGAATTATGGGCCTCCCCATTGATCCAACGCACATAGGCCTTATGGCTAGCAAATCAAAGACTCGAGCTCATTTGGTGGAACACGAACCCAAAAGAAAACAAGGAAGGAAAACCCGGCACGATATAGGAACAAGTACAACACAGGAAGGCCTTGGCCTCTCGGCCGGCCTCGGGATTAAATGACGTCTAAATAATTAACTAGAATTACTTCCAAACTTACATTAAAGAATTACATAAACTAATGAATTCGACCCGCTAATTAAATGACCGGGTTAAAACCCGAAACGCGAATTAGAACGTCTAATAAAAAAAATGAACCGTCCAATTACAGGTCGCCTGAATAATATTAATTATAAATAATAGCAGTTTGATTGAAATAATATTATTTAATTAATACAAATTTTGGGGCGTTACATTTTGGCTTTGTAGCGATTAAGAGTTTGGTTTGGAATTAACATTCTTATCGTGGTATTTTTTTAATTTTTTTTAATCATGCTATCAAATTCCAAATTTATAGCATTTTGTTGTTTTGAAGTTGTATGTCTAAGATAAGATACCTGCACATTAAATATCTGAATTTTTAAATTGTTTATATTTAAAAACTACTTTTGATATCACAATTCATATTTCTGAATTTTTAATTTTTTGTATTAAAAAGTCAATATGAACCAAACTCGGAACATTATTAAAATAACATTATTAATTATGTTATCAAATTCCAAATTTATAGCATTTTGTTGTTTTGATGTTGTATGTTCTAAGATAAGATACCTGCACATTAAATATCTGAATTTTTAAATGGTTTAAATTTAAAAACTACTTTTGATATCACAATTCATATTTCTAAATTTTTTATTTTTTGTATTAAAAAGTCAATATGAACCAAACTCGGAACATTATTAAAATAACAACTAAATTGTTACATGGAAACTTACCTCAAATGTATATAAAGTTTTTAAATAACAAATCGCAATCTACTGCCCCAAATAACCAAACTCCTAATTTGGAGGCAAAATAATCTAAATAAAATATAGAAAAAAATTCAATAAATTTAAGAAAAAATGGAAAATCTCTAATTTGTTTTGATATTTGAACTTAATGTTTGTTCCGGTAATTAAGGTAACTTTAAAATTTATATTTAACCATCATGTTGACACCTATATAAATCACACCCACACATATGCTAATCACAATACCGAAATTTTAAACTGACCTTATAAAATCAGTCGTAAGAAATCAGACTTCAGGCCTCCAGCAGCATCATCACTCCGAAAAACTACATATAAAACAGGTATAATTAAATATTTTGATTATTATTATTCGTTTAAACTGATGGTACCTCAATTATATGGTTTTGTCTAGAATCAAAATTATGTCATAATCATGATGGTTACCAAAGACCATTTTCTTGACAATTGTTTTAAAGGCCATTTCTATAAACTAAATTTTTAGGGTCAAATCTTTCGATTTCCTTTGTTTATCAAAGACGAGAATATGCTTTTCAATTACATTTGTTTATCAAAGACCATTTCAATAAACCAAATTTGTTATGGTAAAAACTTTCGATTTCATGATTCGGAAGATAGAGGGCATTAAAAAGCATATGTATAATTGAAAAGCATATTATCGTCTTTTATTTATTTGATACAAATTTTCAAATAAAATTTCACATATAATACAATCCGCACCAAATTTCACAAATAACACAATCCACACCAAATTTCACAAATAACACAATCTGCACTAACCAATTTCATCACTTTTTTTTTATTCTTCTTCCTACCTTTTGGTTTCATAACATGTCGATATTCAGCCTCTTTTTCATCACAAGATTTCATTTCTCAAAACAAACCCTAATTTCAAACCAAATGGGTATCATCAAAAACCTCAAATTTCAACAAAAATCAGATGGAATAATTAAAATTTAAAACCCATCTGAAGAAAGGATAGGAGATGGTGACACACTCACCTCACATGCCTTAAACTGAGAAAAAATGGAGTTTTGACTTACATAAGAAAATCAGTAACATAAAACTCCAAGATAGGAGTTTTAATGAAAATTCATATACCCAATAGTGATTTTTAACGGAAAATGACAAAACGTTAAGAAATTTAATGTCTTTTACAACTGTAAATAAGAGATTTAGATCACAATCAAGATTTTAGGAGAGGTTGCAAGCTGTATCAGATATACAATCTCAGATCAAAAGCACACCCACCATCTTCATATGTCTTATACTCACAAAATATAAATCAATTTTATAGTGCATACCGTTATAATACCGTTCGATTTTAAAAACAAATTCACTCTAAAAATCGAGGAGGAACCCTAGAAGTAGATGAATCCTTCGGCAGATATAGGGTTTTGATGTTTCAAAAATTTCAACAAATTTAGCGGCCCACGACTGTATTATAAAGGTAGATTACATGCAACCTCTCGAACAAATTAACAAGAAAATTTTAGTAATTTACCGTTCTTTATAACGAATTGCATAGCTACGATTCCCATATCACACCGTTTCAAATTTGAATGATTAATTCGATAACTTTAATTTCCATACTTGATTGATTCATCTCGAACTCAGCCGGAATATTTTCGAATGAAAGCCCTAGATCGAACGGTATGAAGCCGTCAAAATGAAACGGTGAAATGTTGCCTTCTGGTTTTTGATACAGTTCTCATTTCTTAACAGCCCATGTGGATAAGGTTTAATGGATTGAAAAGACCATTAAAACGGATAGTTTATTCATTTAATGGGCCGTTCCATTTTTCTTTAAAAGCTGAAACTATTTTTTCATAATAACAGTCGGCGGATTCAGAAGCCCATTAAAATTGCATAATAATTTTTTCATTATTATTTAAAGATTTGGAAAATTACTACATACGTTAAATTTTAAAAGACCATAAAAATCGATTGATTTAATAGTCCAAAATTAATGGGTTGTCTTTTTTTTCACGATCTAGGCCAATCTTTATGGATTGTTATGTTATTTAAGCAGTATCAATTTTTTTTATTTTCACATGGCCAGCTTTATGTGGCTAAATCACGAGTTAAGAACAAAAAGGGATTGAAGGTCATTTGTTGTGACATCGATGAGAATTACACTAATTCAACAACAAATGTAGTTTACAAAAAAGTCTTATTTCGTTTGTAAATTTTATATAACATGTCTTAATGTATCGATTTTTCAACCAATTCATCATTACAGCTACAACATTATTATGTCATTTTTAAAATTATTAATCTTTGTTGGGATTTTTCTACATACTAAATTTTGAAGCATACCCGTCCATCGGGCGGGTTATGGAGCTAGTTAAACATATATTATGTGTGGGTTCACTGCCCTAAAGCCAAATTTGAGCTAAATTTGATAATACCATTAAAACTTAGATGTGTGAGTGAATTGACGTTCTGCTCATCCATTATAAAATAATAAAAACGCACACCTAGTTTTTAGCGTTGTTGCGGAAGAAATAAAGTAGGTAGTTAGAAAATATCACTCTTTTAAATTTTATAAATCTAGAAATATTAGTTTCGTTTGCATAAACGGTGTCTAGTATCTTCGTATTGGGTCGAGAGTTGGATTTTCCGAAAGGTACTATATCGAAAGGATTCTACTCGCCAATCGATTTGTCTGGTCGTTGTAGTAATCGAATTAAACAAAATACTAATATGCCCTTTCGTAATTATAATAACTATCGAAATTTGGTTCTATCTTTATTTAAGGTCTCCTTTAGTAGATTCTTCTCTCCTCGCCCCCGTAAACTCGATCCTCTTAAACCTTTCTTAAATCCCGAAAAACAATTTCGTCATAAAAATAAACACGCTTTTTCAACTTACGAAGAAATGGGGGATAAAGAAGAGGATAGACGAGAAGAGGAAGAGGATGACCCTCCTCCTATGAGAACAATTTGTGACTACTCTAGTTCCAACATTAACAATGTCCACACTAGTATAGTTCGACCTATAGTGATGAAACACTTCGAAATTAGAACCAATGAATCCAAATGATCCAAAATTCGGTGCAAGTTTATGATTTGCAAAACGAGGATCCTAATAATGACATTGTGAACTTCCTTGAAGTTTGTGACGCTTGTGGATATAACCAACATTACCCATGACGCCGCTTTTAGATTACGTCTTTTCCATGTTTCATTAAAAGATAAAGCTAAGCATTTGGCTTAATTCCGTACCGCATGATTCCATAAAGTTATTGGCCCACCCCTCCTGGAAAAGAAAGAAAGAGGTTCAGGCGAGTGATCAAAAAAGATTTCCTTCCCTTTCTGTATGACAGAGCCACGTGAGATGGTTTAATAGAGAAGCTTTTGAAAAAATATACTTTCCTCCTTTCAAAACCGCCAAATTACGTAACGATAATTAGTCATTACACAAGATTCGGGGGAATCTCTATACGAAGCATGGGGACGCTATAAAGATTTACTAAGACGATGTCCTCATCATGGTTATCCACCTTGACTTGAAGTTCAAACATTTTGCAATAGGTTGACAATGGAAACTCGCCAAATGATACATGCTGCCTCTGGTGGAGCCATGACAAATACAACTCTAGAAGACGCCCTCGCTCTCATAGAGTAGACGACCTTAGATGGCTATCAATGGCAACCTAATCGCGAAGTCGCCAAGGGATCTGATATGTTCAGTATAGAACTAAATTATCGGCTACAGTAGAAGCCTTAAGTAAGAAACAAGACAAAATGAGAGTTCATTCCGCTATTACTAATTGTGACCTTTATGGTGATACACATTCTAGTTTCGACTATTAACTCCTCTCCAGCGAGGATGTGAATTATATAGGAAACAATAACAATTCATACTCGAATACGTACAACTAAGGGTTCAGAAATCATCCAATTTTTAGTTGAAAGAGTCATTTTCCTAACGTTAACCAACAAAGACCTCAATTCCAACAAGGTCAAAGTTCGGGTCAAGGTTAATTAAATCGTCAAAACGATAATCGTTATCCATCTGAAAACTTGAATGCTTTAAAAATTTCGCGGGGATCGGATGCAAGGTTTCAACTAATGGAAACCGACTTAAGAAACCAAGTATTTCCATCCAAAAACCTTGAGTTTTTTATAGTTACCTTTCCATTCTCAGATGTATTGATCCAAGCATGACGCCAAGCTAGTTCTTCATCACGAGTTCATTTTTCTAGTATTTTTGGTCGTGTCTTCTTTGATTGTTGTCTTCTTTGTGACTGACACTACCTCTACGATGGGAGACTCGGGAAGCTGACCACCTGAAGATTGAACACCCGCACCTGAGTCATATTCTCTAAATGACTCAAAATCATCAAGACTACAACGGTTGACCGCAGAAAGAAGTGGTTGAAGTTGGTAGGGTGATGATGATATTTATGGATAGTATGGTTGGTATGTGATACGTGTATGCATGAGTCCACTATGTCATGTTTACTTTGTTTCCAATATATAATTGCTCCTTAAGTTTAGGATAGTGCACATTTCCTTTCATGTTATTTTATTTTGCCAATAAATTGTAATGAAGATGGAACAAAATGGGGATAATAAAAATTATTGAAAAGTTTTATACTTCCTCCGTTTCAAAATAAGTGATACAAATTAGAGTTCATGATTTTTGAGGCAAAATATGATAATGAAGGTTAATTAAATTAAATTTGATAGTTAGTAGAGGATGGATCCCACATATATTGATTAAAATGAATTTAATAATGTTTAAAAGTAAAAATAAGTATACATGTGTCTTTTCACTTTATTAAAGGAGATAATTAGAGCATCTCCAATGGTAGCTTTTTTAAAAGCTTTTTACTATTGAAATAGGGTTTTGAAAGATTTTTTACCATTGGAATATGTAGCTTTTTTAAAAGTTTTTTGCAATGATTTTTTTTCTACTAACCTTTTAATGAACAATTTATATTTGTCTTTTTTAGTCCCTCAATGTTTAATATCTTTTCATAGTAAACCTTAGATATATTATTATATCTAAATTCTTATATTTGCAATGTAATGTTTCTATCTATTTAAAAATTATTGTCAATTATTATAATATTTTTGTATGAAATATTTCTGAAAAATATTAAGTTTTATAAGATGTCAAAAAAATTGTCAATTTATATATAAAGGGTATTTATGAAACATTTAAGATAGATAAAGGTATATTAGAAATATTATTAAAGTAAAACTTTTGGAAGGGTTAACCATTGGAGATGTTATTTAGTAATAGCTTTTTGGTTAGTGGAAGATTGATGTGGCAAAAGTAATAAGCTTTTGTGAGGTTAACCATTGGGGATGCTCTTAGTGGGTGTGGTCCCACTACCTTTTACCGAATATGATAAATTTTCAAAGTGTATCACTTATTTTGAAACACTTCAAAATGTAAAGCGTATCACTTATTTTGAAATGGAGGAAGTATATTTTTTTGGAAGATTAACCTTCTTGAATTGGTTTCTAATAATATTATTGAAGTTGTTGTTGGTTGAAGTACAAACTTACAACCAGGAATAGGCCTCTGCACGGTCTAAGAACCGAACCGAAAACCGATAAAATGGTTTCGGCCGAACTGAAAATCGAACCAAAGACCCTCCGAATCGAACCGGAGAGTGAACCGAAGGGAACCAAACTGAAGCGAGAAGCGTGAAAGTTTCTTCGACTTTATTCAGGTTTTCTTGGTTTTGGACCGAACTGAATCGCTTGAGACCGAACCCCTCGGAATCGAGAAACAATTTTACATGATAATTAGATCGAACTGATATAGCTCGCTCAATCCACTCTGGTTGTCCGCTTCACTCTGGTCCGGTCGAGTTCTATGAGTCGGTTCAGTTTGCACCAGCCTTAATCAGGAAAATTTGTCTTTTATCAACATTTCCCTAGAAAAGAAACCTCCTATAAACCACCCACCGGCGGTATCGACGCTACCACCGCCGCCACTACCTTCGCCGCCGCTACAACGCCGTGAGTGCGTCCAAAACAAAAGGGCACATCTATCTCTTCACCTTCATCCATTCTTCACAAAAGAAAAAGCAATGAATTTTAGGTTTTCGCAGAGACCGCCGCTTTTTGCACATGGAACAAACTTCAATCGTCAACGTATCCGCTCAAGTTTCTTCGTCCTCCATAAGTTACATACTGCTACTCGAGCTTCCATTAATGGCAACGGAAGCAGCAGCGGCTCTAAAGGTAACTATATTTTTAAGCTTCTTACATATGGATTTTTAAAAATTGGTTGTAAAATTGAGATGCGTAACAAGTGGTAAAGCTAAAAGTTGCTCAGATTAACCTATTTAATGCATTTTTTTTATTAAATCCCAATGTGGTATTGTTTCAGGTAATCCTTTTCTGGTACCTGGTGCAACTGTGGCCACTATATTTATGCTTGGAGCTCTCCATGCTAGACGTATGTACAGTGACAAGAAAGTATGTGTGCCCTAATCCCCTTTTCAGTCAATAATTAAAAATAAGAAATTTCTTAAGAGTTATAAAAGATGGATTTTTCATTATATCATCTCAGATTGTTAATGTTATCTCACTTGCAAACATTTCGGATTGTTAATGACTTTAATGTTAATGTCGAGAAATGTGGTTGTATATTGTGGTCAGATTAAAAAGTTGGAGATTTTGAAGCCTGTTTTTTTTAAAACATTTTCCATAATCCCTTTTTGAAGTCTTTATTTTGTTGATATCCAGATTGAAGAGGCTAGAGAAAACGGAATAGAATTCGAGCTCCAACCAGATGTTAAAGTATTATTTTATTTTATTTTATTTTAGTTATCATGCGCTTGTTATATTTTGAAGCATATAACGTTTTTTACCAATTACTTTGTTTGGCAATTGTAGGCTAAATTTCTGAATATGTTACCTCTACGCTCCATTTCAAGGTTTTGGGGATTTTTGTCCAGCACGGTCAGTATTTAATTTAATTTAATTTAATTTAATTTTTGTTATCATAAATGTTAACTAATCAAACAAGTGGAAAATTGTTTATTTCAGGAACTCCCTGTTTGGCTTCGTCCATATGCTCATAGAGCGTGGGCCCGTGCATTTCATTCAAGTATGTTGTCAATTACCATTCTATTTAATTTGTTGGAGTAAATTACACAAATGGTCCTTTAGGTTTGTATCATATCACATTATAGTTCTTTAGTTTCATAAATTACAGTAGTAGCCCTTATTTCTAAAACTATTGAGACACATTTGGTCCTTTACCTAAACAGACGTTAACTTTTCCCGTCAAACAGACAGGTTTTTATGGGCTTCAAATTGGTGAAGGGAAAGGGAAAAGGACACATTTACCCCCTCATGCATCACACATGACATACTTAAAGGGAAATATAAACATTTGTTTAGGTAAAGGACCAAACATGTCAATAGTTTCAGAAATAAGGACTACCGGTGTAATTATGAAACTAAAGGACCAAATATGTAATATGGTACAAATCTAAAGGACCATTTGTGTAATTTGGTGTTGTTTTTTTAATCCTAGATTTGGAAGAGGCAGCGTTGCCTTTGGATCAATATGCATCACTTAAAGATTTTTTTGTTCGGTCCCTAAAAGAACATTGCAGGCCAATCGATTCTGACCCACATAGTCTGGTAACTGGTAACCAACTTAACTAAATATATTTATTTGGCCCGTTTTAATACATTTAAATATAATTAAAATTATGAATTTGGTGGTAATTTGAACTGTAGATAAGTCCTGTTGATGGCACGATTGTTAGAATTGGAGAGCTAAAAGAAGGTGTTATGATTGAACAAGTTAAAGGGTTTTCCTATTCTGTATCTTCCCTTTTGGGTGCACGTTCTTTAATGGCTGCAAAACATATTGATGAAAATAATAATAATTTGAAACAAAATTATCCCAAAAATGACAACAACAAATCATGGTGGAGAATTTCTTTGGCTTCACCAAAACTTAGGGAATCTTCTTCATCACGGTAAATAAATATTTAATTGTCTCCTAATAATTCGTGTATACACTACAAGAATAGTGATATTTAGTGACATACAAGAAAGTGTTACTATATGTGTGTTTTAGTGACAGTTTTTTAAAAAAGTAGTAAAAACTCTAATTTTTACCCGTATTTTATAAGAGGTGTGAGTAAAGGTATAAGACTTCGGTTTTACTTAAATTCTTTAAGAAAAGAGTTGTGCAACAAAAAAGTTGTCACCGTCTTTTTTGTGTTATGATACGATCCTAAGAGATTAGATAAGTATCATTATCAGATAATTATTATTTAAATATTAGGATTTATCTTATTTTATTGTTAGGAATTATCAATGTTGTAAAAATCGCTCGGCGGTACCTCGACGATCGACCACCTTCAAGCGATTAATCGGTCTCGGCGGCGATTAATCGGTTTCTAGGCGGGTACTATTAAATACAAAGAAAATTAATTTTTTTAGAAAAATATATATAATATCTTAACAAAATAATTAAATTAGTCAATAACAATATATAAAATACGAACAATAAGTTTGAATACTGGATTTTGGAAACTTAAGTTGGATCAGGGTGTTTTGAAATATAACAAAAAGAAGCCCAATAATGAGCCCAACCAATCTATCATTCTAAAACAGGCCCACCCCAACTTATTTATCAATTAATATACCAATGAAAACCTATTCCTCTGCAACATAACGACTGAAACAAAAAAACAGGCCCACTCCAATCTTCTTCATCACCATTTTTTTGACCGCCAAGGGCCGCCAAGGACCGCCAAGGACCGTCAAGGGCCGCCTAGGACCGATTAGGACCGAGTTTGACCAAAACCTTCAAACTCCAACGATTAGGCAATTTCTCACTCGGCAGCCGACCGCCAAGCGCCTAGGCGGCCGCCAAGACCGATTTTTACAACACTGGGAATTATCTTATTATTAGGAATTATCTGTAGGGTGATAAGAATCAAGTCAATAACAAAACCAATAAACGGAAGTAACTGGATAAACTGGAATTTGAGAACCAGGGATCTCCAAAGTACGTAACGAAACAATAGTCAATCAACGATTGAATCAAAACCCTATGGAACTCGGCTTATAAGTCTAGGGCCGGCCCATACACAAACCGAAATAAAGGAAATAACAAAATTAACTAATAAGAATCGACTAATGACACTTAGCCACCTTGGACTGCCTTTTTACGCTTGTACACAATTCCCCATTGTTTCGGATTCACATCATCACCCACCCCTTTGAAACTCACCTTGTCCTCAAGGTGAAAATCAGGGAACTGCAACCGAATTACCTCATAATCCTCCCATGTTGCCTCCGATTCAGCTTGCCCTTTCCATGCGATCAAAACCTCTTGCTGGTCACCATTGAGTCGGGTACCTCGGACGGTATCTGGTGTGAGCACTGAATCGGACCCGAACGTGTCCGGTAATGTAGAAGTCACCTGGTGCGACCCCATCGCCTGTTTCAACTGTGATACATGAAAAACCAGGTGAATGGCGGAAGAAGCAGGCAGCTTGAGCTTGTACGCCACTTTTCCAATACGTTCGGTCACCTCATAAGGCCCGTAAAAACGCGGTGCGAGTTTCTGATTCCTCCGCTGAGCGACCGTGACTTGACGATACGGACGTAATTTTAAGTACACGAAATCACCCACAGCGAACTCGACATCTCTGCGTTTAGCATCTGCTCGCTCTTTCATAATCTGTTGTTCACGAGAGTATTGGACCCGTAGATCTTGTAGTACGCGGTCGCGCTCCTACAGATACGTGTCAACTTCTGCGGTAATGGCCGAACCTTTGTCATACCCGATCAAACGTGGGGGGTCTCGGCCATACAAGACCTTAATGGTGTAGTCCCAATGCCCGAGTGAAACGAGGTATTATACCAATACTCAGCCCATGGCAACCACGATGCCCATTCTGTTGGTTTTCCCGATGCAAAACAGCGCAGATACGTTTCTAAGCTGCGGTTGACTACCTCGGACTGCCCGTCAGTTTGCGGGTGGTATGCAGTGCTACGTTTCAGAGTCGTACCTTGATGCTTAAAAATCTCCCGCCAAAAATGACTAATGAAGATTTTATCACGGTCCGAGATAATGGTCTTGGAAATTCCGTGCAGCCGGACAATTTCCCGAATGAATAGCGTCGCCACTGCTGGCGCTGTAAATGGGTGCTTCATTGGCACAAAATGTGCGGATTTACTTAATCTGTCCACGACCACCATAATAACATTATACCCTTTTGATTTGGGCAACCCCTTTACAAAATCCATCGTCAACTCCTCCCACACCCGAAATGGCAGATCTAAGGGTTGTAACAAGCCCGAGGGAGATAAAGTGGAGTACTTGCTCTTTTGGCACACGTTGCACCCGGCCACTAATTTGGCTACGTCCCGACGCATGCCTACACAATAGAGTTCACGGGCCATTCGTTCGTACGTTTTTTGAGTACCTTTGTGCCCCCCCCATCTTGCCACCATGAAACTCAGCAAACACAAGTGCGATCCACCGGGATTTTCGTGGTAACACCAACCGGCCATTATATCGGACCTCGTCAGACTCGACCGTATAACTTTCGGTACCGTATAACTTTCGGTGCCGTATAACTTTCGGTGCCCTGTTCTTTCTTTTGAATTCGTTCCCATAATTCTAGTAGCTCCGTATCGGTTTGGAGGTCTCGGAACAATTCCTCTGGTAGTCCCGTGGAAGCCACGGACGTGAACAGATTCGCCCCGCCTCGAGAGGGCATCCGCAGCCCCGTTTTCCTTACCGGGACGATAGTGAATCTCAAACTCGTATCCGGACAATTTTGACACCCAGCGTCGGTTTTCTCCCACCACGGTTCGTTGTTCCAAAAAATATTTTAAGCTTTTTTGGTCAGTTAGCACCATGAAAACTCGTCCCAGTAAATACGGTCTCCACTTTTGGACGGCTAGCACGATCGCCATTAACTCTCGTTCGTATACCGATTTCATTTGTGCTCGTGGACCGAGTACTTGACTGAAATATGCAATCGGATGACCCTCTTGCATTAACACAACACCGATACCGTGCCCCGACGCATCAGTCTCGATTGTGAACTTTTTTGAGAAATCCGGTAGTGCTAGGACCGGTACCCGGGTCATTACATGCCGTAAATCACGAAACGCCTTTGTTGCATCATCATTCCATTTAAAGTTGTCTTTTTTGAGCAAATCGGTAAGTGCCAGTGCTATTTTTCCGTACCCTTGCACAAACTTCCGGTAGTACCCGGTGAGCCCAGGAAGCCCCGTAATTCCCTGATATTCCGTGGTAGTGGCCACTCGGTCATGGCCGTGATTTTTGTAGGGCCGGCTTTAACACCGTCACACGTCACAATATGACCCAAATACTCTACCCGTTGTTGCCCGAACACACATTTCTTCCGGTTACAATACAATTTCTCTTCGCGGAGGCAATTGAACACTAGGGTTAAGTGTGCTCGATGCTCTTCCAAGGAACTGCTATAGACCAAAATATCATCGAAGAATACCAAAACACACTTACGCAAATACGGCCGAAAAACCCGATTCATCAGAGCCTGAAATGTAGAAGGTGCGTTTGTGAGCCCGAACTGCATGACCAAGAATTCATAGTGCCCTTCGTGTGTTCGTGCTTGGCCTAATAATCCCGGACTCGATCATCTCACCCACCAGTCTGATATGACCCGCTACGGAAAGGTGTACAGCCGGCGCAAAAAAGAACAAAGGCGAGGGACCAGAACTGTCAACTATTAAGATATTTCGTATTAATTAAATTAGTGTTATGTTTTATTTTAATAGGGACCTAGATGGAACAATTTTGTTTAGGGTTACCCTATTAGGGTGGGGCGCCGCATGTGGCCACCCCATTCGGATATTACGTGTTTTCTTTGTCGTTCTTAGGGAGACCACCGGCTTCTTCAATTGCCGGCACTATCATTGTTACGTTTTTTGTTACGAATTAATATCACACCGATTTGATTCCATCAAATTGGTATCAGAGCAGTCTTCCTCAGGACTGTGAAATCGATTGGAGATGGCCAGGAAAGTTATCGAAGTGGACGCGGATCTTATTCGGTTCAAATCGGATGTGGCAGCGAACCAGATCGAGACCAGGGATCAACTGGCGTCTCTGCAGGCGTCTCTGCAGGCTTCCATCGATCGGAATAAAGCGGATAACGATAAGCAAATCGCGGAGGTACTCAGGATGTTGAAAAATCTGCAACCGCCAGCTGCGAACACCACCAAATCTCCGGCGATTAGCGGAATTTCAACGGCAGCGCCGTCCGCGGCAGGCAGCAGCGGTACAGTTCCAATCGTTAGTTCCCCATTCCGTGGGGTTGTCCAACCGACAGTTTCGATTGTGAGCTCAACAGTGCCGCAGTCTGTGGCTTACACGAGCTTCTCAGGCTTGCACTTCGATTCGCAGGGTTTTCCGCAGCCAACCTGGGATATTCCGCAGCGACCTCGACACCATGAACGGACGAATCATAATTTTGCAGACATGTCCGGGGGTTTCAACGGCGGATTTATTGGACAGACCCACCCGCACAACTCGGGTACTAGTCACGATCGTGGCTGGGGTCAGGGTAATGATTACAGGATGCGAAAACTCAAGATGCCGATTTGCGATGGCGAAGATGTTTTCGGATGGGTGTATAAGGCGGAGAGATACTTTGAGGTTCAAGGGTTGCACACGTCCGGAGACCGGCTCCGGGCAGCCGTACTGAGCCTGGAAGGCTCGGCCCTAGCGTGGTTTCGGTGGACCGATAATCGAAGCCCTTTCCGAGGGTGGGAAGAGTTGAAATCCCAACTGTTACTTAGATTTCAACCCTCACAAGAGGGCAGTTTGTTCGAGCAATTCCTTAATATCCGCCAAGAAGGTACAGCCCGAGAATTTGTAGCATTGTTTGAGAAAATGGCAGCGCAATTAGGCGGGTTACAAGAGGAGGTACTAGTCGGTACATTTATTAAAGGGTTAAAACCGGACTTACGTAATGCGGTACGTACCATGCAACCAAAAGGGGTGACCGAGGCTATTCAGCTAGCTTTGGTGGTAGACGAAAATCGATCGGGAGGCGAAGGGGGCAAACAGCCGGCCACTAAGTCAAATATTAGAAGCAATAGCAATACGAACCGACCGTATGTACCACCCACGGGTCCCGCCGGAGCTAAAACGGGGACATGTAACACCGGGCAACCTTTCCGCCGAATGTCCGACACGGAATTCGCGGATAAGAAAGCGAAGGGACTTTGCTTCCGCTGTGACGGTCGATATATGCCCGGGCATAAGTGTCCGGAGAAAACCTTACAGGTGATGGTCATTTATGATGGTGAATCCGATGAAGAAGAAGAAGAGCCGCCGAAGGATGACACCGAACCGATCCAGTTAGAAACGGTCGAAGTGTCGGCTAATTCAGTTTGGGGATTCACGAGTCCTCGATCCATGAAAGTCCGGGGCAAGTTGGGGAACCAAGAGGTGATTATTTTGATTGACAGTGGCGCGACGCATAACTTTGTGTCACTAGAGATGGTAGCGTTACTCGGGATACGGATCGATAACACCCAACATTTCAGAATTCGGTTAGGTAACGGGAAGTTCGATAAAAGTACAGGGCTATGCCGTTCCGTGGTCCTACGCCTACCGGGGTTGCGAGTCGTGGAAGATTTCTACCCGCTCGAATTGGGCAGTACCGATATGATATTAGGGTACAACTGGCTCGAATCATTGGGCGACATGTACGTAAATTGGAAGACATTTACGATGATTTTTGACGGCCCGGATGGAAAGAAGGTGACCCTTAAAGGGGAACCGGGGCTAACACGAGCAGAGTCGTCGCTACGAGCCATGACCCATGACATGGAGGGGGTATCGAGTGGGTTTTTAGTAAGTTTAGCTCATGTCGAGGCCAAACCGGCTCGGGATCAGTCAACACCCGCGGAACTAGAACCGGTAGTAGCACGATTCTCAGCGGTATTCGAGATGCCGGATGGCTTACCACCCAATCGAGATCACGAACACGCCATCGTGTTAAAAGGGGGTACCGAACCGATTAGCGTCCGGCCGTACCGCTACCCTCAGTTGCAGAAAGATGAAATCGAGAAACTGGTAGGGGAAATGGTAGAATCCGGAATCATCCGACCCAGCACGAACCCATTCTCGAGCCCTGTTCTGCTCGTCAAGAAAAAGGATGGCAGCTGGCGATTTTGTGTGGACTACCGTGCACTCAATAAGGCGACGGTACTCGACAAATTCCCTATCCCAATTATAGACGAGTTGTTAGATGAACTGCACGGGGCCACGGTCTTTAGTAAGCTGGATCTGAAGTCCGGTTATCACCAGATCCGAATGCGACCGGAGGATGTGTCGAAGACGGCTTTCCGCACTCACGAGGGTCATTACGAGTTCCTCGTTATGCCTTTTGGATTGACGAACGCACCATCTACGTTTCAATCCCTGATGAACCGTATCTTCCGCCCTCATTTACGGAAATTTGTGCTTGTTTTTTTTGACGATATTCTTGTGTATAGCAGGTCCCTTGAGGAACATTTACAGCATTTGCAGGTGGTATTCGAGACACTCCAAGCGGAACAGCTATACTGTAACCGAAAGAAATGCGAGCTCGGTCGATCGCAAGTGGAGTATCTGGGCCATATCGTATCGAAAGACGGGGTGAAGGCCGACCCGTCCAAAGTAGAGGCAATGCTGACATGGCCAATACCCAAAAATATTCGTGGCTTGCGCGGGTTTTTGGGCTTGACAGGGTACTATCGGAAGTTTGTGCAGGGATACGGTAAAATCGCACGACCGTTGACCGATTTATTAAAGAAAGACGGCTTTGTTTGGTCCCCAGAGGCAACCGAGGCCTTCCAGACATTACAACACGCGATGACTCAAGTCCCGGTTCTCGCATTGCCGGATTTTTTGAAACACTTTACAGTTGAGACGGATGCCTCCGGCTACGGTATCGGGGCGGTGTTGCTACAAGAAAAACACCCCATAGCATACTTTAGCCAAGCTCTGGGAACTCGCGCACAAATTTTAACAACAAAGTTTATAAGAATACCTGACTGTATTTGTAGAGAATGATGGATAATGATGATAGAAGTTGATATGCTTGAATATTGATTCTTCTTGCTTGATCTCCTGATTATATTTTATAAAAGAGTATTTAGTATTTTTAGGAGGGTATGATCTGTTATTCAGAAGTTTAGAACTTCAACAGAATAATATAGAACAATGAAATTCATATTCATAAAACTTGATGATTTTATTACACGGAGAATGCCTCTTTATATAGGCAAAATTTTACAATACGAATCACACAATGTGGACTAGAGTCCACTAGACTCCAATAGTTACAAACACTCACACATAATGCATACACTATGACTTTATGTCATAGGTCACTAGACTCTAATAGTAACAAACACTCATATAGTACATGCACTATGACTTTATGTCATAGGTTTATTCGATATCTATGCCTATACCTATAATACAAATAAAATTAGTACATACACGTATGTACTTTACATTTTGCTTTTATATATATTCTCCCCTGAAATGATGGAAGGTTTGTCGCTATTCCATGATTGGTACTTCATCTTTGTTTTCCTTGCAGTATTGACAGTTGTGTCTGGGTGAATCGAGTATGATGGAGCATAGTTGCTTTTTTACATCTGCCGGTAACTCTGAGAGATGCTTTGTAAACTCTTCGAATGGTTCTTCAAAGGTAGCTAGTGCTTGTAAACCTGCTGGGCTAATTTGGCTATTTGTATCTTGTGAATAAATTAACATTGTATTACTGCAATAATTAATTCTAACATCTGATTTTTGACTTCGGTCTGTTCCTATTCTTGATGTAGCAAGGTATACTCCTGCGAGTGCTGAAATAAGATGATTTTTTGTTGGTGTAATCTGGGCAATTACATCTTTTGTGGGATACTCTGAATCTTCTTTTATATTGCTTACCCCCATATGTGCTAGTACTATTGTTGGCACAAATGGTTTGGATTCTTCGTCGAAAAATGGATAGCTTGCATGTAGTTTTATAAAAAGATCTCTATTTTTTGCGAATTTTTCCTTGTATTGTCGAATGACTGATTGTACTTTTGAGGGAAATTCTCGAATTTCTTGAAGTGTATTTCCATTGATGTATAATGTATCTATAAATCCATGAACAAAATAGTCCCATACGGTCAGTGCTTCTGCTCCAGGAAGAAAAATAACCTTTGGCCCTGGTCTTCTGTTTATTGGATAGAAATTCATAGTTGAATGGTATTCATTGTAGTTTATAATGCTATCCCATAATCTAGAAAATTTTTCGGGTGTTGGTTTTTTCATCTCTTCCTTCTCTTCTGTTGATAAAATATTCTCTATTCTTGTTCTTGCATTTAACCTTGATAGTGGGTGTTTTCCTAAGGAGAATTTTGCGGGTGATCTTTGTACTTCCTCTTTTACAATGGTTTTGTATGATTCTTTTAATGCTTTTTTGGCTTCTTCTTTAGTTTTGTAACTTTTATGTGACACATTTTTTCCAGCGATATGAGAATTAGCTATTCCCCAATCACGATATAGTCCTTTGTGTGGTCCGTTAAATATTACGTACCACTTTTTTACTTTTTCCTTTTGATCATTCTTTGGTGATATTTCCATGCTTTCTTCTTCTTGTTCATTTTCTGGAATCTCTACTGGTGTTGAAGAGGTGCCTTGTTCTGTTGTTGAAGGGATGTCTTGTTCTGCTGCAATTTGTTCTATTATGATATCGAGTGTCCTTTTTAATCCTTCTTTTTCTTTTCTAATGGTTTCCAGTTGTCGTAGAACAGCTGCTTCTTGTTCTTCTTTTTGCATTAACTGATGTTGAAATTGCTTCATAATGTTTTCCATTCTCTTGTGAGAGTATCTGCAATATGATTATTCTCACTTTTTATATATTTCAAATAAGGACAATATTGGTGTAGTTGTAATTGCCAGCGAATTAATCTTCCTCTACAATAATCTTCTTGGAGTTTATATCTCCAAAATCCTAATAAATATTTTGAGTCTGTTCTTAATTCAAATCTTGTTTGAAGTAATTCAATCTTCCATTTCTTGAGAGTTCTTAGACAAGCTAAGGTTTCTCGTTCATGAGTACTGTAATTTTGCTCTGCTTGAGAAAATGTTCCTGATACATATTTACATAATTCATGTTTATATTTTTCGGTTTTTAGTATCTCAGACGATGGTATTGATATTTTTTGTGCTTGAGTAGGATTGTTTTCATGAAGGAAATTTCCATCAATATCCAATCCTAATAATGCTTTTCCGTTTTTTATTGCTTTTAGACATCCAGCCCAAGTATCACTTGAGGCGTCTGTTTCGACTATCAAAAAGTCTTGTGCTTGTGGGTTGTATAATGCTGGAAGAATTCGTACTTTTTGTTTTATTTGTTGTACGATATTAGTATCTTTAAGAGTCCATACCCATGGTATTTTCTCAGATATCTTTTTTTGTAATATTCTTCTTTCTTTTGCTAAATCTTTCAAAAAACCTTGTTCAGCAATATAATTTAAACAACCAAGGAAACGCTGAATTTGTTTTCTATTTTCTAATTTATCCGGAAATAAATTTAATTTTTCTTGTATATTATCTGTTAAAGAAAGGTTTCCGTTCTGTCCAATTTTTAAACCTAAGTACTCTACTTCTGGTTGAAGTAATTTAGATTTATTTTTAGATAGAACTAATCCTTTTTCCTTTATCCTTTCTAATACTTTCATTACGGCATTAATATGTTCTTGTTCATTACCTTTTGTAAAAACTATAATATCATCGATATAGGCTAGACAAATATGTTCTAATCCTAAAAGATTAGAGTCCATAAATCGTTGATAAATTGATGGTGCTTGTTTAAGTCCGAATGGTAATACATTCCATTCATAATGTTTCTGAGGCGGGCATGAGAAAGCCGTTAGTGGTTTAGTGTTTTCACTTAGCCTTAACTGCCAATATCCTGATTTTGCATCAAATGTGCTAAAATGAGTATTTCCTTTTAACTTTTCTAATATATATTCCTTTCTTGGTAGTTTATATGAGTCTCCAACAGTAGCTTCATTCATTTTTTTATAGTTTATAACCATTCTTCTTTTTCCTCGTTTTTTCTCATTATTATTCTCGACATAAAATGCTGGTGCTGAGTGAGGACTTGAGCTTTCTCTAATTATTCCTTTTTCTAACAATTGACTACATTCTTCTTTAAATTCATTTACATCTTTTATACTATAAGGTATTCTATTGGGGACATTGACTTCTATATTTGGATTTTTTAAGAGGATTACTATTTCTTGATTATTTTTATTTTTTATCTCATCTAATGGATTTTCGCTGCATACCTCTTCTAACTGCTTTTCAGCAATTTCTTTTGATAGTATTAATAATATATGCAAACCGAAATTAATTTCTTGTCTTAGCATTTTTATAAGATCGTATTTTTTAATTATTGGTGTTGTTACAACCTTTTTTATAGGATGTCTTATACTAATGTATTCGGTTGTTTGCACAAAAGGCTGATATAGTTTTAAAAAGTTATTGCCAATTACTAGATTTATTCCAGAATCATGTTGGTATATGGTTGGTGTCATGAAGGGAACTTTTTCTATAAAAATTTCAACCATTCTTCCTACAAACCATATTTTATGTATTGATTTATCTGCTATTGATATTTTTATAGGTTTAGTTAGTTTTTCCCAATTTTTTAATATGTTCTTTCTTCCGAAGCATAAAGTTGCTCCACTATCAATATAAGCGATGACTTCTTTGTTTTCGATTTTTGTATATATAAATGTACTATTTGGGTTTATTGTAGATTTTTCTTTACTCATTATCTAAATCTGAATCTGTATTATTACTAGAATCTGTTGTATATGCATATATTTCTATATCTGAATTTATGTCTGAATCTTCTATTGGGTCATATCCTAGGTTATATGCTAATCTTAATACTTCTGTTTCTTGTTTCTTTTTTCCTTTCTTTGGACATTCATTTGCATAATGACCTTCTTCTCGACATATCCAACATCGACATGATTTCTTTTTTGAGGGGCAAAAATTTTGGTTTTCGTTGTTTTTATATTGTTGTCTATATTGTTTTCTATTTTTAAAGTACTTCCTCCCCCCTTTTTTGTAGATGTGTTTATATTTAGGATGGTATTTTTGTTTTTTCCATTTTTTATTTCTTCGTTTTCGTTTTTCACAACCATATTGACCTATTCGGCTAGTTTGATTATTGCAACATAATTTTATTTTTGCTTCATTTTTAGTTACTTGTTGAATACATTTTTCTTTCATCCATGTTTTTAAAACACTTATTCTTGCTCCAAGACTATCTACTATTTGTTCTACTTGTAATGTTGCTTCAAAACGTTCTATAATATTTTGAGAAACTGTGTGCGGTAATTTATGATAGAACATTTCTAATGCAAGTTTTTGTCTTTCTTTATCTAGATGATAATATTGTTCTGAAAATTCGCAAATAAAAGAATCTAAATAGCACATATTACATATCTGCAAATTTGTTATATGCCATAGTGCTAGTGATCTGAATGCTTCCTTAGATGTTTCATCTCCTACTTTTTTCCCTATAAATTCTCGTAGTATTTTATCTATTACTCTTTTGAAGGTTTCCATTGCGTCAACTACTGCTATTTCGGATATTTCGCTTTCACTCATGGATTCAAGAAATCTATATACGTTTCCATGTGTCTTATGTATAATGTAACTAAAAAAGTTTTTTGGTTGTAATTTTCTTAATTCTTCAGTTAGTTGTATTTGTATTCCCATTTTGTTACTCCATTCTTGTATTTTAGCTTCTGGGTTTATCTCACAGTCTATTGAGAGGATATCTGCTTCCTTGGGTGTTATAGATAATTTTGGTATATATTGATTTGTAATATATATTGATTTGTAGACGTGTTTATTATTATTTATAATAATAATAATAATAATAAAGGGATGAAACACTTTACAGTTGAGACGGATGCCTCCCGCTACGGTATCGGGGCGGTGTTGCTACAAGAAAAACGCCCCATAGCATACTTTAGCCAAGCTCTGGGAACTCGCGCACGGTTTAAATCGGTATATGAGCGCGAGTTGATGGCCATCGTTTTGGCAATACAAAAGTGGCGTCCGTATCTATTGGGCCGCAAGTTCACGGTTCTCACCGACCAGAAGAGTTTGAAATTTCTGTTAGAACAAAGGGTTATCGCCGGGGATCATCAGAAGTGGATATCCAAACTGTCGGGGTACGATTTTGACATCTTATACCGCCCGGGTAAAGAAAACGGACTGGCGGACACACTGTCTCGCCAGGAGGGCGGTGCGACCTGGCTCACATAACCGCCACGGTGACACGGGTGCACCCGGGTTTGGAGGTGGATTTACAGCACAATCCCCAAATCCTGGCGCTACGGGCTCGGGTAGAAGCAAATGATGAGGGGTTGATCGGGTACACGATAATGAACGGATTAGTTTTGTACAACAATCTTGTGGTCATCCCAAGAGACTCACCGTGGGTAACAACCTTGTTCCAAGAATACCACGGTGGCCCAATCGGGGGGCATGGGGGTACTCAAAAAAACGTATCAACGATTATCCACCGAATTTTATTGGACGGGTATGAAAGCGGATATTGCTAAGCGGGTTGCGGAATGTGACGTGTGTCAACGCAACAAGTGCTCTAACCTCGCACCCGCCGGGTTGCTGCAACCCTTGAGTCTCCCGGACCGTATTTGGGAGGATATTACTATGGATTTTGTAGAAGGATTACCAAAATCAGATGGGTTTACGGTCATCTTTGTGGTCGTCGATAGGCTCAGCAAATCAGCTCACTTCATTCCGCTGAAACACCCTTTTACGGCAGCAACCGTCGCTACCGCCTTCATTCGTGATATTGTCCGGCTACACGGAATACCTAGCTCTATTGTGTCTGATCGCGATAAAGTGTTTCTGAGTTTATTCTGGCGTGAAATTTTTAAACAACAAGGTACCGTGCTGAAACGTAGCACTGCATACCACCCTAAGACGGATGGTCAGACGGAAGTGGTAAATCGCAACTTAGAGGTTTTTTTACGGTGTTTTTCTTCACACCGCCCGAAAATGTGGAACAAATGGCTACCTTGGGCCGAATATTGGTACAACACCTCGTACCACTCGTCGTTAAAAACGACTCCGTTCCGAGTGCTGTACGGACGAGACCCACCGACGCTCCTGCGTTACGATCACGGGTCGGCGGTTACTTTCGAGGTTGATAGTTATTTAGTTGAGCGCGATGAATTGTTAGAGGAGCTCAAAAAGTCGCTGTTACGGGCCCAGCAGATCATGAAAGAAAGAGCTGATGGGCACCGACGGGATGTTCATTTCGTGGTAGGGGATATGGTTTATTTAAAGATGAGACCCTACCGCCAACTCACGGTCACTGGCACACGCAACGCAAAATTATCCCCGCGGTTTTATGGTCCATATCCGGTGCTGCAGAAGATTGGTGCGGTTGCATATAAATTACACTTACCAGACAGTTCACGCATCCACCCCGTTTTTCACGTGTCACAACTCAAGAAGGCACTGGGTACGAACGATACGGTCACCCCATTGCCACCAAATCTGACCGAACCACAGGAAGAGGCAGGATTCACCCCAGTTTCGGTTTTGGGCGTGCGGGTCAAGAATGACCATCGTGAAGTGTTAGTGGCGTGGCAGGGTCAGTCTCCAGCGGAAGCAACCTGGGAAAGCTGGGAGACCATACAACGACAATTTCCTTCTTTCCACCTTGAGGACAAGGTGGGAGTTTGGGGGGGGAGTGATGATATGACCCGCTACGGAAAGGTGTACAGCCGGCGCAAAAAGAACAAAGGCGAGGGACCAGAACTGTCAACTATTAAGATATTTCGTATTAATTAAATTAGTGTTATGCTTTATTTTAATAGGGACCTAGATGGAACAATTTTGTTTAGGGTTACCCTATTAGGGTGGGGCGCCGCATGTGGCCACCCCATTCGGATATTACGTGTTTTCTTTGTCGTTCTTAGGGAGACCACCGGCTTCTTCAATTGTCGGCACTATCATTGTTACGTTTTTGTTACGAATTAATATCACACCGATTTGATTCCATCACAGTCTTTCAATCTTGTCTTTTTGCAACTGTGGGTAGCGGTACGGCCGCACATTGACAGGCTCGGCCCCGCCTTTCAACACGATCGAGTGTTCATGATCTCCAGATGGAGGTAAACCCGCGGGCATAACAAAAACATCCATAAAGTTAGTCAATATGTCATCCAAAGCGGGGTTTACTTGTGACTCGGGCGGCTCCGTCTCGTGGAGGCTGGCTAGGGTCACGAAATACCCCTGCTCAATATCCGCAAACCCACGGGCTAGGGCACACAACGATGATTCAGCTCGTTGTAAGCCTGCTTCGCCCCGGATAGTCACCCGTGTATCACCGTATTGAAACGTCATCCACAATTCTTTCCAGTTGACTAGGGTCGGACCCAGCGTATTCAACCATTTCATCCCGAGAATCATATCTAAACTGCCCGACTCGAGTGGGTAAAAGTCATCGGTTAGCTGTATTTCAGGAAACTGTAGAGTAATCCCGCGACAAATACCATAACTCTTGTCTTCCATACCGTTACCGAGAATTATCCCTCTTCCACGTGTCCCGGATATCGCTAACCGCAGGGGTTCCAACAACCGTACAGATATAAAGTTGTGAGTCGCTCCACAATCAATTAGCACGACTACCTCCATTCTATCCACCGTTCCCCGTACTTTCATGGTGTGGGGTTGGCTAATGCCGGCGACGGATTGTGCCGACACTTCCATCATATCTAAGTGCACGTGTTCTCCCTCATCATCCCCACTTTCGTCAGCCTCATCTGGAATGATCATCACATGGAGTGTTTTATCCGGACACTTATGCCCGGGTCCGAATTTCCCGTCACAACGGAAACATAACCCCTTTGAACGTTTCTCGGCATACTCTGCATCGGTCATTTTTTTGTACGGCTGTTTGGTGCTTGCGACCGCCACTGGTGGCGCCCCGGTCACTTGATTTCCCGTAAATTTACTGGTTGCTCCTGTTGTTGCTGTTCGGGGCGCTGCTGGTTTTGGGCCCGTTCGGTTTTCGTCCACCATAATTGATAATTTCACCGCCTGGTTAAGACCCTGCGGTTGTAATAATCGGACCGCTGATCTCAATTCGGGTTTCAAACCCTTGATGAACGTGCCTAACATGACCTGTTCGGGCAGACCATCCAACTGTGCGGCTAACGACTCGAATTCTCCCACATAATCTCGAGCCGTTCCGTTCTGATTAATAGACAAGAACTGCTCATGCAAATCCCCCGCCTGTGAGGGTTGGAATCGATCTAACAATTTACCTTTCAACTTCTCCCAGTGGCCGGAACGGTTCACGCCTTTCACTCCATCTGTACCATGATAGTGCTTAACTCTCCATGCACAGTACCGGCGCCCGCATCTTTTCTCCGGTTGTGTTGAAGCCTTGTACCTCAAAGAAACGTTCCAGTTTGTACACCCAACCAAACGCATCCTCCCCATCAAATATGGGCATCTTGAGTTTCCGAAGGCGATGGTCCGCCCCCGGAGGCCAACCTCGTCCGCCAGACCCCCTTGTTCTGGCCGTAGCGTCCGTCATTCATATCCTGGTACCACTGTGGCACCTCCCCTCTCCGATTGGGAAAAGGTTCGTTCCCATGACCAGTAGGGAACTTACCCTGCGTGTTACTGTAGCCATCGTTCCACAGCGGAAATCCGTCTTCGTCAAACAGCAGGGACGAAGTCACGGCTGTGCTCTGCACCGCGGTCGCCTTTGGTGGCGGTACGTGTGCCGTCGCCGCTGATACTGTTTGGGCAGCCTGTGAAACCTTCACGTGATTCGTAAACAGAGACATCAATTCTTCGTGGCGTTTCTCTGCTTTTTCGGTTGCTTCCCGGATTGCTTCAAGGGAATTCTCCATTCGGTTCATTCTCGCATCGATGTCGATCTTGTGCTGCGTCAGATCGGCATCCACATCAACGACTTTCCTGGCCATGTTTCGGTTTCAGTGGGTTTCAATCACAGGTTGCAGGATTGAAAGCTCTGATACCAATTTGATATGAATCAACTCAATAACAAAACCAATAAACGGAAGTAACTGGATAAACTGGAATTTGAGAACCAGTGATCTCCAAAGTACGTAACAAAACAATAGTCAATCAAAGAATGTATCAAAACCCTATGGAACTCGGCTTATAAGCCTAGGGCCGGCCCATACACAAACCGAAATAAACGAAATAACAAAATTAACTAATAAGAATCGACTAATGACACTTAGCCACCTTGGACTGCCTTTTTACACTTGTACACAATTCCCCATTGTTTCGGGTTCACATCATAGGGTCAATTTGAATCAGATTTCTCTCTATAAAAGGGGACCGAACCCAACTAGAAGAAATCATGGAGAATTTTAATTAGTTTTATTTATGTTATTTCATTAAGTTTATTAGTTCAATTTCAGTATTATTTTGATTCGTATCATGTTACTATAGGGTTTTCGGTAATTGAACTATCAGTCTATCACCCACACTTTTTTAAAAATTAGTAAAAGGTAATATTTTCCTTACTTTTAGTGACATTACATGGATTTGTTCTTGTAGTGCAAGGTGTTGATTTGCAACTGATTATTTAAATCCGACTGTTATTTATTCATACTACTAAATAAAAGGTCTGTTTTAAGGTAATTGTAAGAGTTTTTATGTTAATTGCAGTCCAATGAAAGGTCTGTTTTACTGTGTTATATACCTGAAGCCAGGAGACTACCACCGATTTCACTCCCCTGTTGATTGGAATGTACTTGTTCGACGGCATTTTTCTGGTAAAATTCATCTAATATTATTTTCATGTTGCAATATTAAATTTTTTTTCTTAAGCCTCTTAATGATTCAGTTAAGAGGCCAGCCTCTTAATCGGACAGATTCATAGCGTTTCGTAAGACATCTTAATCAACCTCTGAATAAAAAATTCAACATGTTCTGCCTCTTAATCGGACAGATGTCAGGAGACGTCTTAATCATTCAGACCTCTACATCATTCAGATATTAATCATTCAGATGCTACCAAAATGCACCTTAGATTTGATTAATCGGATATTCTACCTCTTTTTGTTCAGGTCGTCTGTACCCTGTGAATGAGCGTGCTACTAGGACTACAAAAAATCTCTATGTTGAAAATGAAAGGGTAATTCTAAACTCTGCTATTAATATAAGAGTAAATTACGAAAATGGTCCTTTAGGTTTGTACCATATTACATATTTGGCCTTTTAGTTTCGTAAATACATTGGTAGTCCTTATTTATGAATCTATTGACACGTTTGGTCCTTTATCAAAACAAACGTTTATTTTCCCTTCAAACAGACGGCTTTTTATAGGTTTCAAATTGGTGAAGGGAAAGGGAAAATGACACTTGTGCATCACAATTTTGTTTAGGTAAAGGATCAAACATGTCTATAGTTTCAAAAACAAGGACTACGAGTGCAATGTATGAAACTAAAGGACCAAATATGTAATATGGTACAAACCTAAAGGACCATATGTGTAATTTACACTTAGTATAATGTTGATTGAGTATTGTTGTGGACTTAGGTTTGGGTTGAAGGGAAATGGGAAGAAGGTTATATAGCAATGGCTGCAATCGGTGCAACAAATATCGGGTCTATCGAGCTTTTTATTGAACCTGATTTAACAACAAATCAACCGAGGAAGAAGTTGGTCCAATCAGAACCACCTCAAGCACGCGTTTATGAACCTCAAGTGTTGCTCAAGAAAGGACAAGAGGTTAGATTTAATTAAGGTCTTGTTTTAATACTACCTCTGTATCAAAATAAGTGATATACTTTCCATTTACGGTGGAACAAAATAAGTGATACACTTCTAAAAGTTTCCCTAAAAAGTGGGACCCAATCTCCACTAACTATCTTCTTTAATAAAGTAAAGGTACATTTATACCCTTACTTTTACTTTTAAACATCATTAATATCACTTTTTCAAACCATTCTCCACTAAGCATCTACTTTAATCTATTTTAACTCACAATTTAATCTTTTGCCTAAAAAACCGTGAAATCTTAAATGTATCACTTATTTTGATACTATATGAATTTAATGTTGTGTGAAAATGGAAGATTTTATGTGATTCAGGTGGGTGTGTTTAACATGGGATCAACGGTGGTGCTAGTTTTCCAAGCTCCACATGAAGACGAATCGTCAGAATTCAAGTTTTGTGTTGAAAAAGGGGATAAAATTCGAATGGGAGAAGCTTTGGGGCGGTGGCGTTAATTGTAATTTTATTGATTTATGGGCATAAAATTCGAATGGACTTTGAATTTACTAGTAAAAGATGAGATTCCAAATTGAATTATGTTAAGGTGAAACAGAAACTATGGACTGATAACTTGAATGTGTCGTTGGGCTGATTAACAAAAAGTATTAAAACCAAATGGCTTATAGCCTAGCGGTACCAAAGTGATTAGGTGTCCCACAAGGTTGTGGTTTAAGTCCCGGCGTGAACAAAAGGTGTAGATCAGGGAGTGTGTGTTTGCCGTTCAAAAAAAAAAAAAAAAAAAAAAAAACAAAAAGTATTAAAATACGAATTTACCCTTTTGAGACCAACTCTTGGTTAACACTTCACTTTATTAATAACTTTGGTTTCCGTCAATTAATTTATTTTCCCAAAACACATTAATTATCAAATTTGGATAATTGGCGTATTCCTATACTAGACTTATGTTTTCAAATGGGAATATCTATTTGAACACCCCAACTTTCTATACAAATACCATAATAGTATTATATAATAGTGAAATGTTCAAGGAGGTCCACCTATATCTTAAAGTCTCAAGGAACACTTTTGGACTCTTGGATAAAGCTTAATCAATGGTTCAGATTACATTCTATTTTGAATGGGTTTTGTACGTGGAAGGGTATATTTGTCATTTTACACTTTGATATAATCCCCATCACTCTGTCATTTGTTCTTTTCCCGCTCTCTGATCACGTCTCTTCAACTCCTCTCTTTCGAAACCTCTCGAAACAGATCGTGATTTCCGGCGATTTTACCGGCGACTAGTTGTGATTCTTCATTCCTCTTTCTTCCTCGCACAATATCAATCGAAGAAAAACCTTTTCTAACGTTTCAATGTCTGATTTACGATCATCTTCTCCACTAGAACCTTCTGCTGAAGCTTCCGTCAATGCCGAACTACAATCAGGTCATTTTAACTTTTCTATTATTAGTTTTTATTTGTTTTTGTATAAATAGGTGTTCATTTATGTGTTTTTGTATATTTCGGCTTTTCTAGGTTTTGTAATCCGTCGATTTTACCGTTTTTATTGTAGATTACTGTTTTCTAGTGTTTTTTAGTTGTAAATCACATATGATTTTAGCGTTTTTATTGTAGATTATTGCCTTCTGTTGTGTTTTAGTTGTAAATCACATGTGATTTTACTGTTTTTATTATAGATTTCAGCTTTCTAGCCTTTTTTAGTTGTAACTCACATGTGATTTTACCGTTTTTATTATTGATTTTCAGCTTTCTAGTGTTTTTTAATTGTAAATCACATGTGATTTTACTGTGTTCACATGTTTTATTATTTTAATGTTTACATTGTTTTTAAATCACATGTGATTGTTATTTATTATTTGATTATTATGTTATTTGAGTTCAATCGCATGTGATTGTTCTCAATATCTCACCTAATCACTGTCGAATAATTCATAGCTTTCAATCACATGTGATTAGTAAGCTAAATTACAGTTTGTTTATTTGAGATTGTGAGTTCAATCACATGTGATTTCAGTTTATCTATCTCATATTGTTATTAGTTGTCATAACTTGCTTCTTTTTCTGTTTTATAGGTGTCGATATGTCTACTCTGTTATCTGAGTTGCCTGAGTTAAGAACTAAAAGACCTAGGTCATCATCAACAAAAGGAACTGCCGAGGGTAACTCAAAAAACAATAAAAGGTTTAAGCTTATTAGACGTTCTGAACCCGAATCTGTACAAGAGAAAATTTCTGAAGTTGATTCTGAAGTTCAGCCAATGCCTCCAAAAAAATTAAAAATAAAGTTTTCTACAAAGGGCTTATCTTCTTCTTCAGTTCAATCTGAAATCATTCCTGAGGCTCCAACAAAATTAAAACCAATAACAGAAAAGAGAACAAAAAAATCAAAGGCTGCACAAAATGTTTCTGTTTCTAAACATCTTCCATCCATTAGGACTCGGACAACTCCATCTCAGTTCTCGTTTGTTATGTGTGGTTTATCTCTTGAACCGAAGGAAATTGTAAAAGATATTGGCTTTGGTTCGTTAATAGATTTTGATTTTCATCAACTTCCTGGAAAGTTAGGATATTATGTTGTTGACAGTTTTGATGATGCAAATATGGTTATTGATACTAAGAAAGGTGTCATCTCAATTGATGTTGATTCTGGTCATGATGTGTTTGGTATTCCCAAGGGTGGTACCAATATATATTCTTTACAACTCAATTCTGAATCTAAATTTATTAAACAATGGCTTAATCAGTTCCCATCGCCCAAGGATATTAGGCCATCTGTTATCAAGGGAAAAAAATTTAAGTTTTAATGGTGTTGTTGATGAGTTTTTTAAGATGAATATATTGATGCTGTTTGCCAATACATTGGTATCTTGTGATTGCAATGGAATAATTAAAATGGATGTTTTGAATTATGTATCTCAAGAGATGGATATTAAGTCTCTTGATTGGTGGTCGTTTTTATTGGCCAATCTTAAAGACAGTAAAAAACTTTGGAATAGGAATGCTGTTAATAAAAAATTTTATTGTGGTCCTATTACATTTTTGATAGTGAGTTTCTTTTATTTTAATTTTTTTTCTTAGATATAATTTTATAAGTTTTTTTTATTAATATATATTTTTTATTTTTTATAGCTTTTGTATTGTGATCGCACAAAATGCGATTCTCTCTCTTTACCTCGTCGGCGTCCAGTATGTAAAAACTGGAAGGGTTATTTGTGCATTCGAGAGAATAAAGAAGCAAACTGTGGATCATTTGGTTTATTTGATGTATTACATCCTTTAGATGCTGCAGAACCCTCAAATGCCAATGATGATGATATTAACATTTCTGACTCTGCTGATATGATATCGAAAAAGGTATTACATTTTTTCAAAAGTGATTGTACATTTTATATCACATGTGATTTGTACTTATTAAATCACATGTGATATAAAACTATTTTATAAAGATTTTGTATTTTGAAATCACATGTGATTTTTAATGCCATAACTTGTGTTTATTTTTTCCTATCTAATTTGATATTAACTTTCATTTTTGAAATTTTGTAGGAAATTTTCAAAACACACAAAGATTTGGTTTATGAAATTTTTGATCGTGCTGATGCTCAGTTCCCTCAAGGGGATATAGCAATAAATTTTGTTAAATCTGAATTTAACAGAGTTTTTAATCTTGACTTAGTGATTCCTTCTGAGGTATTATCATTTCTCTTTCTTTTTAATTTCTTATAAACGTATTCCAATCACTTGTGATTTGCAAAGTATTATTTGAATTCTAGTAGTATTAACTGAATTTTATAGGCTGAAGTTGGTGTTTCGAATGTTGAGTTTGTTGAGAATGTTTTGGCTGAGAATGTTCCTTCAAAGGTTGTTGAGGTTCAGAGTGATGTTATCAAAATTACAGGGAACCATAAATTTTATATTCCTAACAAAAATCACATGTGATTTTATTCTGTAAAACATAGTTTTTCATAAAAAACAGGGGAGTCTATATGCATAACAAAATCACATGTGATTTTGTAATGTAAAAAAGTTTTTCATAAAAACAGGGGAGTCTATATGCATATCATAATCACATGTGATTTCTTCTCTAAAACAGAGTTTTTCATAAAAACAGGGGAGTCTATATGCATATCATAATCACATGTGATTTTCTTCTCTAATAGTATTAACTGAATTTTATAGGTTGAAGTTGGTGTTTCGAATGTTGAGTTTGTTGAGAATGTTTTGGCTGAGAATGTTCCTTCAAAGGTTGTTGAGGTTCAGAGTGATGTTATTGATGATTATGAGATTCCTGATGATGATGATATTATGTCTGAATGGTGGTCTCCCAATGTTGATATTTATGAAAAGGCAGTGCAACCATTAAATGAACAAGAAATTTTAAAACCATCACCATCTCTGAGATCACCATATATAAATAAGAAGACTGCTGCAAGTCCATGTCTTTTAGCTTCTGAATTTGCTGTTGCAAGTGAGCTTTTTGCAGCTCTTGAAGAACGGATGTGAGTTTGTTTACTTTTTTGAATTATTAGTTAATTTTGTATTAGTTAATGTTTATTTATTATTATTTTTTTATGTAACATTGTATTTTTTTTTCTTTCTTTCATAACAGGGAAAACATTTTTGAAACTTCTGATCAAGTGACATTTGCTTCCCGTTTGACTCTAGAGTCACTTACTCCTCGTCTTTATGTTGATGCAAGTATAATTGATCTTTGGTCAATTATTATAAATCATGAAGAAAAATTTAAACATCATAAAGCTTTGAAGAGAGTGTTTTTTTCATCCACTATATTTGTAAGTGTAATTTTTTTAATATGTATATTTTTGTATTAATATTAACTATCTTTTTCATGAATAGCCTTCCCCTGTTTATTCATCTAGTAGCAAATATACACAAGACTGGGTATACAATAGTTTTTCAACAAGTATTCGTTCTTTTTTTAATGACGATGTTGATAAGCCGTCATTTGAGAAAGTTGATCTGGTAACTTGATTTTGTGCTTTTGTTTTTTTTTAAATTTCAAAGATAAAAATCACATGTGATTTTGTTAACAATCACATGTGATTCTATATAATTTTGTAACTTTTATCTATTTTTTTTTTTTTTTCGATTTTAATGTATTACAGGTTTTCTTCCCCATATGTGCTCATGAATACCATGATTTTATATTCTCGACAATAGAGTTGTGGACGATTTTGATGCTAAATACAAGCACATATGTGATTTGTTTGTAAGTTTTTAAATAAATATTCATCTAATTTTCTACAAAATTATTACATTTTGATAAATATTTAATAAACTTTTTTGTATACAACTACATTGTTTTTCTACCCATTTAATCGCATATGGTCATCGTTTTGGTGAAGATGTTTCGAACTTGAAGCCGCATTTGTTGGATTTTAAATGGTCCTCTAATAAGAATTCCACTGATTGCGGTGTTTTTCTTATGTTCCATATGGAAGGATACAATGGACAATCAGGAAATTTATGGGTCACTGATATGCCATCTGATTTTGAGAAACAAAATATGATGTTGAAGAAGCTTAGGATGCGGTTCGCATAAAAAATTATTACTCATGACCTTAACATACATGCCTAAAAAATGATTCAAAAGGCTCCAGATTTCACCAAGTCCAACACAAAAGAACAAATCAAGCTTCATATTCTTCATGCCCTTTCTAATCGATCAGTTCGTGATAAATAAACAATTGTGTTAAAACAGTTTTATATTTTAAGTTATGTGTTTTGTTATATTCAAACAATGTACATTGTAGTTTAATTATCGTACTTTCTAGTTTATTTATTCTAGTTTTTATATTTAAGTTATGTGTTTTTGTTATATGGCAAACAGTTTATCCTGTTTTTGTTCACTTGATATTGAACTAAAATCACATGTGATTTTGTTGTGTATATTGACTCCCCTGTTTTCATGAAAAACTCTGTTTTACATTAAAAAATCACATGTGATTTGTTAAAAAAAATATTGATTTTATGCTTATTAAAATCACTTGTGATTTTTTCAATAAAAATCACTGCTTTCTAGTGTTTTGTAGTTGTAAATCACATGTGATTGTTATATATTTTTTGATTATTATATTATTTGCGTTCAGTCGCATGTGATTTTTACATCCCAAATCATGTTTTTGTGCACTTGATACTGAACTAAAATCACATGTGATTCTTTGAATTATTTGGCTCTTTAAATATCTAAATAAATGAGCGCAAGGGTATGTTGGTCATTTACGCCGAGTGTTAAATCTAACTTGTCCTTTACTTTTCAGTCATTATTCCCGCTCACTCATATCGTGTGTTCATTCTCTCTCTCTCTCTCTCTCTCTCTCTCTCTCTCTCTCTCTTAAAACGCTTTTCATCTCAATCAATTTGATCGGAAACCGTCGTGATTCAACTCATTTTCGCCGATTTCTGCCGTCGTTTTACGAAGATTGTTAGTTAACACTTTTGCATTCAACTTTTACTCGACTTAGAATGGCCGATTCTGCTTCTTCTCCAAAAAAACCCTCCGATGAAATTCTATGTAAGTTCAAATGCGATTTTCTTCATATTATTATGTGTTTTTACTGTTTATACACAAATAGTTGTTCATTTATCTGTATTCTTGTATTGCCAACTTTATTTAGGGTTTCTATTTTATAATCGTTCGATTTCGTATGATTTTTGTTGATACGTTTCACTTAATGTTTTTGTTTTCTAATGTTTTTCTATTATTAAATCACATGTGATGTACTGAAATGTTAATATCTGTGCTGTTTTTGTGAACATCTGTTGTAAATTACATGTGATTGTGCATTTAGTTAGGTTTAAAACATACTTTTTGCTTTTAGTTAATCACATGTGATTTAGACCTGTTTAAGTTTAAGATAAATGTGTTTGGTAAATCACATGTGATTTTGATTCTGTTAAGAATTTAACCAGTGTTTTAAATCACATGTGATATACTGAAATGTTAATAGCTCTATTGTTTTTGTGAACCCCTGTTGTAAATCACATGTGATTGTGCATTTAGTTAGGTTTAAAACATATATTGTATTGAAATCACATGTGATATTGTATTGAAATCACATGTGATTGTGCATTTAGTTAGGTTTAAAACATATATTGTATTTAAATCACATGTGATTGATAACATTTTTCATTTCCTGCTTCAATCACATGTGATTTTGTATTTGAATCACATGTGATATTGTATTGAAATCACATGTGATTCTGAATATTACAACTGTTGTTTCAATCCGTTGTGATCTTAGTGTTTGAATCACATGTGATTGATAACAATGTTTTTAAATTATATTTGTCAAACACATGTGATTTAAAATATTTTTTCAATCACATGTGATTGAAATCATATTTTTAAACTGTTTGTCCATCATGTCATTTTTTTATTGTCAAACACATGTGATTTTGTGTTAAAATCACATGTGATTCTGAATATTACAACTGCTGTTTCTTTTTGAATCACTTTGTGAATTTAACTTCATCGTTTATATCTTCTAGGAATTTTTAAACAAACATAAAGATTTAGCATACAAGATGTTTGATAGGGCTGATGTCAAATTCGCTGAGAGGAATGTTGCGTTAAATTATATAACATCAGAATTTAAAAGAGTCTTTAATCTAGAATCGTTGGTGTGTGAAGATGTAGATATGGCTCAGAATGTTTCAGATATTGTTGTTTTCTCTCCTATTATAAAGAGCCAAGCTGATGTTGATGTTTCTCCAAATGATGATGTTGTTGGTGAGGATGTTTCTGTTGAGAAGGAAGATGAAGATGATGTTGTTGGTGAGGCTGTTTCTGTTGAGAAGAAAGATAAAGGTGTTGGTAGTGTTTCTGAAAAAGCTGATGTTGTAGATCAGCCTGTTGAGAAGGAAGATGTGGTTGTTCCAGAAGAGTACATTGATGATGATTGGTGGTCCGAAAATGCTGAGACGTTGGATGCTTTGTGTGAAGCTGCATGTGAAAAGGCCGTTACAGCAAACAATGTACTTAAAAGACTAAAAAAACCAACAACTGTTTTGAGGTCACCTTACGTTAATAAGAAGACTTCTTGTCGTTCTTATTTGAATAATAATGAATATGCAGTTGCTTCACATTTGTTTTGCATGACGGGTGATTTTGGGTTAGTTTGTTCACTTCTTAAAATTAGTTAATCGTAATTAATAATTTTTTTTAAGTCTAAGTGGCTAATGTTGTGTGGTTTTGTTTCTTTCAAAATAGATCTTTCATCTTTCAGGCTTCTAATGCTCCCTGTTTTGGTGATCGTTTGGGACTAGAGACCTTGTGCCCGAGAGTGTTTCTTGAGGCATCTGTTTTTGATACATGGGCCTACATTTTGAACTATGAAGAAAAGTATAAAAATCCCTCTGCTCCTAGAAGACTTTTTATGCAAACCTATCTATTTGTAAGTTTTATTAATTTTTTATTTTCATTTTATTTTTATATTTTTTCTGATTATTAATTTATCTTTATTGAACAGCAAAACAGTGATTTTGAACCTGATTGCAAAGTTTCAAAATTTCAGAGATATAAAATTTTTTCAGAAAAACTAGCGGTGTTTCTTGAGGATGATCAAGATAAACTATCATTCAGAAATTATGGTAATGAGTTTTTTTATTTAAATCACATCACATGTGATTTTATTAACAAGCACATGTGATTTTGTAATGTAAAGTAAAAATCATATGCGATTTTGTATTTGAGTCATATGTGATCGATAACATTTTTCTAAAGCATATTGTATTGAAATCACATGTGATTCTGAATATTACTACTGTTGATTCAATCACATGTGATTTTAGTGGAGTCTTTATGCATAACAGTGGAGTCTTTATGCATAACAAAATCACATGTGATTTTATTCTGTAGAATAGTGTTTTCAATAAATAGTGGGGTCTATATGCATATCAAAATCACTTGTGATTTTCTTAACAATCACATGTGATTTTGTAATGTAAAACAAAGTTTTAATGAAACAGGGGAGTATATATACATCATCAAATCACAAGTGATTTCATTATCAATCATATATGTTGTAGTTCTAATGATTTGTATTTTTTTTTGACATTTAAATTATTTCAGGTTTTCTTCCCAGTCTATTATGAATCACATTTCTATACATTTGTGTTTGACATTAGAAGTCATCCAAAATTTCTGATTATTGATAACTTAACTGGAGGCAATTTTAATTCAAGATACAAAAGAATATCATGCTTTGTTGTAAGTTTATATCAATCTTATTTTTTATTTAAAATTATTATATTTGTTTCTTTTAATAAATCTTTTATTTGTAGCAATATTGTTTCTCGAAGCATCTTCAAAAGAAACATCATAAAGTTGCTGATGTCGTATCAAAGTTATCTGTTAAGAGATTGAAGATGCCATGGTTTTTGGACCAAAATTTTGTTGATTGTGGTGTATTTCTGATGTTGCACATGGAGTTATATCTAGGCCAATCTGACAATTCATGGGAAATAGGGATGCCCTCAGATATTTCTAAACAACAGATGGTTCTTAACAAGCTAAGGATGCGTTTTGCAAGCAAGATTTTAACTCATGAGCTTAACATCTTTGCAAAAACAATAATTGATGAGGCTTCAATTTTTTACAATCAACATTCCAGGGATGAAATCAGACAGATGATACTTGAAGCCCGTAAAAACAGATCAAGTCGAGACGTCAGATAATGTTTGTGAAACTTTTTTAATTCTGCATAAACAATGTTCATTTTCAAACAATTTGTACTTAATTTGTGTGATCCTTATTTTGAATTTTAGAACTGATGTATCATGTGGTCCTATGGTATTTTGTTAACATACTTACAATTACAGGTGATTTTTAATAATGATGCACTTTTTGATGCTTTTATGTATTAATGTATAGAATGCTAAAATCACTTGTGATTTAGTAGTAAATCAAATATCACTGTTTTTGTTCACTTTATTCTCTTTTCCAATCACATGTGATTTTATTATTTTATATAGAATACTCGTTTTATAATAAAAACTCTGCTTTTTAATAATAAAATCACATGTGATTGTGTGTAGAATCACAAGTGATAGATAATAAATCACTTATGTTATTGTTTTTTCTACACTTGATTTTTAAGCAATCAAATCACATGTGATCCTGTATTGAAATCACTTGTGATTTTTTACTTTCCGAATACTGTTTTTATACACTTCATACTCAATTTTCATATCACATGTGATTTTTACTTTTACATGTGATATCTACAACAAAATCACATGTGATTCTTAATAAAATCACGATTGATACTTAATATAATCACTTGTGATTTATTACTTAATAACCTATTTTACTGTCTCTCTGCTCTTTATTATTAAATCTCTTGTTTAAATAAGTAAATCACATGTGATAGTTAATAAAATCACCGATGTAACTGTTGTTCTGCCCTTGATTGTTACTTTCCAATAACATGTGATTCTTGTAAACAATCACATGTGATTCTTTTTCTATTTTAAATGAGATAGTTCTGTATTACAAAATTCTAAAAAGTCTTATTCAAATATAGTATTTCTAAAGTGTTACAGATTCTTTTAATCAAGCAAAAAAAATTCAAAGTGTAAGAATTGCTTCACTCCTTGTTCACGGCTTCAAATTTTGCTTTTTCCTCTTGTTCTTTTTGTTTTAGCTTTTCATGATATCTTTCACATGTCCTGGTATTGTGATCTGTCTTTTTACATTTACCACAGATTATTTTCCTCTTGTTGCTTTCTTTAATTCCTATTTCTTTACCACTCATTAAACGTTTATCTCTTCCACATCCTTTGTATTTACCAAGACTTGGGTTTCCTAAATTATTAGGATCAGGCTGAGGACCGTAAAATTTCTCTATAGTAACCTTTTTGTTTTATGAAGGTTGTTTTGGCATATCATTTTCAATTTCAGTCTTCAACACTTTCAGTTTTTCTAGATATGATTTGAGCTTTTCTTCATCAGTGCTAAGCAGTTCCACGCAATCCTCAAAAACAGATGTCATTTCATTAACCAAATTTTGAACTCCTACATTCTCATTGCCATATCTGTTTCTTCTTGCTCTTAATTCAGGTGGTATTATGTTTCTTCTCCAACGTCTCATTATGTATTGATTAGGGATTTTATCAATATTGGAATTCTTCAAAACCCAAAAACAATGTCGGCATTTGAGTCCAAATCGAAGATAATGTCTACAACTACACACTAATAATCTATCCTTCTGATTATAGAGTACCTTTGGAATCAGAAAAAATAGTTTCAATGTTAGTAAGTTAACAATCACATGTGATTCAACACACAATCACATGTGATTCAACACACAATCACATGTGATTTTATTAACAATCACATGTGATTCTGTTGTAAAAATCAATTTTTATTTAGTAATTATACCTTGTATTGAAGATCACATTCTTTTTCCTTTGAGGTTTCATTAACAATAGAAATCTGACAATCCTCCTCTGTATTCATTTTATGTAATGAACAATTATATATAGTTGCTTCTATCTCCTTTTGAATGATGTCAAATATTGTATTTGTGTACACTTTTGATGCATGCTCTTCAATTTTTAGTTTGGAGCACAACTTTCTAGTAGTTTTGATGGTCTTTGCATCCATTTCTGCTTGCTTTGACCTCTGTTTTAACATTGCTGAATCAAAGCTCCCCATAAAATTTATTAGATTTGTTCCTTGTTTAATGAAGTTTGAAAAAAATGCATTCTCACTTTTAGACCTTGAAGTTGTTCACATGTGATTTTGTAATGTAAAACAGAGTTTTTCATAAAAATAAGGGATTCTATATACATAAAAAATCACATGTGATTTAATTATCAATTATAATTAATACGAATCACATGTGATTCAGTAGATAGAGTGAAACACATGTGTTTTAGTGACTTAAGAATATGTATGAAAATCACATGTGATTTTGTAATGTAATGACTTGTTAATATCTTTGCTAGCAACTTTTGAGTAATATGCCACATGCAAAGTCTATGCTTAGCAGTCCTAAATACAATGTCAATAGCTTTCTTCATAGATTTATCCTGGTCTGTTACAACCATTATTGGCTCTTTCTTAAAAGTCTTCATGAATGAGTTAAGAAGCCACGTGTAAGTCTCTGCTGTTTCATCTTTTATCAATCCCGCAGCAAAAGTCACACACCTACGATGATTATCTATTCTAGTGAAGGGCACAAACACGAGGTTGTACCTATAAATCACATGTGATTTTATTATTAATAAACAACTTCTGAAAATGTTAATTCAAAATCGCATGTGATATATTATCAATCACATGTGATTTTAAATAAGTAGTTTACCAGTTTGTTCTATATGTTGCATCAAATGACATGACATCGCTAAATTCTTTGTAGTTACACTTTGCCACTTCATCCGCCCAAAATATTGAGTGCAATTGATTGTTTTCAGTCTTGTATTCAAATGAGAAACCTGGAGCGTATTTCACCCTTTCTTCCATCTTATTTACAAGCATTTGTGAATCACTTTCATTTATATAGAAATTTAAATCCCTCCTCCAATTCCTGAAATCATCAACTGTTCCATTGACATTCTCTTCGCATCCTTTCATATTACTATAAAGAAGATGTGCTTTTGTTGGACCTTTGTTTGCATTTGCAGCATTGAATACAAACAGTTGTTTAACATACTTCAAATTTCTACTTTCCCTCGATGAATGCATATACTCTAGAGGAACCAACTCATGATTGTGTTTATCCTCGAAGCCAACAATTGAAAATTTTGCTGATCGGTCATCCCAAAGAAACCTAACATGAGCCATGCATCCTGTTTTTCTGGTGTGTGTTTTTCTAATTCTTGTAACATTTTCTTCTCCATCGAGGATGTCAATAGACACATTCCTTGGGTAACCAGCTCTATCGCACCGAACATATCTGTCTTTTAGTAAACCTGACCTTGTCCGTTTCTATGTTGACGATAGTACGTCAAAACCTCCTTTAAACGCATAATTTTTATCCATTTGAATACATTCCTCAAGTGTTTCAAACTTTTTCCCCTTAATTGGTAGTAGTCCCTCACCTACAATTGGAGCATAAAATATCGATCCTCCTGGTGTATCCATGTACAATGAATTAACTTGTCTTGGAGTGCCATTCCCATTAAAATCTGTGTGTTGACATAATCAATCAGAATATAAATCACAAGTGATTTTCTAAAGCGAATCACATGTGATTTGTCCCTTTTCAACCTCCCTGTTTCTAAGCAAAGAAATCACATGTGATTCGCTTAGCAAAATCACACGAATCAGTCAACTAAGCCAGAGCATACAATCACAAGTGATTTTGTAAACTAAATCACATGTGATTTTTTTCTTATCAACCTCCCCTGTCTCTAAGCAAACAAATCACATGTGATTCGCTTAGTAAAATCACACGAATCAGTCAACTAAGGCAGAGCGTACAATCACATGTGATTTTGTAAAGCGAATCACTTGTGATTTGTTTCTTATCAACCTCCCATGTTTCTAAGCAAACAAATCACATGTGATTCTCTTAGCAAAATCACATGAATCAGTCAACTAAGGCAGAGAATACAATCACATGTGATTTTGTAAATTGAATCACGTGTGATTTGTCTCTTATCAACCTCCCATGTTTCTAAGCAAACAAATCACATGTGATTCTCTTAATAAAATCACACGAATCAGTCAACTAAGGCAGAGCATACAATCACATGTGATTTTGTAAATTGAATCACATGTGATTTGTTTCTTATCAACCTCCCCTGTCTCTAAGCAAACAAATCACATGTGATCCGCTTAGCAAAATCACACGAATCAGTCGACTAAGGCAGAGCATACAATCACATGTGATTTTGTAAAGCGAATCACTTGTAATTTGTTTCTTATCAACCTCCCATGTTTCTATGCAAACAAATCACATGTGATTCTCTTAGCAAAATCACATGAATCAGTCAACTAAGGTAGAGCATACAATCACATGTGATTTTGTAAATTGAATCACATGTGATTTGTTTCATATCAACCTCCCATGTTTCTAAGCAAACAAATCACATGTGATTCTCTTAGCAAAATCACACGAATCAGTCAACTAAGACAGAGCATACAATCACATGTGATTTTGTAAATCGAATCACATGTGATTTGTTTCTTAACAACCTCCCATGTCTCTAATCAAACATATCACATGTGATTCGCTTAGCAAAATCACACGAATCAGTCAACTAAGGCAAAGCATACAATCAAATGTGATTCTATTATCTAGTTAACTTGAAATAAATTTTATTACCTGATGCATCGGTCCTTTTATCTGTTTGATTGTTACCGACAGACTCTGGATTCCGATACATTGATAACGTCAGTTCTTTTGGTTTCGATTTCAGATCTGCGTTCGATTTCTGCGATTTTATAAAAAAACGTGATTCGCAATTTTTGATTTGTTTTGCTGTAGTCGATTCGATGTTTGAGATCTGTCGTTTACGAGTGATTTTTGAAGCTCACGATTGAAGAAATCGCAAAACAATTCGAGCGGAAGAAAGAAGCTGTGGATTGAAGAAAGAAGTCGACTGAGAAGGTCTGAATCAATTTTTGGACGCTTGGACGATAATACCCCTCCGTGTCTAATTAAATGAATTGATCTTGATCATTGATTAAACTTGATCTAAGGGATGTGATGTGTTCCTTGGGACTTTATAATTTTTGTGTTCTTCCCTGAACACAACTCTTATATAATAATTAACTAATGATTATTAACATATATTTATTTTAGAGTAAATTACACGGATGGTCATTTAAGTTTATAGCAAATTTCACCAGTGGTCCTTTAGTTTCAAAAATTACACCGATGGTCTTTAATTCTGAAAGGTTTTTCATCGATGGTCCTTTACACTAACTGACGTTAATTTTTTCTATTAACTTACCCCATATGAAATGCAGATGAGGGTAAAAAGTCATTTTTCATTTTTTTCATTCTTAAATTAATTTTTTTATCTTAAATAAAAGTTTTTAGTTTAAGAATAAAAAGAAATGAAAAATGACTTTTTTACCCTTGTGTGCATTCCACATGGGGTAAATTAACAGAAAAAATTAACGTCAGTTAGTGTAAAGGACCATCGGTGAAAATTTTTTCAAAATTAAGGACCATCAGTGAAATTTTTTAAATTAAAGGACCATTGGTGAAATTTGATATAAACTTAAAGGACAATCCGTGTAATTTACTCTGTATTTTATATTACATTTTACTAATTAATACTTTATTTTAATTTGTATTTTACTAATTAATATTTAATTTTTATATTTTACGATACTAAAATAAATTATAATTAAATATAAAAATAAGATGATAGATATATTTTTTGAGAATATCATATTTTTCATAAATAAACTATTCAAATTACAAAAAAAAAAAAAAAATCTGAAAAATATGATTTATTTTAAGAAAAATCAATATTACGTATAAAAAACTTTTTTTTTAATTTTAGAAAACTAATTAATTAAGACAGTTTGATGAATCTCAATGATAGTGTCTTGTACTTTTTAAAAAAAGATGACTTGTACATAAAGCATTGATAATTGGACATGATTTTTAATTTAAAAATTTAAACATCAAAAAAGTATATTAGCCATAATTAATGAGGGTTGAACTATTAAATGAGGTGTCAAGATGGTATCTAGAGGTGTCAAAATAGAAGCACCCTTTCAAATCTTGATTAAGAATATTGACTATTATATGGGTGAGCGCACTTCGACCGCACCTAAACACAATAACACATAAGCATGAAACCGATAATGATGATTTTCAAATCTTGATTCCGTATATTGACTATTACAGTGGTCACCCCTTACGCCTAGTCTAACCGACTATTTGTTTTTGGTTTTTATTTGGTTCGGTTGGTTTTCGGTTTCAGCCCAAATGTTCAACCTTATCCAAACACCAGGCCAAAACCAATAGGACTGAAACAGGAAATCATGAAATTACAAAACCGAAAATGCTCACTCGTTCAACTTTTTCGGTTTCAGTTCGGTTCAACTTTTTCGGTTTTTTTGTTTGGTTTCGGTTTTAGTTCGGTTCAACTTTTTGAGCCCAAATGCTCACTCATAACTACGACTTCTAGTTGCACTTTTGCATCGTAATTGTTTTCTCGCTTATTAATCTTACATGTCTCTCCTTTTTCATCGATTAACACTTTCCTACATACAAAAGTTTGATAAATAAGTCGAAAGAACTGTTAGTCCCGTAATAAGTGAAATATGACACCTATACACTTTCACTGACCAATTAAAATTTATGGAGACACTCAACACTTTTTAAACTTTTCTTTATTAATCAATAATTGATACAATAAAGATGCAAGCAGTTTGTGGAATAGCTAAGAACAAATCCTAACTAATCTCCTTGCTTGTGATAGACAACACCATATATTATCTAAGACAAGTTTATGATCAACATATGATCAAAGCACAAGACCAGACACTTTCGTTATATTCAATTCTCGAATTAGATAACTAGAGTTAACTGGTGGTTTACACTCTGCTTGAGGGAATAAAGTTCTGGGGTAAATTCAGCAGCGTGTAACCTTGTTGGGTGCACACCAGAATCGATCGTCTAAGTCCTCAATTTATAACATTGGGAAACGTAGAGCCAAAGGAATGATAGATCGATTCCACGTGTGAGAATTCTGTTGGTGCAGAGGATATATCATGGGACGCGCACAACTAACAGAATTTTGACAGTACTTCCCGTCGTCTTGTGATCGCTGATATCTTCTAGAAGATTTGCAAGATATTCCCATAATCAGCGATGCACAAAGTTGTGCTTTACTTGTGTCTTTCTGTGACACTGAAACTTCCAACCTATGTACACTTCTGGTGGCCATGAGTCTTCGGATACTCATGCTTCTTCAGATGGCCTTCAGCTTCAGTAACCTTCACTAAGAGTTTTGCTTAGAGAAGTATCTGTTCAATGGTTCAACGTTTTGTCCATTGCGTTGAACCTGTTACACTATCTGATCTGTTAACCAGTATCGGATTCCGCACGGGGAACTGATCGTTGTTTCAGATATTGATCAGATAGTGTAACTAGGTAAATGAAATCCGATCAGATCAGATACAGTTACCCACAATCTGAGGAACTAATCCTCAGATTGTCTTCCAACTATTTGCCTTTTTGTCTTCATTAAATCTATTTAGTGGGGGATGCTCTTCAGCGACCCAACAATCTCCCCCTATTTGATGTAGACAAATAGTTAGGCAACTCCCCCTGAATATGTGAAGGTTTTATATATTTAACCTTGAATATTTTTTTTTTCACAATTCAAAGAGTCTTTGACGTACCTAGAAAACATTACAATATATGGTGATATGATAAAATCTGATCACACTACAACTTATAACTCATGTTTTCTTTTTGAGTTTTCCTAAGTATTTAGCAAGTAAATAAACTCAGGTATGTCAAAATCATCATCATTGATTGATGATGTTCATTCATCAGCCAGTAGTAGAAAAATATATATATATAGAGTTTCAGTTACAAGACAAAAAGAAACTTGAATAGCTGTTCTTCATAATTCTTCTTCTTTTGGAGCAAATGGAAGCAAATCGTTCACCTCTTTCTCTTTTTTCTTTCATGAGATCCTTGATCTGCTGTCTGATAGCTTCAAGTGAAGGAGTGAACCTGATTGACTTCAGATGATTGAAGTTGGCTCTTTTCAGCTCTGCTACTCTTTGGAACCTCATTTCCTGATGAGCACCTTTAAAGAAGAATCCTTCTTCTGGCAGCTGAATGCATTTTCCCTCGATTGGAGCAGCATGAGGAGGCAGTGAAGTGTCTATTCCTTCACAGTTTGGCAATTCCCCTCTATCGATCAGCATTTAAATTTCCTTTGCTGCAGAGCTTCTCTTGGTTCATTTCCTTGGTAGAAGATCAGTTTCAGTTGCATCTGATTCTCTCTTCTTGATGCAATTTTCCTTAACTTCGTTGTATTCTTCGATGAGTCTGTGGATTTCTTTTAAAAAGCTCTGAGATGCTTCAGCTTCAGTGAATTTGTGTCGTTCTAGATTTTCTTTGAGTTCACTTATGCTGAGCAGATTGAGTTTGCTGAAAGATATATAATCCACTTTTTCTGGGGGCGTCTCTGACTACTTCCACACGAGTACCTTGGGCTTTGGAGTAACGAGTTTTGAACTTTAGGATCGGTTCATCTCTGATTCTGGTTTCTTTTAGTTTTAGCCATTCAAGGACCTCCTTTTTCTTTTTGGATAACTGCTGAGCAATTCTTCTTCTAGACAACTTTTGTGCATTGACAGCAGAGGCTTTGACATTGTCTTCAAAGGCTATGATTTCAGCTTCTCTTGTTCTTTCTTCGTCATCAATTTCAGAGTACCACGCAAGCAACCTTCCATAGGAAATACCATAGTATTTTATATAGTTGTCCAGAGACATTTGTACGTGTGAGGCAATATTTCTGATGTGTTTGAGCTCATCTGAAGATTTTGGCAGTCTTTTAAGTACTTCCATCACGTTACTTGTTTCCAAGGCTTTTGAGATCCCTTCTTTTTCATGTTGTTGAGTTTTTGAACGTGATGCCTCTTCTGCTATTTCTTCTTGAATTCTGAAAGCCTTATGGGTTCTTCTTCTCTCAGCTAAATCGGGACTTATCACGTCAGGCTGTAAGGTGGAGATTCTTGGTGGTCTGACTGGAGGTTTGGGAGCAAAAATAGTTGAATCGTTGCTGCTGCCAGTACCAAACAAATTCCTTTCCTCCTCTAGTATGTCCCTGAATTCTGTAAGCGAGAGACCTGCTACTTGAGCTGCACGCAGATGATCTTTTTCATCTTTTCCAGACTCATACTTTATTCCTTTTCCTTTATCACCAGGAGCTAATGAAGGGTTCTTTTCTGTTGAGAAGAGGCTTGTTGGAGCAGGTTATCTATTTCCAACAAGTGAGATGATGTTTCTTGAGGTTAATCTTGGTCTAATAGGATCAACTGAAGTTGTGGTTTCATATATGACTATGTTATCAGTTTCAGTTTCCTCAACTGATTCGATCTATTCAGATTTCTTTTCAGCCTCTTTTTCTTCTTCAGTCGACACGTTCTTACTTTCATCAGTTTCCATTTCCTCAGTTTCTTTGACCTCAGATACCACCACATCTTCAATTTCAATTTCTTCAGTTTCTTCTGTATCTTCATGAACAATTTGCCTTCTGGCCTCAAAAAGTATCAGAAGATCTTCAACTGTTGTTTGTTGCATTGGTTGAAACTCAGCAATTTGTTCGACAACAGGATCCTCCATGGGTGGATAGGTGATTCTGAGTATTTTATTTGGCCAAAATCGTTGAAACATTCTTTGAAAATTGATGACTTCCACATCAGCACCCTGATCAACCTGCACGCCTATCTCCCCCTGACGAACTAGGGGAGGCACCTCCACAATTTCGACAAGTTGGGGTGCAGACTCAGGTTGCTGAACTGGTTGAATAAAAAATGCGAGGTTTTGAAGTGGCCTAAGAAAGGCTTGCATTTGCTCATTGATTTTAGCGAAACCAGCATTCATTTCTACGCGAACGTCAGAGGATGTTTTTGCAGGCTCAACCTTCATATCAGATACCGTAGATGTAAGGTTGCTGACTTGTTCAATCAACTCGTATTGAGTGGGACAAAGCGCATCATGAGAAGCATCTAATGCATCAATGCATTTTTATTGTTTGGAGATTACATCATGAACTTCATCTTGATTTTTGGCCAATGCATCCTAACAGGCCATCATCACATGTTGATATTCATTTATGGCTTTGATGTCATGCATGATGGACACGTTCTGTTCTTCAATGGATTGTTGAATGCTGAATACGTCTTGATTTAGTTCACCCAACACTTGTTGGCTTCCTGAGAAGAGATCGGGAATAGTGGAAAGAGTTTCAATACGTTGTTCCATACGATCAAAAGAGTTGCGAATGATCATTTGTGAAAGTTTTGTTGATGCTGGATGGTATCCATCTGACTGCAAATTGCAGAGACTGTATTACATTACATTTTTATGGCATGGCAAACAATTCTTTATACCGTACTAAGTTCAGCCTTCATTAAGTAGAATAACTACACCCTGGATATACGTATAGTACTATCGCCCAATACTCAGCCTCCCACATTCATTGATCACTACTTGGTTTTCCAAGACACTTTGGGAACGTTTATATCCATGACCTTATAACACACACATGGAAGTTACAGTTTTGATTGTGAACTTAGGGGGATGGGTATAATACCTCGCCGGGAGTAGCTACCTGTTGGGAATAACAGTCTTATATGCCAAAACTTATGACAAACCGTTTATATCAAACATTGAGTTGTAGTTCAACTACAATTCCTTTACCTTTCATTTTGGTTTATCAACTTTTTATACAATTACATTACTATTCAACAGTCATAAGTCATTTTCATATTACTCATTGGTAGTAAACAAAACTATTTTCATACATTTTATCTAAACCCTGTGGATTCACTCAACAATTTAGTTGACCTTTTAAGTTATGTTTTTCAGGTAATCTAAACACTCAGTGAGCAATGGGGATGTGAGCAGCGATTGTCTTCTGGCCATGAACTATCTTTGCATTTTAGTTTTCAAATAACCTTTTCATTTCAAAACTTACCATTTTAGGAAACTTTCTATTTTTAGAAATTTCTATTCTTAGCAATGAAACTTATTTTCGATTTTATTGCGTGGTTGTTTGATTACTATTTCACTTGCTTTAATAACATGAACGTTACACCTCCGTTCTTCCGCAAAACATTTAGTGAGGTAAAACTCATTTTTGGCGGGGTGTGACAGATTGGTATCAGAGCAATGGTTATAGTGAACTAGCAAGCCTAGTCTATAACTTCTAAAAGATTCTTGGACAAAAACAAAACTTTTCAAAACCAAAACTTATTTCAAAAACAAGTTCATGGCACGCTGATACTCACATTCTTTGCGCTTTTAGTATTCCCTTAGGTGTCTTAGCAAGCCCTTAGTGTATTTCTATTAGTAGAAATTAGATAGTTTGATTTAGTATGATTTTCCTGATAACATCTTCATCTTGTGTGCAAATTATATTAGATGTCGTCTCATATGTCGCCTCCTAGTGTTATCTATGTTTCGTCCGACTCAGAGTACGACAGTGATCAGAGTACCGCTACGTCTAGAAGACGTGCTACGCCTCCTTCGTCGCCAAAACCTTGGCGGAAGTTCGTACCATTTCCTATACCCTCGTCAGATTGGATTCGTCCCAATCAACCTCATGTCCCAGTGTATCCCGATGGACCTCCTGACCTTAAACTAGGAGAGCGCCCTTATTTGTATCGTCGAGAGCTAGATGGTGAATTCTTTGTTGCATTGAGACGTCGACAAAAACCAGCGCCAGAACCAGAATCGGACTCAGAACCAGAAGAAGATTAATCGTCTGATTAGATTATCGTCAAAACTATATTTTCTTATATTTTTTCAAAACTTAGCTTTTATATTATTAGGTTTTTATTTTACCTAGTATGGGGGGATGAGCCATATATGTCAAAACTTATTAGGAAATTATTAATAAAAGTCTTATTTTAGTATTATAAAAGATTTCATTACTTTCTATATATGGTAACTTTTACTTAAACTATTATTTCTTTTACGTCAACTACTACGACTACTGCTATTTATTATAATAATACTATTACTTCATGATTTCATTATATATATGTACTGATTGAATATTTTCCTTCGCTTAACATAAATTCATTCGTCAAACTATCAGTAATTCGTTATGGCTCGAGGAAGTGGTGAAACTGTGGAACAAATGGTGGAACGTCGTATCACTGAAGCTTTTGCACAAGCTCGTGGAGTGAACAACAACAACAATGGTATTAACACGTCTCGATATGAAGATTTCTCGCGATTTCGAATTTTCTTTCTTAATCCATTTTGTCTTATTTCTTTTCTCTCTAATTTTAGATCCCAATGCTAATCGTCAAGGTTGTTCGTTTAAGACCATCACTACCTACACCACTAAATTCCAAGAACTAACTCGTCTTGTCCCTCATATGGTTTCCCATGAATTTAAGCGAATTGAGAGATATCTCCAGGGTCTTCATAATCTCATTCGTACTCATGTTATTGCTTCTGAACCTTCGACATTCGAAGATGCTGTCAACCGAGCTACGCGGCTAATTGAGGATGCTCTAAGGAGTGGTTCGTTCAAAGAGAAAGTTTTGGTGGCTAGAAACTCTAAAGCTTCTGAATCGGCAAGCAACGACAATGGTAAGCGTTCCTACAACAATCATCAAGATCATAAGAGAAACAAGTATCGAAAGACAAAGAATTATGCTGCAACAAATCTGAATAATCATGACAATTAGAACAACCAGATGAACCAGCAGTACAAGCAGTATGGTGACAACAAGCCCAAGTGTAGCAAATGCAATTGGCATCATGATGGTAACTGTGCGAAGTGTTTCAAGTGTGATCCTTTTGGTCATACTTATCGCGACTGCAAGTCTAACGTCCTCCCAAAGACTCCTCTGTGTTTCGAATGTGGTGATCCTAACCACTACCGTAATCGTTGTCCTAAACTCGATCGTAATCTTAATGATAATCGCAACAACAAGAACCGCAACAACAAACATAATGACAACAACAACGATCGTCAAGCTGCACGTGGCAGAGCTTTTCTCATTGGCGCCAAAGAAGCTGTTGATAATCCTAATACCGTTACCGGTACGTTCATCGTAAACAATCATTTCGCTTCTATTTTATTCGACTCAGGCGCCGATTTGAGTTTCATGTCTATTGATTTTAGCAAGTGTCTAGATTGTGACCCAGAGAACTTAGATATAGACTATGAAATTGAGTTAGCTAACGGCAAGTTGATTAGATTTAGTGAAGTCTACAAGAATTGTGTGTTAGACCTAGACAACCATTTGTTTGATATTGACCTAGTGCCAGTAGAATTAGGTAGCTTTGATATAGTCGTTGGTATGGACTGGCTATTTAAAAATCATGCAGAAATTATATGCTATTCTAAACAAATTCGAATTCCATTGCCAAACAAACAAACATTAATAATTTCCGGTGAACAAAGAAACAACGACATTATAATCATAAGTTCTTTGAAAGCCCAAAAATATCTTCGCAAGGGATATCAATCATTCCTTGCTCATGTCATTGGTAAATCATCCAAAGATCGTAAGATCTAGGATATCCCAATCGTTCGTGATTTTCCTGGTGTGTTTCCTGATGAACTGCCTGGACTACCTCCTCCTCGACAAGTCGAATTTCGTATTGATCTAATTCCCGGTGCTGCACCTATTACTCGTGCAGCTTATCGTCTTGCACCTTCTGAGATGCAAGCACTTTCTTCGCAATTGCAAGAACTCATTAACCTTGGTTTCATTCGACTGAGTTTCTCGCCCTGGGGAGCTCCGGTACTCTTCGTAAAGAAGATGGATGGTTCGATGAGAATGTGCATCGACTATCGTGAGCTAAACAAAGTAACCATTAAGAATCGTTATCCTCTTCCTAGAATCGATGATCTTTTCGACCAGCTCCAAGGATCTAGTTTCTATTCCAAGATTGACCCTCATTCAGGTTATCAACAATTGAAGGTACGTGATGAGGATGTACCTAAAACCGCTTTTCGAACTCGCTATGGTCATTATGAATTCCTCGTAATGCCATTTGGTTTAACCAATGCACCAGCAGTGTTCATGGATCTCATGAATAGAGTGTGTAAGCAATATCTTGACAAATTCGTCATCGTCTTCATAGATGATATTCTCATCTATTCTCGAACAAAATCCGATCATGAAGAACATTTGAAGATCATACTCGAGCTGATGGAGAAGGAGAAGTTGTATGCTAAGTTGTCCAAGTGCGAATTTTGGCTTCGTGAAGTCCAATTTTTAGGCCATGTCATAAATGAAGATGGTATCCATGTTGATCTTGCCAAGATTGAAGGAATAAAGAATTGGGAAGCTCCAAAGACCCCAACCGAGATTAGACAATTTCTTGGTCTAGCCGGTTACTACAGAAGATTCATAGAGAATTTCTCCAAGATAGCTAAAGATTTAGCATTGTTGGCACAAAAGGATGAGAAATTCGTCTAGGGAGAAAAGCAAGAATTTGCCTTCCAAACCGTGACAACCAAATTGTTTTCCGCGCGAATCCTCTCTCTCCCTGAAGAAACCGAAAACTTCGTAGTCTACTGTGATGCTTCGCATCAAGGTTTAGGTTGTGTACTGATGTAGAACAACAAAGTGATTGCCTATGCCTCTCGTCAACTGAAGAATCACGAGAAGAACTACACCACTCATGATCTTAAGCTTGGTGCTGTGGTGTTTTGCGTTGAAGATTTGGAGACATTACCTCTATGGTACCAAGTGTACGATATTTACCGACCACAAAAGTTTGCAACATATATTCGACCAGAAGGAACTCAACATGAGACAAAGAAGGTGGGTGGAGTTGATGAATGACTACGATTGTGAAATCAAGTATCATCCTGGTAAAGCCAATGTCGTGGCTGATGCCTTAAGTCGTAAAGAGCAACCAAAACCTCGTCGTGTTCGCGCCTTGCCTATCTCGATCCAAGCAAATCTTTCCTCCCAAATCTATCCTTTCCAAGTGGAAGCGTTGAAGATCGAGAATATGAAGGATGAATCTCTTCGTGGTATGGAGAAATAATTGGAAGCCAAATCAGATGGAACTCTTTATTTCATGAATCGTCTATGGGTTCCAAATCATGGGAATTTTCGCGTGAAGATTCTTGATGAAGCTCATAAATCTAATTATTCCATTCATCCCGGTGCTGACAAGATGTACAAAAATATCAAGGAATTATATTGGTGGCCAAACATGAAGAAGGAAATTGCTGTGTGTGTTAGCAAGTGTTTGACTTATTCGAAAGCGAAAGCAGAAAACCAGAAACCGTCTGGTCTATTTCAGCAACCAGAAATCCCTGAATGGAAATGGGATAGAATAACTATGGATTTTATAACCAAGTTTCCTCGTACTTCTAGTGGTCATGACACAATTTGGGTAATTGTTGATCGATTGACCAAATCTACTCATTTTATATTAATCAAAGAGACCGACCAGATGGAAAAGCTTACAAGAATTTGTTTGAAAGAAGTCGTATCTCGTCATGGAGTGCCAATATCGATCATATCTAATCGCGTCAGTCGTTCCACTTCTCGTTTTGACAATCGTTGCAAAACTTTCTCGGTACTCGCCTCGATATGAGTGATGCCTATCATCCTCATCTCTTTCTCGTTGTCTCTCCTGTCCATGCTTCGTCTTAAATTTCGGGACGAAATTTCTTCAACCAGGGAGAATGTGACAACTCGACATTTTGGGTATGTCAAATCATTTCATTTCATTTCATTTCATACTTTCTATATTTAGAAAAATTCCATTTTTAGAAATTTTCTCATTTCGTATTATTTCTAATTTCAGAAAGTTTCCATTTTTAGAAACTTTCCTCACTTCATTTCATTTCTATATTTTTGGCACATAAATACATCATCATTTTCACCATACATTGGTGTTTGACTATTTTAGTCAACACAACATTTTATTTTACTTCATGGTGACATTACACAAAATCATTTCTAAAAACCATTACATATACAATAAAATATTAAATATTTAATAAAACACAACGCGTAACGATTAAAACCGAAAAACCGACACATCAATGTTGTTTTGGACCCCCTTGACCGAATTTCCACTTGCTTGGGGTGCAAGTTTCGGCCAAACCCTATAAGGGTAAGGATTAGCTTCAAAAATTCGAAAATTTGGCTTTATCTCTATCCTAGAAGAGTTATACTTCTATCACAACTCTTATTGCTTATCCTATAAATACCACACTTGTGCCAAAACCCTAGTTTTTCCTCTCATTTGTTCAGCCAAGCATACCCACACACCACCGAATTGTGTTTGATCCCATGCAAGCCCTTTTCTTGTTCGTTTGATCTTCGTTTGCAAGGTATACCGAAATTCTATTGTTTTGATTTGTTTTTCTTTTCGTTTTTGTATCATATCGAACCCGAGACCATGGCCAAAGGCCATATGGTCTCGGCAATATACTCTAACCCAAGATCGTGTGTGCATGGGGTCTCCATGCATGTGTACGTGCTTGATTTATAATCTTTTCGGTGTTGTTAAATTGTTGTTATTGTTTTTTTTGTAAAAACCGAATTACAGAACCTGTTAATCCCAACTTTTGACACGTTAATCACAATGAAAAACCACACAAAACCCTAAAATTTCATAATTTTTGGAATTCGTTTGCCTCGTTATGGTTTTATATTTTTATCCCACACCTAATTTTGTTCATTTTTCTTAGTAATTTCACAATAATTTTAGGTAAGCTAAAACAAACACTTAATTTAGAACAAATTTATCTTACTACTTACTAATGCATTTAGGCCTACCTCTTTTAGTAAGTTTAAGGAGCTCCTTAATTTTAAGTTTAAGGAGATTTCCACTTTTAGTAAGTTCTTTAACAAAAAAAAAAATAAAGTGTTGCTTACAGGATTCGAACACAAGACCTCTCCTAAGTAGTCACTGTGTGTTAACCACTTCAACTACTTGATTATTTTGATTTATTCCAGATACTAATATATATAAGCTTTAACGTCACCAGAACTCAACCATCATTTCTCTATTTAAAAGGCCCATATTTACTTTCACAAAAAAGACCAATTTCGGATCTGATCTTACCATCACTAATGTCAGCACCTACCATCACTACGCACCACCACTCATCACCATCGCTATTGTCACCACCATCGTTACTATCGTCACTTCGAAATATAGTTACGGGTACCCGCCGCCGCATTGCGCGGGTACCCTGCTAGTTAACTTAAATAAGCTCATAAGCTAATAAGCTAATAAGCTTAAGTTTAAGCTATTTTAGATAAGCTTTCCCAAACAACCCCTATATTCTGAGACAAATTACTCCACATATGGTTTGCACTTATTATAAATTCCAATCGATCTTTTAAATTCGTTTATCAAATTAAACATTCTTGGTGTAAAGATTTATGGAAGTTAATCTTTAATTTTCATGTAGTCATCTCAACCACTAATTAAATATAATTAATGATAAAATTAATCAAATATTTTATACATAAAGGAGTATTTTAGTTATTTAAAAAAAATCAATTAATGACCAAGTTACCCTTTTGGCTTATTTGAGTTTTTTTATCTGGTTTAGATTTTAGGTTGACATCAAATATGCCCTAACGATGTGGTGTTTTCATGTTAAACTCATGCCAAAGGAGCTTTGGCGGCCCCATAGCTTGCCGAACCGCACCACCCCTGTCGCCAAATGAATAACGTTTGTTGAAGATTTTTTTTTATTTTTATTTTTTAAATTGTGAATGGTTTGGGTATTTTTTGTGGGTTCCAAATAAATTTTAATATGATTGTTAAACGATAGAGAATAATTTTGAAGTGTGTTAAAACTTAGTTAAATAGGAAAAAATACATTTAACACGAGTTTAACACGAAACGACACATTGCTCTAAGATTGCCCTACGAGTTTAACTCGGAACGACACATTGTGCTTTAAGATCGCCCAGTAAGTTGCTCAAAATTTATATTTACTGCATATAACTCCTTATATGTGTTATTACAAATTTATAATACAATGTATGTTGTAATAGTATCATTTTTATTAGAGTTTATTACATAAATTGTCCTTTATGAAATTATGAAATTCTCTCTGACTTCTTTTATTACACGAATAATTCATGTAATGAAACTTATAACACCAATAGTCCAAAAGCAAAAGGGGACATAACTTTTAAGGGACTCTTGATGGTTTTAGTTTTAAAATTAAGACCGTCTTTTAAAAATTTAAAGACATTTGATGTACAACATACTGTTAGAGGGTTCAAGCATACTTGGGAACTATCAAGTTAAAGTTAAAGCTAAAGCTGCTCATACTTAAATTAATACATACAAGTTTCAAAATACATTTAAAGGATGAAATCCATGATTTCATAAGTAGTGGGTTGGAACTTTAGTAAAGTAGTGGGTGGAAATCCATGATTTACTAACAAAATATCACTCCACTATATTAAAATAGATAATTAGTGGTTGTGGAACCCACTACCTTTTATCAAACAAAGGTAAATTATCAAGAATGAGCTAAAGGCGTTCAAGAATTTAAAGGCTTGGAACTTTTTGAAAAATCACTCTAAGTGGTATGCTCCTAAGGCAGAATGGACCGGAACCAACCGGGGACCGAAAGAACCGAATCGTAACAGAACCGCACCCGAAGGTCCGGTCCACGGTCCTGAATTTATGAGAACCGAGAAATTCGGGTCGGTTCTGGTAAAAACTGAATAAGGAACCCACTGGGACCGAATAGGACCGTTAATGTTTTTGACTCATAAAAAAACCTAGAAATGTATCTTTGGCCCAAAATCAAAAACCCACCAATGGATCTGTGACCCAAAATCAAAAACCCAGTAATGTATCTTTGGCCTAATAAAACCTATGCGGCGGATGTAATCGTTAACGGCACCTTGGTAATGAAAAAACATATGAGGGCATGTAAAAATAACCTTATCAACCTCCAAAAACAACACAATTTATTTTTTAAGAAAAATAGCCAATTTGGTAAAGGTACTAGAATTCGGTTCCAGGTGGTCCAAATCGGTCCAGACCGAAAATACCCGACAAAAAAGGAACCGAACCGGTCCTTTTCGGTTCTCAATCCTAACCGGGTCGATCTGGTTATTGGACCGTGCACATGCCTACTCTAGAGATAAATCATAACCCAATTCGACGGATTAATGGGTTAAAATTACCACCTACTTTTACACAAAACCCCAAGGAAATGGGCTAACAATTGCAGTGGCTACATTTTTATTTCATACTCTACTTAATAACCTGAGAAATAATTTAAAATCTAATTTTTTTTGTTGTTGGAGTTTTCATGCTGAGAAAGTTTCACACATGCTGAGCTTTGTGCAAAAATCAGAGAAGTGTTGTAAGAGAAGGTAAATGCAGCACAAGGTCAATAAGCTGCAGAAAAATGAAATTCAAAAGGAGATATTAACACTTCTTATTCACATCTCAAAGATTACAAGCTTGAAATTTACCAAAGGAAGATAATAGCACAAACTTAAGATTATGGGGTGGTCAAATGAATGAGATATGTTGGTATATATCTCACCGAAGTTGACCCTTTACCTTCCATAATTCTCAAAATGATCCCCAAACAAAAAGGATATTACAATTTCAACCTTGAAAAGAAACATCAAATACAATTAACAACAAACACTAATTCAAACTTCTTAAGCATAGTCTTCTGATGCTGGGAGTGCAGCGTATGATCCAATGAACACATCACCATAGATAAGTCCGGCTAGACCACCACCGATAAGTGGTCCAACCCAGTAAATCCAGTTTTGTGAGAAATCTCCACTTACAACAGCTGGCCCGAAGGATCGGGCTGGGTTCATTGAACCACCGCTAAACGGGCCAGCAGCCAAGATGTTAGCTCCAACAATGAACCCGATTGCGATAGGTGCAATGGTTCCGAGTGAACCCTTCTTTGGGTCAGCTGCAGTTGCGTAGACAGTGTATACCAAGGCAAAAGTGATGATAATCTCAAATACTACTCCTTGAAGAGCATTCATGCCGTCGGCAACTCCGTGGGTTGGAATAGCCTTTAAATGCCAAAACGACTCGTAATTCACGTTTTGCATTAAAAATTATCGAAATAATAAAAAAAATCATAAAGAAAAAGAGTTGTACCAAGCCACCGGTGACGAACTGGAGAAGGAATGAGGCAACCACAGCACCAAGACATTGGGCAACCCAGTAAAATAAGCCAGTTAGGATAGTGATGTTGCCTCCAATAGCCAATCCGAAGGTGACAGCTGGATTCAAATGGCCGCCTGAAATGTTGGCGGCCATTGAGACTCCAACAAATAGGGCAAAAGCGTGAGCCACTGCGACAGCTACTAGACCGGGGGGATCTAATGCTGCATCCGCGGTTAGCTTACCTGCAAAGTTTCAATATAAAAGTCATGTTACAATAATTCAAATACGTTATAAAAGACTATACCTTAAGTTTACTCATCACCAATAAATCAATAACAACATTTATCAAGTTAAGTACTTCATGTTTTGTCAACCGAGTATATAAATACGTCAAGTTTAACTTATTAGATTACATGAAACAAGTTCTTTCATGTTCGTAGTATGCGATTTCACGTTTATAAATAAAAGTGTAACTTCTAGAAGTGTAAAAACTCACCATAAGCGATCGCCGAACCAACACCGGCAAACACGAAAAGAAGTGTAGCAATGAACTCAGCCAAATAAGACTTGAGTGAGCCAACACTGAATGAATCACCAAAATCACCAAATGCTAACTTCACCATCTTTAGAGGTTTTAGACCGAAACTATAAACTCAAAAAGTCAAAGAATTTGATGATTGACTTGTTGAAAACTTGTGAGTTCATGCTCGTTCAAGAAACGTTTATATAGTGCCCAATTTGAAAATTTTCATATTTTCAAAAATAAAATAATAAACATAATGAGTATTCTTAATTATTTTTTGGAATCAATTTAAATAGTGACCACTTGAATTTTATGTATAGAGAATGTTTGGAGGCACCGACCGTGGGCCCAAAGGGGTTAACCATGACCATTCATTGGTGCCAACCCACCGGCCTGAAATTTGAAATACTTTCTTGATTATGAGATTGAGTGGAGGAAAAAAAGGGTAAATAATAAAGAATAAATAAACGGATAATTAAAAGTAATTAATAAAGATTATGAAGATAAGCTTAAGTATGTGTTATGGAATAGTTAATTAAAGTGAGTTCCAAATGATTGAAGGGATGACTCATCTCATTTTAAAAATTTTAATCAAGTAAAATGCCACAGGAAAGTATTTTATATATTGAATATGTACGCATAGGTTATTTGAAAATTTAGGAGATTATATTTATCACTTTTACCGATTCTGTAAATCTCATAGCATACATAAATACTTTTTTCAATTTGGTTTCTTACTCATTCGCAAAATAATTTAGTACAACTACCTGTTCGGTAGGCAGCGAAAGTTAGTGCGGGTGAATACTTGTGGCCAAAAGAATTTATGAACTTGTTATTCTAAGAAATATACAAAATAATATTGTCGTATTTACACGTTTCTATTGCAAATATATATGCTTTAAACATGTTATCCAATATCATCAATGTGCATTTCTATTTACCTGTCTTATTTTCATACTTCTATGCGTATGTCTTCACATTTTTCTTAACTAAACACATGTATTTTGTAGGAGCTAATACCAATTTTAATTAAATAAAATACAATATAATTAGGAAATGACTAAAAACAAATACAAGATTGAAACAAAGAATATGTAGAAACAAAGAAGGAATAAGTTTTGGTTGAGTCTCGTGAAATTCACGATCCCCTTAAAATAGATTCGTCGTCTATCTCACAGGGTAAAACAACCGAGTAGTTTTACACTACCGAATATAATCCAAGCCAGAATAATACCGAAATTGAGAGAGTTTTCACAAGAGAGAAGCTGTGATTTAGAAGAGAAGTAGGTGAAGTTGTGTCTACAAATGAGACCCAATGTCTCCTTTTATAGTGTAGAATGCCAAGTGATGTTTAATCAAAACATTAAATGCATTCAACACAATTAAACAAGAAATCAAAACAGTAATCTGCACTAATTGCAGAATTTTCGTAACTGTTCCGCTCAGTCCTTCTGGTCAGTCCGAGAACTCAGTATTGGAAGTCAGTGCAGCAGCTCAGTATCAGACTGATGGTGCGCAGTTCAGTATCAGACTGCTGCTGCGCAGGTCAGTGTCAGACTGCTGCTGCGCAGATTAGTACTGCAGGAACTCAGTATCAGACTGCCTGCTGCGCAGGTCAGTATGAGACTGCCTGTTGCGCAGGTCAGTATGAGACTTCCTGCTGCGCAGGTCAGTATGAGACTGCCTGCTGCGCAGGTCAGTATGAGAACGCAGTGTCGAATAACTCAGTACCGAGGTGGTCGGTATTGACCAGTCAGTACAGAGGAGGTCAGTATGAGACTGATCAGTACTGAGGCGGTCAGTACGAGCACACTGCAGTGCCGACTAGATGCAAAAATTGACCCGCACGAGCCCGGAATTTCGGAGCTGCATTCGTGCCCGCAGGTCGCTCGGGCGTACACGAGTTCAAGCCATTTCGGGCAACTCAGTCCAAATTATTTGCACCCCCCCCCCCCGCGCGTAGGCGTGCGGGTAAAACCCATGTATAAGGTTTTAATCTTCCATACTACTTCCAACCTTATAAACCAACAAATGGTTTCATCTTTTTCCTATGTGGGATACTCTCCCACATCCCCCACTTCCAAGATTTCTTGTATCAAACACCCTACTTTGAGAGTCGATATCGCATTCACCACAACTCGACTTTGGACACGCTATATACCGTTGCGTAGCTCTCATATAGGAGAACACATAGCTACCAACCAATAACTATATATAACACATATATATATAATTATATAGGTCCAAAGTTGGTGAAAAATCATTTTATCACAACTTTTTCCAACAATCCCCCACATGAATAGAGATCGATCGAAAACACCACAAAACATCGATAAATGTTCAACAGTCAAGTCTTGCAATGGATGTGTAGGTGTTAGCCTTTGAACCCTCCCTTGAGAAGCACACTTAGTCTCCTAGCAGTCAGTAGACGCGATGTCCTTGAACTGAGTCCGCCTTTTGTGTAGACGACAGTATACATTCTCACAAGACTCTCCCTAACTTGTTCATATCCTCTTATCGTGCCCGTCTTGGTCATGGACACGGCCTGGTTCTGCGAGAGCTACTAAGAATTGTGCCCAACAATCCCATTCGAAGCGACCCCACTTCTCTCTCACATAGGTGATTCTCTACAACGAATCATTAAAATCCATAGTGCTTATCCTCATTGCCACTGAACTAGGAATGGACTAGGAAGTAGTACAATGTACTCCCTTTAAGAATGTTTGGAGGAATTCCGTTACCCCCACAGTGACATCCCTTCGTTTATACAATTAGGTTGTCCTATTGAACCTAGATCTTGGGATCTCCAGTCAACTAGGTTAGGTTTCCTTCACATAAACTTTTATTCCAAGGGCTTTAGTCCCATTCCATTCGACGACTTATTAACTAACTCTTTGCTTAAGCCTTTCGTAAGCGGATCCGCGATGTTATCTTTTGACTTTACATAGTCAATCGTGATAACTCCAGTTAAGAGTAGTTGTCGTATCGAGTTATGTCTACGCCAAATATGCCTTGACTTACCATTATACATTGCACTCTTGTCTCTACCAATAGCCGATTGGCTATCACAATGTATACAAATGAAAGACAAAGGTATTGATCAATTTGGAATACATTCCACAAATTGGCGTAGCCATTCCGCCTCTTCACCACTTTTATCCAAGGCGATAAACTCGGATTCCATTGTGGATCTAGCAATAATCGTTTGCTTGGACGATTTCCAAGATATAGCCGCACCTCCAAGGGTAAACACATAACCACTTGTAGATTTGGAATCCTTTATATCCGATATCCAATTCGCATCACTGTATCCTTCTATCATAGTGGGATATCTAGTATAATGTAATCCATAATTTCTAGTGTACCTCAAGTACCGAAGTACTCTATTAATACTTTTCCAATGTTCGACACTTGGATTACTAGTGTACCGACTTAGCCTACTCACCGCATAAGCTAAATCCGGTCTTGTACAACTCATTAGGTACATTAGACTACCAATAATCCTTGAGTATTCTAATTGATTCACACTTTCACCTCTATTTTTATATAGATGGTGAGAGGTGTCAATTGGAGTACTAACTTTATTAGTGTCTCCCCCACTAAAATTCTCAAGAATTTTATCAACATAATGTTTTTGAGTTAACACAAGTCTATCATGGGTGCGTACAATCTTGATTCCAAGAATGACATCCGCCAAGCCCATGTCTTTCATGTCTAACCTTGACTTCAACATATCTTTTGTAGATTGAGTCATCTTATCATTGCTTCCAATGATAAGCATATCATATACATAAAGACATAAGATGACATATCCATGACTTGTATTTTTTACATAAACACATTTGTCACACTCGTTAATTTTAAAGCCACTTTCTAGCATGACATTGTCAAACTTTTGGTGCCATTGTTCAGGAGCTTATTTCAATCCATACAATGATTTAACGAGTTTACATACTTTTGCCTCTTGACCGGGAGCAATAAAGCCTTCCGGTTGTTCCATATAAATCTCCTCTTCTAAATCACCATTTAGAAAGGCGGTTTTCACATCCATTTGATGAACCTCTAGATTTCTTATGGAAGCAATCGCAAGTATCATCCGAATTGATGTTATTCGCGTTACCGGTGAGTAGGTATCAAAGTAATCTAGACCTTCTCGTTGTCTATATCCTTTGATCACCAACCTCGCTTTATATTTATCAATGGAACCATCCGCTTTCATCTTTTTCTTAAAAATCCATCGGTAGCCTAAAGTTTTGCAACCCGGAGGAAGATCAACTAGCTCCCACGTATGGTTTTGTAAGATAGAATCTATCTCGCTTTTGATGGCTTCTTTCCATTGAGGTCCTTCCGAAGAAGTTACCGCTTCACGGTAGGTCCTTGGTTCACTTTCTACCATATAGGTGACAAAGTCCGAACCAAAGGATTTTTCAATCCTTGCCCTTTTACTTCTTCTAGGCTCACCCTCTTCTAATTGAGGTTGTTGTTGTCTCTCATCATGGACAACTTCGTCAACACGTGTAGACGAACTTCCTTGTTCCTTGTCTAAACAAGGAAACACATTTTCAAAGAATGACACATTCCTTGATTCCATAATCATATTTTTGTGTATACCGGGAATCTTAGATTCATGCACAAGAAAACGATAGGCACTACTATGATGTGCATAACCAATAAATATGCAATCAACCGTTTTAGACCCAATCTTTTGAGTCTTAGGAAGGGGAATTGCTACCTTAGCAAGGCACCCCCACACTCGTAAGTACTTATACGAAGGTTTTCTTCCAAACCAAAGTTCATACGGTGTTTCATCCTTTTCCTTACGTGGTATCTTATTTAAAAGATAATTAGCCGACAAAACGGCTTCCCCCCACATTTCGTGGCTTAACCCCGAACTTATAAGCATGGCATTAACCATCTCTTTCAAGGTACGATTCTTTCGCTCGGCAATACCATTTTGCTGTGGCGAATAAGAAGCCGTGAATTCATGTCTTATTCCATTTTGAGAACATACTTCCGCAAAAGGATAAACATATTCACCTCCTCGATCACTTCGTACAACCTTGATTTTCTTATTAAGTTGGTTTTCAACCTCATTTTTATACAAAATGAATTTATCAATTGCTTCATCCTTACTCTTAAGTAAGTATATATAGCAATATTTAGTACAATCATCAATGAACGTAATGAAGTACTTGTTACCACCCATGGTAGGAATTGATTTTAAATCACACACATCCGTATGAATCATATCAAGTGGTTCGGTTTTCCTTTCAACCGATCGAAATGATGTTCTCGTAAGTTTGGCTTCAACACACGTGTTGCATTTGTGATTCGAATCAATGTGGAATGTTGGTATGCTATTTAATTTAATCAAACGACGAATTGAATTTAAATTTACATGGCCTAAACGACCATGCCAAACATTTGACGTTTCAAGTAAATGAACGACATTAGTAACATTTTTATTAAAATTTCGTTTAAAATTTATTAAATTTAATTTAAACATACCATTAAGGGCATAACCCTTACCAACATCCATTCCAATTTTTGATAATACAATCTTATCGGATCCAATCACAACTCGAAATCCAAACTTAGTAAGCAACCATCCGGACACAAGATTCTTACGAATCGCCGGAACGTACAACACATTGCTTAATGTGACATCATTTCAGGAAATCATCCTTAAGATTACATTTCCTTCACCTTTGATATCCGCGGTAGCCGAGTTTCCCATAAAAAGTTTTTGTCCATTTTCAACATCTTTGAAAGTGCTAAACAAACTTTTATTGAAACACACGTGACGGGTTGCACCCGTATCGACATACCATCCACTTGAATCGTTTCCCACCAAATTAACTTCCGACACGTCGGAAATCATAGCCACAATATGCACATCTTCCTTCATATGCATTTCCATATTAGGCATTGTCACAACATTTGTCATTTTTATCAAATAAATAATGCAAATATTTGACCAATAAGCCTCAACAATTATACTTATTTCGATTAGAAGTAAGATATATTTCAAGTGTTAACTCAAGAAGTCTATGACTATCTTGTATCTTACAACCAATGACAACAAATATAAAATTTTAAATCCAAAATTGTTTTAAACAATATATCAAGTTATTTAAAATCAAACTTTAAAAACTTGATATAATGAATTTTAAATCCAAAAATTTGATTTAACAAATTTAAACAAAACAAAATTGGAAATTTTTGAAAAACTCAATTGAACCTTTTTGTTCTATAAAACGTTTCAATCACAACTTTTCCGAATCTATGCTATTAACGAGCAAAATCCGAAAAAAAATATATGTATTTTCCAACCGGTATTAGCTAGAGAGGAAAATCTATTTTAAGTTTGTAGGAGCTAATACCAATTTTCATTAAATAAAATACAATACAATTGGGAAATGACTAAAAACAAATACAAGATTGAAACAAGAATATGTAGAAACAAAGAAGGAACAAGTTTTGGTTGAGTCTCGTGAAATTCACGATCCCCTTAAAATAGATTCGTCGTCTATCTCCCAGGGTAAAACAACCGAGTAGTTTTACACTACCGAATATAATCCAAGCCAGAACAATACCGAAATTGAGAGAGTTTTCACAAGAGAGAAGCTGTGATTTAGAAGAGAAGTAGGTGAAGGTGTGTCTACAAATGAGACCCAAGGTCTCCTTTTATAGTGTAGAATGCCAAGTGATGTTTAATCAAAACATTAAATCCATTCGATACACTTAAACAAGAAATCAAAACAGTAATCTGCACTAATTGCAGAATTTTCGTAACTGTTCTGCTCAGTCCTTCTGGTCAGTCCATGAACTCAGTCCGAGAACTCAGTATCAGAAGTCAGTATACGAACTCAGTATTGGAAGTCAGTGCATCAACTCAGTATCAGACTGCTGCTGCGCAGATCAGTACTGCAGGAACTCAGTATTGGAAGTCAGTATCAGACTGCCTGCTGCGCAGGTCAGTATGAGACTGCAGTGTCGATAAACTCAGTACCGAGGTGGTCGGTATTGACCAGTCAGTACAGAGGAGGTCAGTATGAGACTGATCAGTACTGAGGCGGTCAGTACGAGCACACTGCAGTGTCAACTAGATGCAAAAATTGACCCGCACGAGCCCGGAATTTCGGAGCTGCATTCGTGCCCGCAGGTCGCTCGGGCGTACACGAGGTCAAGCCATTTCGGGCAACTCAGTCCAAATTATTTGCACCCCCCCCCCCCCCCCCGCGTAGGCGTGCGGGTAAACCAACAAATGGTTTCTTCTTTTTCCTATGTGGGATACTCTCCCACATCCCCCACTTCCAAGATTTCTTGTATCAAACACCCTACTTTGAGAGTCGATATCTCATTCACCACAACTCGACTTTGGACACGCTATATACCATTGCGTAGCTCTCATATAGGAGAACACATAGCTACCAACCAATAACTATATATAACACATATATATATAATTATATAGGTACAAAGTTGGTGAAAAATCATTTTATCACAACTTTTTCCAACATATTTGTCAAAGAGGCGGTTAAACGAATGAGTTTTTCTAAGTTATTTGGGGTCTTTGCGATGTAGTGAGATGATCATTTCTAAATTCATTTTCACATTACCCTAAGGGTGTATTTGGTACAGAGATTTGAAGAGAGAGAAAGAGAAATAAATGTAAAGTATCTTGTTTGTTTACATTTAGAAAAGAAGATGGAGAAAAAAAACTTTTCCTTTTCCCTAATTTTAATTCCCAACTAAATAAGGGGAAAAGGAGAGAATGATATATCGAGACTTAAAAAACACGTAGAGAATCACAAAGCCCACAAAGCTCTCTTCTTTTGATTGGAAAGGATGTCCTTATAGGACGGTTATTTTTTGGATTGGCACAAGAAGAGAAAATATGCATGGTAGAATTTTACACTGATGGCTCTATGGGATAATTGTTTATGGTTCAAATATTGTTCTTGGTTACATTGTGGTTTTAAGTACTTAGAACTCTTTTTTTTTGTTACATTTTGATTGAATTGATGTTTTTGAAAGTGACAATAGTTTATGTTTTTGGATGTTATTATTGATTTTATTAATGCACTTTCGTTATTAATTTATCCATGAATTTTGTATGTTATAATAATGATTGTTGTGGGAAAAAAATATGTTTGCTAATTATAAAGTTTGTACAGTTCTCTACTGATTTTTTTTTTGTTATACCAAACAAGAGAAATGATTCTCTGCTGTAATTCTCTGTTGAAGTCTTTGTGCTACCAAACAGAGGAGTCAATTCTCTTTCTTCAGACTAATTCCCTTTCTCTGCAATTCCATTCTATCCAACTATTTCCCTGTAATTCCATTCTCTGTACCAAACGTACCCCAAGAGTCTCACTTTCACCTAGTGAGATTTGAATTTGTGGACATTTTGGAGAATAATAGACACCTTCCACTACGGGCGGTAATTCTCGACATGATTTGAAACAGACACGAACCCGACATGGAAATAATCAAGTTTGGGTTGAGCATGTAAAAAAAAAAAAAACCATCTATCCAACTCGTTTATAAACCGGGCTGTGTTTAAGTTGACTTATGTATAAACGGGTCAACCTACACAACCATATGGTTTTATAAAAATAATTATTTAAAAAAAAGAAAGATGTAAATACTATAAAACCCCTCACATTAGTACTTTTTTTATTGGATTGAGATTTTGTTACCTCTTCTAAATGAACTTAATATTTTGAATTTTGTTAGCACTTAATTTACTGAAATCTTGTAAAGATTAGTTTTGTATTTGGATCCATATTTTATTTCTGACCTGCTACCTTGTTCTAAACCGTTAACCCATTTGACTTACCAACCTGTTAAGTTATATGTGTCCAAATAGGTTGTGTCTGATTTACAATGATTTAAACGTGTCCAAATTAGAATTGAGTTTTTCTTACTTAAAATTATGAACATGTCGTATTTAGGTTGACTAATTACAACATGTCAACTTAAACCTGCTAACCTAAATCCAACCTAATTATCACCCATAGTATTTTGATGGTGGTAATAATTTACAAAATAATAAAATTAATAATATATTAATAGGTAATTTTTTTATGGGATTCTACAGATTGTTATGTTGAAAATTTCATAAATATGACAACATTGTTTTGACAACCATATATGCCACAACTATATAGTAAACAAAAGATATTTAACTGTGATTTTTATACCGATGGGATTGAAAATTAGGATGAGACTTTCAATTTAGAAATGGATTAGGTATGAGGGATTAGTTGTCATGTTTTAATATACATTTTCTGCATACATACAAAATTTCTAACATGGATAGGTATATAATTTTTGTAGAATATGCTGTTATGTATTATGATAATGTCTGTAGTTGTATAATGTAGATGCTTATTTTGTTTTGTGTATTTAATGAAAAAGGGTGTCTGTTTATATTTTAATCTTAAATGAATATTGATAAGCTTAGATTTTGATTGATTTGTCTAGCACAATATTATCCCCTTTCTAGGAGGCACACGGTTTTATTCATGGCTGGTATCGCTCCACCCAAAGGCCTCGTACCAAGACTTGTAGCCACACCCGTTATAAGGGATGTTTCGTTTACTTCTCCAGCTGATGTAGAACGAACTATTACATTCACACCCCTTTCGGACACAACATTCTCATTGTGCACATCGGTCCAGTGACTGGCTCTGATACCATTCGCGACAACCTGGAACTCCGTAGCACAATATTGTCCTTTTTTTCCCCCGAAAATACACAGTTTTGGTCCTGTCATGGATGGCTCCACCCAAAAGGCCTCATACTAAGAGAGATATCCACATCTTTTATTAAAAAGAATGTTTTGTTACCCTCTCCAACCGACGTTCGACGAACTATTACACCCCCCCCTCTCAAATGTAACAGTTCGTCCACCTAGGTTGGAGAAGGGAACGAAACATTCCTTATAAAGGATGTGGATACATCTCTTAATACGAGTCCTTTTAGTTAGAGCGGTCCATGCTATGAAGAAAACTGTGTTCATAAGGGAAAAGTGGATAATAATGTGCTACGGGGTTTTGGGTTTTTACAGATGATATCAGAGCTAGTCCTTGGACAGACGTGCACAACGAGGACATTGTGTCAGAAAGGGGGAGAAGTAACAATTCGTCGCACATCGGTTGGAGAGGTGAACGAAACAATCCTTATAAAAGGAAGGTGTGGATACCTCTCTTAGTGCGAGGCGTTTTTTGTGGAGCACTCCATGCCAGCAATAAAAATAAAATCGTGTGCCTCTGGGCAACACATACAATATTGTGCTACGAGGGTTTTGGGTTGTTAGACTAGTCATAATGGAGGGGTCGCCATGTGCGTCCCTCCATGCGTCCCTCTACCTTGTACGCGTCCTTCTCCTTACGCCTGATCTTCCAAGACGCGTCCCACAAGGTCAAGGGTCGGCCAAACGACCCTTGTGGGTCACCTGATTTTCATATGGGAGGGGTTTTTTCAAAGGGGAATGGTTTGGTCGTCTGGTTATGTGGGTTTGGTCGGGATTTTTTATGTGTATGGTCGGGCTGATGTGGCGCTGATGTGTCAGGGGTGACCACTGAAACAATGGTCACTCATTACGCATAGTCTTATAGTTTGCTATGTTGAACTTCAGACTCGGTCCAATATATGACCCGCTGAATCTTCATATTTGATTTGCTCAGATTTCATCTAACTTGGCCTAAACTTCGGACTCGATCCATGTAACGCCCCAAAATTTGTAATTTAATTTATGTACGTTTTATTTATTTAAAACTTTATTGTAGTAATTATCTGGTATTATTAAGTGTAATGATACATGACGTTTCATTATCGTGACGTTTTGGTTGCATAATTATATGATCATTATATTGAAGTATTAATTAATTACGTGACATTAATTATGTGATATTTATTATTTCGTGTCGTTTTATTATCACGACATTTAAACCCCGAGAGTTCGAGTGTCGGGTTAAGGCCGGCCAGAGGCCAAGGCCGAGACCCGCAAACTTGGTTCATGTATCGAGACTGGAACACCCCTAAATCTTTTGGTTCCTATTAAGAGTTCGTGAGTGGTTATACTACCCGTTTTTTTTCTCTCTTTGCTGCCTAAGTTCGACACAAGAAAGGTTAAGAAGGCTGGATGGTGGGCTCCAGCTAGAAAGTTGGTCCAAATTGAATTGTAGAGTTAGGGCCCAGCTAAGGAATGTTAAATACTGGGTTTTCTTAATCACGTCATCATCTACCCTATTTTCTCTTGGAGCCGTCGTTTAGAGCATCTACACTTTCTGAGTTCTGCAATCGTCGACCTTAGGTTTCCCCATTTCCGTCCCTTTGGTGTTTCTCCTTCTAGCTGTCGAACAAGCAACCAGTGAAGGCTTCGAGTTCTAGAGGATAACGTATCGGTAAGATTTCCCCGTTTTCTATTCCCGTTTCTTTTCTTTTCTTTTTTCCATCCGATCATATGATATAACCCACTATGTTTCTGTGTTGCGCGTTCAACTCCACCAATCGAGCAGAAAATCCATCGGGGTGATCGAACAAGACAACGATAGAATCAACCAGGAATTCTTACTCTCGAAGTGGGGTTGTGTGATCAGGCATCGAGGAGTGTGGTGGTGAAAAGCTTTCGGTATAATCCTCATACTCAAATCTGTTTTATTCCAGTTCCTCTGTTCCAATTCTGTGGTGTGATCGGGTAGTGATCCCAACGAATAACCCAAAGCTAACTGTTTCTCTTATAGAACTGCATGATTTAACAGGTTGAGACCAAGTCCCGAGTCGGGTTCGGTTTGGGTGGAACTGTGTTGTCGTCTCGGTTTTAGTTAATCGTTTGTTGTTTGTTTAGTTAGATTATTCTAGAATTCTTGTCGATGGTTGCTAAACCGGGTTGGAAATCGTTTATAAATTAAGAAAACTGAGATTTTAATCTGTCGAGTATCAAATTTAAGTGTTCGAAATTTTGGGAACGGGTCGGGTTTTCTAAATCATGTTTTTATATTAATACGTTTTCCGGCAGATTCTGCCATTCTGTTCTCGGTGGTTTTTGATCGGTGTAAAATAGACTTTTGGGGTTTTGGCCCGCGTGGACACCTTGTTTTCTGAGTTAGCTTTCCAATGCCGCAACCTTCTCGTTAATCTGATTTACGGTTGAAAAGTTATACCCGTTTTGATATGTTGTTGCTAAGAACTTGACCTGTGCAGCATGCCTGCCTTGTGACTCCATTTTGAGACACTTAAAATCTGTTTTGGCCAGTGACCGTCTCACAATGATTTGTAGTTTTGGTTGTCTAGTTTATATGGTAAAAAGAGGGAAACATCTAATGAGCCGTTTAGGAGTTATGGCAGTTTCCGTGAGACCGACGGGTGCTGTCAGATTTTCTAAAACAAGTCTTTGGGTTGGATTTTAATTTGGGGTTTCGTTTTATGTTTTAGGACCGTCTAAGAGATAACATGTTGTACCTTTGATTGTTGGGAACCCTTTGGAGCTTATGTTTCTCGAGGTGAGTATTCTCACCGTGTATTCAGTTTTAACGTAGTACATGCATGACTTATCTGTTATACTATTTGAACCATACTTATGATCTGAGTTTGATCTGTAATCTGAGTATCTGAGCATCTGAGCATCTGTTTATTTATTTATTATTGATCTGAGACATTGTGCCTGAGTATATGAGCTCGGCGCAGAATCATTCTGTGCTATTACCTGCTAGGGCATCTGAGACAATTATGTTAAAGAGATAAAAACATAATAACACACATCTGAGTTTTGGCTATATGCCATTTTGGGATCACCTCCCGTCTGAGTTTTGGGATCACTCCCGTCTGAGTTTTGGCTTGCGCTTATCTGAGGTGTGAGGAGGGGCGATCGACCCGAATCACACAAACGCGCCATATAAATTAAAATCCGAGTAATAAAATCCGAGCAATAAATCCGAGAAAATAATTGAGTAGAATCCGAGTAGGAGTACACCGATGTGCCCTCATGTGTTGTATGGTATGATTGTATGCACTTTGAGATTATTCACTCAGCTACCCAGCTGACCCATATTTTCCCCCACTGTTTCAGGTACCAGCAAGGAAAGGAGAAGGTGGACGGTTGACCGTTGTATATTCCCAGTGCTGATGTGGACAACATTTATTATTTTAGACACTTTACTTTATTAAACTATTTCCGCATTAAATACATTTTTCAATGACAACATTATTATTGGGGTTTAATTATTTAAGTTATTGGGACCATTTTATTTAAAATCTTGTACTCAATTTTTTGTTTAATTTTTATAAAATTTTGGGTGTTACAAGTTGGTATCAGAGCCAGACCCGGACCGATGTGCACAACGGGGGCGTTGTGTCCCGGGGGGGGGGGGGGGATTGTAACATTCATCCCACATTGGTTGGAGAGGGGAACTAAATACTCTTTATAATGGTGTGGATACCTCTCTTAGCATGAGGCCTTTTGGGTGGAGGGGTCCATACCAATAACAAAATCGTGCGCCGGTGGGCAAAGCGGACAATATCGTGCTACAGGATTCTGGGATGTTACATCCAAACTTGTCTCTTGAGCCGATCCAAATTAAAAAAAGGCTAGATTCGGTCCAAACTTGTATCTGACTCGATCCAAACTCATTTCTCATCATTTTGGCACTGTCAGTCAAAGATATAATTAAACAACAAGGTTTCATTCAGAAATTCTACACGGTCAACAATTCTCTCAATTATCAACTAACTCAATGAGCACAACTCAGTCGAAAACTATCAAACGACTAACGACGGTTAGAGTTATAATTTTTGTAAATTAAGAAGAACTTGTTTAATCATAAGATTTAAATACTTTTTTCACATGATATGGAAGCTCTTGTATTTTTTGAGAGGGTAGACAAGAAAAATATGTTTAATCGTAAATATAAAGTAGTTTACTTTTAAAAGACAACCTGTTAGACTATGCGTAATGGGTGACCGGTACCATATCAGTCACCCATGCCACCTCTGCGCCACATCAGCTTTTGTTAGTCCCAAGACTAAGTGAATAAGATTTGATGATCGATAGCCAAGAAGAATAAATATCAGCTGAAGTATGTATCTCAGCTGAAGCAAGTATATACAATAAACCTTCAGCTGAGTACGTACTTAGTTTTAGGATACAAGTCAAATAAGCAGCTATTAACGAGAGTTCATTCGAAGTCTATGACCAAAGGAGAAAGACAAGAAGAAGACTATTCAGCTGATTGTGGAATCAGCTGATAGTATCTGCTGCAGATGAAGACTTAAAGGAAATGTTCATTGACACCTTGAACATTTCCCTTTCCCGCTCAAAGAAGAAGAAAACGACGAAGATCTTCTATTTTGGAATAGAAGATAATGTCAGTACATTATCATCGTTTGTCCCTCAAGCATGTAAAGAGAAAGTCAACTATTTCTGTACTTATGTAGTACACCTTTCACTGTGCGTCAGAAAGGGTATCGGAAGTAGTTGACACAAAGTACACTTGGGACAATAACTTGTGCAAGAGCATTTAATGATCCATAGATAAGTCCACATCGACGAATAATATGTTTACACGTCGTCAAACTTGTGGACTAAGGAACACGGATCTAGGGCTATAAATACAGACGTAAATGCTTGCATTTAAAAACACCTTTAGAAATCATAGCACAAGAACATTCTCTGAGAGTTAGTTATTTGTCTAAGTATTAACTCCTCCATAGTTATTACTAAGGCATTAATATCAGCTGTTAGTATCAGCTGATATAACTCTCAGTGTATACTCTTCTAGTTTTGAGCGGTCTAAAGTGTCATTACAAGTATAGAGTTTTAGTTAGTTTTGTACTATCTATTTCCGCAAACTTTGTACTGTATTAAGTTGTTTTAATAAACTCTTAATCATTGAAATCTTGTTGTTCATTTATCTTATCTTCGTTACTCGGTCATAACGCAACACGTTTGTGTTGTTGGGATCCAACAGCTTTCTCTCTCCTGATCAAACACATGACCAAACAGTGACCAAACCCACGTAATGGGCGACCGAATCGGCAACCAATTTTTTTTTTAATTGAGCGGTCAACCCTTTGTTGGTCAATGTATTCTTAGTGAAGAAGAAGCTTTTGTTTTGTCACACCCCGCCAAAAGTGGTTTGCGGAAAATAGTTTGCGGAAGAACGGATTGTGACTAACATTAGTAACATAACACATCAATAATAGTAAACAACGCAATAATAGAAAATGGATTGTTATTGTCATTTACAAAACCAAAAAGTAATTGTTTAAAAACATAAAACTAATGTAATATGTTGCAACTGAAAAATCATGTCTTTGAGACTTAGGTGGTGTTTGTTTTTTGACAAAAAGCCTTTTTGAGGTCTTATGTCTGCAGGCGGGAAGACATTTCGGGAAAAGACTGTTTGTTTTTTAAAAGTCAGAAGAGCATGAAAAGTCTTTTTGAGGTCTTCTTGGAGAAGACTTGAACCATAGTCTTTCAAGTTTGGAAGACATTTTACTTAAACCTTAAAAACAAGTTTATCCACCACCAAGACCATTTTACTTGAACCGTAGTCTTTCAGCATTGAAGAAGTCGATGAAGACGAAGACAACGATGCTCTTATATCTGAGCTGGCCTTACTTGTTAAAAATAGAAAATTCTTCAAAAACAAGTCTGGCTCCTCAGCTAGAGGCTCGAGTAGCAGATCTATCTCATCTCTGAGATAACTTGCTACAACTGCAACAAGAAGGGACACTATGCTAACGACTGCAAGCAGAAGAAAGCTAGTTCATCATCTTCAACTGGTGAGTCCATTGTAGATAAATACAAAAAGCTACAAGCCTTCACTAAAAAGATTCTAGAAGAAAAGAAGGCAATTGAAGGCAAAGCTGCTGACAAGGGTCTCGTAGCTGAAACTCATGCTTGGGCTGACTCTGGTGACAGCTCATCTGATGACGATGAACAAATGGCCACAATGTATTTGATGGCTCGTGCTGATGATGATGAAAGCATTACAGCTGATGTGTCTAGTTCCTATAAATGGGTCAACATTGTTCATAAAAAGGTAACCTTTCTAATCTCCGCTGAGGCTACTAAAGCCAAAGATATTGTTGATTCCATTATTTGTGACTCGCACTTCATTGATCAGCTGAAAGGTGAATGTTTGGATAAACATAGTGCTATTCTACGTGAAAATGCATTCTTAAAAGAACGTTTAATTGACCACAAAACTTTAAAAGAAGAACTTTCTGAAACAAAATTTATTAACTCAGTTCTTCAACATGATCTAAGTGAAAAAGTTAAAGAACTTGAAGCAATTAAAAAGATTTGTGAATCATGGTCTCGTTCATCCAAACGTGTGAGTGAATGTGTTAACTCACAAATCCCTAGTCAAGTACAAGCTGTACTAGGAGGAGATTTCCTTGCTGCAGCCGCTGTACCTGACAGCAGTATAGATGATCTGTACTACTCATCAGCTGATGCTTCTGTGCCAGCTGTAGAGTTGGTTTTTGGTTCCTTCGTTAGGTCTACCAAAACCTATGCTACCGAGATGTCCTCAGAAGATCCTTCTGAAGCTACTGGTGAAGAGTCAGCGACTGAATCCTCTGCCATGATAGTCAGGACACCTACTGTAGTAATTGTTGAACCAAGGAAATCTATCTTGGGTTCAGCACCTGCTGCCTCATCTGCTAAATCTCAGCAGAAGACTAGAAGGACAGCAGGAAAGAAAACTTTTCTTACACCCTTCAAGGGTGAGCTAGTTGGAGTTCGTACTCGAGCTGCAAAGAACAAAGGTAAGAGTATTCCTAAGAATACTCCAAGTCCTTCTTCAGCCGTGTCTGTCAGACGGCTGAAAGGAAAGGTCACCAAGCTGAAATCACTCGTTCAAACTCTGACTATCTCCGATAATCAGAAAATGAAAGGGATTTTGGGTCCAGTTCCCAATCCTATTACCTTGCCCTCTACTCCACTCCAAAGAAACAGAAAATGCTATAAGTGTGGAGATCGTGGGCACATGGCAAGTGAGTGTGACAGCACATGCCTGAGACCTTCCCCGACTTCAGTATGTGAGCCTACTGAAAAGCCAACTTCTGTGAGTCCCAGCGGGAAGTCACAAGGACCCACCGAAGTGTGGGTTCCTAAAAAGAACTAACTCTTTTATTTTATGTGCAGGGTGATGAAAGCAAACATGTCTGGTACTTAGACAGTGGTTGCTAGAGACACATGATTGGTTACAAATCCCTGCCGGAAGAGTTTGAAGTTTGTGATGGTCCCTCAGTAGTTTTTGGTGATAATGGTAGAGGCTCAACTGAAGGTTATGGAACCATTTCTAATGGATCCGTAAAAATCACAAGAGTTGGTTATGTAAATGGGCTAAAACATAATCTAATCAGCATTAGCCAACTTTGTGATGCAAAGTTCTCAGTGAACTTTAACGAGTACAGAGGAACGGTGACGGATAAGAATGGAAAGGTAGTATTAGTTGCTCCAAGAACAAAGAATGTCTATACACTTGACATGAATCCTCAAAATCAAGAAGTCTATCTATTCTCTCATTCTACTGAAGAGCTGAATTGGTTGTGGCATAAGAGGCTATCTCACCTGAACTTCAAAAATATACTGAAGCTGGCTCGAGGTCAGCTGGTGAACGGTCTGCCACAAATAAAATATGAAAAGGATAAGCTTTGTTCTACCTGTGAACAAGGCAAGCAACATAAAAGCTCCTTCAAATCAAAGCAATGTTTCTCCATCGACAGCTGCCTTCACATGCTCCATATGGACCTTTTTGGCCATATGAGTACTGAAAGTCTAGGTGGAAAGAAATATACACTTGTTATCGTTGATGAATATTCACGATATACTTGGGTAATATTTCTTCGTCACAAAAGTGATGCAGCTGAAGAGATTATCAAGTTCATCAAAAGGATGAAACTTCTAAATGGATCTAGAGTCAAAATGCTGAGATCAGACAATGGTACTGAATTCAGGAACAAGACTTTAGAAGATTTCTGTTCAGATGTTGGGATCTCCCAAAACTTCTCAGCTGCAAGAACACCTCAACAAAATGGTGTCGCTGAAAGAAGGAACAGAACCCTAATAGAAGCTGCAAGAACAATGCTTGCTGAGTCAAACATGCCTAAGCAATTTTGGGCGGAAGCTGTTAACACAGCGTGTTTTACTCAAAATAGGTCTCTCTATGTGAAGAGACATAAGAAGACTTCTTATGAGATTTTTCGTCAGAGGAAACCATTCATAGGTTTCTTTCATGTGTTTGGCTGTGTGTTCTGTGTTAAACACACGAGATCAGCTGAGTAAATTTCACTCTAAAGCTGATGAAGCCATTTTCTTGGGATACTCCTGTTAAGGCAAAAAGCCTTACCCCTTTGGATCTTAAGATAACAAAACAACCTAGACTAGCTTTGATTAATATGTAGAATAAATAGCTAAGTTTAGGTCTGATACTGAGTGATCAGTATTGGAACTCAGTATCAGTACTCAGTATTGGAAATCCAATACTGAGTAGAAGGACTGAGTTGCATTTCGTTATGTAACGGACTAAGATCAAATCCCTTGATCTTAGTCATTTTCCTAGTTTAGTCCTTCGGTTACTCCTTTGCCCATTATGTAAGATCTCTATATCATTATAAATAGAGATCATCTTGCAAAGGAGAACTCACCAATTCACTTTACACTTTCATATCTATTGTAATTGATCAGTGGTCTTGTTATTCCGCAACAAGCCACACTTAGTGGAATTATACATTTGACTCATATCTTGTTATTATACAATATTTGTCTTAAGTTATAATTATCCAATCAATTAACCATCTAAACCAGGGCGTTGTGACCTAACAACTGGTATCAGATCAGGCTAAATAATCTCTTATTTAGTCGATCTATAACCCTGGCAGCCATCCCTTATACTTATTCTTCACACACTCCAAAATCAAAAATGTCTACCATTGTTGCACAAATTATGTCTGGAAAGGGAGTACCCATCTTTGATGGTAAAGACTTCCATCAATGGAAGCTAAAAGCTCAGTGGTATCTTGAATCCATTCATCATGAAATGCTCACTGTGCTATATGATGGTCCTATCATCCCACAAACTGTGGAACCCGTTGCTGCTACTGATAATGCTCCTGAGAGCATAAGAACTGTACCTAAACTAAGGCACAACTGGACTGATACTGACCGTCAGTTGTATGCTTTAGACTCCAGAGCTAAAGGGGTGATTGGTAATGCTGTTACCAAAGAAATTCTCAATGCAATCATGGAATTGCCAACACCAAAGGCTATGTGGGATAGCATATCAGTCACTTATGAAGGCACACCAAAAGTGAAGTTGCAAAGAAAGAGCAACATGAGAAGAAAGTATGAAAACTTCTTCTCAAATCCAAATGAAGACATCACCTCTCTTTACAACAGGTTTAATACTATTGTTCATGGTCTAATTAGTGTTGGCATTGTAAAAGAGGAAGGGGAACTTGTTCAAAAGTTCCTGGACAGTCTTCCTCAACAATTTCTTGACATGTCAAATTCTGTCACTGCTGCTAACAACATTGAGTCATATACTCTTCAAACTTTATATGGCCTAATGTTGAATCATGAAGAGAATACTGCTTCAAGACTGATCAACTGGAAGAAAACTGACAAATCTTCAAATGGAATGGCTCTCATTGTACACCAAGCATATACTGTGACTGAGCCTAGAACCAGTCATTGATCTTGCTGATACTGAGGCAGAAGAGCTTGAGACTCAAATGGCTCTTATGTCTATGAAGCTGGATCAGTTGAAAAAGAAGAGGCTTGGTGTTAGTTCTTCTAATACTGACCCAAGATCAGGTCTTTGCTATAGGTGTGGAAAACCTGGACATATTGCTGCAAATTGTCATACCAAGTCTTCTGAGACTGATCAGAATGACAAGATTGCCTACCGAGCAAAGAGGTATAGAGACAAGTATGTCAAACTGAAGAACTGGAGCAAGGGCAAGAGGGCAGAAGGGAATGGAGCACCTCATCAAGCACTATACTCTGAACCTTCGATGGATGAGGACATAAGTGATGATGAGGAAGAGGTTAAGAATAAAGCCTTTAAGGCTTTCACTGAAGATGATTTGAAGAGCTCCTTTGAAAAGGATATCAAAGAGGCTGAGAGGATGAGTGTTCATACTGATTGGGATTCCACTCAGTTGTACAAGGTAAGTTCCTTTCAAACTTATTCAGTGAATGAAAAAACTAAGATTTTTGAGTATATGATTGTTGATCTTAAAACTTCTGTACAAAAAGAAAAAGCTTTAAAATTAACAATTCAAGAACTTGAAAGGGTAAATAATGAAAACTTAGATAAATTAGCAATGTATAAATATTTAGAACTAAACTTTTCAGATTTAAAGGACATTAACCAAAGATTAGCTGATAAAGCTCACTTACACAAACTTGAAAAAGAAAAATTTGAAAAACAGTGTAAATCTTGGGGAAATGCTTCAATAAAATTAAATAAATGTTTAAATCAACAATTCCTAGAAAATGTGAGGGCTGCACTTGGTGTTGATCCTCAATTTAAATATAGGAATAATTTTGCTGATTTATTTGAAGAGTTTTCTAATATGAACCCCTATTAAATTTATGAAAGCTAAAACTTTTTGTGAAGTTGGATGTCAAACCGAGTCAGATGATGAGGAAAATGAAATTTTGGAAAAACCTATTGGTCCCTCCATCTGTTCAAAGTGCTATACTGAGCTACAAGAACTCAGTATTGAATTTCCCGTAAAGGAAATTTCTGATACTGACCTCCCAATAGTTCAGTATGATACTTCTGATGGTCCACCTTTTGAATTATTATTTAATACAACAACTTTTGAAATATATAATGATAATAAGACTACTTCTATCTCAAATGTTTCATCTAATACAGAAGTTGCAGGAACAGGAACTTCATATACTGAGACATCTAAAGAACCTGTTAAAGTTGTTTCTTCAAAACATGATAAACAAAAAACAACTTCAACTAGGTCCACAGTTGGCAGAAACAAGAAGTCTTACACTAATAATATTAGAAAGACTTCTCTGCCAAATAAAAAGAAGCAATCAGATCCACCACCCTTTAAACCAGTAAAACAAAATGTTAAAACACCTATTAAAAATGACAAAAATAACATTTTAAAAACACTTGGTGATCAGGTCAAATCTTTAAGTAAAAAATTTGCAAAACTTACTCATACTGATCTACCAAAAGTGCAACAGTTTTCAAAAATACCTTATGAAAATATGTTTAGAAATAGACCTAGAAAATGTTATAGGTGTCATCATACTGGTCATAAGGGAGATGAATGTTGGACTGATCTCTCAAATCCTAGGTACTCAGTACCAAAGAAAAGGACTGAATCTAAGTCAGTATCACCAAAGAAAACATCTAAAGTTTCCCCTGAAGTGTTACTGACCTCTCCAAATAAAGAGATCAGGACAAAATCTGTTTATTCCACCAAAGGTCCCATTAAAAAATGGGTGCCTAAAAGGAACTAACTTTTATTTTGTGTCTTGTGCAGGGTGACAGAAAATGGTATTTAGATAGTGGCTGCTCAAGACACATGACAGGAAGTATGGAGTACCTTCTCAATTATACTCCAGAGAAGGGTCCTTCTGTTAAGTTTGGAGATGACTCGGTGGGAAAGACAAGAGGTTATGGTGTGATCAAGGCAGGCAACATAACTTTTAAAAGAGTTGCCTATGTAGAGGGTCTTAAACACAATCTGCTCAGTATCAGCCAGATGTGTGATGATGACAATGAAGCTCATTTCAGGAAGGTTGCAGGAATCATCTACAATGATAAAGGGCAGCCTGTACTCATTGCTAGAAGAGAAAAAGATGTATATGTGGTCAACCTATCTGAAATAGAGCCAACTATTCGAGTATGCCTGCTTTCTAAAGTCAAGCTAGAATTGCATTGGCTATGGCACAAGAAACTCTCTCACATCAACTTTAGAAATATCAACGAGCTCAGTATGAAGAAACTGGTGAGAGGGTTGCCCACTATTACTTATTCAAAAGATAAGTTATGCTCAGCATGTGAAATGGGCAAGCAGAAGAAGAGTTCATTCAAGTCAAAGGTCAATCATTCCATTAATGAACCTCTTACTATGATACATATGGATCTTTTTGGCCCCATCAGCACACCATCTTTGGCTAAAAAGATCTATACCCTAGTCTTGGTTGATGAATTCTCAAGATATACTTGGGTCATCTTCCTCAAGACTAAGTCAGATGCAACAACAGAAATCATTGCCTTTATAAAAAGAGAGGAACTTCAAAAAGGCAACAAGGTCAAGCAACTTAGAAGTGACCATGGTACTGAGTTTAAGAACTCAGTATTAGCCGATTTCTGTGAAGAAAAAGGAATCATTCAAAACTTTTCTGCAGCTTACACACCACAACAAAATGGTGTTGTAGAACGAAAGAATAGAACATTAATTGTAGCTGCAAGAACTTTGTTATGCCATGCTGGACTGGCACTGAGTTTCTGGGCTGAAGCTGTAAATTGTGCAAACTTCACTCAGAATAGAGCCACTATAGTCCAGAGACATCTGAAGACTCCATATGAGTTATACAATGGCAATATTCCTAATGTGGAATACTTCCACATCTTTGGAAGTAAATGCTTTGTACTCGGTACAAAACAAAATCTCAACAAATTTGCTCCCAAAGCAAATGAAGGTGTGTTCATGGGCTACTCTCCACACTCTAAAGCTTTCAGAGTGTATATCATCTCAACCAAGATGATTGTAGAATCCATTCATGTCACATTTGATGAAGATCAGAATGAGCATTCTACCTCAGCAAGTGAAGACATAAGTGGCATAGATATTCTATGCAATCCAGAAAACTCCATTGCTGAAGAGCCCAAGTTTCATCCACACTTTATTCCTAATAAATTTAATGAAACTGATCAAGTTCGAACTCAGCCTCACTCAACTGCGACTAATACTGAGGCTCCCATAACAGAGAACCTTCACACTGAGTTTCCAACTAATGATCTGAACCACTCTACCTATGAAGAAGGTGAAACATCCAACACGTCACAAGAATCCACATCAACTCTGCAAAATGAAGATGAACAGCAACTTCCGCTGTCTAATACTGACCCGAATTCCACTCAGTATCAGACACACAACACACCTAATCAACAAGATAGTATTGATCCTACTTCAATTGCTCCCTTAGGAAACAATTTAAGGGAACACAGAGATCATCCACACTCAAACATTATTGGTCCTATTGAAGAAGGTGTCCAAACAAGAAGAAAATTAGAGTTTCCACCCCAAGCAACTACAAATTTTTGTTTCTTCTCAAGCTTTCTATGTACCATTGAACCAAAGAAAGCTGATGAAGCTTTATTAGATGAAGATTGGGTAGAGGCTATGCAAGAAGAGCTCACAGAGTTTGAGAGAAACAAAGTTTGGAACTTAGTACCACCTCCTACTGGCAAAACTATTATTGGTACTAAGTGGGTATTCAGAAACAAGATGGACAAGGATGGTGTTGTCATCAGAAACAAAGCAAGGTTAGTTGCTCAAGGTTACAGGCAAGAAGAAGGCATTGACTATGATGAAACTTTTGCACCAGTTGCAAGAATTGAAGCTATTAGGTTGTATCTTGCATATGCAGCTTTTAAGAACTTTAAAGTTTATCAAATGGATGTCAAGAGTGCTTTTCTAAATGGAAAACTACAAGAGGAAGTTTTTGTTAAACAACCACCAGGTTTTGTTGATCCTAAATTTCCTAATTATGTTTTCAAGCTTGATAAAGCTCTATATGGGCTCAAACAAGCTCCAAGAGCCTGGTATGATACCCTGTCTGAGTACCTTATTGAAAATAAATTTACAAGAGGTAAAATTGATAAAACATTATTTTCAAAACGGTAAGGTTCTGACATCTTACTCATTCAGATATATGTAGATGTATTATCTTTGGCTCCACTGACAAGTCAATGTGTGACTGGTTTGCTAAGATAATGTCAACTCAGTATCAGATGAGTATGATGTGAGAACTTAGTTATTTTCTTGGTTTACAAGTTGAACAAAAGCCTGATGGCACTTTTATAAATCAAAGTAAGTATGTGCATGACATGTTAAAGAAATACAAATTTGAAAACTTGTCTTCCATGCATACTCCTATGGGTACTCAGGATAAGATAAGTAAGGATGAAACTGGTAAACCAGTTTGTCAATCCACATACCGAGGTATGATTGGTTCCTTACTTTACTTAACTGCTAGTAGGCCTGATATCATGTTTGCAACATGTTTGTGTGCTCGGTATCAGGCTGATCCTAAAGAATCACACATGAAAGCAGTTAAGCGCATCTTTAGATATCTTACAGGTACTCCTAACCTGGGTCTTTGGTATCCCAAAGATTCAAACTTTGACCTTGAAGGGTACACAGATGCAGATTTTGCAGGTTGTAGATTGGATAGAAAAAGCACAAGTGGAGGATGTCAATTCCTAGGTGGAAGACTAGTAGGTTGGTCATCCAAGAAGCAAAATTCGGTAGCAACTTCCACAACAGAAGCTGAGTATGTTGCTACAGGAAGTTGTTGTGCTCAATTATTATGGGTGCAGTATCAACTATTGGACTATGGGTTCAACTTTCAAAAAACTCTAATTCATTGTGATAACAAGAGTGCTATTACTATCACAGAGAACCCAGTCTATCACTCCAAAACTAAGCACATTGATATCAGACACCACTTTATTCGAGATAATGTGGAAAAAGGTAAGGTTGAGGTAGATTATGTACCAACAGATGAACAATTGGCCGATGTGTTTACTAAACCTCTCCCTGAGGATAGGTTTATGTATTTATTAGGGCAATGAGGTATGCTGAATCCTTGATCTTTCTTAATTTTCTTTAAAACTGAGCGTTCAGTATCACTCCTGTTGATACTGACCACTCAGTATCACTAGTCAATTATCATCAAAATTTAAATTTTTCATTTTTTTATTAATTTCAAGAGTAAATTAATTGTTTTTATATTTTTACAATTTTTTTTTTTAAAATTAATTTTGTTTTCCTCAGTATTGGGGTATGACGGCGCTCACACCGAGCTTAATCCTCATACTGCCAACGGTAACCTTTCTTAATAGGAAAGTTACCGTTGGCACAGGATAAGGCAGTCAAATCAGCCGGTTTTACTTCCCAATACCATAATTATCTCTCAATCACCTATAAATAACCGTTTTTTTTACTTCAAATAATTTTTTAACAGTTATTTCATTCTTTCTCTTTAAATTCTCTCTGCGATTACCGATTTCACTCTTATTTAGCAAGCAAAAACTCTTAAATCAAAAACACAGATGGCGAACTACACTTTCATCGCTCCAGAGGTTGAATCGGAAATCAAATTCCGAAATGATGAACTGCCCAGGTTTGCGAGGAACAACATCACAGCAAATTTCACTATTCCTCAAGCCTGGGTATGCCAAGAATTCACAAACATTGTGACTTTTATGAAGAATTGCCCAATTGCTCGTGCACTGACTTTTTCTCCTCGAGCAATTTACCCAGAAATGCTATGCGAGTTTTGGTACTCTGCCACACTCGACTCTCCAGATATGATTGCTGGGTGGGTAATTAGGGATCATAGAAGGGCATTTGTTTCTACTGCCATCATTCGTGAAACACTGAGGCTTCCTGCCCAAGCTCAGTATGACCCATTCGTTGATAGAACAGAGGCACGCTCAGTATTACCATTTTTGGGTCGAAGAGGAACAACGGGCATAATCAAAAGAAACAAATTTGGTCCTATGTGGGGTATTCTCATTACAACGATTATTCGGTGTATGACCCACAAGACGTGTGCTTTGGACCAAATAAATGAATTTGGGATGCAAATAGTACATGCTTTGTACTATGGAAGAAACATTGATTATGCACGGCTCATTTTCAATGAATTAGCTACTCTGGTTTGGGCTAACACAAGGGAATGTAATGTCCCTTTCTGCAGATTCTTATCACTCATCTTTCAACACTCAATGCCCACACATACTTATGATGAGTTTCACAGTCCAAGGGTTGATCTACCTCCTCTTAGTGAGTCCTTATATGTGGGCCATTGTTCAAGAACACGTAAATGAGGAAGCAGACATGTCTGATACTGAATCAGACAATGATGATGATGATGATGCTAATGATGATAATAGTGGGAATGAAGGACATGCTGGTCAAGATGTTGAGATGCAGGATGTTCCACAAGTTCAAGAACCAACTCAACAACATATCTCTCATACCGAGTCGACCGAAGCCACACAGCTTGTCCTAAGAAGAAGAAGAAGAAGAAGAAACCTCTCACCAGTCCTTATGGGCGTGTTATCATCTGAGGAGGTGCAGCCTGCAAATGTTCCATCATTAACTGCCTCTCTTCAAGCCCAAAGCCTAGTTGCAGCCACCGCTGACCTTCCAGGTCCAGAACTAGTCCCAACTGCTCAACCAATTGAGGAACCTCATGTTCCTCTTGATGTGGAGATTCAATATGAGCAAACTACACTGGAAGGTGCTCAACAAGACAGATAAGTCGGTATTGAAGATGTTGGTGCTGCAAATCAACAATCACATGATCCTGCACCGACCTCTGCCGATGCTAGAAGGGAATCTGACAGAGTCTCAGGTATGAATTTCTAAAAAGTCCTTAAACTTATATATATATATATATATATTTCATTCCCAAATAGAGACTAAGTATTGGCCAATACCAACTCAATACTGACCAAAGTCTCACACGATCTTTCAAATATATATCCATTTATGGCCAACATAGCTAGCCCACTGCTGCTATGCAAAATTCATATACTGAGCACACAATTGATCATTGTCAGTCTACAGTTGTCTCAACATTTAAAGAGACAATGGTGGTTGATGTCAAACTGACACCCACTGGTGCTGCTTGAATTATGTCCAACTTATTTTTGAGTTGGGTAGCATAATTCAAGAAATGATCACAAACCCTTAAGCCACAAAATCCAAAAACTTTCCATGGGGTTTAGCCACATTTCTGTTATCACTCTAATACCGAGTGATAAACATTGAAAATAACAAGAAGCACATCCCAGGCTTTGAATTCCCAAACCCAAACCTTTTAGTAAATGTGACTTATCCTATACTGAGCCACTTAAATTTACACACTCACTTTTACTAAAATCTTCTTACACATGCTATGCACAAGTCCACAATATTTCATCATAAACCAGATGAAATACAGACTTCACAAACTCTGTTTATATGATTATAGAGTTAAACAACACCACAATTCTATTTGATAAACCTTTCTTTTATAACCAGTTTTATATTTTTTGTTTCTTTAGCACCATCTGTGCAGGGCATTCAGGCATCACAGGCTGCATGAGACCAAGTGACTCTGCAAACAATCATGCAGCATATTCTGGCCATCCAACATACTCAGACTATCATACTGGCCAGAATGGACACTATGAGTAGTGATATTGACTCAATAAAACAGTCAGTCTCACTACTTCAACAACAACAGCAGCCTCCACCAACTCCACCATTTTCACATGGTGGACACAATGAAGAAGGAGAAGGAGCAGGAGATGATGGTGATACTGATGCTGCCACTAAGCCCATGCCCTCCCCTACTCTTGAAGAACCTGAAGGGGACATGGGTGGTGATACTGATCTTCTTCCCTCCCCATCCAATGATTACAATAAGGGGGAGAAGAGACAAAGAGATACTGAGGTTGATCGAACTGAGCCATCTGCTCAGGGGGAGAAAAGAAGAAGATTGAATGAAGATCAACCTCCACAACAAGAACAACAACATTAGCAAAGCCCTCATACTGAGCCACTTCGGATTCAGTGTGAGAGAAGAAGACAAAGAACTAGGTTAGCATTACAAGTTCAAGACCCACTTGAGCCATCTGCTCAGGGGGAGACTCATACTGACCAACCACAGCAAACTTATTCTGAGCCACCTGTTCGTGAGGAGAATAATTTGCAAATTGTGGTCTATAGGCCTTTCATCTGGCCTATTGCTGATGATGAAGATGAAGAACCAGATTTCGTGAACTATGCACTAAATCTGGTAGAACAAGAAAGTTCTTCATCATCATCCTCGGATGATGAAGAACCAGAAAATCTGGTGATTAGAAGAAGGAGTTCCTTATCAAGAAGACCCATCAATGCAGTTCTCACTTCTTTTGAATCAAGTGAGGAACCTGCTCCTTTGGTAACAAGACAAAGAAGACCTGTTCATACATTGGACAGTGATACCGAGCAGGCTCCAAGACTGACTTCTCAACAACTCTGTGCAGAACAAGAAAGATTTTTATATGAGCAAGAGTTGGGAGTCAAAGGTGAACCAGAATCTGACCCAGATACTGATACTCCTGGTCCTTCTCATAGAATCTCAAGAAAGGGTCCAGACCATATTCAACATTATTGGAATATGGTTGCTGCTAGGACTCAGTATAAGGAGGAAAGGAAGGAGTTCTTGAAGACCAAAACATTTCCAAATGTAAGGGGGATACATTGGTTGAATCTGGATGTCAATAAAGTAAAAGTGAAGCTCAAAGAAGGAAGAATCACTATCACTTGTACTGGCTTAACCAGTCCTCCCATGAAGATATTTATTCATGATATTCAAAGAATTGGTCTTCAAGACTGGGTGAAGATCACAAGACTGATCAAAGAGCTTCAAAAGAAATCAACTTATGATCAAATAGTCTTGGATGAGATCTGTGCAGTAGCTGCAGTATGTTATGAGAAGGACTTGCTTCATGAGATAGAGTATAGAACACTCAGTGTGATGACTGAAGCTTACTCAAACAACAGACCAGAATGCCTTCATACATACAAGTATCTTAATAAGTATCCTCTTCCTCATAACCTTGTTTTGCAGGATCAAAAGAGTGTCATATATCCAACTTCTGGATATATGTACACTGACTCAGAGGATAGAGAGTGCTTCATTTCTGAAGAAGATCTACCAAGAGCTCAAATCAGTCACCTTGTTGGACTGAAATGGATGATCACCAAGAAAGAAGACTCTTGGTTCAGAAAGAAGATTGTTGCAGTTCTTAATTGTAGAAGGGATGAACTCAAGAGCAGAGAAGAGTTTGTCCACATCAAACAAGAAGTCTTCTATGAGAATGAAGCCATCAACAGCAGATGAAGAAGAAGATTTTGCTACCTATGCTATTGCATTTTTATTTCTTTTTATCTCTTTGTAACTGTTTTGTTATCATTAGATAGGGGGAGATTGTTAAGGCAAAAAGCCTTACCCCTTTGGATCTTAAGATAACAAAACAACCTAGACTAGCTTTGATTAATATGTAGAATAAAATAGCTAAGTTTAGGTCTGATACTGAGTGATCAGTATTGGAACTCAGTATCAGTACTCAGTATTGGAAATCCAATACTGAGTAGAAGGACTGAGTTACATTTCGTTATGTAACGGACTAAGATCAAATCCCTTGATCTTAGTCATTTTCCTAGTTTAGTCCTTCGGTTACTCCTTTGCCCATTATGTAAGATCTCTATATTATTATAAATAGAGATCATCTTGCAAAGGAGAACTCACCAATTCACTTTACATTTTCATATCTATTGTAATTGATCAGTGGTCTTGTTATTCCGCAACAAGCCACACTTAGTGGAATTATACATTTGACTCATATCTTGTTATTATACAATATTTGTCTTAAGTTATAATTATCCAATCAATTAACCATCTAAACCAGGGCGTTGTGACCTAACGACTCCACTCTATCCAAAGCATATAGAGTTTTCAACAAAAGAAGACAAACATTGGAAGAGTCCATAAATGTTACTTTTGAAGAACACTCAAAGGCTATGAACACAAAAGAGTATATGGAATGGATGAACACAAAGCCTACCTCTGCAGACTCGTCTGATGCATTTCAGGGATCAACTGAACCATCTCCTGATGATACAGCTGAAGCATTTTCTGATGCTTTAAATCTCTTTGAGGTTCCCATAAATGAATCAGATGAGACGTTCCATGATGCTCCTACATATCTTGTAGATATCGCAGCTGTTCAACAAGAGATTCCAACAGCTAGAGCATCATCCAAGGCTATCTCTAAGCCACCTCTTCATACTTCAAGAAGATCCGTTCGAAATGAAGTAATTCATCCTGCTGAGCAGTCAGCCGCTCAACAAGGATCTAATTCTGCTGAATCTTCCTCTTCTACAGCTGCTCCTCAATCTAAGTGGACCTCAGAACATCCAATTGAGTTAATCATTGGAGATCCACAACAAGGAGTTGTTACAAGAAGTAAAGCATCATGCAATCTTTGCTTATGGTCTTGTTTTCTAGAAATTGAAGAACCGCAAAATATTACAGCTGCTTTAGAAGACTCAAGCTGGATTCAAGCGATGCAGGAAGAACTTAACCAATTCAAGGTCAACAAAGTATAGCAGTTGGTGCCCCCACCAGCTGGAAAGACTATAATTGGTACTAAATGGGTATTTAGGAATAAAATGGATGAAGAATGTGTGTTTATTCGCAACAAAGCTAGACTTGTTGCACAATGATACAGACAGGAGGAAGGAATCGATTTTGATGAAACATTTGCTCCAGTGGCTAGGCTTGAGGCAATTAGAATATTTCTAGCCTACGTTGCTTACAAAAACTTCACAGTTTTTCAAATGGACGTGAAGAGTGCGTTCCTGAACGGAAAGCTGCAAGAGGAGGTATACGTTATGCAACCACCAGGGTTCGAAAATCCTAAATATTTAGACTATGTGTTTAAATTGGATAAGGCGATGTATGGGTTGAAACAAGCTCCTCGTGCATGGTATGATACACTCTCCACGTTCCTCATAGCAAATGATTTTACCAGGGGAAAGATTGATAAAAATTTATTCATTCGCAAAATCAAAGGTGATATCATTCTTGTTCAAATTTATGTGGATGACATAATTTTTGGTGCTACTGATATCATTCACCAGTGTAAGGGCCCCCAGATACGATCCCAGCTCTCCTGATGAAATTGTTATAACAAGAGCTGGAGGAACTGTGGTCAATGAAAAGTTCCCTCTGAACAAGATCAGCTTCGTTCTCAACTACGATGAATGGAAAGAAGCTGAAGCAGCTGCCAGATCTGCAAAACCATCGCGGATTATAACAGATCTAGAAAACGAGATAAAATTCGCAATCCACTCTTTCAAGATTCTATGCGAGACAATCAGGAGACAAGCTCCTGAGTTGGTATATCGCATACTTATTGAATTGTGTGAATCACAAACAGCTGCTGTCGGAGGATCTGCTGGTGAAAGCTCCTCAGCAAGAGGGGAGAAACGTAAGTTCGTTCTCCTCGAGCCCCTTGCTGACTCCAGACCACTGGATATTGGGTCATCGATCATATTTGCCAAACGACCAAGACCCAATATCACAAAAGCCATCCCCACGGGAGTTAACTTCGTCCCTGGGCTGATCGTAAAAGAACCAATTTATGGCTTTTGCTATCTGGAGAAGAAGAAGGAGCAGTGCTTTCAGCGAGCAGATGAGGTGGATCTATGTGATGTGGATCAACTTATGATCTATCACAAGCTGCTGAGTTCCTCCACTGAAGAGGGAAGAGAAATGAAGAAATTAATAACCTCAGCCTTCAACTCACTGTATCGCAATGTCGTTGGATCAACTATATCCAAGGCATTATAGTTTTTTTTCCTTGTAATTTTATTGCCCTATCAATAGAAAATCAAAAGTTGTGTAATATACTTGTAAAAAAAATTGTAAAAAGATAAACATATACAAAAGAACCCTAAGGGTCAAAGCACATAAGTATTCAGCTAACTTCATCAGCTGAATCATTACAGGGTTACACTTATACGGCTATTCGGTTGCATCAAATAGGGGGAGATTGTTAGTCCCAAGACTAAGTAAATAAGATTTGATGATCGATAGCCAAGAAGAATAAATATCAGCTGAAGTATGTATCTCAGCTGAAGCAAGTATATACAATAAACCTTCAGCTGAATACGTACTTAGCTTTAGGATACAAGTCAAATAAGCAGCTATTAACGAGAGTTCATTCGAAGTCTATGACCAAAGGACAAAGACAAGAAGAAGACTATTCAGCTGATTGTTGAATCAGCTGATAGTATCTGCTGCAGATGAAGAGTTAAAGGAAATGTTCATTGACACCTTGAACATTTCCCTTTCCCGCTCAAAGAAGAAGAAAACGATGAAGATCTTCTATTTTGGAATAGAAGATAATGTCAGTACATTATCATCGTTTGTCCCTCAAGCATGTAAAGAGAAAGTCAACTATTTCTGTACTTATGTAGTACACCTTTCGCTGTGCGTCAGAAAGGGTACCAGAAGTAGTTGACACAAAGTACACTTGGGACAATAACTTGTGCAGGAGCATTTAATGATCCATAGACAAGTCCACATCGACGAATAATATGTTTACACATCGTCAAACTTGTGGACTAAGGAACATGGATCTTGGGCTATAAATACAGACGTAAATGCTTGCATTTAAAAACACCTTTAGAAATCATAGCACAAGAACATTCTCTAAGAGTTAGTTATTTGTCTAAGTATTAACTCCTCCATAGTTATTACTAAGGCATTAATATCAGCTGTTAGTACAGCTGATATAACTCTCAGTGTATACTCTTCTAGTTTTGAGCGGTCAACCCTTTGTTGGTCAATGTATTCTTAGTGAAGAAGAAGCTTTTGTTTTGTCACACCCCGCCAAAAGTGGTTTGCGGAAAATAGTTTGCGGAAGAACGGATTGTGACTAACATTTGTAACATAATACATCAATAATAGTAAACAACGCAATAATAGAAAATGGATTGTTATTGTCATTTAAAAACCCAAAAAGTAATTGTTTAAAAACATAAAACTAATGTAATATGTTGCAACTGAAAAAATCATGTCTTTGAGACTTAGGTGGTGTTTGTTTTTTGACAAAAAGTCTTTTTGAGGTCTTATGTCTGCAGGCGGGAAGACATTTCAGGAAAAGACTGTTTGTTTTTTAAAAGTCAGAAGAGCAGGAAAAGTCTTTTTGAGGTCTTCTTGGAGAAGACTTGAACCATAGTCTTTTAAGTTTGGAAGACATTTTACTTAAACCTTAAAAACAAGTTTATCCACCACCAAGACCACTACCACCCCGGCCTACCACCACCACTACCACCCCCGTCGCCACCACAACCTACTGCTGCCGCTACCGCCGCCACCACCTACCGCCGCCGCCACCGCCACCACCTACTACCACCACCAATCGCCACCTCCACCACCACCCACCACCACAACCACCACCACCACCACCACCTACCACCGAAAACTCCACCACCACCTACTACCACCACCAACCGCCACCACTAACCACCACCACCCACCTCTTTTACCACCCACCTCCACCACAACCACCACCTACCACCAACCGCCACCACCACCACCAACCGCCACCACTAACCACCACCACCCACCTCCACCACCACCACCACCACTTATTGCACGCTACCACCACTACTACATACCACCCACTTCCACCCACCACCGCCACCTACCACAACCGCCTCACCACCACCACCAATGACGACACTAATTTTCTTTTATCAGTCTGCAGACATTAAAAACAAACAGTCTTTTTCTTATACACTGCAGACATTTGGTCCACATCTTCTCTACAGATGTGGTCCGCAGACAGCAGACCTTTTAGCTCTTAAAAAACAAACAACACCTAATTCTTGAACTAGTGCATGACAATCCTTGACAATAATTGAATCTTGAAAAACGTCTAATTTTCATTACCTGAGAAAACATATATAAAAAGTGTCAGCACAATGGTTGGTGGGTTCACAGGTTTTGTGACTCCAATAATAAAAATCGTTTCGTACAATCTTGTATAATTTGAGTAATCGTTATTTTGAAATATTGAACAAAATAGTTTTCGTAGCAATGCATAATCCCTTGACATGTTTGCAGGACATTAAATTAAAGTAAAATCAAGGAGCCTATAATCAAACTGAAATCTAAATCGCTAGATTATAGAGCTCAAACCCAGTTGGGCTACCGCATAACTAGCCATGAGCAGGGGCTCAATCCCGATAGTACTATCTCTATATTCCTTGGTTACCACAAATAGTTAATGATTACTGTTAAACGAGGACTTGAAGAGTCGTCCCAAACTGTTGGTACGTGTACACCACAATGATTATACTAAGATTAATTATTGCAAAATAGTTGAGTAGTATATGTTTCTCCCCCAATAAAATAGTTACAAAATAGTAAAAGTGGGGCCGTGAAACTCACCTGGTGCTAAGCTATGAAAATGCAATCAACAATAGTTGGGGTTTCTAACCAAATAATCCATGCGTCCTAAACGCTTAATAATAAATGTATAAGTGACGATTCAAATGACACGTCTAATAATAAATGGGTTGGTTTCGAATTATAAATACGTTTGTTTGAGTTATAGAAGTTTTTGAAAATAGTACATTCTGATTTGAAAGTAGCCGAACATCATTCAGTGAATAATTAGATGAATAAAATAATTAAGATTAATTACTAAATAATAGTTAACATTTTGAAATTAATATTTAATAAACATTACTAATTACTAATTAGATAAATAAAATTTTACAATCTGATTTCTTAACAAAACGTGTTGGGTTTCGATTATTTGATTTTAAACGGACTGGGCTACAAGACAACCAGATTTAATCACTGATGGGCTATCACCAAACTTGGGCTCGATTCAAATGCGCTGCTGCTTGTTGGGTTAATAACACTGGGACATAACAATCTGTTGGGCATGTGGTCTGCGACGGATGAATGGCAAAAACGAGACACTCGGCTGAGCCGAGGCTATCGTGATTTAGAGAGAGAGAGACCGAGAAAGAGAGTGATGTTGCCGGAACTGCATCTTGTTCGCCGGAAAACGTACAAACCGCCGGAGAAACGTTTCTGCTGGTGGGTTTTTGTAAAACGAGAGAGGTATGGAGATGGTTCATTTAGGTTGTTTGCAAGATCCATCAAGGAAGGGAATAAAGGGGTTGACCGGTCAGGTGAGGGGGAAAGGTGATGGTGGAGTTGTATGAGAAAAATAGATTGCAAGGTTTATACGTTTTCTTACTCTGATTCATTGTGATTCCAAGAAGAAGTAGGTTTAGGTATAGCACTTTAAGGGATATAATAATAATAATAAAATATATGAATTCAGTTAATTAGAGGGGTGGGAATGCGCCGAAACAAGGGGATAGATTGGTGATAAAAGTGTTAATTTGAATATAATATTCCAAAGATAGCACTCATGTGTACGCACAATACGCCTAGTTCGGTACTACCAGGGGACGTGGGGTGATGGAGTGATAAGAGTGAACTTTTTAAATTTTAAATGACTTACATTAACCAGTAACATTGACCTAGTACAATATTTTAATCGGAGTTTTACTTGATTTATGATTTCAGTCATTTACTGATAAAAATCTTTTACCCTCGTATACATTTAATATCTTTTAACATTTTAGGAGTATTATAATTTGTATCTTTATTTTAATAGGATAGTTTGCACTAATTTTTGTATTAACCACTTTAATTTAACTAAAACTTTATTATAAAATATAAAGCTTATAACTTTGGTTTTGGTTTGGTCACCAACTCGCTAATTTACAGTTTTAACTGTACAAGAATGCAGACAACTGACACTTGCACTAGTACAAAAAAGGTCTGAAGGTGCGGGTAAATATAGAAGAAGCCGCGGGTTTGAAACCGCACCAAATAACTACGCATTATCAAATAAAAGACCCGCCCTATTAGATACACCGCCCTATTCATAAAGCACACTCTAATACACTCACCGCCTTATCAGTAGAGCGCACTCTAATGTTTTCACCGCCCTATTAGTATATCACACCCTAATATATTCACCGCCCTTTTTATAAAGCGCACTTTATCCTTTTCACCGCCCTATTAGTATATCGCACCCTAATATATCCACCGCTCTATTAGTATATCGCACCCTAGTGTTTTCACCGTCCTATTAATATATCGCACAAATATTATAGAACCGCTCTATTGCATTTAAATATTAATAAAAAAAGGAAAATGCTAACCATTGCCCTTAGGGCAATGTTTAAAATTTTTTTATTGGCTTTAAATCATTGTACATTAACTAATAAAAAACCACCCCCATGCATTTTAATAACCACATTTGATTAGTTATGCATCATTAATTGTACAAAAACCACTTTATCCATTCTTAACCATTACCCTAAGGGCAATGGTTAGCAAATCCCATAAAAAAAATAATCCACAAAATCTGTATAATCTCTCTCTCTCTCTCTCTGTCTCTCTCTCTCTATATATATATATATATATATATATATATATATATATATATATATATATATATATATATATATATATATATATATATATATATATATATATATATATATATATATATATATATATATAAGTGGGATCGAGTGAGAACTCTTGTTCCGGTGAAGACTGCGAGGACAAATCTGGGCTTTGGATCAAAGAATATCAATGACTAGGATCTAATGTGAAGAAAAGCAACAATGTTAGAAGGTTAGGAGGTTTTGTGTTAAGTTTAACAAAATAGTGGGGGGTAAAAAGAAAATTTGTAACGTTAAAATGGTCATTTTCGCACACATACTCTCTCTCCTTGCCACATGTCAATTTCTGATTTGGTGGGTTTTATTTTTACCCCAAAGTTCGTATTTCGGCCATAACTTTTTTTTTCTTTGTAAAAAAAAAAAACTAAAAATGCCAAAGTTCTTATAATTAAATTTTCTACAAAATGAGTATAGTCATGAAAATTTGAAAAAAAAGCCCGGATAAAATATTGGATCATTTTGTTAATTTTGGATCATTGTCATAATTTTGGATCATTTTGTTGTTTTTGGATCATTGTTAATCTTGCATAAACATAATTTTGCATAAAAAATTAGTCAAATAATATATCATATATAATTTTGAATCATTTTGTTCATTCATGGTCATTTTGTTTACTTTGTACTATTATTAACTTTTGGATCATTTTGTTATTTATTGATCATTGTCAATTTTGGATCATTTATTTTTCAAATTTTCATGACTATACTCATTTTGTAGAAAATTCAATTTTAAATTTTTTGCCATTTTTAGAAATTTTTATTTTACAAATAAAAAAAAAAGGTTATGGGCGAAAAACAAAGTGCGGGGGAAAAACTCACTTCCAATTATAAGAGGACAAGTGGCAAAAAAAGGAAATGGGGTTTCGTAAATGACCTTTATGCCCTTTTTAGGATAAGTGGACGAGAATTGTCCTCGCAGTCCTCATCGGGAAAAGAGTCCTCACCGGATTCGGACCCTATATATATATATATATATATATACATATATATATATATATATATATATATATATATATATATATATATATATATATATATATATATATATATATAAGTGGGATCCTGTGATAACTCTTTTTTCGGTGAGGACTCGCGAGGACACCTCATAAAAAATTTCAAAAAATTCCGAAAAATATATATATAACCCACCATGATTATTACTACATTTGACAAAAAAAAAATTCAAAAAACAAATTATGATCCACTTTTTTTAGCGAATCATAACAATGATCCAGATTTTTTTTGTGGATCATTATTATGATCCATATTTTTTTTGGGTCATTTTTGGAATTTTTTTTTTTGGATCTTATACATAGCGATTTTAATGTTTAAAAAAAGAATTTTTGGAAAAAAGTTTGTTTTGGATCATTTTTAGAGTTTTTTTGGAGTTATCGCGAGGAAAAGAGTCCTCACCGGATCCGGACTATATATATATATATATATATATATATATATATATATATATATATATATATATATATATATATATATATATATATATATATATATATATATGGGATCTATGGAAAAGCAATACTAATTAAAGAATATAAAGAAACAATTATAACCCTTAGATCAAGACATGGAGGGGCCAGATTAGAAGTTAAAAAACCACGCGCATACATAATTGAAAGCCTCAAACCTGGATAAAATTGGCAAAAAGGGCAACTTTGTAATTTTCAATCTCTCACCTAATATTTACGTTTTCTCCATTTAAGCTCTGAAACTAGGGTTCATCTTTGTCTCTCTCCCCAACGACACAATTCAAGGCCTCTCTCTCTCTCACTCACAATTAACGAAGGCTGATCCATGTAAGTTTCGATTGTCTCTCTCTCGATTACAGGTTTTGTTGTCTTTTAATTTTAACATAATTTCTATCTGAATTATGCTTTTCAACCTTATGAAATTGGTAGCTCGAAGATTAGTTTTCAATTTTTAATTGTAATTTTTTGTTTTTTTAGGTTCCCATATTGATATTAGTGACCTAAATTTAGGCATATTTCATCTTAATTTATTTTGGCAGTAGTGAGCTTTTTTATGTGAATAATGCAAATCAGTGTAGATTACTAAATTTATGAACTTATTGAGATGAATTAATCATATTTTATGTACAGTTGGCCTGAATTTGTGATTTTGTTGGATTTATTTGACAGAATGGTACATTTTCAAGATTAATGGTGTAACATCCCAAAAATCAGGGGAAATTTAAAAATTTTAAATAAATAAAACAAACCATTTTCCCCCAAAAGTACATGTTTATAGTGAGATTACCCACCTCGAATAGACGTATGCTCCTAGAAGTATCCTTAGCACGTACAAGTAACAACTCAGTTCCTAGAAGGTCCTACACCGCATTATAAAACTCGAATTAAACTTGGCTCAAAATTCATTTCAAAACATTCTGCCAGAACCCGACGCCCACACGGGAACTGTTATATCTCCCAAACCGTTCATTAGATTCATCCCAAATTTTTATCACAGAAACTAGACTCAGAATACTACAAATCACCATCAAGTGTCGTGTGTCCAAAAACGGAGTCTAAGGGCCTCAAAACAGGCTCACAAAACAGAATATCTGACAGTTAAATCTCATGCGACAATTTACGAAAACATGGATATCTTTTAAACGACAAATCAGATTAACGAGCCGTCAGCGGCAAGAGAAAGAGGACTCGGAAAACTAGAGATCTCCACGGGCCAAAAATCCAGAAATGTATTTTAAGTGATAAAAACAGACCCGAATAGAGGGGACAGATTCTGCCCAAAAACTCAATTGTGTTTAAAACTCGTTTTAACAATCCCAACATCAACCCGTTAATTCCCGAGGCTCCCAACAGCCCAGAAACAGTGATAAGAATTCAGATAGCAACTCACAAGAATTGAGACAAAACAGTTTTGACGATTAAGAATTTATAAAACGGAACTTGATTATTAACGATTAGACTAACAAACAACCAACCGGATACCACACCATCACCATCAAAACACGAATTAAACTTATAAACCGACCCCTCATTGGCTCGGTATTCCTCCTGCCTAAAACTACAGTATCGAAGGAATTAGAGATGAATAATCAAATAATCAAGAACACGAAAGGAAATTATATAGGGTTATACCGATATGGCCTCGGGTTCGGATAACGCTGCTCAGTTCCACCACACCACTCGCTCGATCTCCTGCTTGACCACTCTTGACAAAACTGGAATCATCACCATCGATTAGCACTAGGGACGCAGAAATAAGGAAAAAGAATAAAGGAAGATAACTACCAATTGACCTGCTTGCCAATTCAACTCAAGATCGCCACATGCTTGCTTTGAATTTTGCTAGCCGACAAGGATAAATGTATAACTTACTTTAATCCCATGTGAATTGCCAAAGCTTTCTTTTAAAAATTTTCAGCCAACCATAAATAATTAAATCAGCTGCTCTCCATGGACTTCAAGATCCCGCTCCCTTCTTTTCTTCATTCGTCGGCAATCAAGCAAGGAGCAGCGGCCGAAATTTGATATAAAGGGATTAAGGGTTTAACTCTTTCCCTGATGCCTTAAGCCTAAACTTTTCTAATCCCACCCCATTGGCCCAAAGCCTAAACATGCAAAGCCCTACTCGGAAGATTAAATGGTTCGACATAAACTCGACTCATACGATTAACTAACCGGCCAGGTCTAGAAGCTCGAGACGCACTCACGAATTATATTAAATAAAAGCAATTTAAATTATAAAGCGTCCAAATAATTAATATGTCTAAATAATGACGACACATTTAAATTAGTGACATAAACCAAGGCGCGCTCACGCTCATATTATAACTGACCCGTCTAACTACAGGTCAGCTAACTAATTCGAACCGTCTAATTACAGGTTGTCTAATACTATATTAATGACTACTATTAACTATTCCCACTACAAAAAATAGACCTTTTGCGGCGACCAAAATCGCCGCAAAAACTCAAAATCTCGCCGCAAAAAAGTTTTAGGGGCGAGGGCTCGTCGCAAAATGTTCGCCGGAAAAGAATCATAGCTAAAAATTCAAACATATATATAATTCATATTTATACTAATTAAAATTAATTAATTAAATTACCTAAATTTCGGGGCGTTACAAATGGTATTTTATAAATCACTTTTAGCTATAATTCTTATGAATTTCATTGTTAATGACAATATTTGTGTCATTTTATGGTTACAGAATAAAAAACAATTGATTTAATTTAATGGTCAATATAGAGAAGTCCTTGTTATGATTAGATTAAGTTGAAGGTTGCTTCTTCAACATGTATTAGTAGAGGTACATATGTAAATTTTATATAGAGCTTTATTGATTTAAATAATGTTTTGAAGTAGCATTTTGTTTTGAAATATTTCATAATTTGTAAGATTTAGGACCACCTTCGAATATCGTTTGCATCAAATTAACCTTAGATCTTTGCAAAAACATCTTATTATATATTATTATTATGTAAATGCAGAACTTGTGGATGTTGAAAACATGAGATTTTACACATACAAAGATTTACGAGTTGCTACTCAAGATTTTAGACTAGAAAAAACAAGATCGGGCAAAAAGGTTTTGGTTCCATCTGAAAGGTAAATTTCTAACATTTTAGATTAAGAAATTACTCAAGTACTTAATTATATCTTAATCAAATGTTTATTGATATTTAGGGGATTCTTAAAGATGGATTAGTCATTAGTAGTTGCAATAAAGGTTCTTTCTGAAGAATCAAGGCATGGTTTACATGAATTTTTTTTACGGAAATAACGGTTATTTTCGATATATAACATGACAACCTTGTAAAATTGCATGGTTATTGTGTTGAAATAGATCATAGAATTTTGATTTATGGCTACCTTAAAAATAGTAGTTTGGATCAAACACTACTTGGTAATTTGCATCCCCTTTGACAATTAATTTGAGAATATGGAGTGAGTTATAGCTAAAGGGTTGAAGTAAAAACCAATTTTCTAAATGGGGAACGGGTCAAATGACACACAAGATGGAAATAAAGAAAATGAATAAGCAGGAATAACTAGAAAAATTATGAGAAAAATATGTTGCAATAATATTGTTGTCAGATAGAAATGAAGGAAAGAATGTGGTGGTTGAAGATGTTGAAGCGTATCAAAAACTAACAAAGGAAGAAAATGTTAAACTTATGAAAGATGACGAAGTAAGAATTATGAATACTCAACATAGGAGTGGGTAAAAAAGTGGATGTTGGGCTAACTGTAAAGAAGGTGTATAAACTAGATTCATATGAATTGCTAGATTTAGGTGGTTGGTTGTTTTATAGGTGGTTTGTTGTTTTTTTGTTGATATGGATTGATGAATAGTTGTAGAACTAATCTTAATTGTATTGTTTTGTTTTCATATTGATTATAATGTAGATTACAAGAGTTCATGATACCTGATAAGGAATTATTGATAGTTGGTTGTTTTTAAAGTTATTATTTGGATTTTTTTATTGTATTGATTATTATGAATTGAGGAAATGCATGTACAATAAAATTCATGGAGTACCGTTGATATTGAAAAAGAAAACAGAAAATGTGAATAACTAATAGATAAAATGCAAATGCAGCAGTGAAAATGTAAATGCAAAAACGAGTAGTTAGAACAAAACCAATATTTATAAGTTCAAGGCATAACTACATAAATGAAAATTCAAAATGCAACTTCAAGTATATATGAAAATACAAATACAAAAGCAAGTATTTAAAATTGAAACAGAATGTAACATTTCAAAAAATAACTACATAAAATAAAAATACAATTACAAGTATGTAAATGCAAATGCAAATTTTCAAAACAGTTGGTTGAAAATTCTGGGAATAACTAGATTTTATGAATGCAACAACAGGTGTAAAGAAAATGCTAATGCAAAAACCAATATTTGGAACATATTAATATTATAAGTTCAAGGAATAACTACATTAAATGAAAATGCAAAATGCAACTGTAACTATGAAAATGCAAAATGCAGTTGTAACTATGAAAATGCAACTGCAAATATGAAAATGCAAATGCAACTGTCATTGTTTAAAATAGAACCAAAATGTAAAATTACATGGAATAACTGCATAAAATGAAAATGCAACTGTAAAAAGCCAATATTTGAAAAAGAGCCATTATTTATAACTTTAGGGAATAACAACATAAAATGAAAATGCAAATGCAACTCCAAGTATGAAAATGCAAATGCAACTGGAGCTGGCATTATTTAATACATACACAATATGTAAAATTTCGAGGAATAACTACAATAAAATAAAAATGAAACTACAAGTATGAAAATGCAAATGCGAAAACCGGTGTTTGAAGAAAAACCAATATTTAAAATTTCAGGAATAATTAGATATAATGAATATACAAATGCCAAAGTATGTTTAACTACATTTGGTATCACTATAAAACAGAGTCAGTAAAAAACTAATGTGATACTCTAAAAAATCATGCATCATCGTCATATCATTGCGTTTTTTGTGTGCATCTTCTACTTTTTTTTCTTTCTCGACAAGTGCGAATATTATGCGAATCATAGATGTCATAGTAAGCCACCCTTTCTCCATATTTTTTGATTTAGAAAGAGCCTTTTCAGACGAACTAGTAATCCTCTTCTTCAATGAAAATAAAAATGCAACTGCAACTATGAAAATAAAAATAAAAAATTTTGTATACTAATTTTGTTAAATTCTCAAAATTAAATGATTCGAAATAGCAACTAATAAAACATGAAAACAACAAAACTATAAGAAAATTCATAAGAATAGTGATTCATCATCTTCACGGATTATAAAACTAACAAAACACATACGGTAATTCATACAAATATAACAGACAAAATTATGAAAATGCAATTGAACACTGATTCAGCGTATTCCCCAATATCAAACTCATCAAAAGAAGCAAATGAACATTGATTTCAACGTCCATCATCCCTAATTTCAGAATCACTACAACAAATACATATAAATGCAAATGCAAATGCACAATGATTAATCTTTTTCCCCAATTTCAATAGCAGACATTCAACAGATTGACCAATTACATATAGCATTATCATATTAAACATGTTTTATCAACAAAAGTATAAAAAAAATCTGAATATTGATTAGCAATGTATCATACACAACCATTATTTAGTTAAAATAAAAAACTATATCATAAACAAACACATCATATTAAACAATCAATTGAACATTACTGAATTAAATTTTTTTATCGAAATCAACAAATTACCATCGGTATGTAGATATGCATCAAATTGGATACCAGATTTGATAGCCTTTGATGCATAATTTTGAGATATTTATCTAGAATCACATTAAGAAGTTGAAAGAAAGAGAGTAGAAATCAGAAGTAATTGAAGCAACTTTCAGACTGATTCAGTATGGCGAACTACATGGAGTTGAATCAGACTTGTTCAGATCTGATTCAAATAGCTGGATCTGGATGCTAATGTTTCAAATATGGTTCGAATAGGGGGTTCGTCGTGGATTTGGATCTGATTTAGGGTTCGTAGATGGGTTAGGGTTCGTATTGGAGCTGATTAACATTCCTATAGGAGCTGATGTAGGATTTGTAGCTGATTTAGGATTCGTAGCTTTCAAATATGGTCCGTAAAAGTAGTATATGGAGATGAAAAAGACATTGATGAAGCTATGGAGGAGGTGTGGAGAAGATGATGCAAGGAACTTGGAAAGCACACATTAGAATGAGAGCAAAATTGAAAAAAGACGACATAATTTTTTGAGGGGGAAAATGACAATCATGCCCTTTAGTGCCCTTAAATGTTTTAATCAAATCAATGCTCCTAATTACTTCTTTAAGTTCTCTAAATAACATAGCTTCTTTCTCGATCCATATTCTATATATATATATATATATATATATATATATATATATATATATATATAAGTGAGATTGAGAGAGGACTCTTTTTCCGGTGAGGACTGCGAGGACAAATCTTGATTATTGATCTCAAATATATGTGGGCTCAGATTTGCTGGGTTTTTTTTTTTTACATTTATGATGGCATTTTTGTAAATATTATAGATATTTTTCAGTTTTTCTTGTAAATGGTAATTATATAGGGGCTTTTTGGTCTTAAGAAAAAAAGAAAGTCACGTAAAAGATCCCTCCACGCGCCTTGAAATAGTTTGAACCCACTCGCGCCACATGTCGTCACTTTATTGGATGGACTATATTTTTTTCCACCCACTTCTGTTTTTTGGCCATAACTTTTTTTTTCTTTGAAAAACAAAATCCGAAAAAAATCAAAGTTTTTAAAATTAAATTCTCTAAGAAATGAGCATAGTCATGAACATTTGAAAAAAAATATTTTGGATTATTTTATATTTTTTTGATCATTGTTGATTTCGCAAAACTAAAATTTTGGATCATTTTGTAAATTTTGGACCATTGTTAAATTTGTAGAAGCAAAATTTTAGATCATTTTATAATTTTTGGATTATTTTGTTTAATTTGAATCTTTGTTAATTTTTGGATCATTTTGTTAATTTTGGATCATTGTTAATTTCTCATAATTAAAAGCCCATGACGAAAACACCCTTAATGACCACCATTGGTTGAAAATTGTCCTCGCCGTCCTCACCGGGTTTTGAGTCCTCACCGGATCCGGATCCTATATAAATATAAATATATATATATATATATATATATATATATATATATATATATATATATATATATATATATATATATATATATATATATATATATATATATATATATAGTGATGGATTCCATACAGAACCAATATAATCTACCGAACTTTTAGAACTATTCTAGACCAATCATAATCAACATAAGTCAATTTCATTTAATATTTACATTTAATTATATAGGGGCAACATATGCAATTTAAAATTATCGGTTTTTAGCAATTCCTAAGAAATAGGATCGGTGGTTTTAACCCTATTAACTCCTCTGAACGTTAATTCTATCGTAATTAATCTACTTCGTCCCTGCTAATCATGTCGTTCTTCTATATTTCATGATTTTTATGTAAATCTCTGCGACATTATCCAAGATGTCGACTGATAATGATGGAACTCGAATAAATGAAGATCATCCAATACACAACGGCATTATCACATACATGATGATAGTTATTGCGATCAAGCTTCTCAAAGTGTGTCATATAAGTCAGAGGATGAAATTCACCATCAATCAGGTTTTTTGTTTTTTTTTTAAAAATTCGTGTTTATTTTAATACTTTGTGATCTTCTTTTTGCTATTCGATTCAATCCATTGTAAGATATGTATTCGTGTTTGATGGGTACGGTTATTTTATACGTAAATTCAATATTTACACTTTTTAGAACAGTTATATCTGTTGTAAATTTTCCTATATAGTTAATGTATATGACATCTTGTCCTGCATTCATGTATGTACTGTGTTTTTTTTGTTAATGATGGAGTGATACACCGATGTTCCATCATTGTTTATTCTGTTTACATTAATGTTAAATTATAATATCACGTTATATTATGCAAATGAAGATGATGAGTTGGATATTAATGATATTGAGCATGTATTCACTCCTGGCAGGAGTACTTATTGGGTCCCAACAGTAAATGTAGACGAGAAACCAAAGTTGGGTGACATGTTTGATAATTTCGATCTTTGCTATGAGATGCACAAACTATATTCGCAGAAGGCTAGATTAAATATATGTAAATCTGGCATACAAAAGTACTAGGGGCAGATTACTCATAGGTATGTTATTTGCAACCGTACCGGTAAGTCTAGGTATAAAGAGGAAACAAATACTGTCAATGATACCATAGACGGTAGTTGAAAAAAGCATAAAACTGTTTCAAAGTTAATTGGTTGCCCAACCATGATTGCGTTTAAATTGGTTAAAGTAACTGAATCATTTGAAGTGTATAAATTTGTTGAGAATCATAATCATCCACTAATGAGTGCCACTGATATGGATTTATCTCAAGTAGATAGAAAATTAGAGTATTCTGACTTTCAATATATACCTCATGCGTCGTTGACTAATATAAGTGCAACAAAATCCCACAGATTGAAAGTTTCGCAAATGGGTGGATATGATAGTGTTCGAGGGACGCCCCTCGATTGGAGGAATTTTAGTAGAACGTTGAAAAAATTTATTGGTGACCAAGATGCATAAATGTTTGTAGATAAAATGTTACACAAGCAGGCACATGTTTCAGGGTTTTCATTTGAATATCACGTACATGATTCAAAGCTCGTTAGTATGTACTGGGCTGACAAGACTATGAAAGCGAATTATGATATTTTTGGGGATGTTATCTCATTCGATGCTACTTTTAAGAGAAACAAGTAATATTCTAATTATATACATACGATAATTATTTTTTAGTTACAATAACATTTTTCTTTATGTTTTGAAGATATGATTTGGTATTTGTGCCATTTACCGGTATCGACAACCACAAAAAAGGTGTCACATTAGGGGCAGGTTTATTATCAGATGAAACTTTTGATTCTTATTGTTGGTTGTTGGAAGCTTTTTTGAAAGTCCATCGGAAGCAGCCCCCACTAGCGTTAACCGATCAAGATCTCGCATTAACAAAGGAAATTATTAAGATTTTTCCCGAATCACGACATAGGCTATGCATGTGGCATATAACATAGAAACTCCCTATAAAGGTATTAATTAATTATTCAGTTTCAGTTACTAATGTATTCTTATGTGCGTTTATGATTATTTGACAATTTGTACGTAATATTTATATAGGTTCTACATGATTTACCCACTAATTCCAAGTTCAGGAGAGACTTCCACAAGCTAATTTGGAATGTATATATCAATGAAGAAAAATTTGAGGAAAGGTGGGGTGGTTTAATGAGTTTATATAATTTGTGGGGCAATAAATGGGTGTCCGACATGTATGCTATTAGACGAAGCTGGATACCAGCTTATTTTAAGGATCTCCCGATGTCTGGCTTGATGAAGACAACTTCTCGTTCAGATTGTGTGAATGCTTTTTTTCAGCAATTTTTAAAACGTGGTGATACTTTTGTTCAATTTATGTTGAGTTTTGAAACGGCCATGGACAAACAAAGGTACAACCAACGGTTAATCGACAATAAAGTAAATGGTGCATCTATGCGAAATCGCATTGATTTACCTATTGAGCTGCATGCTCGTGATGTTTACACACATGCGGTATTCAATGATGTTCAACAAGAAATTCATGACGGGTTATATTATTATTCCCAAATGCAGTCGGTTGAGGATGGTGATGTTCAGACGTGCAACATATTATATACTGACAAGCAAAGTGAAGTGGTTGTTACAACAAATGTAAGTATTTTTCCAAATCAAGTATTCTGACCATACTTATTTTTATCATATTATTAATCGTCAATTTGTCATCATGTTTTAATTATAACCTTCTTTTACAGGTAGTATACAACAAACAAACTGGCTCAATAACATGTTCATGCGGTAATTATGTTCATCACGGGTACTTATGGCGTCACATATTTTGTGTTCATAAAAACAATTATGTTGATAAAATACCGAATGCTTACATACATTCAACATACCACTTCAAACACAGGCAAAAACAATCTACGAGGCTTATCTAGGCTCATGTATTCTTCCATCTCATTAAGCACAAATGACCAGACACTCAAAATATCCTTTTTAAAATCATCGTCATTCAAACTATCAGCTTCACTGATGTTCAATACGTTTCCATTCTTATCAACATACACCAAAACCCTACCGATATCATCCTCATGAACGTCAGCATATAAATCGAATAAACGTGGAATTACAATATAATATGCAACAATGTATTTAAACAATATAATAACTTACTTGTGATTATCCCCAGCCTCCCTCAAGTATCGAAAAACCTTTTCCTCTTCTACAGTTGGTGCTTTCTCTATGTCAACAACTTGTTGCACATATGGGGATCTTGCAAGTTGAGATTTTGTGTGTATATGCTTCCCTTTTTTAATCAATTCTGCATTAGGATCAGCTTTTGAAGGAAAACTTTGTAGAGGTACCGGGCTAAGGATCGGTGCATTCACGTTTTTATAGTAGGTGTCTTAAATGTATCATTAACCATCGTTAACTCTTGAGTTAGACCTAGGCTAAAGATAGGACTATCATATGTATCCTTTTGTTTCATTTGTTCCCTTCTTTTTTCTGCTTCTTCCACAGAATCTAAAATTGCTTGTTGGATCAATGGACCACCAAAACGTGCATCATATTCATTAGGGATTGTTGTTTCAGCACCATTATTAACCTTTCGTGCACTTGCTTCATCTACAAGATTTATAATCAATTGTTGGGTGCTCGGACTGCCTAAATCTGACAAATCACAAGTCTCATTCATATTACCCGTTTGACCAACATAAATGTCGTTCGCATGACAAAGCGAAATTTCACCCACGTTGTGTGCAGCTTCTGGTTCATCTGGAACATTGGATTTTTCAAAATCCGGGTGTGTGCGTGAGTTTATTTTACTGGTCGGGTGCAGTAACACATAATGGTGATTTTCGGTTAAAACAATTAACAAAACGCAGCGGAAAGTATTTATCACCATGAAAGGATCTTGATATCAATCATACAATTAAACTAAAAGAAAAATCAAAGAGAATGGTATAAGAATCATACCCTAGTTGCCTTTGATCAATGATGAATTCGGATGGATATTGTGAGCAACCGAAACCAAGGATTCCAATGGGGAATACCTCTAAAGCAAGTCCACACAACACTTGCAAGAACACCAATGTAATGGATGCTAGTCCTAGAGTTTTGAGAGCAAAAGAAAGAAAACAAAACACCTACAAAGTGTGAGAGAGAGGGACGGCCAAGAGGTGTGGTCAAAAGGGAGTTTATGGACCATTATATCTCTTAATGGTGCCATTACAATCCTTTAATGATTTCCATAAATCATTAGTCTTATTTGCCCACAAGTCCCTATCTTTTGTTTCTTCTAGTTTGCCCACAAGAAAGTTTCAATATTAACTTTTAATATTAAACTTATGATAGACAAGCTTATAGCTTATATATATATATTAATAATTAATGTAATTACACTAATTACACTAATTATATAATGGTGTTTAGTGTTTAAGTGTGTGACCCTTTAGGCTCACAAACAACTAGCCATATAACTATATGTTATACGCGTGAAGCATATTCCAACAGCTCCCACTTGCGCACGTGATAACATCAAGTAGTTATACAAGCAAAGGTTAGAGTCTAGCAACCCGCCAATGCCCCTAGGAGTATATGAGGAGTTTCATAAAATCTTTGTTCAAAGTTTTTCGAGCAGTTATCCTTTTGTTACTGATACTATGTTGAATTTTAGGCAAGGATTAATGTCAATCTAAAATTTCAACGATTCTGTTTCTCGATCTATATAATGAAGTAGATTACCAAAACCAATCAAGATTCATCTTGATTACCTTTTGGGTGTGGCCACACATACATCTATTCAAAATCATCGAGGGGCCCAGTAGTATCTAATCCACATGCGTGGAGGAACAAATTCTTTGTTGACTGCACGTGTTTGTCATATGCTTAATGACAAACCCGATAATGGTTGTTATAGCAGCCTTATTCAGGTCAGCGTTTAACCATATCAAAGTTTGCCCCTCTACATACACAAACCAACTTGCATCTCAAGTCAGAGGATAAGTGACAAAGCCTTTGTGAGATTCACTTGTGACATAAATCCAGGAAGTGATTTCTCATAGGTTGGGTCAGTCCAATTGTGCATCAATATGAACAACATGTGAGTTTGATTTCATCATCCTTAGTCATACTAAGATAATGTCATCAATGCCCTCAGATTTGTCTTAATAATATTCCCATATTATTAATATGACAATGGACAATTTAGAATATAAAACGCAGTAGATATTCATGGATATAAACATGCAAATATAGAACACAGTAGATATTCATATAAAAACGATCATATCAAATATATCAATTTATTCCAATAAAAACTGCTCAATGTTCCATTATCCAAATACTAAAACAGATTACATGAAACTACTAGCTGGTCGAAGTCCAATGCTTCTAGCATGCTCAATATGTTTGGTACATGACATTGGCTTCGTGAAGGGATCAGCTAAGTTGTCATCTGTATGAACTTTGAGCAAGCGTACATCTCCCATTAGGATCGCATCTCTAATGTAGTGAAGCTTCCTCCGATAATGTCTGGCACCTTTCTGAACACCAGGTTCGTTGGCAATGATGATAGCACCTGTGTTATCACAGTACATATCCATAGGTTTTTCATTACTGGGGACAACTCCAAGCCCAGAAATGAATTTCCTCATCCAAACAGCTTCCATTGCAGCTTCAGTAGTTGCAATGTATTCAGCTTCTGTAGAAGACATAGCGATAGTGCTCTGCTTTGCACTTTTCCAATCAACAGCGCCTCCGTTCAAAACGAAAACATACCCCGTTTGAGATTTGCAATCATCTCTATCAGTCTCAAAACTAGCGTCAGAATAACAAGTAACGCTTAGTTCATTTTGAGATTCACCACCATAGACAAGAAACATATCTTTAGTATTCCTAAGATACTTCAGTATTTTCTTAACAGCAGTCCAGTGACTCTCACCTGGATTCTGTTGATATCGGCTTGTAAGGTTCTGAGAGAACGCTACATCAGGTCTTGTGCACCGCACAGCATACATGATAGATCCTACTGCCGAGGCATAGGGGACATCACGCATACGTTTCATCTCATCAGGTGAGGACGGTCCTTGAGTCTTACTCAAGTGTACATTGTGTTGCATAGGGAGACTTCCACGTTTGGAAGCATATATTCTAAACCGTTTTAGAATCTTATCAATGTACGCACTTTGACTTAGTCCGATTAACCGCTTTGATCGATCTCGATAGATCTTTATACCAAGTATATATGCCGCTTCCCCAAGATCCTTCATAGCGAAGCACTTCCCAAGCCAGGATTTTACATCTTGTAGCATTGGAATGTTATTTCCTATGAGTAGTATGTCATCGACATATAGGATTAGAAAGACGACAATGCTCCCACTAGCTCTTACATATACACATGGCTCGTCGGGATTCTGAGTAAAGCCAAACGATTTGACTTCCTCATCGAATCTTTTGTTCCAACTCCTGGATGCTTGCTTTAGTCCATAAATGGACCTTTGAAGCTTACATACTTTCTTTGGGTGTTTTGGATTAACAAAACCCTCAGGTTGAACCATATAAACATCTTCATCAAGATGTCCATTTAAGAAAGCAGTTTTAACATCCATTTGCCAAATCTCATAGTCATAGTACGCTGCTATGGCTATGACAATCCTAATAGCTCTAACGTCGGCAACAGGCGAGAAGGTTTCATCATAGTCAATCCCGTAGGTTTGAGTGTAACCTTTTGCTACCAATCGAGCTTTATAGGTGTGTACATTGCCATCCATGTCGGTCTTCTTCTTGAAGAGCCACTTGCTACCAACAGTCTTACTGTTAGGAGGAAGATCAACCAACGTCCATACTTGGTTATCTTTCATGGATTGCATTTCCGCGTTCATAGCATCAAGCCATTTGTCAGATTCAGAATCTGATAATGCAGCTCGATAGTTAGGGGGTTCATTATGATCCCCTAAACTTAGCTCCTCAGCATCGACATGGAAGCCATATCGTTCAGGTGCATGAGGTGTCCTTGCGGACCTTCGAACAGGGATTACATCATTTTGAGGTGCAACAGGAACAGTTTCGTGTTCAGCCTCATCTTGATGTTCGCTAGTCTCTACAATAGGTTGTGCATCTTCATCGCTTGGAATCTCGTCAAAGTCGATGGTACTCCCACTTGCTTCTTGTGAAATGAGATTGCTCTCAAGAAACTCAGCATAACGAGCAATAATTACTTTTTGCTCAGGTGGGTAGTAGAAATAGTAACCCATCGTTTCCTCAGGGTATCCTATAAAGATGCACTTGACAGCTCTGGGTTCAAGTTTGTTTGGCGTGTCTCGTTTCACGAGAGCCTCACAACCCCAGACCTTCAAGTAAGACAAGTTAGGGACTTTCCCATGCCATATCTCATATGGTGTCTTTTCAACCTTCTTGGTGGGAACCATATTCAGTATGCGAGCAGCCGATTTGAGTGCATAACCCCAAAAGGATAGAGGCAGAGTGGTAGGACTCATCATCGATCGGACCATGTCAAGCAAGGTGCGATTTCTCCTCTCTGATACACCATTATGCTGTGGTGTATAAGGGGGAGTGAATTGTGAGACAATCCCACAATTCTTTAGATGGTCTTGAAACTCATGGCTCATGTACTCTCCTCCTCGATCGGAACGGAGAGCCTTAATCTTCTTGCCAAGTTGATTTTCTACTTCATTCTGGAAAGCTTTGAACGTTTCAAAGGTTTCATGTTTATGTTTAATCAAGTAAACATAACCATAACGACTAAAGTCGTCAGTGAAGGTAATGAAATAGGTAGCACCTTCCCTAGTTCGAGTTCTAAAAGGGCCACATACATCAGTATGTATGAGTCCAAGTAGATCATTGGCCCTTTCGCCTACATGGGAGAAAGGCTTGCGCGCCATTTTACCAGATATGCAAGAAACACATTTATCAAATGATTCAGAATCATCTGATTTTATAAGTCCATCCTTTTGTAATTTCAAAACGCGTTTCTTGTTAACATGGCAAAGGCGACAATGCCATAGGTAAGTAGAATCCAAATTCTTCTTGGATTTCTTATTGCTACATGTATAAATAGAACTACTGTTTGTGATACGATTATGCATGTCAATCTCAAAGATACCATCACGAGGAATAGCATTAAAGTAAAAAACATTATCCTTTGAAACTGAAATACCATAATCCGTAAACGTATGAATAAAACCATTATTCCACAAACAAGAAAGCGATACTATACCCCTAGTAATACTAGGCGCATAGTGACAATTGTCTAATACAATAATTAAACCACTAGGAAGGATTAAATCATAGCTTCCTATAGCTTCGACCGGTGCACGATTGCCATTGCCCACGTACAAGTCCAAAGCTCCATGGTTTAGCTTTCTACTTCCCCTTAGACCCTGCATGGTATTACAAATGTGAGTTCCACAACCAGTGTCATATACCCATGATTTCTTAGGGAAAGCATATAGTTCTATTGTGAAGATACCTGATGTGCCAACCTTGTTGGCTTTGTTCTTCATCAACTCTGCCAGGTAGGCAGGACAATTCCTCCTCCAATGGCCTGTTTCACCGCAGTGATGGCAAGCAAGATCCTTAGCGGGATGCTCCTTATGAGTAGGTGGGGGAACCTTTGGCTTGGGCTTGTAAACTTGCTTTCCCTTGCCTTGGCCCTTCGCAACTACTTGCGGTTTTGGTTTTTGGATCTTTCCTTGCCTTATAGCAAGGACAGTAGGGGCCGGAGTTTTCTTGGGTAGGCTTGCCTCCGTTTGTTTCAGCATAGCATGTAATTCGGCGAATGTCTTCCCCATACTATGCATATGATAAGTCATGACAAACGGTGCAAAATCCTTGTTTAGGGACGTTAGAATCAAGCTAATCCCAAGGATGTGCGGCATAGCGTAACCAAGCCTCTCCATTTGGTCTAAGTAGCTCTTCATCTTCAAGAGATAAGAACTAACAGACTGTCCCTCCTCCTGCTTGCAAGCGTGGAAGGCTTTGACAGTGTCAAAGAGTTCCTGCTCGGCTTGCTTTTGATACATGGCCGTTAGTTCACGCATCATATCAAATGCAGTGAGGTCCTCGAGATTCTTTTGAATCTCGGGAATCATGCTCACTAGCATAAGCGCGGCGACTTCCTGTTGTTCGTTAAACCTTTTGGTATAGGCTGTACGAACAGCAGCAGTGGCGGTAGCAGCAGGGGCAGGGGGCAGCGCCTCCTCCAAATGGTGGTACTTGTGCTCGGCCCTAAGGACAATCCTTAGGTTTCGAGACCAGTCCACAAAGTTCGTTCCATCAAGTTTCTCTTTTTCGAGAACGGAACGAATGGTGGTGTGTGTTAGGGTTTGATTGTTTGAAGTCATCTACAAAATTACAAAGTCCATTAATTAGTATTGTCAATAATAATGTCTTTTAATAAATTAACTACCCAATTAATTTTAATTAAAAGCTAAGATCCCATTGAGCTTCTATCATCGCATCAGTTGATCTGCTAGAGATGATAGATCCAATAGGTAGGTGACGATCAACAATTGCATTACAAGTGCAACTCTTAGAGGTATGGGACTTCATGGCACCTAGTGAACAAGCATCTAGGGTCAAGTGGCATGTTTGTCGCATCTTCGCCTCGAGTCAAGGTCTCACCGTTAACTTGATTAAGTCATCCAATGTGAAATCATGTCAAAATAGATCTAGGTCTCACCGTAGAGAATAATGACCTCGGATTTAAATTCAAACCACGTCTCACGTGAATTCAAAAATAGAAGCAAGTGATTTACAACCGATTGGACGGCGTGACTTAAATTTTAGGTATGTTTAAATTTTAATTTAATAAAATTTTATTTAAGATATGAATGAATCATGTACTTCATTCATACCACTTCATAAGTCTTGTAATAAACGGTAAAAACTTTTAGCGATTATTAAGTGATGAGTTTCAAATCATATTTAAACTTAGTTTAATCTCAAAACGATTTTAGATTAAAGGTTTAATCATCAATGATTAACTAGTAATCATCGATGATTAAGGTTTTGAATGTTTTAATGTTTGTGTCTAAAAACCATTTTTAATTTGTTTTACTATTTGTATCTAATAGAAAAGAAAAACAACCACAAACATAAGAATAAAACATGCAACAAAATTTTGTGCAAACCTCGACCAATGAAATCCTAGGTTCGGTCACGTGAGTCATCACGACGGACCGAAGGGTCAAACTAGGGGACGGGCCAACATGAACCCAAACGGGCCTACATAAACCCAATGGGCTCCCACTTGCTCCAAGACATTCTTGAGCAAGTAGAACCCAAAATTGTGAAAAAATGTAATCTGCCAGAAAATTCCAGCAGACTTTGAAGCCCGAAAAGTCACTGAAGGAGTCTTCGTTGGTCTTCCCGGCCTTCTGGAAAGTTGTAGCCCACGACTTTGCAAGCATTTTAGGCTTTTGAATCGCCCAAAAAGGAGTCTGTATGCCTCTGGAAAACCTGTTTTCGTACAGCCCTCGCTTTTGTGACGGAAATTTGTTGTTTTCTTCATTAGTCTTCAATATTTTTTGTCAACAATTTACAATAAAAAGATAAAATAAATACAATCTATTCTATTACTTTTACATTACAAATTGCCCCAAAAATGGCACCAAAAATAAAATAAAAATAAATGAAACAAATTACAACAATTAAGCCAAAAAAAACAAGGCTTTTCCCAAACAACCAAACATCAAACACATTCATTCACAAATGGTCTAGGCTTTCATTGGTTTGCACAAACAAGCAACAATTGACAAGGCTTTGGCTTGGGATATGGCAAAAATACATGTTTTGCCATATCAACAAAATGGAATTAAAAATTAAATTCCAAGCCAAATAATCAAAAAAATACAATAACAAGATTAATTTTTTGATATGATTTTGTAACAAGTGACAATGGGGTTCCAAAAATACCATATTTTAACCCACATTTTTATAAAAAACCGAAAATTAAAATAAAAAACCCGTAGGGTTTTGTTTTTGTCCGATCGGAATTTTAACAACACAAAACCGGTTGATTTTTGCCACTTTTCACAAAATCTAGCTAATTATATGATTAATATAATGACTCGTGATACCACTAATGGTGATTTTCGGTTAAAACAATTAACAAAACGCAGCGGAAAGTATTTATCACCATGAAAGGATCTTGATATCAATCATACAATTAAACTAAAAGAAAAATCAAAGAGAATGGTATAAGAATCATACCCTAGTTGCCTTTGATCAATGATGAATTCGGATGGATATTGTGAGCAACCGAAACCAAGGATTCCAATGGGGAATACCTCTAAAGCAAGTCCACACAACACTTGCAAGAACACCAATGTAATGGATGCTAGTCCTAGAGTTTTGAGAGCAAAAGAAAGAAAACAAAACACCTACAAAGTGTGAGAGAGAGGGACGGCCAAGAGGTGTGGTCAAAAGGGAGTTTATGGACCATTATATCTCTTAATGGTGCCATTACAATCCTTTAATGATTTCCATAAATCATTAGTCTTATTTGCCCACAAGTCCCTATCTTTTGTTTCTTCTAGTTTGCCCACAAGAAAGTTTCAATATTAACTTTTAATATTAAACTTATGATAGACAAGCTTATAGCTTATATATATATATTAATAATTAATGTAATTACACTAATTACACTAATTATATAATGGTGTTTAGTGTTTAAGTGTGTGACCCTTTAGGCTCACAAACAACTAGCCATATAACTATATGTTATACGCGTGAAGCATATTCCAACAACACACTCAAATCTGTCAAGTAAAGTATCATAATACTTGTCGTCCGGGAATAAATTATCAGACACATCAATTATCCGGTCGAATTATTTAATTCCATCAAAAACAGTTTTTAAGTATGAGATTAACATCGACACGCACCCCTATCAATTAAAATTTTACAATCATTAGTGTTTGATAAATTTTAATGAAAATTAGATTCGATATAGAAAATATTAAAAAAATCCATTGTGTCCACCTTTTTATCTGTCGGGATTAGCTCCCTGTCATCGTGCACCTCATTCTGCTCTACCTCTCCCCTACCAAAACCACCATTTCTTATTTCATTTAATTCCCTAAGATTAAGTAATTCTGATGCCCACATTGAAATTGGTGGCCGCTTCTTCGAAACCATCATTCCTTCACATTTAGTGTTGTCTACGTAACACATCTGTTTATAAACAAAATTAAAACAATATCAATTATAAGATACCAAATTATAGAAAAACATATTAACACTAATGTACTTATAGTCAGAAGCGTTAATGGACCCCTAAAGAAATTGTTTTTCTTCCCCTTAACCCATCCATTTTTCCATATCTTTAAGCTATCCCATAGGAAGCTACACCTGTTGATTTCAGCAAAGTTTGTTGTCGATTTTAAATAGGACAAAATGTTTAAGTCACAAAACCCCCTTGCTTGATACACCCCATTATTGAACAAAACAAAACAATGAAATTCAACTTAAAATGTAAATCTGGTTGTTTGGATCTACTAATTCGAATTTTTATCTCCGCAGGGGTCACATCTTTATTTCCATCGTACTGGCTCAACCATTCTTGTAACAAGTTCTCATCATTTTCAGCCACCAAATCACTTACTTTTAAGCCTGTGTTATTCAGCCCTAACATTTCTACAATCATATCCACTGTGATATGAATGCTCCCCTTTTCCAGATTAATTTGCATTGTCTCTAGGTCAAAATTATCAACAACATACAAACCTAGTTTCGATGGAATTGATTCTACTTTAAAATCTAGCATTCTAGTAAACCCCATTTCATCTAGGCAACCCTTTTGGTTAGGTTGCAAGATAGATAACATATCTTGAAACGCTTTCAGACTCGACCGTGTTTGCAAGACCTCTACTGGTTTTGTCATTTTCACCCCTGCATCAGCACCTTGTTTGGATGTTTCTCCTAATATTGCCTTGTCTTTTTCTTTTCCATTTTTTTTCATGCACGTCTGCTAGAATTATACACTCAATTAGTACAAACAAATTTAGATCTGGTGTTATAAAACAAACCAACCAACTAACACCTATTTTTTCCTTCCCAACTTTTTTTGGACTTTCGTTATAATCAACCTCTCTTCCCCTCTTCATTCCGCTTCTTCTTAAACCTGCTACAAATTAATGCTCTTCTAGAATCAACATAAGAATTTAATTATTTATATTAACGTGACCAAACTCCTTGATAAAAATACATTAATGTTACAAAAATCAGTGAACAAAATACAGTCACATACATGAGTGTTTTAAAACATCATCTATGCTTTTTTAAATCAATACAACTTGATTTCATACGAAAACAAAAAAAAAATTCAAAACTATTCAGGCCTTGTTTGAACAACATTCATGCATATCTGCTACACCTATAACTCCAACATACATCAGTGTTTTATATAAAACATCAAATATATAGAATCTATTAAATAGAAATTCAATAACTAATTCATCAACCTATTATTTCAACTATTCATAAAAAAGAAACAATCTGGAAAAATACAATTGAAATTAAACATATTCAACATTCAATAAAACCCCATTAACATAAATCAAAACAATACATACATGTATCTCGAAAATCCATGGAACATTATTTCACAAATAATTTCAAAGCAAAAGAAACCCACATTTATAAATCAGTAGACTTGATTTCTTAGGAAAACAACCCCATTCGAAACATACATGAATGTCGAAAATTGCACATGTCAATTACTTGCTTTTGAAAGAAAAAAAAACCCAGTTACAACTCAGTAAAACTCTCAAACTTGAAATCCCCTAAAAAACCAATCATTCGATAACTACAAAACATGAATGCATCCATGCCGTGCAACAAACTATAAGCATACATTCATGATTTTTTAATAAACTCAAAAACAATAACCAGAAAATCAACTTACTTTCCATATTCAAAGCTAAACTTGATTACTGATTTTTAAACCTCCGTTGTATTCTGCAGAAGCAATGAAACATTAAGAACCCAAAATGATTTTTGCCCCCTTTTTAAGGTAAAAAACGGTGCCAATCTTGACGATTTTTTGAATATTTGGGATAAATTTTGGTGTCATTACGGAGGACGCTTGTTTATGGAGATAATCCTTGTTTCCTTTTACCAGTAGATAATAATCTTCAAATCCCTTTCTTCAAGGACACTGATTTGACCGGCCTTCACCACGTCAAAATGAATTTCCGATTATACCCTTTTAGTATTAATGCACCGGTTTAAAAATCAAAAAAATTACATATATGCCACCGAATTTTACAGCCCTTGATTTCCACAATGTGTGGTCTAGATCTTTTCAAAATTAGTTCTATGAGTTCTGTAATTAATATTGGTTCTGTATAGTTTTCAACCCTATATATATATATATATATATATATATATATATATATATATATATATATATATATATATATATATATGTATATATATATAAATATATATATATAAATATATATATGTATATGTATATATATATATATATATATATATATATATATATATATACATATATATATTTATATATATATATATGGTGAGTTATATAGAGAACTCTCTAATTAAATAAAAAGCGTAGTTTCGTAATCTGCCATTTTAATTTACGTTTTTATTGTTTAAAAACAAAACATTTAAAAAAGGAAAATGTATTCACAATAACTGCCAGTCCTTAATTAGCGTGATCACACCCCATTATCCAAATTTACGTGGGTTTTTGAAAAGAGGGTCTAGGCGTCTTTTGGAGAGAAAATCTTCAAAATCCGGTTAAATTGGTTAGCGATTTTAGCGAACAATTTGTGAAGATTGCTTTGATGCAATATATGTAAGTAGAGCATCGAAGAAATTGGAAAAATTTGGTAGACGAACATTGATGTTCGATCTTCAGACGGAGACGACGATCAAGTCGATTATCGAAGAACAATGTCAGGTAAAATTTTATTTTAGTTTGATACATACACAACGATTAGGTTTTGATTCGTTTAATTTCAATTTTTTTTAAACCAAAAACAAGGGTATCGATAATGAAATCAAAAAATAACAGAATGAATGTCGATATTTTTGAAGAGTACCAAAGTTGCAATTAGGGTTTTGTCGGCCTTATGAAGAGTACCAAAGTTGCAATTAACTGTAGTATTGTTCAAGTGTGCGTTAATGTTGAAACTTAGTATAGAGTTTGTAAATATACATGAATGTTTGGTTTAAGATTTTAACAACATTACTGTTTGTTGTAGATAAAAGCTGTTATTTACATGACAATCATGTTTTTATGATGTTACAAACATCAATTTTTGTGAATATGCAACGTCTACTTTGTTTACATGACTTGTTTTTTTCATGACCGATTTTTCATGGCTATTGACTTCACGTTGTCTTTATACTTCACATATACATGACTGTATGGTGAATATACATGAATGTAAAGTTTATGACTTTAATAACATTACTGTTTTTTATTGATAAAATAGGAAACTTATAAACATACAGGACTGTTTGTAACATTACTTTGGTTACATGAATGTTTTTTTCATGGCTATTTACTGCACGTGGTTTTTATAATTGACATATACATGACTGTATGGTTTTTAATTATACATGTAAGGTGTTAGAAGAAGTGGACGGAAAACAGCGAAGTATGTGGATTACAGAGATAGCCCAAGGAAAATGTTGAAAGAACAAGCAACAATAGGTATGTTTTATGGATTAATGGTATAAAAAATGTTTAGCTTATGGTGAATTTTGATTTTAGATCTTGAAGCTGAAGAAACTATAAACACTGCACGGAAAGGGAAATTAAACAATGTACAAAACATAAACGTATGAAATTAGTAATGGGCCAAAGTGCGGGAATTAAGGAATTGGGAAAAAAGTACTATCATAAAATTAGTTTGTAGTCATGGTAATTTGTTAATAAATAATTATTAATCATTTGTATACATTGATGCAGGAGTATATGTGATGAGATGCATGGAGACTTACTATGGGGAGGACCTACGGAAATGGGACAACGGATTATGTGGTGGTGTAACAAAAACTGGTAAGCAGATTAATATGCTGAAGCATAAGTATGCAGCCCGGTTGCTCTTGACTGAATGTAACATCCGGAAGGATATGAACAAGAAATATTTGGATGTAATGAAGTGAATTTCGTTGATTTACTTTGCTATGTTTAGGTTTTAAATATGTTAAAAGACAACATGGTATCGTATTTTAAGTTTTAGGTCTTGTTTTTATGGTTGTTTTTCTTTTTAAACATTAATGTTTGCATGTTTAGACTACGATTTTTATGAACACATCAGGTTTTTTGATTACATGGTTATTTATTGTTTTTTGATCACTTGTGCACCAAAAAAACACATGACTACACAAATGTATTTAGATGAAACACACTTCTATTGGTCAGTCAAGACCATGTCGCAAATCTCTCACGCACAGAAATAATTTCAAATTTTGAAAGCTTTGAATTGTGAATTCAATCGGCAGTGATTTAGATAAGTGATTTAGATAAGTGATTTAGATAAGTGACTTTACATAGAGAGGTTTTCGGAGAAGACGGTAATGGAGTTCATCGCACATTCCTAAACTCACTATCTTAAAATCGTCAACTGAATCTCCGAGATTATTGACATTGTTTGATTTGCCAAATAATAAAACACGAAATCCCTTTGATTTCATACCTCAGTCGTCTATCGTTTGAAAGTTAGGGTTTTTAGCACGAACAGAGGGGCTCCGATTTATTGATTAAAGACTCAATAACGATGTCAGGTTAGTGATTTTTGCTTAAATCATCTTATATTGTTCGTATTTACAGTTTATAGCCGATTTATTCTTACAGTTAACATCGTTTTGCTCTTTCGAAATCATTGTTTTTTCTGAAATCAGTTATGTACATGCATGTAGCTTGATGATAATCATACTTATTTTACCCAATCAGTTCTAGTTTGATGATAATGTTAATATCCGAAATTAAAAAATACCTAATTTTAGACTTATTATCATACAGAAGTAGACACAATCATTTGTATCAGATTGTTAGATTAAATACAAAATCAATTACTATTTAATTGAGTTATGTATACTGAATTCATTAGATGTTTGATATGGATTAGGAAAATTGGTATGCAATAATGTTTTGTACCGATAGAATCAATTGGGTTTCATACTTGTTAGATTAAATACAAAAACAATTACTATTTTTCTTGAGTTATGTATACTGAATTGATTAGATGTTTGATATGGATTTTGAAAAATGGTTATGTAATACTGTTTTGTACCAATAGAATGCTTTTCATTTCACCCAAAACCCTTAGAGTTTTTGTCTAATTGGAAATTATGTTAATACCATTTTATAAATGTATGTGTGGATGCATGTGTCCACTTTATCACCTTTTTTTTTTGCATAAATAACAACTATCATCTTGTTTTGAAATTGCAGGTGTTAGGAGAAGCGGTAGGAAAAAGCCGAAATTAGTTAATTACAACGAAAGTCGTAGGCCTAAACCGATCGAAACAATTGGTATGCTGGTTTGATTTTATTAATGTGTTCTATTTCTTCTAATGTATGTTTTTTTTAGAATTAGATTATGAAGAAGAGGACCAAATTAGTTGTAAAACGAAAGGCAAAGCTAAGGTTGGTGAACCATCGAACCCTAATCAGCTTAATGTTGGTGGTGTAGTAGTTAATAATGAATTTTTTTCACACCCGTTCAAGCCCAAAAACATTAATTGCAGTAATGTCTACGTTGAATCCTAGCCAGAAGTTTTGTTTAGATGCTATGGGTTTTGGCGGATTTGTTGGTTTCAATGTTGATAGCATCCCTACGAAACTTGCATTATTTGTAGTGGATGCATTTAATCCAGAAAGTATGGAAATAAAGCTTGCCAATGGGTCGATTAGAATAACTTAGGACCTTATTGCTGAGATGCTTGGGTTATTAAACATGGGTAGGGACGTTAATGGTTTGGCATTTCAGAATGATAATTGGTTGTTTGAACGTTGGCATGCTCAATATGCTGGTAGTAAGGATGTTAAACCCGCTAAAATTAGATTAAATATTATGCGTTCAGAGGCTGCAGACACGATGTTCATTCTTAATTTTATCGTGTTATTCTGTAATGTTATGGGAATAATTAAACCAGGTGGCATATGTGATGTTAAAATTTTGTCTTTGTTGAGTTCAACAGTAGACATTAAAAACATTAACTGGTGTAATTATCTTTGGGATTGTTTGAAGAGTTGCAAGAAAGGGTGGGTGAAGGGTAAGAAAGATTCTTTCTTCAGGGGACCGTTGACTTTGCTCGTGGTTAGTTCATTTAATTATTATAAAAGTCACATTAAATACATTATTGTTTTTGTATTTTGTATTTTTGGTTATCCTTATGTAATTAATGATTTATGTTGATATTTTATGTTTTGTTATCGACACAGATGTGTTATGTTGATAAGTGCCGATGTGAAGGGTTCAAAGTGTCAACTAAGAGAACACCGATATCGGTGTGGAATTCTGAGTTATTGGGTAAACGTGAGATGGTAGAGATTTAATAATGGTGGATTTGGGATCGGTGAAGTTGATGATACAATGGTTGTAGATGGTGGAGAGTATATTCCACAGGATATAGAGGTTACATTTAATTTCATTTTTTATACTTAGTAGTTCAATATAAATATACCAGATCAGATTATATTACCAACTTTCACGTTTTGCAGGGTTGTTTATGGAATCTCAAATCATTCATTAAAGCAGTTGGTAATGGAATCGATGATTTTGACAGAACTGTTGTATCCGCAAAACAAATGTTCCCGGACAGTAATGAGATCGACATGCTTTTAGATAATTACAAGAAGATGTTAAAGTACGGCTATAGGGGTATACAAGAAAAATCAGACTCATTTGTAAGATGTGACAATGTCAGAAATCAGAATGTCGGGGGCATGTTTAGTCGTGTAGGTGAGACGTCAACCAAACGACGTGACACTCCGGTTCAGAATGTATACGCTGAGTTGGACGATGTATGTAATGACCCGAAATTTTGTATTTAATAAACTATATAAAAATATGATAAATACGGATAAATCATTTAAAGAGCGTAGGAATTGGTTTCGTGTCATTTAGACACCGTACGAGAAAGTTATGGACGAAATCGGGTCGAGGCGAAGACCAAAAAGTGCAGCCCTGCTGCCAAGAGAAGTTCACGGCGTGAACTTTAGTTCACGATCGTGAACTCCTTTCAAGGATTGGTGGTTTTTGGCCGATCGAAGTTCATGTCTAATTACCGATCGGGAAGAGTTCACGACCGGGGAAGTTCACAACGCGAACTTCTTCGCGATCGTGAACTCCTTCAAGCAGCATTAAAATCGGGTTTTGGCTCATTAATGGCATGTGCAAACCCTAGTTTCTCCGTTTGGCGATTTTTGAGTTTGAGGACTGATTGTGGACGATTCCTTCACAAATCCTTGGTAGATTTCACTCCTAAGTGAAGATTAAAGGTATATCTTCACTCCTTGATCTTTGTAGCTTAAGATCTATGTATCTTGATGTATGGGTTTGAAACCCTAGTTCTTGGGGTCTTGGGTTATGGTGATACAAGTGATGTATACACTTAATAGATGGTATTTTAACAAAGGGAACAAGTGTATGATTATGATTTGTAAGAATCTTAAGGGTTGGTTAAACCTAGGGTTTGGTAAATCACCATAATTGGGGGAAAGTGTTCGTTGAAGGTATCTAGAGATAAATGGATACATTATTTGTGATATGTGATGTTGAACATCTTGTGATTGCTGTATTAGGCTTTTGGTGAAGTCCTGGAAAGTTGATTGATTGTTGGAGCAAGGAAATTGGCGGAAAGAATACGGTTGGAGCATTTTATTGCTATGGTGAGTACGTGTGGAATTTACTGGGTACATAGCTATATGAAGTATTTTGACTACTTATGATCGCTCTATTTAATGTTTGTCTAGACTTATTATGTGTTGAGTTAGTATATATTATTGATAATATTTTACTAACTTGTTTGATGATTTATGTGATAGCCGAAGGCTTTGACTGGCATATCTGATAGGTTATGATTAGAGATCGATGGTGGTGATGCGGGGGTGACCCTGGTCACTGAGATGAGTGTACATATGTTTGTACACTAAGCACACGGGTGCTTCTAGTACGCATATGTTTACGTACTAGGTAATCTAGGGATCTAATGCATATATGTTTATGTATTCGATATGACTGTGTTCTGGTACATATATGTTTATGTACTAGATATGTACGCTAGGGAAGCAGGATCGATAGAGTCGCCATAGGGTGACTAGACTGTGTTGGTGAAATATAAATATGTGTTTACGTACAATGTGATACTTGTTATTATTGGGGTCTAAACCCATGTAGCTCACGAGACATTTTTGTGTCTCACGTACTCCTTGTTTGTTTTGCTATGTACTCAGGTTCTGGATCGAAGATTTAGGTGCGCATGGATTGAGATATGCGGGGCCTAGAGTAGAAGATCATTAGAGCGGATTTATGCTTAGCTTTGGTTTTGATATATTTTGTAACACCAAACCTCATACTCTGATTTTCATACCAAAGGTTTTTTGTAAATCCATATTTTGGAACTGGTCTTTTACTTATGAAATGATATTTTTGGGCAAATGTTTTGTATTAAAAATTGGGGTGTTACAACTTGGTATCAGAGCTACTGTTTAAGTGAATTAGGTTGGATGTCCATCCTAGTCTTAGACTGTAGCATTAGGAATATAAGATTCCTTGAGATTATAGGTTTACCTTGAGACTTTATGTTAAGTTTAGGGTTGAACCTAGGGGACCTATGAAAGTTGATGTGAATATGGATATTGAGTCTTATGTGACTAATGGATCGTACATAAGGTACTAAATGTTTAATGTCTTTCGTATAGTCTTGATCGAAAGAAGTGGTGAACACTCGTCGAAGTGGGAAAGCCCCGGAAAGCCGGGAGGAGGAGATACCTCACGTTGAGATTGTGGTTGAACAAGAAAGTCAACCGTCGATGCATTGAGTGGATGAATCGGAGGTCGGAGCTAATAAGACTCCGGTAACCATGGCGGATCTCCAGACTTTTATTGATCAAAGTCAAAGGGACGGTGGCCGATGAAGTGCACTGCATTATTGGAGACCGTGAGAGGTCGGGGGAGATCGTGAATCCGAGGCTAAGTCGGATGAGAGAACCGGTTGTGGTGGCACCCGAGGGGAGAAATCCGCCACGGGTGGTTGTAGTGATGCAAGGGCAAGGCCCGATGAAAAAGATGGTTGTTCTTTTAAGACTTTCATGGCTTGTAAGCCAAATGTATACACGGGTAGTTCGGACCCGAAGATGACTATGAGGTGGATCCGAGAGACCGAGCGGGTCATCGGAAGTAGCAAGTGCAAGAAAGTTGATATGGTGACGTACGCGTCACAATTGTTAAAAGAAGATGCTATGGTTTGGTGGGACATAGTTTATGAGACCCTCAGGAAGGAGGTGATAGAGAGAATGTCGTGGGAGGAGTTTACCGCGATATTGAGAGAGAAGTTTTGTCCCGAAAGGGATTTGGATAAAATGCATGACAAGTTTGTGACCCTAAAGAAGGGCGATATGACGGTCGAGGAGTACTCGATGGAATTCACGGTATTACTCCTGTTTGTTGCTAAGACCTACTCCGAGGAGAGGTTGAGAGTGGTGAGGTATGCTAGTGGGTTACCTTGGGATTATCAATTGGAGGTGAAGAGGGCGGTCATGCTAGATAAGGCCATTAGTGCCGCCCGAGGTGTGGAAGAGGTGAACGAGGCAAGGGTTGCCGAGAGGGCCTATGTGGACGAGAAGAGGAAAGCCGAGAGTGGCTTGGGTATTTTTAAGAAGGGGAAGTTCACGTCGAACTTCTTTAGATAAGGAAGTGTAGCCTCATGCAAGAGGTGTGGGAAGAATCATATCAGCGAATGCCGAGGGGAACCGAAGGTTTGCCATGATTGTGGCAAGACGGTGCATTTGGCCCGGGATTGTAGATCCAAACCGGCGGCCGAGGTCGAGTGTTACTCGTGCCATGAAAAAGGGCATTATAGCAACGTGTGCGCGAAGAAGAAAACCGAATCACTTGTGTCCACGGCTCAAAAGAAGGTGGAGCCGGCGAAGGTGAAGGGACGATCCTTCCAACTCACCCGAGAGGAGACGAAGGAGGCGCACGATGTGGTGTCAGGTACCTTATCCGTAAACTCCGTGCCAACTCATATATATTGTTGATTCGAGTCCTACTTATTTGTTTGTGTCTGATGAGTTTGGTAGAAAGCGAGATTGTGTCGACCGAATAGTTAGATGAAAAATGTGAAATAGAGGTAAATGGGAAAACCCCAACGGTCGAATGTGTTATTAGAAATTGGGAGTTAGAAATCGATGGGGAAAAGTTTAAAGGTGATTTATTGCCCATGGGAATAAAGGATAATTGACGTGGTTATCGGTATGGATTGGTTGGGTATGCACCAAGCCAAGATATTATGTGATCATAGCTTAACGGTTGGATTGTCACACGAATTAGTGTTTAAGGAAATTAGAAATAAGTTGTATGAAGTGGATATTATTTCGCGAATAGTCTTCCCGGTTAGTATGTGTATAGAAATTTCATAATGGAAAGGATTATGGATCGGTGTGCCGCATGTAGTAAGGATATATTGGTTGATGCTAATATGCAGTATTAAAGGACTAACCACGAGAATGGTAGACGTTTTCACCAAAAGGATAGTAGTACAATGAAGTACTAAGTCTTGGTAAGAATTGTTAGTATAGATGCAAATTTTAGAAATAGAAACTTTGAAAATGGGATTTGGACATCCAGCGGGAATCCGGATAAGTAAATGTAATATTATTATATGTGAGTGGCAATGAAAATGATGGCTAATGGTATAGCCATGCCTTGAAAATCATGAATGGAAAATATGTGGAAAAAGATAAGTGCCGGGAATGACGAACTTTGATTGTTGAAAATGGTTGAGTAAAAGTTGGCATATAGCCATAGCTAAGTTTTGTGTCCGGAATGAAGGATTCAAAATTGAGGGTAAGAAGACAATTATTGGTAAGCCATCATAGTAATGGTATGATAATATATGACATAGTGTAGTGTAAGGCTACGATAGGGAAAGAAATATTTCTAAGTCCCATGATGTGAAAAAGTAGAACATCGAGTTTTGGGTTATTCGTTGCTAAGTCATGAGTTACAAATGTAGAACGGAGTCGATTGGTTGACTCAAAGTTGACCGGGTTGGCCGGTGAATTATGGTTAATTGAATATAGTGGTAGCCACTCCGGTGGTGACAAAAGGTTTGGAAATTGTTAAGGAAACGAACCGGTTAAGGGTGGTTAATGTGTAAGTGAAACGATAAATAGCAATTGGAGAAGCTACTAGTTTACCCGCGGGGTACAATGCATGTGAGCTATGTGATTGCCTTCGAAGGCATATGATAGTGGAACAGTAACGTTATATGAGACGTGTTAAGAAGTATGTCAAATGGAAATATGTCGAATAGGAAAGAAAACGATAATGTGATATTATGGGAGAGGTGCTAGAATGCATGATGAATAATTAGACGATTGAATGAGTAAGAAAGTAGCAAAGCTACACGATGCGAAAAGATGGATATCAGATGGTATTGGTGTGGCATATACATATGCTTGTGTATGTGCACAATAGAGATGTTTAGATGGTATTGGTGTGACATATACATATGTTTGTATATGAGCACGATAAAGATGTTTATATGTTATTGGTGTGGCATATACATATGCTTGTGTATGTGCACAATAGAGATGTTTAGATCGAATTGGCGTAATATAGATGTATATATGAATATGTATAGGATTATGTATATATGACGAATGTAGAACCATGTGGTTAATGAGTATTGCTATTATGTTATGGTAAATGAGAATTTGGTTCGAAATGCGGGTTACATTTAGGTCATGTATGTGTAGGAGATGCCTACGATTTATAGAAGAGGAGGAAAGAGAAACTCCTAGTGAGCAAAGTATTTTTGGTAACCAAGATATGGTAAACTTGTATGAAATTGTGGAATATGTTGCGATAGGAGGTCTAATTCCGATAATTGAGAACAAGAGTTATGAAATTGATCGATGTGATGCAAAGATGGTTGAAAAAATACAAAGTGATGGTGTGAGTGACCAAATGATGGTCAAGAATCGGTAAAGGTTGATGTGACCTTAGTTAAAGGTGCGACTCTCATATTAATTGGGGAGAAATTGAAAGCTTGGAAAAACGGGGACGATTGTTAAGGAAACAATAATGAGTAGAACTGGAAGTGATAAGTTGGTAATGGTACCAAATGAGAACGAATTGGTTAGTTTGGAAGAGTATGGTTGACTTTATGCAAAAGTCAAAGTTAGTCAACTTGTGATTAGTTGAATCGGTCAAAGATGGGCTTTGACTCTCCTTTTGATTGACTAGTGAATGTCGAGAGCATAATGTATCGATTGTATGTATGTGAAAACGTTAATGGAATAGTTGAAAGAGTTGTAGTCGGATTATACGACTTTGACTCGTTTGGGTGTTCTGAAGATTGAATTTGGGGATCGAGTATACGATCGTAAATGTATCATAAATTAAAGGTCGATTGTAAAGGAAAGGAGGATTTATAGAATCCTTAATGAGAAGGGAAATTGTTAAAGTATAGTTGACTTTGTTCTTAAGTCAAAGGTTAGACGATGTTGGAATATGACAACTTGGTCGAAGCTAGACTTTGAAACCCGTGTTGGTCAATTAGTTGATTGTAATGATTGTGTCATATCAACTCTATGTGTATAGTAGGATCGTTGAAGGATTGAAAGTGTTATGGTCAAATTGTGCAATTTTGACCCGTTTGGTATTAAAGGTTTAAGATTGATTTTTGTTGAACCGTTCGGGCCTAACGAGGTTAAGTGAATGCTAAATACATATTGTTGACTAAATTGAAATGAGAAAACTTTGATGGTAATAAACCCAAGAGAAAAATAATAGAATGCTCGATCGAATGAGAATTGAAAATTTTCAAGTGGTTCCGAGGACGGAATCCTTTTAAGGTGAATAGTTGTAACGACCCGAAATTTTGTATTTAATAAATTATATAAAAATATGATAAATACGGATAAATCATTTAAAGAGCGTAAGAATTGGTTTCGTGTCATTTGGACATCGTACGAGAAAGTTATGGACGAAACCGGGTCGAGGCGAAGACCGAAAAGTGCAGCCCTGCTGCCAAGAAAAGTTCACGGCGTGAACTTTAGTTCACGATCGTGAACTCCTTTCAGGGATTGGTGGTTTTTGGCCGATCGAAGTTCACATCTAATTACCAATCGGGAAGAGTTCACGACCGGGGAAGTTCACGGCGCGAACTTCTTCGCGATTGTGAACTCCTTCAAACAGCATTAAAATCGGGTTTAGGCTCATTAATGGCATGTGCAAACCCTAGTTTCTCACTTTGGCGATTTTCGAGCTTGAGGACTGATTGTGTACGATTCCTTCACAAATCCTTGGTAGATTTCACTCCTAAGTGAAGATTAAAGGTATATCTTCACTCCTTGATCTTTGTAGCTTAAGATCTATGTATCTTGATGTATGGATTTGAAACCCTAGTTCTTGGGGTCTTGGGTTATGGTGATACAAGTGATGTATACACTTAATAGATGGTATTTTAACAAAGGAAACAAGTGTATGATTATGATTTGTAAGAATCTTAAGGGTTGGTTAAACCTAGGGTTTGGTAAATCACCATAATTGGGGGAAAGTGTTAGTTAAAGGTATCTAGGGATAAATGGATACATCATTAGTGATATGTGATGTTGAACATCTTGTGATTGTTGTATTAGGCTTTTGGTGAAGTCCTGGAAAGTTGATTGATTGTTGGAACAAGGAAATTGGCGGAAAGAATACGGTTGGAGCATTCTATTGCTAAGGTGAGTACGTGTGGACTTTACTGGGTACATAGCTATATGAAGTATTTTGACTACTTATGATCGCTCTATTTAATGTTTGTCTAGACTTATTATGTGTTGAGTTAGTATATATTATTGATAATATTTAACTAACTTGTTTGATGATTTATGTGATAGCCGAAGGCTTTGACTGGCATAACTTATATAGGGTATGGATCCATTGAAAAGGGTCCTTATTTGAAGAAGTTGAAGAAGCAATGCATTTTCGTAAAATATACATATATGTATACACATACATACATGTATGTATATATACATATATAATTAGACCAGATATATTATATATATGCATATTCATGCCCTATATATATGTATATATACACATATATATACACATGCATTTTACATAACTTGCATTTGCATTTTCATATCGGAACTTGCATTTTCGTTTACGAAAATGCATATACATACCGTGTATATATATCTGTATATATATACATATCGAGGGTATACATGTGAAAATATATATATCTATGGTCTAAATATTTATGTATATGTACATATATGTATGTATATGTGTGTTTATGTGTATATTTTACGAAAATGCAACCCTTTTCTAACTTCTTCAAATAAGGATGCTTCTTTCTTGATATATATATATATATATATATATATATATATATATATATATATATATATATATATATATATATATATATATAGAGAGAGAGAGAGAGAGAGAGAGAGCGGTTCATGCGAGAACCACTAAAATTGCGAGAACTGCGAGAACCACTTTCTAACCAATCATTTTGCTTACTTACATTTTTTAATCTAAAGGGTATTGTAGTCTTTTTAACACTAAAATCTTTTTATTAAATCCAGTTTCGTTAATTAAATTAATTCATTTTTAACCTCAATCCTATTTTTCAGGATTAGAATTTAGTAATTTGTAATTTTTTTCGCAGTTCGTATGTGTTCATTGATGAATGCCTAAAAATAACTAATATTTTTTTTACCATATTTAACTTCAGCATAATAATAATGTGTTCAATTTGCAAAATTTACAGATTTACTAATGAACAAATTTACAATATACATAATGAACATAATGAACAAGTCTGACAGGGAATTTTATTAACCTTATTTAATGTATTCAATGATGAATGAATGAACAAAGTTACAAACTATGAACTAAAACCTTAGACTGATACAAAGAATTTTATTAACCTTATTTAATGTATTCAATGATGAATGAATGAACAAAGTTACAAACTATGAACTGAAATATGATGAACACATCTAAATGCAAAAGAAAACATATATGAATGTCGGACGGTTTCTTTGTCGTTTCAACTAGCAGTTGATTTTCTCCATATTCACTTCTTCCTTATCATCATCATCCTGATCATATCCAACCTGTAATGAACACATTCATAAAATTCTTAACAAACACACTCAATTAATACATAATGGCTAACCCGGATCAATGGTCCATTCGAATAAATTGAATTCGTCGTTAATTCGCATTCAATTTGCATTCAATTTTCATTGTTAATTACATATATCCATTAAAGTTTTTGTTTCCATCACCATGTAAAAAAAAACTTAGAAATTAGAAACAAAGTCAATTGCTTTAAATATCACATAATTCTTGCATTAATTTTATGGGTATTTAGTTGTATCCTTTGAACACGATATATCATATATGCATCAGTTGTATCCTTTGAACACGATATATCATATATGCATCAGTTTGTTCACAAAAAAAAACACAATTTTTATTGATTTTAAAGTAAAATATGAGGCCTAACTTGTAAATAACAAGTGTCCTTGATCACGTGATGGAGGAGTTCTGATTGAAGATTTGAGGAATCAATTAAGCTATCAATACTTTCTTTAAAAATAAAACCATATTTTCTTCAATTAAAAGATACACTGATGTAATTCCCCCTCTCCATCATCTTTAAAAAAACAGAAATCCTACACATTAACCGTTCATGTGCGACCTAAACATTAACACTAGAACAAATTATAGGCTAAAATCTTACTAAAAAATCAAGGAGTACAATTTTTCTGTGTGTTTAATATTAGCCAAACCAAAAATTTTAAGAAAACCCCAACTGTTTCAACATATTACATACTTCTAAACTGAAGAAACCGACATGAATATTAACCCTATGCATAAACCGTATTTTAGATGTAGCAAAACCCTAATTTTTTTTAAAAACCGAAACAGAAACTTAAATCAGCAACATAAACAGACCGAAATTCATAACTCGACATACCTTGAAGGCTTGAACCGTCGTACTCGCTTCGCCGGCAACCGATATCGTCATTGCCTCATCTTTTCTCACCGTCGCAAGCCACATCTAGGGTTTTAGCTGTCCGATTTGAGGTTGTGTGTTTCGCCCTTTGATGAGAGAGAGTAGCCAGACGAATTAATTGCATAAATGAAAGATAAGGGAAAGTGGTTCCTGATTTATTGGGATTCTACATCTCATACGGATTTTACACGGTTTTTTGATTAGATTTTCTCAATTTTATTAACTGTTCATTGACTATTTTAACCTTGCATATACGAAAATTCTCTTCTAATTTGTTCATTTATTTACTAGTTTGCCATTCACAATCTAAACCACTCATCTAAAGATCAAAGGGCTAAAAACATGTTCTCGCAGTTTTCGCAATATTAATGGTTCTCGCATGAACTCTTGTCTATATATATATATATATATATATATATATATATATATATATATATATATATATATATATATATATATATATATATATATATAGGGTTGAATTCCACACAGAACTCATATTATTTACAGAACCAGTATAACTATTTTTAACCAATCAGAATTTAGTAAATTAATTTATAATTATTTAATTAATATAATGGTTAAGGGGTATTTTTGACATTTGACATTTTTATTTTTTATTTCATTTTTTATAAATTTCCTAAAATTTAGGTATTAAATTCGGAACTTTTTATTTACATGTATGTTATGTTAACGGATCTACATATATGTATCGGTACAAAATAACACTTATGTATATAAAAAAAACACTTATGTTATTTTACGATTATTTTAACCAAATAAAAAACACTTTAATATAACAATAAAAATAGTAAATAATATACATGTACAAAATAACACTTATGTATCTACATATAGTGAGTACCATACGTTCACAAATAACACTGAATAACATAGATGTACAAAACAACACATATGTATCCAAGCGTTAACATTTAACATTTACATTTGAGAACAACATCTATGTATAAAACAATTTCTTCATCGGTGTCCTTTTTATTATCAACAATTGGTTTAGTTGTTGTCTTCTTTAATTAAAATTGGTTCCTTAATCTTTGAATCTGGAAACAAATGATGTATCAAAACCGTACTTCAGACATGAATGTTGCAGCCAAAAACCTGAAAATTAAGTAATTATAATGTTAGAATGCCGCAATCCAAACATATTCTAAAAACAACAATCTCAAAGACAAAATAAATCCAAAGTTAATAAAATGGTCTATTTATTAAAGCACTTTCAACAAAATTGAGCTAATAAACTTCAAAAGTCAAAATCTTTCAGTTTTCCACTACAGCCAAATACATCTATGTAACAGATACATGTATGCAAATACGTGTATGTAACATATACATGCATGTAATGTAATGTAATAGATACAAGTATGTAACATATACATGGCTACTTGAGAGCATGGACCAACAAAAAATTTGATGTTATTCATATACAATTTTAAATACATACATATCAAAACCAATTAATAATTGGAACAATATTTTGACATTTAGACATTTTAGCATGAAACTCACAAAGGAAAGTTGTCACACCCCGCCAAAAGTGGTTTGCGGAAGAACGGGCGTGCGACTATCATGAGTAAACATAGCATATGATTATCGTAAACAATAAATGTTTGATAAAAAGTAATGTCACTAAAATTTAATGTAAACAACGTAGTTGAACCAAAACATAGTTTTTAACTAAAATTTAGAGGTGACATCTTTACAAAATGAAAGCTTGACTCCAATGCATGCGACTCAATGCCTAGCTTAGTTACCTGAAAAATATAAGTAAAAGTATCAACAAAATTGTTGAGTGAATTCACAGGTTTTTAATAAGTTCAAATGGTTCCATAGTTTTGTATGCCATTCATAGCAAAAATAGTTTGATGATATAAAAGTTAAAATAGTCTGCTCAAAAGCAGTAGTAGAAACAGTAGTTTCATATGTCATCGTTGGTAAAAATAGTAAATAGTCTGCTCAAAAGCAGTAGTAGAAACAGTACTTTCATATGTCATCGTTGGTAAAAATAGTAAATAGTCTGCTCAAAAGCAGTAGTAGAAACAGTAGTTTCATATGTCATCGTTGGTAAAAATAGTAAATAGTCTGCTCAAAAGCAGTAGTAGAAACAGTAGTTTCATATGTCATCGTTGGTAAAAATTGTGTGATGATATAAACGTTAAAAATGACCTGCTCCGAGAACAGGGGCACGATAGATCGCAAGAAGAAACATGTGACGGTGATCCCCCAAAAGGTTAGCTATACCCTTTTGAGTTAAAATCTGGACCCTAAGTCCATAACCAAAACAACAACTCTAAACGCATTTCCAATCTGGATATACACTCCTCGTGGTCGGTAAACACCGATAAATGATCAATAACGTGTGGGAGGGTGAGTCTCAGCCAATAGTACTATCTGCATATCCAGGGCCTAGTCGCAACTAGCTAATGATTATGTATGTAAGCATATACGCACTTCCATGCACTACATCTAAACCTAGTCCGAGATAAGGATTCGTTGTCAAGTTTCCAAAAATAGTTTTCATCACGATATAGTAAACGTTTATAAATATTGTAAACATTTATAAAATAGTTGATATGTTTTTCACCCCAAAAGTGAAATAGTTCAAAGTTCAAACGTATAGTAGTAAAAGAGAGGTTGTGAACTTATAGTCACAAATAGATTTATAGAAATTGTTGTTATGTTTTTCACCCCAAATTTATAAAACAGTAAATAAAATGCAGTAAAACGTGGGGCTGTGAACTCACTGTCACAATAAGGTTTATTAAATATGCATTAATAAATAGTTTGAATGTTTATAAAACATTTGTTATGTTTTTCACCCCTAGTTTGTAAAACAATATAAAAAGAGTAAAAAGGGGCTGTGAACTCACTTTAGCGAAGCTTCCAATTTCGTAGTTGGGGATTTCAACCAAAGTTTCCTAGCGTCCTAAACGCATAAGTATAGTTAATAAGTGACGGTCTAAAATGACACGCCTAGTCTATATGATGCATGAATGTTTCTCTCAACTCGAATTTTGATATGAGCGATATGTTGGTGACTGGGTAGTTGGACTTGTATGTTAAATTATGATTGTACGTGTTAAGTACATTTTTAAAATACATTCACTTTGTTTGTAGACGAGTAATTCGTTGTTTGAAAGATAATTATTTAATTTGAGTTAAATAATTATGAGTAATTATCAATTAAAGAAAATGATTTTTATATATTAAATGATCATTGTATAACTAAATGTTAAATAAGTATTAATAAATATTTAATTTATTAAATAAATAAATAAGTAAATAATTAAATAAATAAATAATTTAAATAAATAATTTAATAATTGTTTAAAATACTGACTGTTACGCATATATAATATATATATATATATATATATATATATATATATATATATATATATATATATAATTTAATTAAGTATAATTTGGTTATTTACTTATTTTTTGAAATCTAGATATTTTTGTAAAAGGGTATTGGGTTTAAATGAGCTTATATCAATAAAAGAATACTGGTGGGCTGAACAGAATTTCGGGCTGAACCTGCGACTTGGGCCGGCCATTTGGCCAGGGCCCAATCGACTGAATTGGTTCGGTTTAAACACTGAGTTGGGCTAGACAATCTGGGCTTCAAATTATTAGTTATTTTGGGCTTAAATTTCTGGGTTTCTTATAATCTGCTAGTTCACAAGGAAGAGGTATGGATCAAAGAGGTACGACTGAGCTTGATGGCCGGTGACCAGCAACCCAGCCGGCGGAAATTAGGAGTAGTAGCCGGCGGTGGCCTGAAGCGTCGCCGGGAAGAACGTTTTTATCGGAAACGATTACTAAAACAACCCGATACACCCACCCCCAACGCCTGATTAATAATACGGGAATATAGTATATTTACTATTCTCAAACCCATCCGAGAGCACACATCCCATATGTGAGTCGCCGGAGTTGGCGATCACCACCCAATTCGAGAACGCCCTTCGTCGGAGACGGGGTTTCGTGACGGAAAAAAATAACCCAGATGTTGAACGAACCCATGAAGGAAACAGTTCCGTCACCGAAGTGAAAGTGTAAAATGGTGTATCAAAGCCGTCGGCACACACTATGTGTGTGTGTCGTCGGAGGAGATAACTCTAAGAAAACCCAGAAAGTTTAAACAACAAACTCACGTACGATGCAATGCTTGAACGGAATGAAAAAGGTAGAAAAAAATTTATACCTTTCGAGATTTGAAAGAAACCGCGAACGGGGTCGGTTGTGTTGTTTCTGCTCGCCGGATTTAAGCTGTGAAATCGCCGGAGTTTCTATCCCCGGAACACGTTTTGGGTGATGGGTTTTTTTTTTTTTGCAAGAGTGGTTAGGAGAGAGAGGTTATTATATTATATAGGCTAGCTTAGGAGTGTAGGGTATTGTTTTGAATATAAAGAGATAAGTACCGATTTGTGACCACAAGATTCAAGTAAATCCCCCCTATGTACCGGAAAATCAGGAGTGTTTGGTACAGGACGTGGTCGCTGTGGTAGAGTAGGATGGATAAGTTGCAGTTTAACTCTCAGAAAGAGTCATCCTCCATTCATACCTCACGCACATGGATCTTTTATTTCTTTTTAAATTTATTTATTATTTTTATTATATATTGTATTTGTATCCTTAATTCAATTTGTTTCACTTTTGTATTGATCACTTTAATTTGGTTATATATTTATTATATAAATCATACTTTAGATTTGGGTTTTGTCACCAACTCGCTAAGTTACAGTCAACCACTGTGCAAGCTTAATTAATCGTATCATTGATGTGTACAAATTAATAATTAATTTGTATGATTTGCTAGACTTAGACAAATAAGAGTCCACTATTATTAATGTCATGGAAAATGTAACTAAGTGATCACAAATAGCTGTTGGGTTAAATACCCAATCGCGAGGGTTGTCACATTCTCCCCTCGTTAAAGAAATTTCATCCCGAAATTTTTAAGAGAAGTGCTACTAGGTTAAGTGTCGGAAAAATGTAGATACTTTCGTTTTCTTGGATTTTCATCGTCACGTGAGCTAGGGGCACTTGGTAATTCTTTCGCAATATTAAAACAATTTTGGAAGTGTGTTGGTATATGGTGCGAGATTAATATGGTTTCGAGATCTTCTTTCAACGATTGATGGAGGAAATGTGAAACGTTTTCTAACGCGTAAAATCAAATAGTAACGCTTAAGATTATCAAGATTACAACTTGTTGGTTTATTTGATGATATAGGAATTCTATCTTATTTGATTTTGGTAGTATTCATAAATTAGATGTAGTCGATTTAGTCATTTTGAACTCGATTTCTTGGTTAAATCTTAGAAATAAAATATGTAAGAATTCATGGTTGACAGGATTAAGAATCCTTTGTTATGATTTAAGTTTAGCTATTTGCTAAACTCCTTATAAAACTGTTGTTCGAGAGAGAGAAGAAAAAAAATATAATAAAAAATATGATTTTTAAATATATTGGGTATATAAGAAGCGTATAAGTTTTTGTATCAAACTCTTGACGTGTTTTTAAGCTCCAATCACGAATACTTGGTTGCATGTTGTTAGGGTTGACATCTCTTAATTTCATTGTGTATTGGTTCCTTTAATCGTTATTATCTTAGTCTATATTAGTTTCGTTACAAAATTAATCCTTGGTTGATGCGTCATAATAAATGATGAAGTGTTCGGTTACCTTGCGTATGGCTACTATTGTTGTGGCACATAATTTATACTATTGGGTTTGGGACGCGGTTGACCATTCCTCTGATTTGGAGTGCCAATACTCAGATATACTTTTTGATTTTTTTTTTTTTATTATTTATTTTTATCTTCGGGAGGTTTTGAGGTGAGGAACAAGTCAGGTTAATTGGTTAAATTTGGTGGTGTGGTTGAAAATATTAAAACTTTCAGTCGCTAGGTTTCACAATTTAGTTTCTAGTTTTAAATTTCGTTATTAGGGCACCACTTTCTCGTAAACAAAGTTTTCAGTTCGTCCCATAACATTTGATAGACATTATTTTTAAGGTCAATTATTGTTGTTTACACGTTTGTATTTGTAGAAGACGTGAGTAGGAATTTGTAGTGCTCATAACGAATTTTAAAATTTAGTGTTTGGAATATCTTCACTTTAAATTTTGTTAGAAGTTTCCGGGATGTGGATCGACTTTCAAGTAAGAACTAAAAATTTTGTAGTTGGCAAAATTGGTCGTTCATTGGCATTAATGAATGTTGATTTATGATGTTACTGTTCTTAGCTTTCAAAGGTTGTACACGTTCGTAGGAATCTTCACACTTTCGTACACATCAAATGGATTTTTATTGAGAAAAGTTTAGTTAGAGTAGATTCAAAATGTAAGAGTTAGGGCAATTGTAAATACAACTCTCGCGTCTCAGTTGGATCTACGGGTAAGGTTGATACGCGATTGGTGAGATTCTCAAAACGAGTTTAGTTCTGAATTTAACTTGACGAGTTTGGTGGAAGCCTTGGTAAGTCTTTTAACAGTATTTTCTAATAGGTTCATACAATAGATACGCCTTTGTTTTGTTGTTTGACCAGTTTGTTTTCTTGTACATATGCTAAGGAGGTTTGTTCATTTGTTACTTTCAATAATCCACGATTTTGATAACTCCACATTGTACTATGTGATTATAAACACGTTGGCCACCCGTTTTTATAATATCATGGTACAATGTTTCCTTACCATTATCACTTCATAATTTTCATTCTAGATAAATTTAAAATCTTTTCTTCACATTGCATTATACAAATTAAGAGTTATGCTTAGAGCTTTAATTTCGAGACATCATAAAGATGATGCATTATGCCTTTCGTATTTTCATTTCGTGGCATTATAGATTGTTGGATAAACGTTTAGTCGTCAGTTAAGCAGTAATTCTTTCGAGTTTCATGATTACAATTTTACCAAGTTAAAGAATCTTTCAGTTGTTTTATTCTTTATCACATTGGATTGACCAAATTCCGTAGTATTAATGGTTGATGGGTAGACATTCAGTCTTTGGTCAAACGGTGAATCATTCGAGTTTTACGATTAGTGGATGAGAAATTCGGATTAAGTTTGTGATACTCGCGTGCGGAACATTGTGTGAGAAGGATATATATATATAATGTATATATTGCGTGAGATGAGTATAACTATAGCGTGTGATTATGATAAGTGGTGCACGTGTATAGGTGTTTATTGTGGAAAGTCGTCTGATGATGTGCCATGATGCTCACTTTCAAGTCGAGTAGAGTAGCCAACATATTCACTGCTTGTAAAGGTTCTGTAAAATTTCTCGAATTCGTGTTTTCGTGTACGTGATTAGTGAAGTGCAGATAAGGGATACAATTTAGGTGTAAAGTATGTGAAGTAAATGTGAAGTGAAAGTGTAGTATAGTGTATTGAGTATACGATATATTGTAATAGGTCTCGCATATAGATTCATGTATAACTAACCAATAAACCAAGAGTTCTCTATCTAATGTAGGAGTAGGACAAGTAAAACTCCTAGTAATAGGTCAATGAGGGATATGATATAGACTAGACTCACGCTAATTCACTATAACCAATGTCTCTGATACCAATTTGTCACACCCCGCCAAAAGTGGTTTGCGGAAGAACGGGCGTGCGACTATCATGAGTAAACATAGCATATGATTATCGTAAACAATAAATGTTTGATAAAAAGTAATGTCACCAAAATTTAATGTAAACAACGTAGTTGAACCAAAACATAGTTTTTAACTAAAATTTAGAGGTGACATCTTTACAAAATGAAAGCTTGACTCCAATGCATGCGACTCAATGCCTAGCTTAGTTGATATGTTTTTCACCCCAAATTTATAAAACAGTAAATAAAATGCGGTAAAAAGTGGGGCTGTGAACTCACTGTCACAATAAGGTTTATTAAATATGCATTAATAAATAATTTGAATGTTTATAAAACATTTGTTATGTTTTTCACCCCTAGTTTGTAAAACAATATAAAAAGAGTAAAAAGAGGCTGTGAACTCACTTTTGCGAAGCTTCCAATTTTGTAGTTGGGGATTTCAACCAAAGTTTCCTAGCGTCCTAAACGCATAAGTATAGTTAATAAGTGACGGTCTAAAATGACACGCCTAGTCTATATGATGCATGAATGTTTCTCTCAACTCGAATTTTGATATGAGCGATATGTTGGTGACTGGGTAGTTGGACTTGTATGTTAAATTATGATTCTACGTGTTAAGTACATTTTTAAAATACATTCACTTTGTTTGTAGACGAGTAATTCGTTGTTTGAAAGATAATTATTTAATTTGAGTTAAATAATTATGAGTAATTATCAATTAAAGAAAATGATTTTTATATATTAAATGATCATTGTATAACTAAATGTTAAATAAGTATTAATAAATATTTAATTTATTAAATAAATAAATAAGTAAATAATTAAATAAATAAATAATTTAAATAAATAATTTAATAATTGTTTAAAATACTGACTGTTACGCATATATATATATATATATATATATATATATAATTTAATTAAGTATAATTTGGTTATTTACTTATTTTTGAAATCTAGATATTTTTGTAAAAGGGTATTGGGTTTAAATGAGCTTATATCAATAAAAGAATACTGGTGGGCTGAACAGAATTTCGGGCTGAACCTGCGACTTGGCCGGCCATTTGGCCAGGGCCCAATTGACTGAATTGGTTCGGTTTAAACACTGAGTTGGGCTAGACAATCTGGGCTTCAAATTATTAGTTATTTTGGGCTTAAATTTCTGGGTTTCTTTTAATCTGCTAGTTCACAAGGAAGAGGTATGGATCAAAGGGGTACGACTGAGCTTGATGGCCGGTGACCAGCAACCCAGCCGGCGGAAATTAGGAGTAGTAGCCGGCGGTGGCCTGAAGCGTCGCCGGGAAGAACGTTTTTAACGGAAACGATTACTAAAACAACCCGATACACCCACCCCCAACGCCTGATTAATAATACGGGAATATAGTATATTTACTATTCTCAAACCCATGCGAGAGCACACATCCCATATGTGAGTCGCCGGAGTTGGCGATCACCACCCAATTCGAGAACGCCCTTCGTCGGAGACGGGGTTTTGTGACGGAAACAAATAACCCAGATGTTGAACGAACCCATGAAGGAAACAGTTCCGTCAACGAAGTGAAAGTGTAAAACGGTGTATCAAAGCCGTCGGCACACACTATGTGTGTGTGTCGTCGGAGGAGATAACTTAAGAAAACCCAGAAAGTTTAAACAACAAACTCACGTACGATGCAATGCTTGAACGGAATGAAAAAGGTAGAAAAAAATTTATACCTTTCGAGATTTGAAAGAAACCGCGAACGGGGTCGGTTGTGTTGTTTCTGCTCGCCGGATTTAAGCTGTGAAATCGCCGGAGTTTCTATCCCTGGAACACGTTTTGGGTGATGGGTTTTTTTTTTTGCAAGAGTGGTTAGGAGAGAGAGGTTATTATATTATATAGGCTAGGAGTGTAGGGTATTGTTTTGAATATAAAGAGATAAGTACCGATTTGTGACCACAAGATTCAAGTAAATCCCCCCTATGTACCGGAAAATCAGGAGTGTTTGGTACAGGACGTGGTCGCTGTGGTAGAGTAGGATGGATAAGTTGCAGTTTAACTCTCACAAAGAGTCATCCTCCATTCCTCACGCACATGGATCTTTTATTTCTTTTTAAATTTATTTATTATTTTTATTATATATTGTATTTGTATCCTTAATTCAATTTGTTTCACTTTTGTATTGATCACTTTAATTTGGTATATGTTAATTATATAAATCATACTTTTGATTTGGGTTTTGTCACCAACTCACTAAGTTACAGTCAACCACTGTGCAAGCTTAATTAATCGTATCATTGATGTGTACAAATTAATAATTAATTTGTATGATTTGCTAGACTTAGACAAATAAGAGTCCACTATTATTAATGTCATGGAAAATGTAACTAAGTGATCACAAATAGGTGTTGGGTTAAATACCCAATCGCGAGGGTTGTCACAAAAGGGAATTCTACCGGTAGGCATATATGCCTTATGAATTCCATCTCTGTTATGTCTACGATAAAATCACATAAGAATTTCAATAACACCCAAAACCTTCTTTTTTTTCATTTGTGTCAAGATTTTCTTTCATCCAGTAAGATTTCCAATTCAACTAATACCGTTAAATCTTTGCTTTATAACTGAATTAAAAATAAAACTGAAAACTCAACATCTCCGGAAATCAAATATCAAAAATCACCATTTGCTCACTCGCAAGCATACCATAACACATACGCACAATTTACAATTTTATTTAATTAAAAATTAATTTTAGGACGTTAATACCTTTAGCCTGTTTTAATAACTTCAGGCATGTCCATCTATATACCACCGGATCTACCACCATATTTGCCAGCAAGGACATCCTCATCTACACCACCTGCTTCACCATCGAATGATTTTAGGTATAAAGAATAAATGGTGGCTAAGGTTTACAACTAGCGAAAATATACGGTTGGAGAGTGAAATAGAGAGATAAAAAAGGTTTTTAAAATAGAGAAATACAGAAAAAGGGAAATGGTTTTTATTGCTTATTTTTTTATTATACCTATTTTACCCTTTTACATTTATTTATTACTTAAAATAAAATTGATTTATCTACACAAATGCCGTTAGTTGATCTTAACCATTAATTTTAAAATTGAATTGTCTAAGATCGAGTTCTACGGGTTCTGTAAATAGTATGGGTTCTGTATGGAATCCTTCACTATATATATATATATATATATATATATATATATATATATATATATATAACAACACAATATTCGCAGCACCTAAAAACTGACAAAAAACTGGAATACAAATGTTTTGTTTGTGAGAGTCATCTTTGACATACTCACTGTATAAAAGTAGCTCAAAAATTTTACAAACAAAACTTTACAAAGTGTTCGGGGTTTGCAGTTTCAAATCATGATCTAACCTTATGCCAATTAAATAGTATTGGAATGAACTTTGCCATTTGTCCCTCAATTTCTTATTTTTATACAACTTTATTCTCTCCCCAAATCTGAAAATACAGATAATTAGTCAGTTTGTTACCACTGCAAAAATTATTGTAGAACTATAATAAACACTTACGATCAGAAAAATTATGATGAATATTGTGATATAACCACATTCCCAGCTCCCCTCTTGTTTGTTGCACTGTAATTAATTAACAATTAATTATTTTAAAACTAAGTTGATCAAAATTGGTAAATGAATACATACCTTTGAAACTTTCCACTAAAATCTACGAGGGAACATTTGTTCGATTACTCTAACGAAGAGGTAGTAATTTCTATTAATATCTCGGGGCAAAGAATCGAGAATGTAGATTTCATTGGTTTTAGGACAAATGATAAAGAGGACCCAGTGATGACTGCAAATATACACAAAGACTTAATACAGTGAATATTGTGCATTTATAATTAAAAATTAAAAATTACTTTTGTATATAAGGTGCAAGAATGTATGTTCGGTGCTGTTGATGCCTGAAAATTTTTGTGATATGTCTCTTCATTTTGGGATTCTGACATTCCGACGCACTAATTAATCGAGGATTTTTAAAAAAGCACATTCATAATTAGCCTAATATCATAGAAATACCTTAAAAATATTATTAGCACGGACATAGTTAGTAAATTAAATTATATCCAAAGTATTAAACAAATAATATCAACTTACATTGCAACAATATGTAACATGCAGATGTCAGCATTTCCCAATGTAGCTACGTTACAAAGCTCAGGTATCGTGAGGGCTTCTCTATAAATCTCAGTATACATACTCGAAGGTGAAGAAAAAGTAACATAAGTTCTGTTTTTGAGAAATCTCTGGATCATTTCGTGAAAACCGGGATATTCTTCTGCTACTTTAGCCGTCATCGCCACATCTTCAGGATCAACAAAATCCGGAATGGGATCTTCCATCACAGAACTTGGAGACTTCAGACACGAAAGAATTGTGTTTCACTAAATTGGTCCTTGTAGGTCATCCCGAAGTTAGGTTCACCACGAATATCAGTTTTTCGAGAGTGAACATCGGATGCAAGTGATCTCTATAGTGCAGCTAGGTGAACCTTTTATGTGCCACTTTCAAAGGCCATCTGCTCATCTTCCTGTCTTGCAGCAAGAGTTTTCACCAGCATGAAGCGTTTCAAGGCAGCCTGAGCAAAGTTTCTGGCAATGTTTTTCTCAGCGTGAATGATGTCTCGAATCTATTGGACTTCATTGTATAAACATTCAATGTCTCGAGGTTCGAGAATGTAGAAGTCACCTTCATCAATGGTGTACTCTTGGTCATCGTCACTTCGGACCTTGAAGATGGTGTACCGGTAAAATCCAGAGAAGTGGTTGGTCTTTATTTCCAGGAGGAGTGATTGATTGAACGTCAGCAGAGGTGGGGGTGGGGGTGGGGGTGGGTGTCTGACGTTGTGATATTTAACTTAGAAATGTTCAAATAAGATTTCAAGATCATTCAGAGATGTCGAGTGATCAGAGGAGGTTGTGGGTAGAGGTCTTTCAATGTCGTTGGTCAATGAATCAAGCAGAAAGGTTTCAGCGCATGATACATTGACACTTTCTCTGACCATTCTGCTTGATTGGTTGTAAACTCTGAATGAAGCGGATTCCTTTGAATATCCAATAAAGACTCCTTCATTAGCTTTCTCTTGAATTGTTAATGAGCTCATATGGAGTCTTGCTGTATGTTTTGTTGATGATGAAGCGGTTTTGAGTAAAACATGCAGTGCTGATAGCTTCTGCCCATAAAGACAGTGGAAGTTTAGAAAATCAAAGCATTGTACGTGCAGCTTCAACTAACGTACGGTTTCGTCTTTTAACAACACCGTTCTGTTGGGGAGTTCGTGCAGCGGAAAACTGATGAGTGATGCTAGCAGATTTTAAAATATGAGTCAAGAACTCGATTCTTAAATTCAGTACCATTGTCAGTACGAATTGTTTGAACATTTAATTCCATGTTCACTTGAGTTTTCTTGATAAATGAGATGATGATCTCTGCGGCCTCATCCTTAGAGTGAAGGAAATGGACCCATGTGTATCTTGAATAGTCATCAACAATAACCAGTACATATCGTTTACCAGCAAGACTTTGAATTCTCATTGGACCACATAAGTTCATATGCAGTCATTCAAGAGGTTTAGAAGTACTTGGTGCAGGTTTAGGTTTGTGAGACTTTTTGGTCACTGTTTCCCATTTCACATGATGAACATTTATGATCTTTGTCAAATGCAACATCAGGTAATCCAGACACATGGCCTCCTTTTATGTCACTGAGTTTATTGATTTTGATGACCCATTTGAAAGATTTTTCAGAGGATTCAATAATTCAATGAGATTTTTCATTTTTAATCCAGTTATATTTCACATGAGTTGATTTTGAAGAAGTTTTGTTGTCGCATTTTGTGGAAACTGAAGATTTAGGCTTTGGTGTGGAATTTCCTCGAGAAGATTTGAGACGAGAAGACGAGTGGGTATAACAGGTTGGTAGTCGTTTGGCATAATTCTTTGTTTAGAAACAGGAGACAATGGATCTTTTTTATTAGATTTTGATGGAGTCGAGACGTTTGATTTGCACAGGAATGGAAAGCAAGTTTTGCATGAGTTTATGATTTTACCAGATTTATGAAATACTTTGCTCTTGTAGCTACATGGAGCATCTAATGTAACAAAAAATCGTTTATCAGTTTGAGTAATCTGTTTCTTTGTAATTTTATCAAAAAATCTTTTTGTTCCAAATTCGTCAGTTTTAACATACACATCATCGAAATCAGGAGAATATCTGACAGGACATAGACAGTAGAATCATAATACGTTCTATAAGCCGTTGCAAGATTTTTCACATGATTAGAGTTATAACATTTATTTTGAATAGAAAAATAAGAAGCAACAGACGTAAGAGGACTAGACTTCTTAAGCAGGCTGGGCTTCTTAAGTATACTAAATCCAGTCCGAATAGACTTCTTGGACTGCTTGGCTCTTGTGACTCCATCCGGCTTCATAGACTTCTTACTTTGGGACTCTAATTTTTTATCTGCAAGATTCAAAACAGGTGGATTGGAGCTTCTCTTCAAGATGGTTGGAACTGGATTAATAGGTGTCGGTCTCAATAAAGAGGATTTAGAATTTTGAGAAAACATTTTTGTCAGTTTTAGGTTTCAATTCCAAAATGGTGTCCTCTAATTTGTGTATCTTAGTTTGAAGGTTTTCTTTTTCTTTATCAAAAGCTTTTTGGGTTTCATCAATTTCAGATTTAAGTTGGACAATTTTCTTTTCTAAAATTAATGGTGGAACATAAAGTTTTGGTTCTTTAATTTGTTTTAAAACTTCATATTCTGGAATGGAAAATTCTGCTGGTGTGATGATTCGAAAATATTCATTGTGTTCAAATTTCGCTTTCTTCCTTTCATATGTTGAGTTTAAAGCATCATAATTGAAGCTAATTTGAGCATATTCTTCCTTTCCTCTGTTGAACTTTTCAATCTCTGCTTCTTCATCCAGAATATGAAGGAAGCTTTGCTAGATTCCCAAGTTCATGTAGTCGTAGTTGTACAATGTAGGAAGAACATTAGCAGCTTTCTCCAGATAATGAGTACTTTCTGCTCCGAGACCCACTTTTGATTTGTAAGATCTGAACTATTTTGGTTCATTGAACTTGATCGTCTGTTCTGTATGACCGGCTTTAACAATCGTCAGCTCCAGTTTAGTGATGTGTTCTTCATCATTTTCCTTTATGATAGTAAGACTGTATATTGTGGTTCATTGTTCATCGATTTGCTTTTTAAAATTGTTGGTTATATCCTTGATTTGTTCACTTAAGGTTTGAATTTCGATGGCTGTGTCTTCAATCGATCTTGGTAGTCTTTCATCTTGAATACAGAGGACTTTACCCATTGTTGCTCTCTTTGTAATTGAACAGATTAGTCATTGAGTAATTTTCTGGACTCGTCGTTTTCACTTGACGTTGATTTCATGTTTTTAATATTTGATATCTCACGATTTTTGTCATTGATTATTAGATTCAATCGATTGGACTCACTGGTGTGAGCAACATGAAAAGTCGACAACTGTTTTTGTAACTCTTGTGTTTTTTTATTAGAAGAGTTATTTTGATTAACTTGAGGAACAAGTGTTTCAAGTTGACGACGAAACGTCATATTTTCTGCTTTTAAGTTAGTGATTTGTGCATTTGATGAATTATTTGTGTTTACTTATTGTAAACTTTCTTGTAATGCAGATATTTTAAATTGAAAAGCAGATTGTGACGTAGACAGCTGAATTTGTAATTCCTTGTTTATTTGTTCGAAAGACTGCAGTTTTTATAATTGAAGAGAACATTGATTTAAATCATTTAAAATTTTTGTCTTTTCAGTCTCTAAATCTATTATTTGTTTGGTCAACTGGGCTTTCTCGTCAATTTCATGTAAAAGTTCTTCATTAAACAAGGAATTATCAGATAGATCAGCATCTGAGTCAGTTAGAGAAGAATCTGAGGGAGAAGAGTGTACCTCGTTTTCATCATTCTCAGGGATGCCCAGCTCTGCTCTTAATTCATTTGATCTAGACATAAAAGCCAGACTGGATGTGCGTTGTTCTTCCTCCTGATCATTAGAGTCTTCCAACCACTGCATATCCTCTGCCAGTAGGACTTTGCCATTCTCGGTCTGCTTAGCCAGGAGCATTTTTCTTTTGAAGTATTCAGAATCTTTAACCTTCGGCTTCTTGCATTCTTTGGCGAAGTGCCCAGTCATGCCACAGTTGTAGTACTTTTTCGGTGGCTCAGTAGTGGAAGATGATGTTTTGTTGTTAGGGTATGGGAAGAGAAGTTGAATTTGAAGTTCGATGAAGACCTGAGGTTTTGTTTGTTGGCTTGTTGTAGTATTTGTTGTTGTAGCTTGAGATTAGAGCTATGGCCTGACGAACAGACTCAATTTCTTCATTTGTTCCCTCGGGAATAAGAATCTCAGGTTCATCTTTAACAACCTCTTTTGATTGAGCTTCCAGTAAGGCATCATTAACTCCTTTGTTCAGTGCTTGGTTTTGTTTGGCCAACAGTGCAAGTGTGTCAGCATTGTGTTGCCTGGATTTGGCAATTCCTTTTACCATTGGCTCATTCTGATGTAGATATTCATATAGTTCATGAACATCTATCAGGCCCAAGTCTTTGTGTTGCATTGCACTGTTTCCAAACATTTCCTATTCGGGGAGAAGGGATTGAATGAATTTGATGTTGATTTCTAGATTCCCCTTATTTAGGTTGTTCTTTCGAAGGTCATTTAGCATGTTGTAGAACCTATGGTAGGATTGTTCCAATTCTTCTCCAGTGTTAGCTTTAAACTGATCGTAAGTGTTAAGGGTAGATACCATTTTAGCTTTGTTGCCTAGGTCAGTTCCCTCCATTTGTTTGCGGATCTCATCCCAAAGTTCCTTCCCAGTCTCAAAACTGTCAAAACTGCTGTATATTTCATTTGTAAGACCTTGCAGCATGTATGAGTGTGCATATACATCAGCTCTTGCCCTTTCTTTCTGTTCTTGATTGTATTCAGCAGGGGGAATTTCGAGAACACCGCCAGTTACCGGTTGTTGTGAGTTTGAGGTAGCTACCACAGCTCGGTAGAATTTTGCTGGTCCATTCTCAAGGGATTCAAGGATTAGTGGACCCGCAGTTTGACTTAGGATAAAATGGAGAAATCATTTCTTCCATTGACCATATTCTCCTCGGTAAAGAACATGTGGTTTGGTATCTGATCCAATGGACAAGGCATCTTTGGAAGTCTTGTTTGATTTGTTTAGTTGAGATTACGACGGGGTAAAAATTTGAAGTGTTTGGAAAAGATCTAGAGTCGAGAAGTAAAGATCTCGGGTCAAAGGTGAAAAGATCTCGGGTCAAGGTGTGAAAAGATCTCGGGTCAAGATGTTTGAAAGTTCTCGAGCCGAGATGTTGGAAAGTTCTCGATTCGAATACGTGAAAAGATCTCGGGTCGAGATGGTTGAGATTTCTCGAGTCGAGATGAGGTAAGATCTCGAGCCGAGATGTTTGAGAGATCTCGAGTCGAGATGAGGAAGATCTCGAGCCGAGATGTTGTAGAGATCTCGAGTCGAGATGAGGAAGATCTCGAGCCGAGATGTTGGAGAGATCTCGAGTCGAGATGAGGAAGATCTCGAGCCGAGATGTTGAAGAGTTCTCGAGTCGAGAAAGTTCTTCAGGACCGAGCCGAGAACAGTAGCGTCGTTCTAACAGAATGTTACGAGAAAACCGAAGAACTCCACTAAAATGATCCTAACTTGCTCAAATCTTAACCAAAATGATTGATTCCAATAATTTTGACGAAAATAAAACAAAATCTAATCCGAATTTTGAATTTAGAGACTAGTTCAAGCTTTAATGGTGTTTTACTAAAATCAAAATTTCATTTTCAAAACGGATTGGAATTGATTAAAACATAATTCTATGCTTAATAATATGAAGAAAGGAACAAATTCAAGCCATAAAAACAAGCAATGATACCTTAAATCTGGATTTTGATTTTTGACCCCTTTTTTCTTCAAAAACTTGAAAAACCCCAATAATCTTCTGTTTTGGACAGCAAGCAACGGATTTGGATCGAATTCAGAGTGAATTTATGCTCTGATACCAATTTATGATTATAGATTAACCTTTCAATCCATTTATTCAATCCAAGAATGTAATATTTGATAGAACTTGAAGAAGAAGTAAGGGTTTTAGAGAGAGAAAGTAGATGGTGAGAGAACAATTGCAAGAGATATTTTGTGATTAATGGAAAAAGTTAACAATTAGGGATTACATCTTTGGTTTATATACCATCTCCCTAATTGTCTAATTAATCCTAAGACGAATCTAATAACTATACAATGTTGGCATAAATACCTCCAAGACTATGCATTACAATCAAATACGTCCTAACAATAACATCTAGGCAATGTCTAGCATCTAAATGTTTCTAGTAAGGCAATTGAAAAAAGATTGAATTTTTTTCCATATGGCATCATTATCAATACGAAATCTCTTACCCAACACAACATTAATATTTTCAACTCGAGAAAATGCATCAAGTCGTGTCCTCACTGTTCTGACCTCTAATGTTCCGTGAAATTCAATCGCCATCTTCCTGAAACGGTGGCCCTTAGGAAGGACAAGCTTGTCCTTCTTCACAAACAGGACAAGCTTTCTTACCCTTCGTTTTGTATTCTGACTTACTGTATGCTGGAAAGTCACTTATAGTACAAAAAACCATGGCCCGCAATTTAAAGTCTTCTCTTTTGTAAGCATCATATACGTCTAGACCCGAACTCCAAATAGTTTTTAAGTCATCAATTAAAGGAGACAAATAAACATCAATATCATTACCTGGTTGTTTCGGACCCTGAATCAACAACGACATCATAATGTATTTTCGTTTCATGCATAACCACGGTGGAGATTGTAAATGCATAAAAGAACCGGCCATGTACTATGACGACTACTCATGTTCCCGAAAGGATTTATCCCATCCGAACTAAGCCCAAACCGTATGTTTCTAATCTCGTTTCCAAACTCATAATACTTTCTATCACTGTTTCTCCATTGCGGTGAATCCGCAACATGTCTGTTTTTCCCATCAATTACACGTTCTTCTGAATGCCAACGAAGTAACTTTGCTTCTTTCTCATTTGAAAATAACCTTTTTAGTCTTGGTATAATAGGCAGATACCACAACATTTTAGCCGGTGGTCCATTTTTTGTCACATCATCGTCAACTTCATCCGAATCATTTTTCCGTTTATACCTCGATGCACTGCAATGAGGACAGTTATGTAAATTTGCGAACTCATTCCGAAACAACATACAATTATTGGGACATGCATGTATTCTTTCTACTTCCAAACCCATTGGACACATTAAATTTTTTGCTTGATATGTCGAAATTGGTAATTCATTATCTTCCGAAAGCAACTCGCGTAAAAGCTCTAATAGACTTGTAAAACTTTTATCACTCCATCCGTTTTTCATCTTTAAGTTAATTAACTTCAACACAGCATCAAGTTTCATTAATTTAGAACCTTTACATAACGGTGTTTGTGCTTCATCAAATAGGCGATGTAATTCATCTTGTTCATCAACACCACCCATATTAGTATCCAAGTGATCATTAAAACTTTCATCGAAACGGTCGTTTGAATTGTATTGATCATCATCATCGTTGTTTAAATCATTGTTCAATGTTGTTGTATATTGATCACTACTATTTAAATTGCTCGAAGATGTGTTTCAATCAAGTATTGATTCTCCATGTCTTGACCAACAAGTGTAATTATGCAAACAACCATGTCGAAACAAATGGATCTCAATATCCATGGTATCGGTAAAACTTTTAAAGTTTTTACAAATGTTGCAAGGACACAAAATCTTACGATTTGCATTATTATAACGATTAGAATCGGCAATCTTAAGAAAATATCCAACACCTTGACAAATTCAGGAGAACCACGTGAAACTTTGTACATCCAATAATCACGATCCATCTAAAAGATAAAAAAAAATAAATCGTCAATTACATTAAAAACTAAAATATATCAAATTAAATATTAAAGTAAACAAATAAAATTGGTTTGAGGGCATTTAAGCAATTAACTCTCTCATGTGTCATTTTATACAGCCATATTCGAACAAAGGTTTAGTTTCATTTGATAATGGTTTTCTGTTGGTGTGGGAAAGAAGCTATGATTCGTACTTCATGGACAACCAAAAACCCTGGCAGAAGGTTTTACTCATGTTCAACAATGGTAAGTTCGATCCGTCACAGATCTAGTTTAATATTAACCATTAATTTACAGTTCAAATTATTGTTTTTCTTTTTAGGGACGTTCTAAATGTAACTTTTTTGGGTGGCGTGATCCTGCGATCTGTTAAAGATCTACACAAATCATTCCAGGATTACCAGAATCGAAGAACAATCTTAAAATGGAACAGATGGAACGTTACCTAAAGTTAAGGAAAATGAAGCTGTATTTGATAGGGATTTGCCTAGTTTTCATATCATATGCAATGTTTGTATAAATCCAATGTATTCTCTAGTTATCGAATGTAATGTGTCTATTTTGGCAACTATTTTGGCATAATAACATTTCTGAGCCTATTTCCAAGTTTAAAGTGATATATATTGTAAAAGACAACTAAATAATAAACGAAATTACCTTAAATGAGTAGCAGAACGAACACAGGGTCTCGACGAAGAAGAAAGATGACTATTTCAAAAAGTAACCGTTGGTTATTGAACTGATTAAAAAAACATAAATAGGAGCGGTTGCACCGCTCCAAAAAAGAAAAAACATAAAAATTATTTAGAAGGAGCGGTTGCACCGCTCCAAAACGTATTAGAAGGAGCGGTTCCACAGCTCAAGAAACAGTTCTGAGCCTATTTCCAAGCTTAAAGTGAGATTTATTATAAAAGACCACTAAATAATAAACGAAATTACCTTAAATGAGTAGCAGAACGAACACAGGGTCTCGACGAAGAAGAAAGATGACTATTTCAAAAGGTAACCGTTGGGTATTAAACTGATTAAAAAACATAAATAGGAGCGGTTGCACCGCTCCAAAAAAGTAAAAAACATAAAAATTATTTAGAAGGAGCGGTTGTACCGCTCCAACAAGGAACCACCGTTACAAATAAAAATAGTCGTCGTTATTCCATTAATTGTTTAAAAGGTGCGGTTGCACCACTCCAAATAGTATTAGAAAGAGCGGTTCCACCGCTCCAAAAAGCCATGAATATTACTTGTTGAAGAAATTGCATGTTTTTTGTTGAAAAAAAAAATGAAATAAAGTATCCATTGTTATCCTAAAAAGCCATGAATATTATTTGTTGAAAAAGGTCACGCATATTTTCAAGACAATAAACAAATTAAAAAGAAACAATTTAGTTCATTCCAGTTACTTGAACGGCGATTACAGACAAGAAAAAGAAAACACGACAATTATAAAAAATGAAAACCAACATTTAAAACAGACGATCATTGAACCACAACCCTAGATGACCGTTCTTCTTCTCCAGATCAATCGTGAAACAAACCCATTGGTTGTTTCTTATTCCCAAACTCTGCTTGAAATCCACAAAATCCCCATGAATGGTCATAGGTTCTAAAGGTTTTTCTTTTTTGGCCCTATCTCGATCTCCATTATCCAAGCAACATTTTTTATAACGGTAAAGATCGTGATCCTCCACGAGCTTTGTCGGTACCGTCTGAAAAGATCAACAAAATTTCATCAAGATTAACATGCAATTTTGTTATATAATATTTTGTTATCAATAATATACAAGAAAAGATTGAAATTTCTACATACAATTATGTTGGTTATATCTTCCTTCCATTTGACGGCGAAGTAATGACTCACTAATAGTGGATCATCACTTTGAAAATCGTCAATCTCATCGTCACTGGACACAATAACACGCGTTTCTGGATTTGATGAACTCATTGTGATCAAAAGTAAGTGATTTCTTATCATGGTGGGAGATAGTATTTGATTAACTCATGGTTAATCACTTTATATAATAACTAACTGAAGAAACGAAAAGTCTTGTAATAAATTTGGCGCGTAAAAGCAAGGTAACCGCTCAAAATAATCGAAGAGCCGCGCTTCAAATAAATAATAATATTTAATTTTACTATTGCCGAATGGGGGGTTGATAGTAAATTTATTGCATGGTATAAATATTAGTTAGTTTGTAATCGATATTGAATTTAATCATAGCCGTAAAAATTGCAGCTAGGTTTTACAGCTATAACCTAAACGCTATTAGATAACTGCTGCAAGAAATAGATAACCGCACCAAAATGATATTTTTCTTGATGCTTATCCATGCAGCATCTAGATTAGACTGCGGAATCAAATAACTCTTGAGATTCTCCAACATACGTTATGATGGTTTGGTTGAAAAAAGTTACCATCATAATTAATTTTTCGCTATATAAATTTGATTGTAATTACCATTTCTCAAATATAGGTTTCCAAATATGAAGATGTTAAATGTCATTGCTAACTGTTGGGGCATCATCAACATTCACATGCCAACTAGAGCATAGTTTGGGTATGTAAGTGAATCTTGATGATGCTGCAGCAGTTATCAATATGACAATTTGGAGGTGCGGTTCTGTTTTGATGCGCGCCAAAACAACTACTCCCGCCAAAATCAGTTGTATATATAACGCATGCTTGTTAACATTGGTTTTAGAAGTACTTGCTTTTACAACATGAGTGATATTAGTGTAGATCAAGAATTACCACATGAAGTTCCACAGGATGATGATGTCCCACACGATGAAGTTCCACATGCAGTTCCACATGCAGTTCCACATGATGAAGTTCTATATTATGAAGTTCCACATGCAGTTCCACATGATGAAGTTCCACCCGATTTCTTCATTCTAGAATGGCGTTCCTCCATGAAAAACAGAATTGTATGTATCTTGTTAATAAGTATATTTCATTTTTCTTAGCATTCATTAAATTTATAGTATAAAGTAATTTAATTATATCTTGTTTTTCATTTTTCTTTTCTTTTAGACTATTCCAGCAAAAATTTGTCCGGGACCACCGCCTTTCGAATGAGCATCCTCTTCTTGTTTTTGAAAATCCTGATGTCCCATTCATTAGGATTTATGATTTGAAAATCCACGGTGATCGAAGAAGGAACAATGTTGGTTTTATGGACCATATGACTATAAAAGGTGATTTTGTTGAGTTCAGAAGGAAGATGGGCATCCAAAGGAACCAAAATGTGAAGTTCACCCTTGATGTTCCGGAAGAAAAAAAACAATGGTGAAGGGAGATCTTCTTAGATGGGCATGTATGTTAGATTTGGTTTGGTGTTGTTTGTGATCATTAGGTTGTAACTGATCTTGCATGAGAATGAAAACGTTTGATTTCTACTTAATTCGTATTGGACCGGCATTAATTACTACTTAATGAAAACGTTTAATCATTTGCACAAGATTGAAAAATGAAATCATTAATTACTTGAACAACGTTTGTGAAGGACTTTATTTTTAAAATAAAATTTAAAAACTTAAATAGTTTAGATGAAGATGCGAAGTCCGCACCACCAAATGGTTTTGTTACTGCGGGGTTCAAACGTCCGCACTAATAGTTACAATATAGGTGCGGGGCTAAGACAACCGCCCTATCAAAAAGTTATGTTACTGCGGGGCTAGGACAACCGCCCCAACAAAATTTTATGTTACTGCGGTTTACAAGGGACCGCTCCAACTAATTTATTTGTTACTGCGGCTCTTTATCTTATTGTGCGAATCTGATTTGTTACTGCGGCCACTGCTGTATAAATGTTTTTGGGCGCGCACCTTCAAACCTTTTTTGTACTAGTGGTGTCTACAAAATGATGTGTACTAACTACGCAACATGTAGGATTCATGCTAGACTTAAATGCAAAAACGAATGTTGTGATTGTTCTAAAACAAAATGAGATTCAATAAGTGTCATGTCAAATACTCGATTTTGAGAGTTGTCACATGTTTATTATCAAAATTTTGCAAAAACTAATGGATATCCAATACGAAAAGGTAGATTTACTAACAACGATGGAGAAAAGAAACGACGAGATTTCTTTTGCCACCGTGAAGGAATGCCGAAGGAGAAACTAGTAGACCATTCAAAAGAGCAAAGAAATCGAGTTTCTTCAAGATGTGAATGCAAGGCTCACATGAGGATAAGAATGAGGAGCAAATGAAATTTTCCCGGAAGAGTGGCAAGTTACTACTTTCATTAGAGAGTATAATCATGTCTTGTTGTCTATGAATGAGGTACGTTTTCTTCCATCTTATGGTAGTATTACAAAGGAAGATGAGAATCGTATAGTCATTTGATGTGAAATATTTAGTTATAAATTAAATTTCCTAAATACACTTATTCTAGATTACCACACGCGTAGACAAGTTTGACCTAATCGTATGCAATATAGTCTAGAAAAGTATTTCGGATATTCGTTTCTCGTTGGTAGTTGCTTGGGGTTCTTTTCCTTTTTCCTGCCGTGCGTCCGCCCCTAGCCTAAACGGTTGGGGTTCTTTTTTTCCGTCTCCCCCCACGTGAATTATTTTCTTCATTGTGTCAACCCCTTTTATTCTTGTTCCACATATTCTATTTTTAGAATTATGAATGTGGGCTGACACTTTTTAATAAATTTGTGAACTTCTTTACTTAATTGGACTGAAGTACTCCTTTTCCAAATAAATCTCGACGTGGCCCATTAATTTGATTTGTATGTGGCTTTTCCAATTAGTTGGTGACCATCCCATCGTCTAATTAATTCGTACGTGGGCTCCCATAAATACTGAGTTGAGTCGTTTCATTTCGTAAAAACCTGCTTCAATTGTCTAGCTCGTCTGAGGCACTGGGTTTATACTCATGTGGGCTGCAGGTCGTGAGTTCGAATCCCTTTGGGAGCGTTGCATTAGCGTAATTTTACTCACACCTCACACGGTCACATATGGGGAATTTTCCTTGGAAATCCCTTTGGGGGCTGGGTTTGCCTGCTTATGTGGAGCTCGAACTCGGGGTACTCGCTGAAAAATTGCGAGTAGGCTTCCGTTATTTCATCTGCTGTTTCCAAAACAATTCGTGGTTGTGAGCGACATAAATGTGGTCTGCCTTTTTCTTTTCAGAAGTTCTTCATTTTAACGCATATTTAGCTCGTTTTTTTGTCTACTTTGTAATTATGATCTGCATTTCACAAATAACAAACATTTAGGTATTAATAAAATATTTTTTTTACAAAACAAACCTAAATTATATAGTACTGGCGGATTTTATTATGTATAAATCCGCCAATATCATCATGCTTAAAGAATGTGGTTGGTCTATAAGACAAATTATGTGTGTCATGGAGCTTGAAAAAGATGTACGACATGGACAACTTCCTTTTCTGGCTAAGGACATTCGCAAATGTTCTGGTAAAATTTGTGAAATGCATGCAAAAAATGATGCAAACGATCTTTTAGAATATTGTAAGAAAAGCAAGAGTGAAAATCCTAATTTTCAGTATGCGTTTACACTAGATGATAAAAACAAACTAGGGCATAATTTTTGGTCTCATGTTCATTGTTTTGACTTGTACCAAAAATTTGGAGATGTTGTGGTATTCAATACTACGTACAAAGTAAATTCTTATGAAATGCCTTTTGGCATCTTTGTTGGTATTGACAATCATGAAGAACCATATTATTTGGATGTGGACTCTTGCGCAACGAAACAACAACAAACACATTTAGGTGGTTCTTAAAGGTAATGAAAGTTTCCTTCATTTATCTTATAACTTGTTAATTTAGTTTTCATCTAATTGTTTGTTTACTAAAACTACATAATTTATTTTTTTGTTTATGACATGAGCACCAAAGACAATATTGACCGATCAAGATCCATGGCTCACTGAGGCAATTTCAAATGTCATGCCTTCTACAAAACATGCATTTTGCATATGACACGTCACTACTAAATTCAGTGGTTGGTTTAATTCAATTTTGAGAAATGATTGCTCAAGTTGGTGCTCACAATTCTATACATTATACAAATTGGCTACAATTGAAGAATTTGAGCAACAATGGCCATTTTTCATTAAAAAATACAACTTGGACAAACATAAACATGTAAAAGGGTTGTATCATATTAGAAGGTTTTGGGTGCCGGCTTATCTCGGTGGTTTCTTTGTTGGTGGCATGGTAACAACCGGAAGATCGGAAAGTATAAATGCTTTATAAAAAGATTTATATCTCGCAATACTTGTTTAACTCAATTTATTAGACAAGTATTCATATTTATTTATAAATATCCAAATACATATAATAATTTATTTTTTTCACAATTTAATTTCTAAATATATTTTGTATTTAGGTTGATCTTGCTATAGAAGATGTTGCACAAACTCAAATGCATAATACTATGTTGGAGAAATACAGAGGGTCTTGCATGAGGTCAAAATCACCATTAGAAGAATACGGGTATCAATTTTTTACCCCATTTGCATTTAAAAAGTTTCAAGAAGAGTTTCCACGAGCAATTCAATACACAGTTTATGAAGAATCATATTATAATTTCGTAGTCAAACGTCATAAAGAGATACAAAGTAAAAAAACAATATGCGATTTAGGATGGTTAGTTGCAAAATTTTTGAGTTTGTTGGGATATTATGTCGTCATATTTTGAGTGTCCTAATTCATAAGGACTGTTTTAACATTCCTTCTACTTATTGGCTTTCACGATGGAGTTGGAAAGAAGTTTCTCCATCACTTGAAATAACATTTATAAATTCAACATCTACGAATAATGGTGAACTTGTGACGGATGTAATAGATACGGTTTATTGTCCTCCTACATCAAAAAAAAGGACGCCCCAAAGAAAAACGAATGAAAGGTGCAATCGAATAAAAAAACAAGTAAGAAGTTGTAGACTTCGTAAAGGTGTTAGCCGTTATTTTAGCACATGTCGAGAAGGAGAAAATTTCAAGAATGATGATACCGCTTCAACACATGCTAATAAGAAAAGAAAATGATGTTAGAATACCAAGATTTATTTTCATTAAAGTTTTAGTTTAATTTGTTGTTCATGTTTGAATTTGAAATCAAATTTTGTTCAAAAATGTACTTTTGTAGAACTTGAAATTTATAATCATTTATAAAATATAGTGTACGATACTCTATTTTGTGAAATTATGAGATTTGAGAATAATTAAGACTAATAATATGGAGGGGTAAAATAGGCATCACAATATTTTTACGAATCATTAATGTGAAGGAGCAAGTATAAAAGGTAATTATGCAAAATTAATTATTGACTATTATATGCCTAGGGGCATATAATAGAAAAACCCTTATAATATCCATATTATTTGATTTTTCATCCAATCAAAATTATTAATCGGTTAAAATGGTAGTAAAAAGTATCTCTTAATCACATAATTAGTTAATCCCTCTAAAAATCAATGAGTATTTTCTTTAAGGATAATTATTAGATAAATACAAAATTATTGACTATCCGGACCCGGTGATGACTCTTTTTCGGGTGAGGACTGCGAGAACTAAAAAAAAACTCTAAAAATGATACAAAACAAACTTTTTTCAAAAAAATTCTTTTTTAAACATTAAAATCGCAGCATATAAGATCCAAAAAAAATAAAAAGTTTTAAAAAATGATCCAAAAAAAAATATGGATCATAATAATGATCCACAAAAAAAATATGTATATATATATATATATATATATATATATATATATATATATATATATATATATATATATATATATATAGGAATGAGTTTCTTTGAGAATTAATATATTGGGTGAGAATGTGAGAATAGATCTCAGCTATTAATTTGGATGGATTTGGGGCTCACAGCCCGGCAAAATCTGTCGCGCGGCGCGAGGGGGGCACATGTGCCCTGTTTAATCATCGATGATTACACTAATTCTCACATTCTTACGATTTTTCCAATTCTCAAAGGAACCCTCCTCTCTCTCTCTCTCTCTATATATATATATATATATATATATATATATATATATATATATATATATATATATATATATATATATATATATATATATATATATATACTTCCTCCGTATCACAATAAGTGATACATTTGGAAGATCACGGAGTTTGAGGCAAAATATTAAAGTAAGCTTAAAATATATTAAAGTAGATAGTTAGTGGATGATGGGTCCCACTTTTCTTGAATAAAGTGACATTAATTAGTTTTAAAAGTAAAAGTAAGGGTATAAGGGTAATTTCACTTTATTAAAGTGGATAGTTAGTGGAGGTTGGGTCCCACATTTTTGCCAAATAAGGTAACTTTTGAAGTGTATCACTTATTGTGAAACACCCATAAATGGAAAGTGTATCACTTATTGTGATACGGAGGAAGTATATATATATATATATATATATATATATAAGTGGGATCCTGTGAGGACTCTTTTTTCGGTGAGGACTCGCGAGGAAACCTCATAAAAATTTCAAAAAATTCCGAAAAAAATATATATAACCCACCATGATTATTACTACATTTTACAAAAAAAAAAATTCAAAAAAATATTATGATCCACATTTTTAGCGAATCATAACAATGATCCAGATTTTTTTTGTGGATCATTATTATCATCCATATTTTTTTTTTGGATCATTTTTGGAAAAAAAAAATTTGGATCTTATACATAGCGATTTTAATGTTTAAAAAAGGAATTTTTTGAAAAAAAATTTGTTTTGGATCATTTTTAGAGTTTTTTTTGGAGTCCTCACAGTCCTCGCGAGTAAAAGAGTCCTCACCGGATCCGGACCCTATATATATATATATATATATATATATATATATATATATATATATATATATATATATATATATATATATATATATATATATATATATATATAGTACATTCAAATACATGTTGTATTAATTGCATTAAAAAGAGTGAGATATGGTCTGATTGTTGGTTGAAAAAAATTAACATGGAAATGAAGTATGTAGGAAATGGTGAACATTCATTAGTTCATGGACAACACAAGCGTTCTAAAAGGTGAATGCAGTTCACATTTTGTCCTTTCAAGAATCATATTTTAATATCTTTTCAATTTATTGCATTTGATTTCAAATGTCTACTGATTTTATTAACAAAACAATTGAATTCATTAAGTCCTTCTGTTGATTCCTTTCAGTGCTTCTGGGACTGGAAGATCTGGAGTAGCTTCACATCCACAAGAAGAGTGGAATAAATAAACTGTAAAATCAGATTAAAAAAAATTATATTTAGCAATGATGGATGGTGATATTAATTGTTTACTATGTTGCCCTTGAGTCAAAAACAGGGATCTGAAACAAGCCCACATTCTTATCTCCATGAATCTGATAGTAATAAAGAGACAGCAAAACAAAGAGATTCATTGGAAAAGGATGTAAGCATGGGTTCTAAGTTTTAACATTTTGTTATATTAAGTTGTTTATGCTTTTCAATAAATCACTCTGTGATTGAGCATAAATTAAAACTAAATAAAAAGTAATTACTAATTAGTGAAATTGCAGATTGAGCAACTACAAATGCGGTTGCAGCAAGAGAAATCTGTACGGATGTTACTTGAGAGAGCTTTGGGTCGAACTTCTAGCTCTTTATCCCCTGGGCATAGGCATTCTGCAAATCAGGTAACTGGATTATATTTTTATTAAGAATTTTGTATAAAATAACAGAATATTATTTATTTTCACTTCTGACATGCACCTTGGTTTATTTAGACAAAAGAGTTGATTGCTGAGATTGAATTACTTGAAGAAGAAGTTACAAACAGAGAACAACATGTTCTTTCTCTATACAGAAACATTTTTGAACAATGTATTAGTCGACCATCTTCAATTCAAAATTCTCCTGCACATGCAAAAAAGGAAACAAGAAAACATCCCACTATTATTTCAAGCACTTTTTGTTCTTCAAACACTTTTCCCTTTTGGAATTTTTCTACCATCAACGGAGCACGAAAACGAAACTTCTTAACAAGGAAAACTACGTCTTCACATGATATTAAGGTATGAATACGAGCTGATTCTTACAGAGCATGTTTTATCCATACAGAACAATTTCATACATAAGGACAATTATGCCCTTAGTGGAAGGGGTGAAGTGCAAAGTATGGTAAAAGGAAAGGAAGGGCAGAATTGTCCTTTGGCATGAAATTGCTCTGTAGGTATCAGCTCCCCTGAACAACGAATTTTCTTAATTCCTAGATTTTTTTATATTGTTAGATGATTCGTTGGTTGCCATCTTATTTACTTATTTCATTGATTTTTATTGGCCAAAATGCCCGTGAACTTGGCTGACTGGGTCTTCTACTACCCTGAACTATTAAAGGTGCAGCATGGTACCTTGAACTTGACAAAATGGTCGATTTAGTACCCTAGTGATAATTTGACCTTGTTTTCTCATGAGATTTGCTTCTAGTATCAATATAGTGAGATGAAGGTATATTTTTTATTCCATTAAAAGTCCCAACGAAAGTAAGTCAAGCGAGAAAATGTGATCAAATTAATGAGTCAGGGTACTAAATCGACTATTTTGTCAAGTTTAGGGTACCATGTTGCACCTTTAATAGTTCAGGGTAGTAGAGGACCTAGTTAGCCAAGTTCAGGGTACTAAAATGCATTTTGGCCATTTTTATATAATATGTTCTTAACAGCAGAGGAAGGAAAATGAAAACGGAAATCCATCAGCAATACAGTTAAGTTTAAAAGAGCATCTGAAACAGTGTCCAAACAGATTATCAGAAGAAATGATAAAATGTATGGCTGCTGCATACGGCTGGCTCACTGACTTGCAACACAAGAAATCGTCTTGCAAATCTATGGTTGAAATATCTTGGATATCAACTGATAACAACTTTTCTCGTGCATCGTGTGCTATAAACAGTTATAGGTGAGTCCTTGTTCATCTTAACATAATATTTAAATATACATAATATGAAAATAATAATATTTTGACAAAAATCGTCCGTATGAAATTATGCATCTTGTTATTCAGACTATTGGTAGAGCAAGTAGAGAGGTTGAATTTAAGCCAAATGGGAACAAACGCACAAATTGCATTTTGGATTAATATGTATAATTCCATGATTATGCATGTAAGATTAATATCCTATTTATTGACTTAAAACATACATATTTAATTGACATTTTGATTTTTGTTATGTTATGATATGCTATGTAGGCATATCTGGCATATGGAATACCGCACACTTCTCTCAGAAGGTTAGCTTTATTTCACAAGGTATTGCGTCAAGCTTTCGGATTGAGTTGACTTTTGGTCAAAATTATTTCTAAATGTACTTCAAAAGATTTATCATGAGTTCGAGTTTAAATAATGTTTCTGTAGTGCAGGCTGCTTACAAAATTGGTGGCCATTTAATAAGTGCAAATGCTATTGAGCAGGCAATATTTAAGTTTCGCACCCCTCGGCTTGGAAAGGTAATTTTGTTTCATCTCTGATTAATAATTGTGTAATTTTTATAAAAGCATTCGATGTTCGGATAAATTATTAAAAGTATATATCATTAATGTTGAAGAAAAACACTAGACGATATAGTAGGTCTATTAGTATAACTCTATGAATATAGAGAAGGTTATAAAATTATAGTATTTGAAGTCAAACGTTTGACTTGAGACATAGTTGAGGATTGTTTGATTATTTGTAGAATTTTTTCAAATCAATAAAGGCATATCGGTCTCGGCGGTTATTAGCAGCCAACCTAGTAATTGGTGCAACTTAACAAAATCAGTAAAAATTGGTCACAACGAAAGTCAAACTGAACAAAAAAATAAGTTAAGTTATTTTGTTATGGACGTATGCTTGTTATTTTGAACATTTTTTAATTTTTTTTCATGTTTATTGACTAATTAGTCTTTTTGTTTGGAGTGCTAATATTTATTTATATAAATATAAATTCCTTTGTTTTTTATGGTACTGTCCTAGAAACCGATTAATCACTACCGAGACCGATTTTTACAACCTTGGTTATTATTTCCTGTAATGATGATGATGATGATGATGAGTTAAACAAGTCAGTTCCAACTGTTAACTGTCAAAATCTTCATGTTATTTCCACAGACCATTTCATTAAACATTATTACATATATTGACATAACTTTGGTTCATGAATTAATTTATATTAGTGGCTGGAAACCAATCTTTCAACTGCATTATGGAAAAAATCTGGAGAAGAAAGACAACGAATCGGTACAAAATTTGGTTTCGAATATAACCAGCCACTTTTGTGCTTCGCCCTTTGCACCGGAACTTCATCCGATCCCGTGGTAAATAACTTTTAATTGGGAAAAATTACAGAAATTGTTGTTGTGGTTTTATGAATTCTCTGATTTTGTCCCTAAACTTTTTTTTTCGTGATTTTTGTCCCTATGGTTACAAATTAAATATTTTTTTGTCCATTTTGACCTAATATGACCAAAATACCCTTACAAAAAAAATTCATAATTTTTAACAAGTTAATCAAAATAAGGGTATTTTAGTCATTCTAGTTCAAAATGGACAAAACAGATGAAATTTGAAGAGCATAGGGAAAAAAATCATGAAAAAAAAAGTTTAGAGACAAAATCAGAGAATTCGTAAAACCACAAAGACAAATTCTGTTTTTAATTTATCACATTTATCGTTCTAATTGTCACACGAAATGATCAATTAACCTGTTTGGCAGCTAAAGGTGTACACACCATTAAACATCATACAAGAGCTAGAATTGGCAAAAAGGGATTTTCTTCAATCGAACATAATCGTGAAGAAATCAAAGAAAGTTTTCATACCAAGATTACTTGAAAGATTTGGAAAAGAAGCCAACATTGCTCCAGACAATCTTCTTAAATGGATAACTGAAAATGTTGATAAACAGCTTTGTGATTTGATACAGAAATGCATGGAGCATAAAACCAGCAAGAAAACGTCACAGATTATCGAATGGTTGCCTTATAATTCAAGATTCCGGTATGTGTTCTCTAGAGATTTAAGTGAAAAACCATGGTGGGTTTGAATTTGTCTTCATTATCTATTTCCATGTGAGTAGGAAAATTTGAATTAATGTACATACATGATTTACGTTTACTTTGATATTTTAGTTTAGTAGTAACTTTCTGATCCTTACAGTAATATAAGACCAGTGCCAAGCCGCCCGTTTACCCAACGATTGTGATAAACATAATAAGGTTAATCATATACTAATACTAGGTTATCATCCGTGAAAAATCACGGGCTGTCATTAATTTTACCGAACGTAATTTATATATATAATACAAAAAATAATTATTAATTTAATGATTATTAAATACATGATAAGAAAATATATAACGCTTCTAAAACGCAAATTATAGAATAGGAGCTTGCAATATAATGCTTACAGAGTATTATAGTTTCTTGTAAATATTTGATAACTAGGTTATGACCCGTGAAAAATCACGGGTTATCGTAATTTTGCTAAAGGTAAGTATTATACGAATACAAAAATGGATTGTTAATTGTATGTTAATTACGTATAAGATAAAAAGCAATATAATAGATTTCATGAATCGAGTGTACACATTATATAAACATGAGGAAATATAATAAAATCTAGGGTTTTGATAATGACTGCTCTAAGAGCTGTCATTAGACATGCATCAGCATCTTGTACATTAATCTATAACTATCCCCCTGAATTTTAGGAACTACTTCTTCCCATGAATTAATGTACAACTTTTATGCGTTTAAAGACAACTCTAAGGAGTGTAATGATCAATACCCTAAAATCTAATATAGGAAAAGTGTTTAATAAGTAAAATATGGAAATATAATAACTAAAAGAAGATAAAACATTACTAAGAATGTTTAATATAATAAACAATTTCTTCAAGATAATTTTTTAAACACTTCCTTGAATACAATGTTTGCCGTTATATTTGGTACACTTACATCTTTATGACTTATACTTCCTCCGATTCAAAATAAGTTATACACTTTCCATATTTGGGTATATCAAAATAAGTGATACACTTTTTAAATTTACCTTATTTGGTAGGAAGTAGTGGACCTCACACCCACTAACTACTTACTTTAATAAAGTGAATAGCCCATTTACCCTTACTTTTACTTTTAAACATCATTAGTCATACTTTATTCAAAAAATGTGGGGCTCATTCTCCACTAACCATCCAATTAATCTAATATAACCCTCATTATAAAATTTTGCCTCAAAAAACGTGAAACCCAAAGTATATCACTTATTTTCAATCGGAGGAAGTATTAATATTTTCAATTTTCAATCATCGTGTGCTTTTTACTCAAGATAAGGTTAAATACAATTGTTCGTGTGAAAAATTTGCTCTCTCAAATATAGACCAACCTTTAACAATAATTGTACTTGACTCTTGATAATTTTCATGAGGCAATAACTGGATTTATTGTACATTAACTTATACATGTAGCAGTAATACAATCTACATCAGTAAAAAAAAAAATGCGTTCTTTAATGGAACGCACGCTTGCAGTAATACATAAATTGCATATGTAATGCTCTCTATCACTTTAGAGGTCAAACATGGCAATAACTTGATTTTGTTTAATTATTTGTGTGTAAAGTAAGTTTTTATTATCTGAAATATAAGCTAAAAAGTTAAACGGTGCTTCATATATATATGATGAAATTACATAATTACCTATTTCATGAATTAGGAATTTAATTGTTGCACCTGAATTTCACTTGACTCACTGAATTATCCAACTTATTTACTATGCATTTAAAAATCTCAAACTAAATAGGCATTGTTCCTGTATTATTAAAAACTAAATTGCAAATGGCATGAATGCACTAATCTTATATTAAAAGAGTTTTAAGAATCAAACACTAAGGTGTTGTTTGTTTTTTCTCAATAAAAAGATCTGCTGTCTGCGGACCACATCAGCTAACTGCTGCAGCTTCTGGGTGGACCAAAGGTCCGCAATCTGCAAGAAAATTGTTGTTTGTTTTTTAACATCTGTAGAGTTGCTTAAATAAATAAAAATTTAATATATCTTATATCTAATAACATTAAAATAGTCCATACATTAATATAGTATGTTATTTGGAGGAGATGTATTTTTTTAGTTTTGGAAGACCCAAGAAGCTAATGGCCAAAACTTCTTGGAGAAAACCTTCTGCAGACATAAAAAGATCTGCCAGCTTCCAAAAAACAAACATCTGCATGAGCTTTTTTCTGCGCGTGGTCTGCGCCGCGAAGACAAAAGACCTCAGGAAGACATTTTGTCAAAAAAACAAACAACACCTAAGCCTACAAAAAAGGATTAAGAGTCAATTAATTACCTATTAGTATTAGTATGTACTGTGTCATTATATTAGACTATTAGTTGCATTAATATGCTTCCTCAGTAAATTATTATAACAAAAAATTGAAAAAATTAATATAAAAATAAATAAATAACACAAAAGAATTTTTGAAAAAAATTGAAAAAGTTAACATAAAAATAAATAAATAACACAAAAGAATTTTTGAAAATTAGAGTAAGGTTATTAGTGTTTGACTATGTTATATTATTAGAGTTTCACTTTTTTGTCAAACATTTAATAAACAGTAATCAATATTTCAAATAAAAAAACTCCAATATGAAAGTTTGACTTGTTTTTGTCAAACATCTAAAAACAGTCATAAACATTATTCTGTTCAAGCAATATGTAGCATATCAAGAGTAATGTTGCATATAAGATGTTCATATTATTATTATTATTTAAAGTTTGAATTTTTGAAATTACAATATGGAACATATTTGACTATGTCAGATTAATAGTTTTGAGTTTTTTGGTCAAACAGGTAAAAACAGTAATTAGCATATATATCTGTTTCAAAACAGAATTATATGAACAAAATAATACATAATTTCTATTAATAGAATTTTATAATTCTTATACGGATTCCAGTTTATATAATAATAGAGAATATTATAATTCTCATATCTGTTTCAGAACAGAATTATATGAACATAATTTTAATTTACAGTTCATAATTATATGAAACAATCACAGAAAACATAATAATAGATAATTAAATTTTATACTCGGTTGAATGTACTGAAATTTGTTTTGTAAGATCTGTTCTTTAATTCGGGTCCAAGATTACGAAGATTGTATGATTAAACCGTAGAAGATTACACCATCTTAAAAAAGCTCAATAATAAATTTTATTAGAATCAATACTAATTAAAGATATGCAGCAAACTTTGCAGAAATTATTAACATTCCAAGAAAACAATAACAATTACATAATACGGAGTAATGAATATTTAAAATATTCCATGTACATCACAATGATCTAATACTTTTAAGAATTTATGGGAGTAATCCGAAATTTGCAAATGATTTTAAAATTTCCATATCATATTGAAACTTTTCGAAAATACAGAGCATACTATTTTAAAATCGGAATGATTTTATTTATAAACTAACAATTATGAATCAGTAATTTTCGGATATTTAATGGGTCAAATTGTTGATGGTTCAACACTTGGGGTGTAAAATATACCCGTTTTAACCAGTTACCCCCTGAATTGAATCAGTAGTGAATTCATACCCGTAGAGGATTAGAGAATTGATAGATTGGATCCACCTATGCTAAAGCATATTTGTGAAGGTAGTAATTTTTACACCACATGTTTCAACTCATGTACCACAACAAATGATTTATTTAGTTGTACAATCTGCAGAAACAGTTGTATAGTGTGGTATAGACATCAATATTTGTGGTATGAAAATTAACTCCCTGTTTGGAATTTGGGTATTTAACCAATTCTTTATTACAACAAAAAAATGGCATGCATAAAACTAATAAAAAAAACTTTGTTTTAATGTCTAAAATCGCTAATAAAATAATATAATCAACCTGCAAATTCCTAACTGCACATTTCCAATTTAATTAAAATTCCAACCATGCACTACCGGGTGAAGATAACTTCTTGATAGAAACTGATATAAAATGGTGCACAAAACCTAGAATATAATGTCGATTCAGCAACAACCTACGTAAAAATTGGTTGATCCTTTTAACAGTTGGCGAAAGATAAGGTAATTATTGAAAAGAACAACATCAAAGATACGCTGACATATAATGTTCATGTGGGTTCTGGAAATTGCATTTGAAGGTGGATATGGAAAAAATTAAAAATCGAAAAGATAAGAGCCTTTAGAACTGAAAAATGCATATTAAATTTCGCTATATATGTAATAAGCGAACTAACCAATTGGACTTTTTAATCATACCAGGTCATTAATTCATGAATAAGATTCGCAAAAACCTGCAAAATAATTAGTATATTACGTACTGACAAAAGAGATAAGAGGTTAAAAGGAATTGAAGTAAAAATAAACGAAAAAGAATATAACAATCATCAAAATCCTCCTCGAAGCAGCACTTGAGATCAATGAAACTGTGCAATGAAAAAGAATATACCCAACTTTCATTTGAAACATATACACCATCCGTAAATTATGCAAAGTTTGTTCAACCTTCCATATAATTCAGCAACATTTAAGGAATGATGGACATAGTATATGAATTCAAATTTAATCAAAATATTCATTAATAATTCCTTAAATTATGCATCGATTTAAAGGATGAAAAAATGAGCGGGAAAACCAATTAGAACATGGCTGAACAAATGCCAAGTGGCAATTTGGTGGTTTAAAAATATGACATGTGGCAAGACAACTTTGTTTTATTATAAGATAGATTATCTGATTTTAAGCATTGCAAGTAATTCGGGCATTAATGATTAATTAAAATTAAATGAACCCTACAACTCGTTATTCAAATAAACAGACTAAAAAAAAGATCATATTCTTAACTATTTTATCCATCTTTTTATATTTATTACTAATATTCCTACCTTTTGGTTATAAAAATAAGTAAATCACTAATCAAATATTGGTACTTATCATCAACCTCATCTGTATGCTTGCAAACAACACCCAAAATAACATGTAAAGTTAACGTAAACAGTTGCAGCTTTTTCTAGTTGAGCCTACTTGTCCACGCATAATTTAAGCTGACTAAACAAAAAGTCAAACATCAATTCCTGGATTGTGTAAAGCTTCACCCATTTCTTTGAACGCAATGATACCCAAATAGCTAGTTTAAACTTCAAAATAGACACAAATCCTTCATTAATATCAGTTTTATTCCGAAGTCAAATGTCTCATCTTTCTTGTATATACATGTCTGCAATTGACAACACAGCTATAAATTATTTCAAACACATGTACGTTCAGTTTGAGGAACCTTTGCTGCAACACAACTCTCATATTCTTCTGCCTGCAACTTTTCCATATGATGACCAAATGGCATAACATCAAAATAAAGTTAATATGATGACCAAATGATATAGCTACTTCCTGTAGCCTGTAGGAACTGTTCATCAACAGTAACATCAAGTCTACAAGAGTAATTTAATTTTATCTATTTCTCTGAAATTTAGAGGTTGGTTATATACTCATGTTCATCATTTAACCAAATTCTAAGTTATACAACAAAATAAACATGAGTACAAAGCACATGATAAAAACCCAAACCTAAACATGGTAAATGTGTTTCACCCCCTGCACCAACTATAATAACATGAACGCCTTGCTCTCTAGCAGATTTAGCATAAGAAAACATCAATTCAGCTTATCGCTGTGCTGACATTATTCTAAAATGCAAACAAATACTTTATCTTTCTAAGGTTTGATACAACCCATTTACTCATGCACATTATTTTGGTTAAAAAGTTCAAATAGAAACAAAAATAGCTTAAACATAAACAGGTTGACATGTAATTGGAATCAGATTAAAACAATATTCAGCATGATGAAAACACGAGGATATACGATTAAGTAACAATTAAATGATAAACATGCAAATGTTTTAAAACACGTGCAGGTACAAACCATTTTTATACATGTGATGTTAGTAGTACCACAAACCCACCATCGTAATTTTTGCAAAATTCATAAACGTATTCAGGTTTTACTGTCTAGCTTTTTTCCCCAAATTCCTATAAACCATAATCACATACGCTGTCCGATTAAAAAGAGTGGGTTCGTGAAATTGGTCCTTGATTTTGATACACAAATTAGTTGGATATCCAAAATAGTTCAACCGATATTCAATATTATCACAATGATATATTTGGTGTTTCTTTCTTCGATCACCAAAAAATGCTTTCAGCAAGCTTTTCGATTAATTTTTCATTAATTTTAAACACATACACAATATACTACATTTCAATCAAGTACACTTGATTTGAAATGAAATAATCAGTAAATATTTGAAAAGATTTCCAAGTTATTGACAATATACACGCATTTATAATAACGCTCATCTAAAAGAATAAAAATAGCTATAAGTAAAACAGGTCAAATGGTGGTTAAACATACATAGTCCTTCATCCCTGAAAAAGAATATATTTTTATGCATTTAAAAACATCATGATTTTCAAATTGAAACTCAAAATCTATAACAAATGGTCAAATGCAATTCAATAGTTTTAAATATTAACAAAACATGTATTCTTAATGACATGGGTTTGAAAAGAATCCAATTTTTATCCCTTTTAACATCAAGATCTTCATGAAAAGTATATAATTTTCGAAGTAATATAACAAACCTTAACAGTGATTGATAAGGTCTAGCAGCACCCCGTCTAATGAAGCATAAAACTGTGAACAAAACAATGAAACTTAAAAGAGCCCTTAATGGCTTATCCATATAACCCCGATGAATAAAGTAAATTATTTTAACTACATATATTGCTATTAAAAAAAATCAATTGTTAAGCTCAGGCAATGTTTTTTGAACATTGAATGGCGACCATTAAAAGAAAAGATACCCTAACCACTTGTATGCCAATATAATCCACTGTCTACAAAAAGCATTAAAATCAAATTGTTGCCGGAAAATTGTCTCATTATAATCGTCACCTCTAGTTGTTGCCGGAACATTGAAAACGAAGAAAACACATCTTCAGATCTGTTCGATAGAAAAAAATTAATTCAAAAAACGGGTGACGTAAAGAGGTTGTGCAGCAGCGGCGGTTGATGCTTCGTTGGTGGTGTTGCGTTCGCCATCCGGCTGTTGTACATCGTGGCGGAGAAGCAAGGGTTTCCGGAGTAGAGGAGAGGCTGAAGGAAGTTGACCTGATTGGAGAAAAAATCTAATTAGAAAAAGAGGCCGTGGCAGTCGCTGAAAAAATAGATGGGGAAATAAAAATAGAGAAGCACTAAGAGGATGCCACGTAGGATTGTGATGGCTTAAAAAATTAACATATGGGGGTTTGTTTTATTATAGTAGTAGATGTTTGTGATAAAACATAATAAGGTTAATTATATAATACTATGTATTATCAACAACCTAGATAAATGTGGATTTCCTAACCAAGAAGCTTAAGATTTAAAAGCAAACAAGGCTATAATCTTAAAAGTAAACAAGGCTGTATAACTCTTTGGAGAACTTACTCGCTACGCTTGTTCTGCTCGCTGCTATCTGCGGTTTTACTTGTAACCAAGTTTGCAAATGTGATGACCACGCTTGACTTTCAAGTTTAATTTAGATATACCAATTAAACGTGTAATTCTTTATTATCTCTAGCGAGAATTAAACAATTGAAAATTCAAAAGCAAATGTACTCACCATCTTCTACTCATTTACATATACTAATATTGTTGTTTTACACCAATACTATATGTGCCAACAATCTTATATGTAATATAATGAAAACCTAATACGAATAACTGTATTATTGATCATTTTATATAGATTACAAAGATACTTAGAAATCTTACTGTATCCTAAACCTGTCTATACAATTGAGCCTTAGTGTTAGGTCAAACAACCCTGGATTTCTAGTTTAATTGTTAGTTTATAATTACTTAAGACAATTAAGGTGTAAAACACAAAGTCAAACGTATATTATTCCACAAAGTGTGGCTTGTAGCGGAAATACAAGACCACTAAACAATACAAAGAGTATGAATGAACGTGTAAATTGGTGAGTACTCCTATGCCAAGTGATCTCTATTTATAGTGTTATAGAGATCTTACAAAAGTGGCAAGGAGTAGTAGAAGGACTGATATAAGGAATGTGACCGAGATCAAAGGGATTTGATCTGGTCAGTTAAACATGGAAAGTTTAACTCAGTCCTTCTACTCAGTATTGAGTTTCAATACTGAGTTCCAATACTGAGTGGCCAATACTGCCCACTCAGTATAGGACCGAGACTTAGCTATTTTCTATTACATATTTATCTAAGCTAGTATAGGTTGTCTTGTTATCTTAAGATCCTAGAAGGGTAAAACTTTTTTTGCCTTAACAATTAGTCATACTTCCTTCGATTCAAAATAAGTGACACACTTTGGCTTTCACGGTTTTTTAGGCAAAACATATAATGATAATTAAATTAGATTAAGTGGATGATTAGTGGGGAATGGGTCCCACACCTTTTGAATAAAGCGGGGTTAATAATGTTTAAAAGTAAAAAGTAAGGGTATAGGAGTCATTTCACTTTGTTAAAGTAGATATTTAGTGGATGTGGGTCCCAATTTTTTTTGTCAAATAAGTAATTTTTCAAAGTGTGTCACTTATTTTGAATCATCCAACAAAGGAAAGTGTGTCACTTATTTTGAATCGGAGGAAGTATAATAAATATAAACTATATAATATGACATACCCCGCAGACGGGCCAGGATCGAACAACTTGGCCCACAAAATGGCCAGAGTCGATACCCGGAGCCGAAAAGCAAACAAGAGTTATGCATCGAAAGAAACGAGCAAAACCCAAATAACACGAAGCAGCACTAACTGCATCACACATTCACACATAATGGAGCGACAACTAGCACCGACAAAGCACTAACTGCATCACATATAATGAAGCGACAACTAGCAGTGACAACATAAAAGTGGTTATTGCAATCTGTGACGATAATTATACCAATAACCAAAGTGGTGGATATGTGGCACAATAAACAAGGTAAAATACCAATAAAATGCAAGTCTTAAAATGACCTACGGGTATAACTTCAACAAATGCACTTTAAACAAGGTTCTAAAAGGCGTGGCGTCAAGGCGTGAGGTGCGGTGTCGACGTTACGAAACAGAGCATAGCGGTTAGGCTAGGCGTGATAAGGCGCGATAAGGTGCTCCTTATGACGAGATTTTGTAAGACGGCTGAGAAAATTGAACTTCTTTTAAAAAAATAATGACATATATCGTAAAAATTTGGATGTAATATTTTTTGTAAACGTAATATATGAATTTAAATGCCTTAAGTCACGCTTTAGAAATACTCGCTTTGACTTTGAGTTTTACACATTAGGTTTTTTAAACCTGACTTTAACCAAGCACGTATCGTTTTCCATTCTTGAGGGTGATTTGTGATATAACGTAACGTGAAAGCGGATAGTAAAATGTATCGTCGCTTTATTTAAACCACACAGCGCCGCCGTAAGCCGGATCAATTTCCCGGCGAGTGAGGGAGTAGAATGCAAACATAAAATTTTCAAGCTCCTGTTATCTAAAACCCTTAACTAACAATGGCGTTGTTACTCCGTTCCTCTCGATCTTCTCGTGATCTTCGTCGACATCTCTCACTCGCACTATCTCAATTCATTTCCCCTCATCTAACAAAACCATCACCACCAAACCCTAGCTCAAATAACTATTACTCTGACCATTCTTCATCTCCGAATAGACAAAATCACGACTTATACATTCCCAATTTCGACAATTCCAAGTTTAGTTACTTTAATTTGATCAAATTAGGTCAGAGTTATGGAATTTCTACCGCGTCGCGTAGCTTAAGAGATGAAGAAAAGGAAAAACGTGATGATAAAAACGACGGTGAGTTAACGAAGAAGAAGTCAGGTGGTTCTGTTTCATGGATTGATTTGTACCTGCCGGAAAATGTACGGCCGTATGCTCATCTTGCTCGCTTGGATAAGCCTATTGGGACTTGGTTACTTGCTTGGCCATGTATGTGGTAAGATCTATTATTTTAACAATAAAACATTTGTAAGCACTTTGACACACTAATTGCTCTTTATAAAACTTCAATTTTTTATAAATCTGGTGATACCATGTTTTTTGCTAGTTATGTGAGATTAGAAGTACGAGACTTTTGTGCATCAATTGCAATGTAATTTACGATAAAAATTACAATTTATGTTTTTTTTATTGAACTGATTTGTTAATGTAGGTCAATCACATTAGCAGCAACACCTGGACAGCTTCCTGATTTGAAGATGTTGACTTTATTTGGGTGTGGAGCCTTATTGTTAAGGGGTGCAGGATGTACTATTAACGATCTTCTTGATCGAGATATTGATACCAAGGTTTTTTTTTATAAATTGTATTATTAAAATGCTTTAATTTCGGTATTTTGAAATTTAATAACAATTTATCATTGTTTTATTGCAGGTGGAACGAACAAAATCAAGACCAATTGCAAGTGGTGCCTTAACACCATTTAAGGGGGTTTCTTTTCTTGGTCTTCAATTGCTTTTGGGTCTCGGTATTCTTCTTCAGCTTAACAACTATAGGTCCATATTCTTACCTCAAACCCACCTGACACGACCCGACCCGGCCCGTTTTGCCACATGTAATTTCTAAAATGATATCTGTTTGTATTGATAATTAAAACTAACTGATTTCAGCGTCATATTGGGGGCTTCATCGTTGCTGCTTGTATTTTCATATCCCCTTATGAAAAGGATTACATTCTGGGTATAAGATCTACTTTTATTTCAAAACTTTTGAGTAAATTACACGGATGGTCCTTTAAGTTTGTAGCAAATTTCACCAATGGTCCTTTAGTTTCAAAAATTATACTGATGGTCCTTAATTCATATGAGGGTAAAAAAGTCATTTTTCATTTCTTTTCTTTTTATTCTTAAACTAAAAACTTTTATTTAAGATAAAAGAAATTAATTTAAGAATGAAAAGAAATTGAAAATGACTTTTTTACCCTCATGTGCATTGCACATGGGGTGAGTTAACATAATAAATTAGCGTCAGTTAGTGTAAAGGACCATCGGTGAAAAAGCTTTCAGAATTAAGAACCATCAGTGTAATTTTTGAAACTAAAGGACCATTGGTGAAATTTGCTATAAACTTAAAGGACCATCCATGTAATTTACTCATAAAGTTTTTTTAAACTTTTTGGTTTAATTTGTGATTTATTTAAATAATTTAAATTTGATGCAGCCTCAAGCTTATCTTGGTTTAACTTTCAATTGGGGAGCCTTATTGGGTTGGGCTGCTGTTAGAGGAAGCATAGATCCTGCAGTTGTGTTGCCACTTTATTTTTCTGGAGTTTTTTGGACACTTGTTTATGATACAATATATGCACATCAGGTATAATTCTAAAAATACATATCATATCAATATAAACTATAAATTGGAAAGAAAAACAAAAATCTCATTCGACCCATTTGTTTGGTTTGAGATAAAATTACATATCATATCAATATATACTTTAACTAGTGAGTGACATCGTGGAAACATTAAATATTAGTATAAAAAACAACGATTTCAATTAATAGAAGTCCAGATACCACGTTTGAAATAAACTGCAAATGAATTTGAAAACCTAAACATTCAATAATAATGATATTATTTGGAAGTAATCAAGTAAAAGTCAAGAACGCCTTACATATTCTGTATTTTCATATTATGTTGACATTTTTAGTAATCATAATGTTTGTCATAACAGCAACATTCATATTATGTTGACATCTAATGTTTGACACTATTAAATGATCTGATCGCTTAGTATTGTTGATATTGAATTTGTGATTGAAATTAATCCTTTGAATTTTATATTTGTTAATTACTTAATATATTCAGGATAAAGAAGACGATAAAATAGTGGGAGTGAAGTCTACAGCATTGAGATTTGGGGATTCCACCAAAAAATGGGTCAGTGGATTTGGAGTTGCTTGCATTACAAGTCTTGCCCTAAGTGGATTCAGTGCAAATCTTGGTAACTTTTTGGTTCTAATCCCATATATCACTTATTAATCATGGCTCAATTTGTTATATCTAATGAATCAACAAAAATAGGTTGCTTATATAAACTTCCTAAAATAGGAAATATCTTGAAATACTATATAATATACTGACAGTTGTTTTGTTTCAAACAGGATTGCCATATTATGTATTTTTGGCAGCAGCATCGGGTCAATTAGGTTGGCAAATTTGGACAGTAGACATATCCTCTGGACCTGATTGCAGTAGAAAGTAAGTCAATACCTACTTTTAGGGAGTACAAAGCAATTTTTATCCATGCAGAGCAATTTTATATCAAATGACAATCATGCCCTTAATGATAGGGGTGGAATGAAAAATATGATATAAGGAAAATAAGGACATAATTGTCCTTTGGTATGAAATTGCTCTGTATTCCCCTACTTTTAATGGATTCCTTTCCACTTGAAATCTAAACGTAGAAATTTAGTTATTCAACAAATGAACAATTTCGACTTGAACCTGTTACCCGTGTTAGTTGCAGAAATTTTCTCTAATTTTCCATCCTAATTTTTTTAGAAAATGGGAGTTTTTTAATCTCTAGAGAGGAAAATAGTCGAAAAGTACAATATAAAAGTCAGCTTTCATAAATTTAGTTATAAATGAAAAGTGGGTTCTTATTTTCTTATCAAGGTGTTTTTCGTAGAAGTTTGATTTGAACATGTTTTATGTTTGGTCATAAACTTGTTTGGGTTGGCTGATTTGGTTGTTTTTGTTTGGTCGTAGATTTGTCTCAAACAAGTGGTTTGGAGCTATTGTATTTGGCGGCATTCTAATTGGCAGATTAAATTCTTGATTTTTTTTCTCATAATTATAGGCAATTTTTTTATTTTATCAGTAACATTCAAGCAAACTATATAAATAAAGTCGATGTACGAAATTTTGTAGAATTCAGTTTGTTTGTTTGCATTCTTTGAATGGAATTAGGCATTTGCATTCTAGCCTAGTGGTATTGGTGAAAAGATAAGGTGTTGCCTATGGTCAAGGTCATGGGTTCAAGTCCCGTCGTGGACGTGGGGTTTATTCCCCATAGGTGGAAGGTTCGAGCGAAGGCATACTGCCCCATATGTATGTCATTGTTTAGATTCGAACCACTAACTTACTATCTGGCCGTTCAAAAAAAAAAAAAAAAAAAAAAAACAGTCACAAATTACAAATATACTCTTGTTATAACCATGAAATCTATCCTAATCTTGTCAGTATTCCACAACGTCTCTTTTACCAATACCAATTAATGTTTTAAATAATGGTTTTTGTATTAAATTGACCAATGATGCAATAATTATGATGCAATAATTATGTGAATATTAAATAAAAAAAAACTAGAAAAATACAAATTTAATATTTTTAAGCTGCAAAACTTATCTTTCAACTAAATTTAATACTTTTAAGTTGTAAAACCTAATTTTTAATCAAATGTAATACTTTTAAGTTCAAAAGCACAAACCACTTCCGTATCAAAATAAGTGATACATTTAAGATTTCAAGGTTTTTGAGGTAAAAGATTAAAATGTGAGTTATGATAGATTAAAATAGATAGTTAGTGGGAGAGTGGGTCCCACTTTTTTTAATAAAGTGATATTAATGATTTTTAAAAATAAAAGTGTAAAATAATAATTTTCACTTTATTAAAGTAAATAGTTAGTGCAGAAAGGTCCTACTTTTTTGCCAAATAACGTAAGATTTAAAAGTGTATCACTTATTTTGATCAACCCATTTTAGGAAAGTATATCACTTATTTTGATACGGAGGTAGTATAAAAATTACCATATATCTATTTTATTTATCTAAAGACCTTTCGGTTCAACCGAATTCTTATGTTCAACTGGCCGGTTCCAACCGACTTATAACCATGTATCTAACTGGCTAATTTCGACCAACTATCTTCCCATTTCTTGGTTCAACCGAGTTTTAAAACAATGGTCGTTAGTCGATCATTTGCAACATCCGTCACAAGTGTTTTAGCAAATTAATATATGGGGTCCAGAAAGAAATCAGATTACTTAGCATATCTAAAAGCACAATTAAGCAACATAAGTCATGGTTTCTATATAATACCAAATTATAACAAAATTTGCAAAGCTTTTTGGCAGGTTATGCAAACAAGTTCTTACGATAACTGCTGGAATATAAAATATAAATAAGAAAAATGATAATTAACTAAAAAGACAAAAAGATAAACATATCATGTTATTAGTGATTTGATCGAGTTTTTAGATGATGGGGAGAGTTAACTAATAAAAAAATATTGTTTTAATAATATCTCTAACTATATTCTATTTTTTTCATTTTGAACCGATTTCCCAATCAACCGTACTCTAACATACATTTCATATTTGACGGGAGTTAAAATCCTTTCATAATAGAGATGGTTATGAATTGAGTTAATTTCATATGGGTACTACTAAAATTACCGAGCAAGGATGAGAGGGAGTATATCTGATGCTGACAAACCATGTGAAAAGTTGATTGAAAAACATAGTCACTTTTCTTCTTTGTGGTAAAAACAAAAAGTTTTAATATAGGGGTACATATACATGAGGAACCGGACCAAACCGGATTACATGTTTTTAGTTTTAGTTTCGGTTCGATTTGGTTTTGGTTCAGTTTTTGAACCCAAATGCCCACCTTTATCCGAGAACCTGACCAAACCGGACCGAAACTGAAAATCATGAAATTATGAAACCGAAAGCCGATTACATGTTTTCAGTTTCAGTTGGTTTTTTATTCGGTTTGGTTTTCGTGGCCAAAATGCTCATCCCTACTCTCTTTCTTTCTATGTCTATAATTTTCTCTTTCCAAAACAAAGAAAAAAAAAGAAGTTTGAGAATGTTTTTACTATCAATTATTCATTACATTATATAAATAAGAGTAAATTAATGGAATAGTTTTGATAGAAACGTAGATTCTGTTTTGGAAGGCGTTTAGTTGCGTTTAGTAGCAATAGTTTTGATAGATGCATACCTATTAGGTTCTCAGGAAGGTACTTAGTTACTTGTGGATTATTGGATTGCTGAGCATTGTTAAGGTGAGTTCCTCCCCATATATATTAGTAGCTTACTGGTAATTGGAGTCAACCGGAAAAAATGGTTTAATTTAGGGTTGAATTCTGATGATGAATTGTAGTTAGTTTCTTCAGCTGTTTCAATTGCAACAGCTGCTGCTTCTGTTGCTAAAGTGACTGCAGAAGCTGCTAAAATCGCATTAGATGTTGCTGAAAGTCAATGGCCAACACTTTTTCATCGAATAAAAGTCAAAATGTTAACAAAAATACATTTCTCCTGAAAGTTGTTCTTAAGTTAGCTAGATTTCGTTTATAAATTAGTTAATTTCTCGAGGTATATTCTAAAGCCTATATTTCTTATCTTTGTGATTTAAAAAAAAAAAAGTATTCTTGTTTTAAAGAGGTGGCCGTGCTTACGTTTGAGATGCACGTTTTATAACCAGTGAACTGATAAGGCTTGAAAACCCATAAGACATTTTTTACTTCGATTCTGCTGTGAAACCACAAGTTCATGTGGGTCCACTTTTTACTCTGGGAAGATAAGATATTGGTGACATTCTGATCAGATCAGCAACGAGTATCAGTCTAAAAAATGTTGATTAATTTACGACATACCAAGAAGCATGGGTTTATGTGACTGTACAAAAATGATTATTTGCTTCATGTGTCAGTCAAAATTAAAATATGTGGTTATGGATATTATACTTGCTTCATTACCGGTAGATCAATCATGTAATTTTAGCCCAACTTTAGGAGACTTTAATCCAAAATGAATATATAACTAAATCCTTTAAATTTGCAATCTCAGTTCAGTATTTGAGTCTAGGTTCTCTCTTTTGAAATAAAAAATAAACAAATTACTCTATTAATATAATTACCATTGTAGAAATACTGTTCATTAGGAATTCTTAAACGGAGTATTCAATAAAAACGGAGTTATGCATAATTTATAAAACCTCACAAAATAGCAATAAGTTTAGACTTTTCACTATTTACCCCTAAAGTACTTTGTTATTGACAAAAAGTACCTACCATCTTCATTATTCTTTTATTTAAACAAAATATAATATTTATTTTCTAAAATTTTATACCTCAGTACATTTGGTGTTTTTAACTTCTTTCTTTTGATAATACATTTGACAAACATAAATCAGTGTATATTTTTCTTTCTTTTAAACATCATTTTGTTTCCTTCCATCCTACAAATCTGGACTTTTACCAATTGTTGTTACCTTTTTTTCAAATATATACATTGGCCGGTAAATCATGGAAGGAAAATATTAATAAAGTATTCCCGCAACAACGTGCGAACACTAAATCACTTGTATAAAACAATGTTCCTTGTAAATCCAACTTCAATGTAAGATTGGTTGTGTCCGATATTATAACCAGTTACCTAACCTACAATGAACCAAACATCACACTAGGGATGGGATCTGGTCCATAATCACACTAGGGATGGGATTTGGTCCATAACCAACTCAGATAGATATGGACCTGAAATACCCGAGACCTGATATTTCAAAGGATTAATCGGTTCCGATTCTTAGACCAGATTTGTTATATCCCGATGTACCCGATACCTGAGTTCTCCCAAACCAATTTGTAGTAATGCGGTTCCAACCAATGCCGGTTCTATATCCCATCACAACGTCCTTTCATTAACATTTGGACTAGAAATGGTATAATAAAGAAACCTTTTATCTTGTTTTATTTGCTTTAAGCAAGGCAGCTGTGCACAAGCCCTTTTTGATACAAAAGTAACATCTTTGAGACAGCAAAGGTTACAAATACCTTTATATCATAATCAACAATTTTACTTTTACATATACAAACACAATGCCACTTCTTGAGTTGTGTGGCTTCATATTTAATTCCCGCGCTAAACCAAATTCTGTACATACCAAAAAGAGTCAACTTAGGTCAAGATATACAAATTTTAGTCTATCAAGACAGGATTAGATTATAACATAAAGTAAATAAATCCCTGATAAAACGTACCATTATCGTGTTACACCTTAATGAGCTAAAAAGTCATCATCTTCCTTTTGTTGTAGTGACAATGATGCATCATTATCTCTTAATATCACACCTTTATTTTGAATCCCGCTATTAACACCTTGATCTTCTTGTTCATACTTAGATTCTGCATCATGGTTGTTGGAAGTGTTCTTGCAGATGCATGAAGAAGGGTATTCATGGAAATCACCACGTTTCATCTCATCTGGCTCGCCCATAAATCCTCTTTGGGCTGATTTCACTTTGTTAGAGAAAGTCAACCATCCCATCTTTTCTCTTTGTGAGAATAAAGCACTTAGCTTTTTTGCATTCGGTCTAATGGTCCTTTTGTGACCCATGTACCTCCTTAAAAAAATTACACAAATGGTCCTTTAGTTTCATAAATTACACTGGTAATCCTTATTTCTGGAACTATTGACGAGTTTGGTCCTTTACCTAAACAAACGTTAATTTTCCCCGTCAGGTATGGTCACGTGTGATGCATGAGGGGGTAAATCTGTCATTTTCCCTTTCCCTTCACCAATTTGAAACCCATAAAAACCCGTTTGTTTTACGGGAAAAGATAACATTCGTTTAGGTAAAGGACCAAACGTGTCCGATAGTTTCAGAAATAAGGACTACCAGTGTAATTTATGATACTAAATGACCAAATATGTAATATGGTACAACCGTACAGGACCATTTGTGTTATTTACTAAAAAAAAGAGATTTGCAACTAAAAATGAAATGTAAAGAAAATTAATTACCTTCGTCCAGCAAGGATCTTTGCCATATTTCCATTATTATTTGTGACAAAAACATCACTTTCATCACAAACAATGTAATCAATGGCAGCAAGACGAGAAGAAAATGGAAGAAAAGGTTCAAGTTGTTCACCAGCCAACATTTCTTTTGTGTAAAAATTTGGAAAAAGTTGTCTAAGAGGCTGCAAAGTTTCTTCACCACCATAAATTTCACCAGATGCAACATAAATGTGTGTTTTATTATCAAAACCAAGAGCACGAAGCATCAATCCAACCTCGTGAGGTGTCAACGGACATTTTCCTCGTTTTCTCTCTCCATCAGCACTTGTTTCCTAAATTAAAATTACAAAAATGGTCCTTCAGGTTTGTACCAAATTACATATTTGGTCCTTTAATTTCATAAATTACACCGGTAGTCCTTATTTCTGAAACTATTGACACATGTTTATTTTTTCCATCAAGTATGGTCACATGTGATGCACGAGGAGGTAAATCTGTCATTTCCCTTTCCCTTCACCAATTTGAAACCCATAAAAACCCGTTTGCTTGAGGGGAAAAGTTAATAGTTTCATAAGGACTACCAGTGTAATTTATAAAATTAAAGGATCAAATATGTAATTTGGTACAAACCTAAAGGACCATTTGTGTAATTTACTCTTAAAATTTAAAGTTAAATATTGTCAAATAAATTCTATATCTTATGTTTTATTTTTTCTTTTACAAGTGAATATAATATAAATAAAATTGAAGGAGAGAAATCTGACAGCCAAATTAGTCCATCTTTTCCTGATTTCACCAAGCTCAAATCTCTCTTTATCACCACCACCATAGTAACAACCAGAAAATGCAAGCATATCAGGTTCAAACCTATCATACAAAGAAAGAGCCTACTTTATTACCTTCTTTTTCACATTAACTAAAAGCCAGTTCACAACATAAATAATAATAAATAAATTTGCTATACCCATCTTTTGAAAAGAGAGGATGAGAGAGTTATCTTCTTGATTTCTAGTTAAATAAATGATCTTCAGATCTTTCTACACTCTCAAATGGTATTTACTTTGTGTAAACATATACTTAATTATTTAATATTTTTTCAATTGAAATACCCAACATTGTTAGCTAACTTCTATACATCTTAAATCTGTTGGGAGTAATTTTGAGGTTGAGAAAAAGAGAAACCTTAAGTGAACAGCAATGTAACGATTTGCCATATTCCTCATTTCCATAACCAACTTATTACCAAGATTCTGCAACGGTTTTGTAAACCGAAAAGCATGATAATTCACCCTGCACCTTAATTTCTGTAGCTCTTCATTAAGCTCACTAGCAAGCCTATAATCGAATTTTGTCAGCTGAACAACCTGCAGCATAATACATATTATGCTCATCGATTCACAATTATAAAATAAAAACATTTATAAAAAACATTCAAATGCCCACATGTCTTCTCAAGAGAATAGGCAAAACTTCATCAAGGTAATACTGAGGTTCAGATTTGCGTGGGACCCGCATGGTGTACGGGGGCTTTTCAAGTGATCTCATATACTTGTTTGGGACCCGCTTCACAACTGGAATATCTTTTGCAAGAAAAGAGATAAACCAATTCACATCAAATATGTTTGCAAAGTCACTGCAATTTTCAGATAATAATGTCAACACTAATCAGATTATTAAATCTTTTTCAAGTAATTAATGAATACCTATCGTCCTTCCAAAATGAATAATGATCCAATTCAGGAACGACTAGAGTAGCATTTAATATCCGTGCAACAACTACAGCATCCGTTATCTGTGTACAAGGAAATATAATGATTTAATAAATATAAATATAAAATTTAGAAAAAGAAAAAAGACAGAATGATTACTCCAGTTCGTTGTTGGTTTAGCCCTCCACTTGCAGCAATAAGTAGATAACCATTTGATAGTTTCTCATGAACAGGAGCTGTTTATGCAACCCGTTTAATAATAGATATTGAATTTAAACTTTATACTAAGGATTTCTGAAGCCCCCGTGTATAAAACACAAGTTAGGGGTATAAAACAAAATTTAACCAAATTTAAAGAGTTAACAGAATTTAAAGAGTTAACAGATGTCATTATAAAACAAAATATTAAATTAGGAATTTACATTAACTGATATATTCGGCCCGTTTTGTAAAAGTTGATATAATATGGAAACTTACGTGCATAATGAGGGCCTCTTTCACTGCATCCATAATACAACTTTGAAAACTTGGATTTCCAGATGTCAATTGGTGCATGACCAAATCCACCCTAAATTTTAAAAAGTTTTCATATATTATTAAGGCTTAATAAGCATAAATTTTCAGTATTGATTCTACAAGAGGAAAAAAGTAAACATGGGCAAATATCTGTTGTTGAAAACATATGCTAGCTATCAATAGCACCAACCATATTAAGAGTCTCTTAAGAAGAACAGCTGCTTGCAAATCCAGATTAATTCACACTTCCTAATTCATAAGACCGACTTACTATTTTTAAATTAATTTGGTTTTCCAAGATGAAGACAATAATGTTAAGTATAAATATAACAAAGAAGGAAAAAAAGAAATAAAAATAATGAGAATCTGTGACTGATTACAAAAATTATTAGCTGCTAAAGTGGTTGGCTTTCATCAAAAGCATTAAGCCATGTAAAATCAAGCCTAAAAGCTATTTCATACAAATAAAGATTAACCTAGCAATAGAATAACCAAAAAGGGAAAAATACCAAATAAATAATACCAAAAATTTGGAAGTGAACAAGCTTAACTATGTAAGATATCAAAAGGTTTATCCTTTGACGCTGCATTATTACTATTACTTTTCTTCACAGCACACATCTAAAAGATCTTGCTTAATTGCACATTTATACAGAGCAACACAAGAAATCACCAACAAACAAAATTTGACTAAATGCGTAAACAGAATAATAAGCATTAATTACCTCCAACACCTAAGAACAAATTAATTAAGAAGGAAGTAATAATAAGCAGATATTTCACGGAATCTAACTTGTTCGATAGAAAATGTGAGAGATTTACCATTTTATTGTACCATAAACGATGTTTGACGAGTTTTTGTGAGTACCACTCGAGATTCGAAGCCACATGACCGGTAAACAACGAAATTAGACCGAAAGTAAACAACATCACTCCACAAAACACCGGCCACGAGATCCGCCGTCTCTGTCCTCTGCCCATCGCCGCCGTGTCGGCCGGCGGCCATAACCAGCAACAATGCTTAGAGTGCTGATTATGCTTCAGCCTTTTACGATTATTATTATTAGCCGACACTAAGACTCCTCCACTATACCTCCAAGCTTTTGAATCCGCCATTTCTATGGTAATTATTAGTATTACAATCACTACATACAAAATACTCCCTCAATTTCATATTACATTCAACTGAAAACTGTATTCCCTCTGTGTCTCTCTATCTCTTCTTCCAATAGTATTCAAGGCTAATTGCGTGCGTGCATTTCACGTACAGGAACCCTAGTTTCGCCTTAATTAGGGTTTTTAATTGCAAATTTTATGCAATCAGCTACAGGAGCTATGATTTTCAAAGAAGAAAACAGTGTTCGGCTGATTTTAGAGGAATCTAGGAGAGAATATTGAACGGATTTGAAGATTTAGGTTGTTGGATTGTGTATAAATCTAGCAGATGGATCAAAGACGCATAGATGCAGAAAATTTCTAATGGCGATGCGATTCTGTTCCTCAGAAGTACAAATGAAATAAACATTGGAGGACATGCCAAATAAAACCAATATTTAGGCTTGTATTTGCAAACTAATTATTTACGGAGTAATATTTGAATAGTGGTTTGTTCAAAGTAGTCTAAGGATTTTATTAATTCTCAAGGAATAATTAATAGTCTTTGAATCAAGAAAAAGTTAAAGGTCAAGATCAAGATTAAAATCATCACCACCACTACAAACACATGTGATTTAATACATCAATACCCTGGCGGCGGCCGGCGGTGGTCGGTGGTGGTCGTGACTTGAAACACATGTGTTTCAAATTTTGAAACACATGTGCTTCATAGTTCGTATGTTCCCTGTGTTTTAGAAAATCATATTTTTAGTGAAACACATGTGTTTCGTGACTTGAAAGACATGTGTTTGAAACACATGTGTTTCACCTTTTGAAACACATGTGTTTGAAACACATGTGTTTCACCTTTTGAAACACATGTGTTTCACCTTTTGAAACACATGTGCTTCGTAGTTCGTATGCTCTCATGTGTTTTAGAAACTCATGTTTTAGTGAAACACATGTGTTTTGTGACTTAAACACATGTGCTTCGAAGTAATATGCTCGTCTGTATTTTGGAACACCTGTGTTTTAGTGAATCACATGTGTTCAATAAATTAATACCACCACCATTACCACCAGCACCTTCACCTGTATTAACGGGTGATAGCGAGGTTGGTGGTAGGTATGACTATATATATATATATATATATATATATAATTCTATACAGAACCCGTTTTAGATACAGAACTCGTAGAACTAAATCTAGACCGTTAGATTATAAGATTAATGGTTGTGATTAGTTAATGCATTTTCTTAAATAAAACAGTTACTTCCTCCGTATCAAAATAAGTGACACAAATTGGCTTACACGTTTTTTGAGGTAAAAGATTAAAGTAGAGGTTAAAATAGATTAAAGTACATAATTAGTGGAGAATGGGTCCCATTTTTCTTGAATAAAGTGATATTAATGAGTTTTAAAAGTAAATGTAAGGGTATAAGGGTGATTTCACTTTATTAAAGTGGATAGTTAGTGGGTATGGGTCCCACTATTTTTACCAAATAAGGAAAGTTTTCAAAGTGTGTCACTTATTTTGATACACCCCAAAATGGAAAGTGTGTCACTTATTTTGATACGAAGGAAGTATATTTTTAGTAAGTAATTAATAAAAGGGTAAAATAGGTATTTACAAATAAAAGTACTTTCAAAACCGTCAATCTCTCTCCTCAAAGAAAACCCTCAAGAATAGGCATTCTCTCTCTTATTCAGTTATCTCATATACAAACCCTAGATCCAAATCACCTCCCTATTCTTTTCAAAAATCAATCGTCTCCTCCTCTCTAGATGTCACCTGCAGCAAAAAATAGGAGAAATTGAAGGCCAAACAGCAACCGGTCGTGGTCTCGATGTAAGCCATTTCCGGATTGAAGCCATGTTTCGCCCGTGTCACTGATTCTCAGATCTGAGGCTTCAAGCATTACCGTGTACGTATTTTAGAACCACCGTCACAACTTATTTCTGAATCAACCGGCCACCAGCTTGTTTTCTGAATCGACCGTTGTCCATAAGGTAATGTTTTTTTAATCAACCGGCTACCAACTTGTTTCAACTTTGCATCTTGCTGCTATGCGTGTATAAGGGTTCGGTTGCATCTGGTCAAATAAGTTTTTGTATTTACAATTGTTTTTGTTTCAACCGAGACAAAAACTCTAATCGATTATCAATTTTGTCCTATTTATTTTCATCATTTAAACAAATCTGGAAAATGGGTTCTTTTAAAGGAGATGACGATTGTTTTTCATAATTGATTTTTTTATCATTTAAGTATCATGAAGCAAGATTTTGATAATGTTCAATCTATTACCCATAAAAAAGAGTCAAAACAAATCAACATAAAAGTTGAATTAAAGTTTTGGGCAGGGGTGAAGGTCATTCTGTTTTTTTGATCTTTGCTCTAAGTGGGGTTGAATGGGATGAATGGTGGTCAACGATGGCTAATGGTGGTCAATAATAGTGAGTGCAGTCAAATGATTTTAGTAATCCATTATCGTCTAAAATCAAATGATACCTCCTAAATGTTAAAAACTAAAACACTTAGGTGGGGGAAATTAAAATTGAAAGATAAACTCTAACGACAACTAAGATGTTTTGAATTTTGATTTTTATACACATATGTATTAGGCTTATGTTTTTTTGATTTCTATTAATGTTTTTTTCATACATACATGTATCTGTTACATACATGTATTTGCATATATGACATATACTAATTGATCAATAGCACGATAATAACATTATTTGCATATATGTCTCTGTTACATATTTTTTTTACTTTGAGATTGTTATTTTTAGAATGTATTTGGATTTCGACATTCTAACATGATAATTACATATTTTTCAGGTTTTTGGCTCGTACATTCATGTCTGAAGTAAAGTAATGATACATCTATGCTGGTAGATTCACAGATTAAAGAACCAAATGGAGTTAAAAAAAAGACAATAACTGAAACAATTGTTGATGATAAAAAGGACACTAATGAAGAAGTTGTTTTGAACCTAGATGTTGTTCTTAAATGTTAAATGTTAACGATCGGATACATAGGTGTTGTTTAGTACATGTATGTTATTCAATGTTGTTTGTATATGTATGTTACTCATTATTTGTAGACATGTAAATATTTTTTGTACATATATATTATTCAATATTTTTTATGGTAAAATAAAATAAGTGTTTTTAGATAAATAAGTGTATTATTATTAAATATACATATATGCAGATTCGTAACATATAGATTTATGCAGATTCGTAACATATACATTTATGTAGATCCGTAAATATAACATATATGTATAATTACATTTCCGAATTTAATTCCTAAATTTTAGGAAATTTACAAAATAAAAAGCAAAAAATAAAATTATAAAATGTCGTAAATACCCTCGAACCATTAAATGAATTAAATAATCAGAAATTAGTTTACTAAATTCTAATTGGTTGAAAATAGTTCTATGAGTTCTGTAAATAATTTGGGTTCTGTATGGAATTATACATATATGTTATATTTCCGAATTTAATTCCTAAATTTTAGGAAATTTACAAAATAAAAAGCAAAAAATAAAATTATAAAATGTCGTAAATACCCTCGAACCCTATATATATATATATATATATATATATATATATATATATATATATATATATATATATATAAGTGGGATCCTGTGAGAACTCAAAAAACGGTGAGGACACCTCAAAAACATTCCAAAAAATTCCGAAAAAAATATATATAACTCCCTATTATTATTACTACATTTGACCAAAAAAAATTTGAAAAAAATGATGATCCACTTTTTTTTGCGGATCATAACAATGATCCATATTTTTTTTGTGGATCATTATTATGATCCATTTTTTTTTGGATCATTTTTTAAAATTTTTTATTTTATATTTGGATCTTATATGCTGCGAGTTTAATGTTTAAAAAAGATTTGTTTTTTGAAAAATGTTTGTTTTGGATCATTTTTAGAGTTTTTTTTGGAGTCCTCGCAGTCCTCACCGGGAAAAGAGTCCTCACCGGATCCGGACCCTATATATATATATATATATATATATATATATATATATATATATATATATATATATATATATATATATATATATATATATATATATATATATATATATATATATATATAGAAGGATCATAACAATGATCCATATTTTTTTTGTGGATCATTATTATGATCCATTTTTTTTTGGATCATTTTTTAAAATTTTTTATTTTATATTTGGATCTTATATGCTGCGAGTTTAATGTTTAAAAAAGATTTGTTTTTTGAAAAATGTTTGTTTTGGATCATTTTTAGAGTTTTTTTTGGAGTCCTCGCAGTCCTCACCAGGAAAAGAGTCCTCACCGGATCCGGACCCTATATATATATATATATATATATATATATATATATATATATATATATATATATATATATATATATATATATATATATATATATATATATATATATATAGAATAAGGATCAAGAAAGAAGCATCCTTATTTAAGGAAGTTAAAGAAACAATGCATTTTCGTAAAATATACATATATGTATGCATATACATGCATATATGTATATGTACATATATATTTATACCATAGGTATACTTATGTTCATATTCATACCGTATATATGTATATATATACACATATATTTATGGTATGTATATGCATTTTCGAAAATGAAAATGCAAGTTCTGATTGAAAATGCAAGTTACGACTGAAAATGCAAGTTACGTAAAAAGCATGTGTATATATATATGTACATATACATATATATCGGGCATGAATATGCATATATATATATATATATATATATATATATATATATATATATATATATCTCTATGGTATGAATATATATATGTATATATACATATATGTATGTATATGTATACATATATGTATATTTTACGAAAATGCATTGTTTCTTCAACTTCTTCAAATAAGGACTCTTTTCTATAGATCCATGTGCAATGCACGTGAGGGTAAAAAAGTCATTTTTAATTTATTTTCATTCTTAAATTAATTTATTTTATCTTAAGTAAAAGTTTTAGTTTAAGAATAAAAATAAAAGAAATGAAAAATGACTTTTTTACGCTCATGTACATTGCACTTGGGGTAAGTTAATAAAAGAAATTAACGTCAGTTAGTGTAAAGAACCATTGGTGAAAAACCTTTCATAATTAAGGACCATCTGTGTAATTTTTTAAACTAAAGGAGCATTGGTGAAATTTGCAATAAACTTAAAGGAGCATTCGTGTAATTTACTTCCATATTTATGTTATTCAAAACTAATGAAATGTTTATAAATTTACAAAATTATAACGAGAGTCAAATTATAAAAGAAATTTTAAATTAGAATTACAAAACTAAAATTTAAAACATTTAAATGTAGGTATAGACAGAATCAGAAAACTATATTTTAAATTAAATACATTCAACTTCACTCAATCTCAGCTTCGCTCCTATCACAGTAACATACGGCTAAAATCACTAACCAGTAAAAGTTAATTAACCTCAATTAAATTATCATATGGATCAAATCTAAGAAACAAAGCTTTACTTATTACTAACCAACGTATTGCTATTTCCCCTGACAATCAAATTAACCTAATCACTTACTCAACAAATCAAAATAAAATGTGATAAATTGATATTTCCCGTTAGGAAACGATTGTTTCGGGTTATAAGAAGTTCACAATATAATCGTGTGGAATAAACATTAGGCATACATTCAAATCAGAAATCGTTGGAGTTTTGCCTTCGTTGTCGGCCAAGAATTGAAATTATCAGCGGAACACCCAATGTTTGGTGGTCGTTGGTGGTTTGTATTATTCCTTTATGTGTGTTGATCAGCTGAGTGCAACGAGAGCACGAGTGAAGATCGATCAGGGGCTCGGGTGTTGTTATCGTTACGATTATCGTTCTTCTGGCAATTGCAAATCACGCAAAATAATGAGCCCTAATTGAGAACTCGATTATGGCTTTCAGCCATATAGATTATGATGGCAGTCAATGGGATGGATCTCAACTTTAATATTTAGTCCATGGAGGGGCTCATTATTTAGTCTCGCCCACCTTACTATACCTTTTGTCGAGTAACGTTTTACAAGAAAAAAATTCGTTTTCTATATAAAAAATTAATAATCAGGTAATGAAATTCCTTTAATAAACACAATACTTATATAATTTTCACCTCTATAAATTCTTTTAAAAACCTATATTTAATTTTTTCATAAATAATAATATCTTTGAATAGGCCATATGATAAAGTCTTAAAGTGATTTGGGCTCATATTAAACAAAAAAACCTTCAGGTAACGATACTATAAATAACTCTTTGCTTACATAGTTTTTTAACTGTTCGTATGATACCCTACACATGAACTATTTTTTAATTTTTCTGTAATTCCATATTTGTAGCTTTGATATCAAATAGCTACACATATTATACTAAATATTTTATTTATTTAACACATTTTTCTCTCTATAGTAGTGAAACTTAATAAGCACAGTGTTCAATTAGATACCTTTAAAGTATTAAAAATATTTCAACTTTAAATCAAATTTAAGAAAATAAATATATAACAAATTATTTATATTTTATAAATGTAAAAACAATTTTGGACCATCCTCATCTACACAAGATTCAAAATTGGCGCCTCTAGTATAGGAAGACGCAATATGGTCTACTACCAGAGAAATAAAGAAAAACAAACAAACACATGTACTTCATTGAAACACCCTATTATATCCAACCGTGTTCCTAAAAGTATAATAATGTTAACACATAATGCATGTTAGTATATTATATATGTCATCTTCTTATGAATGTAGGTACCAGTAAGACCCGAACTTTGAAAAAACAACCGAAAAGGGCAGGCCGGACTTCCACAGGTATGCTTATTATAACATTTTCTATAATATCTTAATTCCTCCATGCGTAACTAAATTTTTTTTACCTTCAAAGGCGTGTAAGTGGATTACCATGTGACAACTCGACATTTTGGGTATGTTACTATTTTTTTCATTTCTTACTTTCTATATTTAGAAAGTTTCGATTTTTAGAAACTTTCTCATTTCGTGTCATTTCTAATTTTAGAAACTTTCCTCATTTCCTGTCATTTCTATTTTAGAAAGTTTCTATTTTTAGAAACTTTCCTCCTTTCATATCATTTTTGTATTTACAAAGTTTCTACTTTAGAAACTTTCCTCATTTACTTTCATTTCTACTTTTGGCATCCAAACACATAACTAGTTTACCGAACATTTAACATTTTCACCATACATCAGTGTTTGACTATTTTAGTCAACACAACATCTTATATTACTTGTGGTGACATTTTTACTCCAACACATTTCTAATAATGATATTTAAGTAATATTTAATCAATAAAACAAAATTCTTATAACGAAATGTGACTCGTAACGAATTTTATTCCAAACCGACACATCAATTGTTGTCCTGACAATCAAGTGGCCGAACCACTTCACCCTTGGGTCATAATTTCGTCCAAGCCACCCCTTGGTGGTGTGGTTATCTTCACTTGAAAGCTTAAGAGTTACCCTTATCCCTATCATAATCTCTTTTCGAAATTTGATCATTATCCTTATCTTTGATTTAAAGGAGTTTGAATCCAACTCAAACTCTTCCTTGAAACCCTAATTCTACCACTATAAATACAACTCATTGGCAACCCTAAACCCTCTTGATCTCTCCCTCTCGGCCGACGCACACACCACCACCCCCCTTTGAGTTCGAAACAAGCAACAAGCAATCCCTATTCGATTTCGTTCTTGATCCCGATCACAAGGTATGAAGCTCGAACCTTTTTCATTCGTTTTTCTTTTGTTTCAGTATCAACACAAACCCATGACCATGTCCAAAGGCCATATGGTCTCGGTGATGCCATGGTTCCCACAATCGACGCGCATGCTTGCGTGCATGTCCACGAATTGGCCCTTGTTTCGTTTGTTCGGTTATTGATTCTTTTATTGTATCATTTGCTTGTTTATTGTGTTAATCTTCCTAAAACCCTAGACTTTTGACCTCTAAAACCCTAGATCTACCCTTGTTCTACCCTTGTTCTGACCAAAACCCCAAGATCTAGTCAAACCGAACCAAAGATCCGAACCCTAAACCAAAACCCGTAGGGTCTTGTCCAATCGGCCGACCCACAACCGAACACAAACCCTAGAAACCGAAACCCTAACCCTAGTTGACTTTTGTTGACTTTGGTTGACTATCTTGACCAATATTGACTTCTAGATTGGACTAATTTTAACCCATAAGTCAAACCGGTTCAAGGCCGGATTCTTGACCTAACCGATCGGCCCAAACCCGAATACCTAATTGGGCCAAGGCCCGTACTTGGCCCATTCGATCTATCTTAGCCCATCAGGCCCAAACTTTAGTCGGCCCATTAATAACCAAGCCCATTTGGACCAAAGCCCAAACCTTTGGCCCATTACTTACCCAAACCGAACCCAATAGGGCCCAAGCCCAATCCATGGCCCAACCTAATCAGACCTAAGCCCAATCCGTGGCCCAAGTGGCCTATCTAGTGGCCCAATCGGCCCATCCGCCCATATGTCCATCTAGGCCCATTAAGCCTAAACCAATCCCATTTCATTTCATTTCGAAGCCCATTTCATTTCATTTCGAAGCCCGTTTTATTTCATTTCATTTCATTTCGGTCCAATAAGGCCCAATTACCCTAATTCATACGATGTCACAAAACATAAAACATAACTAAAACCATATATCATAATTATTATAGGTCGCGTGTGCATTAGCTTAGTGTTAATTAGATTATTATTGCGTTTAGGCGCTAAGAGTCTTTGAAGAGATTATTTTAGGTCTATCGAGAGCTAAGCTTTGCCCAGGTGAGTCCACAGCCCCTTTACTACTTTTTCCGTTTTATAAAATTTTGGGGTGGAAACCATAAACAAATGCTACTGATTTACTATAAGTGTACAAAAATATACATTTTCATTATCACGTTGGCATGACAAACAATTATTATAGGTTGTTACCAGTACGTTTATTATCGACAATTATTTTGCTTCCATTTTACTCGATTCGAGAGCTGATTTGAGTTTTGTATCGATCGACTTTAAAAGATTCTTAGATATCGAATCATCGCCTATAGCGGTCAGTTATGAGATTGAATTAGCAGATGGAAAGTTATTATGTCTAGTGAGATTTTCTTAAGAGTTGTAAGCTCAATCTAGACAATCATATATTTGAGATTAACCTTGTGCCTACAGAGCTAGGTAGTTTTGATATCGTCATAGGGATTAATTGGTTATCTAAAAACTATGTTGATATATTACGCTACAACAAACAAATTCGAATCCCTTTAACAAAAACATAAACACTAATACTTCAAGGTGAACAAAGAAACAAAAATATCTTCTTAAAGGATGCCAAGCCTTTCTTGCTCATGTCATTGACACCAGTCCAAATATCGTAAGATGAAGGACATTCATATCGTTCGTGATTTTCCTAACGTTTTCCTGGTGAATTGCCTGGACTGCCACCTCAGACACAAGTTAAATTCCGCATCATTTTGATTCCAAAACTTCGCTCCTATCGCGCGTTCTCCTTATTGTCTTGCACCGTTTGAAATGATAGAACTTTCTTCTCAATTACAAGAACTTCTTGATCTTAGTTTCATTCGACTGAGGTTCTCATCTTGGGCTCCGGTCCCTGTTCGTTAAAAAGAAAGATGGTTCAATGAGGATGTGCATTGACTATCGACAATTGAATAAAGTAACCATTTAAAAAAAATCGTTATCCTCTTCCCTGTACTGATTATCTATTCGACTAACTCCAAGGATCGAGTTTCTACTCCACGATTAATCTCCGTTCAAGCTATCACTAACTGAAGGTTCGTGATGAAGATGTACCCAAGACAACATTCAGAACTCGTTATGGTCATTAGAGATTCATGGTTATGCTAGAGCTGAAACAAGGCAAACTTATGACAAAGGGTGATCTTAATTATTGATAGAATTCTTAAAAGATTAAACTACAAGTTATTGATTTGGTCAAAGTGGTAGTTTAAATTGATGCTTAAATTCCATAAAAGGTAGTGGGAGCTATGACTAACATAATTCATTGAAGATATTAATGAATTTAGTAAGTTAGTAAGACATTAACAACAAGGAATTACCGAGTCGTTAGCCGAAGAGTTAAAAGAAATAAATGATCATTGATTAGATTATTGCAAGCCTAATAGCGTGGTCACAAGTCTTGTGATTAATTATTGCAAATCTAATAGGATGTTCACACTCCAGTGAACAAGTTAATCATTTAAGGGAATTTATTTAACTAGTAAAAGTATCTACAAATCGAGTAGCTAAAAGAGATTTAGTTACAAGGCAAGTTTTACAGATTCAAGAAACTAAAGGAGTGATTTTCCAATCCTCCTATGTTTACTGAATCATATAAAAAGGTCAAGACTAGAATATGTTCTAATGTTGCATGAACAATATCTAGCAAAGGCAAAAGTAATAGTATTTTTAAAATACTCGTCTTATGTCTTTAGATTAATAAGTGACTAAAATGTAATTAGTGATAAAAGTTACAATTAAGAGTCATTGAGCAATCAACACAAACGCAAAGAATAAGTAATGATCTAGTAATAATTCGGTATCTATGTCTAGTGAGGAATAATACATGAGTTAGTATCATTGTTATTTAGACTTTGTATGTTTTACAATATCCATGAATAAAAGTCTCTTTATTCAAAAAGGTATAAATCCGTGACTACTCGTCTTGGTGGGAACCTTGATGGGACGATAATGTCATCGCGATATTTGGTGGTAGATTCGAAGTTCTTCGAAGATAGTTACACAAGTTTTTGTGTAAACCAAATATCAGTGATATTCTGTTGGAGCTCAACGAATATTGGATTGACCACCGTGATAATACTTCGTGGTTGAAAAGTTCAAAAGTATTATTCACTAGGATTGTCCTTAAGCCTGAGGTATTTAGTTTAGGATACAATGACTAATGTACTTTGGTTCATCTTAGACAAGCCTGAAATATGGTTGTCATACGAGGCTTTACTGGGTACAAAGGGAATTGTATTATGAATAGAAATATAACAAGATGGTAATTGCGCCTCCTTTCTTAGGAGAGATATTTATGGGTCCCTTGACATGATAAAAACTGACAAGTGCATGGCCATGCCCAAAAAGCGAACTGATTCGTTCTTTGCCGTTTATCACAACAGTTTAAATCAAGAAGTCAAGAAATGATTTCGAATACATGAGTTGATAATTTCTACCATGCTCGTATTCGTTATCACATATATTGTGCTGCAAGGGATGAACCTAACAACGTTACCCAAGAAGTAAAGACGGAGTGCTCTTTACTAGGGAACGCTATTAAAAGAGTTTCTCAAAAACTATACCTATGTTACATAAGCTATTTTTATGGGGTTGGTTACCTACATGCCCATCTAGAAGGCCACTGTAGCTCGTGTCATCAAACTAAGGTTACAAATTTGCACAAGTGGGAGTCTGTTGGAATTATGTGCACAGTTAGTCAACCTACGATGATACATCCATGCCTACGAAACACTTAAGGGTCACACCGGTGAGTGCATGTTATACGAGTAAGATATGTAATGATACTTGGAAGAGGAATGATTCATAATAGTTATTTATGAATCCAGTTAAGTACTAAGTTAAGTTCAACTTATTACTAGATTAGTTTATCTAACTAATTAATACAAGTATTTGTACATTTACTAGTTGAGTAAATATACAATGTGTTAATTATAGATTATCCATAATATGATTTAAAGCAATTAAATAATATGGTGTTGGATAACATTATTGTCTAAATTATATAAGGTTTATTATATAATTAATTATTAAAAGTATTAACACAAACATATATTTCGTGTATATGTATATACCGGAATATAAGTGTCTAAACACTAGACATTTAATAGTTTAGTGGGCTAATAATAACTAGTCAAACTACAAAGGGTTTAAAGCGTAAAAGGATAAGCTTAATTAATGATTATATTAACTAAACTAGAAGGGCCCTACGTGAATGTCCTTCTATTATATATAGAAGGCTTGGGGTTCCTTGTTTTGTTGCTCATTGTACACGAAATCCTTGCCCCTCCCTCCTCTCTCGATTGGCCGAACCAAAGGGAAGAACACAAGCCTTTGTGTTCTTCGTTCTTCTTTCGTTCTTCGTGTTCTTCAAGTCCTTGAAGATAGAAGATCATTGCATCAACCAACTAGAAGGTTTCTCGTTGTGTTCATCATCAGTGGACTTACTTAAGCAAGATTAAGGTATGATTTGGAAAACCCTTTTTCCCATTTTCCCTTTGTACGAATTCGGCACAAAGAACCCTAGGGTCCTTGGTGATTCGACGAACACACACAAGTGTGTGTTTGTGTTCGAGTTATTCGTATAAGCTTTCTTTCTTGGTAATCTAATCTAGATTTCCAACATCCCAATCCTTTAGGGTTTAAGGATTAAGTTTAATCTCAAATACGCTTTAGGGATTAAACTAGCTAGTTGGTTTAACCGACAAGAGTAATGTTCTTTTCAGTATGGTCGAACCAAGCATACTAGGAGGTTGACCCAAGTGGTCAATCAGTGTTATGAAACCCTACAACACAAACCCTGGAAACCGAAACCCTAACCCTAGTTGACTTTTGTTGACTATTTTTACCAATATTGACTTCTAGGCCCGCACTTGGCCCATTCGATATATCTTAGCCCAACGGGCCCAAACTTTAGTCGGCCCATTAATAACCAAGCCCATTTGGACCGAAGCCCAAACCTTTGGCCCATTACTTACCCAAACCGAACCCAATAGGGCCCAAGCCCAATCCGTGGCCCAACCTAATCAGACCTAAGCCCAATCCGTGGCCCAAGTGGCCCAATCGGCCCATATGTCCATCTAGGCCCATTAAGCCTAACCCAATCCCATTTCATTTCATTTCGAAGCCCATTTCCTTTCATTTCATTTCGGTCCATTAAGGCCCAATAACCCTAATTCATACGATGTCACAAAACATAAAACATAACGCAAACCATATATCATAATCATTTATTTATAGATCGCATGTGCGTTAGCTTAGTGTTAATTAGATTATTATTGCGTTTAGGCGCTAGGAGTCTTTGAAGAGATTCTTTTAGGTTTATCGAGAGCTAAGCTTTGCCCAGGTGAGTCCACAGCCCCTTTACTCCTTTTACTGTTTTATAAACTTTTGGGGTGGAAAACATAAAAAAATGCTACTGTTTTACTATGACTGTACAAAATATACATTTTCATTATCACGTTGACATGACAAACAATTATTATACCGGACTAAGCTTACCAGCAATCATTAACTAGTGGATCTAGACCATGGATATGCAGATAGTACTATTGGCTGACACTCATCCTCCGAACATTATTTGAACACTACTTGGTTATCCAAGACATCTTTAGGGAGTGTATATCCATAAAAGAACGATAACATACTGGAGTTGAAGTGTTGATTGTGGACTTAGGGGTTGGTATATTAACTCAATAGATTAGCTACCTGTTGGGGATAACAGTCGTGCGATGTCAAACATAACAACTTGTTCAACACTTTTTCATAAACAAAACTAGTAATTGTAGATCTTCTACAATTACACTTCATTTTTCATATTTACTTCTCATATCACATGAGTGTTGAACCTTATACTTTTTCAGTCATAAATCTATTTTCATAACAAACATTTTTGGGTAGCAAACACTTTACTTTTACCATAAACAATAACCCTGTGGATTCACTCAACATTATTGTTGACCCTTTTATACTTATGTTTTCCAGGAGATTAGGTGCACAATAAGACTGGAGGATATGAGCAGTGGATGGTCGTGAGCCATGAATGAACATTTAAGTTTACGAACAATCACTTCATTTTCAAAACTTACTATTTTTAGTAACTACTATTTTTGGAAACTTTCCATTTTTAGAAGGTAAACCATTTTCATTATGTTATTTACGTAGTTTTTTGTTTACTTAATTTTTGCTATGTAATCATGAACGTTACACCTCCGTTCTTCCGCAAAACATTTTAAATGAAGTAAAACTCATTTTTGGTTTAGAAATTTAAACTAGATTAATAAAGTTTGTTTGTTTAATTTTATAAAAAGTTTTTTTTTTTGTTCCAATTTCTTCTTCTTCTTCTTCTTAATATTCGAACAAGGGTAAGAACCCTAGGACCAAGAATATTAAATTAGTTTAGTTTAATTGGTCAAAAGGTTTCTAAAACCCTAGAATTTTCGTGATCAAGGAAGAACCCTAGGACCAAGTATGTTAAACTAAGATTTGTTTAATTGGTCAAAAGAATTCTTTCCTTTTTCCCCAAAGAATTCGTGATCAAGGAAGAACCCTAGGACCAAGTATGTTAAACTAGATTTGTTTAATTGATCAAAAGGATTCTTTCCTATTACCTATAGATTTCGAAATCTAGGAGGAAACTTGGACACCAATTATATTAAACTAGTTTAGTTTAATTGGTGGAAAAGTTTCTTAGGATTAAGAATTTCGAAACCCTAAAGAACCCTAGGACCAAGAACATTAAACTAGTTTAGTTTAATTGGTTAAAAGAATTAATTAAGATAATAATCTAAAACCTAGATAATTAAGCAGGTTCATGTTTAATAGATTTAATTATTATTTTAGTAGATTTATTGAAACTAGTTCTTTAAACCTAGAAACGTAGATAAAGTTTTATTGTCTATAAGGTTTGAATTAAAAACTTCAAATAAATTTATTAAGGTTATAATCTATCATAGAATTTAAACAAAGTTTATTGTTTAAATAGGATTGATTAGGATTAATCTTTTAATAAATAATGTTTTTTGATCAAAAAAGTCAAAACCCTAGTTTTGATTGATCAAGAACAAGATTAGGGTTTGACTAATTAATAAAATGAATTAATGAGGATTAAAAGAAGTGTTAATTTTTAAGTTCTAAAATTAACAAGATGTATTTAAAAGATAAAATAAGTTTATACGTATTTTTAATTAGATCAAGTTAAAATACATATGTATAAATTAGATGTAATATTCTTATTAGAATGTTATAAGTTTATTTTAAAGTAATGAAATATATATATATATATATTAAATATAAGATTAAATGGAACATTAAAAGGTAATGTTATTTTGATCTTAAAGGATAATAGTATAACTAGTTATTGTATAAGTTATTATATAATTAAGACTAGAAAGTACAAAGTTATGATTTCATTATAACTAGAAATTGTACAAGTTAAAATTATATGATAAACTAGAAATATACAAAGTTATATATATTATTATTATTATAAGGTGTATAAAGTTGTAAGTTATTATAACTAGATAATTATACAAGTATAATATAAGTAATTTACAAGTCATGAAATATACTAGATTAATGATCAATGGATTGATAACAAGAGAATTTTATAACCTATACTTAACTAGTCCAAGTTAAATGTAAGAAAGGTTTAAACAAACTAAGAATTATTATTATATATAGTCATATAATAAATTTATTAGTTTCACCAAATATAGACCGGTGATTGTGTTTGCTTAAGTTCCATCATGGTTGTTGGAGCTAGTGGGAGCTACACAAGAAAATCACAAAGTTTATAAATGTGTCGCTAAGACATAAGTTTTGGTCGAATCTAATAAGCCAAAACAAATGTTTAATTATATTATTAAACAAGTGAAAAACAGGGTGTGTTAAACTAGATTTATGATTCAAGTTTATGTATCATAAAAGAATTAAAAGTTTAATATAAGTTTTAAAGTTTTTCAAGTAACATAAAACAAGTAAGTTTTATTATAGATAAGGTTTTTCACGAAACCTAGTAAAACGTTTTGTACACCTCGTTTTAGGAATACATATAAATCGCACAACTTTTGAAACTATAAGTTTTAAAGAAAAAGTTCTTACGGTTAAAAATGGTGTCTTGTAGAATTCTTGAATTCACAAGTCACACATTTTTAACAAGGATTTATATTGGAATAAAGGTTTAAGTTTAGTTTAAGACTTAAACAAACCCAAAAAAATCTTAGATCGAAGTACTATCCACCTAAAGGAACACCTCACTTGTTAAACGATATTCATATTGTAAGGAGAAAGAATCTTAGATATGAATTCAAGTCATTGCGAGTGTTAGGGTGCATAAGGTTCTGTGATAATCGGGAGTCCCGACGTAGAACATCGCACTGTCTTAGATGGTCTGATCTACTTTGGTGATAATCGGGAGTCCCGGCCCAAAAAGTACTTGAGTAGAATAAACATACTAGACTTTATTACAACTTAGAAATACACAATTAGATTGTACAAGGTTGTAGTAAGTTATAAGTCTAAAGATTCTACGACCCCTAGGAATCGTGTCAAGTCTTGATATGATAGGTAAGGATGTAACCTATCGGAAACATCATGTCTCGTCGGGAAGTGCCCAAACCTTGCGGCGAGAATGTGATATATGGATCCTAGGTCTAAAATATTAATTATGGGTTTATAATATATTTTAGAGAATGTTTATTGATGATTACTAATTAAACTGGGTTTGATTTGTAGATGGCAGCAACAACCACGACGACAAGTACCAACAATCTCTCACTTCGCTCAATCCTCGAAAAAGACAAGTTGACTGGGTCAAACTCTCTCAATTGGGAGCGCAATCTTCGCATTGTGCTCAGGCATGAGAGAAAATGGTATGTCTTGGAAAGAGCAATACCAAAATGTCCCTGCTGCAAATTCTAGAGCTAAAACGAGGCAAGCTTATGATAAGCATGACAGTGATGCACAAGATGTGAGTTGTCTAATGCTCACCACTATGAGTCCCGAGTTACAAGCGGGACTTATGGATGTGCCTGCGTTTGAAATGTTCCAACAACTAAGAGATTCATTTCAAGAGCAAGCTCGCACTGAGAGGTTCGACATCAATAGAGCCTTCAACTCTTGCAAGATGGTCAAAGGAACACCGGTGAGTGCCCATGTCATGAAAATGAAGGGGCACATGGATCACCTGGCTAGACTTGGTCACCCCATTCTGTTGCAGATGGCAAGAGATACTATACTCAATTCGTTGTCTGATGACTACAAGCCTTTTGTGGTCAACTACAACATGCATAATATGGAGAAATCCATTGCTGAGCTACATTCTATGCTCAAGACAGCTGAGTTGAGTTTGGGGACCAAATCTAAGGATGTTCTGATGATCAGTAATGGCAGTGGTGGTGGCAAGAAAAAAAAGGGCATGGTGGTAAAGGAAAGGGTAAAACCAATCCTAACCAAGGAGTGCCAAATGGTAAAGGTGTCAAACAAAAGGTCAAGAAGGTGAAGCCTGACACAACAAGGACCGATAATCGGCGATTTAAATGTGGCGAGGCTGGGCATTGGAAAAGAAATTGTCCAAAGGGTGCAAGTGGTGGAGGAATTACAAGTTCCTCAGGTAACACAACCACACTTCTTAATCACTTTTAAGATACTTGTAAAGTACATTACGAGTAATCTAACTTTTGCAATCGTTTATTGCAGGAGGAGATGGAAAGTGATGATGACCGGCATGAGATGGTGATGATCCCACGAGCACCAAAATTTATAATTCAGTATTTTATGGATTCAGTAAAAACGATTTTATTTTATTGTTGAATAATCATTTTATTTTATGCTAAAACAAGTTTTTTGATTTTAATCAATTCGAACCCATGGTTGAATTATATTATGTTATGTGTGCATGTGTGGCAATTACACTAGTCAAGGTTTATGACTAGATTGTAAGTCAAGTTTTTGATTTACTTAATATTTTATGTTTTATACTTGTTTGATTGTTGTATGAATGAATAATGTCTTAAAAGCTCAAGGTACTTAGATACTAGAAATTAGAAGTTCTTCTAATACAAATATTTAAGAGTTTTATGGAAGCATAAGGTTCAAAAGTTATTGAACTTAGTTAAAACATCATAAGTAATAGTCATTACTTATGATAGTACGTTTTAAAGAATTAGCATTAATATAGCATGATTATATTGGATATAATCAAGATGAACTTTAAGAGTATTATTACATGTGTCTCATACTTGTAATAAGGGATTTAATCAAGTCACACTTCCCTAACAAGGAAAGTTGGATATTCGCAAAATCCAAGAAATGACTTAGAGATTAAATAAACTCTCAAAAGGTCAACTATATTAAAGTATTTAAGAACTAAAGGTATTAAACGCAAGTGTTTCATACTTGTAACTAATACATTATTTAACCAAGTCATAATTCCCTGATAGGAATAATGGATATTTAAGAAATCCAAGAAATGACTTTGGCATTAAATGAAGTTCTTAAAGAATACTAAAGTGTTTAAGAATTGAAAGTATCATCTCAAGTGTTTTATACTTGTTAGATACAATAATAAATAAAAGTCATAATTCCCTAAACAGGAATAGTGGATATTCGCAAATCCAAAGGATGATCTTAATTATTGATAGAATTCTTAAAAGATTAAACTACAAGTTATTGACTTGGTCAAAGTGGTAGTTTAAATTGATGCTTAAATTCCATAAAAGGTAGTGGGAGCTATGACTAACATAATTCATTGAAGATATTAATGAATTTAGTAAGTTAGTAAGACATTAACAACAAGGAATTACCAAGTCGTTAGCCAAAGAGTTAAAAGAAATAAATGATCATTGATTAGATTATTACATGCCTAATAGCGTGGTCACAAGTCTTGTGATTAATTATTGCAAATCTAATAGGATGTTCACACTCCAGTGAACAAGTTAATCATTTAAGGGAATTTCTTTAACTAGTAAAAGTATCTACAAATCGAGTAGCTTAAAGAGATTTAGTTACAAGGCAAGTTTTATAGATTCAAGAAATTAAAGGAGTAATTTTCCAATCCTCCTATGTTTACCGAATCATATAAAAAGGGCAAGAGTAGAATATGTTCTAATGTTGCATGAACAATATCTAGCAAAGACAAAAATAATAGTATTCTTAAAATACTCGTCTTATGTCTTTAGTTTAATAAGTGATTAAAATGTAATTAGTGATAAAAGTTACAATTAAGAGTCATTGAGCAATCAACACAAACGCAAAGAATAAGTAATGATCCAGTAATAATTCGGTTTCTATGTCTAGTGAGGAATAATACATGTGTTAGTATCATTGTTATTCAGACTTTGTATGTTTTACAATATCCATGAATAAAAGTCTCATTATTAAAAATGGTATAAATCCGTGACTACTCGTCTTGGTGGGAACCTTGATGGGACGATAACGCCATCGCGATATTTGGTGGTAGATTCGAAGTTCTTCGAAGATAGCTACACAAGTTTTTGTGTAAACCAAATATCGGTGATATTCTGTTGGAAGAGGAATGATTCATAATAGTTATTTATGAATCAAGTTAAGTACTAAGTTAAGTTCAACTTATTACTAGATTAGTTTATCTAACTAATTAATACAAGTATTTGTACATTTACTAGTTGAGTAAATATACAATGTGTTAATTATAGATTATCCATAATATGATTTAAAGCAATTAAATCTTATGGTGTTGGATAACATTATTGTCTAAATTATTTAAGGTTTATTATATAATTAATTATTAAAAGTATTAACACAAACATATATTTCGTCTATATGAATATACCGGAATATAAGTGTGTAAACACTAGACATTTAATAGTTAAGCGGGATAATAATAACTAGTCAAACTACAAAGGGTTTAAAGCGTAAAAAGATAAGTTTAATTAATGATTAATGTTAATTAAACTAGAAGGGACCTAAGTGAAAGTCCTTCTATTATATATAGAAGGCTTGGGGTTCCTTGTTTTGTTGCTCATTGTATACGAAATCCTTGCCCCTCCCTCCTCTCTCGATCGGCCGAACCAAAGGGAAGAAAACAAGCCTTTGTGTTCTTCGTTCTTCGTGTCCTTTAAGTCCTCTCTCAATCATTGCATCAACCAACTAGAAGGTTTCTCATTGTGTTCATCATCAGTGGACTTACTTAAGAAAGATTAAGGTATGATTTGAAAAAACCCTTTTCCCCTTTTCCCTTTGTACGAATTCGGCACCAAGAACACTAGGGTCCTTGGTTATTCGACGAACACACACAAGTGCATGTTTGTGTTCGAGTTAATCTTATAAGCTTTCTTTCTTGGTAATCTAATCTAGATTTCCAACATCCCAATCCTTTAGGGTTTAAGGATTAAGTTTAATCTCAGTTCCGCTTTAGGGATTAAACTAGCTAGTTGGTTTAACCGACAAGAGTCATGTTCTTTTCAGTATGGTCGAACCAAGCATACTAGGAGGGGACCCAAGTGGTCAATCAGTGTTATGAAACCCTACAACACAAACCCTAGAAACCGAAACCCTAACCCTAGTTGACTTTTGTTGACTATTTTTACCAATATTGACTTCTATATTTGACTAATTTTGACCCATAAGTCACACCGGGTCAAGGCCGGATTCTTGACCCAATCGATCGGCCCAAACCCAAATACCTACTCGGGCCAAGGCCCGTACTTGGCCCATTCGATCTATCTTAGCCCATCGGGCCTAAACTTTAGTCGGCCCATTAATAACCAAGCCCATTTGGACCAAAGCCCAAACCTTTGGCCCATTACTTACCCAAACCGAACCCAATAGGGCCCAAGCCCAATCCGTGGCCCAACCTAATCTGACCTAAGTCCAATCTGTGGTCCAAGTGGCCCATCTAGTGGCCCAATCGGCCCATATGTCCATCTAGTCCCATTAAGCCCATCGAGGCCTATTAAGCCTAAACCAATCTCATTTCATCTCATTTCATTTCATTTCGAAGCCCATTTCATTTCATTTCATTTCGGTCCATTAAGGCCCAACAACACTTATTCATACGATGTCACAAAACATAAAACATAACGCAAACCATATATCATAATCATTTATTTATAGATCGCATGGGCATTAGCTTAGTGTAAATTAGATTATTGTTGCGTTTAGGCGCTAGGAGTCTTTGAAGAGATTCTTTTAGGTTTATCGAGAGCTAAGCTTTACCCATGTGAGCCACAACCCCTTTACTACTTTTACTATTTTATAAACTTTTGGGGTAGAAAACATAAACAAATGCTACTGTTTTACTATGACTGTACAAAATATACATTTTCATTATCGCGTTGGCATGACAAACAATTATTATACCGGACTAAGGTTACCAGCAATCATTACCTAGTGGATCTAGACCATGGATATGCAAATAGTACTATTTGAAGGGTTTCACATAACACTGATCGACCACTTGAGTCAACCTCCTAGTATACTTGGTTTGACCATACTGACCAAGAACATGAACTTGTTCTTGACCGGTTAAAACCAACTAGCTGATTTAATCCCTAAATGTGGAACTGGGATTAAACCTAATCCTTAAACCATAAAGGATTGGGATGTTGGAGAACTAGATTAGGTTAACAAGAAAGAAACCTTGTTCGAAGAACTCGAACACACACATACTTGTGTGTTCGTCGACTACTACCAAGAACCCTAGGGTATTTGGTTCGACTTCGAACAAGAGGAGAGGAAGAAAGATTGTTCCATGAATCATACCTTAGGTTAATGCTTAAGATAAGTCCACTGATGATGAACACGACGAACGATCCTCTAGATGATCACTTGCAACGATCTTGGATCTTCGAAACTCGAAGAACACGAAGAACGAACGAAGAACACGAAGAACGAAGAACACCAAGTGATGGTGTTCTTGTTTCGGATGAAAGGGGTAAAGGGGCAAGGGTTTTCGGCTTGTGTAGGTGTAACCTAATAAGTGATGCCTAAGCCCTCTATTTATAATAGATGGACTTTCACTTAGGGCCCTTCTAGTTTAATTAAGATTAATCTCTTAATTAAACTTATCCTTTTACACTTCCATCCCTTATAGTTTAACTAGTTTATTATCATTGCACTTAACTATCAAATATCTAGTATTAACACACTATAATTTCGGTACCCATATACACGAAATATATAGACTTGTATTTATACTTTTAATAGTTAATTATATAATAACCTTTATATAATTTACACAATAATATTATCCAATTACTATATGATTTAATAGCTTTAAATCATATCATGGATAAACTTTAATTAACACATTGTATATTTACTCAACTAGTAAATGTACAACTACTTGTAATAATTAGTTAGTTAAAATAATCTAGTAATAAGTTAAACTTAACTTAATACTTTAACTGATTCAAAATGACTATTATGAATCATTCATCTTCGTAGTATCGTTGCATAACTTGCTCGTATTACATGCACTCTCCGGTGTGACCCTTAAGTGTTTCGTAGGCATGGGTGTATCATCATAGGTTGACTAACTGTGCACATAATTCCTTCACTATTGGCTGACACTCATTCTCCCAACATTATTTGATCACTACTTGGTTATCCAAGAAATATTTCGGGAGTGTATATCCATAAAAGAACGATAACATACTGGAGTTGAAGTGTTGATTGTGGTCTTATGAGTTGGTGTATTAACTCAATAGACTAGTTACCTGTGGGGGATAACAGTCGTGCGATGTCAAACATAACAACTTGTTCAACACTTTTTCATAAACAAAACTAGTAAGTGTAGATCTTCTACAATTACACTTCACTTTTCAAATTTACTTCTCATATCATATGAGTGTTGAACCTTATACTTTTTCAGTCATAAATCTATTTTCATAACAAACATTTTTGGGTAGCAAACACTTTACTTTTACCATAAACAATAACCATGTGGATTCACTCAACATTATTGTTGACGCTTTTATACATATGTTTTCCAGGACATTAGGTGCACAATAAGACTGGAGGATATGAGCAGTGGATGGTCGTGAGCCATGAATGAACATTCAAGTTTACGTATAATCACTTCATTTTCAAAACTTACTATTTTTAGTAACTACTATTTTTGGAAACTTTCCATTTTTAGAAGAAAAACCATTTTCATTATGTTATTTACGTGGTTGTTTTTTTACTTAATTTTTGCTATGTAATCATGAACGCTACACCTCCGTTCTTCCGCAAAACATTTTAAATGAAGTGAAACTCATTTTTGGCGGGGTGTGACATACCATTACCTTGGACCTCCGTCAACAAAATGCACAAACTGTGGAGCACTCATGTGGCGTGAAGAGCGAAGCAAAAAAGCAAACAGAACTTCCAATCCAACATTTTCTATGTGTTGTCAAGATGGAAAACTACGCCTGCTAAAATAGATTGATGCACCACCACCATTAAACAAATTTCTTGATGTTAACGACCCTGGAACGTCAAAGTTTAGAGACCTAATTAGGGTATACAATGGTATGTTTTCATTTACATCTTTTAGGGGAACTATAGATCACTCAATAAATCAAGGTCGCACACCGTACACATTTAGAATAAATGGTCAGCACTATCACATATTAGGTTCTCTAATTCCTACTCAAGGGTTCCAACCCAAGTTTGTACAACTATACTTCTTTGACACGCAAAATGAAGTAAAAATATCGCATGTCATCTTTTATTGAAAACAATACTAAGGATGGGCCCGATGAAGCAATAGTTAGAAGCCTCATTTCTATGTTGAATGAATTTAGTTATGTGGCAAAAGCATTCTGAATGGCTAGAGATTGGTGTGCCCAAAATAACTCACATGAATTCCAACTAAGACTTATTGGACACCATACACATCTAAGACAATACAATGCACCGTCTGTCTCTGAAGTTGTTATTTTGGTAATAAACGATTTTGGAAACTCTGACGGAATGAGAGATATTATTGTAAAGAATAAGGATTCAGGCCCTCTAAGAATATCATAATTGCATCCATCATACATGGCACTACAATATCCTATATTGTTTCCGTACGGAGAAGATGAATTCCACGAACTTATACCATACTATGCAAATTCAGGAAAACGACAAACGAAACGTGGCTTTTTAACGATGAGGGAATATTGTTGTTATGTAATTTAATTTAGGGATACTGAGGGAACTACGTTGCTCAGAGGTGGACGCTTATTTCAACAATTCATAGTAGACACTTACACGACTATTGAAGAGCAGCGTCTTAAATGGATACGAAACAAATAATTCGACTTGCGTGTAGAACTCTATCATAATGTATATGATGCTTTTACAAGAGGAGATACAAAGGCTGAGGCGATTGGCCAAAAAATAGTTTTACCATCCAACTTCACAGCAGCCCACACTATATGATGCCAAATTATCAAGATGCAACGGCTCTATGCCGAGCATATGGCAATCCAGATCTATTCGTAACATTCAACTTCATATCCAAAATTGCCAGAAATTAAGGACATGCTATCATATATTCCCGGCCAAAAGCCACATGATCGTCCCGAGGTTGGCCCATTATGCCTAACCCAAGCCCATTTCATTTCATTTCATTTCATTTCGAGCCCATTTCATTTCATTTAATTTCATTTCGGCCCATTAAGGCCCAATGATCCAAGTTCATTCGATGTCAAAAAACATAAAACATAACATTAATTGTATATCATTTAACTTATATCGTATCTAGAATCGCCTGTATTAGCTTAGTCTAATTAGTAAGTTATATTGTTTAGGAAGCTAGGAGTCTCTAAAGGATTCCTCTGTCCTAATATTTGTCGCCAAGCTTTGCCCAGGTGAGTCCACAGACCTCTTTACTACTTTTACTGTTTTATAAACTTTGGGGTGGAAAACATGAACACAAATGCTACTGTTTTACTATGACTGTACCACATCTTTACATTTTCATTATCGCGTTGGCATCACAAACTATTATTATACCGGACTATGGTTTGCCAGCAATCATTAACTAGTGGATCTAGACCATGGATATGCAGATAGTACTATTGGCTGACACTCATCCTCCCAACATTATTTGATCACTACTTGGTATAACCAAGACATCTTTTGGGAATGTATATCCATAAAAGAACGATAACATACTGGAGTTGAAGTGTTGATTGTGGACTTAGGGGTTGGTATATTAACTCAATAGACTAGCTACCTGTTGGGGATAACTGTTCATGCAATGTCATACATAACAAATAGACTAGCTACATGTTTGTTATGATGTTATGTTTGACATCGCATGAACTGTTATCCCCAACAAGTAGCTAGTCTATTGAGTTAATATACCAACCCCTAAGTCCACAATCAACACTTCAACTCCAGTATGTTATCGTTCTTTTTTGGATATACACTCCCGAAAGATGTCTTGGTTATACCAAGTAGTGATCAAATAATGTTGGGAGGATGAGTGTCAGCCAATAGTACTATATGCATATCCATGGTCTAGATCCACTAGTTAATGATTGCTGGCAAACCTTAGTCCGGTATAATAATTATCTGTCATGCCAACGCGATAATGAAAGTGTAAAGATGTTGTCCAGTCATAGTAAAATAGTAGCAATTGTTTATGTTTTCCACCCCAAAAGTTTATAAAACAGTAAAAGTAGTAAAGGGGTCTGTGGACTCACCTGGACAAAGCTTAGCGACAAATATTATGAAAGAGGAATCCTTCAGAGACTCCTAGCTTCCTAAAAGATATAACTTACTAATTAGACTAAGCTAATACAGGCGATTCTAGATACGATATAAGTTAAATGATATACAATTAATGTTATATTTTATGTTTTGTGACATCGAATGAACTTGGATCATTGGGCTTTAATGGGCCAAAATGAAATGAAATGAAATGAAATGAAATGAAATGAGCATCCCATTTCTTAATAGCCTCGATCTTTGTAAGATCAACGTGGATTCCTTCCTTGTTGATGACATGCCCTAGTAATTGTACTTCACGCAACCATAATTTATACTTGGAAAACATGGCATACCGCTTCTCTTTCTCCAACAACTCAAGAATGATTCTTAAGTGCTCTTCGTGTTCTTTTCTTGTTCGCGAATAGATAAGAATATCATCTATGAAGAAGAACACGAATTTGTTGAGATATTGCTTATACACTCTATTGAAGAGATCCTTAAACATCGTAGTCGCATTGGTTTAGCATAACCAAGAATTTGTAATGACCATAGCGAGTTCTGAATGTTGTCTTGAGTATATCTTCATCATGAACCTTCAACTGGTGATAGCTTGAATGGAGATCAATCTTGGAATAGAATCTCGATCCTTGGAGTTGATCGAATAGATCATCAATACGGGGAAAAGGATAACGATTTTAATGGTTGTTTTATTCAATTCTCGATAGTCAATGCACATCCTCATTGAACCATCTTTCTTTTTAACGAAAAGGGACCAGAGCTCCCAGGATGAGAAACTCGGTCGAATGAAACTAAGATCAAGGAGTTCTTGTAATAGAGAAGAAAGTTCTTGCATTTCAGATGGTGCAAGAGGATAAGGAGAACGCGCGATAGGAGTAAATTTTGGAATCAAAATGATGCGGAATTCAACTTGTCTCTAAGGTGGCAGTCCAGGCAATTCGCCAGGAAACCGTTAGGAACAATCACGAACGATAGGAATGTCCTCAATCTTGCGATCTTTGGACTGTTTGTCAATGACATGAGCAGGAAAAGCTTGGCATCCTTTACGAAGATATTTTGTGCTTTCATAGCATTTAGGAATTCGATTTTTTTTTGTTTCTTTGTTCACCTTGAATTATTAATGTTTATGTTTTTGTTAAAGGGATTTGAATTTGTTTGTTGTGGCATAATATATCAACATGGTGTTTAGATAACCAATGAATTCCTATGACGATATCCAAACTACCTAGCTCTACAGGCATAAGGTCAATCTCGAATATATGATTGTCTAGATTAAGCTTACAACTCTTAAGAAAATCTCACTAGACATAATAACTTGCCATCTGCTAATGCAATCTCATAACTGACCACTATAGGTGATGATTCGATATCTAAGAATCTTTTAAAGTCGGTCGATACAAAACTCAAATCGGCCCTCGAATCGAATAAAATAGAAGCAAAATAATTGTCGATAATAAACGTACTGGTAACAGTATTGGGATCTTTGCGAGCTTCTTAAGCACCTATGACGAACGGTCGACCATGAATATTCTGACGATCATCGTTGTTGTTGGCATTGCGGTTGTTGTTACGATTGGTGTTGTTGTTGTTCTTGAAGCTTTAGGCAGCGATTTCCGGTAGTAATTTGGGTCACCATACTCATACAGATGAGAATTTTAGGAGGAGTATTAGACGTACATTTTCTGAAATTGTGACCCCAATGGTCACATATATAACACTTTTCACAGCAGTAGTAGTAGTGGTAGTAGTGGTAGTAGTGGTAGTAGTGGTAGTAGTGGTGGTAGTGGTGGTAGTGGTGGTAGTGGTGGTAGTGGTGGTAGTGGTGGTAGTGGTGGTAGTGGTGGTAGTGGTGGTAGTGGTGGTAGTGGTGGTCGTGGTGGTCGTGGTGGTAGTCGTGGAGGTAGTCGTGGTGGTAGTCGTGGTGGTAGTCGTGGTGGTAGTCGTGGTGGTCGTGGTAGTGGTCGTGGTCGTGGTCGTGGTAGTGGTAGTGGTAGTGGTAGTGGTAGTGGTAGTGGTAGTGGTAGTGGTAGTGGTAGTGGTAGTGGTAGTGGTAGTGGTAGTGGTAGTGGTAGTGGTAGTGGTAGTGGTAGTGGTAGTGGTAGTGGTAGTGGTAGTGGTAGTGGTAGTGGTAGTGGTAGTGGTAGTGGTAGTGGTAGTGGTAGTAGTAGTAGTAGTAGTAGTAGTAGTAGTAGTAGTAGTAGTAGTAGTAGTAGTAGTAGTAGTAGTAGTATTGTGTTTGCTACCCAAAATGATTGTTATGCAAATAGTTTTATGACTGAAAAAAAGTAGTAGTAGTAGTAGTAGTAGTAGTATTGTGTTTGCTACCCAAAATGATTGTTATGCAAATAGTTTTATGACTAAAAAAAAGTATAAGTTCAACACTTGATATGTATGAGAAATAAGTATGAAAATAAAGTGTAATTGTAGAAGATCTACAATTGCTAGTTTTGTTTATGAAAATGTGTTGAACAAGTTGTTATGTTTGACATCGCATGACTGTTATCCCCAACAGTTTGCAAGGCTCTTGGGCTAATATACCAATCCCTAAGTCCACAATCAACACTCCACCTCCAGTATGTTATCGTTCTTTTATGGATATACACTCCTGAAAGATGTCTTGGATAACCAAGTAGTGATCAAATAATGTTGGGAGGATGAGTGCCAGCCAATAGTACTATCTGCATATCCATGGTCTAGATCCACTAAAAAACATAAAAGTAAGAAAATAAACTGGTAACAAAGTATACACATTAAACCAAAAACATTAATGTTCAATTCAAAATGTAAACCAAAAACATTACTCTTGTAGACAGTAAACCATAAGTAAATCAAGAAACATGTATGTCCAATTGAAAAAGGTAACCAAAAACATTATTGTTCTAAACCATCAATTATTTAAAAGAACGTATAAAAAAATGGTGTTCTCATCATCCGCATTCCAGTTCCTACTCGTCTTCTTCTTACTCCTCCTCATCATCATCCGAAATATCATTGTCATCTTCTTCCGAAACATCTTCATCTAAATCATCAAGGACGATATGTGGGTTCTTTTTATCATGTTGATGTCTATTATGCACTTTTTGCCCACAAATGCTACATGTTCGCGATTTAAATGGTACTTTCCTTGATGATCTAGCTGTAGTAGCTATTTTTGCTATCTCTGCCGCACTTTTAATTCTTTTAGAACCCTTGTTGCTTGATTTTTGCGAGTGCCTGACAACATTATCTTGAGAAAGTTGTTTACCAATAACTTTAGAACTTAAATCTCCCTTGTTGGTACGATTTTTTAAAAAGCCAGATTCATCTTCAAGTTTTTTCCGCGATTCCTTCAATGATTCCATGTACTGTTTAAACTTGGGTACATCATCACGCAGCACACTAATGCAACCATCAAGTATAGAGTGACATTCGGCTGACATGTTACCAATATCATCTTCAATATCAATATGTGTGGGGCTATTTTCTATCAAATGTGCGGGTAACACATTTTTTGTCCATCGACGACTAATGTATTTATTTGGAATTCTGTCAACAAAATTATTACCAAATACACAAAAACTGTGACGCCACAAATAGCCATGACGAGTAAAATGACCACATGAGCATATAATTCATCCATCCTGATTGTTTACGACAACCTACATAATTATTATTATTATTAAAAAATTTCAAAAAGTTGTTATACATATATGATAAGTACACAAAAATACATTACCATTGTTTTGACAACAATTTCACTAATTGTTCGGTAACTTCTCCTTGTGTACGATGATGAACAACTGACATCACCATCGTCGACATCAGTTTCTTTCTTTTCTTCTCCTCGCGCTCACTCCGTTGGTCGTCTGAATCCTCACAACGGGAACCGGTCTGTAAAGGAAGGAGGCAAGCGATCCTGCCAACACACCCTAAGTAAAGAAGCTTAGAATAGGTTTCATTTCAGCATTACGTTTTATATGAGGTTGGTAAGGTGGAAACTCTTCTCTGCCGAGCAGAGATTCCAAGAATGTTTTCTCTACGAGACTTTAGACAGGTTGGGACTTGGGTCTCTCAACTATCTTTCTTCCCGTCGCTCGCCCTTTAGTTGCTGGCTGAGATAGCTGGGTAGAACACACTCCTTTTGGTTGAACGGGGTTTTCGTGCTTGATCTATTCAATTCTCGGAAGGTAATATAACCCTTCGCGAGTCTCATTTTGTACATCTATGAACACCTCGTGTGTGTAGACCTCACGTGCATGTATCTCGATACGTAGTTCGGTACGAGTTGGTATGGTTGACCCGTTGGATTTGTGGTTGTTCCAACGTTGTTTGTACCTTTGCATCTCCATAGTTGTTTCAAAAAAAGACATAGAGTGAAGGAATGTGTCACCTTTTTTAGTACACAGTTAGAAGAAAGCATTTGAACTCTCAGAAAGAGAAGTGGTCTTCATTAAACCGCACATGGGGTAATCTTTAAAATATGCAGGGATCCAACTTTCTCTAATAACATACATTTCGGTCAACCATTTGTTACCATTTAAATCGTATCGACCTAGTAAATCAGCCCACCGTTCTTCAAAAATCTGAGGCTTAATATAGACGTTCAAAACAAGCTTATGAAAATCTTTCCTAAACATCGAATCAGTTGGCAAATCATGAAGAACCTGTACAAAACATTATTGAAACGTTAGAAACATATAATACGGTATGTGAGCAACGTACATGTTTTATAACTTGAGTGCATTCGAATATACCTTGGCAGGGAGTTTTTGAGTAATATGCCACATGCATAACCTATGTCGTGATTCAGGGAAAACTTTCAAAATTGCTTTTTTTAGCGCAGGTCTTAATCATTTAATGCTAACGACGGCTGCTTTCCATGCACCTTCATAAATGCTTCCAACATCCACAATAAGATTCAAACGTCTCATCTGAAAGTAAAGCAGCCCCAATAGTAACGCATCCCCGGTGGTTGTCAATGCCGGTAAAAGGGACAAACACAAAATCATACCTAAAAGAAATAAAATATATGAATTAATAACGCATGTAATAATGAAGAATAAATATGATACAAATGTTACTTGTTCGTCCGAAAAGTAGCGTCGAAAGATGACGTCGCCAAAAGCATCATAGTTTGCCTTCATGATTTCATTCGCCCAAAACATGCTGACGAGGTGAGATTCACGAAGATGATATTCTAAAGAGAATCCTGGAACATGCAGTTGCCTGTTTCTCATCTTGTCCACAATCATCTGGGCATCATTGACACCAATGAACGATTTCATTGATACTCTAGCATTCCTCCAATATTTCGGAGTGCCCCGAACACCTTTATAACCGCCAGATAGAGCAACTTTTGGTCTATGGGCCTTAGTTGCAGTTACATTAGTCAACGAAGCTCGATGGATATATAGATAGTCACTATACTTTAACTCTCTTCGAGCTTTAGAAAAATCCATATTACTCTTGTTGATTAAAGGATGGTTGTGGTGGTCAATAAATTTAGACACGATAAATGATTCTGACCCCTCAATAGCCTTAAACCCAATCAACGCCGGGCATTCAGTTACCTTAGAAACAGCGTTACGTTTTCAGTTTTTGATACCACCGTCTGATTGTTCATCTTGGACATTGTCTTTAGGTGTATTTGTTTCAACTTTAGACCTTGATTTACCGTCACGACTACATAATACATATCTGTGTATAATCTTTCCTATATATTTTTTATACCTGACTTACAAATGTTAAATCTTGCCTTCTGAGAATATGACTTAAACATCTCATAACCAATATCCCAGGTCTCTAAAACATCACCTACTTTTGGTTTTTCATCATCATTGACTTCTGGAACCCAGTATCCCGAGGCACTGGGAATGAGGAATACGTCATCATCATCTAAACAGAATTATAAACATATTATATAGAATTAATGTTATGTAAATGTAGTATTATAAACATCTGAATATAGCCAAATTACATGTATGTATGACACACCTACATATATGTGTAAAGACATCATGCATGTTAATACGTCATGTTATTGAAGATAATACACGTATGTTCTGTTGTGCATCATATACGCGTAGAAATTAGCAGCCAAAAACATTAATGTTTATGATATTAGTAGATATTTAAGTAGGTACTCTTACGGACTACTTCAACTAGATTACTTTAAAAAACCATTCAAAACATAAACGCACAACTATATATGAAATACATGTTGCGATTGAATACGATGAATTCAACAACACAATTGAAAAAAAAATATATTATATATGACTAAATTAAAGGCGTCTAAAGTGTATTACAATGAAAAAACTATACGCAATTGAATATCATACTCCTGATCTACATCTTCTACTTGTGAAATTGGATGCTCTGAAAATATGATGTCACCCTCCATTGAGTCGATCATGTCGGTGCATATATTTTGTGGTTGGCTTGTTCCGGCTTCTTCAGTGTTCGACATTTTTTCTTAGATAATTCATCTATGGTTCTTGTGTGTATTAGAGCCGATGGATATTCTGGAGATTTACAAAATCACGATGGAGGAAAGCTTTAGAAGTAACATAACCAATTTTCCATTAAATTAGGGATGTGATTAAAATATAGCTGTTACCTAAAAAATGGATGGTTATCGTAATGACTATTCTACCACTCCGGATTTTATTTTAAAAGAAAAAGAAAAAAACGGTTCCGTTATCTTTGATTGGTCAATATTTGTTCTGTAGGTTCTGTAGGCTAACGTTAGTTCTGTAACTAGCCCATCACTATATATATATATATATATATATATATATATATATATATATATATATATATATATATATATATATATATATATATATATATATATATAGGGTCTGATTCAGCGCATAACCGTTTAAAGGTGCAGAACCGCAGAACCATCCTAACATCCAATGTTTTTAGTGTTATACATAGGGTGTACATTTTCAAACATGCTGTAACACATTTATACATCCAATGTTTCCAAATTTTTTATAAATATGCTTATAGATTATGTGTATAAAAAATTGGAAACATTGGATATGTAAATGTGTTACATCGTGTATGAAAATGTACACCTTATGTATAACATAGAAAACATTGGATGTTAGGATGGTTCTGCGGTTCTGCACCTTTAATTGATTCTGCGCTGAATCGGACACTGTATGTATGTATGTATGTATGTATGTATGTATGTATATATATATATATATATATATATATATATATATATATATATATATATATATACATACTAGGCTTATTGTTGTGAACTACTTGTTATGTGGATGGTATGAGGATGGGAGATCGTGGAATTTTTGGAACCGGTTCGATACTATGACAGGGGTAGTTGCGGATAATAATATAGGGCCCCTATTATTTTACGCACAGGACTCATGCCTATGTTTTGAAAAGGATTCTAGGAAACCAATGGCCAAGCATCTAATTATCATTGTAACCCCTAATTATTATATAATTAGCAAATTATTACTGAGGTGATAATAATATTACTAAAAGAGATTTATGAGAAAACAATGAATCTAATTGAATAAGAGAATCATCAAATGCGAATCGATAAAGAGTTATCAAAACATGCCAAGAGAGAGACTAATAAATCATATTGGCTTGAATTCATTAAGTGATTTAATACGTCGAGAACGATTGAGCAATCGTTAAAGCAAAACAAATGAGAAAATAAGAAAAATGTTAAGCCAAAATATATGAGTAAATCGTGTGAAAACACCACTAAATTGAGATTTATGAGAAAATAATAAATAATAAATAAGAGATCATTAATTTAAGTTGATAAGGTGTTATCCAAACAAATCAAGTGAAAGTTATTAAACCAAATTGAGTGAGAATCACTAATGATAAATTGTTAAATTGAGTAATATAAATTGGTCATAAAGCTAAAATAATAATTATGTAAGAATGATTAAAAATAGTTTTATTCGTATAATTGAGAAGTCACTGAAATTACGAGAAAATTTATAAAGCAAGAACGAGTGGACAATTATCTAAAATAACCAAATAGAAAGATTTTAGTTATGCATAATCATTAAATTGAGTAAAGGACAAACTATGGGTAACCAAATTAATGAAGTCATGAGGGTTAATGCAAAATGAGTAAAAGAGTTGTGAATTGAGAAATTTTATGCGAGGATTTATAGAGTTAATTTTACATTTATGTAACCGATGGGATAAAACATCGAATATACGAAGTAAACGAGGACTATTAATTGAGCAAGAGATGAAAATCTATAGAGTTAAGGAAAGTTATAAATATTGAGACATCACTAGCTGAACGAGATGAAGAACCCAAAATGAGTAAATTAATGAGTAAGTGACAAAAACGAATTTACGAGAATTATTCACTACGGATTTAATGAGAATTCTACTAATGACAAAAATTGTTATATGGTAACAATAATACCAAATATGCTATGAGTAAAACAAAATGAGGATTTATACTCAGATTTGAACAAGAGATAATCGTGAATGTGTAATGCGAAATAACAAGTTGACTTATGAGGAGTCATAAAATGAATAATTATTAATGAGGAGTAATTATAAGACTATTTGTAACATCCCAAAAATCAAAGGAAATTTAAAAAAAATTTAATCAACAAAATATTACATTTTTCCCCAAAAGTACAAGTAACTCAAAAGTTCCAACTCATAAATAAAATATAAACCCGTCTCGTGGTTTAAATGCAGAATAATTGAAGGTTTTAAAATAAAACATATTTGACTCGAAATAAATGTTTTAAATCCAAATCCATAAATATAAAAATAGAAACGCAGTTCATCAACCATTGACCTTCTCTTTACCCTTGCTAGTACCTGCAAAATGGGAGGGAGTGTTTGGGGTCAGCCACCGCTAAGTGAATAATCAACAAAATAAACATACACATACAAACAATTTACACCACATAAGTGATCCCTAAAGACTCTACTCAATTCTCGATTATTAGGACTTTAATTAAATTTCAATTGCTTAGCCATTGTAGTGACGATCCCAATGCCAGTTACGCCTCTCCGTAGCCGCCCCTTCCAACACCCATCAGTACCCCGAAGTACCACGCTGATAGTCGTGAATTATACTTAGCTTCCCGGGAAGAGTTGGCTAACCTTGTAACGACCCGAAATTTTGAATCGAATAAATTATGGAAAATATGAGAAACAAGGAAAAATCATTTAATATTTGTGGGAATTGGTTTCGTGTAAATCGGATGGCGTTTGATATGTGTATTCCCTTGTTAAAGTCGAAACGGGTCAAGATTGGGTAAAACACCAAGTTGGAAAAGTGCAGTTTTGTTCCAGCATATTTTAGAGATCTCTAATCCGAGGATTAGCATCGCGAGTGTTGATGGCCAAAAGTGCATTTTCAAGCAGAAAAATTTAGAGATCTCTAATCCAGATTTTAGTTTTTGTGAGTTCGGGCACCCGTGATGTTAGGTCACAACACCCCTGGTTTTGTTTGATAATTGTTTGATTAATAATTTACTTAAGACAATTAAGGTGACGACTACAGTAATTTAGTCAAACGTATATTATTCCACAAAGTGTGGCTTGTAGCGGAAATACAAGACCACTTGAACAATTACAATATATGAGAATGAACGCGTGAATTGGTAGGTTCTCCTTTGCAAGATGATCTCTATTTATAATGATATATAGATCTTACATAATAGGCAAAGGAGTAGCCGAAGGACTATACTAGGAAAATGACTAAGATCAAGGGATTTGATCTTAGTACGTTACAGAAGAAAAAGTAACTCAGTCCTTCTACTCAGTATTGGTTTTCCAATACTGAGTGCTGATACTGAGTGGCCAATACTGGCCAAACTCAGTATCACTCCTAAACTTAGCATATTTATTCTACTGATTATTCTAAGCTAGTCTAGGTTGTTTTGTTATCTTAAGATTCCAAAGGGGAAGGCTTTTTGCCTTAACAATCTCCCCCTATCTAATGAAAACAAAACAATTACAAAGAGAATATTACAAAAACAAAAATTCAGGCAGCATAGTCTTCTTCTTCACTGTTTGATAAACCTTTATGTGGATGAACTCTTCTCTTTTCTTCAGTTCATCATGCCTGTTGTTGAGCACATCAACTATTTTCTTTCTGAACCAAGAGTCCTCCTTCTTGGTTATCATCCACTTCAAACCCACCAGATGACTAATAGGGGCCTTTGGCAAATCTGCTTTAGTAATGAAGCATTCCCTATCTTCTGGGTCAGTATACATATATCCAGAGGTTGGATATATGGTGCTCTTTTGATCTTGAAATATTAGATTTGGGGGAATAGAGTATGAGTTAAAGATCCTGAAAGTGTTAAGGCACTCAGGCTTGTTGTTCTTTACAGCCTCAGTCATTACACTGAGTGCCCTATAGTCTGCTTGGTACAAAATGCCTTGTTCAAAGCATATAGCAGAAATAGTCCAGATTTCATCCATCATTACTTGGGCTTCGGAGGATCTTGATGGTAACTCCTTTATTAGTCTGGCAATCTTCACCCAGTCTTGGTGTCCCATGTTCTGAATGTCATGAAGAAAAATCTTCATAGGAGGACTGACCGGTCCAGTGCAGACTGCAACTATGGACTTGTCAACGGTTTTGACTTTTATTTTGTAGACATACATGTTCAGCCAGCATATCTCCTTCACATTTGGGGATGATCTATTCCTCAGCATACTCATCATGTTCCCCCTATATCTTGTTCTTTGAGCAACAATGTTCCAGTATTATTGAAGAACTTCATTTCCTGTTCTTCTTATAGTGTGAGGTTTCCATGGAACATCTGCATCAGAATCAATGTCAGTATCAGGATCTTCTTCCTTAACAGGAAACAATCTTTGAGCCTCAATCTCATCCTCAGCATCACTCTTTTCCTCAGTATCATGTACATATCTTCTTGGTCTAGAAATTAGAGGAGCTGGATCTGGTTCCTCACTAGATTCTGAGGACATAACCACTTTTGTCATTCTTCTGGTTATTGGCCTTCTAGGAACTCTAGAAGGTCCTTCAGCTTGAGGAGAAATTGGTTATGATGAAGAGCTTTCTTTATTTGCCACATCCAGTGCAAAGTTTAAGAAATTTTGAGATGACACTGGATGTTCTTCATCATCATCAGCAATAGGCCAGACAAAAGGCCTATAGACTATAATCTTCAAGTTATTTGGCTCTTGAGCAGGAGGCTCAGTATCAACTTGCTATGGTTGGTCAGTTGTAGTCTCCCCCTGAGCAGTTGGCTTAGATAATTCTTCAAGTTGTTCCAGAACTGGCCTTCCTCTTTATCTTCTTCTGTCATACTAAAACCTAAGTGGTTCAATATAAGGAGTTTGCTTATGTTATTGTTGTTGCTGTGGAGGTTGATCTTCATTCAATTTCCTTCTTTTCTCCCCCTGAGCAGATGGCTCAGGTTGATCAACCTCTTCTTCTCTTTTCTCTTCTCCCCCTTATTGCTATCATTTGATGGGGAGGGAAGAGGTTCAGTATCACCACCTATGTCCCCTTGTCGATCATCATGTGTTGGGGAGGGCATATGTTCAGTAGCAGCATCATGTTCACCCTCAGTATTAGCATTTGAGGGTGATTTTCTAGGCTCAGTATCAGGGCCTTCTTCATCAGCTGCATTATTTCCACCATGTGGAGGTGGTGGAGGCTGATGTTGTTGCTGAAGTAGTGCCACCGAATGCTTTAATGAGTCAATTTCAATACTCATTTCATCCATCCTGGCCAGAATAGTATTCTGAGTGTTCTGCATGGCCAGGATTTGATTGAGAATTATTTGTAGAGCCCCTTGCACTTCCTGAGACTAAGTGGCTTGTCCTCTATGACCCTGCACGGATGGTGCTAAAGAAAAAAAAAATTAAACTGGTTAGAATTAAAGGTTTATCAAATAGAATTGTGGTGTTGTTAAATCCTATAATCATGTAAATAGAATTTAGAAGTCTGTATTTCATCTGGTTCATGATGAAATATTGTGAACTTGTGCATAGCATGTGTAAGAAATGTTTAGTAAAAGTGAGTGTGAATATTTGAGTGGCTAAGTATAGGATAGGTCACATTTACTAAAAGGTTTTGGTTTGGGAAATCGAAGCCTGGGATGTGCTTCTTGTTATTTTCAACGTTTATCACTCGGTATCAGAGTGATAACATAAATGTGGCTAAAATCCATGCAAAATTTTGGCTAATGTGGCTTAAAAGGTTTGTGATCATTTCTTGAATTATGTAATCCTACTCAAAAATAAGCGGGACATCATTCAAGCAGCACCAGTGGGTGTCAGTGTGACAACAACCACCATTGTCTCTTTAAATGTTGAGACAATTGTAGACTAACAATGATCATATAAGTGCTCAGTGTATGAATTTTGCATAGCAGCAGTGGGCTAACTATGTTGGCCATAATTGGATATATATTTGAAAGTTCGTTTGAGACTTTAGTCAGTATTGAGTTGGTACTGGCCAATACTTAGTCTCTATTTGGGAAAGATATATATATATATATATATATATATATATATATATATATATATATATATATATATATATATATATATATATATATATATATATATATATATATATATATATATATAAGTTTGAGAGCATTATAGAAATTCATACCTGAGACTTTGTCAGATTCCCTTCGAGCATCTGCAGAGGTCGGTGCTAGATCATCTGTATGTGGATTTGAGGCACCAGCACCTTCAGGAACCTCTTCTCTTCTATCATGAGCACCTTCTAGTATATGTTGCTCAAACTGAATCTCCACATCAAGAGGAACATGAGGTTCCTCAATTTGTTGAGCAATGTGTTCGGGTTCAGGACCTGGAAGGTCAGCGGTGGCTGCAACTAGACTTTGTGCTTGAAGAGATGCAGTCTAAGATGGAACATTAGTGGGTTGCACCTCTTCTGATGATAAAGCACCCATTATCACTGGAGATAAGATTCTTCTTCGTCTTCTTAGGACAAGAGGTTGCTCTTCTGTGGACTCAGTATCAAAATCTGATGTAGTATGAGGAGCATCAGGATCCTGTTCAGGTGGAAGTATATGTGATTGTGCTTGTTCGTGTTCTGGTTGGGCATCCACCATTTCAACATCTTGGTCAACATTACCTCCATCACCACTATCATCATTATTATCATCATCATCATCATCATCATCATCATCATTTTCTGATCCAGTATCAGAATTATCATCATTTTCTTCATCATTAATGTGTGCATGCACAATAGCCCACATAGAGTGACTCAGTACAGGCTCTCCTTCCCTTGGCCTGTAAAAATATATCTTCTCATGTAAGGGAGGAGGATCTGCTCTTGGACTATTAAAGTTATCATAATCATGAGCAGGCATGGAACTCTGGAAGATGAGAGAAAGAAATCTGCAGAAAGGAACATTGATTTCTCTGATTTGAGCCCGAACCAGAGAAGCTAGTTCATTAAATATCAGTCTAGCTTAATCAATGTCCCGGCCATGGTACATGGCATGGACAATCTGCATCCCAAAATCATTGATTTGGTCCAAGGCTCCAGTCTTGTGGGTCATACACCGAATGAGTGTGGAAATTAAAAACCCCACATTGGACCAAATTCGTTCCTTTTAATTATGCCCGTGGTTCCTCTTCGTCCAATTAAAGGTAACACCGAGTGAGCCTCTGTTCGATCAACAAAGGGCTCATACTGAGCATGGCGGGAAGCCTCAGTGTTTCCCGAATTATAGCTGTTGAGACGAACGCCCTCCTTTGATCTCGAATAATCCAACCAGTAATCATGTCTGGTGAATCGAGTTGTGCAGAGTACCAAAATTCACACAACATCTTTGGATATATCGCTCGAGGAGATAGAATCAATGCTCGAGTGATAGGACAGTGCTTCAAATAAGTTACGATGTGAGTGATTTCAGGACAAGCCCACGCCTGAGGAATGTTGAAATTAACAGTTATGTTATTCCTCGCAAACTTGGGTAATTCGTCCTTTCTAAATTGAGTCGCCGGTGCAGCCTCTGGTGCAACGAATCTGTAATTTTCCATCTGTGATTTTGATTAAGTAATTGCTTGCAAAGAGAAAGTAGAATCGTTAATCGCAGAGAGAATTGAAAGAAAAAGTATGAAATAACTGTTAGAAAATTGTAAAGAAAGAAAATAGACGGTTATTTATACTTTAATTAGAGATAATTACGGTATTGGGAAGTAAAACCGGCTGATTTGACAGCCTTATCCTGTTCCAACGGTAACTTTCTTATTAAGAAAGGTTACCGTTGGGGAGTATGAAGATTAAAATTCAGTTTTACCACTCCAGGATTTCAATACCGAGAAAAAATATTGAATTAAAAAAATTATTAAAAATTATAAAAACATTTAATTTAATCCATAAATTAATAAAAAATAAAATGATTAACATTTGATAAATCAGACGAGTGATACTGAGTGGGACAGTATTGGAACCAATACTGAGAGGTCAGTATCAGAAAATTTTAAGGAAAATTAAGGATTCAGCATACCCAATTGTCCTAGTAAGTACATAAACCTTTCCTCAGAGAGAGATTTAGTAAACACATCGGCCAATTGGTCTTCTGTAGGAACAAAATCTACCTCAACCTTACCCTTTTCCACATTATCTCGAATAAAGTGGTGTCTAATATCAATGTGCTTTGTTATTGAGTGATGGACTGGGTTTTCTAGTGATAACAATAGCACTCTTGTTATCACAATGAATAGGAGTTTTCTAGAAATTGAACCCATAGTCCATTAGTTGATACTGCATCCATAAGAGTTGAGCACAACAACTTCCTGCATCAACATATTCTGCTTCTGCAGTGGAAGTTGCTACTGAGTTTTGCTTCTTGGATGACCAACCAACTAGTCTACCACCGAGGAATTGACATCCTCCACTTGTACTTTTCATGTCCAACCTACAACCTGCAAAATCTGCATCTGTATACCCTCAAGGTCAAAGTTTGAGTCTTTGGGATAGCAAAGACCCATGTTAGTAGTACTTCAAAGATATCTAAAAATGCGCTTAACAGCTTACATATGTGATTCTTTAGGATCAGCCTGATACCGAGCACACAAACAAGTTGCAAACATGATATCAGGCCTGCTAGCTGTTAAGCAAAGTAAAGAACCAATCATACCTCGGTATGTGGATTGACATACCGGTTTACCAGTTTCATCTTTACTTATTTTATCCTAGGTACCCATAGGAGTGTGCATGGAAGATAAATTTTCAAATTTATATTTCTTGAGCATGTCATGCACATACTTACTTTGATTTATAAAAGTGCCATTAGGCTTTTGATCAACTTGTAAACCAAGAAAGTAAGTAAGTTCACCCATCATACTCATCTAATACTGAGATGACATTATTTTAGCAAACTAGTCACACATTGACTTGTTAGTGGAGCCAAAAATAATATCATCTACATATACCAGAATAAGTAAGATGTCAGAACCTTTCCTTTTTAAGAATAGTGTTTTGTCAGTTTTATCTCTTATAAATTTATTTTCAATTAAGTACTCAGACAGGGTATCATACCAGGCTCTTGGAGCTTGTTTGAGCCCATATAAAGCTTTATCAAGCTTTAAAACATAATTAGGAAATTTAGGATCAACAAAACCTGGTGGTTATTTATCATAAACTTCCTCTTGTAGTTTTCCATTGAGGAAGGCACTCTTGACATTCATCTGATAAACTTTTAAGTTCTTGAAAGCTGCATATGCAAGATACAGCCTAATAGCTTCAATTCTTGCAACTGGTGCAAAAGTTTCATCATAGTCAACGCCTTATTCTTGACAGTAACCCTAAGCAACCAGTCTAGCTTTGTTTCTAATGACAACACCATCCTTGTCCATCTTGTTTCTAAACACCCACTTAGTACCAATAATAGTTTTGCCAGCCGGAGGAGGTACTAAGTTCCAAACTTTGTTTCTTTCAAACTCTGTCAGTTCTTGTTGCATAGCTTCTACCCAGTCTTCATCTAATAAAGCTTCATCAACTTTCTTTGGTTCCATGGTAGATAGAAAGCTTGAAAAGAAGCAAAAGTTTGCAGTTGCTTGGGGTTCAAACTCTAACTTTCTTCTTGTTTGGACACCTTGTTCAATGGGACCAATAATATTTGAATGAGAATGATCTTTGTGTTCCCTTAGATCGTTTCCCAAGGAAGCATTTGAAGCAAGGTCAACAAAATCTTGTTGAACTGATGTGTTATCTGCCTGATACTGAGCTGAATTCTGGTCAGTATTAGACAGTTCAGGTTGCTGCTCTTCTTGATTTGGCAGTTCTGAGGTGGATTCTTGAAATGTACTGGAAGATTCTCCTTCATCATAGGTAGAATTGTTCAGATCAATGATTGGGAACTCAGTATTGGGGTTCTCAGATATGGGAACCTCAATATTTGATGCATTCGAGTTATACTGAGTTCTTTCTTGATCAGTGTCACTCATACCATGATCAACAAAGTATGGGTGAGACTTGGGCTGTTCAGCAACTGAGTTTTCTGGATTACATAGAATGTCTATGCCACTTATGTCTTCTTTTGCTGAGGTAGAATGCTCATTCTGATCTTCATCAAACGTGACATGAATGGATTCTACAATCATCTTAGTTGAGATGATATACACTCTGAAAGCTTTAGAGTGTGGAGAATAGCCCATGAACACACCTTCATTTGCTTTGGGAGCAAATTTATTGAGGTTTTGTTTAGTAATGAGTACAAAACATTTACTCCCAAAGATGTGGAAGAACTCCACATTAGGAACCTTGCCATTGTATAACTCATAAGGAGTCTTTTGATGCCTCTGGACTATTGTAGCTCTGTTCTGAGTAAAATTTGCACAGTTGACAGCTTCTTCCCAGAAGCTCAGTGCCAGTCCAGCATGGCATAACAAAGTTCTTGCAGCTTCAATTAATGTTCTATTCTTTCTTTCTACAACACCATTTTTTTTGTGGTGTGTATGCTGCAGAGAAGTTTTGAACGATTCCTTTTTCTTCACAGAAATCTGCTAATACTGAGTTCTTAAACTCAGTACCATGGTCACTTCTTAGTTGCTTGACCTTGTTGCCTTTCTGTAGTTCTACTCTTTTGATAAAGGCAATGATTTCTGTTGTTGCATCTGATATGGTCTTGAGAAAGATGACCCAAGTATATCTTGAGAATTCATCAACCAAGACTAAAGTATAGATCTTTTTGGCCAATGATGGTGTGCTGATGGGGCCAAAAAGATCCATATGTATCATTGTAAGAGGTTCATTAATGGAATGATTGACCTTTGACGTGAATGAACTCTTCTTCTGCTTGCCCATGTCACATGCTGAGCATAACTTATCTTTTGAATAAGTAATAGTGGGCAACCCCTTCACCAATTTCTTCATACTGATCTCATTTATATTTCTGAAATTTATATGAGAGAGTTTCTTGTGCCACAACCAGTTCAGTTTTGGCTTGACTTTAGAAAGCAGGCAAACTCGAATAGTAGGGTCTATTTCAGATAGGTTTACCACATAGACATCTTTTTCTCTTCTAGCAATGAGTACAGGTTGCCCTTTATCATTGTAGATGATTCCTGCAACTTTCCTGAACCGAGCTTCATTGTCATCATCACACATCTGGCTGATACTGTGCAGATTGTGTTTGAGACCCTCTACATAGGCAACTATTTTAAAAGTTATGTTGCGTGCCTTGATTACTCCATACCCTCTAGTTTTTCCAACTGAATCATCTCCAAACTTGACAGAAGGACCCTTCTCTGGTGTATAGTTTAGAAGGTACTCCATACTGCCAGTCATGTGTCTTGTGCAGCCACTATCTAAGTACCATTTTCTGTCACCCTGCACAAGACACAAAATAATGATTAGTTCCTTTTAGGAACCCATTTTTGAATGGGACCCCGGGTAGGAGAAACAGGGGTAGACTTGATCTCTTTTGTTGGAGAGGTCAGTATCACTTCAGCGGAAACCTTGGAGGTTTTCTTTGGCGATACTGACTTGGTTTCTCTCCTTTTCTTTGGTACTGAGTACCTAGGACTTGAGCGATCAGTCCAGCATTCATCTCCTTTATGTCCAGTATGATGACATATATAACATTTTCTAGGTCTATTTCTGAACATATTTTCATAAGGAATTTTTGAAAATTGTTTGACTTTTGGTTGATAAGTATGAGTAAGTTTTGCAAACTTTTGACTTAAAACTTTGATCTGATCACCAATAGATTTTAAAATGATATTTTTGTCATTTTCTACTGGTGTTTTAATGTTGTTTTTCACTGGTTTAGAAGAAGATGGATCTGATGTCTTCTTTTTATTTGGCAGAGAAGTCTTTTTAATATTAGACTTCTTGTTTTTACCACTTGAAGATCCTGTTGAAGTTGATTTCTGATTATCATGTTTTAGAATGACAACTTTAACAAGTTCTTTAGATTCTTGAGTATTTGACTTTTCTGTTCCTGCACCCTCAGTATTAGATAAAATATTTTGAGTAGAAGTGGAAGTGGTTTTATTTTCATTATATATCTCAAAAGATGTTGTATTAAATAATAATTCAAATGGAGGAACAACAGATGTATCATATTGCACAACTTCGAGGTCAGTATCAGAGATTTCTTTTTCAGGAAATTCAATACTGAGCTCTTGTAGTTCAGTATAACACTTCGAACAGATGGAAGGTCCAATTGGTTTATCAAAAATAATTTTATCCTCATCATCTGACTCAGTTTGACATCCAACTTCACAAAAACTTTTTGCTTTTACAAACTGAATAGGGTTCATATCAGAAAATTCTTCAAATAAATCAGCAAAATTGTTTCTATTTTTTAACTGAGGATCAACACCAAGTGCAGCCCTCACATTTTTTGGAAATTGTTGATATGGACATTTATTTAATTTAATAGATGCATTTCCCCAAGATTTACACTGGTTTTCAAATTTTTCATTTTCTAATTTGTGTAAGTGAGCTTTGTCAGCTAATCTTTGGTTAATGTCTTGTAAGTTTAAAAAATTTAATTCTAAATCTTTAAATTTAGCTAATTTAACTAAATGTTCATTATTTACCCTTTCAAGTTCAAGAATAGTTAATTTTAAAGCTTTTTCTCTTTGTACTAAAGTTTTAAGATCAACAATCATATACTCAAAAATCTTTTCCTTTTCATTCACTGAATAAGTTTGAAAGGAACTCACCTTGTACAACTGAGTGGAATCCCAATCAGTATGAACATTCATCCTGTCAACTTCTTTGATGTCCTTCTCAAAGGAGCTCTTCAAATCATCTTCAGTGAAAGCCATAAAGGCTTTGTTTTCAACTTCTTCCTCATCATCACTGAGCTCTTCATCCATCCAAGCTTCAGAGTAAAGTGCTTGATGAGGTGCTCCATTCCTTGTTGCACCCTTGCCCTCGCTCCAGTTCTTCAGCTTGACATACTTGTCTCTATGCTGTTTAGCTCGGTATGCAATCTTGTCATTCTGATCAGTTTCAGTTGACTTAGTATGACAGTTAGCAGCAATGTGTCCATGCTTTCCACACCTTTAGCAAAGACCTGATCTTGGGTCAGTATGGGAAGAGCTAACACCAAGCCTCTTCTTCTTCAACTGATCCAGCTTAATAGACATTAGAGCCATGATGGGTTTCAAGCTCCTCTGCCTCAGCATCAGCAAGATCAACTTCTGGTTCTTCAGGCTCAGTCACAGTATATGCCTGTTGCACAACTAGAGCCATGCCAGTGGAAGACTTGTCAGTTTTCTTCCAGTTGATCAGTCTTGCAACATTATTCTCCTCATGATTAAACATTAGACCATACAAAGTTTGAAGAGTGTATGACTCAATGTTGTTAGCAGCTTTGACAGAATTTGTCATATCAAGAAACTGTTGAGGAAGACTATCCAGGAACTTTTGAACAAGCTCTCCTTCCTCCTTCACAATGCCTACACTGATTAGATCATGGATAACAGTATTAAATCTGTTATAGAGAGTGGTGATGTCTTCATTAAGACTTGAGAAGAAGTTTTCATACTTCCTCCTCATGTTGCTCTTTCTTTGCAACTTCACCTTAGGTGTGCCTTCATAGGTGACTGATAGGCTATCCCACATAGCCTTTGTTGTTGGCAATTTCATAATTGCATTCAGTATTTCTTTGTTAACAGCATTACCAATCACCCCCTTTGCTCTTGAGTCCCAACTGTACAACTGACGGTCAGTATCAGTCCATGTGTGCTTCAGTTTAGGAACTGTTCTTGTGCTCTCAGGAGCATCATCAGTAGCTGCAACGGGTTCCACAGTTTGTGGAATGATGGGACCATCATTTCAGCACAATGAGCATCTCATGATGAATAGATTCAAGATACCACTGAGCTTTTAGCTTCCATTGATGGAAGTCTTTGCCATCAAAGATGGGCACTCCCTTGCCAGACATAACTGGTGCAATGATTGTAGACATTTTGGATTTTTGAGTTTGAGAGGGATATATATAGGGAATGGCTACCAGGGTAATAGATCGACTAAATAAGGATTTATTTAGCCTGCTCTGATACCAGTTGTTAGGTCACAACACCCCTGGTTTTGTTTGATTTATAATTTACTTAAGACAATTAAGGTGATGAACACAATAATTTAGTCAAACGTATATTATTCCACAAAGTGTGGCTTGTAGAGGAAATACAAGACCACTTGAGCAATTACAGTATATGAGAATGAACGTGTGAATTAGTAGGTTCTCCTTTGCAAGATGATCTCTATTTATAATGATATAGAGATCTTACATAATAGGCAAAGGAGTAACCAAAGGACTATACTAGGAAAATGACTAAGATCAAGGGATTTGATCTTAGTACGTGACAGAAGAAAACGTAACTCAGTCCTTCTACTCAGTATTGTTTTTCCAATACTGAGTGCTGATACTGAGTGGCCAATACTGGCCAAACTCAGTATCACTCCTAAACTTAGCATATTTATTCTACTGATTATTCTAAGCTAGTCTAGGTTGTTTTGTTATCTTAAGATTCCAAAGGGGTAAGGCTTTTTGCCATAACACGCGATTTTTAGCAACGCGGATTTTAAGATTAGCAATGCTAATTCGTGCAGGAAGTATAAAAAGAGGGTTTTAGGCAGGGTTTTCTCATTTCAAAACCCACTTGAGTTTGGAGCCATTTTTGGAAGAGAAAGAGGAGTTTTTGGTGATTTCTTGCTCAAATCTTCACCATATTGAAGGATCTAAACATCAAATGTAAGGATTCTTGATCCTTGATAGTTGGTAGTTAGTTTGTGAACTTTATTTGGGGGAAAAATGGAGGTTTGCTTTGGTGAAGATGACTAAGATGGGTGTAAAAATCTCCTAGCAAGCTTAAGAACCTTGTGTTCTTGTTGGATTTGATTTTTGATGATAGAAAGCTTGAACTAGGGTTTGGGTTCCACCAAGTTAGATGAATTTGGTGGTTAAGAAGGTTGTTATGAAGTTATTGGTAACTAGTTATGGGTAATAACTATATTTTATGATGATATTGATGGTAGGTCAAGAAGACCTAAAGATTGGTGACATTTCATAAGTTGGAAAGCAAGGATTCGTGTTTATAGACACGATTTGAATTTAGCTATCGCTAAGGTCAGTACATGAGACTTTTACTGAGTACATAGCAAATGATTTTGGAAACTATGATGTTTTATGAGTCTTTATTAATAAATGTTTTTAAAAAAGATATGATTAAAAAGGTCAGTTAATGCAAGTAATAGACTATTTAAGTATGTCTAAATGACTAATGATTTTTGAAAGAGATTATGATAATGAAAAGTGATTAATAACTCTTTATTAATACGATGCATGATTAAGAATAATAATTAAGAAAGTACGACATTTGTTTTATTAATAATATGTATTAATAAAGCTAACGACAACGTTTTTCAAGTATCAAGTATTAATTAGTATATTATACTAATAAAAGTATTGATTGATTTGCTAGGAGAATAAGTATAAAGTGACTAGAAATAGATTTGTATTCAGTCAAAGAGAAGTTAAAGTAATATGATTTTGACAAACGATAAATATGTTTTATTTAATAAAGAACTTGGTAAAGTCAATATTTAAATCGAATAAGAAACGAAAATAATATGATAATTAGAATATATACATTCTAATTTATGTTTGAGTATGTATTATTGGGGTATAGTATTTGATGATTTCAATATGTGTTGAGAAAAGGATCTGAATCATAGATAACCCACACAAGTTGGGGGAGTTAGTGACACCTACTTGGGGAGGTACCACCCTGCGCAAGAGTAGTATGTCGAGAAATAGTTAACCCGGAAAGCGGGGGAGTTTCAGATAACCCGGAAATCGGGGGAGCAATAGATAACCCAGAAACGGGGGAGTTTACCTAGATAACCCACATCGGGGGAGTTTGATACGGAGAGGTCCGTAGCATATGTGATAAAGTATGTGTTAGGTCAGAACAACCCTGGTTTGTTTGTTAATTGATATAATTATTAATACTTAAGACAAATAATGTATTAAACAAGATTGTAGTCAAATGTATAATTCCACTAAGTGTAATGCTGCGGAATAGCAATACCACTGATCAATTACAAATGAAATGAAAGTGTAAAGTGAATTGGTAAGTACTCCTTTGCCAAGTGATCTCTATTTATAGTGTTTATAGAGATCTTACAAGATAGGCAAGGATTATGGAAGGACTGATATAAGGAAAGTGACCGAGATCAAAGGGATTTGATCTGGTCAGTTATACTTCGAAAGTTTAACTCTGTCCTTCCACTCAGTATTGGATTCCAATACTGAGTTTCAATATTGAGCGGCCAATACTGCCTACTCAGTATTGCACCGAGACTTAGCTAATTTATTCTACAAACTAATGTAAACTAGTATAGGTTGTCTTGTTATGTTATGATGTGCAACTCGACATTTTGCGTATGTTGCTATTTTTCATTTCTTACTTTCTATATTTAGAAAGTTTCTATTTTAAGAAACTTTCTCATTTCGTAACATTTCTAATTTTAGAAAGTTTCTATTTTAGAAACTTTCCTCGTTTCCTATTATTTCTAATGTTAGAAAGTTTCTATTTTTAGAAACTTTCCTCATTTCATATCATTTCTATATTTAGAAAGTTTCTATGTTTAGGAACTTTCCTCATTTTGTTTCATTTCTATTTTTGGCATCCAAACACATGACTAGTTCACCGAACATTTAACATTTTCACCATACATCAGTGTTTGACTATTTTAGTTAACACAGCATCTTATATTACTTGTGGTGACATTTTTACTACAAAACATTTCTAAAAATGATATATAAGTAATATTTAATCAATAAATCAAAATAATTAACGAAACGTGACTCGTAACGAATTTTATTCCAAACCGACACATTAATTGTTGTCCCGACCATCAAATGGACGAAACCCCTGCTCATGGCATCCATAATTTCGTCCCACCACCTATTGGTGGTGTGGTTATCTTTATTTACTAGTTCAAAATTTATCTTTATCCTAACCCCAATTGATTTTGAATCTAAACCCTATCACCTATCGTCTTTTTGATTTAAGCCTTTATCTCGATCCTAAATGGTTTGAAATTCGAATTTGTGTTCCTATCCTACTCAAACCTCATTTTATCACTATAAATACCACACAACCTCAACCCTAAATCCCTTTACAATTTTCGGCCAAAGCAAGTCCCAACTAGTCCCGAATTCGGCCGAATACAAGCAATCCCTATTCAAGTTCATTTTTGATCCCGATCGCAAGGTATGAAGCTCGAACCTTTCTCATTCGTTTTCCTTTGTTTCGGTACTGTTTTGAAACCGAGACCATGCCTAAAAGCCATATGGTCTCGGCAATCCGTGACCGTGTTCGACATGCATGCTTGCATGCCTACAAATTGTACCTTGTTCGTTTATTCGTTGATTGTTTTCCTTATTCGTTTGATCTATTGTTCTAAACCCTAGATTGATGATGAATTGTTTAAACCCTAGATCTAGAACTATTGATATGACTAACCCTAGATCTAGCCTCGTTATGACCAAAATATCGAAATCTAGCTAAATCTAGCCATTAGACTCGAACCTTGGCCAAATCTAGCACCAAACCCGAATGGTTTTGGCCTTCGGCCAACCCTAGAGAAAAACCTAACCCTAAAAACCGAAACCCTAGATCTAGTTGACTTTTGTTGACTTTCGTTGACTATTTTGACCATTGTTGACCTCTAGATTTGACTAATTTTGACCCACAAGTCAAACCGGGTCAAGGCCGGATCTTGACCCAAAATCGTGACCTAAACCTGAATGTTTAATCGGGCCAAGGCCCGTACTTGGCCCATTCGATCTACCTTAGTCCATCGGGCTCGAACATTAGTTGGCCCATTACTATCCAAGCCCATTTGGGCCAAAGCCCAAACCTTTGGCCCACTTACCCAAACCGAACCCAATTGGGCCCAAGCCCAATCCACAGTCAAACCTAATCGGACATAAGCCCAATATGACGCCCAAGTGGCCCATTAAGCCCATCTAGGCCCATTAAGCCCATTAGGCCCAATAAGCCCATTTAGGCCCATTAAGCCTAACCCAAGCCCATTTCATTTCATTTCATTTCGAAGCCCATTGCATTTCATTTCATTTCATTTCGACCTTTTAAGGTCCAATAAACCAAATTCATTCGTTATCACAAAACATAAAACATAACATTAATTTCATATCATATATCATATATCATTATTATTAGATCGCCTGTGTTAGCTTAGTCTAATTAGAAACGTTATTGCATTTAGGCGCTAGGAGTCTTTAAAGAGATTCTTTGAGGTTTAACGAGAGCTAAGCTTTGCCCAGGTGAGTCCACAGACCCCTTTACTATTTTTACTGTTTTACAAACTTTTGGGGTGGAAAACATAAACAAATGCTACTGTTTTACTGTGACTGTATAACAACATCTTTAAATTTTCATTATCGCATTGGCATGACAAACAATTATTATACCGGACTAAGGTGCCAGTAATCATTAACTAGTGGATCTAGACCATGGATATGCAGATATTACTATTGGCTGACACTCATCCTCCCAACATTATTTGATCACTACTTGGTTCATCCAACACATATTTTGGGAGTGTATATCCATAAAAGAACGATAACATACTGGAGTTGAAGTGTTGATTGTGGACTTAGGGGTTGGTATAATAACTCAATAGACTAGCTACCTAATTGGGATAACAGTCCATGCGATGTGAAACAAAACAATTTTTTCAACACTTTTTCATAAACATAACTAGTAGTTGTAGATATTTTACAATTACATTACACTTTTCATACTTTTCTTATTATATGAGTGTTGAAGTTTATACATTTTCAGTCATAAACCTATTTTCATAACAAACATTTTGGGTAGCAAAACCACTTTACTTTTCATATAACATTAACCATGTGGATTCATTCAACATTATTTGTTGATCCCCTTTTACTTATGTTTTCCAGGCGATTTAGGTGCACAGTGAGACAGGAGGATATGAGCAGTGGATTGTCGTGAGCCATGAATGAACATTTAAGTTTATGAATAACCACTTCATTTTCAAAACATACTATTTTTAGTAAATACTATTTTTGGAATCTTTCCATTTTTAGAAGGTAGAGCATTTTCATTATGTTATTTACCTGGTTGTTTGTTTACTTAATTTTTGCTATGTAATCATGAACGTTACACCTCCGTTCTTCCGCAAAACATTTTAAATGAAGTAAAACTCATTTTTGGCGGGGTGTGACATATGATCCTAATGGGGTAAGGCTTTTTTCCTTAACAATTTCCCCATATCTAATGATAACAAGACAATATTACAAAGAGAAGGAATAAAGCAAAACAAGAAAAAACTAAATAACAAGACTGCAGAGTCTTCTTCTTCATCTAAACAGCTGAATCTTCTTCTTCATCTGATGTTGATGGACTTGTGCTCATAGAAGACTTCTTGCTTGATGTGGATGAACTCTTCTCTCTTTCTCAGTTCATCCTTTCTGTTGTTGAGCACGAAAACAATCTTCTTTCTGAACCAAGAATTTTCCTTCTTGATTATCAACCACTTGAGCCCTACCAGATGACTGATGTTGGCCTTTGGGAGATATTCTTCTGTTATGAAGCATTCCCTGTCTTCTGAGTCAGTATACATATATCCAGAGGTTGGATATATGGTGCTCTTTTGATCCTAAAAGACAAGGCTAGGAGGAACATGGTACTTGTTTAAGAAGTTGAATGTATTGAGGCATTCTGGTTTATTGTTTCTGTAAGCCTCAGTCAGTACACTGAATGCCATGTACTCCCCTGGAATAGTATGCCTTTTTCAAAGCATACTGCAGCAACAGCCCATATTTCATCTAGCATTACTTAGGCTTCAGAAGATTTTGATGGTAACTCCTTGATCAGTCTTGTGATTTTGATCCAGTCTTGTTATTTTGATCCAGTCTTAGAGTCCTTTGTTTTGGATATCAGGAAGGAAGATCTTCATGGGAGGACTGACCGGTCCAGTACAGCTTGCAACAATAGATCTATCAACAATTTTGACTTTGATCTTGTTTATATCAATATTCAGCTAGTATATATCCCTTACACTTAGAAATACTCTGTTTCTCAGCATATCCATTCTTGTCTCCCTATACATTGTTTTTTGAGCCACTGAGTTCCAATACTGTTGTCGACGGTCAGCTCCTCTCGTTCTTATTCTGTGTGATGTTGAAGGAACATCTATCTCAGTATCAGTCTCTAGTTCTTCTTCCTTGATTCCACAGATCTTCTAGGTCTGGCGAATAAAGGAGCTGGAGCAGGTTCCTCACTCGATTCAGAGGACATGACAACTCTTGTCATTCTCCTTGTTACTAGCCTTCTAGGTGCTCTAGGAGCCAATTCAACATGTGGAGATTGTGGTTGTTCTGGGGGCTCTTCATCATCGGAGGATGATGATGAAGAGCTTTCTTTATCAGGCATATCCAGTGCAAAATTTAGAAAATTTTGAGTTGGCCCTGGATTTGGTTCTTCATCTTCATCATCAGCAATAGGCCAGATAAAAGGCATGTAGACAATGATTTGAAGGTTGTTCACTTCCTGAACAGGTGGCTCTGTATCAACCTATTAAGGTTGGTCAGTGTCAGTCTCCCCTTGAGCAGATGGCTTAGACTGTTCGTCAAGTTGTTGCAGGAGTTTATTTAATCTTCTTCTTTTCTCCCCCTGAGCAGACTGCTCTTTGTCTTCGTCTTTCATATTGAAACCGAAGTGGTTCAGTATGAGTGAGTTGCTGAGATGGTTGTTGTTGCTGTGGAGGTTGATCTTTATTTAATCTTCTTCTTTTCTCCCCCTGAGTAGACTGCTCACGTTGATCAACGTCCTCTTCTCATTGTCTCTTCTACCCCATATTGTTATCATTGGATGGGGAAGGAAGAGGTTCAGTATCACCACCTATGCCTCCTTCTTGATCTTCATTAGGTGGAGATGGCATAGGCTCAGTAGAAGCATCAGTATCACCCTCAGGATCTGCATTGGAGGGTGATTTCCTAGGCTCAATATCATCCGCCTTGATCTTTATTGTCTCCAATGTGTTGAGATTGAAGAGTCAGTGGAGGTTGACGTTGTTGTTGGAGTAGTTCCAGGATCTGCTGCATGATTGTCTGCAGAGACCTGTTCTTCTGGAACCTGGGATACTGGATTACCCTGCACAGACGGTGCTAAAGAAACAAAAATAGAAACTGGTTAGTAATGAAAGGTTTATCAAATAGAATTGTGTTGTTGTTTAACTCTATTAGCATTTAAACAGAAATTTGGAAGTCTGTATTTCATCTGGTTCATGATGAAATATTGTGAACTTGTGCAAAGCATGTGTAAGAAATTTTCAGTAAAAAATGAGTGTGACTTTTAGTAGCTCAGTGTAGGATAAGTCACATTTTCTAAAAAGGTTTTGGGTTAGGAAATTGAAGCCTGGGATATGCTTCTTTTATTTTCAATGTTTATTACTCGGTATTAGAGTGATAACAGAAATGTGGCTAAAACCCCATGGAAAAATATTTGGCTGTTGTGGCTTAAGTGTTTGTGATCACTTCATATGTCATGTGATCCAACTCAAAAATAAGTTGGGCATGATTCAAGCACCACCAGTGGGTGTTAGTGTGACATCAACCTCCATTGTCTATGTAAATGTTAAGACAACTGTAGACTGATAGTGATCAATTGAGTGCTCAGTGTATGAATGTTTCATAGTAGCAGTGGGATAACTATGTTGGCCATAAAAGTATATATATTTGAAAGTTCATTTGAGACTTTGGTCAGTATTGAGGTGGTATAGGCCAATACTTAGTCTTTATGGGGGAAAAGTATGTATATAATTTTAGGGTTTTATAGAAATTCATACCTAAGACTTTGCAGATTCCCTTCGCCCATCTGCAGAGCTCGGTGCTGGATCATTTGTATGCTGATTTGAGCCTCCAGCACCCTCTTGTTTTCTATTCAGAGCACCTTCCATAGTGTTTTGCTCATATGAAATCTCCACATCAAGAGGTACATGAGGTTCCTCAATAGGTTGAGCAATTTGTTCTGGTTCTGAGCCTGGAAGATCTGCAGTTGTTGCAATCAGATTCTGCTCTTCAAATGATGGAGTCAGTGTTGGAGCATTAATGTGCTGCACCATATCTGATGATAGTGCCCCCATTATTACAGGTTTCAAACTTCTTCTTCTCCTCCTCCTC